>OX465596.1:317367857-318679285 GCA_950022295.1 Bromus sterilis | reverse complement strand
ATCCTTGGAAATCACATGTCCAAGGTAGGTTACTTCGGGAAGCCAGAACTCACACTTAGAATACTTAGCGTAGAGTTTGTGTTCTCGAAGCTTCTCCAGTATAAGACGAAGATGTTCTGCATGTTCTTCTTCATTCTTGGAATATATCAATATATCATCCAGATAAACCACGACGAACTGGTCGAGGTACTCCATGAAAATATAATTCATCAATCTGGAGAAGGTGGCTGGAGCATTGGTTAAGCCAAAGGACATGACAGTGTACTCGTAAGAACCATAGCGAGTAATGAAGGCAGTCTTCGGAATGTCCTCATCACGGACTCGGATTTGGTGATAACCCAACCTCAAGTCGAGTTTATAAAACACCTTGGATCCGGCAAGTTGATCATACAGATCGTTGATCCGAGGGAGTGGGTATTTGTTCTGGATGGTGGCTTGGTTAATGGGCCGATAATCTTGGACCAATCGGTTTGTCCCATCGCTCTTCTTGACAAAGAGCGATGGTGCTCCCCAAGCTGAGGAACTGGGGCGAATGAATCCTTTCTGAAGTGCCTTGTCGATTTCCTCCTTAGGTTCAAGGAGTTCATGTGGCGGCATCTTGTAAGGACGCTTGGCAATAGGGGTGGTGCCGGGCTTCAAGTCGATGACAAATTCAACTTCTCTGATCGGGGGTATTCCCGGCAGTTCTTCTGGGAAAACGTCGGGAAAATCACGAACGACTAGAACGTTCTCGATGCCTTCGAGGGCGGCGGCATTCAAAGCATTCATCAAAAATATCTGTGTTTCAGCATTATGGGTAACTCGGGTGGTGTGGTTAACAATCTCGCCGGAGGGGTGAAAAAGTTGGACAGACTTGGTGCCACAATAGAGTGCGGCATCGTGAAATTTCAACCAATCCATGCCCAGAATTAGGTCTATGGTGGAGGTTTTCAGGATGATGGGGGACACAAGGAATATAATCCCTTTGACGTCAATGGTGACATCGCGTACCATCATGGAGGTTTGGCAACGGCCTCCAGGGGTGCGGACAACCATCGGTGGGTTCATCTTCTCAAACGTAATGTTACGCGATAATGCAAATGCTTCCGACATGAATGAATGTGATGCTCCTGAATCAAATAAAACAGTAGCAGGTGCGGAATTAACGAGAAGGGTACCCATCACGGTAGTGGGTTGTTCCTGAGCTTCTTCCATATTAATGTTGTAAGCATGTCCACGAGCATGAGCAGCAGACCCAGTATTATAGTTGGGGTCCTGTTGTTGCCACGACCATTTCCACGGCCAGCGGGGTGAACTACCAGTTGCTTCTGTTTCTGGGGGCACTCCCTGGAAAAATGCCCAGGTTGGCTGCACGTGAAGCATAATCCATCCTGAGGACGAAGGGGGTAGCATTGGGTGGTGCAGGCAGAGCTCTTGGCATCTGCGGTGGCGGAGGAAGACGGGGTGCAGCATAAGACGGTGTTGGAGCAGGGACAGGTGAATGGGTCACACTGGTAGGGAGCCAGATACGACGCTTCTGCGTTGCGCCCGAAGATGAGCCAACGTCACGATAACGCTTCAGAGAGTTCTTGTGCTCCACCTGGGCAGTCTCGACGATGATAGCCTTGTTCACCATGGTGGCGAAGTTGGAGAAATCATGGACGGCAAGAGCGAGCCTGAGGTCTGGGTTGAGGCCACGACGGAACTTATGCTGCCTGCGAGCATCAGTGGTGATCTCCTCTTCCGCATAGCGAGAGAGGTTCAGGAACTCGCGCTGATAGGCTTCAACAGTCATGTCGCCCTGAGTGAGGTTGCGGAATTCTTACGCCTTACGTTCCATGATCCCCTGAGGAATGTAGCGGGCGCGAAAGGCAGACTGAAATTCATCCCAAGTGATGACTTCTCCAACTGGCAGTGAACGCTTGTGGGTGCTCCACCACTGAGCAGCGGCGCCCTTCAGATGATAAGACGCAAAGTTCACATAGTCGGCTAGATCAACATTAGCAGACTCCAGCTCGTGCGTGATGTCGCGAAGCCAGTCATCAGCATCCAACGGCTGAACAGTGTTGCGGAACATAGTGGGGTTGAGGCGGGTGAAGTCGTGCAGAGTCACGGTGGCATGCTGATGGTGGTGCCCATTCTGATTCGGCTGGGGGAACTGACCATGATATTCTGCATGAACTGACGGTTCATCTCGAACTGATGCATCATCGCGGCCATGTAATCCGGCGGCGGAGGTGGGTCGTTGGCACCACGACCACGACCACGACCAGCCATCCTGCTAGAATTTAACAGGGGTATTTCAGCGATGAAAATTTAACGAGATACCGGAATCAAGCCTGAAGTAAAACGACAATGAAAAGGAGGCGCAGATATATATATAGGAGTAGTCATATAAGACATACACATTCACACACAGAGTCAATCGAAAATCGGGCAGCGTAACGTCATAGAAATTAAGGAAAAAGGACTCACTAGGCGGCGCGCAGACCGCGGTAAGGATTACACGACGCGACATAGATTCCACTATGTCAATCATGCCGCAAGAAAACTGTTGGCCACAGGAGTTAATGCCAGAGAACGTGCGGCCTGCCCAGAATGAGAATGGGATCCGCGGTCCGGGACCTGGGGTATGACTCCTGCGACACGACTCAATCAATGGGGAAGCACCAAACACGCCGGGTGGAATCAAGAGAACGTGATCCTAATGTCAGATTTTGTAAAACTTACCAGCAAGGATAAGAGAGCAGATTCCCAGAGCATAGGTAAGGAGAAAAGGATCCTAATACCATAGATATCACACGTAGTGACATCGATGTGGGCCCGTAAGCCAAATATTAAGTTAGCAAAATAGTTTTTAAAGTCTAGACTCAACTTCGACCAAGTAGTGGTGGGGTGGCTTCCTATAGGCAGTCGGCTCTGATACCAACTTGTGACGCCCCCAAAATCCATCCGTGTACAGTAATCATACACACAGGGTACACGGCTGAGATTAGGGTGCCACGGTGAAAATATCACAGCACAACACTAAACACAAAAGGATAAACAAATATATTACAATAAAGGGGGGTCACGCGGACCCGAATACATAAGTCATACAAGCCATAATATCTGAGTACAGACATAGTTAGTCAAGTTTTGCCTTAAGAAGGCTAGCACAAATCACATCAGAGATACAGATCTAAAAGGCGAGGCCTCCTGCCTGGGATCCACCGAACTACTCCTGGTCAACGGGGAACTCGACGTCGTAGTAGGCGCCTCCGGGGTACTCCTGCTCCTGGGCTCCAACGTCAGCTGCAGCGGCCGATCAGGCAAAGCGAAAAGGGGAAATAAAGCAAAGGTGAGTATCTAGCATACCTGCGAGTCTTACGTCTGCTACTAAGCATTATGCATTGTATCAACGGAAAGAAGAGGCTGTATATAGTGGACTCAAAGACAGAAATCCAGAGCAAGGGTAAGAAGCTAGGCCTATCGAAGACTAGCATCTTCCGACGATGTCTTGCAGCATGAGGTAAGAATCAGCCAACAGTTTATATATAAAGCATAAAGTAACAATGCAGCAGAAGTTGCTGCAGCATTGTATAATAATAAGCTGTAATAATTAACAATGCCTCCGGGTTCACCTCCTCGACATCCCCGCGAGGAAGAAAACCCGGAACCATACAATTTAATAATAATAGTTTCTAGTGGTAAGATCCAGCTTCAGCATAAAGCGTCCTGTTACCATGGACACGGCTATTCGAATAGATTAATCTTCCCTGCAGGGGTGCACTTGTGTTACGCTACACGCACAGATCTCCAGGGTGTCGGGAACCTTGTTAGGAACGCTCCACCGAGGCTATCCGACACTTCATAGCCATCTTTCAAACTCAACAGAGAGGCCATCCGCCGGTCTAAATCCGAAGTACTCAGGGCCTTGGACCCCAACCCTGACGTACTCCTGCACGGTGCGTGGGTGGCCGGGAAGCCGTAACAAAAACAACACAGCTCGAGCAAAGAAGACAGCGCACTTCCCGGCAATCAGCCCGCGGTACTGCTGACGTCTGAAGAGTCCTCGGACGACACTACGAAGCAGAGGAGCCCATAAACTCGTAATTCCCACGGGTAGGTAGTGCGTACATGGCATATAGCCAACTCAAGACCTTCACTGAACCATTTAGCATTTTAATTAACCTGCGTGACAACCGTTATTGTTGCCTCGACTTAACTGACCCGCGGACAACGACAGCAGCCAGGACCACCAGTATATCGGTGCCTGCCCTGTCGTCCCACCAAGTCACTGCGGTTACCAACAAGGTGAACCGTCTCCTTACCTTGTCTCGCGTGTGCTCCGGGAGGAGCTCGACTTTCGTGGTTTGGTAACTCTCGCGGCCAACGATCAGGGGCCAAGCACACCGGTACACTGGTCGTACCCTCCCTGTCGTCCCGTCGCAATACCTCTCACGGGCACCGTTGGGTCGCCCGAATTCTTACCTTTAGGACAACCGTTACTCAGGTACCTAGAGCGGCTATACAGAATCAACAACGAGTGGAGTACAAGGATTACTCCTTGATAGCTCACACTTGATGGTGGCTCGGCAGAGCCGAGCTAGGGGGCCTCAGGCGGTGTCTGCATTGTACCGTACTTGTGCAGTTATAATAACTGTATCCGCGTTCACTCCCCGGAGTGATCACGGCCCTCTATCTAATCCTAGCTAACAATGCGCAGGGCTCACTACTGAATAATGCATAATAATAATAGGCAACATAGGATAAAGGAGGTACATCAAGGGGCGACAAAAACAGACTATGCAATTGAATAGGATTATAACGTAGCAGCAGCAGTAACAATGCCTAGTGCAAGAAATGTACGGAAAGATAGGCGATATCTGGGGAAGAGAATGGCTCTGCTTGCCTGGAAGCTCGACGGTAGGGGTAGGGTCGTCGACGACGTAGTCGTACTCAGCAGCGGTGTAGTCGACGGCGGCAGCGGGGTCTACCAGAGATTAAGGGGGGGAGGAAGCAGTAAATACACAGCAATAATATACAAACATATGCATGACATGACAGATTAAATGTTAACGGTGTTCTAACGCAGTGCAATGCACGTTGTTCGGAACGGAAATTCATCTGAGGATGAACTACCGGCTCCGGGTGATTACCGGACAGGGTGTCCGGAGGGGAAGGATCAAGCCGGAGGTGTCGTGGGTACCGGACAAACATAAGGGGGGTGTATCCGTGCTAGTTGATCTAATCTGAGAAACATCCGTGTTCGGAATAAATTCATCCGGGTACTTTAGCAGTACCGGACAATTTATCGGACTGCCGGTCCGGAGGGGGACGGTTCGATGTTCGTTGTGTTAGAGGGGGGTGATAGACATACGAATAGCGTATTCATATTTGTTATATTTTTCTGATCAATTTTCATGTATAAAGTTTTTGAATCCGAGTTACGGTTTAAAAGTTATTGAATTTCAAAGTTTTAAATCATTTAAATGATTTTCTGAATTTCTTTTATTATTTATTCAACATTATCCAGAACATTATCCAAAACAGTGCCTGACATGTGGGACCCACATGTCAGCCTCTGTTTATTTATAAAACATTTTAATTAAAACCAATTACAGTGGGGGCCCACATGTCATACTAACAGAATTAATTTAACAGTTATTTAATTAACTTAATGGCCTAGGGCCCACCTGTCATAGACGGTAGTTAATCCAAATGGATTTAGTTTAACCAACCGTTTTAATTAGCAGGCGGGCCCACATGTAAGTGACCCATAGGGGTTAATTAACCCCTAATCGTTTTTCTGACGAAGGGGCCCTCATGGCAGTGGCACGGGCAGCTCGCCGGCGGCCAGGGCAGCCACGGCCGACGAGCTTGAGCTGGATTCCGGTGGCCGTTCGAGACGAGGTTTGTTGCTGCGTGTCCCTGGGTACGAGCCGCATCCATTCCAGCTAGCAGCTCGAGACGAGATGTCCGGAGGTGAGCTCTACGTCGCCAATGGCGGCGGCGGTCTCTGGAGGTGCACGAAATCGCGGCTACGGCACCATCCAGGGGACGCGAACTAGTTAGCGCGAAGCTACGGTTCATTTGACACGCGAGGGTGCCAAAAGTGTGCGCAGGAACCCACGATGGGCACGGCTATGACCTCCACGGCGGCGGTCAATGCAAGACGAAGAGGGGAACGCAACTGGAGGTTATCAGGCGGCTGAGAGCACTTGGGGATTGTTTCGGTGCTCACCGCGGTCGGGTCGGGGCTGGCAGTGAGCTCGATTGTGGCGCGAGGCGGTGGAAATTCCTCTGCGATCTCCGGCGGATCGAGGTTGAAGACGACCCGATGCGCGCGAGGTGGAGGCTCCGGGATCGATTCCTTTGGTGAGGTGGCGTGGACGTCGACGGCGGGGCTCGGGGACAGTCTGGTTGGGGCTGGGGGGCAGTGTGGCCGCGGGTGTTCACGAGCCCATGGCCATGGCTGCGCCGGCCAGTTTTGCCCCGACGAGTGTGAGATGCAGGAGAAGGGGAAAAAGGGGCAGGTGAGATCCACGCATCGCGGGGGGCGTCCTTATCGCCTCCAGGCCGGCTAGGGGACAGGGGAGCAGGTGAGGAGGGCGGGGCCAACTTGGCAGCGGCGGCCACGGCAGCGGCATGGCGCCAGTGCGGGAGGAGGAAGGAGAGATAGGAGTGGGCCGGGGTGGGCCATTGCCCAGGGCGACATTTAGTGCTATTCCAATTTGTTTAGTTTTTCTGTATTTCTTTTGTTTACTGCTGCAATTAAAATAAATGCCTCTGTATTTTATTTAAATGTGTTGGGGGTTTGTAAAATAGGTGTATGTCACATGTAGGTGACACAAAAGGTTTGGTGCATTTTAAAACTCAGTGGATATTTATTTTAAATATTTTATGATTAAAAAGGACCTTATGAGCTTCTGTTATAATTGTTTGAGATTTTTCATAACTCCAAAAATTACCAAAGTTGGTCCAACATGATTATAATGATTTTAGGCAATTTACAAAAATGGTTTCAGGATTTATGGAACAACTTTATTTGAACACTTTTGTTTTAATTTTTATTCAAAGCAGTTTCAACTAGGGTTTAGTTTCTTGATGAGGAAGATGCATTGAGATTTGGGTTTTGATTACCAACCAGCATGGTTTGAAAAGAGCAGAAGCAAAGTTTGATTAAGGACAGGGGATAACAGTGATTAACAAACAGTGATGGTCAACAGTGATGATGATTACTGTTACAGAAACTGAGGGTGTTACACCGAAATCCAACTGCATCTACTACTAATCATCCACCTTGAGATATCTATCCATAACATCTCGCTGGTATTAAGTTGCGAGCCCCACCCAAAGTGTAAACCCAAAGCAACAGACAACTACATTAACAGAACTTTGTGTAAAGTAAACAATCCTTGCAACCGCGGTTAGAAGCACCGTTGTTTTCCCCCTTGTGGCAACATCACATCCCCTAGACTCATGTTTCTGTCACTCAAGCTAGTCATCAGGGGGCATGAACCCACAATCAAGCATAACGCTCCCTCTTGGAGTCACTACCTACTACTTGGCCAAAGCAATAAACAGCAACGGAGAACATGCAATAAATACTCAAGAACAAAAATATATAAGATAAGAACCAAATATATTACTCAATCACAATCTGAACATAGTCTCATAATCCATCAGATCCCAGCAAACTCAGCATAGCAATAGCAGAAAGAATTACATATGTGCATTGATCTTGTAGGGCAGCTCACAAGGTCTAATCCATGAAGAACAAAGAGGGGAGGATAACATCACATAGCTACTGATCATGGACCCATGGTCCAAGGTGGACTACGCACGGATCATCTGGGAAGCGTCCATGGTGGAGTAGAAGCTCCCGAAGGTCAATACTCCCTCTAGAAGGGTGCCTGGAAGAGGTCTGATGGCGCTCACGGTCTTGGAAGCGCGGCGGCGACGGAAGAGAGGCGAGATCGCGAAAAAGGGTTATGTCTTCGGAGTTTCCCCGTGATGGAGAATAACTTGGCGAAGGGGGCAGCCAGAGGGGCCACCAGGGGTCCAGGCGCCTCCCTGGCGCGGCCCCACCCTAAAGCGCGTCGGGAGGGCGCCTGGGGACCTGGTGGTCCCCTCCGGCCCCTCCTCGATGATTCCCGAAGCTTCCGAAGAGCTGATTTTTTATTGTATTTTCCCGGAATTTTTGGAGCATTTTTCATATGGGGGAAACCTGAAATAGAAAAATAGCAGAAAACAGGAACTGGCATTGGGGTGCACTGAGTTAATGGGTTAGTCCAAATATGATCAAAAGTGTATGAATGTGTATATAAAAGATAGCAATATCACACAAAACATGCACGGAGCAAGGAGAAATTATAGATACGTTTGGCACGTATCATGGACTGTCGTGACACTGTCTGAGAATGTCCTTTTGTTCGTGCTCCGGTATGCATCTTCTCACGATCCCGTCTGGACCTTCTTTGAAAAGATGTGGGTCATCCCAAAAGTAATGCCTCAAATCGTGAAAGGACTTCTTCCTTGATGAAATGTTAAACCTGGAGGAAAAAACTTTGCAACGATAAAATTAGCATAATCTGCAAACCAAGGGTCGGAAAGAGATTGTACTTTTACAACAGCTAGTTGTTCGTCTGGAAACTGTCATTGACTGGAATGGGATCATGCGGTATATCTTCCATCCTTGAAAGATTATCCGCACCGGATTGTCTGCTCCTTTCCTATCAACAATTTGCAAGTCAAATTCTTGAAGAAGGAGTACCCACTTGATAAGCCTTGGTTTGGCATCCTTCTTCTCCATAATATACTTAAGGTCTGCATGGTCAGCATGAATAATAACTTTAGAATCAACAATATAGTGCCTAAACTTATCACAAGCAAACACTACTGCTAAGAATTCCTTCTCAGTATTAGCATAATTCTTTTGAGCACTATCAAGGATTTTGCTAGCATAATGTATAACATTCAACTTCTTATCAATCCTTTGTCCTAAAAATCTCCAACAGCAAAATCACTAGCATCACACATAATTTCAAAGGGCAATTTCCAATCAGGTGGTTGTATTATAGGAGCGATTATTAAAGATTTCTTAAGAACTTCGAAGGCTTCCTTAAAATCTTCATCAAATACAAAAGGAACATCCTTCTAGAGAAGATTAGTGAGGAGTCTCTAAGTCTTAGAAAAGTATTTAATAAATCTTCTACAGAAACCAGCATGACCGAGAAAACTACGAATACCTTTAAGGATCCTTGGATAGGGAATCCTTCAATAGCTTCAATCTTCGCCTTGTCCACTTCAATTCCCCTAATCTTGTGACCAAGGACGATCCCTTCGTTAACCATGAAGTGGAACGTTTCCCAATTTAGCACTAAATTTGTATCCTCGCATCTCTGCAAAACTTTATTAAGATTGTGGAGACAGTGGTCAAAGGAAGTTCCATAGACGGAGAAGTCGTCCATGAAGACTACCACAATCTCCTCATAGAAACCATGAAAAATAGCAGACATGCATCTCCAAAAAGTAGCAGGGGCCTTACATAAACCAAAAGGCATATGCCTATAAGCATAAGTACCATAAGGACATGTGAAAGTGTTCTTCTCTTGATCGGCATTATTGACATGAATTTGAGAGAAGCCAGAGTACTCGTCGAGATAGCAAAAGTGGGTGTTTTTGGACAACCTCTTTAGCATTTGATCAAAGAAGGGCAGCGGGTAATGGTCCTTCTTGGTTGCCTTGTTCAACTTCATGTAATCAATACACATTTTGTATCCAATAACAACTCTTTGAGGTAATAGTTCATTTTTATCGTTAGGAACAACAGTCATACCTCCTTTCTTAGGAACACAATGAACTGGACTTAGCCACTTACTATCATCTATAGGATAGATGATACCTGTGGCTAGAAGCTTGAGAATTTTAGTCCTAACCACATCCTTCATCCTTGGGTTCAACCGTCGTTGGTGATCAACAACTGGTTTAGCATCAGGCTCGAGATTGATAGTATGTTGGCAAACTGATGGACTAATTCCCTTAAGGTCATCAAGGGTATAGCCAATAGCACCACGGTGTCTACAGAGTGTCTCCGATAATCGCTCTTCTTCAAATCCTGAAAGGTTAACAGGATATATTTTCTTTTCATCTAAATAAGCGTACTTGAGCGTATTGTGAAGTGGTTTGAGATCAAACACCGGGTCTTCTTTGGGTTGTGTGAGGAATCCTAAAGGTTCGACCGGAAGGTTGTGCTTCAAGATAGCAAATTTCCTTAAGAATATTTCATCTAACTCATTTCTTTCCTGCATATGCATATCATTCTCGTGGTCTTCCATATATGGCTGCAAAGGGTCATTAGGAGGAATGGCAATGGAAGCAATATCTTCAATAATTTTATCATTACTAGGAAAATCAGTACCACGAGGCTGCTTAGAGAACTAAGAAAGGTTAAATTCATATGGTTCACCATTGAATTCAACAGAAACTTTACCGTTCTTGCAATCTATTAAAGCTCCGCAAGTGCTCAGGAAAGTCCTACAAAAGATAATAGGGAAAAACTATCTTGCACTGAACCAAGTACTAGAAAGTCGGTATGATACTTTACCTTTCCACATAGGACTTCAACATCTCTCACAATTCCAATGGGAGAGATAGTTTCTTTGTTTTCTAGATAAATAGTAACATCAACCTCTTCAAGTTCACAGGGTGAAATCTCACCCATGATCTCCTGATAGAGTGAATAAGGAATGGCGCTAGCACTAGATCCCAAAGCTCATAGCCCATTGATAGCACTGAAGTAGTGCTCCCCGTTGGTTACCCCAAGTGGAAGGTAGAGATGTAGATAGCGGCTAATTTCCCTTACTTGAGGACAGTAAGGTTTATCAAACCAGGACTCCAAGGTCGACAAGTAGGTGGTGACGCGAGCAATGCGTCATTTGAGAAATATTGCTCCCTTAACCTGGACCTGCACACACAACAAATAACTTTGCTCCCAACGAGTACAGAGAGGTCGTCGATCTCTCCGGCCTTGCTGTTTACAAAGGATCAACGCAACAGATAATAGGTAGTGATAATTGCAACTAGAAATTAAAAGAAGGAAGTAAATTGAGGGTGTAAACAGTGGTGGAAATATGGACCGGGGTCCCATGATGTTCACTAGTGATGTCTCTCTCCCAAAAGACGATAAAACTACTATGCGAGGTAAACAAATCACAGTTGGGCAATTGACAGGATTAAAAATGCACCGCAATGCTAACTATGATACAAAGAAAGGAAGAGGCTCAAAATCATGGACGGTACGCCAAAATAAGTAGACCTAAATCCATATGCATCTACTACTAATCATCCACCTTGCGATATCTATACAGAACATCTCGCTGGTATTAAGTTGCGAGCCCCACCCAAAGTGTAAATCCAAAGCAACAGACAGCTGCATTAAAAGAACTTTGCGTAAAGTAAACAATCCTTACAACCGCGGTTACAAGCACCGTTGTTTTCCCCCTTGTGGAAACAACACATACCCTAGACTCATGTTTTTGTCACTCAAGCTAGTCATCAGGGGGCATGAACCCCCAATCAAGCATAACGCTCCCTCTTGGAGTCACTACGTATTACTTGGCCAAAGCAATAAACAGCAACGGAGAACATGCAAAATTACTCAAGAACAAAAATATAAAATATAAGAACCAAATATATTACTCAATCACAATCTGAACATAGTCTCTTAATCCACCAGAACCCAGCAAACTCAGCATAGCAACAGCAGAAAGAATTACATATGTGCCTTGATCATGTAGGGCAGCTCACAAGGTCTAATCCATTAAGAACAAAGAGGGGAGGAGAACGTCACATAGCTACTGATCATGGACCCATGTTCCAAGGTGGACTACTCACGAATCATCCGGGAAGCGGCCATGGTGGTGAAGAAGCTCCCGGAGGTCAATCCTCCCTCCGGCAGGTTGCCGGGAAGAGGTCTCCTGGTGCTCCCGATCTAGAAAGCGCAGAGGCGAAGGAACAGAGGCGAGATCGCGAAAAAGAGTTTTGTCTTTGGGGGTTTCGGGTCGAGAGATAAAATAAGCGAAGGGGGGCAACCAGGGGGGCCACCAGGGGTCCAGGCGGCACCCTGGAGCGGCCCCACCCTAAGGCGCGCCGGGAGGGCGCCTGGGGCCCTGGTGGGTCCCCTCCGTATCACCTTCGGGACTCTGGAAGGTTCATGTACGCTGATTTTTTATTGGATTTTTCCGGAATTTTTGGAGCATTTTTAATCCAGAGGAAACCTGAAATAGAAAAATAGCAGAAGACAGAAACTGGCACTAAGGTACACTGAGTTAATAGGTTAGTCCAAATATGATCAAAAGTTTATATAAAACATAGCAATATCACACAAAACATGCATGGAGAAAGCAGAAATTATATATATGTTTGGGACGTATCAACATCCCCAAGCTTAATTCCTGCTCGTCCTCGAGTAGGTAAATGATAACAAGCATAATTCCTGTGGTGACATGCTACCAACCATATAAGAACTTGCAAGTAAATCAATCGAGGTATGTAATTCAATTCAAGTCATAACAGGCAAGAGTCTATATTAGCATTGAAACAAGTGATACGTCCCAAACGTATCTATAATTTCCGCTTGCTTCATGCATGTTTTGTGTGATATTGCTATGTTTTATATACACTTTCATGCCCTTTTTATCATATTTGTACTAACCTATTAACTCAGTGCACCCCAGTGTCAGTTCCTGTTTTCTGCTAATTTTCTATTTCAGGTTTCCCCATATTAAAAATGCTCCAAAAATTCCAGAAAATACATTAAAAATTCAGCGCTTTGGAAGCTTCGGGAATCACCGAGGAGAGGCCGGAGGGGACCAACCAGGGACTCAGGCGCCCTCCCGGCGCGCCCTAGGGTGGGGCCGCGCCAGGGGGGCGCCTGGATCCATGGTGGCCCCTCTGGCTGCCCCCTTTCGCCTATTTAATCCCCGTGACGGGGAAACTCCGGAGACAGAACCTTTTTTCGTGATCTCGCCTCTGTTCCGCCACCGCCGTGCTTCCAAGATCGGGAGCGCCAACAAACCTCCTCCCGGCACCCTTTCGGAGGGAGGATTGACCTCCGGGAGCTTCTCCTCCACCATGGACACTTCCCGGATGATCCGTGAGTAGTCCACCTTGGACTATGGGTCCATTATCAGTAGCTATGTGATGTTATCCTCCCCTCTTTGTTCTTCATGGATTAGAGCTTGTGGGTTGCACTACATGATCAAGGCACATATGTAATTCTTTCTGTTGTTGCTATGCTGAGTTTGCTGGGATCTGATGGATTATGAGACTATGTTCAGATTGTGATTGAGTAATATATTTTGTTCTTATCTTTTATATTTTTGTTCTTGAGTAATTCTTGCATGTTCTCCGTTGTTGTTTATTGCTTTTGCCAAGTAATAGGTAGTGACTCCAAGAGGGAGCGTTATGCTCGATTGTGGGTTCATGCCTCCTGATGACACGCTTGAGTGACAGAAACATGAGTCTAGGGGATGTGCTGTTGCCACAAGGGGGAAAACAACGGTGCTTGTAACCGCAGTTGCAAGGATTGTTTACTTTACGCAAAGTTCTTTTAATGCACTTGTCTGTTGCTTTGGGTTTACACTTTGGGTGGGGCTCGCAACTTAATAGCACCTAGATGGTCTGGATAGATATCTCAAGGTGGATGATTAGTAGTAGATGCAGTTGGATTTCGGTCTACTTATTTTGGCGTACAGCCCATGCTTTTGAGCCGCTTCCTTTCTTTGTAGCATAGTTAGCATTGGTTTGCGCCCATATTGCTGTCAATTGCCCAGCTGTGATTTGTTTACCTCGCATAGCAGTTTTATCGTCTTTTGGGATAGAGACGTCACTAGTGAACCTCATGGGACCCCGGTCCGTATTTCCACCACTGTTACACACTCAATTTACTTCCTGCTTTTACTTTCGAGTTGTAGCTATCACTACTATTATCTGTTGCGTTGATCCTTTATAAACAGCAAGGCCGGATAGATTGAAAACCTCTCTGTACTCGTTGGGAGCAAAGTTATTTGATGTGTGTGCAGGTCCAGGCAAAGCAAGTGATTCTTTTCAGACGGCGCATCAGTTGCCGAACCACCTACTTGAAGTTATCGGAGTCCTACGGGAGACAATCTTAAACCTTGGTATCTTTGTCAAGGGAAATCTTGCTGCTGCACTACATCTAACCTTCCACTTGGGTAACCAATGAGGAGTTAGTATCAAGAAAAAATTTGGCTCCATTGCCGGGGACTCCAATCTTCAAGATAGGGAAGTTGCACACTATCTTTTACCTTTGATTTTTTAGTCTTGTTAGTTTACCTTTTAGTTCTTTCTTTAGTGTCCTTTATCACAAATCACAAAAAAAATCTTTGTCACACTTGCTGCTACTATGGGTTCCACTGAAAACACCAAGTTGTGTGACTTCACTAGTCACACCAACAATGATTTTATCTGCACTCCTATTGCTACACCTGCTAGTTCAGCTACCTCTAATAAAATTAAACCTGCCTTGTTGAACCTTGTTATGAGAGATCAATTTTCCGGTGTTGGAGATAATGCTGCTTTACACTTAAATAATTTTGTTGAACTCTGTGATATGCAAAAGTATAAAGAAGTAGAAGGTGATATTGTTAAGCTTAAGTTTTTTCCTTTCTCCTTGAGGGAAGGAGCTAAATTTTGGTTTCAATACTTGCCTAGGAATAACATAGATTCTTGGGATAAGTGCAAGGATGCTTTTATTGGGAAGTACGTCCCACCTACTAAAGTTATCCAATTGAGGAGTAAAATTATGAATTTTAAGCAATTGGATAATGAACATGTTGCCCAACCTTGGGAACACATGAAATCTCTTGTTAAGAAATGCCCTAGACATGGTTTGACTACTTGGATGGTTATCCAGACTTTTTATGCAGGCTTGAACTTTACCTCGTGGAACCTGTTAGATTCGGCCGCGGGAGGAACCTTTATGTCAACAACACTTGGTGCTGCCACAGAACTATTAGATGGGATGATGACCAACTATTCCCAATGACACACCGAACGAGCTCCAATGGGTAGGAAGGTAAACTCCGTCGAGGAGATTTCTTCCCTAAATGAAAAAGTTGACTTAATTATGTCTCTACTTACCAAGAAATCTCCTATTGATCATCATGATGTCCCTTTAAATTCTTTGGTTGCTCAGGAACAAGTAGATGTGAACTTTATCTCTAGAAACAACTTCAATAATAATACTTATAGGGGTAATTTTGCTAGCAATCCTAGACCGTTCCCATCAGACTAGGGGAAGAACAACCCTTATCCTAGCAACAAGAACCCCACCTCTGAATTAGAAAGCATGCTTAAAGAATTTATCACTAGCAAAAAAGCCTTCAACAAGAGTATAGAGGAAAGATTAGACAAATTAGATAATCTCTCTTTGAAGGTAGACAACTTAGCCCTTGATATTGAGATGCTTAAAATTAGAACCTCTCCCCTCGAGGAGAGGAAGGCCACTCCAATTAATGCTATCCAATTGCAAATTAATGAAAACATTAGGATGATGGCTAAACTTAAAGAAAGATGGGCTAGATAAAAAGAGGAAGAGGATAGAATTAAGAGTTTTCCTGCACACCACACTGTCTCAACTATCCAAGTTGTTGAGGACACCCAAACTTTTAGCACCCAACACACTCCTAGTCCAATTGGACCTATTAATGGTGATTTTATTAGCTCAACCATAGAACAAGAAACTCCTATGAACATAGAGGCTTTCAAACAAGTAAGCCTAGATGACACTGATGGCGTGGAAGTGATAATGGATTCTCGCCCTTCGTTGGTTACCCCAAGTGGAAGGTGAGATGTAGGATAGCAGCAAATTTCCCCTATGTAGAGGATAGGGTTTGTCTCCGATAGGACACCAGCAATGATAAGTAAGTGGTTCGGCAAGTGATGCGTCGTCTGAAAAGAATCACTTGCTTCTCCTGGACCTGCACACAACAAAAATAACTTTGCTCCCAACAAAGTTCAGAGAGGTTGTCAATCTCTCCGGTCTTGTTGTTTACAAAGGATCAAACACAAGGAATAATGATAATGATAGCAACTGAAAGTAAAAGCTAGAAAATAAATAAGCGTGTAAACAAGGATGAGAATATGGACCGGGGTCCCGTGATGTTCACTAGTGATGTCTCTCTCCAAAAAGACGATAAAACTACTATGCAAGGTAAACAAATGACAGACGGGCAATTGACAGGATTATAAACGCACCACAATGCTAACTATGATACAAAAGAAAGGAAGAGGCTCAAAAGCATGGGCAGTACGCCAAAATAAGTAGACCTAAATCCATCTGCATCTACTACTAATCATCCACCTTGAGATATCTATCCAGAACATCTCGCTGGTATTAAGTTGCGAGCCCCACCCAAAGTGTAAACCCAAAGCAACAGACAACCGCATTTAAAGAACTTTGCGTAAAGTAAACAATCCTTGAAACCGCGGTTACAAGGACCGTTGTTTTCCCCCTTGTGGAAACAACACATCCCTAGACTCATGTTTCTGTCACTCAAGCTAGTCATCAGGGGGCATGAACCCACAATCAAGCATAACGCTCCCTCTTGGAGTCACTACCTATTACTTGGCCAACGCAATAAACAACAACGGAGAACATGCAAGAATTACTCAAGAACAAAAATATAAAAGATAAGAACCAAATATATTACTCAATCACAATCTGAACATAGTCTCATAATCCATCAGATCCCAGCAAACTAAGCATAGCAACAGCAGAAAGAGTTACATATGTGCCTTGATCATGTAGGGCAGCTCACAAGGTCTAATCCATGAAGAACAAAGAGGGAAGGAGAACATCACCTTGAGATATCTATCTAGAATATCTCGCTGGTATTAAGTTGCGAGCCCCACCCAAAGTGTAAACCCAAATCAGCAGACAATTTTATTAAAAAGAACTTTGCGTAATGTAAACAATCCTTGCAACCGCGGTTACAAGCACCGTTGTTTTCCCCCTGTGGCCACAGCACATCCCCTAGACTCATGTTTTTGACAGTCAAGCGTGTCATCAGGGGGCATGTACCCGCAATCGAGGATAACGTTCCCTCTTGGAGTTACTACCTACCACTTGGCCAAAGAAATAAACAGTAGCGGAGAACATGCAAGAATTACTCAAGAACAAAAATAAAAAATATAAGAACCAATTATATTACTCTATCACAATCTGAACACAATCTCATAATCCATCAGATCCCATCAAACTCAGCATAGCAAAAGCAGAAAGATTACATATGTTCCTCGATCATGTAGGGCAGCACACGAGGTCTAAACCATGAAGAACAAAGAGGGGAGGAGAACATCACATAGCTACTGATCACGGACCCATGGTCCAAAGGAAACTATTCACGGCACATCCGGGAAGCGTCCATGGTGGAGGAGAAGCTCCCGGAGGTCGATCCTCCCTCCGGCAGGGTGCCGGGAAGGGTCCTGACGGTGCTCCCGATCTTGGAAGCGCGACAGCGGCGGAACAGAGGCGAGATCGCGAAAAAGGGTTCTGTCTTCGGAGGTTTCCCGTGACGGAGATTAAATAGGTGAAGGGGGCAGCCAAGGGGCACCAGGAGTCCAGGGCCCCCCCCCTGGCGCGGCCAGGCCTCTAGCCGCGCCAGGTGGCCGCCTAGGCACCTGGTGGTGGCCCCCCGGCCCTCCTTCAGGGCTCTGGAAGCTTCGGGTACGCTGATTTTTTATCTGATTTTTCCCGGATTTTTGGAGCACTTTTTATATGGGGGAAAACTGAAATAGAAAAATAGCAGAAAACAGAAACTGGCACTGGGGTGCACTGAGTTAATATGTTAGTCCAAATATGATCAAAAGTGTATGAAAGTGTATCTAGATCATAGAAATATCACACAAAACATGCATGGAGCGAGCAGAAATTATCGATACGTTTGGGACGTATCAACATCCCCAAGCTTAATTCCTGCTCGTCCTCGAGTATGTAAATGATAACAAGCATAATTTCTGTGGTGAGATGCTAGCAACCATATAAGAACTTTGAAAAGTAAAGAAATCAAGGTATGTGATTCAATTCAAGTCATAACATGAAAGAGTCCATATTAGCATTGAAACAAGCAACAAAAGAACATTAGGTGCAAGAGATCTCGCTGTCTGTGACTCGAATGTCTCCAAATGGTGTTTCCGTGCAAGAAGAGGGATAGGGGATACGAGAAAAAACATTTTTGTTGAGAACTCAGTCTACTAAAGTTTCACACTTGGTCTTCTTTGGAATCTTATCTTGACTCGTCCCCAGACCACTAGCCAGGTAAAATTCAATTTGATCCAGTCCCTTTCGATATTTTGAGCACTCATGCAATGGATGAGCATAAGAAC
Organism: Bromus sterilis; assembly: GCA_950022295.1. Classification (NCBI taxonomy): domain Eukaryota; kingdom Viridiplantae; phylum Streptophyta; class Magnoliopsida; order Poales; family Poaceae; genus Bromus; species Bromus sterilis. The sequence goes on along the minus strand of OX465596.1, from coordinate 318,660,910 downwards.
AAATGTTGACACTTGGGATGGCAAAGAGAGAAATATGGTGGAGGAGGAAGACAAAAAGGGTGAGAAGGGCTCACATTAATGAGGACAATCATAGGCGAGAAGGCCAAATGATAGATATGATGTGAGGAGTAGGGAATGCCATGCAACGTATGCACATATGAGCTAAAAAGGATATGTGAAAGTTCGTTGACAAAGGATATGTGAAAGTATGCAAGATTCACACGGACCTGAACGTGTCAGATCCGATGACGAAGCCTCTACCACGAGCAAAGCATGAGCAACACCGAACAGCCATTGGTGTGAGAGAACTTATGTAACTGGTATTATTGTATCTAGTGCAAGTGGGAGACTGTTGGATATATGCCCTAGAGGCAATAATAAAGTGTGTTATTATTTATATATTCATGTTCATAATTAATGTTTATATTTCTGTGCTATAATTGCAATGATCCTGACTGTGAGATTCAGAAGAAAACTCATATGCATGTGTGGAAATGTAAACAACAAGAGTTCCTGGTTTTGCCTCTAAGACCAGCCCATGTGCTTATTGATGATTATGTTTTCTTAATCATGGACATTGTTCTTGTAACAAGGATGTCAATAGCAATGAGAGCATATTGTTAGCAGAACAATGATGTTGAACCGACCCCAGTGTTAAATGATATACTTAGAGAAACTCATCGTAAAACAAACGTTATAAGTCATATCATAAAATGTTATTATATACATAGTTCCTTGGACCATGAGAATGTCAAGTCACTTCACACAAGAAGATGTGCTTTGGTTCTTAGATGAATCTTCCCGTAAATGGGAAGTAGTAAAATAAGTTCTGGGTACATTGGACAGTGTGTCTAGTAACAGTGATAGTTCGAGAATGGGATTTGCTCCTTCACGATGAAGAGATATAGACTCAGGGCCCACTCGGTATAACGGTATCTATTCTCGTCTGGCCAGACACTTTGTGATTCGATCACGGAGATACCAGTATACGTAACGAGGAATGAAGACAAACGAGCAATGAGGATAACTAATGGCTTGTGATCAAAAGGTTATTTCACATGGGTGCCAAAACTTCTCTCCTCTAACTTTGTCATATATCGCGAAGCAAAGGGAATAGTATACGATAAACATAAAGGTTCACTCGAATTCTTTTCGTGTATGTGTGGGAGTCACCATGGGTGTCCATGGCTCCGTTGTTGATTATTGACAAATGACTATAAGTCTGGAAAACGTTCCAAGTCATGTCCACATAATACCGAACCTATTGGGTCACACACTTAAAGTACAGTAATCTGTTAGAATGCTAGAATGATTGAAGGTTTAGTGGAAGCAAGTAAAGTGCAAATAATATGGCTAAGATACTTTGGAATTGTTTCAGATAACTTTAGTTCATATGAAAATGGTAATGGGAAAGTTTACGATCAACCGGAATAGTTTCGGTGATCGGTGGACAGCTTAAACAATATGTTGTGTTCACCGGACATAATAACCTTTGCCCGGATGGCTCCGAAACCCATTTAGATGGCTCCAGAACATTCGTTAGAGGTTCCGGAAGGTCCTGGAAGTGGTCCAGAAGTGTCCGGAATGTCCCGAAACGGTCCCGCTAGGTCCCGGAAGGTCCTGGAAGCTTCTAGAAGGTTCCGGAAGGTTCCGGGCAGTACCACCCACTGCCCTGCGCCCCTGGCCTTGGGGGGCAAGCCACCTAGGCTTCCTTGGCCGGCCAGGTGGTGGGGGCGCACCAAAAAGGGGTGGGAGATCCTCCAGGTGAGATTTCCAAATACCATTATGGAAGGTTTCCGGTGGGAAGGTGTGGGAAGCTTTGGAAGGCTTGGGAGTCCAAGTTGGACTCCCAAACCTCCTTGAGCTGCGCCCTAGGCCCCTTGGCCACCTATATAAGGTGAGCCAAGGGTGGGGGGAAGAGACACACAAGTCTCCGGCGCCCCCTGGCTCTCCCTAGTTGCTAGTTGCTCCACTTTTAGACCCCGGTTTAGATTCTAATCTAGATCGGAACTCGCTAGGGTTTTCTCTCTCTAGTTTTCTCGGAAGCGTTCTTCTCTGGACGGCGGAGTGCTGCCGGATTGCTGTGCCAGACGTGTGGATACCGGTGGAGAGATCATAGCTTTGATCTTGCTTCGAGGACCATCTTCTTCTCGGAGATCTGTTCGAGGGATTGTTCGTGGGAGATCTTCTTCGACTACTTCCACTACGTCCACGTTGCTTCACCAACTCTTCTTCCGCTGCAACCGTTGGTGAGCATGAAAACCTAAACCTTGTATGTGATCTATCTTGGATGATCTTGGGGTCTTGTTACGTAGGCACGAATTTTTTGAATTCTACTACGTTTCCCAACAGCGGTATCATGAGCGATCCTTGATTAGATGCATGTTTAGGTAGATCATATGTTGATATGAGGCATTGATTTTCTTGTTTGCTTCCCTATCATGTGATTTGTTCTTTGCTCGGCGGCATGATGTGATTTTGCTACCAGGTTTGAGTTTTGCCATGATCCCTCTATGCTGCTCTTAGTATGCTGGTTGCCTTGATCGTGGACTACATCAAATTCCTTGGATCTCATCCTAGTCTTGCTATAGAAAATTTTACATGAACGGGCTTGTGGATGTTATGAACTCAAATCCACACGGGGGTCACGCGTTTAACGAAGTTTGGCTTGTAGCATTAGTTGCTACACGCACCCCGTATGTTAAACTAGCAACAAAAGAAGTATCGTGTTTTGTTTTGTCTAGGGTTTCTCGTTTGCCTTGTAAACCTGCTTAACAACCACGATAAAATTTGCAACAACCCGTATAGATAGCGATCTAACTCGTTTTTGCAGAGAATGCACGTGATGTGGTATAGACTTCAAGATTTGCAATGTGTTTTGTATGAGATGCTATATGATGTAATATTTTTGCGGCCTGCGAGCCGTAGTACGGCATGATGACTGGAGTCATATGATTGTCACTTAATTATGGCCTGCGTGCCAGAACTGTTTAGTATCTTGAGGCAAGGCTATAGACGGAGATGCGGTGATGATCAATAGTGTGAAGGTGGACCCCGACACACATGCCAAAGCCGTGAGGAGGTCCCGGCGCCAAGGACAAAAGGTGGTGGGTGGAGACTTCAACCACGGAGTCATGAAGGCAACGAAAAACTTCAAGACACAAAGGGCTATATCATGTCACATATTTTATGAATTGCATGTGATGTTAATCCCTTTGATGCACCCTTGTTTGATGCGCGGTAGTCGTGTTTTATTAGGGTGATCTCTCGCAAAATAATATCAAGTTGATAGTGTTCTCCCAACTGTAGCACCATCTATACTATGTTTCACACCGGAGCAGGTCATGTCACATGGGTGCACACGGTGTGACGCATAAAAGATGGGTGTGTTAAAAGAACACACAGCACATTACACTTGGTTATCTTGACGGTTTGGATAAAAGTTTGCTACCGGAACACGCCCATCGAAAGATGAACAAGAATCACCTTGCGTGATTGGCAAGTTGGCCTACCAGTTCAGTCTAAGTCATCAGTGTTGTCACATCAATGGCGGACGACTAAACTTGGATCTTGAATCACTTAGAATCAACTACGAGAGATGTTGGTCTGAGTGGGAGCACTTATTAAATTAATAGTATGATTAATTAGTGCAACTTAATTATGAACAGTGCCTAAAGTGAAACTTGTGTTTATGTTGTAGATTGAAATGACCCGTATCAATCCCCAGTTTAACTTAGGTCCGTTGATTGAGAAAGAAAAATTGAAAGCTGATGGAAGCAACTATGCGGACTGGGTTCGTGCCCTGAGAATTGTACTCAGGAGTGCTAAGAAGGACTATGTCCTGACGACACCTCTCCCAGCAGCACCGGGGCCTGAAGCCACGGTTGCTGAGCAGAATGTGCATCAGACCAAGCTTGATGATAGTACTGCAGTTCAGTGTCTTATGACTGCGTGTATGGAATCAGAGTTACAAGGGAGGTTTGAAAACACCGATCCCCACTTAATTGTTAAGGAGTTAGACGCTCTGTATGCCAAACACGCTAGAACTGAACGGTATGAGGTAACTCATGCCATGTGGAATTGCAAAATGAAGGAAGGAACACCTGTCAGTGAGCACGTGATAAAGATCATGCGCCTTGGGCAAAGGTTGACTGAGCTGGGATTTCCGGTCCCGGAATCACTGGGTACAGATATTGTCCTCATGTCACTCCCGCCAAGTTTCAAAGGCTTTGTTCAGAACTATCGCATGAACGAGATGGATAAGTCAGTTAATGAACTGCTTGCAATGCTGAAAAATGCGGAGACTACCATGCAGGCTGACCCTAACTATACGTTGGCGGTTAGCAAGACCACCAGTTTCAAAAAGAAGGGCAAGTCCAAGGGCAAAGGCGCCGGCAAGCCTGGCGCCAAGATCAAGAAACCCTCTGGCACCGGCCCTAACAAAGATACTGAGTGCTTCTACTGCAAAGCTAAAGGTCACTGGAAGAGGAACTGCAAGAAGTATCTGGCAGATAGAAAGAAGCCTGGTTTTACCAGCGAAGGTATAAAAGTTATATATGTCATAGATGTTTTTCTTTCTGGCCCTCACTCTAAGTCGTGGGTATTTGATACTGGAGCTGTTGCTCATATCTGTAATTCATTACAGGGACTAAGGAGAATAAGGAAGCTGGAAAAGAATGAAGTGACGATGCGTGTCGGAAATGGAGCTACGATCTCTGCTAAAGCCGTGGGCGTCTACACTATACATCTACCTTCAGGATTTACCATAGAATTAAATAATTGTTATTTCGTTCCTGCTATTTGTAAGAACATTATGTATGGATCATGTTTAGTCCGTGACGGTTATAATTTTAAGTCTGAGAACAATGGTTGCTCTATTTACTTGAAGAATATGTTCTATGGTTTTGCACCTATTAAGAATGGGCTGTTTTATTTAGATCTTGATTGTAGTAACGACATCTTGAACACTAGCTCTAAACGTCTCAAGCAGACTGATAATACCACTTACATGTGGCACTGCCATCTAGGTCACATCGGAAAGAAACGCATGCAGAAACTTCATAAAGATGGAATTTTGCAATCTTTTGATTTCGAATCATTTGACAAATGTGAGGCTTGTCTGATGGGCAAAATGACTCGGACGCCGTTCACAGGTCATGTAGAACGGGCGACTGACTTATTGGAAATAATACATAGTGATGTGTGTGGTCCGATGAGTATACCAGCGCGCGGTGGATATCTCTACTTCGTAACTTTTACTGACGATTTGAGTAGATATGGCTATATTTACTTAATGAAGCAAAAGTCCAAAACTTTCGAAAAGTTCAAAGAATTTCAGAATGAAGTTGAGAATCATCGTGACAAGAAAATCAAATTTCTACGATCCGATCGTGGTGGTGAATATCTTAGTCATGAGTTTAGAGAACACCTCATAGAGCGTGGAATCGTTTCACAGCTGACGCCACCTGGAACTCCACAGAGAAATGGAGTGTCCGAGAGGCGTAACCGAACTTTGTTAGACATGGTAAGGTCTATGATGTCATTAACTGATCTGCCACTATCTTTTTGGGGTTACGCGTTAGAGACTGCTGCTTTTACTTTAAATAGGGCGCCGTCAAAGTCTGTGGAAACAACACCATACGAGTTGTGGAATGGGAACAAACCCAACATTTCGTTCCTGAAAATTTGGGGTTGTGATGTTTATGTAAAACGTTTACAACCGAACAAACTCGACCCTAAAGCAGACAAGTGCTACTTTTTAGGTTATGCCAAAGACACCGTAGGCTATTCCTTTTACCACCCCTCCGATGGCAAAGTCTTTATTGCTAAAGGAGGAACTTTTCTTGAGAAAGAGTTTCTTAACAAAGAGGTGAGTGGGAGGACAGTACAGCTTGATGAGGTTAGTGAACCTTCGGAACCAAGGAATGAAACGACGGAAGTTGTTCCGGCAGTCATTCCAATGAAGGAACCGGAAGCTCCTGCAAGTGATGTAGGGACTTCTGAGAAGCTGGAGACTGAACCAAGGAGATCAGGCAGAGTACGTCAGCTACCCGAGTGGTACGCTAACGAAGTATTCATATTGGAAGATGATGAGCCTGTGAACTACAAAGAAGCGATGATGAGCCCCAACTCCACTGAATGGCTACAAGCCATGAAATCCGAAATGGAATCCATGAACGAAAACCAAGTATGGGACTTGGTGATCCCTCCAGAGGGTGTGAAACCAATTGAATGTAAATGGATTTTCAAAAGAAAGACAGACGCGGATGGTAATGTTACTATTCATAAAGCTAGACTTGTTGCGAAAGGGTTCCGACAAGTGCAAGGAGTTGACTACGACGAGACTTTCTCGCCAGTAGCAATGCTTAAGTCTGTGCGGATTTTACTAGCAATTGCTGCATATTTAGACTATGAGATATGGCAGATGGACGTCAAAATAGCTTTCCTGAATGGGAACCTCGAGGAGAATGTATACATGATACAACCTGAGGGTTTTATCGCACCAAAGGATGCTGGAAAGGTGTGCAAGCTTAAAAGATCCATCTATGGACTAAAGCAAGCATCACGGAGTTGGAATCTTCGTTTTGATGAAGTGGTCAAAGGTTTTGGCTTCATCCAGAATGGCGAAGAAGCTTGTGTTTACAAGAAAGTAAGTGGGAGCGCAATATCTTTTCTAATACTGTATGTAGACGACATATTGTTGATTGGAAATGATAAAGAATTTCTTAACACTATAAAGGAGTCATTGAAAAGCAGTTTTTCGATGAAAGACTTAGGTGAAGCCGCTTACATATTAGGCATTAAGATTTATAGAGATAGATCCTGGCGCCTGATAGGGCTGAGCCAAAGCACGTATATAGACAAGGTTCTGAATAGGTTCAGAATGGAGAAATCTAAGAAGGGATTCCTCCCAATGTCACATGGTGTGGTACTCTGCAAGAGTCAGTGTCCTAAGAACACTGAGGAGCAGGTAGAGATGAGCACAGTTCCATATGCTTCGGCAATTGGATCTGTTATGTATGCCATTATATGTACAAGACCAGATGTTTCCTATGCTCTGAGTATATGTATCAAATACCAGAGCAACCCAGGTAGTGCACACTGGGTAGCAGTCAAAAATATTTTGAAGTATCTAAACAGAACTAAGAATATGTTCTTGGTATTCGGAGGTGATGAAGAACTTGTTGTAAAGGGTTACACTGATTCAAGCTTCATGACAGATCCGAATGATTTCAAATCTCAATCAGGATATGTTTTCACACTCAACGGAGGTGTCGTAAGTTGGAAAAGTTCTAAACAGAATACGGTCGCGGATTCTACAACGGAGGCGGAGTACATCGCAGCTTCCGAAGCTACGAAGGAGGGATATTGGATTAAGAAATTCATCACTGAACTCGGTGTGGTTCCTAGTGCTGAAGACCCCATGGACATCTACTGTGACAATAGTGGAGCCGTGGCGCAAGCTAGAGAACCAAGGTCCCACCAGAAATCCAAACACATTGAACGCCGTTATCACAAAATCCGAGAGTTCGTTGACAAAGGATATGTGAAAGTATGCAAGATTCACACGGACCTGAACGTGTCAGATCCGATGACGAAGCCTCTACCACGAGCAAAGCATGAGCAACACCGAACAGCCATTGGTGTGAGAGAACTTATGTAACTGGTATTATTGTATCTAGTGCAAGTGGGAGACTGTTGGATATATGCCCTAGAGGCAATAATAAAGTGTGTTATTATTTATATATTCATGTTCATAATTAATGTTTATATTTCTGTGCTATAATTGCAATGATCCTGACTGTGAGATTCAGAAGAAAACTCATATGCATGTGTGGAAATGTAAACAACAAGAGTTCCTGGTTTTGCCTCTAAGACCAGCCCATGTGCTTATTGATGATTATGTTTTCTTAATCATGGACATTGTTCTTATAGCAAGGATGTCAATAGCAATGAGAGCATATTGTTAGCAGAACAATGATGTTGAACCGACCCCAGTGTTAAATGATATACTTAGAGAAACTCATCGTAAAACAAACGTTATAAGTCATATCATAAAATGTTATTATATACATAGTTCCTTGGACCATGAGAATGTCAAGTCACTTCACACAAGAAGATGTGCTTTGGTTCTTAGATGAATCTTCCCGTAAATGGGAAGTAGTAAAATAAGTTCTGGGTACATTGGACAGTGTGTCTAGTAACAGTGATAGTTCGAGAATGGGATTTGCTCCTTCACGATGAAGAGATATAGACTCAGGGCCCACTCGGTATAACGGTATCTATTCTCGTCTGGCCAGACACTTTGTGATTCGATCACGGAGATACCAGTATACGTAACGAGGAATGAAGACAAACGAGCAATGAGGATAACTAATGGCTTGTGATCAAAAGGTTGTTTCACATGGGTGCCAAAACTTCTCTCCTCTAACTTTGTCATATATCGCGAAGCAAAGGGAATAGTATACGATAAACATAAAGGTTCACTCGAAGTCTTTTCGTGTATGTGTGGGAGTCAACATGGGTGTCCATGGCTCCGCTGTTGATTATTGGCAAATGACTATAAGTCTGGAAAGCGTTCCAAGTCATGTCCACATAATACCGAACCTATTGGGTCACACACTTAAAGTACAGTAATCTGTTAGAATGCTAGAATGATTGAAGGTTTAGTGGAAGCAAGTAAAGAGCAAATAATATGGCTAAGATACTTTGGAATTGTTTCAGATAACTTTAGTTCATATGAAAATGGTAATGGGAAAGTTTACGATCAACCGGAATAGTTTCGGTGATCGGTGGACAGCTTAAACAATATGTTGTGTTCACCGGACATAATAACCTTTGCCCGGATGGCTCCGAAACCCATTTAGATGTCTTCGGAACATTCGTTAGAGGTTCCGGAAGGTCCTGGAAGTGGTCCAGAAGTGTCCGGAATGTCCCGAAATGGTCCCGGTAGGTCCCGGAAGGTCCTGGAAGCTTCTAGAACGTTCCGGAAGGTTCCGGGCAGTACCACCCACTGCCCTGCGCCCCTGGCCTTGGGGGGCAAGCCACCTAGGCTGCCTTGGCCGGCCAGGTGGGGGGGGCGCACCAAAAAGGGGTGGGAGATCCTCCAGGTGAGATTTCCAAATACCATTATGGAAGGTTTCCGGTGGGAAGGTGTGGGAAGCTTTGGAAGGCTTGGGAGTCCAAGTTGGACTCCCAAACCTCCTTGAGCTGCGCCCTAGGCCCCTTGGCCACCTATATAAGGTGAGCCAAGGGTGGGGGGAAGAGACACACAAGTCTCCGGCGCCCCCTGGCTCTCCCTAGTTGCTAGTTGCTCCACTTTTAGACCCCGGTTTAGATTCTAATCTAGATCGGAACTCGCTAGGGTTTTCTCTCTCTAGTTTTCTCGGAAGCGTTCTTCTCTGGACGGCGGAGCGCTGCCGGATTGCTGTACCGGACGTGTGGATACCGGTGGAGAGATCATAGCTTTGATCTTGCTTCGAGGACCATCTTCTTCTCGGAGATCTGTTCGAGGGATTGTTCGTGGGAGATCTTCTTCGACTACTTCCACTACGTCCACGTTGCTTCACCAACTCTTCTTCCGCTGCAACCGTTGGTGAGCATGAAAACCTAAACCTTGTATGTGATCTATCTTGGATGATCTTGGGGTCTTGTTACGTAGGCACGAAATTTTTGAATTCTACTACGTTTCCCAACAGCTATAACTTGGCACAAAGCTTGAAAATAAAGATACAATGATGTTGCTACAGTAGTAACAATCATCAAGACCACTAAAAACAGAAGTAAAAACATCTTGGGTTGCCTCCCAACAAGCGCTTTATTTTACGCCTTTAAGCTAGGCATAAGGCAAAAGAAGAATCAAAGGTCTCCAAGATCGTTGGAATCATAAAAACCTTCAAATTGATTTTCAATAAGCTCATTCTTCTTCTTCCTAGGAAAGAGGTACTTACCTTTCACCTTACCGCGTCAGAGTATGAATCTGTTACCAATATCAATGAAGCCTTTCATAGCTCGGAGGAAGTCCCTTCCAAGCACAATGTTGCTTTGGCTTGGCTCCATGATGAGGAAATCCATCAGAGCAATCCTATGAAGGAATGCAACTTGGACTCCTTTTACCTTTCCCTTAATCTCTGAAATATCTCCATTAGCATGATCATGATAAGATGACAATTGAACCATATCTAGTTTCAAAGAGTCATAAACTATTTTTGGCGTGGTAGAAACTATGGATCCAATATCACAAAGGGTCATTTACATTTTTGCCCCTAATTTTGTCCCAGTCTCAGCTTTACCCCTAAAAAACATGTGCTCAACTTTTCCCTTCTTCCGTCTGGTGTCGTTTCAGAAATACCCCTCCGTACCCTTTCCGTCCAGTCAACGAGCTTTGACTGTGCTGAAGATATTTCTTAGACGATTTTGCCCCTATCTTCATATTCACTTACATAGAGGTCCCACATATAAAAAAACAATATCTCTCTCATCCTCTCTCCCTCTCTCTCCCCTCTCATCTCTCTCTCTCACACACAGCTCGGCCTCACCCACTGGCGTGGCCACCCTCCTCCGCCTGCGTGGCGACCCTCCTCCACCGGCCGCTCATTCCTCACCTTCCCCGGTGCCACCGAGCTCCTTGTCAGCGCCCGCGCTCGCGCTCGTCGTGCGCCGTGGCTCGTTGTGTCCGTTCTCACGGTGGCCCGCATTCGCCGTTGCCGAGATCCTCTGCCTCCCTGGTCACCATGAGGGAAACATCCGCCATGGATCCTGATCTTGAGATCGCCACCGCTGTGCGTCATCCCCGCGCCGGCCAAGTCCCTCACCACCACGCCTGCCCCTCCATCTTGTATTTCCCCGCGCCCCCGCATGGCTATGCGCCCGTGCCCCGCTGCCCCCGCCGTCCCTCGCATGGTCGTGCCCCGCCTGGCTGTGCCCCGCCGCCTGGCCATGCGCTCGCGCCCCTGGACTCCCCCGCGAGCACAAGTGTCGGTGATCTCCCTCCCCTAGCCTCCGCCGTGAGCCCCTGTGCCGGCGAGCTCCCTCCCCTGGCCTTCGCCGCGAGCCCCCGTGCAGGCAAGCTTCCTCCTGTGCCTCCCGTGCTGGCGAGCTCTTTTGTTCTTTTTTTCTTTTTCCTTTTTTCTAATCAGTATTTAGGTTAACCTAATCAATATCTAGCTTAATTAGGACATGTGAGAGAGAGTAAGGGCAAATTTGTCCCAAAATTGTTCCAAAAATGGTCAAACCCCTTTGACTGGACGGGAACGGCGCGGAGGGGTATTTCTGAAACGGAACCAGACGGAAGAGGGGCAAAGTTGAGCACTTTTTTTGGGGGGTAAAGCTGAGACTGGGGCAAGATTAGGGGGAAATGGAATTGGCCCTATCACAAAAAGTAAGGAAGTCTTGGTTAGAGATGCTAATCCTAACAAAGGGCTCCCAATCATCATCTATCTCCAACATCTCTTTCTTGTTGGTCTCTACTTCTCTCAAATCTAGAGCATCCATCCTTTTTTTTCAATAGCGGCAAGTCTATCTATAACAGTATCAACACTACGATCATAAAAAAAATAACTAGATAGACCATGCAAAATATCAATAGCTCTAGCTTCATCACACTCTACAAATTCTCCTTCAGCTATAATATCAAGAGAGTGTTTACACCACTTAAAAAGACCATGGTAAAAATTTCTAAGCACAATTTTTATAGGTATCCAAGGCATAATTCTTTTGTGTGCTTCAGAAATTCTGTCCCATGCCTTCTTCATATTTTCTTCATCCCTTTGACGGAAATCGAGAACTTCCGATTCCCGCAAAGCACCAAGTCCTAACATGTTCATCTAAATAAGGAGGACTACTAACAGCAAGATAAATAAAAAAAATTGTGATTTTGATATAAGACACAAAGATAAAAACAGAAAGGTAAACTAACAAGACAAAAAAGTAAAGGTAAAAGGTAGTGAGAAACTCCCCTATCTTAGCACTCGGAGTCCCCGGCAACGGCTCCAGATTTTTGCTTGATGGCATGGAAGTGATAATGGCTTCTCGCCCTTCGTTGGTTCCCCCAAGTGGAAGGTGAGATGTAGGATAGCAGAAAATTTCCCCTATGTAGAGGATAGGGTTTGTCTCCCGTAGGACTCCGGCAATGATAAGTAGGTGGTTCGGCAAGTGATGTGCCGTCTGAAAAGAATCACTTGCTTCTCCTGGACCTGCACACAACACAAATAACTTTGCACCCAACGAACTTCAGAGAGGTTGTCAATCTCTCCGGTCTTGTTGTTTACAAAGGATCAAACACAAGGGATAATGATAATGGTAGCAACTGGAAGTACAAGCTAGAAAATAAATAAGCGTGTATACAATGATGAGAATATGGACCGGGGTCCCGTTATGTTCACTAGTGATGTCTCTCCCAAAAGACGATAAAACTGCTATGCGAGGTAAACAAATTACAGACGGGCAATTGACAGGATTATAAACGCACCGCAATGCTAACTATGCTACAAAAGAAAGGAAGAGGCTCAAAAGAATGGGCAGTACGCACTATCTTTTACCTTTGATTTTTTAGTCTTGTTAGTTTACCTTTCAGTTCTTGCTTTAGTGTCATTTATCAAAAATCACAAAAAAAATGTTTGTCATACTTGTTGCTACTATGGGTTCAACTGAAAACACCAAGTTGTGTGACTTCACTAGTCACAACAACAATGATTTTATCTACACTCCTATTGCTACACCTTCTAGTTCAGCTACCTCTTATCAAATTAAACCTGCCTTGCTAAACCTTGTTATGAGAGATCAATTATCCGGTGTTGGAGATGATGCTGCTTTACACTTAAATAATTTTGTTGAACTCTCTGATATGAAAAAGTATAAAGAAGTAGAAGGTGATATTGTTAAGCTTAAGCTTTTTCCTTTCTCCTTGAGGGAAGGAGCTAAAATTTGGTTTCAATCCTTGCCTAGGAATAACATAGATTCTTGGGATAAGTGCAATGATGCTTTTATTGGGAAGTACTACCCACCTGCTAAAGTTATCCAATTGAGGAGTAACATTATGAATTTTAATAAATTGGATAATGAAAATGTTGCCCAAGCTTGGGAACACATGAAATCTCTTGTTAAGAAATGCCCTACACATGGTTTGACTACTTGGATGGTTATCCAGACTTTTTATGCAGGCTTGAACTTTACCTCATGGAACCTGTTAGATTTGGCCGCGGGAGGAACCTTTATGTCAACAACACTTGGTGCTACCACAAAACTTTTAGATGAGATGATGATCAACTATTCCCAATGACACACCGAATGAGCTCCAACAGGTAGGAAGGTAAACTCTGTCGAGGAGATTTCTTCCCAAAAATAAAAAGTTGACTTAATTATGTCTCTACTTACCAAGAAATCTCCTATTGATCCTCATGATGTCCCTTTAAATTCTTTGGTTGCTCAGGAACAAGTAGATGTGAACTTTATCTCTAGAAACAACTTCAATAATCATGCTTATAGGGGTAATTTTGCTAGCAATCCTAGACCGTTCCCATCCAACTATGGGAACAACAACACGTATCCTAGCAAAAAGAACCCCACCTCTGAATTATAAACCATGCTTAAAGAATTTATCACTACCAAAAAAGCCTTTAGCAAGAGTATAGAGGAAAGATTAGACAAATTAGATAATCTCTCTTTGAAGGTAGACAACTTAGCCCTTGATATTGAGATGCTTAAAATTAGAACCTCTCCCCTCGAGGAGAGGAAGGCCACTCCTATTAATGCTATCCAATTGCAAATTAATGAAAACATTAGGATGATGGCTAAACTTAAAGAAAGATGGGCTAGATAAAAAGAGAGAGAGGATAGAATTAAGAGCCTTCCTACACACCACACTGTTGCAACTATCCAAGTTGTTGAGGACACCCAATCTTTTAGCACCCAACGCACTCCTAGTCCCATTGGACCTATTAATGGTGATGCTATTACCTCAACCATAGAAGAATAAACTCCTATGAACATAGAGGCTTCCAAACAAGTAAGCCTAGATGACACTGATGGCGTGGAAGTGATAATGGCTTCTCGCCCTTCGTTGGTTACCCCAAGTGGAAGGTGAGATGTAGGATAGCAGCAAATTTCCCCCTATGTAGAGGATAGGGATTATCTCCCATAGGACTCCCGTTATGATAAGTAGGTGGTTCGGCAAGTGATGCACCGTCTGAAAAGAATCACTTGCTTCTCCTGGACCTGCACACGACACAAATAACTTTGCTCCCAACGAAGTTCAGAGAGGTTGTCAATCTCTCCGGTCTTGTTGTTTACAAAGGATCAAACGCAAGGGATAATGATAATGATAGCAACTGAAAGTAAAATCTAGAAAATAAATAAGCGTGTAAACAAGGATGAGAATATGGACCGGGTCCTGTGATGTTCACTAGTGATGTCTCTCTCCCAAAAGACGATAAAACTACTATGCGAGGTAAACAAATTACAGACGGGCAATTGACATGATTATAAACGCACCGCAGTGCTAACTATGCTACAAAAGAAAGGAAGAGGCTCAAAAGCATGGGCAGTACGCAAAAATAAGTAGACCTAAATCCATCTGCATCTACTACTAATCATCCATCTTGAGATATCTATCAAGAACATCTCGTTGGTATTAAGTTGCGAGCCCCACCCATAGTGTAAACCCAAAGCAACAGACACCTGCATTTAAAGAACTTTGCGTAAAGTAAACAATCTTTAAACCGCGGTTACAAGGACCGTTGTTTTCCCCCTTGTGGAAACAACACATCCCCTAGACTCATGTTTCTGTCACTCAAGCTAGTCATCAGGGGGCATGAACCCACAATCAAGCATAACGCTCCCTCTTGGAGTCACTACCTATTAATTGGCCAAAGCAATAAACAACAACAGAGAACATGCAAGAATTACTCAAGAACAAAAATATAAAAGATAAGAACCAAATATATTACTCAATCACAATCTGGACATAGTCTCATAATCCATCAGATCCCAGCAAACTAACCATAGCAACAGCAGAAAGAGTTACATATGTGCCTTGATCATGTAGGGCAGCTCACAATGTCTAATCCACGAAGAACAAAGAGGGGAGGAGAACATCACCTTGAGATATCTATCCAGAACATCTCGATGGTATTAAGTTGCGAGCCCCACCCAAAGTGTAAACCCAAAGAAAAAGACAACTGCATTAAAAAGAACTTTGCGTAAAGTAAACAATCCTTGCAACCGCGGTTACAAGCTCCGTTGTTTAACCCCTTGTGGCCATAGCACATCCCCTAGACTCATGTTTCTGTCACTCAAGCGTGTCATCAGGGGGCATGTACCCACAATCGAGCATAGCGTTCCCTCATGGAGTTACTACCTACCACTTGGCCAAAGCAATAAACAGTAACGGAGAACATGCAAGAATTACTTCGGAACAAAAATACAAAGGATAAGAACCAATTATATTACTCTATCACAATCTGAACATAATCTCATAATCCATCAGATCCCATCAAATTCAGCATAGCAAAAGCAGAAATATTACATATGTGCCTCGATCATGTAGGGCACCTCACGAGGTCTAAACCATGAAGAACGAAGAGGGGAGGAGAACATCACATAGCTACTGATCACGGACCCATGGTCCAAAGGAAACTACTCACGACACATCCGGGAAGCGTCCATGGTGGAGGAGAAGCTCCCGGAGGTCGATCCTCCCTCTGGCAGGGTGCCGGGAAGGGTCCTGACGGTGCTCCCGATCTTGGAAGCGCGGCGGTGGCAGAATAGAGGCGAGATCGCGAAAAAGGGTTATGTCTTCGGAGGTTTCCCGTGACAGAGATTAAATAGGCGAAGGGGGGCAGCCAGGGGGGCCACCAGGAGTCCAGGCCGTGCCAGGTGGCCGCCTGGGCACCTGGTGGTGGCCCCCTGGCCCTCCTTCGGGGCTCTGGAAGCTTCCGGTACGCTGATTTTTCATCTGATTTTCCCGGATTTTTGGAGCACTTTTTATATGGGGAAAAACTGAAATAGAAAAACAGCAGAAAACAGAAACTGCCACTGTGGCGCACTGAGTTAATAGGTTAGTCCAAATATGATCAAAAGTGTATGAAAGTGTATCTAGATCATAGCAATATCACACAAAACATGCATGGAGCGAGCAGAAATTATCGAAACGTTTGGGACGTATCAGACACCACTACCACCTTTGATAGTAGTGACATGGATTTTGATAGTTGCACCCTCTCTGAAGTTAATAGCTTACTACACAAAATGTCTAGAGATCCCCACACTAGCACACTAAATCTTGCCTTCACGGAGCATATCACTAATGCTCTCATTAATGCTAGGGAGGATAAGCTTAGAGTAGAAGCCTCCATACCTAGGAAGCTAGAAGATGGTTGGGATCCTATGATCAAAATTAAATTAAATAACTTCTCTCGTTATGCTTTATGTGATGTTGGAGCCAATACCTCCGTTATATCCAAAAGAATGTATGATATGTTTGAATTGAAACCTTTTGATCCTTGTTCTTTTGGTGTTCGTCTCGTTAATTCTTCCGTAAAGAAACATTTGGGGAAGATCAACGATGTTCTTATCATTGTCAATGACTATTATGTTCCCGTTGATTTTACTATTATGGATATAGAGTGTGAACCATTATGTCCGATTATTTTGGGACGTCCTTTTCTTCGGACCGTTGATGTTGTTATTGACATGAAAGAGGGGAATATAAAATTTCAATTCCCTCTTAAAAGGGGATGGAACACTTCCCTAGGAATAATATTAAGTTACCTTTTGAGTCTGTTACACGGGCTATCTATTCTCTTTCACTTGATAAAACTTGATCTTTTTGCTTCTTCCCTAGCTTAAAGGCGTAAAAGAAAGCGCTTGTTGGGAGGCAACCCAAGATGTTTTTACTTCTGTTTTTAGTGGTATTTTTTATTGTTGCTACTGTAGCAACATCATTGTATCTTTATTTTCAAGCTTTGTGCCAAGTTTAGCCTCCGATTGCAAGAAGTTCAAAAGTTGTGACATGCTGTCCAGAAAACAGATATTGTCCTTGAACAAAAAACTTAGCCTAAAATCACCAGATCATCTTTTTTATCTGAATTTTTTTGACAGCGTGCTCCATACAATTGAATTTCGAGCGTCTGTTCTGAGTTTTTTTATTTGAGTTGCAGAAGTACCCCAAAAAAATTATTTATTACCTGATGTTCTGTTTTTCACAGATTCTGCCATGTTTTACCTTTCCTTACTTTTGCAAGACTTGCGCTAGCTTTTTCTTTGCAAAAACTTTTTGGAAATCTTGAGAAACAGTAGCCCTTCAAGAAAATATTTATTTCCAGTAGAGGAAAATTATTTTATTAAGGGTACTAACCTCTCTAATCAGCTTATGATGAGTTATGTATGAAGGGAGTTTTCAAGTGTGCGAGGGAAGATGATGAAAGAAGAACCAGAAGTGTCAAACACTCAAGCTTGGGGATGCCCCCATGCATCCCCGATAAATATTTAAGGAGACTCAAGCGTCTAAGCTTGGGGATGCCCCCGTGCATCCCCTTCTCCATCAACAATCATCAGTTCGTCCTCCGTCTCACTAAATTTTTATCACTTCATGCGTTATGTGCTATGCTTGGAGTGTCTCGCTCTTAGGTTTACTTTTGAGTTTTCTTTAGATTTTCTTGTTGTTCATAACAAGTTAGAACCCATCTTACTTTGTGTGGGAGATAAACACGCTCCACTTCAAATAAAACACATCATAGGAATTCATGCTTATCTTTCTTTGTTGTGTGTTCTTTATCTTTTCGTAGATGCTGCCATGTTCAGCTCTTAGTTTTCATGTTTATCTTTTTCAAGAGATTTAGTTTAGGTTGTTGCTGGAACTCTCTTTAGTTTTCATGTTTATCTTGTTTAGAGAGTTGGTTGTTGCACTGAGTTGTGTCTTGACTTTAAGTAGGTAATTGAGGTTGCTATTCAATTGTACTACTAACTTGAAAAAGTTTTGAGGTATTGTTGTGAGTAATGTTTGAACTTTTGGTGTCAAGAGCTCTAGCCTAAGTGATAGGTGTCGTATTTTGGGCAATCCGTGTTTATTTTCAAAAACTACAAAAACTAGTTGAGAACTCTAGCTACTACATGGATCACTAATCTTTTGAGGGATCGGATATTAGAGTACACTCACGTACCATGAGTCGAGGATGCGCAAGGATAACCAAACCCCCATACACTCCTCCTCGGGGTACTTGTCTCTTTGTGAACCTCCTCATTAGATTGAGAGTTACCGATAATAAGTGCATGAGTTCTTCGGACTAATGTAAGTATTGAAAGTTGACACTTCCACCTCCTCATATTTGCTAGCCTCTTCGGTACCGTGCATTGCCCTCTTCTCACAACGAGAGTTGGCGTCCACCTTTGCCGGTGCATCCAAACCCTTGGCATGATATGCCCTGTCATCATAAACCTCCTTATATCTTTCCTCAAAACAGCCACCATACCTACCTATCAAGGCATTTCCATAGCCTTTCCGAGATATATTGCCATACAACATCCACCTTCTCATGACTTGATCTTCATGTCATACATGTTCCTGCTACACTGACAGAGGCATACATTTGCACACATCGTGATGGCTAAATCTTCTTTATGTTGAGTACCTTTTAAAGTGTAAAGATCTTCTATACTTATTGTAAAATAGAGTGTTGCCCTTAAGTGAGGAAAAGATCCCAAAGAGGACAAATTTACAAGATCCCAAAGAGGACAAATTTACAAGATCCCAAAGAGGACAAATGTGAGTTAAATAGAAAGAGCCATTCAGGCCACCAAAAAAACTAAAAAAATGAAAAAGGAGAAAAAGAAATAAAAAGAGAGAAGGGGGCAACACTACTATTCCTTTTGAAAGATCCACACTCATACTCCCTCTTATATCTTTTACTCCATAGAGATGATCCTATATGCATATAGCTATGTGGGGACCTTCACATTATAAAACTTGGCTTGTATATTCCAATGATGAGCCTCCTCAAACGAGCTCTAGGTCTTCTTGAGCGAGAAAGTTTGATGCACCCCCACTAGTTCCATTGGAGAGCTTTTCTTAGCTCGTATGTGCATCCGTTGCATGACATTCCCTAATCCTCACATCATATCTATCATTTGGCCTTCTCTCGCCAACAATTGTCCTCATTGACGTGAGCCTTTCACACCCTTTTTGTCTTCCTCCTCCACCATATCTCTCTCTTTGCCATCCTAAGTGTCAACTTTCGTGCTTACACTCATCAATTGCATGAGTGCTCAAAATATCGAAAGGGAGTGGATCAAATTGACTTGTACCTCGCTAGTGGTCTGGGGATGGGTCAAAATAAGATTCCAAAGAAGACTAAGTGTGAAACTTTAGTAGATTGAGTTCTCAACAAATACATATTTTTCTCTCGTATTCCCATCTCCCACTTCTTGCACGCAAACACCATCTGGAGACATTCTAGTCACGGACAGCGAGAGCTCTTGCACCTTTATGTTCTTATGTTGCTTGGTTCAATGCTAAAAATGGACTCTTGTCTTTATGACTTGAATTGAATTACATACCTTGATTGCTTTACTTACAAAGTTCTTATATGGTTGTTAGCATGTCACCACAAAAATTATGCTTGTTATCATTTACCAACTCAAGAACGAGCAGGAATTAAGTTTGGGGATGTTGATACGTCCCAAACGTATCTATAATTTCTGCTTCATCCATGCATGTTTTGAATGATATTGCTATGTTTTATATAAACTTTCATACAATTTTGATCATATTTGGACTAACCTATTAACTCAGTGCACCCCAGTGTCAGTTCCTGTTTTCTGCTGTTTTTCTATTTCAGGTTTCCCCCATATTAAAAATGCTCCAAAAATTCTGGGAAAATACAATAAAAAAATCAGCACTTCGGAAGCTTCGGGAATCACCGAGGAGGGGCCGGAGGGGACCCACTAGGGCCCCAGGCGCCCTCCCAGCGCGCCCTCGGGTGGGGCCGCGTCAGGGGGGCGCCTGGACCCCTTGTGGCCCCTCTCGCTGCCCCCCTTCGCCTATTTATTCTCCGTCACGGGGAAACTCCGGAGACAGAACCCTTTTTCGCGATCTCACCTCCGTTTCGCCGTCGCCGCGCTTCCAAGATCGGGAGCGCCAGCAGACCTCTTCCCGGCACCCTGCCGGAGGAAGGATTGACCTCTGGGAGCTTCTCCTCCACCATGGATGCTTCCCGGATGATCCGTGAGTAGTTCACCTTGGACCATGGGTCCATGATCAGTAGCTATGTGATGTTCTCCTCCCCTCTTTCTTCTTCATGGATTAGAGCTTGTGAGCTGTCCTACATGATCAAGGCACATATGTAATTCTTTCTGTTGTTGCTATGCTGAGTTTGCTGGGATATGATGGATTATGAGACTATGTTCACATTGTGATTGAGTATTATATTTGGTTCTTATCTTTTATATTTTTATTCTTGAGTAATTCTTGCACGTTCTCCGTTGCTATTTATTGCTTTGGCCAAGTAGTAGGTAGTGACTCCAAGAGGGAGCGTTATGCTTGATTGTGGGTTCATTCCCCTTGATGACTAGCTTGAGTGACAGAAACATGAGTCTAGGGGATGTGTTGTTGCCACAAGGGGGGAAACAACGGGGCATGTAACCGCGGTTGCAAGGATTGTTTACTTGGTGTTCTTGAAAGAAGAGTTAATGATGTTAAATGTCTTGTAAAGCATTTCCATATGGTTCAAACTCAGCTTGAACAAATTTCTAATGTGCAAAAAGATTTGCTTGCTAACAATGCCAAACAGGACATACAAGCTTATGGCATCAAGACTAGGGGTGGAACACACACCCAGGACCCGCTCTATCCTGAGGGGCATCCGAAGAGGATCGAGCTTGATTCTCAAGTACAAGTAGAAGACGAGATTGTTAGCTCTCCAAAAAAGAAAAAGAAGAAGAAGAAACACAAGGACGCTGGCAACTCCAATGATCCTATTACAAGTGAAGAGCCTGCTGTTGATCCCAACAGCATATCTACCTCCGATGCTGAAACTGAAGACGGTGCTGAGCCCGAAGAAAATGATAAGGAGAAGAATGATCCTCCTGAGGTGCGAGAAGAAGAAGCACCCGATAAACGCAAGAAGTACACAAGAGAAGACTTCATAGCAAGAATACATGGGAAGGAAAGAGAACCGTGGGTACAAAAACCCATGCCCTTTCCAGGTAAGTCTCTCAAATCTAAAGAAGAAGAGCATTATAATAAATTTTGTGAATGGATGAAACCTCTTTTTCTGCAAATTCCTTTGACTGGTGCTATCAAGTTACCTCCTTATTCCAAATGCATTAAAGATATTGTTACAAATAAAAGAAAAGTTCCTAATGAGGCAATATCTACTATGCTTGCTAACTACTCTTTCAGTGGAAACACAATCCTTGTAGCAAAACCTCAACTTTCCATCAAGCATAGAAAAATCACATGACAGGGAAGCAACAAGAAAATCAATGCCTCATATCACACATATGATCTAGACCTAAACATGCATCTAATCAAGGATCGCTCTGATACCACTGTTGGGAAACGTAGTAGAAAACAAAAAAATTCGGCCTACGAATCAAGAACCCAAGATCATCCAAGAAGATTGCATACAAGGTTTTAGGTCATGGCTCACAAACCGATGTAGCGGAAGTAGAGTTGGTGAAGCTCGTGGACGTAGTGGAAGTAGATCTCGCAAGTTCTCCCACGAACAGTCCCTCGATCAATCCCACGAACAAGTCCCGCGATCTAGTCCCACGGACAAGTCCCATGAACAAGCTCCTCGAAGAAGGGTCGAAGGTACGACCCCTCCATTAGTATCCACACATCCCGTAGCAGCAATCTAGCAGCGCTCCGCCGTCCAGAGATGAACGCCACCGAGAAAACTAGAGGGAGAAAACCCTAACGGATTCCGATCTAGAACAGCGTCTAAACCGGGGTCTAAAAGTGGAGCAACGGGGTTTAGAGGAGGGAGGGTGGCGCATAGGCCTTGGGGACAAGTTGTGCTGCGCCCCCCACCCCTCCCCCACATTATATAGGTGGCCAAGAGGCCCTTGGGGCGCAATAAGGGGGGTGGGGAATCCAACTTGGACTCCCAAACCTCCCAAATCTTCCCATACCTTCCCACCGGAAACCTGCCATATTTGGGTTTTGGTATTCCCACCTGGAGGGGGATTCCTTCCCCTTGGTGCGTCCCCACCCCTTGGCCGGCCAGGGCAGCCTAGGTGGCTTGCCCCCCAAGGCCAGGGGCGCAGGGGAGTGGGTGGTACTGCCCGGAACCTTTCGGAACCTTCCATGAGCTTCTAGAAGCTTCGAAGACCTTCCGGGACATACCGGGACCGTTTCGGGACATTCCGGACACTTCTGGAGCACTTCCAGGACCTTCCGAGACCGTTCTCAGACGTTCCGGAGCCATCCGGATAGTTTCCAAGACCATCCGAGTTACATTTTAAGCCACCCGATGACCGCGAAGGTTGTCGGGACGCCCAGCGATTATCCGGAAACTATTCTGGTTGATCCAGGACTTCCCCAGTACCATTCTCATATGTTCCGGAACCACCTGGGACTACTCCAGAGTGATCCGGACATAACCTTAAATACCCAGAACTACTTCTGGTGCCCTTATGAACAATTCCATAAATCTCCGGAACTACTTCCGGTACCCGTATGAACTATTCTGCTTTGCTTCCACTAAACCTTCTACCATACTAGTATTCTAACAGACTACTGCTCGTTAAGTGTGTGACCCAATAGGTTCGGTATAATGCGGACATGACTCAGAACATCTTCCGGACATAGGTCAACAGCCTTTCGTCAATAGCCAATAATCAACAGCGGAGCCATGGACACCCATGTTGACTCCCGCACATACACGAAGAAACTTTGAGTGAACCATTATGTTTAGTCATGTACCATTCCCTTTGCTTCGCGATATTTGACAAAGTTAGAGGAGAGAAGTTTGGCACCCATGTGTAACAACTTCTTGAACACAAGCCACTCGTTATCCTCTTTGCTCGTTTGTCCATTTTCTCGTTATCGTATTCCGGTATCCCCGTGACTGAATCACAATGCGTCTGGCCAGACTATAATGGATACCGTCATACCGAGTGGGCCCAAAGTCAATATCTCTTCATCGTGAAGGAGAAAATCCCATTCTTGAACTATCACGGTCACTAGCCACACCATCTGACATACCCAGAACTTATTTTACTACTTCCCATTTACGGGAGGATTCATCTAAG
Source organism: Bromus sterilis (assembly GCA_950022295.1). Lineage (NCBI taxonomy): Eukaryota > Viridiplantae > Streptophyta > Magnoliopsida > Poales > Poaceae > Bromus > Bromus sterilis. The sequence continues at coordinate 318,637,660 of OX465596.1, read as the reverse complement.
AACCAAAGCATGTCTTCCTGTGTGAAGCAACTCGATACTCTCATGGTCTAAGGAATTACGTATATGATAACAATTCATGATATGACTTATAACGTAGTTACGATGTGATCTCTAAGTATATCATTCAATACTGGAGTCGGTTCAACATCATTGTTCTGCTAACAATATGTTCCCATTGCTACTGACATCCTTGTTACAAGAACAATGTCCATGATTAAGAAAACGTAATCATCAGTTAGCACATGAGCTGGCCTTAGAGGCTAAACCAGGAACTCTTGGTGTTTACATTTCCACACATGCAAATGAGTTTTCTTCTGAATCTCACAGTCAGGGTCATTGCAATTATAGCACAGAAATATAAACATTAATTACGAACGTGGAAATATATATATAATAACATTTTATTATTGCCTCTAGGGCATATTTCCAACAGTCTCCCACTTGCACTAGAGTCAATAATATTGTCAGTGCTTGAGCACTTTACACCTATGGCATACCGGTGTAATAAATGCCTCATTTGTGGTATAGACCTCATCTTCGGATCTGACGTTTCAGGCCCGTTTGTATCTTGCATATCTTCGCGTTTTCACGCTATCATAAAATTCACTAATTTTATCAGTTTAGCTTTGTATATGTTTGAATCATTTGGTAGGACCTTGGTTCCTTAGAATAAGTCATGAAATCATTCATCAATGTTCCATGAGCTTCAAGCATCTAGGAAACCATACCATGTTCATAAATGAACTGATGATTCAAAATACCCTCCCTTGTTACTTCTTTAACCAACAATATACTTAGTCTTTGTTATAGAATTCACCACAGTATCTAACTTTAACACAGTTCTTTCATACTGTGCCACCCTTATGTGTGAAACACATAATCCCAATTAAAATCGAAAATCGATCGGAGTAAGTATGAAGACTGAATTGGTGTAACTATTTACATCAAAATTCAGCTGGTGTAACTTGTTACAACGAGCTCTTCATTATCTCCATTTTCCGAGAAACATATCTTATCTATCATAAGTTTAACTTTTCACTGTTTGTCCAATGATCAACATATTGATCACTTTGGTATCTTGCTCATAACCTTTTGAAGCACTGGACAATCTGGTCGTTTTACATATTATGGTGTACATGATTAATCCAAACACACGGGTGAGTGGAATTCAATTCACGTGTTTTTGCTTATCTGTGTTCATCAACACCGATTTCTGCAAACAACTTTTCACCACGACTTCGGCAAGAACATGTTTCTTGGCATTTCATACTAAACTACTTTAGTATCATGTCAATATGTAGTGTTGGCTTTAGCATGATCAGGCACTTACTATCTTCATAGATCACTATGCTCAATACTAATGCTATATCAGCCCAAGTTCTTCAACTGAAAACTATTTCCAATGAAGTCCTTATTCGTGTCAAGAAATTTATATCATTTCTAATCAACAATATGTCATCTACATAAGGTTTTAGAAATATTATTCAGCTCCCACTTACCTTTTTGAATATTCAAGCATCTTCGTTATTCCTGATGAAAACAAACTCTTTTGGCAATTTCAACACAACGAAAATTCCAACTCCATTATGCTAGCTCCAGTCCATCACTGGATATCCAAGGCTTGCATCTATTTTAGCATCCTTTGAATCGACAAAACATTCCGGTCGTATCACGTATACGTCCTTTGTTATATTTCCATGTAGGAACTTTGTTTTGACGTTCATTCTAGCATATCCTATAAATGAGATATGTAGTAATTGCTAGTATAACCCGAACTGACTAAAGCATTTCTACGGTCGACACTTTTTCGCCGTAGTCAACCTTTGAACTTGCTAGAAAACAATTTTCCAACGAGTTGAGCTTTATGGATAAAACAATTTCATCCGAATCAATTATAGATCCATATATATATTCTTCAGACTTTTAGTCTTTCCGAGGGTCTACCAAGTTCAAAACTTGACTTACTTCCATGGATACTATCTCGGATTATTTGGCATTTAGCCAAATCCCGGAGTCAGGGTCCATCAACGCTTCTTTGTATATCACAGGTTTATCATTGTCGAACAACAATATCTCGTTTTACATATCATGAATGTTTGTACGATTTTTGTCTAACCTGTGTGGTTCAGCTGCGCACTCCTCTGAAGATTCAACAATCTTTGACAAGTTGCATTGTCCTCCCACTCACTCTTTTGTAAGAAACTATTTTTCTTCAAAACACATTGTTCTTAACAGCAAACAGTTTTGCTTTTGTGTAGTGATGGAGGAATACCAAAACTTTTGGCATAACCTTAACAAAGTAGCACTTATCTGATTTGGGGTTTTGAGTATGTCAAACATATGCCTCATATACCCAAATTTTAAGAAAAGACAACATGGTTTTAACAGTCCATACCACATCTAATATGGTGTCATTTCAACAGATTTGATGATGCTCTTTTCAGTGTAAAAGCCGTAGTCACTAACGCATAACTTTAATAAGTATAATGGCAAATTGATAAACGTCATGTTTGATCTTACCGTGTCATACATGGCTTGATTACATCTCTCGAACATCTTACTCATAGTGATGTTCCGGGAGACGCAAGTTATGACACTCTTCACAACTCATCAGACGTTCGCTAAACTTGTAACTCAAATATTACTTTCTACAATCTAATTTGCAGAAGCTTTATTTTCTCGTTACAATGAATTTCTATTTCACTCTAAAATTCCTTGAACATTTCAAAGATTTCAGACGTATGTCTCTATTGAACAGATATCCACATATCTACTTCAACTCATGAGTGAAGATAGGGAATCCACTGCACACAACTACACTTATTGGACTACACACATCATCATGTATGATTACCAATGGTTTAGTTGCCCGTTCATGTATGACCTATCAACGTTGTTTTAGTCACATTACTTCGAGACAAAGATCGCAAGCGTCAAGTGATTCATAATCATATGACTCGAAAGTCCATCACTTATGGAAATTCTACATGCATTTTATGTCACTTGTGATAAACGGCAGTGCCACATCTATGTGGTATTTCTGTCAGTCTTGCGACGTTTAGCGTCAGTGTTATGGATGTTTAGCATTATTATCAAGATTCATAACATACAACCTATTCACAATAGAAGTATGGCCTTTATGTTATTCATAGCTTTGAACAACTCTCTTGCAATAAACATGATTCAAAAATGATGATTTGCAACAAGGCTAAAGTGTAGTAACAATTTACTCAACTCTAAAATGAATTATGAAGATAATCATAGAGTCAACACACGGTATAGTAAACCTTTTACCGTGTTCCCGAGCGTCTCAAAACTCATCATTAGCTAGTCATAAAGGCCATAGTATTTCTTGCATCGAGTTGCAACAATATGCAATCGATCTGACATTCCGGTGATCAACAGTTTAATCACAATATACAGAATCCACAATTAACTGCTTAATCATGATTCCCAAGAATTACATCTCTTGACCAGCAATGAATTCATCTATAACTCCGTATGACTTTCATTTCTGAGCTGGTTATTCCAGTCTTCTTTCGTTTTGCCTTTATACGTATCATAGTTCTATTTCTAATGTCACTCCTACTCACAGAAGATCACACATGATCAAGGGTGGCGCAGGCCATGGACTTTCCGGCGTGTAAGTCTTACTAACACCCTATGGAACTTCCTTTCCCTTAATCCTCATCATCATATGATCATTGTTCTTCTGGATCCCACACTTATCAGTTTTGTTTAGAGCACAATGAACATTTTCACTAATGCTTACAATCATACATTGTACTAGATATCTTATATCCAACATTAATTGTCTTACTACTGAAAACTTATTTTTCAGTTCCATGAATATAACATAACTATCCCAAACTCTTCGAAGTTCGGGTTTCATGGTGGTGAAGACAATGCACTTAGCTGTGGTGGAATTCTAGCATTTTGGATTATGGACGTAAGTCACATCATCCATAGCATCAGCGGGAGAGCATCAAAAATTTGCGATAGGACATGGTCCTTCTCGGCACTATTGAGGATAGTCCTCACAATACGGTACCAATCATAAAGTTTTTACCAGATAATATAGTTAATCAAAATCAATTGGGAAGGTGGTAACGCGAGCCATTATTCTACAACGATAATGCAAATACTAAGACTTTGTTCATAATTAAGTTGCACTTGTGATTAATCAATTTAATTACTTAGTGCGCTCCCACTCAGATCAATATCTCTCGTAATTGATGCTGGAGTGATTCAAGATCCAACCCAATCATCCGCCATTGATGTGACATCACTGATGACTTAGACTGGACCGGTAGGCCAACTTGCCAATCACGCCAAAGGTGATTCTTGTTCATCTTTCGATGGGCGTGTTCCGGTAGCAAACTTTTATCCAAACCGTCAAGATAACCAAGTGTAATGTGCTGTGTGTTCTTTTAACACACCCGTCTTTTATGCGTCACACCGTGTGCACCCATGTGACATGACCTGCTCCGATGTGAAACATAGTATAGACGGTGCTACAGTTGGAAGAACACTATCAACTTGATATTGTTTTGCGAGAGATCACCCTAATAAAATACGACTATCGCGCATCAAACAAGGGTGCATCAAAGGGATAAACATCACAGGCAGTTCATAAAATTTTGTGATATAGTATAGCCCTTTGCTTCGTGAAGTCTTCATTGTCTTCACGTCGTCGTGGTTGAAGTCACCGTGTCCAACAAATTTGTCCTTGGCGCCGGGAACATCACCACGACTTCCGGCATGTGCGTCGGGGTCCACCTCCGCATCGTAGATCATCACCTTTGCATCTATCTATTGCTTTGCCTCGAGCTAATAAACAGTTCTGGCACGCAGGCCATAATTAAGTGACAATCATATGACTCCAGTCATCATGCCGTACCACGACACGCAGGTCGCGAATAAATATTACATAACATATAGCATCTCATACAAACACATTGCAAATCTTGAAGGCTATACCACATCACATGCATACTCTGCAAAAACGAGTTAGATCGCCATCTACACGGGTTGTTGCAACTTTTATCGTGGTTGTTAAGCAGGTTTACAAGGCAAACGAGAAACCCTAGATAAAACAAAACACGATACTTCTTTTGTTGCTAGTTTAACATACGGGGTGCGTGCAGCAACTAATGCCACAAGCCAAACTTCGATAAACGCGTGACCCCCGTGTGGATTTGAGTTCATAAAATCCACAAGCCCCTCCATGTTAAATCTTCTATTGCGAGATTAAGATGAGATCCAAGGAGTTTGATGTAGACCATGATCAAGGCAACCAGCATACTGAAAGCAGCATAGAGGGATCGATGGAAAACTCAATCCTTGTAGCAAAACCTCAACTTTCCATCAAGCATAGAAAAATCACATGATAGGGAAGCAACAAGAAAATCAATGCCTCATATCACACATATGATCTAGACCTAAACATGCATCTAATCAAGGATCGCTCTGATACCACTGTTGGGAAACGTAGTAGAAAACAAAAAAATTTGGCCTACGAATCAAGAACCCAAGATCATCCAAGAAGATTGCATACAAGGTTTTAGGTCATGGCTCACCAACCGATGTAGCGGAAGTAGAGTTGGTGAAGCTCGTGGACGTAGTGGAAGTAGATCTCGCAAGTTCTCCCACGAACAGTCCCTCGATCAATCCCACGAACAAGTCCCGCGATCTAGTCCCACGGACAAGTCCCATGAACAAGCTCCTCGAAGAAGGGTCGAAGGTACGACCCCTCCATTAGTATCCACACATCCCGTAGCAGCAATCTAGCAGCGCTTCGCCGTCCAGAGATGAACGCCACCGAGAAAACTAGAGGGAGAAAACCCTAACGGATTCCGATCTAGAACAGCGTCTAAACCGGGGTCTAAAAGTGGAGCAACGGGGTTTAGAGGAGGGAGGGTGGCGCATAGGCCTTGGGGACAAGTTGTGCTGCGCCCCCCACCCCTCCCCCACATTATATAGGTGGCCAAGAGGCCCTTGGGGCGCAATAAGGGGGGTGGGGAGTCCAACTTGGACTCCCAAACCTCCCAAATCTTCCCATACCTTCCCACCGGAAACCTGCCATATTTGGGTTTTGGTATTCCCACCTGGAGGGGGATTCCTTCCCCTTGGTGCGTCCCCACCCCTTGGCCGGCCAGGGCAGCCTAGGTGGCTTGCCCCCCCCCAAGGCCAGGGGCGCAGGGGAGTGGGTGGTACTGCCCGGAACCTTCCGGAACCTTCCATGAGCTTCTAGAAGCTTCCAAGACCTTCCGGGACATACCGGGACCGTTTCGGGACATTCCGGACACTTCTGGAGCACTTCCAGGACCTTCCGAGACCGTTCTCGAACGTTCCGGAGCCATCCGGATAGTTTCCAAGACCATCCGAGTTACAGTTTAAGCCACCCGATGACCGCGAAGGTTTTCGGGACGCCCAGCGATTATCCGGAAACTATTCTGGTTGATCCAGGACTTCCCCAGTACCATTCTCATATGTTCCGGAACCACCTGGGACTACTCCAGAGTGATCCGGACATAACCTTAAATACCCAGAACTACTTCTGGTGCCCTTATGAACAATTCCATAAATCTCCGGAACTACTTCCGGTACCCGTATGAACTATTCTGCTTTGCTTCCACTAAACCTTCTACCATACTAGTATTCTAACAGACTACTGCTCGTTAAGTGTGTGACCCAATAGGTTCGGTATAATGCGGACATGACTCAGAACATCTTCCGGACATAGGTCAACAGCCTTTCGTCAATAGCCAATAATCAACAGCGGAGCCATGGACACCCATGTTGACTCCCGCACATACACGAAGAAACTTCGAGTGAACCATTATGTTTAGTCATGTACCATTCCCTTTGCTTCGCGATATTTGACAAAGTTAGAGGAGAGAAGTTTGGCACCCATGTGTAACAACTTCTTGAACACAAGCCACTCGTTATCCTCTTTGCTCGTTTGTCCATTTTCTCGTTATCGTATTCCGGTATCCCCGTGACTGAATCACAATGCGTCTGGCCAGACTATAATGGATACCGTCATACCGAGTGGGCCCAAAGTCAATATCTCTTCATCGTGAAGGAGCAAATCCCATTCTTGAACTATCACAGTCACTAGCCACACCATCTGACATACCCAGAACTTATTTTACTACTTCCCATTTACGGGAGGATTCATCTAAGAACCAAAGCATGTCTTCCTGTGTGAAGCAACTCGATACTCTCATGGTCTAAGGAATTACGTATATGATAACAATTCATGATATGACTTATAACGTAGTTACGATGTGATCTCTAAGTATATCATTCAATACTGGGGTCGGTTCAACATCATTGTTCTGCTAACAATATGTTCCCATTGCTACTGACATCCTTGTTACAAGAACAATGTCCATGATTAAGAAAACGTAATCATCAGTTAGCACATGAGCTGGTCTTAGAGGCTAAACCAGGAACTCTTGGTGTTTACATTTCCACACATGCAAATGAGTTTTCTTCTGAATCTCACAGTCAGGGTCATTGCAATTATAGCACAGAAATATAAACATTAATTACGAACGTGGAAATATATATATAATAACATTTTATTATTGCCTCTAGGGCATATTTCCAACATACCCACCATTCCTTGCTCTATAAAAAATGTCAAGACTGCCTTATGTGATCTCGGAGCAGGGGTGAGTGTTATGACTTTTTCTCTTTACAAAAGGCTATGTTTAGATAAGTTAATCCCTACAGATATCTCTCTTCAGATGGCTGACAAGTCAACAGCCGTCCCGATAGGTATTTGTGAGGATGTTCCAGTTGAAGTTGCTAATTGTTTAATTCTTACTGATTTTGTTGTGCTTGACATGCCCGGGGATGGGAGCATGTCAATTATTCTTGGTAGACCATTTCTAAACACCGCAGGTGCCATTATTGACTGCAATAAAGGAAAGTTCACCTTCAACGTAGACGATAAAGAACACACAGTGTATTTTCCAAAGAAGATCGACAAAAGGCATGGCCTTAACTCAATAGAGAATATCGAGACCGTGAAGATTGGAGAATGGGATTGTCCGTTACACGTGCACCACAAATACAAAACCATCATGGTGGGGACAATGTCCATTAAAGTAAAGGTGCAATGATCACTTCATAAGGGGTGAGACTTTTTGTTCTATATATCGCCGGTTCGTTGGTAAGACTTGATCAACCTTGCTAGTGAGCATGTTTTATATAGGCAAAAAACGGAGCTTGTTATGTTTTCATTTTCCTTAGCTTTTATTCTCCTTGTTGTACCAAGTTTATATGTTTTTGAAACTTCACAATTTCCATGTCGGGAGTGACCCAGAGGCACCTGGGGCTGACTAGGGGGGCCACCAGTGGCCCAGGCAGCCAGCTGGCGCGGCCAACCCCCTGGCCGCACCCACGGGGCGCTTGGGGCCCACAGGTCCCACCTCCAGGTAAGTCTTCTTCCTCCTCGTTCCTCTCTCTCCAAAAACACGAGTTCTGCACTTCTTCTTGTGTTCTTGCTGTTCTTGGAGGCGATTTTCGATCTCTCTCTACATCCAACCATTTGAGCTCAGATTGTGAGAAAATACTCCCTGGTATGCAACTCCTTCACCCCTCCAATTAGATTTTTGATTGGTGGTTTCATTTGTGAGTATTTAGTAGTTCTTGGTGTTGTTTATATGAGCTTGCATGCATGTGTAGAAATTTATTTTCCAAGTTTTGATGCAAGTTTATGTCTTGGGTAAGTGAGTAGAGTAGTTTGCCTCAACTCACTTTGTTTAAATCCTTGTTTTTGTGAATTGTCAAAAAAATTCAGAAATGAGTTTGCTAGGAAAAGCAAAGGGGTGGCTTGGGAAGAAGAAGCCCGAGCGCTCCGATCGAGTCACTAGAGTTGCAGCTTCACCCTCAGCAGTTAGGGTGAGCTACAATGAAGATCATGTGCCCCTGGAGTTGTTGGAAGACACAAGTCCAGCGTGCGCAATGATGTATCCGTGCGATGATTTTCTTACAGCTGCAAGAATTAAGGAGGAATTTTATGGCCTTTGCGCCAATGCAGGTTTGACACGGCTAGCATTATGCCGTGTGGTACAATACAAGAATCTTACCTCCCGCTTTGTTAGCAGTTTTCGTTATAACCATGATGCTAGAACCGTCGAGTTCAAACTTTATAATGATCTCATAACTATGTCTTTGGCACAGTTTTGTGATATAATAGGTGTGCCGAACGTTGGTCAGACGGCAAAGATGACCTCTCAGCCTTCCGAGTGGTGACGCCCCCAAAATCATACCGTGTACAGTAATCATACACGCAAGGTACACGATCGAAATCAGGGACTCACGGTGACTTATCACAACACAACTCTACAAATAAAATAATACAAGTTGTTTAATACAAGCCAGGGGCCACGAGGGCTCGAATACAACAGCTCGAGAGCACAAAGTTAGCGAAAGCAATAGTATCTGAGTACAGACACAAGGATACAAGGTTGCCTTAAGAAGGCTAGCACAAACAACAACAGATCGAAAAGGCGAGGCCTCCTGCCTGGGAACCTCCAATCTACTCCTGGTCAAAGGGGAACTCGACGTCGTAGAAGGCATCGGGGATCTTCATGTTGCGGTGGTCGGCATCGGGGATCTCCTGCTCCTGGACTCCACGGCTCCAACGTCGACTGCAGCGGCCGATCAGGCAAAACAATAAAAGGGGAAAATAAAGTAGGTGAGTATCTAGCATACCCGCGAGTCTTACGTCCGCTACTAAGCATTATGCATTTGTATCAACGGAAAGGGGAGGCTGTATATAGTGGACTGCAAGATAGAAATCAGAATAAGGGTAAGAAGCTAGGCCTATCAAAGACTAGCATCTTCTGACGATGTCTTGCAGCATGAGAAGAGAAACAACCAACGGTTCATATTAAGTATAAAGTAACAATGAAGCAGAAGTTGCTGCAGCATTGTATAATATAAGTTGTAATGAGTAATAATAATAATGCCTCCGAGTTCCCCTCCTCGACTTCCCTCCGAGGAAGAAAACCCGAAACCATACAGTTTAATAGTAGTAGTTTCTAGTGGTAAGATCCAGCTTCAGCATAAAGCGTCCTGTTACCGTGGACACGGCTATTCGAATAGATTAAACTCCCTGCAGGGGTGCACTACTGTTCAGCCTGCACGCTCGGATCTCCAGGGTGGCGTGAACCTTGTCAAGGAATGCCCCACCGAAGCTATCCGACACATCGCAGTTCATCCTAGGCTCAGCAGAGAGGCCATCCGTCGGACTATATCCTATGCGCCAAGGGGTCTAGGTCCCTCACACTTGCACGCTCCTGCACGGTGCGAGTCTGGCCGGTGAAGCAAAAGCAAATCCAAACACACCTGCTGCAGCAAAAAGACAAGACCACTTCCCGGCGATCAGGCCGCAGTACTGCTGACGTCTGAAGAGCTTTCGGACAAACTACGATGCAGGGGAGCCCATAACTCCTTATCCCACGTGAAGGTAGTGCGTACAGACCAACGGGTCTCTCAAGTCATCCGCCAAACCATTTAGCATTTTAATATTATCTCGCAGACAACCGTTATTGTTGTCTGACTAACAACACAACGGACAACGAACAGCAACAAGGCCCACCGGTAACGTCGGGGCCTGCCCTGTCGTCCCGTCAAAGCGCGCGGTTACCGACAAGGTGAACCGTCTCCTTACCTTGTCTCGCGTGTGCTCTTGGTAGAGCTCGACTTTTTCGTGGTTTGGTAACTCTCGCGAGATACGAGCAGGGGCCAAGCACGCCAGTAACGTCGGTCGTACCCTCCCTGTCGTTCCCGACAATATACCGCTCGCGGGCACCGTTGGGTCGCCCGACTCTTACCTTTAAGGACACCAGTTGGTTCGAGTGCCTACCATTAAGTGAAACCAGGAGGTATCACCCTCGATGGCACACTTAAAGAGGTTTGACAGAGACATCAGCGGAATGAACTAAAGAGGTAAACCTCGTATCATCCCGGTGATGCTACGCTACTGAGCCGACGAGAGTGAAATACGAGTCCATTCCACTCGTAAGTCAAACTCGAAGCGACTCGGCAGAGTCTCGCCGTTGTAGGTTCCCTAGGGTGTCTGCATTGATCCGTACCTGTTGCAGTTGTATATATTTTGTCTCCGCATCACTCCCCTGAGTGGCCACGGCCCGCTATCTAATCCTAGCTAATAATGCGCAGGGCTCACTGCTGAATATAATATATAGATATAGCAGGCAGCATAGGATAAGGAAGGTACATCAAGGGGCGACAAAATCAGGCTATGCAATTGAATAGGACTGTAATCGTAGCAGCAGCAGTAACAATGCCTAGTGCAAGAAAGTACGGAAAGGTAGGCGATATCTGGGGAAGAGAATGGCTCTGCTTGCCTGGAAGCTCGACGGTAGGGGCAGGGTCGTCGACGACGTAGTCGTACTCGGCAACGGTGTAGTCAACGGCAGCAACGAGATCTATCGGAGAATAAAAGGGTGGAGAAACAATAAATACACAGCAATAATAGCAATACAATTGTATGACACAGCAGATATAAAGCAACGGGGCTCTAACGCAGTGTTCGGTGATTTGCTCGGAGCAGGAATTTATCCGGGGATGACTCACCAGTACCGGTTGATCACCGGACCGATGACCCGGAGGGGGAAGGTTCCATGTCTGAGGTGTCGTGGACATCCTACACACGTGTGGGTGGTGTATCCGGGTTAGTTGAACTATTCCGAACAACTTTCGTGTTCAGAATAAATTCATCCGGAGGGTTTATCGGTATCGGGAAACTATCGGACTAACGGTACCGAAGGGGGACGGTTCGATGTTCGGCATGTTAGATGGGTCTGGTGGGGTATGGGTATCGTATCCGAACTCGGTGATCCGTTCTGAGCAACTTTCGTATGCAAAAGTTTTACATCCGGGCAACGTATATCGGTACCGGAAATTATCGACAGACGACCCGAAGGGGGGAATGTTGATGTTCGGTACGTTAAAGGGTGGTGGTAGACATACGGATAGCGTATTCGTATTTGTTATATTTTTATGATCAATTTTCATGTATAAAGTTTTTGAATCTGAGTTACGGTTTAAAAGTTATTGAATTTCAAAGTTTTAAATCATTTAAATGATTTTTGAAATTTCTTTTATTATTAAAATAGAAACATTATCCACAAGTCTAACCAGAACAGTACTGACAGGTGGGACCCATATGTCAGCCTCTGGATAATTAAAACAATTTCTTTATCTGTTTAATTAGCACATGGGGTCCACATGTCAACCACTTGATTAATACTAAAACAATTTTATTTATATAACTGACAGGTAGGGCCCAGGTGTAAGTGACTCATCACTAATTAATCAATTTAATTAAGTTTAAAGGGCTGGGGGCCGTCTGTCATACACACTTGTTTTATTTTATTCGATTTAAACTAATAGAGGGATTATCTCTAATAGTATCCTTAGCTTAATTTTATGGCCTTGGGCCCACATGTCAGGGGGAGAGAGGGAGGGGAGATTAGCCCCAATGGCGTCCATGCCATCTCTCGCCGACGACGAGCAGTGGCTCGGAGGCGAGCCCGGGGGAGACGGCGGCGAGGCCCGCCAGGAGTGAGGGGCCATGCGCGACAGAGGGAGGCACGGGCGTGCAGGCGGGCCCATGTGGGCGCGCACGGGGGCACGACGCACACGGCCGTGGTGAGGAGCACGGCGGTGGCCAGGCTACAGGGGAGGGGAGGCGAGCTAGGGGCGCGGCCCGAGCGTGCGCTGGACGCGGCTTCAAGCGCCAAGGGAGCACGGGGGCGCGCCCGTGGAGACAACCAACGGGGTGAGCGCGGCCATGGGGAAAATGGAGGCGCAGCCGGCGCGTCCACGACGTCGACGGGAAAAGGGGTCCTACGACGGCGACTACGTGCAGGAAACGGGAGGGATGGATGCAGCTCACCGAGGGGAGGCCAATGTTGAGCGCGCACGAGGCCGAGGAGGCCAGGGCGTGACGAATTCGAAGAAAGGAGGCGGCGCCGTGGCGGGGGAAGAAGCTTCGATTCCCGGGAGGTAGCGCGTCCTGGCTTGAGCTCGTGGGAGGATTCCGCATGGACGACGATGGGGAAGCATCCGGACATGGCGGCTAGGGGTGGGAGGCGCGGTGGCCGCGCGAGCTCGCGGCCATGGCGACTCGGGCGTCCGAGATCTGGCGAGGGCGAAGGGGGGAATGGAGGGGTGCAGGGGGGCGGTTGCAGGCGTCGGCCTTATCCACCAAGGAGAGGGGGGAGCACGTAGGGGCAGGTGAGGTGGGGGCGGCATGGCCACAGTAGCCATGGCCATGTCCCTGTGCGTGTCCGGGGTGGGGGGCAGGTGAAGGGGAAGAAGGAGAGAGAGAGAGGGAGGGAGGGGCTGGGCCCAGGGTGGGCCTCGCCCTAGGCGGGTTTTAGTCCTTTTTATTTTCTTAGTTTTGTTTTCTTTTCTATCTTGTTTATATTTTATTTGCCTACTAATACAATTTTGTAAAATATGCAAACTACACCCAAAAATATTGTTGTAATTTAGTCTGCTGCTAGAAAAATATTTGAACAATAATAAAATCATTTATATTTTATTCAATGCACAAAATATTATATGAAGCTATTTTTGCTGCTGTTTATTTTTATCTGCATTATTTAAATAGTTAATAAAATATCATTTATCTTTTTATATGACCTACTGATTATTAGGTATTTAATAAAAATGGTTTCACTATTTTTAGTGCATTTAAAACTCCTACTTGTTTATTAAATTTACCATAGCAACTTAATAATCCCCAAGCAATTATTTTATTTCATAATATTACTAAATCACTTTAATAAAATATCCACTACTACATTATCATGTCCCATGATTGCTAGGCAATTTTATTAATAGGTTCCACAAATTTTGGTTTAACAAAGATTTTCATTTCCATTTTAAATTTCATGGCAATTTTGGATAAGCCAACCCTATTTGGTTTCACAACTATCATGGACTTAGGATTATTCAAATGACTAAGGATGTTTTGGTTTAACCATTTGCAAGTGGGTTGATAACCTCCCAAAATTCCTTGGAGCAAATCTATAGTCCACTCTAATTTGAAAATTTTATCAGGGTGAGAATATGACAGAGCTATGATCAAAGGTGATCATGGCTTGATCATCAACAATAATGATCACTAACAGTGGAATCGCTGTAGTGATTACTGTACTGGATCTGAGGGTGTTACACGAGTTGAGGACCCTCTTCAACTCCCTTTGTTGCCAGGAGGAGACCGACATTCGACGCACGAATATTTCCAGCATTCTCTTTCCACACCTCAGGAACGGATGGTCCTTCAACGATATTCAGTTCGATGAGTTCATGGCTCATTACCAGCCGCATAACCCCATGGAAGGGGTTGTGCCCGACGAGGAGGAGCATGGTGAGTTCCCACCTTTCCAGGGAGAGACCTTCACCGAGCATGGCGAGGGGTCTTCTTCCGCTTGGGACGAGGGGCCTTCCTCATGGGAGGACCCGAGGACTTCGGTGTACGCACCGGAGGGCTCATTCGACCCTTGGATTTACCATTACCCCGAAGCAGGAGGCTCCTGGGGGCAGTAGCTGCTACCAACTTAGGCCAAAAGCCTAAGCTTGGGGGAGTACGTGCCCTTCTCCCTTTCCCATTGTATTATCCGTTTTTATTTTGTTTGCTTTGATCTTTTCGAAGTTTTTTCCCGTTCTTCTTTGTTCATTATTTTTGCAAAAACAACAAAAAGATTTCTCTTTTCTTTTTCTTTCGCTAAACCTTTGAAAAACCCAAAAAGATTTCCTTTTTATCTTTAGTTTGCTTTGTTTTCAGAATTCAGCTCGACTCCGTGATGGCATTTGATTATATATTTCCCACGTTCGGTCATCCAAGTGACAAGGCAGTAATGACGAAGATCGACGGAAGGGAAGCAACAAGGAAAACCGGTATGAACTCTTATTGTTTCTACTTTTATACATATGCATGTACTTATGATCTAGAGACCAGCTTGTAGCGACATAGTGCTATGTTTACAATGACTTCCCAGTGTTCATGCTTTCTTTGTGGCTGATCTCAAATGGCTAGAGTGCATAATATGTTGCTGAAATGATTTACATGCATTGCATTGTTCATGGTTTGGCATATTGAAGTGGTATTTCCCTTCGGAGAATTCTTGGATTGACTTGGCACATGTTCACACATGTTTATGACTAAAATGTCTATCATGCCTTGATGACCTTTTTATTTCAGAATAGTTATATCACTTTCATGCCCGATTCAATGTTACTTTGTCGCTCTGCATGATTGTGACAATCATTGCTCTCTAGTTGGTCGCTTCCCAGTCTTTTCCTAGCCTTTACTCGCACTAAGCGGAATTCTGCTTGTGCATCCAAACTCCTTTTCAACCCAGTTATACCACTTGAGTCCACCATACCTTCCTATATGTGGTATTTACCGACCACTCCTAACTTAGACTTTCTTTTGCCATCTCGAAATTTATTCAAAAGCTTCCCTTTTGTAACCGTACAAGCTCATGGTGCGGTGAGGGGAAATCAGTATCTACCATGCCAAAAATATTTTGACGGAATTTTAACTAGTCAATAAGAAAAAAGAGTTACACCTTCCCCCATACTTGATGATGGAATGAAATGGACCAAATACTGCTTATAATAGGTGGAACGATATCCTCCTTCCATCCTTGAGGCAAAATAAAAGGTTCCATAGACCATCAAGGGATTTATGGATAAGGGAACAAGTGTAAGCAAAAAACATTAATATGGTTGGCATGGGAGATATTGAGAGACCTTTACCGTTCACCGTTGACTCGAAAGTTGCACTTCTCAAAAGAATTTTATCTTTGTTTTCAAAACCAAGATCTCTGGCACATGTTTAGTCTTTGCTTCCTTTCACGGGTTTTCAATCTTGCCATAAAAAATCCACGGTTCGAGAGTCTCACCTTTTTTCTTCAAAGCACCAACTATTGAGAGCATAATTGTCATTCTTAGTGTAACATGCATTGTCCCAAAGTATTACATTGTCTTCTGCATGCTTGTTATATGGCTAGTCTTAAATTCTTAGTTCAAGTCTCCTTTAAAACTCCGGAGGAGTTTCTGCATTATGTTTTGCTTCACTCATGGAGGCTAGCGAGATACCACTCTGATATGTTCAGGCTATGTGCATTGTGATCTTGTCTTGATTTTCGGCAGCATATTGTTTACTTTTGGTTGTTTGTGATTGATCACTTGAAAGAAAAATTGCTTCATGCATTGTTCTCATAGCATTGTTTTGATACTTGCTAAACTCTTTTCGTAGTACCGGCTTATATACATCTTATGAAGCAAAAGAGTTTGTCAAAGTTTTCTTTGTCGCGTCCAGTTCTTTGAACTGAATTGCTTGAGGACAAGCAATAGGCTAAGCTTGGGGGAGTTGATACGTCTCAAACGTAACTACTTTTCCAAACACTTTTGCTATTGTTTTGCCCTCATTCTTGCATGATTTGAGCTAAACTAATCCGGGCTCACGCTGTTTTCAGCAGAGCCGCCTGTATGGTTTTATTGTGCGCAGGAAAATGGATTTTTGGCCATCTCAGAAAATTCCCAGAAAAATAACAAAAAATCCACGCACCCGAAGGAGCCCGGAGCCAGAAGTGGGGCCAGAGGGCAGCCAGGGGGGCCCCAGGCGCCCTATGGGCGCGGCCAGGGGTGGGGCCGCGCCCACGGGCCGCCTTGGCGACTCCCCCTCCCCTGGTGCCCTACTTCATCTCCTATTTATTCCCGTGACGGGGAAACTCCGAAACAAAAGTCGCTTTTCCAGACCCCGTCGCGGAGCCGCTGCCAACCTCTGTTCTTCCTCGGGAAGGCTAATATGGAGGCTGATTTGGCCTCCGGAGAGGGGATATCGTCACCATCGCCATCACCATCACCACTCCATCCTTCCTCCATGACTTCTCTTCACATGTGTGAGTAATTACCTGCTGTAGGCAAAGGGGATGGTAGAGATTGGATGAGATTGATCATGTAATAGTTCTTTAGATTGTTGGGGGCATGTTGCCTATCATCTACTTTGGTGTTTATCATCTTTTCTACAACTTGTTGTTCTTAATGCTTGTCACTTTGGGCCCGAGTGCCATGTTTTCAAATCTGAACCACTTATGTTTTCATGAGTTTATCTATGTTCAAGAGCCTATCTATGAGTTGTATGCACCTATTATGGTCCGGAACCGGCGATCCCAAAGGTGACAGCTTGGGACACCAAAGGGGATGGTCCATAATTTGAGGATTCCATGTATCCATTGAGTGTATTGCTTTGTTCCGGTGCTCTTTGACAGGAGCACCTTAATCTCCATAAGTTCCTTTTGGCCCCGTTCGTAGCGGGATGGTAGGACAAAAGATGTTGTGCAAATTCTTATTGCAAGCACGCACAACTACCTATGGGATACATGTCTAATGTTTGATATTTGCCTAGATGATCATTACTTTTTTGTGTGCCTTGCCCCGTGTTAGAATCTATTACATGTTCAATCTTATTCATGCAGCGCCCAACCATCCATCTCCCTAGCCTACAGTGTTTTAGTCCTACTGGTTACTACTAGTTCACTTTTTCCGTTATCATTATCACTATTATATCACAGTTTCTATTAATACTTTGTTGCAAGAAAGCATATTTCAGGTGCGGTTGAACTGACAACTCAATTGTCAAAGCTTATAAATACTCTTTGTGTCCCCATGTGTCGAATCAATAAATTGGGTTAACTTACCCGCGAGAACACTGCAATCGATCCCCTATAGTTGAGGGTCATCAATACCCCGAGGAGGAGTGTATGGGGGTTTGGTTATCCTTGCGCATCCTCGACTCGTGGTACGTGAGTGTACTCTAATATCGGATCCCTCCAAAGATTAGCGATCCATCTAGTAGCTAGAGTTATCAACTAGTTTTGTAGGTTTTGAAAATAAACACGGATTGCCCAAAATACGACACCTATCACTTATAGGCTACATCTCTTGACACCAAAAGTTCAAACATTACTCACATCAATACCTCAAAACTATTGCAAGTTACTACTAAAATTAAATAGCAACCTCAATTACCTACTTTCAAGACAAGACACAACTCAGTGCAACAACCAGCTCTCTTAACAAGATAAACATGAAAACTAAAGAGAGTTCCAGCAATAAACTAAACAAAAGCCAAGGCTCTTGCTAAAGACAAACTAAGACTAAAACTAAACATGACAGTAGCTACGAAAAGATAAAGAACACACAATAGAAAAAATATAAGCATGAAAAGTCCTATGATGTGTTCTAGATTGGAGTGGAGCGTGTTTCTCTCCCACACAAAGTAAGATGGGGTCTAACTTGTTATGAACATCAAACACAAATAAAGAAAACTAAAAATAAAACCTAAGAGCGAGACGCTCCAAGCATAGCACATAACTCAGGAAGTGATAAAAATATAGTGAGACGAAGGACGAACTGATGATTGTTGATGGAGAAGGGGATGCGGCATCCCCAAGCTTAGACGCTTGAGTCTCCTTGAATATTTATTGGGGATGCATGAGGGAATCCCCAAGCTTAAGCGCTTGACACTCCCGGATCTTCTTTCATCATCTTCCATCGCACACTTGAAAACTCCCTTCATACATAACTCATCATAAGATGATTAGAGAGGTTAGTACCCTTAATAAAATAATTTTTCCCCACTGGATATAAAGATATTCTTGAAGATCTACTGTTTCTCAAGATTGCCAAAAGGTTTTTGCAAAGAAAAAGCAAGCTTAACGTTTGAAAAAAGTGAAGAGAGGCAAAACGTGGCAGAATCTGCGAAAAACAGAACAACATGTAGTAGAGAATTTTTTCGGGGTACTTCTACAACTCAAATCAAAAAAACTTTGAACATACGGAAGTTTTACAATTTTATAGAGCATTCTGTGTAAAAAATTCAGCTCAAAAAGATGAACTTATGATTTGATCCGATTTTATCCGTCAAGAAGACAAAATCTGTTTTCTGGACAGCATGTCACAACTTTTGCTTCCCTTGTCATATGAGGTTATAACTTGGCACAAAGCTTGAAAATAAAGATACAATGATGTTGCTACAGTAGTAACAATCATCAAGACCACTAAATACAGAAGTAAAAACATCTTGGGTTGCCTCCCAACAAGCGCTTTCTTTTACGTCTTTAAGCTAGGCATAAGGCAAAAGAAGAATCAAAGGTCTCCAAGATCATCAGATTTATAAAAACCTTCAAATTGATTTTCAACAAGCTCATTCTTATTCTTCCTAGAAAAGAGGTACTTACCTTTCTCCTTACCGCGTAAGCGTATGTGCCCGTTACCAATATCAATGAAGCCTTTCATAGCTCGGAGGAAGTCCCTTCCAAGCACGATGTTGCTTTGGTTTGGCTCCATGATGAAGAAATCCATTGGTGCAATCCTATGAAGGAATGCAACTTGGACTTCTTTTACCTTTCCTTTAACCTCTGAAATATCTCCATTAGCATGTTCATGATAAGAAGACAATTTATCCATATCTAGTTTCAAAGAATCATAAACTAATTTTGGCAAAGCAGAAACCATGGATCCAATATCACAAAAAGCAAGGAAGTCTTTGTTAGAGATGTTAATCCTAACAAAGGGCTCCCAATCATCATATATATCCGACATTTCTTTCTTATTGGACTTAAGTTCTTCTACCTTCCTCAAGTCTAGAGCATCATCCTCTTTTCAATAGTGGCAAGTCTATCTATAATAGTATCAAAACTACGATCATAAACAAAATAACTAGATAGACTATGCAAAATAGCAAGAGCTCTAGCTTCGTCACACTCTAAAAAGTCTCCTTCAGCTATAATATCAAGAGAGTGTTTACACCACTTAAAAAGACCATGGTAGAAATTCCTAAGCACAATTTTTATAGGTATCCAAGGCATAATTCTTTTATGTGCTTCAGAAATTCTGTCCCATGCCTTCTTCATATTTTCTCCATCCCTTTGACGGAAATCGAGAACTTCCGATTCTCGCAACGCACCAAGTCCTAACATGTTCATCTAAACAAGGAGGACTACTAATAACAAGATAAATATATTTTTGTGATTTTTGATATAAGACACAAAGATAAAAACTGAAAGGTAAGCTAACAAGACTAAAAAGTAAACGTAAAAGGTAGTGGGCAACTCCCCTATCTTATCACTCGGAGTCCCCGGCAACGGTGCTAGAAATTTGCTTGATGTGCGAGACGATGATAATGGTTTCTCGCCCTTCATTGGTTACCCCAAGTGGAAGGTGAGATGTAGGATAGTAGCAAATTTCCCCTATGTAGAGGATAGGGTTTGTCTCCCG
Organism: Bromus sterilis; assembly: GCA_950022295.1. NCBI lineage: Eukaryota > Viridiplantae > Streptophyta > Magnoliopsida > Poales > Poaceae > Bromus > Bromus sterilis. The sequence goes on along the minus strand of OX465596.1, from coordinate 318,617,314 downwards.
TAGGACTCCGGCAATGATAAGTAGGTGGTTCGGCAAGTGATGCGTCGTTTGAAGATAATCACTTGCTTCTCCTGGACCTGCACACAGACACTAATAACTTTGCTCCCAACGAAGTTCAGAGAGGTTGTCAATCTCTCCCATCTTGTTGTTTACAAAGGATAAAAAACACAAGGGATAATGATAATGATGGTAGCAACTGAAAGTAAAAGCAGAAAAGTAAATAAGCGTGTAAACAAACATGAGAATATGGACCGGGGTCCCGTGATGTTCACTAGTGATGTCTCTCTCCCAAAAGACGATAAAACTGCTATGCGAGGTAAACACATTACAGATGGGAAATTGACAGGATTATAAACGCACCGCAATGCTAACTATGCTGCAAAATAAAGGAAGAGGCTCAAAAGCATGGGTGGTACGCCAAAATAAGTAGACTGAAATCCAACTGCATCTACTACTAATCATCCACCTTGAGATATCTATCCGGAACATCTCGCTGGTATTAAGTTGCGAGCCCCACCCAAAGTGTAAAACCAAAGCAACAGACAACTGCATTAAAAAGCACTTTGCGTAAAGTAAACAATCCTTGCAACTGTGGTTACAAGCACCGTTGTTTTCCCCCTTGTGGCAACAACACATCCCCTAGACTCATGTTTCTGTCACTCAAGTGTGTCATCAGGGGGCATGAACCCACAATCGAGCATAATGTTCCCTCTTGGAGTTACTACCTACTACTTGGCCAAAGCAATAAACAGCAACGGAGAACATGCAATAATTACTTAGGAACAAAAATATAAAAGATAAGAACCAAATATATTACTCTATCACAATCTGAACATAATCGCATAATCCATCAGATCCGATCAAACTCAACATAGCAATAGCAGAAAGATTACATATGTGCCTCGATCATGTAGGGCAGCTCACGAGGTCTAAACCATGAAGAACAGAGAGGGGATGAGAACATCACATAGCTACTGATCACGGACCCATGGTCCAAAGGAAACTACTCACGGCACATCCGAGAAGCGTCCATGGTGAAGGGGAAGCTCCAGGAGGTCGATACTCCCTCCGGTAGGGTGCAGGGAAGAAGTCTGGTGGCGGTCCCGATCTTGGAAGCGCGGGGACGGTGGAACAGAGGCGAGATCGCGAAAAGGGGTTCTCTTCTCGGAAGTTTCACGTCACGGAGAATATATAGGCGAAGGGGGGCAGCCAGGGGGGCCACCAGGAGTCCAAAAGCCCCCCCTGGCGCGGCCAAGCCCTTGGGCACGCCAGGTGGCCGCCTGGGCACCTGGTGGTGGCCCCCCGGCCATCCTTTGGGGTTCTGGAGGCTTCCGATGCACTATTTTTTATCTGTTTTTCCAGAATTTTTGGAGCACTATTAATATGGGGGAAACCTGGAATAAAAAAACAGAAAACAGAAAGTGGCACTGGGGTGCACTGAGTTAATAGGTTAGTCCAAATATGATCAAAAGTGTATGAAAGTGTATCTAGATCATAGCAATATCACACAAAACATTCATGGAGCAAGCGGAAATTATCGATACGTTTGGGACGTATCAGTAGCCTCAACAACTTGGATAGTAGCAATAGTGTGTTGTGTAGGAAGGCTCTTAATTCTAACTTCTTTCGTGGGTATTAGTAGCCTCAACAACTTGGATAGTAGCAAGTGGATTGGGTGTGAGACATGTTTGAAACATAGGTAGGCGGTAAGTCTAGTTTGGAGATTAGCAATCTCACTGTTCAGGCTCTCAAGTTGCTTACTAATGTTTTTCAAAATGGAAGTGTGCTCACCTAATTGTCTAAAGAAGGCTTTGTTTTGTTCAAACTGTGTATGCATATAATTATTGGTAGCCTTCTCTATTTCTACCAGTTTCTCATAGCTAGGTAAATCTCTTTCCTTATAAGTTTGACCGTAGGAGTTGTTGTTGCTAGGATAAGTGTTGTTGTTCCCATAGTTGTTGGATGGGAACGGTCTAGGATTGCTAGCAAAATTACTCCTATAAACATTATTGTTGAAGTTGTTTCTAGAGATAAAGTTCATATCTACTTGTTCTTGAGAAACCAAAGAATTTAAAGGGACATCATGAGGATCAATAGGAGATTGCTTGGTAAGTAGAGTCATAATCAAGTCAACCTTTTCATTTAGGGAGGAAATCTCCTCGACGGAGTTTACCTTCCTACCTGTTGGAGCTCGTTCGGTGTGCCATTGGGAATAGTTGGTCATCATCTCATCTAGTAGTTTTGTGGCAGCACCAAGTGTTGTTGACATAAAGGTTCCTCCCGCGGCTGAATCTAACAGGTTCCGCGAGGTAAAGTTCAAGCCTGCATAAAAAGTCTGGATAACCATCCAAGCAGTCAAACCATGTGTTGGGCATTTCTTAACAAGAGATTTCATTCGTTCCCAAGCTTGGGCAACGTGTTAATTATCCAATTTCTTAAAATTCATAATATTACTCCTCAATTGGATAATTTTACCAGATGGGTAGTACTTCCCAATAAAAGCATCCTTGCACTTATCCCAAGAATCTATGCTATTCCTAGGCAAGGATTGAAACCAAATTTTAGCTCCTTCCCTCAAGGAGAAAGGAAAAAGCTTAAGCTTAACAATATCACCTTCTACTTCTTTATACTTTTGCATATCACAGAGTTCAACAAAATTATTTAAGTGTAAAGCAGCATCATCTCCAACACCGGAGAATTGATCTCTCATAACAAGGTTCAGCAAGGCAAGTTTAGTTTCATAAGAGGTAGCTGAAGTAGCAGGTGTAGCAATAGGAGTGCAGATAAAATCATTGTTGTTATGACTAGTGAAGTCACACAACTTGGTGTTTTCAGTGGAACCCATAGTAGCAGCAAGTGTGACAAACATTTTTTTGTGATTTTTGATAAAGGACACTAAAGCAAGAACTGGAAGGTAAACTAGCAAGACTAAAAAGCAAGGGTAAAAGATAGTGTGCAAGTCCCATATCTTGAAGATTGGAGTCCCCGGCAACGGTGCCAGAAATTAGCTTGATGTAACTGAAGTAGTGCCCCCCATTGGTTACCCCAATTGGAAGGTAGAGATGTAGATAGCGGCTAATTTCCCTTACACGAGGACAATAAGGTTTATCGAACCAGGAGGACTCCAAGGTCGACAAGTAGGTGGTGAAGTGAGCAACGCACCGTTTGAGAGATATTGCTCCCTTAACCTGGACCTGCCCACACAACAAATAACTTTGCTCCCAACGAGTACAGAGAAGTTGTCAATCTCTCCGGCCTTGCCGTTTACAAAGGATCAACGCAACAAATAATAGGTAATGATAATTGCAACTGGAAAATAAAAGCAGGAAGTAAATTGAGGGTATAAATAGTGGTGGAAATATGGACGGGGTCCCATGATGTTCACTAGTGATGTCTCTCTCCCAAAAGACGATAAAACTGCTATGCGAGGTAAATAAATCACATCTGGGCAATTGACAGGATTAAAAACGCACCACAATGCTAACTATGTTACAAAGAAAGCAAGAGGCTCAAAAGCATGGGCGGTACGCCAAAATAAGTAGATCGAAATCCATCTGAATCTACTACTAATCATCCACCTTGAGATACCAATCCAGAACATCTCGCTGGTATTAAGTTGCGAGCCCCACCCAAAGTGTAAACCCAAAGCAACTGAAAACTGCATTTAAAGAACTTTACGTAAAGTAAACAATCCTTGAAACCGCGGTTACAAGGACCGTTGTTTTCCCCCTTGTGGCAACAACACATCCCCTAGACTCATGTTTCTGTCACTCAAGCTAGTCATCAGGGGGCATGAACCCACAATCAAGCATACCGCTCCCTCTTGGAGTCACTACCTATTACTTGGCCAAAGCAATAAACAACAACGGAGAACATGCAAGAATTACTCAAGAACAAAAATATAAAAGATAAGAACCAAATATATTACTCAATCACAATCTGAACATAGTCTCATAATCCATCAGATCCCAGCAAACTAAGCATAGCAACAGCAGAAAGAGTTACATATGTGCCTTGATCATGTAGGGCAGCTCACAAGGTCTAATCCATGAAGAACAAAGAGGGGAGGAGAACATCACATAGCTACTGATCATGGACTACTCACGGATCATCCGGGAAGCTTCCATGGTGGTGGAGAAGCTCCCGGAGGTCAATCCTCCCTCCGGAAGGGTGCCGGGAAGAGGTCTTCTGGTGCTCCCGATCTTGGAAGCGCGGCGGCGGCGGAACAGAGGCGAGATCGTGAAAAAGGGTTCTGTCTTTGGGGGTTTCGGGTCGAGAGATAAATATAGGCGAAGGGGGGCAGCCAGGGGGGGCACCAAGGGTCCAGGCAGCCCCCTAGCGCGACCCCACCCTAGGGCGTGCCGGGAGGGCGCCTAGGGCCCTAGTGCGTCCCCTCCGGCCCCCCTTCGGGACTCTGGAAGGTTCCCGTACGCTGATTTTTATTGGATTTTTCCAGAAATTTTGGAGCATTTTTAATACGGGGGAAACCTGAAATGGAAAAATAGCAGAAAAAAAAACTGACACTGAGGTGCACTGAGTTAATAGGTTAGTACAAATATGATCAAAAGTGTATGAAAGTGTATGTAAAACATAGCAATATCACACAAAACATGCATGGAGCAAGCATAAATTATAGATACGTTTGGGACGTATAAACCATAATAACTGTGATCTCCTATTTTAACAGATACAACTGGTGTACCTGAAATTGGGCCTTTATTCTTGGTTGTAACAATGTTAGTGGAAACAGCATAAAAATCTATATTGGAATCTAAAACATCATTATTAACTAGATCTTTAACCACCACAACTTGAGGATCGACCTTGATCTGGTCCTCGGGCTCGTCAGTTCTTCTCTGACTTTTATTTATTATGCCTGTCACAAAAGTGTGCTCCATTATCCTTGCGGGGAAAGTATTTTTTTCATATATAACTGCAGGCAAAATAGGGTCAGCAACATTAATATCAACAGGTAATTCTTTGAAGGGTTTGTGGTACTGATCCTTCTCCTCCTTAGAAGAGTCAATATGAGAGGCAAAGTTCTTACAAAAATCAATCATTAGCTGGGAGTCAAGACCAATTTTAGAGCAAAAGGTATTAAAGTAATCAGTTTTCACATAGCTCTCAATATAATCATGCTCAAAATTTATAACGGGTTCAGTACCTTTATCAATTTCCCAGTCTTCAGTGTTCTTCTGAATTCTCTCAATGAGATCCCATCTCTCTTCAACGCTTCTCATTTGAAATACCCCACTAGAGGAGGCATCCAACATCTCCTTATCCTGACGAGAAAGCCTGGCATAAAAATTTGTAAGTATAATATCCTTGGGGAGCTCATGAATAGGACATTTTAGCATTAGGGACTTCAGTCTCCCCCAAGCTTGAGCGATGCTTTCTCTGTCACGAGACCAAAAGTTATAGATGTAGTTCCTGTCTCGATGAATTTCATGAAGAGGATAAAACGTTGTATAAAAGAGAGACATAAGCTCTTGCCAATTAAGAAAATGTGAGTTATCGAGGAGCTTATACCAATCTAAAGCTTTATCTATAAGTGATACGGAGAATAATTTCCACATGACAAACTCCATTGACACACCTGCAAGCTTAAATAATGAACATAGTTGTGACAAATATAGCAAGTGTTCGCCTGGATGTCTGTCTCCTGCATAATGATTAGCCAAGACATAATCGATAATACTAGTTGGTATTTTATAAGGCACAATTTCAGTAGGGGTGGGAGCAACTACCACAGTAGTGGGGCATTTCCCCAAAAGCAATGAACCAAGGGTAGAGGTGTCCATAAGGACAAAAATTAGCAACAACAAAATAAAAGCAACACGCAAAATATAAATCTTTCCTTACTAGCTTCACTTACTAATAGCACTACGCTCCCCGACAATGGCGCCGGAAAACAGTACTTGGTGACCCTCAACTATATGGGATCTATTGTAGCGTTTTTGATAAGTAAGAGTGTCGAACCCAACGAGGAGCAGAAGGTATTGATAAGTGACTTTGGACCAGGAATAACTGCAAGCACCGAAAGATAAATTTTTAGGGGTTATCGGTATAAGCAACGAGAAGGTAAAAACAAGCAAAGTAAAAGGTACTGAGGAGTAACAAGTGGCCCAATCCTTTTGAGTAAAGGATAAGCCTAGCAACTGGAGTTATAAAGACTAAAGCGTTCTTGAGGACACACGGGAGAGGTAGTCATGTGCTTTCGCCATATTCCGTATCGGTACTATGTTTTATGTTGATAAGTGTTGAGTGGGTGGATCTATGCTAGTACACCTTCTAGACTAAGATAAGTGCACTCTTATGATTAAACACCTTGCAAGCATCCGCAAATACAAGTTAGAAATTAAGGCAAAAGCCTAACCACAACAATAAGATCAAGGATCCATTATTCCCTTGTGCAAAAGTGTGCAAACTGGGGTTCAGGTTTCTGTCACTCTGGCAACCCATCGTAAGCGTTCTGTATACACAATGCATTCCCCTAGGTCCTTAACAAGGCGAAGTGTTGTGTGTTCGACTCACACAACACCACTAGGAAAATAACAACACAACTTAAGTATCAAACAACACATATTACTTCAACATCATATGACTACTAACAACTAGACTTCTCCCATGTCCCCAAGAACTAAAGTAACTACTCACAAGACATAAAAGAGATCATAATCAGTGGTGATAAATAGATGATAAACAATATGGACATAACAATATTTCTCCAACAAAACTCAATAGCATTCACCACAAAAGAGTAATCAACACCGGTAGAGTAGAGGGGATAGATGGTACGGATTACAACACAAGTTGCAATTGTGAGGTGAGATAGGATGAAGATGGAGACGGTGCTGATGTTGGGGATGATGTTGATGTTGATCTCGATGATGCCCGTGACGATGGTGATGATGATGGCGATGATCTCCCCTTTAGGGAGGTGTTCCCCCCGGCGGAATCTGCCCGCCGGAGATGTCTTTTCTTCTCTGTAGGTTTCTGCCATGGAGCGGCGGCAGAACTCACGAAACTCCTCTCTTTTTAGGGTTTTCGGATGACGAGGGATATATAGGCCAGAGGGGGGAGCCGGGAGTGGCCCCAAGGGTCCAGACAGCCTCCCGGCGCGCCCCTGGTGGGGGCCGCGCCAGGGGGGGGCGCCTGGGCACCTGGTGGCCCCCCTCTAGCTCCTTTTCGGCGAAGCTTCGTTATTCTTCTGGAAAATATCCTCCGTCGATTTCAGCGCATTTGGAGATGTTCTGTTTAAGCAACTCAATGTCCACTTTTCTCCTCTGAATCCTGCGTCTGCTGTTTCTTCACCGAAAAGTTGCAAACTGTGCAGAACAAGCCAAAAAAAACATAAGAGTAGCATCATAAGGTGAAATATATCAATGAATAGGGGTGAATTACAATATAAATTAGTGATGCATTTTGGACGGATCAGATGTCAGTAGATGGAGTGGGTCTAACCAGGGGAGTATGTGACCCCGGTCGCATAAGATTTATTTTCCGACATGGGCTGCCTCCCATGTAGAGCTTTTGTTTTCAGTGTTTAGCTCAACCACAATCACAACTACTTCTTGTGGGGCACTTGTACATCAAGTCCATAACTACTTGCATTGATCACAATTTCGTCGTTCTTTTCACATTCATCTTCTTGCATTCGGTAAAGTGCTTAACAAATGCATCCTTCAAAGGGAGGTCAAACTTACATTCCCTTCGAAGATGTTAATGATGGATTTTGTGGTCCTAACAATCTAGCCAAAATAATTGGAGTGATAGGATCTAGGCATGTCAATGATAACAATATCAACCATCACGAGACAATCATCAATGTGAATGATCACTCCATATTTAATTCCCATGGCTTGCATGAAAGTGGAATTTGCCATATTGAGTGTAATTCAAGTGAAAAAAATGACCTAGATTGAGTTCATCATAAACAGATTTAGGTATAGCGAAAACACTAGCACCTAGATCACACAAAGTATCAAACTTGGTTTACCCAATCATAATCTCTATTATGTGTTCAAAGATATCTTTCTACATGATGGGTAGCTTAGCATATAATTTCTTATTATTTTCATCTAACTCACTAACTTTTTCAGTAACTTGTTGAACAAAACGAGTGTAGACTTCATTGTTTGATACCTCGGATAGTGGATATTTGAGAGTCATCATTTTCACAAAGTTTGCGATTGTGTAGTGGTTTTCCGGAACATGACTCCGATCAAGTTCTTCTGATGTTTCTCCACTACTTCTCGTCATCTTTACACTTGAGTTGGGTTTTAGCTTTATCGTGAGCTTAGCCAAGGTAATAGTTTGATTCTCGCCATTTTTTTCCACTCGAGTCTCCATGCTCTAAGTTATCTCTTGTAGTGCATGCTCATCGTTCGTGATCAAGTAAGTTATTATGAGATTTCATAATATCGGTAAAATGATTTATTTTCTTAGTTTGGGTAATAATAAAGGAGTTCAAAGAAGCTTCCAACGAGCTTCTATTGCCATTGCTTGATGACCAAGTAAAACAACCTCATATCTATTAAGGGAACACAAAGATATACACAACCCTAACAAAGAAAGAAAATACAAGTAGGTCCTGAGGCCGCTAAACGCCTTCTACCTCCGACGCGAGCCGCAGCCTCTATCACTCATCTAGAGCCAGCCAAACGTTATTCTCGATGATCGAAAAGTCATGGAGACTAAGGTCCTACCGGGCCAACACCTTAGAAAAGAAGTCTTCGCCGGATCAAGCCACAACCATGTGAGCATCGTTGCCGCCGCCTTGGCCGCCAGCCGTCGATCCAACACACACGCGCGCGCGCGCACACACACAACGCTAGTCATCGATGAAGCAGAGTTTGAGTCGAGGAACCAAAACCAAAGTGTTGCCACCACTGTCGCCATGGTGTCAACACTAAGGCACCACAACTCCGCCGCCCCCAGGAACGTCGAAAGACCACCCTCAAGATCCCTCGACAATGCCACACACGCCATCATACGGATAGAGATGGTATCTATGGAAGTCTCATCGGGGGACAACCTAAACTACTCCCATGTACACACGCGGACGAATTCTCGGGGTTCCCTTCCCTCCTCGGCCCTGGAGCGACCATCGAAGATTAAGGGAACCCCCGGATTTGCCAGTGGTCGATGGAGGGATGAGGATCACCTACTCGCTTGCCTCGTTATTCATAGGTTTTTTTCTACATTAGATATTTTAAATTTTTAACATTATATATGTTGGACGATTGCAGCATGTCTACTTGTTTTTTTCTTCACATTTTTCTAAAAATGACATTCTTTTGATTGCATTTTTTATTCTTATATACTTCTTATTTCTTTATTTTTTAAATTCACATTTGTGTTTTTTTTATATTTTAAATATTTTAACAACTATTATGCATTTATATTTTAGCAAAGGTTTCCACAGCATAACATGGGCGGAATCACGAGTTTCCGTTAAAATATGTCCGGCTTTATTTTCAACGTGGAAAGGAAAAGGAACCACTCTTCGAACTTTTTTATTTTCCAGCCCTCGCCTCGCCGCGCGGCCTCCCCTAAACTCTCTCCTCCCTCACTCTGGTCTTCGCCACCGCCGCCGCCGCCGGCCCGGAAATCTCCATCTCGAGCTCTCTCCCCTCGATGACCGTATGAGATGTGCGGCGGCGGCACGCTCTCTCCTCCCCCTCCCACCCGCGGCGGCACCCATCCACACTCACAGCGCATCCCCTTCCCTGGGCGCCGAGCTCGCCGCCGCCGACGCCCTCCACGCTCTGCTCTCCACGCTCCCGCCCTCGCTGCCCACCCTCCTCCCTTGCCTATCCCTCCTCTCGCCCCGCCTCACGCCGCACACCGTCTCCGATGCCCTCCTATGGTCCGACCTCCCGGTCGCATCCCGCATCCGCCTCTTCCTCTTCTCCGCCATCTCGCCGCGCCTCCGCTCCCCGCTGCTCCACTCTCGCGCTATATCTGTGCTCCTCTCCGGCGACCCCGACGCAGCAATGTTCGACGCCCTCGACGACGCCCTCGCCGCCGGTCTCCCCGTCCCGTCCGCCGCATTCGCGGCACTCGTCACCGCCCACGCCTCAGCCGGCCGACACCAAGATGCCGTTGACGCCTTCTCCCGAATGGGCGACTTCGACTGCCGCCCCACCGCCTTCATCTACAACTCCGTCTTCAAGGTCCTCGTCGACAGCGGCGTGATCCTCCTAGCCCTGGCGCTGTATAATCGGATGGTCAGCGCCGGGTGCCCGCCCAACAGGGCCACATACAATGTGCTCATGGATGGGCTGTGCAAGCGGGGCATGGCGGGTGATGCGCTCAAGATGTTTGACGAAATGCTTGAAAGGGGGATCGTGCCCGACGTGAAGATCTATACCATTCTACTCTCGTCCCTGTGCAGTGCAGGGAGGACCGAGGAAGCTGCACAGCTCATGTGGTCCATGAAGGAGAAGGGGTGCCCACCCGACGAAGTCACGTACAACGCTTTCTTGAGCGGGCTTTGCAAGGCTGGCAGGGTCGATGATGCATTTGAGCGGTTGGAGCTGCTCCGAGATGGGGGGTTTGCACTTGGATTGAAAGGGTATAGTTGTCTGATAGATGGTCTGTTCAAGGCCGGCCGTTTTGAAGAGGGCTTCAGTTATTACAAGGAATTGTTGGAGAAGAATGTTTCACCAGACGTCGTCCTGTACACTATAATTATTCGTGGTTGTGCAGAGGCTGGCAGAACTGAGGATGCATTCTCATTACTTGATGTGATGAAGGACAAAGGGGTTGTGCCTGACACTTTCTGTTACAACACACTGCTCAAGGCTTTCTGCGATGCCGGCAACCTGGATAAGGCTCACTCGTTGAGGTCAGATATGTTGCAGAATAACATGGCCCTGGACTCAACGACACACAATATCATGATATGTGGACTCTGCAAGAAAGGACTCATAGACAAGGCAATGCAGGTTTTTCATGAGATGGGAGAACTTGGTTGCCATCCGACGGTCATGACATACAATGCTCTCATTGACGGACTCTATAGGGTCGGCAGGCTAGAGGATGCTCAGATGCTTTTTTATAAGATGGAGATGGGGAATAACTCCTCCTTGTTCCTTCGTCTGACCCTTGGTACCAACCAGGTGAGGGACAGCGAGAGCCTTCGTAAGCTGGTTGATGGTATGTGCGAATCCGGGCAGGTGCTGAAAGCTTTCAAGCTTGTTCGGAGTATAATAGACAGCGGGGTTGTTCCTGATGTTGTCACATATAACACATTGTTAAATGGACTCTGTAAAGTGAGGAATCTCGACGGTGCACTGGGGCTCTTCAAAGAGCTCCAACTTAAGGGAATCTCTCCTGATGAAATCACTTATGGGACTCTTATTGATGGGCTTTGGAGGGCACACAGAGAAAATGATGCCATGATGCTGTTCCAGAACATATTGCGGGGTCAAGGTTCCCCTAGTTTGTCGATCTACAATACTATGATGAGATCACTTTGTAGGATGAAGAAATTGCCGCAGGCAGTCAACCTCTGGTTGGATTACTTGCCCAAAAAGTACAACCTCACACCGGAAGATGAAGTAATCGCAAATGCCCGTAAATGTTTTGAAGTAGGATCCCTGGATGAAGCAGTTAAGGAATTAATCAAGATTGATCAAGAATATGACTCTGTTGACTCAAATCCTTACACCATTTGGTTGATAGGGCTTTGTCAGGTAAAGAGAATTGATGATGCTCTTAGGATATTTCATACCCTTGAAGAGTTTGGGATTGATGTCACACCCGCATGCTGTGCTCTTCTTATCAATTACCTATGCTGGGACAGAAATCTAAATGCAGCAGTTGACATCATGATGTATACATTGAGGAAACGTTTCATTGTGTCGCAAGCTGTAGGCAACCGTTTACTTAGAAGGCTTTGTATCCGTTTTAGAAGGAAGGACGCACAGGCACTTGCATGGAGAATGCATCTTCTAGGATATGATATGGATGTGTATCTCCGTGAGCCTACAAAAACTTTGTTATACATTCAATAGAAATATCTGTGGTGTTGTAGGACTACAGAGCTACCCTCAGGAGGGATGCTGATGTTTTGTTTTGTATCAATTTTGTTAGGTGAAACAGCAAAATAGGTTGTGATTCACTGATTTCTTGCCTCTTCCAATGGATCTGTAACCCATCAATTGAGTTGTAACTTCAATAATGAGGCAAAAAGTTTTATGTCTCCAACATGTTATACCCTCTTGTCAGCACTGTACAATAACATGCATTTACTCAGGGGAAGGCTGCAATACATTTGCACAGTATTTGATTTTATTCTTCTCAGCTGCATCTAGAATGTGATGCATCATCATGTATCCAGTAAGCAAGGGATCAACATAAACATTGATAACAGGTCTCATAGAATATTTTGAGGTTCGAGTAATGCATGTTTGGTTGATCTTACTGTTCTTATTGAATACATATTACTAACCTTTCACTGTTGTATTGTGCTGCCTTTGAATTTATTTATCATCTTGTCATTCTAGAGGTGAAAAATGAGCTGGGTAGATGCTCTGCAGGTAATGACCAAATGAGGTTATTTCCCTTGGTTGGTTATTTTATTATGCTACTGCATGACACTTACAATTAGCTTTCTTGTTTCTGTGTTGAACTGTAGTATCTCATTCCATTGGAAGCCACAACATCATATTCTTCGCCGAGAAAAATCTTAAAGTGGACGGTATGTTCAATTAGATTGATAGGAGCTAGACAGCTAATGTTGCTACTATATAGTTGTACTATGGTTAATGATCTCGAGCAATTTGAATTACCTAATAATAAGAAAGCAACTTAGCAGAATTTGATTAATTGCAGGAAAATTACTGAGTCAGGACTTTTGTTTGCCTTTATTTAACATTTTATCTAAAGCTCTAAAAAGTGACCTGTTTTATTCTGATCTTTTAACGAGAATTTAGTTTGACTGTCAAATTTTGATAACTATGTGAATAACATAACATATGTCCTAATCAACCTTTCAACCATTTGCAGCAAATTCACAAATGAACACACACCTGACAGTATTAAGTAAATGACGGTTACCAGGGACGTGTCTCTTCTATTGCGATACACTGAATCAGGTCAGCTGCTGCCTCCAAGTTCAGTTTTAGGTCTTACCTGCTGGCCACTGCTTGTAAATTTGATTTTTAGTTTTCTTGTGTTTGATGAATCAGGGTGTGAACTCCTATGATGACACGGGTGATTTTGAACCCCAATCAAGATTGGCTGATCTGGAGCGGGCTTCGAAGTACATTCCACACCCTTTGGTAATTGTGATCTAGGTGTCCAGATGATATTATGTTAACATGTTGCTGGGCAAACCTTGACTGCTTTATATCTTTTAACAAACCATTGGACAGATGATTTCATGTTACTGACTCCCAAAAAAGAACTTGCATGTTGTTTCACACATACAATGCCTTTCTTTTTCGAGAAAACACAAAGGACCTTTGCGTTTCTTTTCATTGAAAAGGTAGAATAGAGTTTACATGCACCCTAGGATGCTCAATTTACAACACAATCAGTGGACGTCCCACGAAGGGGGTAACACAACTCTGAGCCCATTGGCCCCGGCCTTCGCCCAGGAGCAGATTTCTTCTTTGATCCTGTCCATGAGCTCGCCAATGGAGGGTCTCGCGTCGTCGAAGACGCAACGGTTTCTGTGCTTCCAGGTCATCCAGGGCACCAGGAGTGCGACAGAGTGGAGGGCTTTGTGATGGGCCGACGGTGCGGTTCTCTTGGCGCGCAACCACCAGTCCAGGAGGGTGGGGTCTTGGTTAGGTGTCTGTGCCGGGATGCGTAGCCAGGCTAGCGTGTCGTGCCATGCCTGCCGGGCCAGGGGGCAATCGAGCAGCAGGTGCCAGAGCGTTTCCGGGGCCTGGTCGCAGAGGGGGCAACGCTGGTGATGCTGAAGGCCGTGGCGAGCCAGTCTATCGGCGGTCCAGCAGCAGTCCAGGTTGGCGAGCCAATGGAAGAATCGAACTCGAGGTGGTGCCCATCCTTTCCAGATCAGCTTCCAGGAGGGGCAGGTGGTGGATCCATGGAAGGTTGCAGCATAGCAAGATTTTGCACAGTACACGCCGCCACTGACCACTTCCAGACCAGCTGGTCTGGAGCGTCTGAGAGGGTGATACGCTGCATAGTTTGCCAGAGCTGCAGGTACTGTCCAATCTCGTGGGTGCCCAGGACGCCATGAATGTCGCGAGCCCAAGAGTTGCCGTGGAGGCCATCCGCCACCGTCCGGGTCTTGCGCCGACGTTTGGGGATGCAGTTGTAGAGCGCGGGGGCGAGCTCACTAACCGATCACCCATCGATCCAATGGTCCTCCCAGAATAACGCCAACGTTCCCGTGCCAACAAGCATGGACGTGGAGGCCGAGAAGAACGCGCGCTCGTCCGCGGAGAACTGAAGGTCAAGGCCCTGCCAGCCAGCGCATCCGAAGTGCGAGACCAGAACGCTCGAGGTCGCGGACTCCCAAGTCTCCGAGCTCGAGTGGGCGGCAGACGCGGCGCTAGTTCACATGGCAATGTCCTCAGTTAGCGTCGAGGCGTCCGGCCCTGAGGAAGCCGCGCGCTGGATCTTCTCAAGCAGCTTGATGATTTTCCTTGGGGGGGAAAAGCACGAGCAGCTGGTGCACAGGGATGTCACCAAGGCCGGACTTGACCAGGGCGAGCCGGCCGGCCTTGTTCATCATCGAGGCCTTCCAAGAGGGGAGGCGGCCGGCACATCTGTCGACTAGGGGCTGCAGCTGTGCCGCGGAGGGGCGACGCGTCGTCAAAGGGATGCCGAGATAGGTGATCGGAAGCTCCACAACCGGGCAGCCAAGGCTGGTGATCACCTCGGTGGAAACCGCGTCGCCATGCAGGACCGTAGCTGAGCTCTTGGCATAGTTAACATGGAGCCCCGAGGCTCTGCCAAATAAGGCGAGGATCTCTCTGATCGCGGCCACGTCGCTCTCCGTCGCACGGCAGAAGAGGACGACATCGTCAGCGTATAGAGATATCGCTGGGATCGTCCGACGCGGGTGGAGTTGTTGCAAGATGCCGGTGTCGTGGGCGCGTCTCATGAGCCGCCCAAGCGTGTCCACGGCAAGCACAAACAACTGCGGGGACAAGGGGTCGCCCTGGCGGAGCCCACGCCGGTGCCAGATCGGTGGGCCGGGCTCTCCATTCATCAGAACACGGGTGCTGGCGGAGGAAAGGAGGATGGCGATCCACTCCATGAATCGATCCCCAAAGCCATATCGGCGCAACACCTCAAAGAGGAAGGGCCAAGATATGGAGTCAAAGGCGCGCGTGAGATCGAGTTTGAGCATAACTCGCGGGGCCCCAAGCTGATGTAACATCTTAAGCGACTGTCGGACGAGGACGAAGTTGTCGTGGAGGCTCCGGCCGGTGATGAATGCGTTCTGGTTCCGGCTAACCAGACGTTCCAGCTTGGGGGCGAGGCGGAGCGACAGTACTTTGGCGAAGATCTTAGCCACGAGATGGATGAGACAAATCGGGCGGTAGTCGCGCAATTCCTGGGCGTCAGCGTGCTTCGGCAGCAGGGTAAGAAGGAACACGAGCCTTTCCAAGCCCACCAATCATATAAGTGTTCACCCACTCAGCTCGGCTTGTAATTGGTCCAAATGAACACGAGCCTTGCTTTTAGAGAAAAGAGGGGAAAAATAGGGCCTTGTTTTTAGGATCAGAGTTGAGTATTTGTGAATACCCATCGTAGCATGGATTTCAGGATATATTTAAAGTATAAACTTTGTTATATCCACTTTTCATGGAGAAATGGAATAAGACAATGTTTTTCGTTTTGTAGCAATCTTCAAACACATTCGAAATCTTAGGAATGATATATGCAATTTTGTTATTGAATTATGTTAATATCACACTGCATATCAAACTACAGATCTCCTCAAGCATTTTAGAGATAGTTGATAGTTTGGCAAAGAGTGTAGCTATGGGTTCTTTTTTCATTCATATGGATGGCTGTAACATAGAAATAGTCAAATTAAGATGATTTTTGTGCTTCTTTTCGTTGGTGATGAGGGCACTCATATCTGAGAATTTTCCTTAGGTTGATTACGATTCCAGAGCTACCACATGTTGGGTGGCAAATTATTTGGACTTAAGGTATGTTCTTTCTTTTACATTGCAGTGCCCTTTGCATTGCTACATTCATTTCAACATGATACTATTATCACTGTCAGGAGTATATGAGTGGCACCGGAATGTGTCAGCAGTTCTGTTACCTATAATCATATGTTTTGGACAACCAACAGTATTGAGGACGCTTCATGGTTGTTTGTGTCGATGTGATTTGTATTATATTGCCTTGATGTTATTTCAGGTAATACTTAATGCAGTTACTTGCCCCTAGCTACACCAAGAATCGATAGTCAACGAGTCTGTACAATAGTTGTAGTTACTTGGCCCTAGCTACACCAAGAATCAATAGTTAATGAGTCTGTACACGAGTTTTTATTTGTATTTTGATGTTGTTCAGGAAAACTGCAAGTGCCAGTTATATGTTGGACTTAATGCAGATGATAAGTAGCACAACAACAAAGAAGAACAACAACCAAGCCTTTCAGTCCCAAACAAGTTGGGGTAGGCTAGAGTTGAAACGATAAGATATCAAACCAAGTCATGGTTCTGGCAAGTGGACAACTAACTTCTATGTATCCCTGTCCATAGCTAAATCTTCGTGATATCCCAGTTCTTTAGATCTCTCTTCACAGATTAGTTTCATGTCAAGTTTGGTCTACCTCAACCTCTCTTGACACTATCGACACGCCTTAACTGTCTACTATGCACTTGCGCTTCAGGAGGCTTGAGTTGTATATGCCCAAACCATCTCTGATGATGTTAGATAAGCTTCTCTTTGATTGGTGCCATCTCAACTCTAGCACACATATCATCATTCCGTACTCGATCCTTGTGTGGCCACATATCCATCTTAACATGTGTATCTCTGTTACACCTAGCTGTTGGACATATCGCCTTTTAGTTGGCCAACATTCAACGCCATATAGCATATGCATGCCAAATCACCGTTCTATAGAACCTGCCTTTTAGCTTTTGTGGCACTCTTATCACAGACAACACCGAAGCTTGGTGCCACTTCACCCATCCAGCTTTGATTCGATGGCTCACATCCTCATCAATATCACCATCAAGGCTCACATTGACCCAAAATATCGAAAGGTGTCCTTCTGAGGTACCACTTGCCCATCAAGGCTAACTTCCTCGTCCTCATGCCTAGTAGTACTGAAACCGCACCTCTTGTACTCAGTTTTAGTGCTACTAAGCCTAGAACCTTTTGATTCTAAAACCTGCCTCCACAACTCTTGACTTTCTATTCACCCCTATAAGACCCGATGTGCGGTACTGTTCCAGATCTGGACGTTTTCATCCAATTCCGGGGACGGAGCACATATCAAACCCACCGTGGCATATGAGGAAGCCATATGCCCCGGATTTTAACATTATATCACAACATTACAGCTACAAGGATACAACATCTCATACAACAGGCATACAATTGCCTTAATACAATACAACAACGGAAGATATATGTCCGTGTATAGACTAAAATCAAATGCCTAGTGGCAAAGAGAAAAACATCGCGCCCATATCCACTCGGGTCCAGGCTCCCCGCCAGGATCCGCTAAACTAGTGGTCGTCGAATCTCCACGTGGAACGTTGATCACCAAACCTGTTGTTTATGAAGAACCCTAAAAAGAGTTTTGGGGTAGTATCAGAGTACGCGAAGTACTCAGCATCCATCTGTAGTCCAACCGCCCAGCAAGGACTCATCACTCGTCATTCTAGGATAACTAGTAGTTCACGGTAAGGATGGGATAAGTGGCGAGGTTGCTGCCGCACTAGCATTTATGAAGTGGCTAACGATCTAAAGAGTAAGATGAGAAGCCAAGCATTCGATGAGGAACCGCCTTCAACAAGTCTGATATCCACCTACTCCCTTCGTCCAGGTGCATAGGGCATCTAAGAAAAAACACTGCGATCTATGTGTATAGAGATTGGACGAGGAGAGAAAAATCAAATCAGTAGAAAAATCTCGTAAAATGCACTAATTAATCTTGCGGCCAATGCATTAGGTCTGCGCTGTTGCATGCATTGGCCTAATTGTGTGTAGCCAACAACGAGCCAATTAGTTCCTATTCACACGATATTGAAATCTGGGTACGTGGGAAGCTCAACGAGGCACGGGATGGAAACAAGGTGCAGTTAATTAAATCACGACTAAAATTCTTGGAAAGTTTGGATTCTCTTAGGTGCCTTTTACACCTGGACGGAGGGAGTACTTACGTAATCATAACAACTATCCTATCATTGTCCTCCCCTTCATCATCCGACGAAGAAGAGGCGATCAAGGCACTCACACGTTGATCAAGTTATTAAGTTTATATCCGTTGATGTTGTCTATGAACAACGAGTAGGTCTCAAGTCGTCCATAACCGTGGATACGACTTCTCGAAAAGATTTAACCCTGCGGGAGTGTACCAACTGCCCATTACGAGGCTCCGCATGTACGCCAACTCTCTCAGTTTCTACCATCACAGGCAACCATTTTATGATTAGTCCCAAGAGATCTGAAAAGCCATTGTTCCTCTTAACTAACAACGCACAAATCTGGGTGGCCCCCGGTGACTAGACATCCAAGTCAAGAGCCGGCCGCGCTCCCAAATTGGTCTCTACCATCTGGATGAGGTCGAGGTGGCTACCCAGCGGCACGGGCAGGCACCCCTAGCTCCCTAGAGTGGACCAACATGACATACCATCCCACTGGTCCGAGTTGTTTGAAGTCTACTAGGAGCTCACCAGTCATGCACACGAGTTTTTTAAATGATAAATCAGCTTGGGCCACCACTAGAAATGTTTGGAGCTAGGTAGGTAAGTTAAGGGGAGCCCATAACATCCCACACACGGTTAGGCATGCTCATTCTTAGAATCAATACCCAGAACTCGGATCCTAGGTGACTCGAATGGAGCAAAGCGTCGATGCGGGATAGCCTGACCTTCCACCCTTAGTCGGATATAGTCAACATCATAATAATCACATCATCCACAATAATATAGTAGTGTGATATCCCAATCCAAGGTAACATGGTAACCACGTAGCATCGTATGCATACTAAGCAGAGGCTGAGCAACGAGCGATGTTACATAGTAGTACATGGTTTGCTGGGATGGACATGGCTGTATCAGTTTATGAGAGGTTGTAAGCATGTGGTAGGATCAAGCAACGAAGCTAACCTAGACTAGCATGTAAACCGCTGGTTATAATAGAATGTATCATAAGTAATGTATAGTCCTTGCCTGTTGAGAAGACGGGTTCCGAAGTGTAGTCGATCACAAACTCGAATCGTCTCCGAGAGGATCCGTGGAAGGAGAGAAGGAAACACTGGAAAGCACACAACGGAGAATACAAACTATTACTACGAAGCAATCACAAGCAAGCAATGATCATGCAACACCAGACACGCCACTACGTTACGAAACTACCGTCAGAGGCGGTTACTAACAAGTTAAGTGAAGTATCGGTCACACACGGCGATACTGCACGTTTAGCATCGGTTAACGTTGTTTAGCTACACACCAAGGTTAAAGGGTTATTAGCATGGAATATCACACATCATGACAAGAGGGGTGAAGCATAAGTAATCTACCTATACTGGTCAAGTTAAGTGGGGTAAAACCCTAAGCAATGCATGTCACTAATTACAACAACAACAACAACAACAACAACAACAAAGCCTGTCAGTCCCAAACAAGTTGGGGTAAGCTAGAGCTGAAACCCAAAAGATATCGTAACCAAATCACGGTTCTGGCACGTGGATAGCTAACTTTCACGCACCCCTGCCCAGAGCTAGATCTTTGTTGATAGCCCAGTCCTTCAGGTCTCTCTTCACAGACTCCTCCCAAGTCAAGTTTGGCCTCCCCTAACCTCTCTTGACATTATCAACACGCCTTAACCGCCCGATATGCACAGGCGCTTCAGAAGGCCTACGCTGGATATGCCCAAACCATCTCAGACGATGTTGGACAAGCTTCTCTTCAATTGATGCCACCCCAAATCTCTCCCGTATAACATCATTACGGATCCGATCCTTCCTTGTGTGGCCACATGCCCATCTCAACATGCGCATCTCTGCCACACCTAGTTGTTGGACATGTCGCCTTTTAGTTGGCCAACATTCAGCACCATACAACATCGCAGGTCGAATCGCCGTTCTATAGAACTTGCCTTTTAGCTTTTGTGGCACTCTCTTATCACAGAGAACACCAGAAGCTTGGCGCCACTTTAGCCATCCAACTTTGATTCGATGGCTAACGTCTTCATCAATATCACCATCCTTCTGCAACATTGACCCCAAATATCGAAAGGTGTCTTTCTGAGGTACCACTTGCCCCTCAAGGCTAACTTCCTCCTCTTCCCCATGGTTAGTAGTACTAAAACCGCACCTCATGTACTCGGTTTTAGTTCTACTAAGCCTAAAACCTTTCGATTCCAAAGTCTGTCTCCACAGCTCCAGCTTCCTATTAACCCCCGCCCGACTATCGTCGACTAGCACCACATCGTCTGCAAAGAGCATACACCATGGGATGTCCCCTTGTATATCCCGTGTGACATCATCCATCACCAATGTGAAAAGATAAGGGCTCAAAGCCGACCCCTGGTGCAGTCCTATTTTGATTGGGAAGTCATCAGTGTCGCCATCGCTTGTTCGCACACTTGTCACAACATTGTCGTACATATCCTTGATGAAGGTAATGTACTTTGTCGGGACTTTGTGTTTTTCCAACGCCCACCACATGACATTCCGCGGTATCTTATCGTAGGCCTTCTCCAAGTCAATGAACACCATATGCAGGTCCTTCTTTTGCTCCTTGTATCTCTCCATAACTTTTCGTACCAAGAAAATGGCTTCCATGGTCGACCTTCCAGGCATGAAATCAAATTGATTTTTGGTCACGCGTGTCATTCCTCTTACACGGTGCTCAATGACTCTCTCCCATAGCTTCATTGTATGGCTCATTAGCTTAATCCCGCGGTAATTAGTACAACTCTGAACATCCCCTTTGTTCTTGAAGATTGCTACTAATATTCTCCGCCTCCATTCTTCAGGCATCTTGTTTGACCGAAAAATGAGGTTGAAAAGCTTGGTTAGCCATACTATCGCTTTGTCTCCAAGGCCTCTCCACACCTCGATGGGGATACAGTCAGGGCCCATCGCCTTGCCTCCTTTCATCCTTTTTAAAGCCTCCTTGACCTCGGCCTCCTGGATTCGCCGCATAAAACGTCTGTTCATCTCATCAAATGAGTCTTGCCCTAAACCATATTCATTGAGCGACACTTACTATGGATCGGAGGGAGTATTTGTTAACAATAGCAAACAATAGCATTATCATATTCTACACGCAATTCTAGTCAAGTTACATATAAAGAACATTTTAATCGAAGCTACGGTTCAAAAGTTACAATCAAAGGAAGTTTTATGCACATGTTGCCAACATCACGAAGCCTACTTAAGAGCAACAAAACACCACGTTACAGGTTGCAAACATGCATAAAAAGGATATGCACTTACAATAGGTTGAACAGGCAACACAATTCATATAGGGTTCAAGTTCATAGGCATCAAGGTTAAATTAATATGAGCCATGCAAAAAAGCAAAGTTCTGCTATTGTTTTAGGACTCCGTGAAAAACAGAAAAGACAGTAACAGACATAATCATGCTCTCTAAACAACAACAGAAAGACTAGCAATCTAATTATAACATGGCAATGCTATACATCAACAGGAAGCTAATATGATTGACATCATTTCATATGTAGCACATTTGGTCAAAAGACCCATGGATAAATAAATATCAAGCAGACAAAACAACTATATGATGTTACAGACGACAAAAAACATGATGTTGACAGAAACATTAAGTTGGCAGATAGTGAGTTCAAAATGATCATGCAAAAAATGCTAACATGACATATCATGACATTACTGGAACATGACAAGGTTCATCTTATTCCATTGGATGAAATTCATAGGATGCAAGGGCTGCTTAATATGGATCTAGCAAAATGCTAGTACTTTACTGTAACAGATGAACAGATTTAACAGGTTAGGCACTTTAGAGCAATAATTGAACATGCTACAGGAAGATGTGAAGGAAGCCACTCGTATGGAATGAAATTACACATTATTATGCAATACACACGAAGGAACCACAATCATATGGGTTATGAATCTAAGGCAATCATCAAGCAAACTTTGCAAGTTTTAACAGTTCTTGATAGTAACATCATGATGCACTTTTCAAACAGAGTTTGCAACATTCAAATAGATTCAAACGTGGATGCAAGTTACACCATCTTGTAGCACACAAAAAGTACATCAAATCATATGTAGGGCTCAACATCATCCAGCGCATAGATCACTCAATAACCACGACGCAAAACAGGTAAACATTAACAGGCAGAAGACTTTGAGAAAATAAAGGGGAGGGGGAGGCTGCTCACTGGGATCGAGGCCATGGTGGCGCCGGCGAGGGAGGAGGAGAGGGAAGGCCGCGACGGCTCACCGGGGCGGGGGACGGCAGCTCGCCGGCGGCTGGCAGTGGCGACCTGGCGCGACGTCCAGGGGCCTACGGGAGAGGAGGAGCGACTCGGGAGAGCTCGGGCTGGTGGCGGGCTTCCCGGGCCCAGATCGGGCCTGGCGGTGGTGAAGACGGCCCTGTAGGGCCCGGGCGCGGGAGCAGGAGGCTGGGGTGACGTGGAGGCCTCGATCTCGCGATCTGACGACTTTGGATGGCCTGGGGCTAGGGTTTCGAGAGGGAGCTCTGGGGACATATCTAAGCTAACCTAGGGGGGTGGCTGCAAATTTGCTAAGGGGGAAACCCTAATCCTTTGGGGAGGGGGGGGGGGTGAATGAGGGGCCTTATATAGGCTAGGTGGGGCTGGCAGATTACAAAAACACTCCTGGTTTCAATACCCGCTCCTACGTTGCACGTTTGACCGTACCGGATCCATACGAACTCCAAATCAGGTGAAACCTCGAACCACGCGTTCTACGCAGCGTACCGATGCCGTCTATAATGTTTGGCGCCCAACCGGGAACGTCAACCGGCGTCTGATAAAATAATCCATTTATTAAATAAATTGGGTTTTCGCACCAATGGTGATGGCTGGTCTTGTGCCGAAGGCTACGACAGTGATCGGGTGACTACCCGATGCCGCAACAGGTCGTGTTCCATGTGGATGGGTCCGGACACGCAAGCCGAAACGAGACGAGGGGGAAATATAACTCACCAATTGATAAATTGGGGAAATAAATATACTATTAATACCAACCACACTGACAATCAACAAAATAAAATAACAGGCAATTTCTAACTAAGGGGAAACCCTGGGCTGTTACAACCCCCATCAGACTATCGTCGACTAGTATCACATCATCCGTAAAGAGCATACACCATGGAATATCTCCTTGTATATCCCTTGTGACCTCATCCATCACCAAATAGAAAAGATAAGGGCTCAAAGTTGACCCTTGGTGAATTATTTAGTTGGGAAGTCATCAGTGTCGCAATCGCTTGTTCGTACACTTGTCACAACATTGTCTTACATGTTCATGATGAATGTAATGTCCTTTGTTGAGACTTTGGTTTCTCCAAGACCCACCGCATGACATTTCACGGTTTCTTATCGTAGGTCTACTTTAAGTCAATGAACAGCATACGAAGGCCCTTATTTTGCTCCTTGTATCCCTCCATAAGTAGTCGTACCAAAGAAAATGTCTTTCATGTTAAACCTCTTAGAAATGAAACCAAAATGATTCTTGGTCACGCTTGTCATTCTTCTTAAGCGGTGCTCAATGACTCTCACATAGCTTCATTGTATGACTCATCAGCTTAATTCCACAGTAATTAGTAGAACTTTGAACACCCCTCTTGTTCTTGAAGATTGATACTAATATACTCCGCCTGCCAGGGGTGACGTTAGGCCCTTGGCACCCAGGGCCTCTGCCTGGAGCATGATGGGGAGATTCTTCCTTGACTGTAGCATAAATTTCAATGTAGTGCATTGTAGCTACTTAGCTATTGTTAGCCATACTATAAGGGCTTGCCTGGGGCGTGAGTTGATCCTAGCTCAGTTATTGCCGCCTCTATTCTTCAGGCCTCTTGTTTGACCAAAAAATAAGGTTGAAAAAGCCTTGTTAGCCATACTATCGATGTCTCCAAGGCCTCAACACACCTCAATGGGGATACAATCAGGGCCCATCACCTTGCCTCTTTTGATCCTTTTTTATAGCCTCCCTAACCTTGCCTTCTTGGATTCGCCACACAAAACGTCTGTTCATATCACCAAAGAACTCGTCCAGCTCAATGGTAGAGCTCTCATTCTCCCCATTGAGATGACAAGTAGCACAAAATATGAAATACTGAGATTACAGTACAATGAAGAAACAGGGCAAAAGAAACACATTACTCTTGATCGAACAAGAATAAACCCGATGTGCAATCAATAAATAGTTGACATTTTCATGGAATTAGCAGGCAACATTATTTTAGTAAGATGTGTGCAATCAACCCATATTAGCTGACACACTGGGTTGTGGTGAGCGGGACGTTACTTTGTACACTACTGTTTTCATTTCATCTGTGATATTTCTTTTTCTTCTCTTTGAACTGGCAAACCCATATCCTTTTTCTCCTCTTTGAACTGGCAACTTGTGATTGATGCACTAAATCAGGATGAAACTCTGATTTCTAGGCTAGTTTGTTTATAATCAGAGCCAAAAGGTGTTTCCTTCCGGTTCATGCAATGTATGGTCTTTGCCAGAATAACGTGTTGCCCAGTGAGATTTTCAGTAAGGGCTGTTTAATCGTGTCTCTTCCTGATGATTTTGATTTTCAGACCATAAAGTTCAGTATGGTGCTATTTCTTTGATCTCACCCATTCAACAGATCACACATCCTCTTTTGTAAACAGTCCAATACTAATGTGAACTAAAACCATGCCAAGATTTATGGATCGGAGGGAGTAGATATCAACTGCCTTTGTTGACGGAAATCACTGGTGGTGACTGACCAGCAGTTGTAACCTGTATAACTGGTTGAATAGTAATTTAGGTGTGGAACGTCTTAACACAGTGTCTGAGATTGCACAACTCCAGGAGTTTGGAAACAAACAAACAAAAGCTGTGAGCGCATTGAAATGTTTTTTGCAGGTCATAACAGTGAAGCTGATCAGTAAGTGACACCTGAATCAGCTTGGTTTTAGTCACCTATAAACTGCGAGTCAAGTGCTCACCTTAACATGGTGAGATTGGCTCGAAATCCTTGCAGCAGAACACAGCCTGTTGAAATGCCATGGCACCTCCAAAATCATGATCATATGGAACTCCTCGTTTACGAATCACCAAACACTTATGTTGGATTAGTTGTTTGTCAAATTTCACATCGTTGGGCTCTGGGAATAGTACACTGTAAATAGATTACAGGATCAAACCCACCTGTAGCAGCTGTTACCTTTTTGGCTGCGCGAATGATTAGATTCGTGTATACTCAGGTAGTGCTAGGGTTTCAATGGTTCAGTTGGTCTAATCAACGACCCCTTGACCACACCCAACAAAAAGCCTTTGAGCCCAGCAGCTCAAACTCAAAAGTACGAAAACCCTGACAAAGAGAGCCGTCGGAATATATCCCTTTTCCATTTAGCAGAAACGTCAACCATGATTCCTTTCCCACCGACTCTTGTTCATCACTAGCTACGCCTGGGAAATGAAGGAGTGTTACTTTGGAATAAAATTGCATGATTGGAGATAGCCTTTGCTATACTACACATTCTTCTGCCAACTCAAAAGTTCCCAAGACTTTTACTTTGTGTGCTGGTAATAGCTAGCTCCCTTTTCTGTATAAAACGTGTTTTTTGACTTTTGATATTCATATGAAATTACTTTTCATCAAAATCAAATCTGAAAGCATCGTCTTTCACGTTAGATTTTTTTTTTCGTATTCATATGGGACAGTCGTGGTAGCCTAAACCAGATGCTGAAGGACAACTTTTTACCCAACATCTGGAGAACAAAACGCATAGCCAGCAAGCATATTGCAGTAAGATAATGCTTGTAGCAGTGCAACCTGCAGCAAGGAGTGGGTGTATGTGTATTGTTTTGTTGTTTGAGAGTGGTTGGAGCCCATCCAGCATCCTCCTCCCCAATCCAAGTCCCAACGCTTTTTTGGAGGTTTCTGTCGCACAAATAGAATATACCTGGGATGGATCCAAAATGTTTGTGTCGCCCCAACGATCACGGGTCTTGGAACATGCTGGTATTCTCAACTCAATGGTACATCGCCAAAACAAAACGAAACAAAAATAAAAGGTTGCTACAAGTATAGCAACATGGGAAAGGGTATAAGAGGCAAATGTACCACGTATCGAATGTCCTCATGTCTTAATAACATTTGGGCAAAGTTTTGTTGATGCAGGAATATACTCCATACAGAAATGACTTGTGATCAAGAATGCATCCACCCTTTTGAAGACGATCAAGAATGTGTGGAGTCGTGGAGATGGATGTTGGTCCTGAGAAATTTTGTTTTTCTGAGGAAAATTCGTCCTGGAGATGGATGTTGTGCTGCCTTGTCTGAAAATTCCAAGATCCAGGCCGCCATTGACCAAGACGCATGCAAACCGCTTTGACGATGATGATGATGATGACAAGCGAATGCTTTCTAGGTTGGTGTGAGACTAGAAGAGCGGCAAATATGATGTTGATCTTATTTTGTACATACACGTTCGCAAAATTGAAGTAAAGCCATCAACATCCGGGAAGGGATGCACGAGCACGCACCAATTCCTTTCAGAAACTGGAGTGGACAAAAATCATGGTACAAACAACAACACCAGAGAAGAGATCGACAAGCAGAACTCGCAGTAGGGGAGGGGAAGGGATGACCGGAACATCGAAGGTCGTCACTGCGCAGAGGAGGAGTTGGAGTTGGAGGAAGGAGACGGTATCCTGTCGATGGCCTGGAGCACGTCCTTCATGGCGGGCCTCTTGTTGGGCGCCGTGGCGCAGCACGCGAACCCCAGCCTCAGGCAGCTCGCCAGCGTCTCCTCCCGGCCTTCCATCTCCGCCCGCAGCGCCGCGTCGGCCAGCAGGAACACCTTGTCCTCCCCCGCCGCCCACTGGCACACCTCCACGCTCGTCACCGCGCGCCCGGCCACCAGCTCCAGCAGCACCATGCCGAACGAGTACACGTCCCACTTGCTGCTCGCCTTCGTCGGGTTCTTGCCCGCCTCTGGCGCCTGGTACTGCGCCGCAGCCTCCGCCGAGGCGGAGGAGGACGAAGGCCCCGCGCCGACCAACGGGCTCGCCCCTCCTGCTCCGTGTGCCGGCGGCGGCGACAGCTCCGGCAGGCTCTTGGCTGACCGCTTGCTCCCGAACCGCCCCGCCGGCTTGAGCCTGCTGTCTCCGGCGCCACGGACCAGCCGGTGGATGCCCAGGTCGGCGAGCAGCGGCTCCATGTTATCGTCCAGGAGGATGTTGCTGGGCCTCACGTTGCCGTGCACGCACTTCTTGTCGTGGAGGTAGGCCAGGCCTCTCGCCACGCCGCGCGCGATCCGCAGCCGGGCGCTCCACCCGAGGTTCATCGGCGACGACGTCCCCGCCTTCCCTGCTCGGCGATTGATTCATCCAGCTGCGTCAGTCAGCGCAATGCACAATGTACTGGAATAGCTTCTTTCTTAGGACGTCGAGTGGAGGTGGGTGCTTACTTTTGACGGAGACGTTGGCGAGGCTGCCATTGGCGGCCAGGTCGTGGATGAGCAGCATCTCGTCGGGGCCCCAGTAGAAGCCGCGGAGGCGCAGGATGTTGCCGTGCCGGAGCTTGGCGATGCCGCGCATCTGGGCGTCGAACTCGCTGAACCGCCTCACGCCGGCGTCCTCGCTGCCGATCCTGCGCACCGCCAGCGCCGCGCCGTCCGCCAACACCGCCTTGTACACGATGCTGTCGCCCGCCGCGCCCAGGATGTAGGCCGACGCCTTGAGCAGCGTCTCCAGCTCCAGCTCCACCTCGCCGTCCACCGTCACCAGCACCGACCTGTCTTTCGCCTTCTTGGCCGCCGCATTGTGGCTCTCCTCCTTGGCCACCAAGGAGGCCGACGTGTCCGTCGTCACATCCTCCTCCGTGTCGTCGCTGTCGTCGCCTGCCTTCTTCCGAGGACAGCATGACAGGCTCCGCCCGGCGACGTCAGGCGACTCGTCGGACGGTTCCGGTTTCTTGAACACCGCCGCTCCCGTCCTCTGCTTCGCCACCTCCTGCCGCTGCCTTCTTTTCCTCACCTGGTAGACGTAGAAGAACACCACGAACAGGATGGCGATGCCGGCCACGTCGCCGCAGGCAATGGCGAGGATGGTGGCCAGCTTCATCCTGCTGCCTTGACCTCCTCCTGATGACGGCGCTCCACTGCCGGGCATCGCCTCGTTCGGGTCATTGGGTATCGCCGCAAGAGCCGGGGGCGACTTTGCCGTCGCTTTCAGGGGATCCACGGCGGAGGTGGAAGCATCGGAGCAGAGGCTATTGAGCGGTCTCCCGCACAGCTCGTCGTTGCCCGCGAACGCCGTCGGCCTCTGCGCCACGAACGGCGCAACCTTCGGGATGGCGCCGGTGAGTTTGTTGTAGGACAGGTCGATGGAGACGTTGGCCGGCAGGTACGACGCCATTTCCAGCGGTATGGCGCCGGCGAGCCGGTTGGAGGAGAGGTTGACATACCGCAGCGCGGCGCCCCCGAAGTCCCCCGGGAGCGTGCCGTTGAGCAGGTTGGAGCTGACGTCGAGCACCTGCAGCGCCGGGAAGCCGCCGGCGGGGAGCGCGCCGGAGAAGTAGTTGCTGGCGAGGGAGACGGCGGTGAGGTTCTGCAGCAGGGTGAGGTTCCCCGGTATGGCACCTGAGAGCGCGTTGCCGGCGAGGTTGAGGGCGCGGAGGCTGCGCAGTTGGCCGACCTGCTCCGGCAGCACCCCCGTGATGCCGTTGCTGGCGAGCGAGAGGATGCGGAGCTCCGGCGCGCGGAAGAGGTCGACGGGGAGGGAGCCGTTGAGCGCGTTCCCGGAAAGATCGAGGTGGCGGAGGTGCTCGATCCGACCCAGCTCCGGCGAGATGGGGCCAACGAGCTGCTCGTTGGGTAGGATGACGCTGACCACCCTCATCTGGTTCTGATCCGAAGAGGACGTAGCGGCCGTGACGGGGAAGGCCATGCAGACGACGCCGTTCCAGGCGCAGGGCGTGGGGTCGGCGTAGCCCCAGCCGGAGAGGGAGCCGAGAGGGTCAGCGAGGAGGGAGGACTTGAATGAGAGGAGCAGGACGCCATCCTGGTCAAGCGCCACGGCGAGCTGCGACGCGTGGACACCCAGCAGCAGCACTAGCAGCAGTAATGGGATAGGGAGAAGCAGATGGCGGCGAGCTGCGGCGGCGGCCATGGATGTAGCAAGGCGGTGGTGGCGCAGTGGCAGTGGCAATGGCAATGGCATGTGGTAGCATGGAGGTTGGGGAGGGCATAAGAAGCAGGGTTTTTGGGTGGCGACGGTGGCTCTGCTCCCTTGGATTGGTTGAGATTGAGGCGGTGGTTCACCAAAACTGCGCTAAAGCTTGAAGAAAGATACGAGTGAGTGGAGTGAGAGCAGAGTCAGTCAAGAGTGTTGATTAGATCCCCCTCGGCCTTCTCGGATGGAGTTGGGGGTCAAAGGGAGAGGGTGAAACGGAGTGTTGATTGTGGAAATGGATATCTGTTATCAAGGAGGAAGAGGGTGTGGGTGTGGGTGTCAGGTGGGGTTTGGCATGCTCTGTTTTTTGTGTTTGCTTGTGTCAACTTTTGGGAAGGGCCCGGCGGCCCCAATCCTCAGCTCATATGCATGGAAGGGGATGGAGAGGAATTGGTGAAAAGGCAGCCGCAGGCTGCTTTGGTCCAGGGCACAGGGGCAATGGCTCCTTTTCACAAAGATAAAACAGGATTGCTGAATCATGCATGCAAAGGGATGAGATGGTGGTATATAGGAGTGGAGTACATGGACAAGAGTGGAGTAGCTAATTTGCCCTAGGAAAAGGAGGGGTCCAGCTGTAATCATTTTCTCTAGACAATCGAGTTGTAATGATTTTCTTCATGTTGGGCTGGATCTTGCACATTGCATAATGTCTATTTTTTTATCATCTAAATATCTAGTCGGTTCACCCATTTGTTGTATCCAGCGAACGGTCTACTACCGTCTCATGAGAATGAGCAAGATGATCAAGAGCTGGATTGAATGATAGTGGATGTGATTCACTAGCACCATCGAGGGCATCCCAATGTAAGCGGATAAAACATGTGGGTGATGGCGATGGAAACGGTAGCGATGGAACGGGTCGGGCGAATAGGCGCCCACGATCGAGCAAACAAAGGAGGCGTCAACCATGAGTGGTTTGAGGTGTAGCCTGATCGACAAGGTAGACTGACATGTATCGACGAGGATCTGAAAATGGAAAGATAAATTAAGAGCGGGAGCAGAAGGCATTCACACAAACTAACTAGAGATACGTTGATATCGTATGCAAATATTGGATTTGAGATGATCTCATCTTAAACGTCACGCTACTGATTTGGCAACACACAAAGTGTTAACACGTGCTCCTCATCATTCTTTCTTATCGCCTTTATTTCATACATTTGACGAGGAAGATCATAAAATTTGAAGCATGATTGCTCGAAGAGCCTAGTTTATTGCACATCGTTATTGAAAATGTTAGGCTAGAAAACAATGGAAGTGATTGTGCAAGAGCCAAGAAGGAAGAAGGCGACAATGATCATGATATGGTGGAGTGGATTTAGGGTTAGGGGCATTAGATCCATAATTAATGCCATGTACTCCTATTTTAATTTACAAAACTTATTTTGATTAATAGTGACCGCGTCAGAGAGAGAGTGGGGCTCTTTTCTCCTTCTCTCCAACTGCTCTTGCTTCCTTGAGAGTCTCTCATGACTTCCACTCGGCACATCCCCCTTATTCGTCGATGGAGCCAGTCACTGGATTAGAGGAGGGAAAGGTGCTCATGGGTGCTGCATATATAGTAGATGTAGGGTTTGTCTTGCCTCCATAATGTTTGGCGTGGTGCCGTACTCGGGTGTGTTGTCGTAGTTTTGGAGAGACATGTGGTGGTCTCTCGTGGTTGTGTTGCTGACGGTGTTGCTCGATGGTGAGATCATGGTCGTCGGTCTATGCACAACTAGCACCCCCTTGAAAGCTTGATTCATCCCTGGATCTAGTGGAAGATCCCCTCCTCTTCCTCCTTCCTAATGGCTATCGTGTTGGTGGAATCGGTGGAGTTGTGAAGCGGAGCTTCAGATCCTTACGATTAGGAGGCGATTCATCCTCATCGGCTGTTGGAGATGAGCTATGTCGTGTTTGATCGTCGACCTCGTTCGCATCATCATGTATCTCATGGTCGAAGGGCGACCTCTTCCTACTTTGGCGCCTAATCTTCATCGATGATCGTGCCACTTTTTCCTCCCAATGTGTGATGTCTTCGACGTATCTATAATTTTTATTGTTTCATGCTATTACATTGTCACTTTCATATAGTTTTTATAGCATTTTATATCATTTTAATGTACTATCAGTGTCATGTATAATGGCTCTACCGAGGAGCCGAGTCTGACCCTTTGGGTTGATCTTGGGCCCTCTACTATCAGTGTGATCTTGGGCTACTGCCCCGGTTTCTCGTGCTCAGGGGTGTCGTGCACCCCGTCAAGCCCCGACTGTTGGAGTTGCTATTTCCATCAACCCTCCTATCTCTTGGGGGCGTCACGTGACTAACTACTACAAGATGGATCTACGTAGTAGAAGACATTGCTCGTGATGTCAACCAATTTTCTATGCCAACCACTGAGCCAAGGTTCCACACATTGGTGTAGCAATACATCTTTGAGACCATTTGTTTCCACCTCGGAAAATTTACTTGTCAGTGTTATATCAACTTCGGATACCTTGATTAACATCACAAGACATTCGGTGAAGCTATCGCTATCATTGATTGGACGGGTATTCGTCATGCTATGGCGTTGCACTGTGGTTGAAATGTTGCTACCATATTTCTATTCTATGCTACATCCTTCTGTTATGATGCAACTTGTCTTTATAGAATAGCCCATGGGGCACATATATATTACACAAGACTTGAGGGATAAGGAAGATGATAGAACTTTTACCAAAAGTTTATTGTGATCTTTTTGTTCAAATAACAATTAAGGTGAAGCAGGGTCAGGAACAACGAATCTGTTTATCACATAGACCAATACAGACTCATGCACATATACTAATACTCCTTAACAATTCCTTTCATCTTGATCGCTCACTCACATGGAAGACTCATCACACTGAGATCACTATCACCTATGAGCAATGGGATGAGGCATTGGGCATGTCGTTAGGGATGCCAATCTATTTTGTGTTCTCGGAGAGATTTGTCAAAGGGGAATCTTCCAAAACCCTTGTTTGAACACATGAGGATGGTATCTCAATCCACGACTTGACGACGAGCTCGGCGAGGAGACATGCAGGTGAAACACAATCGAGGCACGGGCAAAGCACGACAAGGACACAAGGAGCTACCTAGGTTCAGGCCACCTTGTGGTATAAAACCCTACTCCTGCATGTATGGGATTGCACCAGTGAGGGATAGTTTGTGGGGGTTACAAGGTTGGGGCGAGGTCCAAGAAAAATGGCCTCGGAACCCCCTCTACGGTGGCAGCCCTGGCTCTTATATGGTTGCCTTGGTCCTCTTCCCTGAAAACATTGACAGGAAGGGTTGCCACATAACGACAATTTTGAAGGGGGATAAGGCCTGCCCTTATCTTGACTGAAGTGATCTTCGCTCTAGGAAAGCCACCGACCGTGACGCAGTGGTGGGCTCGATGATGACTCTAGCCTTAGGGTGTTGCGCCTCCATGGTCTTCTTTCACCAAAGTGGCAAGCTTTGGCACTGTTGGGGGCGTTGTCTCCTTATCACCAAAAAGGCAATCCCCACTGCCAGTAGGCTGGCAGTACGGTCTTCGAGCCTGACAGCTTTCCAGGCGCGCACATCACCCTTGCGGTGGGTGCAGGGTGTTGGGCGCACTGGAAAGTAGCTTTGCCACGAAGGAAACCCCTCGTGTGGCGACGCCTCCTGATGGAGCGCTTCGTGTGGACTATACTTGTGGCGGTTTAAGCGGTTCTGGAGGCCTCCGGTTGATCGGCCCCCCGTGAAGGGAACCCTCGCCCGAGGTTCGGCCCTCGTGAGATATCTGGTTGGGTTGCGCTCTTAAAGGAGGCCGCCTCTTGATCTTCCCATCGGGTGGTGCCTCCTGGACCCCAAGCAGACAAAGCGGTGTGGGCCAACAGAAGCCCCTGGGCCCTCGATGCGCATGGATCCGATGTACCCTGGTTTTCACTCGGCCAATAGTAGCCCCTGGGCCCTCGATGCGCATGGATCTGACCCTTGGAGACGAAGCGGCATGGGGCCAAATAATTGTCGGGCTCTGGAATTGGCATGTGGCGAGACATGAATGAGGCCTACGAAAGATTAATTTGATTTCCTCAAACTTTCCTCATGACCGCATATGACCGTACCCAATTTCCTTCGCAACATAATTCTGTCACAGGGACATGTCTGCTGAGGAATCCAATGGTTCTCACAGTCTCACTTCATTTGCAGCTCATCTTGAACTCACACTTCCTCAGTCTCCTCAGCTGGCGGATGGGTTCTCGTCGTCGCACCGATACTGCCAGTGACTTGCCTCGGGAACTGTATGATGATCTGAAGACTCCGCCTCGTGAAACACTTGTTGAATGTGAAAAGAGAATTCCGAAAATAACAAGGGCATGGGCTAGGGGATGGGCTGCATACGAATGGCTGAATCCTCAACATGAGGAAATGTTTGCTGTAAATTCTCCCTTGAAGACTTTGGGTATCAAGGTTCCTCCTTCGCCTGCACCCAGTGTTGTCCTTGATCCAGCAAGTCTGAAGACACACGATGACTTTCCTGAAGCCTATCAACGTTACCTCAAACGGATAGCTCATCTTCCTACGTCTCAGGCCCGCAAACTGGTTGCGTCAGTTGAAATTCCACCTCAGCCCGCAGCCAAGCCTCTCAAGAAGAAGCCTGGCATCAAGAAATCAAGCCCAATTCTTCAAGCTCCTCACGCTCCCAGTTCCTCATGCTAGCGGACAACTGGTCATGCACCTGCCTCAAGACTTCATACCGATGAATCTGGCAGTTTGCCTGAAGCATCAACCACGGTGCAGCGGCCTCAATTGAAGACCAAGTCCACTATGCACAGGGGTGTCAGACCCTCTCC
This sequence comes from Bromus sterilis, assembly GCA_950022295.1. Taxonomy (NCBI): domain Eukaryota; kingdom Viridiplantae; phylum Streptophyta; class Magnoliopsida; order Poales; family Poaceae; genus Bromus; species Bromus sterilis. The sequence goes on along the minus strand of OX465596.1, from coordinate 318,582,894 downwards.
CAAGAAAACTGCCATGCGTGGCTAGATCCCCGTTGTCCTCATTCCTGACGACAATGATGAATTTGAAGATGAAGCTAAATTCGTTGCCACTGAGGAACAACATGTTGAATATCTACGTGTTGCAGCACGCTGTAAAGATGAAGCAACTGGGTCTGAAGTCCCACTTCTTCTCGATCCTAAGAAAATTGTGGAATTTATAGATATATGGATTGAAAAACTAGACACTCCTCTTGATGATCTTGACATACCCAAGGACATCAAGTTTTATCTGCAACAGTTCCTCATAAGTGAGCTCCATCATCAGGACCTCAAGAAAAATCTGCATCGACAACCACAGGAAGTCCACCGTGAATTCAGGAAGAAACCTGTTACTTCTGTCACTCCTGAAGAATTCAAGAAGTATCAGGCTGATGTACAAATCTCACTAAGAAATTCGATAGGAAATGCACTTACATTGGAAAATCCATGGAGCGCCTCACAAGGCATGTTGACCACATGGTCAAAGGTCACAATCAGCCTGGCTCTGTCCCTCCCATTGCCTCAGTTCATCCTGTTGGCCAGCCTGATGACTCTCTACTACCGTAGTCCTCATCATCACGTCCCTTGAAGCGCAAGCCTATCGCAACGACTCCAACACCACCTGCGGCTAAGAGGCCTACACCAGCTGCAACTTCTGAGGAACCGATTGATGCTGCTCCCATTTCCTCTGCTCCTCCGAGAAGACCTGAGGCAACAATGTCTCCTACTGCCGCATCCACTCCTGTTGAAAATACTAAGCGCAGTCTGATCGTCTTCACCCCTCCCTCCAAGCTTGCTGCCTCAACTTCCCCAACTCCTGTGATTGCAACTCCTCAATCACCACCGCCTCCAGTCATCACTGAGGCCATGGATGAAGACGTCGACATTGGTGATTTGGGCACGCCTCGAATCATGGATGAAGCTTATGAACTTGAGCATCCAGACCCCCCCATGCATACAGTATTCTCCATTGAACCACACTCTCCAACTGCCACTGAGGTCCTGCCAGACACTGAGGCAGATAACTCTGAGGCCTCGGTCCATGAAGTTGGTGCCTGATACGTCCAAAACGTATCTATAATTCCTGCTTGCTCCATGCATGTTTTGTGTGATATTTCTATGATCTATATACACTTTCACACACTTTTGATCATATTTGGACTAACCTATTAACTCAGTGCACCCCAGTGTCAGTTCCTGTTTTCTGCTGTTTTTCTATTTCAGTTTTCCCCCATATAAAAAGTGCCAGAAAAATTCGGGAAAATTCAGATAAAAAATCAGCGTGAAGGAAGCTTCGCGAAGAGCCCGAGAGGGGCCAGAGGGGAGCCAGGGGGGCCCAGGCGGCCACCCGGCGCGGCCCCACCCCTGGTCGCGCCAGGGGGGCGCCTGGGTCCCCTGGTCCACCTCTGGCTGCCCCCTTCGCCTATTTATTCTCCATCACGGGAAACTCCGAAGATAGAACCCTATTTCGCAAACTCGCCTCTGTTCCGCCGCCGCCGCGCTTCCGAGATCGGGAGCACCAGAAGACCTCTTCCCGGCACCCTGCCGGAGGGAGGATTGACCTCAGGGAGTCTCCTCTCCACCATGGATGCTCCCCGAATGTCTCGTGAGTAGTTTTCCTTGGACCACGGGTCCGTGATCAGTAGCTATGTGATGTTCTCCTCCCCTCTTTGATCTTCATGGTTTAGACCTCGTGAGCTTCCCTACATGTTCGAGGCACTTTTTTAACATTTCTGCTGTTGCTATGCTGAGTTTGATGGGATCTGATGGATTATGAGATTATGTTCAGATTGTGATAGAGTAATATATTTGGTTTTTATCTCTTATATTTTTGTTCCTAAGTAATTCTTGCATGTTCTCCGTTGCTGTTTATTGCTTTGGCCAAGTAGTAGGTAGTGACTCCAAGAGGGAACGTTGTGCTCGATTGTGGGTTCATGCCCCCCGATGACACGCTTGAGTGACAGAAACATGAGTCTAGGGGATGTGTTGTTGCCACAAGGGGGAAAACAACGGTGCTTGTAACCTCGGTTGCAAGGATTGTTTACTTTACGCAAAGTTCTTTTTAATGCAGTTGTCTGTTGCTTTGGGTTTACACTTTGGGTGGGGCTCGCAACTTAATACCAGCGAGATGTTCTGGATAGATATCTCAAGGTGGATGATTAGTAGTAGATGCAGTTGGATTACGGTCTACTTATTTTGGCGTACTGCCCGTGCTTTTGAGCCTCTTCCTTTCTTTTGTAGCATAGTTAGCATTGCGGTGCGTTCATAATCCTGTCAATTGCCCTTCTGTAATTTGTTTACCTCGCATAGCAGTTTTATCGTCTTTTGGGAGAGAGACATCACTAGTGAACATCACGTATCCCGGTCCATATCCTTATTATTGTTTCCACGCTATATTTACTTTTCTGCATTTACTTTCCAATTGCTATCATTATCCCTTGTGTTTTACCCTTTGTGAACAACAAGACCGGAGAGATTGACAACCTCTCTGAACTTCGTTGGGAACAAAGTTATCTGTGTCTGTGTGCAGGTCCACATCAGTTGCGCCGCTGACACCTACTTATCATCTCTGTAGTCCTACTGGAGACAAACCTTGGTATCTTCACCGAGGGAAACTTGCTGCTGTGCTATATCTTAACCTTCCTCTTGGGGTAACCAACGAAGGGCGAGAAGCCATCAAGCGAATTTCTGGCGCCGTTGCCGGGGACTCCGAGTGCTAAGATAGGGGAGTTGCACACTACCCTTTACCTTTATTTTTTAGTCTTGTTAGTTTACCTTTCAGTTTTTATCTCAGTGTCCTTTATAAAAAATCTAAAAAAATATATAGTATGTCTAGTTCCTTACATGCCAATCAATGTCTAACTTCTTTGAAACTAGATCTTATTGGCATGGAGGATTCACCGAGGATCAACAAGAATATTACAAGGAATACCGCTTGTCTCAAAAAGGGATACACTTATGGAGACTCATACATCAATCGTATGAGTATGCTAAAAACTTGTGCTCAATATATAATATATATTTCTGCAGTGATGAATCTTGTTGCTTTATGAGGCACAAACACCTTGCTTTCCAATGTGAGTACAATGAGGATGAAACCTTAGCTTCTTATGCTAAGGGAAATTATGATTTTTATGATGCAGAACAAATAGAAGAATTTGTTGCTTTTAAGGGTGCCTATGAAATTACTTCTTTTCTTGAAAATATTGATGACGCCCCTTACAAATCTGAGAGTCTTGATATACTTAACTATTGTTTGAAAAATTATGATGCAAATTATTATATTACTGATCATCTTGAGAGAATCTCTCCTCCATAGGAAGAGACTAATGTTTTGCAGGACTCTATGGAAGAAGAAATTACTGAACCTGAAAGCTCCTTGGATGAAAAAGAGGAGGAGAGTGACGAACAAGAGGAGGAAGAATGGAGCCATCCATGTCTACCTTCTAATGAGAGTAACTCTTTGACTCTTACCTTATATGAGTGTTATGATCCTATGGATTCTTTTGAAATATCCCTTTTTGATGAATTTGACGCCTTCTATGCTTATGGCCGTGATGCCACTATGGATGATGCTTACGGAGATGAACTTGCTATAGTTCCTCATGTTAAGCATGAAATTGTTTCTATTGCACCCACACTTGATTGTCCTATTATCCTTTTGAAATCTCCAATTCATATTCCGGAGAACTATGCTCTTATCAAGGCTCAATGTGATGGGTTGCATCTATCTTATCATCCTAAAAACCGTGTTGAAAACAATACACGTGTGCTTGTAGGTCATGAACAACATGATTTATGTGATAGTTATATTCTTGATGTTGTTCATGATGCTACTGAAAATTACTTTGAGAGAGGAAAGTTTGGTTGTAGAAACTTCCATGTTACAAAAACACCTCTCTTCATGTTGAAAGTTTTGAAGTTGTTCTTGTTCTACCTTCCTATGCATGTCACTTTGTGCTTCTTTGATTTATTTTCTCACAAGATGCCTATGCATAGTAAGTGGGTTAGGCTTAAATGTGTTTCACATTTGCTTCTTGATGCTCTCTTTTGCTTCAAAATTCTTATTTTTGTGAGAGCATCTTCTATAATCTTTATGCCTAGCTAATGGCTTTAAATAAGCGCTTTTGGGAGGAAGCCCACAACGAATTAGGTTTCTTTTTGCTTTTGTTGTGTCTTGATGTTTGTTACTACTGTAGCAACATCATTGTATCTTTATTTTTCAGTTTTGTGCCAAGTTATAGCCTCTTATGATAAGGGAAGCAAAAGTTGTGACATGCTGTCCAGAAAACAGATTCTGTCCCTTGACAGAAAAATTTGAATCAAATCACCAGATCATCTTTTTGATCTGAATTGTTTTGACAGCGTGCTCTATACAATTGTGAAACTTTCGTATGTTCTGAGTTTTTTGATTTGAGTTGCAGAAGTGCCCCTAAAAAATTCTTTACTACCTGCTGTTCTGTTTTTCACAGATTCTGCCACGTTATGTCTCTCCTAACTTTTGCAAACCTTAAGCTTGATTTTTCTTTGCAAAAACTTTTTGGCACTCTTGAGAAACAGTAGCTCTTCAAGAATATCTTTATATCCAGTGGGGGAAAATTATTTATTAAGGGTACTAACCTCTCTAATCAGCTTATGATGAGTTATGTATGAAGAGAGTTTTCAAGTGTGCGATGGAAGATGATGAAAGAAGATTCGGGAGTGTCAAGCGCTCAAGCTTGGGGATGCCCCCATGCATCCCCAAAAAATATTCAAGAGACTCAAGCGTCTAAGATTGGGGATGCCCCCGTGCATCCCCTTCTCCATCAACAATCATCAGTTCGTCCTTCGTCTCACTATATTTTTATCACTTCATGCGTTATGTGCTATGCTTGGAGCGTCTCGCTCTTAGCTTTTGTTTTTAGTTTTCTTTAGCTTTGCTTGCTGTTCATAAAAAGTTAGATCCCTTCTTACTTTGTGTGGGAGAGAAACACGCTCCACTTTCAAAATCTAGAACACATCATAGGATTCTTCATACCTATCTTTTTGCTGTTGTGTGTTCTTTATCTTTCCATAGCTACTGCCATGTTTAGTTTTAGTCTTAGTTTGTCTTTAGCAAGAGCCTTGGCTTTTGTTTAGTTTGTTGCTGGAACTCTTTTTAGTTTTCATGTTTATCTTGTTAAAGAGAGTTGGTTGTTGCACTGAGTTGTGTCTTGTCTTGAAAGTAGGTAATTGAGGTTGCTATTTAATTCTAGTAGTAGCTTGCAATAGTTTTGAGGTATTGATGTGAGTAATGTTTGAACTTTTGGTGTTAAGAGCTCTAGCCTATTAGTGATAGGTGTCGTATTTTGGGAAATCCGTGTGTATTTTCAAAACCTACAAAACTAGTTGAGAACTCTAGCTACTAGATGGATCACTACTCTTCTGAGGGGTCGAATATTAGAATACACTCACGTACCATGAGTCGAGGATGCGCAAGGATAACCAAATCCCCATACACTCCTCCTCGGGGTACTTGTCTCTTTGTGAACCTCCTTGTTAGATTGAGAGTTACCGATAATAAGTGCATGAGTTCTTCGGACTAATGTAAGTATTGAAAGTTGACACTTCCACCTTCCCATTTTTGCTAGCCTCTCCCGTGCCGTGCATTGCCCTCTTCTCACTCCGAGAGTTGGTGTCCACCTTCGCCGGTACATCCAAACCCTTGGCATGATACGCTCTGTCATCATAAGCCTCCCTATATCTTTTCTCAAAACAGCCACCATACCTACCTATCAAGGCATTTCCATAGCCTTTCCGAGTTATATTGCCATGCAACATCCACCTCTTCATGACTTGATATTCATGTCATACATGTTCCTGCTACACTGGCAGCGACATACATTGCATACATCATGTTAGTTACATCTTCTTTATGATTTTGAGTACCTTGTAAAGTGTGAAAGATCTCCTTTACCTTCTTGTAAAATAGAGTGTTGACCTTAAGTGAGGAAAAGATCCCAAAGTGGACACAATAAAAGATCCCAAAGAGGACAAATGAGAGTTAAATAGAAAGAGCCATTGAGGCCACAAAAAAATACAAAAATAAAATAAAATAAAAATAAAATAAAAAAAAGAGAGAAAGGGGCAACACTACTATCCTTTTGAGAGATCCACACTAGTACTCCCTTTATATCCTTGTACTCCATAGAGATGATCTTCATGCATATAGCTATGTTGGGACCTTCACACTATAGAACTTGGCTTGCATATTCCAAGGATGAGCCTCCTCAAACGAGCTCTAGGTCTTCATGAGCGAGCAAGTTAGATGCACCCCCACTAGTTCCATTGGAGAGCTTCTTAGCTCGTATGTGCATCCGTTGCATGGAAATCCCTACTCCTCACATCATATCTATCATTTGGCGTCTCTTGCCTATGATTGTCCTCATTGATGTGAGCCTTTCTCATCCTTTTTGTCTTCCTCCTCCACCATATTTCTCTCTTTGCCATCCTAAGTGTCAACTCTCGTGCTTACGCTCATCCATTGCATGAGTGCTCAAAATATCGAAAAGGAGTGGATCAAATTGACTTGTACCTGGCTAGTGGTCTGGGGACGAGTCAAGATAAGATTCCAAAGAAGACCAAGTGTGAAACTTTAGTAGATTGAGTTCTCAACACAAAAATACTTTTTCTCGTATTCCCTATCCCCCTTCTTACACGCAAACACCATTTGGAGACATTCGAGTCACGGATAGCGAGAGCTCTTGCACCTAATGTTCTTTTGTTAGACTCTTGGATGTTACGACTTGAATTGAATTTCTAACCTTGATTTCTTTACTTTTCAAAGTTCTTTTATGGTTGCTAGCATGTCACCACAGAAATTATGCTGTTATCATTTACCTACTCAAGGACGAGCAGGAATTAAGCTTGGGGATGTTGATACGTCCAAAACGTATCTATAATTTCTGCTTGCTCCATGCATGTTTTGTGTGATATTGCTATGAGCTATATACACTTTCATACACTTTTGATCATATTTGGACTAACCTATTAACTCAGTGCACCCCACTGCCAGTTCCTATTTTCTGCTGTTTTTCTATTTCAGCTTTCCCCCATATAAAAAGTGCCAGAAAAATTCGGGAAAATTCAGAATAAAAAATCAGCGTGAAGGAATCTTCGCGAAGAGCCCAAGAGGGCCCAGAGGGGAGCCAGGGGGGCCCAGGCGGCCACCCGGCGCGGCCCCACCCCTGGCCGCGCCAGGGGGGCGCCTGGGGCCCCTGGTCCACCTCTGGCTGCCCCCTTCACCTATTTATTCTCCGTCACGTGGAAACTCCGAAGATAGAATCCTATTTCGCAAACTCGCCTCTAATCCGCCGCCGCCTCGCTTCCGAGATCGGGAGAACCAGAAGACCTCTTCCCGGCACCCTGTCGGAGGGAGGATTGACCTCCGGGAGTCTCCTCTCCACCATGGATGCTCCCCGGATGTCTCGTGAGTAGTTTTCCTTGAACCATGGGTCCGTGATCAGTAGCTATGTGATGTTCTCCTCCCCTCTTTGATCTTCATGGTTTAGACCTCGTGAGCTGCCCTACATGATCGAGGCACTTTTTTAATATTTCTGATGTTGCTATGCTGAGTTTGATGGGATCTGATGGATTGTGAGATTATGTTCAGATTGTGATAGAGTAATATATTTGGTTTTTATCTCTTATATTTTTGTTCCTAAGTAATTTTTGCATGTTCTCCGTTGCTGTTTATTGATTTGGCCAATTAGTAGGTAGTGACTCCAAGAGGGAACGTTGTGCTCGATTGTGGGTTCATGCCCCCCGATGAAACGCTTGAGTGGCAGAAACATGAGTCTAGGGGATGTGTTGTTGCCACAAGGGGGAAAACAACGGTGCTTGTAACCGCGGTTGCAAGGATTGTTTACTTTACGCAAAGTTCTTTTTAATGCAGTTGTCTGTTGCTTTGGGTTTACACTTTGGGTGGGGCTCGCAACTTAATACCAGCGAGATGTTCTGGATAGATATCTCAAGGTGGATGATTAGTAGTAGATGCAGTTGGATTACGGTCTACTTATTTTGGCGTACTGCCCGTGCTTTTGAGCCTCTTCCTTTCTTTTGTAGCATAGTTAGCATTGCGGTGCGTTCCTAATCATGTCAATTGCCCTTCTGTAATTTGTTTACCGCGCATAGCAGTTTTACCATCTTTTGGGAGAGAGACATCACTAGTGAACATCATGTATCCCGGTCCATATCCTTATTACTGTTTCCAAGCTATATTTACTTTTCTGCATTTACTTTCCAATTGCTATCATTATCCCTTGTGTTTTACCCTTTGTGAACAACAAGACCGGAGAGATTGACAACCTCTCTGAACTTCGTTGGGAACAAAGTTATATGTGTCTGTGTGCAGGTCCACGTCAGTTGCGCCGCTGACACCTATTTATCATCTCTGGAGTCCTACTGGAGACAAACCTTGGTATCTTCACCGAGGGAAACTTGCTGCTGCGCTACATCTTAACCTTCCTCTTGGGGTAACCAACGAAGGGCGAGAAGCCATCAGTGCCCATCCTGATGAAGCAAGTGCTGAACCTGATGCTGAGAGTGCACCTCCCGCAACGGAGGCTGAGGCCGAACGTAGGTCGAACCTGATGCTGAGAGTGCACCTCCAAGCAAGTCCTAATGCTACAACGGAAGCTGAGGACATCCCTCAAGGCTCTCCGCCTCAGTGTTCCCCCATGAGGCAATATGTTGCAGGACACTCATCCGATTTTCCTCTGTGCCCGAAGAAAAAGATGCCATTCTACCGCAACTTATCGGCTGATGAAAGACCAAGATTCAATGTTGATGATTTCTATGCCAGTATGAGCTACTTCCAAGATGGGATGCAGAATCCCTATCGCACTGCTCCTCCACGCAATATGCTGAGATTCTGGACCAAGACACAGAAGAACTATTATGCCTCAGTGCTTTACAAGCAGGAAAAGCTAATTCCTCATAAGCATATTACTCACATGGATATGGAGGACATTCCTTGTTTCAACAATTCTCTTCAAGATCTTCATCATGCGAAGCTGCTTCAACTGTTCTGAGTGCATTCACTGGAATGAAGAACTGGTGCTTTAGTTTTATGCTACTCTTTATGTTTCTGGTGATCCTCAAGACATCAACACTTGGGTGCTAGAGTGGATGAAAAAGCACAAGCATCATCTCTGTGCCAGAAATTATTGAAATTCTTCATCTTCCTGTGTCTGCTACATCAGTTCCCATTACTTATGCCTCAAACCCTCTTTGTTATGATCTGATGAACATGCTAATGAAACCACTGGCTCCTGATGCACCATCACGAACCAAGTACCTGATTACAGATCTTCAATTTCTGCCGGGGACATTATATCGCATACTTGCCAATTCGTTCTGCCCCATCAAAGGATATGAGTCAACCCTCGAGGAAGTGGTTGGATGCATGAAGAACATTCTCTTCAACATTTGCATGTCTGCACCAATCAATGTCACAGACTTCTTCTTCAGAACCATGATTGATGTTGCACAGAATTCTCATACTTTGAAGCCGTATGCGCCCTGGATTATGAAGCTCATCTGCATCGAGACTGGCTTCAACTATATGATGGATCAAGAAAATCATCGTTTCTACCTGCCTCCAGTTGAGGTTCTTCCTCGCACCATTTCCTCAGTGCATGCTTCAGACAAAGGCAAAGGTCTCTACAATTAAAAGTATCATCCCACCAAGTCCCTTGCCTTCAACATTCGTCATCCCGAGTCTCGCACCACCGAGGAAGCTGGAATTAATGCCTCAAATGAAGACACAACTCAGGATCACATGATGATTGATAGAGAACTCCTCATTAGCCTGCATCAAAAAGTGGATAGGAATCATGATTGGACGAAGCGTCAAATTTAAGAAATCCTCACATATATGGCTCAAATGCACACTTCTCAGAAGACGAATCATCAGTATGCCCATCATACCTATCAACGTGTGGATGCAATTCTTGAGGCAGTTATCACTTCTGAGGAAATCCAGCAGCTTCATCTCCGTCAGCCTCCGGTTTCAGACATTCGTCCACCTAGACTGTTTTTTCGCTGCCCAACTCCAACTCTAGTGATGGACTCATACTCCTCAGATCAAGACATCACTGTTGAGGAAGCTGAAGACACTGCGGCATGTCCTCATACTCCAACAACTGGCCTCAAGTCTGATGCACCTCCTTCTTGATACTGCTTTGAGGGTCGTTAGTCTCAATTTCTCTCCTTTTTGTCCATTCAATGACAAAGGGGGAGTAATTTGAGTTAGTCTTCAAACGGGGACTTATATATTTTGGGTGCCTCATAAGTTACAACTCTTGTTCTTCAGTCAATTTTTGTAATGAGTTTTAAACTTAACTGTTGTGTGGTTGGCTGATACTATTGAACTACATCATGCATATTTCCTCAGTATATTCTGCTTGCATGATACCTTTACTGTGCAACCACTTTACTCAGTGCATTGTGCTAACTCCTCAAAACTCCTATTCATTGCACTGTTTCGATATTCCTGGACATAGGGGGAGCTTCTCAAAGTTGTCATCAAAATTTTGCTTATGCATACAAAATTTTAATTCATCAAGCATGCACATCTTCAAGGGGAGTTCTCTATATCCTGGATAGATAATCAATAAATTTCTATTCTACACCTCAAATCAATATATTTAATTCTTTAACCTGATTGTCAAATTGCCAAAAAGGGGGAGATTGTAAGTGCATCTAGTGCCCCCCTTTGAGGTTTTAGATATTTGATGACAAAATGGTTAAGGGACTAACGTGTTTGTGAGTGTACACAGGAGAAAAAGTCCCTGAGGTATGTTTTAACCACCGTTGTCGACCCCCCAAAATGTTGAGGAACATTGAAGAGACTGGTGTTTTCCTGAAGAATGTCGAGGCGCGAAATCCTGAGGAATATGGATCCTGAGGCATCCAGTTGGCCTTGAGGAAATCGTGCGCCATCATGAGGCAACTCAAGTTGAAGCAAAAGTTGAAGCGTAGTCTTCGTTAATCTCCTTTTACTTCTTGAGTCATAGGAAAACACCTTACTTTTGGAGGGGTCGAGGAAAATGAGTTCCGAAGTTCTGAGGAATTACTCAAATAGAAATCCTGAAGAAAACCCTGAGGAATCTCCTGCAGTAGAAGTTCAGTTCCTCGGGTGTCTGAGACGTTGTTCTTCAGGACACTGAGGAATCTGTTTTCGGTTGAGGAGTCTAGAAACTGCCAGTGCAGTTCTCTTGAAGAAAGAGAGAGAGAATATTCCGACTGTGCCACGTGTTGCGTGGAGAGTTGTTGGAAACTGTCCAGACAACGGTCCGAAGGGTGGGCACAATCGTCTTTTCGTGCATGGGCATTTATGTCCTTTCACCTGGGTTTGCTCCCTGATGAGGATCGACCTCGGCAAATCCCATGGTAAGGTACCATGGGTTTAGATCGTAGAGAGAAGTGCAGGTTGGCGATACTGATACTTCTCAAACGTATCGACTTTTCCAAACACTTTTGTTATTATTTTGGCGTCATTCTTGCATGATTTGAATGAAACTAACCCGGACTGACGCTGTTTTCAGCAGAGTTGCCTGTATGGTTTTCTTGTGTGCAGGAAAATGGATTTTTAGGTGTCCTAGAAAATTTCAGTAAAAAATAGAGAAAATCCACGCACCGGGAGGAACCAATGGTCAGAAGAGGGGCCAGATGGGGGTCGCCCCTGGCCCAGGCGGCCAGGTGGCGCGGCCAGCCCCCTGGTCGCGCCAGGAGGGCGCTTGGGTGGGCCCCACCTCCTCTGGTGCCCTACCTTGGCTCCTATTTTTACCCGAGACGAAGAAACCTCAGGACAGAATTCGTTTTGCCAATTCTCGTCGCGGAGCCGCCACCACCCTCTGTTCTTCTCCGGGAGAGCTAACCTGGAGGCTGTTTTGGCCTCTGGTGAGGGGAAATTGTCGCCATCGTCATCACCATCGCCACACCATCACCCTTCCATGAATTCCCCTTTCATGTGTGAGTAATTCCATGTTGTAGGCGAATGGGATGGTAGGGATTGGATGAGTTCGATCATGTAATAGTTCATCAGATTGTTGGGGGCAGATTGCCTATCATCTACTATGATGTTTATCATCTTTGCTACTACTTGTTGTTCTTAATGCATGTCACTTTGGGCCCGAGTGCCATGACTTCATATCTGAATCCTATGTGTTTTCATGAATATATTTGTGTTCTTGATCCTATTTATGAGTTGTATGCACCTATTATAGTCCGGAACCGGCGATCCCAATGGTGACAGCTTGGAACACCAAAGGGGATGGACTATAATTTGAAGATTCCATGTATCCATTGATTGTTAATGTTTTGTTCCGGTGCTCTTTGACAGGGGCACCTTAATCTCCATAAGTTCCTTTTGGCCCCGTTTGTTGAGGGATGGTAGGACAAAAGATGTGGTGCAAAGTTCTTATTGCAAGCACATACAACTACCTTGGTATACATGCCGAATGTTTGATATTTGCCTAGATGATCATTATTTTTATGTGTGTCTTGCCCCAAGTTAATTACATGTTATCTCTCATCCATGTAGCGCCCAACAATCCATTCTCCTAGCCTACAGTGTTTTAATTCTGCTGGTTACAAGTTACTTTGCTTTTGATGTTTTACTTTCGTTGCTTTGCCACCACTATTTTCATTGCCACCATCACTTCCATATCACCGTTACTACTAATATCTTGTTGTCAAGCAAGTATCTTTCAGGTGCGGTTGAATTGACAACTCAACTGTCAAAGCTTATAAATATTCTTTGGCTCCCCTTGTGTCGAATCAATAAATTGGGTTATCTTACCCGCGAAGACTGTTGCGATCTCCTACACTTGTGGGTTATCAGATACTCGTCGGCTAACAGGAGACAGGGATTTACCCAGGTTCAGGGTCCTTGATCGGTAAAACCCCTACTTCCTGCTCTTTTGAATTGTGATGGAGTCAATTACAGTGGTGGTCGAGGCGAGATCCTCGGGACCGGAGGTGTTTCTATGAGATTGGATGCTCTAGACGTCCCCTCTCCAAGCCTTTATATACTAGGCTGGGTCGCAAGGAGTCTGTCTAGGTTTACAGGGGCAGTTGCCTAATCTAGCTTCAGTCTTGGACACCAAGTCATGGTTTCCATACCGTTAAGGACTCCTACGTCGGTTCTTCGAGTGGGCCAGTCGCGGGCCGGTCGAAGCTTCCAGTGGGCTTGTTGTCTTGACAGGCACTGGGTACCCTCATCTGCAGGAGTTGTAAGAACACCCCCTCGTCAGTAGCCCCCGACTGCCTGGGGGACTCGAAGAGTCGCGCAGGGACTCAAGCCTATAATCAGCTGTAGTTGTGTGTGTCGCTTCGTTGCGAGTCGTCGACTGCCATCTATTGGGACATAGTTTTTCGAGGGATGCTAAGCTAAAAAGGCCCAAGGTGCTCAACTGGTCGTGCCTCGGTGAATTGCGCTAGCGGAAAATACCTTAGAAGCCCAATCAAGCTCGCGTCCCTCGACACGAACTTGGATACGACTGGTGTCAAGCAAGGTCCAGGCTGTTGCAGGGCTTACATGATCAATGCCGCCAGTTTCAGCAAATATGACCCTAACACGTCCGTTAGTAGTTAACTTTTCATCATGCATCGCGCATGGAACCGTCGGGAGTGAAGTCGCGATGTGGCAAGTCTCGGCCCGTCCGTCTGCGCAGCGGGGTCTTACCTACGCGCAAGCTTGCGCGGCATCTGGGGTGCAGTGTATTGCATCCCAAGCAATGTTTGTAGGGGCGTAGTGCCAAAGTAGAATGCACCCACTCGAAAAACAATCGAGTGGACTAATAGCGGTCACTCACGGAGCGTTCGAGTGCTCAGGCGAGGAATAATTAAGAGATGCACCCACTCAGAAAGTTGTCGAGTGGTCTAGTAGCGTGTGCACCCTCAGAGCATTCGAATGCTCGGGTGGGTAATTCTTCTGCTTGTATTTTGAGTCTTGTATGCCAGCGCGAGTAGTCACTCAAACACCTTGTCACCTGGGCGAGTGACTCTTGTTGAGGGTGCGAGTGGCTACTCCCCTCCTGTCTGATGTATTTGTTCTTGTTGGAGGGGAGTAGCCACTCGTACCCTCGAAGCTTATTCCATGTTGTCTTGTGCTCTGCTTTAGCGATGGAAGGGAGCTCCCAATGGGAGTAAATTTTTGATGTAATCAAAAATTGAAAGAGGAAAAGAAAAGAATCTGAGACCCGGAATATGCATATGTAATTCTAGCCACAATTCAATTATATGGAAGGCCAAGAGCCATACCCACTTGTCTAAGCAGACAAGGCCAAGTACAAGACACTCTTGGAAAGCTCGAACATGAGGGGTATCCCATTCATGCCCGGATGATCAACTGAAATGGGTCCTCATCATCCGCTCACAAGTCTAAATGCTTATGGGTGGTGAAGTCCCATACTCATAGACAAGTCGCCTCAACCATATTGTCAATTGAACCATAGAATTTACATAAAAAACTCCGGCTCGATCACTTAGTCGAGGTCTCGGGAGGGCTCGATCATACAACGAAGTGTGCCACGTAATGGGGTTACGTGCAATCGCATCGCGATGCTCCAAGCTGCGCACAACTCAGAGCCACCTGGCTGTAAGAAAGACCACTGGAGAGAGCACAACTAAGCTATCGAACCCCTCACTAAGACATGCACGTTATAATCATACACACAACATACATGTCCAGTGTAAATAGCAGGTACTCATCACATGAACTCTACAAAGTATACATCACTGTGATCCAACATTCATACAAGCCACGGAAGCAACATAGGTGTGAGAACAGACAAGTTTAACAAATGGCTTAGAGAAGCCTTATTGAATATACAAGCCTTTCCACGAGGGACCAGATTGCTATCTGGAACTACACTAGCTTAGTCCACATCGAGCTCCGGTAAGAAGCCACCATCGGGGTCAGTGGTTTCATATAAAAACATAAATAAGCAAACGTGAGTACAAAATCGTACTCAGCAAGACTTACATAAGATCTATACTACTCATGCTCAAGTTTCAAGGTAAAGGAAGGTGGGGTTTGTATTGCAGAAGTGCCAGCTTTGACTTGGCTAACCTGAACTACGATTACCAGAAAGAGGTAATAAGTGTACTCGAGTTCAACTATCCAAGTCTCCCAATCAATACACCACTATGGATCCTTCCTCGACTTCCCACGAGAAAGCAAACCATAGCACTCACACTTATCTTGGCAAGTTTTAGAGTAATCGTTGAAGTTGTCCAATAATCAAGCACAACTTTCCAAGTAGTCCATTACCACGGACGCGACTATTCGAATAGTTTATTAACCCTGCAGGGGTGTACTGCTACACACATGAAACTATCAGTTACCGTCGGGATCTCGTCACCCTTCAAGCGGGTGTCGGCGAGGATAATTTCCACAACTTTTACCTCACAGCCAACTCAAGTTCAATGGAGCCGCCTATCTGGGATGGTTTCCATAATTATGAACCCGGCCGGTTTACCGATGTGGTCCCAGACGATCTGCACAAGGCCCCAAGCCGGTCCCGGTTGGGACGTTCACTCACTCGCAAGCCATGCCACAAACCTACTAGAACATCGAACTACTGCGACTCCAAGAACCGAGAAGGGGTGAGTTAGTAGGTTGAGCAGGTATCCGTTTTCCCAACATGTGGTAGTACTCTTTGTCTTGGATCACCACACAAGAACTCGGGCTTAAGGCGGTGTTCAACGAGACAACCCAATGTGTACTCCTACACAACTTCTCATCGTTCACCTTGTTTAGGTCAAGTTCACCAACACATTTCCACCACCATCATCATGATCACTACCATACCGACTCACATAACATTATCAACATTGTGTCAGTCTAAGCATGCAATAAGCTATAACATTTGCAGGGGCCACATGATCAACAATCAACTCCTAAATCTGCTAGGATTGTGGTTTGCTTACTACTGTGACAAAATGATAGGTCATGCAAAGGAATGGGTTCAACTATGCAGTATAAACGCATCATGGTGACATCCTAAACATGCATAAGCGACAAAGAGAGGGAAATGGGTTTTTATCGACATGATCAATGGGGTTTGCTTGCCTTGCTGACGGGGATCGTACTGAGAGTCTTCAACTTCGGGGAGGTTCTCCGGTTCCATTTCTATTCGATAGCAAACAAAACGGAAAGTGACAATCAATATGAATGCAATGCTCAAGCACATGATCAAATGCTATAACATGGTGTAGGGGGTGCTGATGTGTTGAAGATTCTATTTAAAGGAAGTGCATTGCAAAAGACTTGCAAATTCAACTCCAAATTTGAATTCAAAAAGGGTTCATATGCACAATTTCTTCTGTTCCCCATTTTAAAATGGTCAAACATGAAAACAAAGTACATATTCAAAATCCTTGCTTCTTTCTGATAATTTTTCATAAATAAATCTTTTCCATCTGATTAACGGTTTAGAAGATATTGAATTTACAAATTTCAACCATTTTCTTGAATTTCTGATTTATTTTTAGACTGGAAAAGGTTTACTGCAACAACATAGTGTCATGCCGACGTCAAGGCTGCTGACTTTTCAAACTGACCAGTCGGGTCCACTGGTCAGTGACCTTGGGCTTAATCCATGGTTTATTTTAAACCGACTGGTTTAATTAGGGCACAGGGGCCCGCAGTCAGTGGCACGGGCGGCCTAGTTAACCAGGGGACGTCGTCCCACGCTAGTGTTTAGCCGTCGGGAACCATCCAGTGCGGCGGCGCTGCACGGGGATGGTGGCACAGTGCACCGCTTGATGCACCGAGACAACCAAACGGAAGCCACGGCTTGTGCGCATCGATTCCTGCAGGACAGGGCCACGTGGGGTCACCGGAGTGACGCCGGCGACGAGCCCTAGCGGCAGCCGTGGTGTAAGGCCCGATATGCGGTACTATTCCAGATCTAGATGTTTCCATATAGATCCGGGGACGAAGCACATATCGGTCCCACCGCGACATATGACATAGCCATATGCCCCGGATTTCCAACATGATATCACAACATTACAGATACAAGGACACAACATCTCATACAATCGGCATACAACTGCCTTAATACAATATAACAGCGGAAGATACATGTCTGAGTACAGACTACAATCAAATTCCTAGTGGCAAAGAGAGAGAAAAAAACTACCATGGGCTCGGCCCAACAGTGGCTTGGGAGGCCTAGCGACTGGGCTAGGCCGCTCGGGCTGGCGGCCTGGGCTGGCTGGACTGGGCCACTGGAGGGGAGGCCGACCCAAGGCGGCTCGCTGGAGGTTGCTCCTGATCTAGATCGGATCGGGACGGGGACGCAGCTCCGGTGGCCGGCCGACGAATGCCGGTGAACTCCGGCGAGGCCGTAGCGGCGGTGGGAGGCGGCGCAAGGCGGTGGAGGAGGCCGAGGCGGGCCATGGCAATGACGTGCGGCAGCGCAGCTCGGAGCGAGCTCGGGCGACGACGACGGAGCTCCTCGGCCATGGCGTCCATGGCGCGGTGGCGACGACCCGCGACGGGCGGCGGCCTGCGACGAGGGAGGAGAGGCGGTCAGGGGGTGAGAGGAGGAAGGAAGAGGAGGGGCGCGCGGTGAGGGGCGGCTCACCGGCGGGCGGCGGCGGCGGCGGGAGCCCGTGGTTGGTGCGGTGGCTTGGAGGAGAGAGAGGTAGGTGGAGGGGTTGGGCCGATCTGGGCCGTTGGATCGGCCGATCCGATGGTCCAGATCTGAGGATTTCTAGGGTGGCGAAAATTGGGGGTCTATTGGGCAGATTTGAGAAATTTGGAGGGGGTGGCTGCAATTTTTGTCCAGGTGGCTAGCAATTTGCAAAAACATTCCTGATTTTTCTCTCGCGCGCGCGGTGTTTACGTTTCTGACCGTCGGGGGTCCGTAGGACCTCCGATTCGGATAAAACTTTGAACTGCGCGATCAGCACGTCGAGACGGCGGCGTTCACCTCGCGCTGGAACCTTTTCGAGAACACTTTCCGGCGCGCTATAAAAATAACCTGTTTAATTATTAAATGGGGTTTTTCGTTCCGTTGGCTACGGCTGGTCTTGTGCGGTTTTTGCGACGGTGATCGGGTGAAACCCGGTGTCGCAAAGGTCGAGTGTCAGGGTGGAAAGGGTCGGTCTTTTTCCGGTACGAGATAAGAGGGGGGGGGGGGAGATAATCGTCGATCGATAAATCGGGGATGCAAACACCGCAAACAAAGCAGGCAATCAAGCAATTCACACCGAAAACAAAAATTTTAATTTTTGTGAAATCTGGGTCGTTACAATACAACACCACCAACAAGGGATCTCGTCCCGAGATCCTGGATGATCCGGGGGAGAGGAGGGGAGAGAAAAGAGAGACGACGATCTTCAACACCACCTACAAGGGACTCTGCTCCATGTCGACTTCAAACTTTTGTCGAGATAAATTTCCGCAGAGAGACGGCAACGTTGAAAAACGAAACCATCGGGAGATCAAGAGGAAGAACGATAGTTGAAAGCGACGATCAAGGGAAGCATTCTCACTGAAATCGTGAGGATACTGGGCAAGAGAACGGAAGACAATTGACGACCAAGATGTTTAACCCGAGTCGGAAGAACTAAAGGTACTACAGGATTTCCCAACCTGAGATCTGAATCGAGACAATACGCTGCAAGCAAGGCATTGTAACGGTTCCGATACTCAACACACTCGAGATCCTAGAGTTTGAAGTGGATAAGGCGAGAATAAAACACTTACGACACTTGTCCTGACCAGAGCAAGGGTAAGGAGTAAAAAGATTCCTACTCTCCGATAACTAACTTAATAACTCAAAAATAGATTTTTTTTCTTCTAGACTCGACTTCGGCCAGAAAAGGGATCCTACGGTCGGTAAGGCTCTGATACCAAGTGGTAAGGCCCGATATGTGGTACAGTTCCAGATTTAGATGTTTCCATCCAGATCCGGGGACGAAGCACATATCGGTCCCACCGCGACATATGACATAGCCATATGCCCCGAATTTGCAACATGATATCACAACATTATAGATACAAGGACACAATATCTCATACAATTGGCATACAACTTTCTTATTTCAATATAATAGCGGAAGATACATGTCTGAGTACAGACTACAATCAAATGCCTAGTGGCAAAGAGAAAAAAAAACTACCATAGGCTCGGTCCAATAGTGGCTTGGGAGGCCTGGCGACTGGGCTGGGCCGCTCGGGCTGGCGGCCTGGGCTAGCAGGACTGGGCCACTGGAGGGGAGGCCGGCCCAAGGCGGCTCGTTGGAGGTTCCTCCAGATCCAGATCGGATCGGTCCGGGGACGCGGCTCCGGTGGCCGGCCGGTGACCTCCGGCGAGGCCGTCGCGGCGGTGGGAGGCGGCGCAAGGCGGTGGAGGAGGCCGAGGCGGGCCATGGCGACGACGTGCGGCGGCGCAGCTCGGAGCGAGCTCGGGCGACGGCGGAGGAGCTCCTCGGCCGTGGCGTCCGTGGCGTGGTGGCGACGACCCGCGGCGGGCGGTGGCCTCCGACGAGGGAGGAGAGGCGGTCAGGGGGCGAGAGGAGGGATGAAGAGGAGGGGAGCGCGGTGAGGGCCGGATCACCGACGGGCGTCGGCTCGCCGGCCGGAGGAGGAGGCGGCGGCGCGAGCCCGCGGTTGGTGCGGTGGCTTGGAGGAAAGAGAGAGGTAGGTGGAGGGGTTGGGCCGATCTGGGCCGTTGGATCGGCCGATCGATCCGATGAACCAGATCTGAGGATTTCTAGGGTGACGAAAATTGGGGGTCTATTAGCCAGATTTGAGCAATTTGGAGGGGGGTGGCTGTAATTTTTGTCTAGGGAAACCCTATAAAGGGGTGGGAGAGTGGTGGTCTTTATATAGCCCAGGTGGCTGGCAATTTTCAAAAACATCCCCGGTTTTTCTCTCGCGCGCGCGGTGTTTATGTTTCTGACCGCCGGGGGTCCGCAGGACGTCTGATTCGGGGTAAAACTTCGAACTGCGCGATCAGCGCGTGGAGCCGGCGGCGTTCAACTCGCGCTGGAACCGTTTACAGAGCACTTTCCGGCGCGCTATAAAAATAACCCGTTTAATTATTAAACGGGGTTTTTCGTTCCATTGGCTACGGCTGGTCTTGTGCGGGTTTTGCGACGGTGATCGGGTGAAACCCGGTGTCGCAAAGGTTGAGTGTCAGGGTGGAAAGGGTCGGTCTCCGTCCGGTACAAGATAAGAGGGGGGGAAATAATCGTCGATCGATAAATAGGGATGCAAACACCGCAAACAAAGCAGGCAATCAAGCAATTCACACCGAAAACAAAATTTTTAATTTTTCTGAAATCTGGGCTATTACACGTGGCACGTCATCGACGAAGACGATGAACCAGTGCACGTGAAGATGCGGGGATGGGTTCTTTACGCTCCTGGAAGGTCTAGGAACTCGATGCGCTCCATGGCTGGGACGGAGGAGCACCGGAGCACGCTTGCCGGCGAACGTGGCGGCGCCAAGCTGCAGCTCCAATGACAACTCGTGCTAGGGAGTTAGAGGAAGAAAAGGGAGAGGTGGGGAAGCTGCGCAAGCTCACCAGGAGTCCAATGGAGTAGACGGCGAGGTCGGGGAGGTTGTGACGACAGCGCAATTTTACTGCAACTCACGGCGGCCGGAGGTGAGGAAGAAGAAGGGGGCGGCGATCGTAGGGCATCTCGGATCGATTCCTTCTACAGCTTGGCGTAGTCGACGACGGGGAAGACGATGGACACGACGGTGCAGCTTGACGAATTCACTGGCCGCGCGGGCGCACGACCATGGCGACGGCGGCGTTCGGGCGGCGGTGAAGTCCGACAAGGGAGGAGGGGAGGGTGACCAGGGAGATGGGGAATGGGTGCGGGAGGCCTCTGGGCGTCTCCTGGCGCAAAGACGTGGGCGCGGGAAGCAGGAGGTGGTCAGGGGCTCGGCAGTGGTCAAGGCATGGTCGCCACGCACCTGCTTGTGCTTCTTCCTGGGGAAGACGACAAGGTGGAAGATGGGCTTGGGCCTGCCTGGGGGTAAATTGGGCCTCTTTGCAGGTAAGCCTCCTTTCCTTTTATTTCTTTCTGTTTTCTTTCTGTAATTTGTTTTGCCTTGGTAACTAAATACCTAGGTATTTTAATAAATCCTAAAATCTTGTATTAGGGCTTATGTGACATGTGACCAGTCACTCCCAAGATTTGAGCATTTCTGAAATTCAAAGTATTTGAATTCAAATTCAAATAGGGGTATTTGTTTAATTCCAAAGCACTTCTGGGTTTTTTGAAAAATCAGTGAGCATTGAGTAGAACTCACTCCACTTGATATGTGATCTCACTTAATTATGGGACTTTTCAAAAATATCATAGGAATTTTTTGGAGCAACTTTTAAAATGGTCATTTGAATGAATTCATTTGGGGGGTTTTCCTTCTCCCATTTCAATTTCTTTGGAAATTTTAACATGATGCAAGTGACATGCTAACCCTAGCACATACCTAAACAGAGGGTTGTGACAACTCGCCTTAAGAACATCTGTATGTAATTGTTGCTGAGTAATGCTTTTTAATGCATCTGGAGCATTATTTATTAAAACTACTTTGAAATTAAACATTTTTAGATCTTTTACGCCCCAAGCTTTTTATATGATCAACATTAAGCATTCGCACTGACATACTGAAATTTCAAACATTTCTGACTTCATTTGGGAATTGTAATGCATGAAATGACTTATTTTGAGCATGATGACCTTGAAATTGAAAATCAATTCAAATGACCTAAAAAGGATGAGACTTGGCATGCTGTCGTCATTTCACCTACATGGTCTGTGGTAAAAGTTTCAGTGGATTACTAGACAAATTAGAAACACTTCCTTCACAAATCGAGCCATTCATTTCGAAGTATTGGGGTTTCGATGAGAGACAATCACATCACAAATGCATCATGTTAATCTTAAATATTTTACGCCCCAATCTTTTTATATGATCAACATTAAGCATTCACACTAACATACTGAAATTTCAAACGTTTTCGGACTTCATTTTGCAATTTTAATGCATATAATGATTTTTTTAGCTTAATGGCCTTGGAAATGAAAATCAATTCAAATGACCTCCAAAAAGGATGAGACTTGGCATGCTGTCATTATTTCACGAACATAGTCCGTGATAAAAGTTTCAGTGGATTACTAGACAAATTAGAAATGCTTCCTTCACAAACCGGACCATTCACTTCAAAGTATCAGGGTTTCGATCGGAAACAATCACAACACAAAGGAATCACGTTATTCTTAAATCCTTTAAACCCCAATATGTTTGTATGATCAACATTAAGCATTCACACTAACATACTGAAATTTCAAACGTTTCTGACTTCAATCGACAATTTTAATGCATATAATGAATTTTTTTGAGCTTAATGGCCTTGGAATTGAAAATCAATTCAAATGACCTCCAAAAAGGATGGGACTTGGCATGATGTCATCATTTCACGAACATGTTCCGTGGTAAAAGTTTCAGTGGATTACTAGACAAATTAGATACACTTCGTTCACAAATCAGACCATTCAGTTCGAAGTTTCGGGGTTTCGATCGGAAACAATCACAACACAAGGGCATCATGTCATTCTTAAATCCTTTAAACCCAATCTTTTTATATGATCAATATTAAGCATTCACACTAACATACTTAAAATTTCAAATGTGTTTGACTTCATTTGGCAATTTAAATGCATATAATGAATTATTTTTTAGCTTAATGGCCTTGGACTTGAAAATCAATTCAAATGACCTCCAAAAATGATGAGACTTGGCATGCTGTCATCATTTTATGAACATGGTCCTTGGTAAAAGTTTCAGTGGATTACTAGACATATTAGATACACTTCGTTCACAAATCGGACCATTCAGTTCAAAGTTTCAGAGTTTTGATCGGCAACAATCACAACACAAGGGCATCTCGTTATTCTTAAATCCTTTAAAACCCAATCTTTTTATATGATCAACATTAAGAATTCACATTAACATACTGAAATTTCAAACATTTCTGACTTCATTTGGCAATTTAAATGCATATAATGAATTATTTTTGAGCATAATAGCCTTGGAATATCTCGTAAACCATAGCGTAGGACGCTGGCCATTGGATTTAACCTGCACCAAAAGATAATCGTTGGATCTTACTGCGATCCGCGAGAAGCAGGTAATGCGACCCGATTGGCTGGGTATTTGTTCAGGTATATTACACACAGATAATTATGCAGAAACGTTTGTGATACCACTTACCGGAAAATATTGTTGGCCGCGTCAATATCTCACCCTCCCATCTCTCCATCCACCACCAAATTTTCAATGTTCCCGTATCATCTCACTTGGGTAAAAAATTGCCCGTTTGCGATAAGACGAGAGCCCATACGAATTTATTTTTAGTTTCGTCTGCGATACCACTTCTCCTTCCTATCCTCCCCACCTACCCAAAATTTTTTCCAGCCGCGGGAATATCTAAGCCGCCCCTCCTTCCTTCCACCACCAAAGGCCATATTCCCCCCTTCTTGGTCAAACCCTCTCGTGCTCCTCCTAGCGCTGCGGCCTAGACGGCGTAGGCAACTCCAGCGAAGTGCTATACGGCGCAGCCCCGCCCATGTTCCGCACATCGGGCGCGGCGGCCTACACGACGCAACCCCCTCGTTCCGTACACCGCGTGCGGCGTCCTGGAATGTGTAAGCCGGCCGCCCCCCTCCCTGCTAACCGCGCCGCTCACCCTGTTCCGGTAAGATCCCGGCCGCCCTCCTCATGCACATGCTCTTAGTCCTCCATCGATCCTGATGCTTATGTTATAGTTACTTGATCGACTTTCCATGTCTTGAATCTACTCTATTGTATGTTTTTGCGGGTTGGTTGTATTGTTTAGTTTCCATGAACGAACCTGTCATCATTGATCGCCTCTGCATTTATGTCGTGCTTCACTCAAGGGGAAAGGGAGATACCACTGTACTATGTTTAGGCTATGAGCATTGCAATCTTGAAGTAATTTTCAGTTTCATATCATCCATTATTAGCTATTTGCGTTATTTTTCACGAGCTTGAATGTTCGCTTTGTGCATGATATTCTTAGCACTGTTCCAATGATCATTAGATCCGATCATAGCTACTTAGCTGGAATTTCCACGTCCTGAATCTGATCGTTTGTATGGTTCTTTTTGTATGAATGAACTCTTATCATTGATTTACCCCAATTCATACATTACTTAACCATTTTATACTTCATCAAATTGCAGGTTAGCAATGGTTGGCTCTGAGACTTATCACCGAGGTATGCACTTTGTCTAAAGATCTTATACTCATTAATATACAATCGAAGGAAAAATGACAGTGTTTGGGGTCTAACATTTACGTCTTGCTTGTAGCTCCTTTTACAAGATGTTTAGACCCACTTTTCGACCCATTCTGCATCTCGCGAAACGAGTTCACCATGACCATCAACCAAGTCAAGAAACTTAGAAAGATTGTTAGGATAAATAAACTGGCCACGAAAGACACCAAACTCTTTGTCTGCACAATGAAGAAGACTTCAGTTCGATGTAAGATGGTACTAGTTTACCCTCTACCATATTTTTTCATGTGCACACAATTTCAATACCGAGAAACGATATTTATGCCCATCTATGCATGCAGTCTTTTCCGAAGCAGTTCACCGATGATTACCTCTCAACCCACCTGTATGGTCAAGAGGCAAGAAAGGTTTTTGTACAACACCCAAGCTATAATATTGAAGTATTCTTGAAGAGGGCGAACGATGGACGGGCAATCATCAACACTTGCTGGGCTAAAGTCGTACATGCGTTCAACATTATCGTAGGATCAATTTTTGCATTCCGCTTCCACAACTTCCCAGACGTGATTCATCTGTCTATCTACAGACTATGAAACTGTACTTCGCAAAGGTTGTCACAAAAAAGATTTGGTGCTTCTATATTGTGGATGGTTGTACTGTGATTTCAGTAACACTGTGTTATATATATATATATATTTATATATATCTGATGGGAACATTTTTGTTATAAATCTCCTTCTTACCGTAATTAAAACATGACTAAAATGTTTCACATTAATATATTGCTAAATAATCATTTTTGTAGTTACTGCATTGCACACGGTTCTTCATATAATTTCGCCACAGATAGGTGCGTACATCACACACGTTCGATAAGAAATGAGCGTCGGGGATTTATTTCTAATTCTACACCATATTTTGTGCACAATCGTTTGTAATGTTCATCGTATATCACACACAGTTCATCTGAAAAGAACGTTTGTGATTTATTTCTGAAACCACACCATTATTTCTGCACAAACGTTTGGTTCGGTGTTCACAAAACAAACGTGTACTATATGCAAACTGTATGGAATAGCTTCGGCTATCCCACACAATTCCTGACCCACTCGCGTTTGGGATAGTATAACTAAACTCACACATAGTTTATGGATTAAACGTTTTCCATAGGATCATTATCTTAGCGGACATTCGTGGACACGTGTTTGCGATAAAAAGGTCAACACAAACGTTCGATTTATCAGGTACGTCCGCGCGGACTAGTCCATTGGAAATAGTTTGTGGCTATCGTTTGGAATAGGCCCCCCCTATCGCAATCGAAGGCAAGGCGACGGTTCCGATTCCCATAGGCGATAGGGGTCAAAACCCGTTTGGATAGCTACGCTTCGCACTAGTGATATTACTCATCACAATCTGAACATAATCTCATAATCCATCGAATCTGAGCAAACACAACACAGCAACAACGGGAAAATTACATAGATGCCTTGATCATGTAGGGCAGCTCACAAGGGATAGGGATTGAAGCACAAGATTGGAGAGAAGATATCACATAGCTACCGGTCATGGACCCATGGTCCAAGGAGGACTACTCACGGCACATCTGGGAAGCTTACATGGTGGTGGAGAATCTCCCGGAGGTCAATCCTCCCTCTGGCAGGGTGCCGGGAAGAGGTCTTCTGGTGCTCCCGATCTTGGAAGTGCGGTGGCAGCGGAACATAGAGGAAATCCACGATGCGGAGGTCTTCGCAAGGGTTTTCGGAGCAAGGGGTGGAAATAGCCCGACAGGGGCGCCAGGGGGTGGACCCACCTCCCAGGCGCCCTGGTGGCGCGGCCAGGGAGGGGGTCGCGCCACCTGGCTGCCTGGATGGGCCCTGTCCCCCTCCGGTACTTCTTTGGTGATTCCAGAAGCTTCCTGTATGCTGATTTTTTATATGATTTTTCTGGAATTTTTGGAGCTTTGTAAATTTGGGCAGAAACCTGCAACTTACACACATCAGCGGACAGAAACTGGCACCGGGTGCACTGAGTTAGTAGGTTAGTCCAAATATGTGTAAAAAGATATAAAAGTGTAGCAAAACACATAGAAATGGCACCTAAAAGAGCATGGAACAAGCAGAAACTATAGATACGTTTGGGACGTTTCAAAATCCCCAAGCTTAATTCCTGCTCATCCTCGAGTAGGTAAATGATAACACATATAATTTCTGTGGTGACATGCTAACACACATATAAGAACTTCAAAGTAAAGAAAGTAAGATGTGCAATTCAAATCCAGACAATAACATGCAAGAGTCTATATCTAGTATTGAAATTAGCAAAGTATGAACATAAAGGTCCAAGAGCTCTTGCTGTCCGTGACTCGAATGTCTCCAAATGGTGTTTGCTTGCAAGAAGTGGGAGATGGGTTTAGAGCATAAAAATACTATATAGTTTAATTGAGAACTCAATCTACTAAATTTTCACACTTGGTCTCCTTCGGGATCTTATTTGACTCGTCCCCAGACCACTAGTGAGGTACAAGTCAAACTGATCCTCTCCCTTTCGACTTTGAGCACTCATGCAATGGATGAGCGCGAGCAACATATGTTGGCACTTAGGATGTAAAAGAGAGAAATGATGGGGAAGGAAGACAAAAGGGTGTGAAAGGCTCACACCAATGAGGAAAATCATAGGCGAGAGAAAGTCAAATGATAGATATGATGTGAGGAGTAGGGATTGCCATGCAACGGATGCACATATGAGCTAATGTAAGCTCTCTAATGGAACTAGTGGGGGTGCATCCAACTTGCTTGCTCATGAAGACCTAGAGCTCGTTTGAGGAGGCTCATCCTTGGAATATGCAAGCCAAGTTCTATAGTGTAAGGGTCCCCACATAGTTATGCATGAATGATAATCTCTATGGAGTACAAATATGACAATGGAGTATGAGTGTGGATCTTTCAAACGGAATAGTAGTGTTGCCCCTTTCTCTCATTTGTCCTCTATGGGATCTTTTAATTTTTCCTCTTTGGGATCTTTTCCTCACTTAAGGGCAACACTCTGTATTTTACAAGAATATAAAGAAGACCTTCACACTTTACAAGAAGTACACAACATAAAGAAAGATGATAACTATCATGATGAATGCAAATGTTTGCCTCTGCCAGTGTAGCAGGATATGCAATGATACTAGCGTGTCATGTAGCAATAATAAGGGCAAATCCCAACGAGCATGCGACTCCTTGATCAAGCAAAAGCATGTATGACATGAAGATCAAGTTATCAGATGGTGGATGTTGCATGGCAGTGTATCTTGGAAAGGCTATGGAAATGCCTTGATAGGTAGGTATGCTGGATGTTTTGAGGAAGATATAAGGAGGTTTATGATGACAGAGCGTATCATTCCAAGGGTTTGGATACACCGGTGAAGTATGCACCAAGTCTCAAGATGAGAAAGGTCAATGCACGGTACCAAAGAGGCTAGCAAAATATGGAATGTGGAAGTGCCAACAATCGAATACTCACATTAGTCCGAATAACTCATGCACGTATTATTGGTAACTCTCTATCCAATTAGGAGGTTCACAAAGAGACAAGTACCCCGAGGAGAAGTGTATGGAGGTTTGGTTATCCTTGCGCATCCTCTACCCATGGTACGTGAGGGTACTCTACATATTCCAACCCCTCCAGAGGTTAGCGATCCATCTAGTAGCTAGAGTTCTCAACTATTTTTTGTAGTTTTCAAAAATAAGCACGGATTGCCCAAAATACGACACCTATCACTAATAGGCTCAAGCTCTTGGCACCGAAAATTCCAAACATTACTCAAATCAATACCTCAAAACTATTGCAAGTTACTACTACACTTGTAATAGCAACCTTAATTACCTACTCATGCAAGACACACAACTCAGTGCAACAAGACCACTCTCTACAGAAGATAAGCATGAAAACTCAAGAGAGTTCCTAGAACAACCTAAACAAAAGCTCTTAAAAAGATAAGCATGAAAACTAAGAACTAAACATGACAACAGCTATGAAAAGACAAAGAACACACACAAAAAGAAAGATAAGCATGCAAGCCTATGTTGTGTTCTAAGGTGGAGTGGAGCGCGTTTCTCTCCCAAACAATGAAGGCTAGGATACAACTTGTTATGAAGAGCAAAGAAAACTAAACAAACTAAAAATTAAAGAGCGGGACGCTCCAAGTTTAGCACAAAACATATGAAGTGATAAAAATATAGCATGGAGAAGGACGAACTGATGATTGTTGATGGAGAAGGGGATGCACGGGGGCATCCCCAAGCTTAGACGCTTGAGTCTCCTTGATTATTTCTTGGGGGTGCATGGGGGCATCCCCAAGCTTGAGCGCTTGACACTCCCGAATCTTCTTTCATCATCTTCCTTCGCATACTTGAAAACTCCCTTCATACGAAACTCATCATAAGCTGATTAGAGTGGTTAGTATCCATAATAAAATAAAATTTTCTCCACTGGAATAAAGATTTTCATGAAGTGATACTGTTTCTCAAGATTTCCAAAAAGTTTTTTCAAAGAAAAAGCAAGCTTAAGGTTTGCAAAACGATGAAAACGCAAAATGTGGCAGAATCTGTGAAAAACAGACCAACGGGTAGTAAATAATTTTTTCGGAGTACTTCTGTAACTCAAATAATAAAACTCGAAACAGATGCATGAAAGATAATTGTATAGAGCATACTGTCAAATAAATTCAGATAAAAAATATGATCTGGTGATTTTTTCGTCAAGGGGACAGAATCTGTTTCTGGACATCATGTCACAACTTTTGAACTTTCTTGCAATCGGAGGCTAAAACTTGGCACAAAGCTTGAAAATAAAGATACAATGATGTTGCTACAATAGTAACAAGCATCAAGACCACTAAAACTGAAAGTAAAAACATCTTGGGTTGCCTCCCAACAAGCGCTTTCTTTTATGCCTTTTAGCTAGGCATGATACAAAAAGATCAAGTTTTGTCAATATCAAAAGAATAGCTTGCCCGTGTAACTGAGTCATAAGGTAACTAAATTTTCTTTCGAGGTAAATATTACATTCCCTTTTTGAGGGGGAATTGGAATCTAATGGTCCCTTCTTTCACGTCAATGATAGCACCAACGGTGCGAAGAAAAGGATGTCCCAAAATAATTGGACATGAGGGATCACACTCAATGTCCATAATAAGAAAATAACCGGGAACATAATTATCATTGAAAACAATAAGAACATCATCAATCCTTCCTAAAGGTTTCTTTATGGAAGAATCAACAGGACGAACACGAAAAGAGCATGTATCAAAAGGTTTCAAATTGAGAATATCATACATTCTTTTGAGCATAACGGAGGCACTAGCTCCAACATCACATAAAGCAAAGCAAGAAAAATTATTCAATTTAATTTTGACTATGGGATCCCAACCATCTTCTATCTTTCTAGGGATAGAAGTCTCTAGATTGAGCTTCTCCTCCCTAGCTTTGATAAGAGCATTAGTAATATGCTCGATGAAGGCAATGTTAAGTGTGCTAGTGTGGGGCTCTTTAGCCATTCTTTGCAAAAAGGTGATAACTTCAGAAAGACTACAATTATCAGAATCAAGATCACTACCATTAATTAAAGTGGTGGTGATGTCATCTAAGATCATTCTCTTGGTAGTCTCTAGATTGGTGTGACCTTCTTCTCCTAGAGTTGAGGTATTAGAATCACCATTAATAGGTCCAATGGGACTAGGGGTGTGTTGGGTGCTAAAAGTTTTGAGATCATCAACAACTTGTATAGTGGAGACAGTAGTGTGTGTAGGAAGACTCTTAATTCTATCTTTCTCTTCCTTTTCTCTAGCCCATGTATCCTTAAGCTTGGCTAGCATTCTAATGTTCTTATTAGTTTGGACTTGGATAGCATTCATGGGTGTAGTTTTCCTTTCTCAAGAGGAGATGTTCTAATTTTAAGCAATTCTACCTCATGAGATATATTTTCTACCTTCAAAGAGAGGCTATCTAGTTTTTCTAACTTCTCTTCTACACTCTTATTGAAGGATTTTTGAGAAGTGATAAAGTCCTTAAGCATGCTCTCTATTTCAGAAGTGGAGTTTTTGGTGCTAGGATAAGTGTTGTTGTTCCCATAGTTGTTGGATGGGAACGGTCTAGGATTTCTACCAAAATTACCCCTATAAGCATTATTATTAAAGTTGTTCCTAGAGATAAAATTAACATCAACTTGCTCTTGAGCAACCAAAGAATTCAAAGGAACATCATGAGGATCAATAGGAGCTTGCTTAGTAAGTAAAGAAATAATCAAGTCAACTTTATCATTTAAAGAGGAGATCTCCTCAACAGAGTTTAACTTCCTACCTATTGGAGCTCTTTCGGTGTGCCATTGAGAGTAGTTTTTCATCATCTCGTCCAATAGCTTCGTGGCAACACCAAGTGTAGTTGACATAAAGGTTCCTCTCGCGGCCGAGTCTAACAGATTCCGCGAGGTAAAGTTCAAACCCGCATAGAAAGTCTAGATAACCATCCAAGTAGTCAAACCACGTGTAGGGAAATTCATAACAAGAGATTGCATGCGTTCCCAAGCTTGGGGAACATGTTCATTATCCAATTGCTTAAAATTCATAATGTTACTACTCAATTGGATAATCTTAGCAGGTGGGTAGTACTTCCCAATAAAAGCATCCTTGCACTTATCCCAAGAATCTATGCTATTCCTAGGCAAGGATTGAAGCCACACTTTAGCTCCTCCTCTCAAGGAGAAAGTAAAAAGCTTAAGTTTAACAATATCACCATCTACTTCTTTGTACTTTTGCATATCACAAAGCTCCACAAAATTATTCAAGTGCAAAGCAGCATCAACTCCAGCACCGGAGAATTGATCTTTCATAACCAGATTCAGCAAGCAGGTTTAATTTCATAAGAAGGTGCTGAAGTGGCAGGTGGAACAATAGGATTGCTGATAAAGTCGCTGTTGTTGTGACTAGTGAAGTCACACAACTTATTGTTTTCAGTGGAACCCATAGTGGTAGCAGCAAGCAAAGCAAACAATTTTTCTGTGGTTTTTGATAAAAGACACTATGATAAAAACTAAAAGGTAAACTAACAAGACTAAAAAGAAAAGATAAAAGATAGTGTGCAACTCCCCTATCTTGAAGATTGGAGTCCCCGGCAACAACGCCAGAAATTGCTTGATGCTAGCGAAGAAGTGATAGCTCTCGCCCCTCGTTAGTTACCCCAAGTGGAAGGTCTAGATGTAGCGTAGCACCAAATTTCCCTTAGCAAAGATGCCAAGGTTTATGTCAATGGATTGGACTCGAAGGTCTGAAGGGAATATGCCCGAGAGGCAATAATAAAGTGGTTATTATCTTATTCCATGTTTATGATAAATGTTTATTTTCATGCTATAATTGTGTTAACCGGAAACGTTAATACATGTGTGTTTAATAAACAAAGAAAAGGTTCCTAGTAATGTCTCTCTTTATACTAGCTTGTTGATTAACGTATGATCAAGGTTTCCTGATCATTGACATTGGATGTCGTTAATAACAAGGTCATATCATTGGAGAATGATGTGATGAACATACACCCACAGTAGTTATAGCAATACGATCATGTCATCAAAGTTTCTATTGCTGTATCAAACTTTCACGAAGTAACCCTAATCCTTAGACCATGAGATCACGTCAATCACTGACACCGGAAGAGTACTTTGATTCCATCAAACGTCACACCGTAACAGGGTGATTATAAAGGTGTCGTTGGGTACTTGGAAAGTGTTAGTTGAGGCTCGTGGATCAAGAGTGGGATTTGTCCATCCAGATGACGGAGAGATATACTCTGGGCCCTCTCGGTGATATCACATTGACATCGCTTGCAAGCACGTGACTGGCTCACGAGGATGTTATATCACGGAACGAGTAAAGAGTACTTGTCGGTAACGATATCGAACTAGGTATGGAAGATACCAAATGATCGGATCTCGGACAAGTAAAATATCGAGAGACAAAAGGAATTGGTTACGGAGTAATGGTTCACACGATCACTAGTTCATCGTTGAGTAAGTGGGAGTCATCATGGATCTCCAGATCCCTCTGATGATTATTGATCGGAGAAGAGTCTCTGTCATGTCCATTTTATTCACGAACCGTAGGGTGACACACTTAAGGATTCGTTGACGCGTTTGAGTGGATACGGAACGCCGGAGAATATACTGGACAGCACATGGACTGTTTTGATAAAACAGCTGGAATAGTTTCGGTATATCAAAATAGTGCAAGGGGATAATTGTTAATGTGTTCATTGAATGAAGTGTTCATCAATGAAGTACTCATTAAATGAAGTGTTCATTAATTTGAGTGACATTAAACAAGATAATTAAAAGTGTTTTAATGTGATAAACTCTTGGAATTTTGAGTGGAGAATTATGGAAGTTATGGGAATAATGTGTGACCCTTTGTTTTTGTGAGTGGAGAGTCCACCCACATGATGAGGGGAGAGGTGGGGGCACCTCTTGGGGCGTGCTACCCCTTGGGGGCTGCCTCCCCCTCCTATATATAGATGGGTGGAGACCCCTCTACACACCAATTTCTCCATCTCTCATATGCCCTTTGGTTGGCATCTTCCTCCCCTTGCTAGCTGATCCAGTTTCACGAGTACGGTGCTTAGGCGAAGCCCTGCTCAAGATCTTCTCTACCACCACCACCACTATGTTGTAGTGCTGCTGGAGTTCCCGAGGATCCACTACTTCCGCTGCCCAACTGGAGCAAGGGGCGGAGGTCGTCACTGATCTGTACGTGTGACCGACTACGGAGACGCTGCCCGTTCGTGGCGTCAAGTCTTCATCACGACCTTGAGGTCGGCGAGTGTTCGACTACATCACCCACGAGAATAGTTCTCGTTAAAGCTTTTGGTCTTCGAGGGTGAGTCCTTCTCAAACCGTTACAAGTTATCTCCTAGATGTGATCTTGGCAGTTGCAATCGTAGGAAAATTTTTGTTTTCTATGCAACGAACCCTCTAAGGTCGACAAGTAGGTGACAAGAAAACAAGGGCGGCCGTTTACAACCAAGGTTGCTTACTTGACCTGGATCTGCACACACAATAGATAACTTTGCTCCCAACGAGTTCAGAGAGGTTGTCAATCTCTCTGTCCTTGTTGTTTTCAAAGGATAAAACGCAAGGGTAGATAGTAGTGATAATGATAGCAACTGAAAGTAACAGCGGGAAATAAACTGGAGGTGTAAACAGTGGTGGAAATATGGACCGAGGTCCCATGATGTTCACTAGTGATGTCTCTCTCCCAAGAGACGATAAAATGTCTAAGCTGGGTAAACAAATTACAACTGGGCAATTAACAGAATTATAAACGCACCGCAATGCTAATTATGCTACTAGAAAGCTAGAGGCTCAAAAGTATGGGCAGTACGCCAAGAAAAGTAGACCGAAATCCATATGCATCTACTCACTAATCATCCACCTTGAGATATCTATCCAGAACATCACGCTGGTATTAAGTTGCGAGCCCCACCCAAAGTGTAAACTCAAAGCAACAGAAAACTGCATTAACAAACTTTGTGTAAGGTAAACAATCCTTGCAACCACAGTTACAAGCACAGTTGTTTTCTCCCTGGTGGCAACAACACATCCCCTAGTCTCATGTTTCTGTCACTCAAGCTAGACATAGGGGGGCATGAACCCACAATCATGGGTAAACGCTCCCTCTTGGAGTTACTATCTACTACTTGGCCAAAGCAATAAAAAGTAACGGAGAACATGCAAGAATTACTCAAGAAAAAAATATAAAAGGTAAACCAAATATATAACTCATCACAATCTAAACATAATCTCATAATCCATCGGATCCCAGCAAACACAACATAGCAAC
Organism: Bromus sterilis; assembly: GCA_950022295.1. Lineage (NCBI taxonomy): Eukaryota > Viridiplantae > Streptophyta > Magnoliopsida > Poales > Poaceae > Bromus > Bromus sterilis. Next base: position 318,548,684 of record OX465596.1, on the reverse strand, counting down.
AAAATGAAAATTACATAGATGCCTTGATCATGTAGGGCAGCTCACAAGGGCTAAGAATTGAAGCACAAGATTTGAGAGAAGAAATCACATAGCTACTGGTCATGGACCCATGGTCCAAGAAGGACTACTCACGTCACATCCGGGAAGCGTCCATGGTTGTAGCGAAGCTCCTGGAGGTCAATCCTACCTTCGGGCGGGTGCCAGGAAGAGGTCTTTTGGTGCTCCCGATCTTGGAAGCGCGGTGGCGGCAGAACATAGAGGAAATTTGCTATGCGGGGGTCTTTGCGAGGTTTTTCGGAGCGAGGGGTGAAAATAGGCCGAAGGGGGGCCCAGGGGATGGACCCACCTCTCAGGTACCCTGGTGGCGTGACCAGGGAGGGGGGCCACGCCACCTGGTCGCTAGGTGGGCCATGGCCCCCCTCCGGTACTTCTTTGGTGATTCCGGAAGCTTCATGTACGCTGATTTATTATATGATTTTTCTGGAATTTTTGGAGCTCTGTAAATTTGGGAAAAAACTTGTAACTTACAGACATCGGCAGACAGAAACTGGCACTGGGTGCACTGAGTTAGTAAGTTAGTCCAAATATGTGTAAAAAGATATAAAAGTGTAGCAAAACACATAGCAATGTCACCTAAAAGAGCATGGAACAAGCAGAAATTATAGATACGTTTGGGATGTATCAGGGTGAACCTGGTGTGTGGTTGTGTCGTTGTCGATGCTGAAATCGCGAGTGATCTCCTTGAGTTCACTTCAACTGGCTACTGGGAAAAGGCTTCTGTCATTCAGCATTCCGATTTCTGCGAATTATTATTGCGCTCCGAGAGTGTCGGAGATCTGGTGGAAATCCTTGTCGCATTTTCCGGACTTGATGAAGCTTCCGTTGATGGTAATGACTCCTCCGGGTCCTGGCATCTTGAGCTTGAGATATGCATAGTGTGGGACGGCCATGAATCAGGCGAATGTTGGTCGACTGAGTATGGCGTGGTATTGATACTGGCAGTCTACCACTTCGCAGTCGAGGTTCTCCCTCCTAAAGTTGTCTTTGTGGCCGAAAATAACGTCAAGGCTGATCTTTCCGAGTGGTAAGACTGCATTTCCAGGCACGACATCGTGGAAGGTGTTGTCGGAGGTCTTCACGGTGGAGTTTGGGATAACCATCTCGCGCAACGTCTTGGAGAAGATGATGTTGAAGTTGCTGCCTCCGTCCATGAACACACATGACATGTTATAGTTGCCTATTTGGGATTTGAGGACTAGGGATGCGTTTTCCGGCACGAGTGCACGTTCTCTGGGAGAGTCAGGGACACGCTTTACAACTGGGCTGGTTGCACAGGTCTGGCGGCCATTCGTACCTGCGGCGCCGGTCTTTCCCTGGATATTGCGAGGGCAATTGTGACAAGCACGTCGGCGAGCGACCGGAAGGCGATCAAGTCCATGAACATTTTGGCGGCATGGGAAATCTGGCGCGAAAGGAACGAGTGCACTTTCGGCAAAAGGTTGCCAGCACGGAGGATGTGCTAAGCCGGATCAGAGCGGCGATGGAGGATTGGCGTGTGGCGGGTGCAGTAAAAATGTGCAGCCCCTTTGGGGACATAGTTGTGAGAGAGTAGCATAGTTTTTCCCTTAAGGAGGCAGACATTTTTATGTTTCACTGCTGCCTCCCCGAGTACCGGTTCTGTAATTTCTCGGCGTCTGCTGGGCGATCATTCGATGCCCACAACGCTTAACTCTTGTTATTTCTCCCCTCTAAATCAATGAAAAGCCAGCGAACCTGGCTTTACATCTACTCATTTTGTTCCATAATAACTATCGTTAAAATCGTTATGTTATATTTTAATTAAAATCCGTTGAATTAAGTATTAGACGAGAAGGTTCCCGAACCTTGCACGCTCAACCCGGTTGGAGGTGCAACCGACTGAGACATAGTGTAGTGTAGCAGCATTCCAGCTGGGACTCGGGTGTAGCATATGTCGCCTCTGTCGTTGATGAATGTAGAAAATTTAAAATTTGTGCAGAGTGAACATATTCTCATAATCCAATGGATTCCAGCAAACACAGCATAGCAAAACAAGAACTAATACATAGGTGCATTGATCATGATAGGCAGCTCACAAGGGCTAAACATTGAAGCACAAGATTGGAGAGAAGACATCACATAGCTACTGGTCATGGACCCATTGTCCAAGTAGGACTACTCACGGCACATCCCGAAGGCGATCATGGTGATGGAGAGGCCCCCGAAGGTCAATCCTCCCTCCGGCAGGGTGTCAGGACAGCTTCTCCTAGCGATCCCGAGATCGGAATCGCGACAGCGGCAGAATAGTGGAATAAATCGCGTAACGGGGGTGCTCTCGAGGGTTTTCGGAGCGAGGTGTAAATATAGGCCAAAGGGGAGCCTGAGGGGTGCCCCTGGCCCAGGAGGCCAGGTGGCGCGTCCACCCCCTGGCCGCGCCACCAGGACACCTTGACGGTGGGTGGCCCCCCTCGGGGCCCCCTTCGGGCTTCCAAAGTCTTCTGTCTTGCATATTTTTTATATGATTTTTGTGGAATTTTCTGAGAACTTTTATTTTTGACATTTTCTTGCAATGCACGGACAATAGTAGACAGAAACTGACACTGGGCACTGAGTTAATAGGTTAGTCCAAATATGTTGTAAATGATATGAAAGTGCATCAAAATATATAGCAATATCACCAAAATAAGCATGGAGCAAGCAGAAATTATAGATACGTTTGGGACGTATCACGCGTCCTTGCCGTGTGCTTCAGAGAGTTGATTGAAGAGCCTGCAGCTCCTAGGGTGTGCCCTGATCTGAATTTCCCTTCTTTTTCTTCGCAGGAGTGGAACGGACAGAGTCCCTCGAGTTGGTCTTTGAGTGGGCGTGCCGCACCCGAGTCGCTGAGCTGCCGCCGTCTTCTTTTAAGAGGTGGATTTTCGAGGATGTGCGCCTAGGTGGGTGATTGTACGTGCGGCACCTGTTACGGAAACAACCACTCACGATCATCATGATTCCTTGAATGTTGTCGGAGTCGAGATTCGGTTTTCTATGATTGCGGCGTCTACTGTTGTTGTTGAGACTTGACTCGCGGCGGGTGACGCGGTCGATGTTGGGAGTCTCCGCGTGGGCGGGTGCCTTGATCAAAGAGAACTTGATGTTGACTTCCTTCGATGTTGGTGCTGTGGTCGACGTCGATCTTTGGCCTTGCGGGTGTCGATCTGGTTCGATCCGTGGAGCAAAGAGTGGCTTGTCAGTTGATGTAGGTCTGGAAACCTCCAAAAGTTGTGGTCGCGCTTGCGCGTTGATCCTACGAGATCGATCGAAAGATCAGAAAGTGCGCACAAAGTCAAGGGACCCGAACAGGTCGGTCCCTACTCAAGTCGGTGATTCGCCCAGGATTGATGACGGAGTCGCTGATTCATCGATTGCTGATGATGGAATAGCCGAGACCGTGATTCCAACTCGCATCTGTCCCACACACGACACATATTGACGAGGGTGGACCTTGGAAAATCCCATGGTTAGGTACCATGGGTTGGTTAAAGGGGAATGAGTGTGTAGTTCGTGATCTTGTCAGCTAACAGGAGACATGGATTTACCCAGGTTCAGGGCCCTCGATCGGTAAAACCCCTACTTCCTGCTTGATGTATTATATGAAAGGTGGCGATTACAGTGGAGTATCCGGCAAGATTGCTCTTGCCGGAGGTGTTGCGATATGTATTGTGATGCCCTAGACGTCCCCTCTCCCGACCTTTATATACTAGTCCAGGTCTCGAGGAATCCGTCTAGGTTTACAAAGATATTTCCTATTCTACTTAATCTTGCACGCCAAGTCTTAGACTCCACGTCGGTCTTGGACTCCAAGGCGGTTTCAATCGTCGGTGCCTCGGGTGGGATAGGCAGGTTGATGTTGGGCTCTTCGAGGCAGGGCCGGTCCTGAGATTTCAGGGGCCCGGGGAGAAAGTAGAATACGAGGCCCTCTATGTTTTCCATTCAAAGTTAATAACGTTTGAACTATTTTTTTTTACAGTAACGTTTGAACTAATTAAAAGAATTAGACATATATTTTTTCTGAAATAACATCGCCATTGTTTACGTGGACACGGGTGGTCTCCTTTCGACGTGGCTATGTCGAAAGAGGTAGTGGGCACCCGGAAAAAAAAGATAGTGGGGCGTCTCCAATAAGTGTGCTGATCATAGCCAAAATTTATCACATACATTCAGGCAAGGGCATGATCACATAGCCATCAAGTCAAATTACATTCATCATCTAGCGTGAACTCGGATTCGTTAGCGGCAGACATAATAAAATTTTGGCTCACTAAACCAATAGCAAGAACAAAAAGTTGTACAGTAAGAAATTAAATACTACCTTCGATTCATATTAATGTGCACACACTTAGTACAACTCTAGTATAAAATTGTACTAAGTGTGTGCCCATTAATATGGAGTACATATATTCAGCATAGCTAAAATATTTTATTTATTGGTTTATAAATGGAAATAAACCTTTCAAACATATACTATAAATTAGTGATAGGTACCATGTCATATATGCTTCATTATACTGTCAAAACAAATCTATGCTTCATTATACTGTCAAAACAAATCTGTGCTTCATTATCGCTGCGGTACGCGTCGAAGTTTCCGGCCAGTTGTTGGATGTGCATGCCGTTCCACCCGCCACTTGCCTAATTTTCTAGCGAGAAACATTGATAACCCAGGATTTATTTTTTAGAATTAAGGCCCGGCAACCACTGAATCCATTTAATTATAAAAGGGCCATGGCCCAGTTCGCTAAACACAAGAAAAACGATTCAGCTTTCATCTTTGTCCTGGAGAAAACGGAAAAGCTTCGAGTCCTCTAATGACGTTTCCAGCCGTTCCTCGCACACAGGCTGCTCGCACCCAGCGCTGGGGCCCCTTGGATTCGGGGGCCCGGGGCGGCCGCCCCTCTCGCCCCCCCTCAGGGCCGGGCCTGCTTCGAGGCTTCTAGTGGGCCACCGGTCTTGACACGCACCGGGTACCCTCACGGAGGACGGTCGTGGGGGTATCCCTCGTCAATTGGACTGGCCCACAGGATGTCGATGTTTGCGGATGATGTGATGATTTTCTTCCGCCCAAGCGGGATTGAGGCGGAGACTTGTGGAACTATACTAAAGTTGTTTGAGGATGATGTCGGCCTTCGAGTCTAACATGGCCAAGAGCGGGGCTATCCCCGTCCGATGCGCGTCAGAGGAGACCACCCAGGTTTGCACCTCCTAGGGGTGCATGGTTGTCGATTTTCCCAACAAGTATCTGGGTTTGCCTTTGAATATGAGGAAACATACGACAACGCAGTTGCATGGGCTAATGGATCGTCTTGCCGGGTGTTTTCCTCGTTGGTCGGCTACACTACCGTCGAAGAGTGGGCGACTACTCCTTATAAGGCCCATGCGGTGTGCGGTTCTGATTCATGCTATGCTTGCCTTGAACCTACCGGCAAAGACCATTGGGGCCATGACCAAAATTTGCAGATGTTTTCTGTGGTTGTTTCGCGGAGGCAAATGGTGGCAACTATGCAGTAGCATGGGGTGTGGTATGAAAGCCTACATGGGCAGGTGGCCTAGGCGTACCTGGTCTACGGTGGTTAAATCGTCCCCTGCAGGCGCGCTGACCTTGGCTTCGGCGGGCGGATGAGTCGAGAACCTGGGTGGAATTCCATATCCCTATAAACCCGGAGTCTATGCCCCTGTTTAGGGCGGTGACTAGGGCGGTGATTGGAGATGGTGGCTCGACACTGTTTTGGGAGGACAGATGGTCCGACGGCCTCCGGCTTTGTGAGGTAGCACATATGCTCTACGCGCGGATGCCTGGTAGGGTGTAGGCCTCGATGTTGGTGGCGGTGGAGCTGAACAATAACCGATGGGCACAATGCCTTGGCCCTAACCTGCAGGCTGGGGAACTGCATCCGATCCTATGGCTATGGCCCCAAATTCAGGCTGTGTGGCTGGAGACGGGCACCCCTGACAGAGTTTTTGGTCATGGGAGAGGGGCGGCTGCTTCTCGGTGCGGCCTGCTTATGCGGCTAAGTTTGTCGGTCTGGAGGTCTCGCCTCCGGTGGAGTTTACATGGAAATCTAGGAGCCCGCTTCGTCGCCGCTTTTTGCATGGTTGGCGCTTCAGGATAGATGCTGGACAACGAACAGATTTGAGGAGCAGGCTGCCACACCCGATGGTCTGCCCCTTTTGCGATCAGCACCCAAAGGGCATCTCGCGCCTCCTGGTGGGTTGTATGTTCTCCCGGGAGATCTGGCATGGCACCCTAGTGGATGTGGGAATGCCCGATCTAGTCCCGCGCCCTGGTGAGCACCTGTTGGCTTGGATCACTAGGTGCGACTTGAGAGTGATGAATAAAAAGTCGATCCACGCAATTTGCATGCTGGGCATGTGGGAGATTTGTAAGCATCGCAACAGGATTTTTTAAGGGCGACACGCCGTCTTCAGCTGTGGTTCTGCAAAAGATCCAGGAGGAAGGGTGTGCTTGGAGGCGAGCTAGCCTTCTCTCCCACCCTCTTAATGGGGCCTTCAGAGGAGCGTACATGTGGGGTGCTAGGAGATAGTTTGTCGAGTAGAGTAGGCGTGGAGTAATGTGGAGTGCTCGGCTCCCCCATGTGTAGGAGGAGCTGAGTATTGTACCTGCCTAGACTCGGGATTATTTCCCCCCTTCTCTCTTTAATACTCCCTCCGATCCATAATAAGTGTCGCTCATCTAGTACAAAGTTTGTACTAGATGAGCGACACTTATTATGGATCGGAGGGAGTACATGATACGCATGCTTGTGTATATTCCAAAAAAACTAAAATCACACATATAGGCTTCCTGTTAGGTAATCTTGTCTGGGTTTACACACCATAGAAGTCCATGACGTATTGTGCAAGGTGTCATGCCCTAGTAGTATACGTAGGGATACATGTACGTATCAAGTACGTGTTGTGCTAGGAATTAATTAGACTAGGAATATTAGGCAAGTTGGAGTTTGAGTAGGCCTTTGGTTTTGTCTTGGATCGGTGCTGCTCGTAAGTGTATATAAGCATGGGAAGGTGTGATAGTTTTGTAAGTTGTACCATGGGATAAAGATAAGAAAATAAGAGGAAAAGGGGCACGACAAGGACCCTTTGCTAAAAAAAAATTTGCGCGCGTGTTCATTGTTGTTTTGATGTACCGATCCCGAGGGCCGAATTCCAACAATTGGTATCAGAGCACAGTCGATCTGAAGCTGTGCTTGCCCCGGCGTGGCGCTCGACTAGCGCCTCAGGGCGGGAGACATAGTCGATGGGTGGTACATCGACAAGAAGGAGCAGGAGATACGGTCACTGGGTGATACAGTGAGGAGGAGGATCGGGTGATCGTCGTTTAGCGAAGCAACAAGGAGGAAGAAGATAGGTTGTCGTCCACAAGGTGATGAAAGGTGATCGTTGATGGGAGAAGTGGTACCGAGGTGTGGTGCCGGAAAGTCGTCAAGATCGTTGTCCGGAAAGTTTTAGTCAATGAGTCGTGCGAGTTTGCACGGTTGGTCACCATCATGTCAATGAGTCGTCGTCGTCGGGTCTGTTAGTCGTCGAAGTCCTTGTTCTGTGAGGATCCGTTGAAGATGAAACATGTCCAAATAGTCTATGTGTATCGACGAGAGGGTCTACTTCAAGTATGTGAGGGCGATAAACTATTGAAGGTGAGCCTCTTCAATGAGGCCGGAGTGGATGGTGTAGTCCACGGGAAAGTCGGTGTGTATCTCGCTATGGTGGATGGTGTAGTTCATCGGGTGGTGTATTCCATGTGGTTGCTACCGAGGCTGGGTAGTCAAAGGCATATTTGGGTTGATTCGTAAATTTGCTAAATCAAAATTGGGGAGAGCCAATTTAAATTGTCGTGGAGTAAGCGGATGGATCAACAAAGGATTATTCTTCAAAGAGCCAAGATCAAAGGATTATAGTACAGAACCTGGTCGACGTCAAAATCCACGGTTTCGGCAATCAGGTGGGAAGGGATTGACCTCGCTGACGTCCTGCAAAGTGTTGATGGCCGCCAAACCAACTTCCCCCTTCGATATCTCGGCCTGCCGATCACCCTAGATAGAGTTAGGATAGTGCACCTCCAATTCATTCTAGACAAGATCAGGAATAGTTTAGCGGGATGGAAAGAGAAGCTCATGAGCACATCGGGTAGGCTAGTTCTAGTGCAAACCGTCCTCACGGCACTTCTTATCTACGCCCTGTCGGCCATCAAAGTGCCGGTCAAGTTTCTCAAAGACATTGACAAGGCTCGACGAAGATTTCTTTGGAGCCACGATGAGGAGCTCTCGGGAGGAAATTACAAGGTGCGCTGGAGTAGAGTTTGCTCGCCCAAGGAGATGGGAGGGTTGGGAGTTTTAGACGTTCACGCCTTTAGTGTTGCGCTGCGATTCAGATGGCTGTGGAAGGCTTGGCACCAGCCAGAGGCTCCATGGGCCGCCTTCCCCGCACCTTGTGACGACAAGGAGATTGTCAGGTTCAGTGAGGCCACCACCGTTACAGTCGGGGATGGACGACGCACAAAATTTTGGAAAGACAACTGGATTGGCTCGGGCCCCCTACGGGTCCAATTCCCGGCAATATTCAGGTAGTGCAAGTCCAAGAACATGACAGTTGAAGAGGCCTTGCAGGATGAGCAGTGGATCTTTAATCTCCGCAGAGGCAACATTGCCTCAATTCTTGAGCAGGTTTTCCTTCTCAGGCATATTACTCGCCGGGCTCCATCGCTAGTGCAAAGGGAAGATAAGTTGGTTTGGAGGAGCAGCCACAGAGACGCATACTCGGCCAAGCAAGCTTATAGCTTGCTTCGGCCATAGGTGCCGGCTATCTGTGGACTCAAGGGGGTCGTTTGGAAGGTTTGGGCTCCCGGGAAACTCAAGATTTTCTTCTGGCTGCTTCTGCTCAATAGGCTTTGGTGCAACGACCGACTGCAAAGGAGAAGTTGGGCCAATGGATATTTCTGCCCGCTCTGTCTAAGGAATTTAGAGTCGTCGGTTCATCTGCTTTGTGAGTGCACGTTCTCTGGGAGAGTCTGGGACACGCTTTCCAGCTAGGCTGGCTGCACAGGTCTGGCGGCCATTCGTACCTACGGCGCCGGTCTTTCCCTAGATATTGCGAGGGCAATTGTGACAAGCACGCCGGCGAGCGACCGAAAGGCGATCAAGTCCATGACCATTTTGGCGACAAGGGAAATCTGGCGCGAAAGGAACGAGTACACTTTCCGGCAAAAGATTGCTAGCACGGAGGATGTGCTAAGCCGGATCAGAGCGGCGATGAAGGATTGGCGTGTGGCGGGTGCAGTAAAAATGTGCAGCCCCTTTGGGGACATAGTTGTGAGAGAGTAGCATAGTTTTTTTCCTTAGGAAGACTGACATTTTGATGTTTCACTACTGCCTCCCCGGCTATCGGTTCTGTAATTTCTTGGCGTCTGCTGGGCGATCGTTCGATGCCCACAATGCTTAACTCTTGTTATTTCTCCCCTCTAAATCAATGAAAAGCCCGCAGACCTGGCTTTACGTCTACTCCTTTTGTTTCATACTCCCTCCATTCTAAAATATAAAGTGTATAGTTTCTTTTAAAAAGTCAAATTTAGTAAACTTTGACCGGATTTGTAGATAAATATATCAATACAAATTATACCAAAACAGTACCATTAGATTCATCCTAAAACATATTTTCATATTGTAATTATTAAATAATATAGATGTTGATAGTTTTTTCTATAAATTTGATCAAAATTAAAAAGGTTTGACTTTTAAAAAAACTACTATACACCTTACATCAAAGAATGGAGGGAGTAATAACTATCGTTAAAATCGTTACGTTATATTTTAATTAAAATCCATTGAATTAAGTACTTATTAGACGAGACGGTTCCGAACCTTGCACGCTCAACCCGGTTGGAGGTGCAACCGACTGAGACAGTGTAGTGTAGTGTAGCAGCATTCCAGCTGGGACTCGAGTGTAGCATATGTCGCCTCTGCCGTTGGTGAATGTAGAAAATTTAAAATTTGTGCAGAGAGATAGGTAGAGGATCCGTGTCGGTCGGGACGGGGGTTCTGCGGTGAGAGGGACAAGTGAGTCACGAGTTACTGAGGAAAAGTGCCCACACACGTACTACGCACATACAGGGCCACAAGAATCTTTCTCTCTTTGACTCTACCCGGAGTACGCACATGCATGCATGCGTCTCCATATATATATGCCCTAGTTCTTTCTTGTTCGATCGTAGATGAGTCCTTATTAGTTCTTTTAGATGCCTAGTTCTTTGTTTTACACCAACGCGACGAATGGTCGTTTGCCATAAAAGAATGAAACATTATCATGGTTACCGTTCGGTGGTTCCACTTCCACGCGTTCCTCCTAATCAAATTAGTACTTATACAACATGTAGAGATCACATCTCGCAAAGGCCAAGCAGAGCGGCTACCTAGCAAGCATAGCAGTCTAAAAAAAGCTGCATATGCTGCCGCATCATCACATGCGAGCGGTATCTAGCGGTGTCTTCATCCTGCCTGCCTGCCTGCCTGCCTGTTTCGCATCGCATGTGAGTTGACACTGCTGCCTGTGTTGCAGGCACTTGGATTTGCCTTGCCTTCCTGCATAGTGCATACATACAATACAACATACTCCTAAGTATGTAGAGAGAATAGGCCTAGGATGGTCGGTCCCAAGTAACGTCCTAGCTTGCATTTTGGTCAAATGGGCACTTGATTGCCGCCGCAGCATTGCTGATTCTGCTTCCTGGCAGTATTAGGGCACTTCCAATGCTTGTATCTTAGCACATAATCATAGGCATTTTGCTTATGTGGCATAGTATTTAATGAAGAAAAAGAGTGGTGTTGTATCTTAATTAAGATACAACCCTTGCACGTGGCCATATGCAAAAGACATGTCTAGACCAATCATATGTATGCATGTAGCTAAAATCATTAAATAAGATACAACATCTAAGAAACAATGCATTGTGGTAATTGTATCTTAAGTTTTTATTGCTCCTATGATATCGTGCTAAGAAACGATGCATTGGGAGAGCCCTTATGTTCCCCACACCCCACATACAAACGCACACAAGCTGTATCTATACTACCGTAGTACCTTATTCATAACATTTGACTTGGCTCAAACGGAACCATATACTCCACCTCTTCGTCAATGATGAAATGGATTCACATACAGCATATGTACCATCACGGATTCAACTGGGATCAACTTCGGAAGATACAAGACAAACTCACTCACTCTCACACACACACACACACAAGGTGGGACCGGGTCATGTGAAACAACAAAAGTTCCCAGCCCCTCCTCTCTTCTCCTCGCGCCGTCCCCGCGGGCGGCCGGGGGGAGCCCAGATCTGCCGGCCCTCGCCCCTCCCCCTCCTCTGCCCCTCCTCGCCGCCGCCGCCGCAGGTCACCGGGCAAAGCCCGCTCGACCTAGGTGGCAGCAGGGCCTTTCTCCTGCTCGAGGATGGCGGCGCGGGACGCCTTCTTCTAGTGGCGGCGCGGCGCGGACGTGGGGCACGGCGGCGCAACCGCACGGGCTGGCGGCGGTGGCTGCTGGACGTACATGGCATCGTCCTCTCCTTGGTCGGCACCGAGGTCTGGTGTAGGGCTCTCCGCTGACACGGCTGGGGCTTGCGGGCGTCCCTGCTGCTGGCTGGTCAGACGGCGGCGGCCTGGATCCTGCATCAAGTCCCCGGTAAAGATGGTGGTGATCCGTACGCAAGACTTGATGGAGGTTCTTCGAACAGATCTGGGTGAAAACCCTGCGCTCGGCTACATGCCAAGGCCGGTGATGGCGGCGCTCTTTTGTGTCGTTCTCTTCTTGAAGACATCGCCTCTATCTATTACCTCCAGGGGAAACCCTAGATCGGTAGATCAGATGACGGCGGTGCTCTTGCGTCGTTTCCCTCTTGGGGGCGTTAGTCTTGGAGGTGTGCACGGGCTCGAGGGACTAGCGGACATAATTTTTGGTGGAGTGGTGTTTCATCTTACGCATCGGCGACTGTGGATCTCGGCGGCAATGGCGCAGTGGAGTCTCGGTGTTCGATGTGTGTAAATGGACTCGCGCGGGAGGACGGCGTTGTCTGGCGTCGTGGTGGCGTCGATGGCAGACCTGGCAAGGTCGTGGAGTCAATATCTTCTCTAAAGATGGATCGGTGAAAGACGGCAGCGGCGGCCTCTGATAGTGCGCCGGACTGGTGAGTGCCCCAAACCAAGTATATGGCTTGGCTGGGTCCTCCGGTTTTAGATGTTAGGCTTAGGTGCAATGTTTGTTTGGTATTAGGCTCGGACTATCGGCACCCCTTCATCAAGTGGATTGGAGTTGCAACAGATGGTGGCTTCAGACTTACTGATGTACTACTTTGTACGGTCATTGTGAATAATTAATAAAGTGCATGCATGCATCGATGCAGAGGCCGGGGGACTTTCTCCTTTTCCAAAAACACACACACACACACAAAAATAGGAAGTAGCAGACAGAACAAGTATTTGGGCAGTGCCAAACAGCCGCCCGAGTGTTAAGGATCATACTGCATCTTATAGACAATTCTTTCAGAGAATGTTATTTTCAAACAGTACAAAATCACCTATTTCTTTCCAGTAACATTTCACCATAAAAGCCAATCATTACAACAAGGAGCAACCAAACAGCTCAAAACTCATCTTAGGAGCTCGGACTACTACCAGCTTAATCTACATAATCATTCTGCCCTAGCCTACCACACTTGGACCTGCATCAACGCTAGCCTTTAAATACAACTACACAAAATGTCGGAACTCGGTCAGGGCGAGGTTTCATGACTCGCTTATTTCAACCCGTATACTATGAGCCAAATGACCAAGTTGTACGCATTGTTTCTCTGCCAACACAATCTGCCTGTGCGCTTGCATAAGGTATGGCCAACAATAACAACAAGGCGCGTTCTTCTCGATATACAGTAATGTGTCTTTCTTACAGGACCATCATGGCCAACCTTTTACGGACCCGTGATAAATGGGATCTCCGCCAGTGAAGTGGGAAGAGACATAGGGATTTTTTGACCAGCTAGGTAAGTGATGATACCAGCTACATAACCTGCAAGGGCGAAACCACTCACCTGCAAGCAACAACAAGTATCGTGTCAACACCCAGTTTGAGCTCACGGATGCATACACAATTGTAAATCTGTAATGGACACACATCACTTGTAATACACTCAATGTTGCTATGATGGTTAAGTGGAACTGGCTCCGACTTGTCGGGATTGATAAGCCATGGGAGGGTTTTTCGATCGAGCTCCCCAAGCTGTCGGACCAACTCAGTGCGGCGGCGATTGCCTTCGATGTGGGCTCTGGTCAGAGAACACGGTTCTGGACGGACCCGTGGATCAATGGGCACTCTTTGGCTCTCACCGCCCCTGACCTTTTCGAGCGTATCAAGCCAGCCGCGCGGACTAAACTGGTCAGTGCCTGTCTTCCGGAGGCTCGTTGGATGCTGGATATAAGGGAACCGCTGTCTGTCGCTGTTATTGCTCAGGTGATTCAGGTCTCCTATCTAAACAGCGAGGTCAGACTTGTGGATCACCCTGATTCCTTCAGGTGGAAGCTCGAGAGTAACGGTAACTTCTCTGTGGCTAGTGCTTATGAGGCTTTTTTCCTGGGTCGCACTGGTGCGCCGGGTGCTCGGCAGAATTGGGATTCTTGGGCGCCTCTGGAGATCAAGATCTTCCTTTGGCTTGCTCTGCATAATCGCTTGTGGACTCCTGCCCTCTCTGTAGCCAGGAAGATGAGACGGTGGACGATCTTTTGGTTGGATGCTTGTTCTCCCAGCAAATTTGGTACCAGGTGCTTCTTCCCCGCCGTCTGCATGCGGCTACACCAGGCCCTGACAGTCATCTCCAGGATTGGTGGCCTACTACTAGTAATCTTGTGGAGGACTCTAGTGCTCGTAAAGAACTTAACACCCTGATTGGATGCGTGTGCCGGGAAATATGGCTTGAGCGGAATCGCCGTGTGTTCGACAAAGTGGCAGGTCTGACATCTGCAGTGTTGAGGAACATCGAGAGTGAATGGCAGTTGTGGGGCCTTGCTCGGCAGGGTAGTGTAGACGACGATATGGGCTAGTAGGTTTATGTTTTGGTTTCGTAGTGTGAAGGTCATCTGTTGGCCCCCTCACATGTATATATACACTGTAAACTTATGTACATACCCCCCCCCCTTCTTAATATATAAGACTCGCAGCTTGCGTGCTCTTCAAAACTTGTAATACACTATGTACTACTCCCTCCATACTGAAATATAGGTAGTTGGAGTGTACTAGGTAGTACACTCAACTACCTATATTTCGGTACGGAGGGGGTATATTCTGCAGGCCTAAATTATTTAGTTGCCTTCGAGCTATTGTCTACATCACGCAGTTAGGGTTACCAAGGTTTGAACTGTAAATCTGTAATGGAAGACTTTGGTTCCCTTGATGATGATCACAAAAGATTTCCGCTATCATTTAATTGGATTTGAGCCCTGAGACAAGATCTCTTATTCGATCATCATCCAAATCTCATCTTCCCTTGAGGACATGAACGGTTGCTTTCTATCAATCCGCATACTAAGAAAGTAAGACACAAGGCATGTGCTCCTCGCTTCCCACCTTTCTTTGCTGGGTACGCGGAACATGGATTGCATGCTCCCTACTTGAGCGTCAGCATATCAAAAAATAGGCTTTCACCCCCCCCCCCTTATAGATAAAGGAATCAAACAAGGTACACAGCCGAACGATACAAGATGATGAGGTACCCCTCTTACACAGCCGATCCTGAGATAATCGACGCACGCACGCTACCAGCATAGAGCAATGGAAGAACTATACACAACCCCACGCTACACCCTAGTACACCTAGGCTCCACAGCAACGCCCTCAAGAGGGAAGACGACACATAGCGTCGCCGCTGCCGAGACCAGTTGGTCAAAGGTCATCACCCAGAGCCTTGACATTGAGAAAAGAACCACAACGACGCCTTCAAGAAGAGTGTGGCACCCGTGGGTGTCGCCGTCGTCGGTGCCAAGGCATGGAGCTTTCACTCTGCAACTCTCGCGTGCCATCGATGTCGCCAGAGGGAGCGCGAGGGGGTCTAATCCCCAAATCCGGATCAGGACACTGCCCTATGAGAGAGGGAATGTCCGAGCTACCCACCGCTCCCCCACCCCGCACACCCCGGAGGAGAGTCACCACCACCACAATAGTGCCTACCGGAAAGCAACCATGTGGTCCACCATCCAGGGCCGCAGCCCCGGCATCCCTGCCCCCAGATACTGCCATCCTCCACCTCACGACACCTCAACCCTAGTAGGACGAGTAGGCATCGGTTGTCCATGTTGGATATATACTCTAGAGGTAAATAATAATACTTGATTATTACAGTATATATCTAAATAGGTTCATAACAAGTTTCATACTATGTTATAACTGTATCAGTGAAACAATGATACACGTGTGGTATAGAAACAAACCAAAGTTCCTAGTTGGCCTCTCGTGAAAACTAGCTCATGTATCAACAGATGATCGGGGTTTCACGATCATGGACATTTATGTCAATTGATAATGGGGTCACATCATTAGATGAATGATATGATGAACATTACCCAACACAAGTATTGCAACATGATCAAGTCATGCAAAGTTCAGTGTTGTAATTAAAGAACGAAGTAATCTGTTCCTTAGACCGTGAGATCACATATAATTGCTATCACCGGAGGATACTTTGATTGCATCCACCGTCACACCGTAACAGGGTGACCATAAAGGTGCAACTCGGGTATTCCAAAGGGATATGTTGAGGAGTGTGGATCAAGAGCGGGATTTGTCAATCCACATGATGAATAGATACTCAGGGCTCACTCGGTGAGATTCCATCCATAAAGTTGCGCATCGTGTGACTAGGTCACGGGGATGAAATATCACCGAACGAGTAAAGCGGTATTTGTCAGCAATAAGATAGAACTAGGCATGATGATGCTAATGATCGGATCTCAGAAAAATCCAGTATCGTGGAGACCAAGGGAATGGAATACAACGTGTATGGTTCAATCGATTTATTTTGGAACGCATAGGAGTCATTACGGGCATCCAAGTCTGTCTGATGATCATTGATCAGAGAAAGGTCTCGGTCATGTATGGAGTGTTTACGAACCATAGTGTAACACACTTAAGGGTTTGATGATATATTGGAGACTGTTTCACGACTATCGGAATTACCGGAGAAAAAATAATAAGAAACCGAAAAAGTTTCGTGTTGATCCGAAAGATGTTCGGAGTGATCTAGAAGGTGTTCCAGAGCATTGGGAGTTGAATAATATGTTTTTATTATTAATTAAGTGAATTAATAATATTTTATTTTTATTTAAAAAGTGCAATGGGCCTTCTTTTAGAAATAAGCCCATTAGGGGAAGAAAAAGGAAAAGGAAAAAAAAGAAAAAAGGGGGGAGGCGCCATGGGCCAAGAGGCCCATGTGGGTGGCGCCACCCCTCCCCCCTTGGCCGGCCACCTCCCCCTTAGCAAAGGGATTAGTCCCATATTGCTAAGGAAGGAGGGTTGGCTCTCTCTCTTCTCTCATATATAGATGAGGAGGGGTGCACTTATTAAACACAACAATTAAGGTAAATATTTCTAAGGAAAACCTCCCCTTGTCCCCCAAGAGGATGTTTTCTCTCACGTTTCCTCCTACATTTTCGTGGGAGACAACACCACCGCACTACGCCGTCGTGCTGCGGGAATTCCGGTTCTGAAGGGTCTACTTCCGCAACCTTCGCTAGAACGGAGAACGGAGGTCGTCATCGAGCACCGTACGTGTGTGAGTACTATGAGGTGTTGCATGTGCGGCACTCACCTGTCAGGGTGTCTACTCGGCCCGAAGGCTGTAAGGATTGTAGGACTACATCAACCACGTTTGCAGGAACGTTTCCTGCGCAACAGAATACATCAGAGGTTTGTCACCGAAAGCTTCTCCGTTACAGTAATACAACTAGATAGATCTTGGTTATGGATGGCGCTAGATAGAAATTTTTTGTTTTTTGCTGCGAATCCCCAACAGTCCAATTAGTGCCTGGCATCAGTCCCCGGATCTGGGTTAAACCTCCACTGTAGGAGGAGTCGACGCCTGCATCCCCATCCAGTCCCCATATCGGACTGAGGGGACACGATCCTACGACTGCCGACGACCGCCGTTAAAGCCCTCCCGGAGCTTGCATGATGCCAAATCCATGATCAAACGTATTGGTCAATAGGAGGAATAGCAATGCTAGGGCCACCACCGTTGCGCACCGCACCTGTGACGGGGCCGTCCACGGGCGCAACCCAGGCCAAGCCCGGCCTCGCCTATCCCGGGAATGAACCCCGATCTGCCCCGGGCCCAGAACGGCTTGCCCGGGCACAAACCCTAGGACTGGGCCGCCACCGCAGCCCATGGGGCTGCCGGTCCAGTCCTAGGAGAAGAGAGGTTGCCGCCCCGCGCCGCCAGTCCAACCGCAACCGCCACAGCCAGCACCAGCTCGCACCCCCAAAACCAACCTCCAATCCACGCCAACGTAGCACGCGTCCCCTGCCGGCCAGATCTGACCGTCGACCGCAGGCACGCACCACCGCCAAAGCCGTCCTCAGCCCGCGCCGCCCCACAAACCAGACCGACAGAGCCGCCGCCCCCCCGGTCCGTTGCTACCCTGCCGGACACACACCACCGCCACCATGCCGCAGCCACCACTCGAAGACCCATGACGTCGGCACCCGACTGCACCAGATCTGGGTCGTCGGGGCGTGAAGACGAGGAGCAGAGGAGATGCGCCACTGACGCGCACCAGACCGCACCACCCCACTGCGAGGCCAGGATGCCGCCGCCCCGCTGCTGCTGAGCCACCATGCCTCCCGACGCCGCCAGCCGACCACTTGTCTGCGCACCACCTCCCTGGATCGGGAGCACTGCAGCCACCGTGCCGCGACGGACGCCAGGACGCCGCCGCCAGCCGTCCGCTTGCCGCCGCGCCGCTGTCCCCGCGGGAGACAAGTGCCGCCACCCTGGGGCACTCCCCCCCCCACCCACCCACCCACGGGCAAAGGGGAGGGAGGCCCCGCCGCAGCCGCGGCAACCGGGCTTTGCCCGTCAGCGCCAGCAGGCGGCTGCGGGGGAGGAAAGGAGGGAGGTGGGGACGAGAGGGACAGCGAGAGAAGGACCTCCCGGCCGCCGCGCGGTGGCAGCGTAGGACGGTGGAAGGGGGCTAGGGTTGGGGACGGGTCGGCGCGGTTTGAGAGGTGTTGGTTGATGGGTAAGTGTGAGGACCACCCAGCGTCAACATATCATGCAGCCTAAGAGAGATTGAGCTCACAGGTAGGCAATTCACATGGGCTAACAATCTGGAGAATCCAACATATGAGAAGTTGGATCGAGTTCTTACCAGTATGGAATGGGAGCAGAAATTCCCCTTTGTAACAGTGCGAGCATTACAGAGGGAGTTATCCGATCATACTCCTTTACTGGTGGACTCCGTTGATGCGGCTCACGTTGGTAACAAGAATATTTTCTCCTTCAAACTAGTGTGGTTTGAAAGGGAAGACATTCTGGACTTGGTGGCCAGAGAATAGGGTAAAGAGAGCCATGGGGATTCCAAATGTGGAAAGGTGGCAGTATAAAATCCGGCATTTACGACAATTCTTGCGGGGTTGGGCTAGAAATGCGAGTGGGATTTATATAGTGGAAAAAGGGAGGTTTATCAATCTTAATAAAAAATTGATATAAAGGGAAATGCACCCCCTCGATTTGGGTGACAACATAGCCAAAAGAGGGGCGAGGGAGAAGCTAGCGAAGCTTCTTAGGGAGGAGGAGATTAAATGAGCACAAAGAGCTAAGGTACAAAGAGTGGTTCAAGGGGATAACAACACAGCTCCTGCATCTATGGAAAGCACGGGAAAAAGAAGAGTATCCTGTAAAAACTCTATGATGTGATGAATAGTTTGATGTATTGATTTAACTCTCACATGGGGTATATATAGAAGTACAATAGAGGGATAGAGACTTGGATTACAAGGCAAGGTTATTTAAACCTATTCTATCTCTAATTTATATTTATCTCTAACTCCTAAATATTTGTACTCTAACATTCCCCCTCAGTCGTAGCGGGAGTGAAGCGGACGATTGCGAATGAATTTGAAGTCTTGTGCTTCTGTCGTCTTCTCCGCTGCGCCAGCATCAACTGCGTCTCTAATGGCTGATGGGTCGACACCTAGGGCGGTGACTGCGTCCCCTTCTGGTGCCTTCCCTCTATTCCCTCCCGCAGTCACAGCGGGAGTGTTGTGGACGCAAGTGACGAGACGGACGCTGTTGACTGGAGTTGTTGCCGATGAGTAGCTGTAGACGTAGCCTGATGTCGATGTCGAGATAGCCGATCATGAGGTAGTCGTGGTCGATGATGTAGTCATCGTGGATGATGAACCGCACAAAGCCGAAGTCGCAAAAAAAATTGCGCTTATGATGTAGATGACGGAGCTGCAGTCGTGGACGTTGCACCTTGCGGATGTCAGAGGGTGCCGTCGACGATGAGTCCACCAGTTTTGCCAGGACCGGCGGAAACCCATCGAGCACACATCGGTTTTGCCAGGACCGTGTGGCCATGAAGGGGGTCGTCACTGTAGTGACGCCGTGTCGATGCAGTCATGCCGTCGAAGATGACGCGGTCTTGCCGTCGTCAAGGTCGCGACTTGCAGAAATTCTGTCAGAGGACGCTAGATGATGTCCATCTTGTGGACGAGCCGGCGGCGGTGTGTTGACGAAGATGTTGATGAAGACCTTGGCGATAATATGTCGGCGAAAAGGCAGCAAGCTTGAAGTAGTGTGTCGCTTGGAGGCGTCCCTCGTTGGCAACGTGTCTTGGTGCCTTGCTGATGAAGAAGTTGATGAAATCATGTTCCACACCGATCTGCATGTGGTTGATATCGCTTCTCGTAGATGTGCTCGACGAAGTATGTTGGCTTGAAGTAGTTGTACAACTCGATGTAGATGCTCGGCTCGGTGAAGAAATAAATCCCGTGCAAAGCTTGGTGTCGTCAGTGTACAGAAGATTGCCCTTCCGTGATCAAGGCATGCTGAAGTCGTACCGTTGGAGTAGATGATGCGGTTTGACACTGCTGAAGGAGTCAATCGCCTGGCGCAATAGATCGACGCAGATAGCTGCAGCTCCAGCGCTCGATGTCACCCGCGTACAAATTCAGGTTGCACTGTACGTTGGTTTTGTCGGCTTGGTGATTTGATGCAGATCGATCGCGGCGCTCATGGATGCAGCTGCTTCGGGTAGGTCGCGGACGTAGACATCTGGCTCGGTGAGGTCGTCTCGAATCACTGGTGATCTGCATGTAGCCGTATGCACATACAAGGATATGCATGCATAGAGTAGCTGCAAATTCCGTATAGGATGCTCTCGTGCATGGGCATTAGCTCACGGTCAGGTTGCGTTGGTGATGCCCATCTGATCCACGTCCTGTACGCAGCAATCACCATGCCATGATGGTACGCCCCCCGCGCTGTCGATGCCGCCACAAATACAGCGTACGCACGGTGTAGTCGAGGAAGTCGGCGGTGGAGGCGTCGTCGGATTGCATGCCGCGCCACTGCCGGTTGGAGGCGCGTCCCCCGGATTGCATGCCGCCGTGGTGCATGTGTGCGTGTGTTGCTGCTCCCACGAGACGCGCTGGAGTCATGGTCAGGACTCAGGAGCCTGCACGCCAAATCAGATCGATCCGTCCGGAGGAGCGTACTCGGGACTTCCGGAGTTCCGCCCTCCTGTGCTCGAACGACGTCTATCGCCGTCTTGATCCAACCGTGGTCACGTCGGCAAACTTGATATGAACTCGATTTTGCACCGCATGTCAATGTGATTATGCGCTGGAGTGCTTGGACTTGCCTCGCCGACGGACCACCGATCTCTGCTCGAAAGATTTCGCCGGATAAAGGGTGCATCAAATTTATTTGTGGCTAAAGAAAACCAATCTACTGGAAATTCGAAAATTTTCTAATCTAACCTATGAATTGATCTAATCTAAGAACTTGATCTATCTATGGAACCGATCTAATCTTCGATTGATCGGGTGTCGTGCCCCCGAGGAGAAGATATTAATCTCCCCGGGGGCGGCGCGCTGCGGAAGTGGTGAAAAAACCTAGGATCGGCGTCGTGAGACAAACCGCTCTAATACCATGTAAAAACTCTATGATGTGATGAATAGTTTGATGTATTGATTTAACTCTCACATGGGGTATATATAGAAGTACAATAGAGGGATAGAGACTTGGAGTACAAGGCAAGGTTATTTAAACCTATTCTATCTCTAATTTATATTTATCTCTAACTCCTAAATATTTGTACTAACATATCCAACTTGGACAGGATGAGGGTACAATAGTGGGACATGATAATGTCAAATTATGTATCTCGAATTTCTATAAAAAAGCTATTTCGGGCTCCGGATGATAATTTTGTGTCCCTAGATGAGGGAACGGTGGGGGATATCCCACAGCTATGTGCGGGAGAGAATGAGTTTCTCAATGCTCCTTTCACGGAAAAGGAGGTGTTTGAGGCCATCATGCAAATGAAGAATAATAAGCAAGGTTTTCGAGTCGACGAGTCGTTCTAGGGTAGCGACTCTTGAATGGTCGACCTTGCAGTTGTGACTAGTCATGACTCATTGACTAGTCGACACTCTGTCGAGTCGACATTCTTTCATGACTCATCAAATAGCGACTCGAAAACCATGATAATAAGGCACCCGGTCCGGATGGATTCCCGCGAAATTTTATAGAAAGTGTTGGGAGATTGTTAAGGGAGACTTGATTCCCATGTTCCATGATCTTTTCACTGGTCAACTGCAATTGTTCAAGCTTAATTTTGGGACTATAACACTGTTGCCTAAGAAGGAGGACGCGGTTCGCATTGAGCAATTCAGACCGATCTGTCTTCTCAATGTTAGTTTTAAGATTTTTACCAAAGTAGGTACAAATCATCTTACACAGATTGCACATACTCTGGTTAAGCCGACTCAGACCGCTTTCATGCTAGGTGACACATTCTAGAGGGTGTGGTGGTTCTGCATGAAACCTTACATGAGATGCATTCGAAGAAACTTGACGGGGTCATTTTCAAAGTCGATTTTGAAAAGGCTTATGATAAAGTTAAGTGATCGTTTCTGCAGCAAGATCTGTGTATGAAAGGCTTCAAACCTGAATGGAGGAAATAGGTTGAGGCATTTGTACAAGGAGGAAATGTCGGAATCAAAGTCAATGATGACGTTGCTCATTATTTCCAGACATAAAAGGGTTTGCATCAGGGAGATCCGCTGTCTCCTATCCTTTCTAATATTATTGCAGATATGTTGGCAATCCTAATTGGTAGAGCCAAGGAGGATGTCCAGGTAGGGGCTGATCCCACATCTCGTGGATGAGGGGGTATCTATCCTACAATATGCTGATGATACTATAATTTTCATGGAGCATGATATCACCAAGGTGATAAATATGAAATTGGTATTATGTCTCTTTGAACAATTGTCTGGTCTAAAAGCATTCCTTCACAAAAGTGAACTATTCTACTTTGGACGCGCTAAGGATGAACAAAATAATTACGGACAATTGTTTGGCTGTGAGATTGGGTCTTTGCCGTTTAGTTATCTGGGGATTCCAATGCACTATCGAAAATTAACAAACAAAGAATGGAAGTGTGTTGAAGATCGATTTGAGAAAAAAAGATAAGTAGTTGGAAGGGTAAGCTTACGTCTTATGGGGGTAGACTCATTCTGATGTTTATGTTTTCTTTCTTTGAAATACCCGTAGGGGTACGGGGAAGATTGGACTTCTTTAGATCGCGGTTCTTTTGGCAAAGCAATGAGAAAAAAAAAACTAAATATAGACTAGCTAAGTAGGATGTATTGTGTAGACCAAAGGATCAAGAGCGTTTGGGGATTGAAACTTGGAGGCGAAGAACAAGTGCTTACTCGGTAAGTGGCTATATCGGCTTTCCTCTGAGAAGGATGGGATATGGATGCAGTTATTGAGAAATAAATATCTACCTTCCACACAAGTAACGGCACAACCAAATGATTCACCTTTTTGGAAGGGTTTGATGAGTAAGTTTGCCTTCTTTAATAGAGGCAAGATCATTGTTGGGGATGGGCATACTACTAGGTTCTGGGAGGATACATGGATGGGAGAGAAACCTCTGGCACTTCAGTACCCAACTCTGTATAACATTGTACAACACAAAGACGCTTCTGTGAGTACAATATTGGGTCAAGTTCCCCTAAGTATACAGTTCAGGCGAGCTCTAGTTGGGGAAAGATGGGATCGGTGGCTACATTTAGTGTGAAGGTTGATGGAGGTCAACTTATCTAATGATCTAGATACATTCCGTTTGGCTCTGTGTGTGTCAGCTGTCAGGGGTGTTCTTCATTAAATCTATGTATGTGGACTTGATTAATACTGGACCCCTACCCCGGTCTATATATATATATATATATATGGAGAACAAAGGTGTCGTTAAAGATTAAAATATTCATGTGGTTTGTGCATAAAGGAGTTATTCTAACCAAAGACAATTTGGCAAAGCGTAGGTGGGAGGGAAGTATACATTGCTGCTTCCGTGATCAAGAGGAGACGATCCGATACTTATTTATTAAGTGCCCACTTGCCAAGTTCTTATGGCGAACCATTCATGTCTCCTTCAACGTTACTTCGCCTAATAGTATTTCCAATTTACGGAGTATTTCGTAACTGGTTAGGTGTGATAGAACCCAATACTACGGCATCATTCTCGTGGGAGTTTGTGCATTACTATGGGCTATTTGGAACTGTCGGAATGACTGTGTGTTTAACAGGACAAATATCACAAACTTTTTGCGGGTTATCTACTGGGTACCAGGATGGATCCATACGTGATCCTTAATACATCATGTGGAAGTGAGGGAGCTTATGGCCTTTGGGTGCAACCGATGGGAGACGGTAGCACGGGCTACTTACAACCGGTTTGGATGGCGGTCCAATAACATGATAGGTGTTTAGGCATTATGTTTTATCTGTGCCGGTTGTGGCTTTTCATTGTCGTGGTACTCTTTATTTTGGTATTTGAGTTGTATTCACACTTTGTTACTTGATTTTTAATAAATGGATGTGTGCATCGATTGATGCAGAGACCGGGTTTATCCTCTAAAAAAACATGCTCTCATTTTTTTTCTTTCGAAAAGGAGGGTAAACCCCCGGCTTCTGCATTGATTGATGCACACAGCCTTATGACCATACTCTCATGAATCGACCAATTCAACAAAAAGCACAGCCTTATCACCATGCTCTCATGAATCGACCAATTCAACAAAAAGCACAGCCTTATCACCATGCTCTCATGAATCGACCAATTCAACAAAAAGCTAAACCATTGAAGGAACTTGGGGAGTCTAGTCGTACTCCTAAATCCCGGACAAGGAAAATGGGCATGTACTGTTTGCTGGAGTATGTTGTAAATATCAGACCGTACTTAAGTTTAAAACCTGACTTCTAAGGAACTAAACACTTTTACTCAAATTAACTAACAAAATAAACTTCAAAAAGCCGACAAATTTTTGTTTTCTTAAAATGCAATTCTGAAGAAAAAACTCTTAAGCTAAGCTGCGGTCGGAAATAGAAGTCTGCTCACAACTCTACTAAAAAGTACTCAAAGAAACAATATCAGAGATATGGGCTGTATTGAAGTTTGGCAGCGAATAACAAAAAATGCACTTATTACAACTTGCTAGCATGATATAACGAGATTTCTTTTTTGTAACAGATTGTTCTGTTAATTGTTATTATGCTGTTTTGCATCTCCTCTGAAGAGCTGAATAAGGAAGAAGTTTACCTTGCGAAAATACCAAAAAAAGTCCACCTTTTCCATTCCCATAAAAGCCACTCCTGCTGCTGAGCCAATGATAAGCATCGAACCACCCGTACCAGCACAGAATGCAACGAGCTGCCAAAAATCTGAATCTTGAGGAAATGAAGTTAGGTCATACATCCCCATGGTTGCGGCAACCAGTGGAACATTGTCTATAATTGCTGATGCTACACCAATGATACTTGCAATGAGGTCAGCATTTGGAATATTGGCATCAAGATAGTTCGCCAGCTGCCTCAAAATCCCTGCAGCTTCCAAGCTGGTGCAAAGAGGAAAGAACAAATCTAATTAATTAGCAGCAAATTACGACCACCTAAGTGGGAATGGAATAGACTAATGACTGGAGTAAATGTCATAACAGGGTAACAAAATTTGTAAGCATAGAAACAATCTGAGTTAGAGCTGTTAGATGTTATAAATTAGTTTTGTACTTCCATTTTGCATAAGGGCTTTCCTATTGTGACAAGGATGGGTATGTGGATGTGGAGCAACTCCATTTCAGGAAGAAGGATCGAGTGCTGGAGGCTCCTCTCAGATTGCAGATGTTTGTCATGGTGGCTGGAGGCGCTGGAGGCTCTTTCTCTCTGAGGGCCTCGACCCTCGGGAGATATTCACAATGCTAAGTCACATGACAACTTTTGAACTAATAGGTTTTGCTAGTTCTTTGAAATTAGGTTTAAATTTCTATTAATATTTTTACATTACAACTGGCACCACGTGATATGGACTAAATTGATTTAAGATTCCACAACTTCTGTAAAGATGAGCTCCAAAAAGCAATGTCCTCAAATAATTGTACAGAGCAAAAGGGGGTGGGGGTACCTGCCAACGGACAACAGAATACCTAAGAAGAATAGAATTCCTTGTGTATCAATCCGTGAAAGCGCTTGTGGAACTTTCAGTCTCTGCCTTTCAGATTCTCCATAATGTATCGCGTCTGTCAGAATCCAGAGAATCCCAAGACCAAGTAGCATCCCCATGAAAGGTGGCAATCCAGTGAGAGATTTAAACACTGGAACAAATACTAGCGCTCCAAGTCCAACAGCAAATACAAGTTGTCCTCGAGGAGCCATCTGCTCCGATGACAGCAAACTGGAAGATGTCTGAGATGATTCATTTGCTTCACTACACGTAATGTACAACAAAGTATGTAAGGTACATGAATATTGTTTAATAACATGACTTAGAAGTAGTCCTTTGTTAATAACCTGGTAAGGGACATCAAGGCCAGTGGGACCACCAATGAAACTACTGAAGGGACAAACAAGCCCTGCCAGATCATAAGCCGAGCAGTTCATTCCACAATCAAAATATGTAGCGCTTTGTTGAAGCATGCAGAAAAAAGATAAACACGCAGAATTTCACAAAATGATTGATTGCTCGATCTAGGTTATAGGGTTCATTTTGTAATATGGCTTCCTTTTTTTATGGGTGAACCACAATACTTGATAACATTTAGATTTGGATCCATCTTCCATTCAATTTATATTGATTTAAGAAGTTCACCTAATTTTGCAAGAGCAACTGCACTATCACTAAAATTTTATAATACTGTTGGGTGAAAAGAAATAGCCCTTATAGAGGACAGATAAAATTGGTAGGAAAAGATAACGAAAATGTTTTTCCTTATCTTCTAGTAATATCTTTTAAGAGACATATTTAGATGTTCTCCTTCAACACAGTTTCAGTTGAATCAACATTTAGAAGATTCCCCACTATAAGTATGCATTATGTAAGATGTCTAAAAAAAGTCACATTAAATTTTCAAGTTTTGATCAATCTATTCAGTATTAATATAGGGTAGAAAATTATATCATGGCATAAAAATTAATGAACAGTTTAGATAGCTCTAACGTTAAGGAAACATCTGCATTATGAAAAAAATAGGGAGCTCTAACATGAAGGATCTTCATAAGCAAACCACAAATTACAATCTATTCAGTAATAATATAGGGTAGAAAATTATATCATGACATAAAAATTAATGAACAGTTTAGATAGCTCTAACCTTAAGGAAACATCTGCATTATGAAAAATTTAGAGAGCTCTAACATGAAGGATCTTCATAAGCAAACAAAATACAAGTACAAATCTGACCTGCATTATTTTTAAAGTCGTAATCTGACCGTGAATCCACAACATAGTGGTTGTCACATCACCAATTGGTGTCCATGCACCCCCAGCATTAGCTGCTATTACAATGACGCCACCTAGCAACCTGTCCCAATAAGCCAATGTTTACTTAAGATGCTAAACACTCCTTCAAACAATTTATTGATAAATTAAAGAACAAAAATTATGTAGACCAGGCTTCAGATATAAATGAGATCTAGTTTACAATGCTGCACACATTTCTATCTCGATACTCCTTTTTGAAAAATACGCTTGGAGAAAGAGTAAAGCTACACCAAGTTGGCCTCAAATCAACACAGGAGTTATTCCCCAAGTAAACTGAAAAGGTAAATAGACCCACATGAAAACCTCTGAGAGATAAAAACGGTAAGTTTCTAGTATGTACAATTAATAAATTTCCCTTTTCCTTTATCTTTTAAATTATACTCCCTCCGATCCATAATAAGTGTCATTCATCTAGTATAAAGTTTGTACTAGCTTAGTACAAAATGAGCGACACTTATTATGGATCGGAGGTAGTAATAAATTTCTTGGGAACTTCTCATGTTGATTTGATGCCAAAACAAGTATAGTTCGATGTTGTACGGCAGACGGCTGGTTAGCACAGCATACTTTTCTTATTAATTTAGCACCATGGTGCTATGTACAGTATGGTGCAACGATCAGTATAAACCAATCTATTAATATGAATTTAGGTTATTGCCAAGTTGCAATTATCAACATACAATCCCACCACTTGGGTCCAAGTTCTCAGACATGAATTTAGGTTACTATTTATACTGCCGGAGCTTCCCCCTCAGTTTCTTACAAAATGGATACGAAAAAAGTTCCTGAAACTCAAATTTCATTGAACCAACCTCCCAACTATAATTAGCTTACCAGACCACACGTCACGCAACTTAAAATCATCTCCAGAATAAGAGAGCATTTCTACAATATATCTTGAGCGGCCACGGCTTAAAGAAATGTTGGCAAGAAAGTTAATCTATGAGATGTCACTCATTGGTCTAAGAAAGTCAAACTATGGGCCTATGGAAGTAAAGCAAACTCATACCACAAAAATTTATGGTTGCTTAACTAGAGTGAAGCAAAGTATGGCATTGGACCCTTCGCATCTTAATGAAAGATGGTAGAAATACGACAAGGGGACAACTTTAAATCAGCCTTTTGCTATGTGTAGAGAATACGAAAAAAAATTGACGAGAATACAAAGATTTGATCATTGACAGTAAATATGGCCACATGCGAGCAAAGGCAATTACCAAATTATGTACAAAGGTAATAGCTGAGTTAATAGAGGTCATACTTTCTGTACTCTGATGGAGGTACTAGTTTCCGGATCAATGACACCATCACAATAGTCGAAGTCAAGTTGTCAAGGACAGAACTCAAAAAGAAGGTTACAAAGCCAATCTGAAATAAGAAACAGTGTATACATAAAAAAAATATGAAGAATGGTAATTATGACTCTGAAATAAAAGCTTAGTAATTTAAGGTTATACATTACCAAAGACAGGCCAAAAAGGAGATGAAGTCAGAACCAGATTATTTCTTTTCTTTGCAGAAGTAGCAAGAAAGGAGTCTAATTATTTACATTATGATACAAGAAAGTATGTAATTTTTAGGGATAAAAGAAGAATGAGCATGAAACTATATAGGAATCAGAACTAATTATAATTTCACAAAATCAGAATTCTTCGCCTTAGGTGTGGTTGCTGAATTGCGGTATGCTGAACTTATTTTATGCTGCTGTGCAAAAGTTGCTACGGAGAAGTTAGGATTATCATTGTCAAACTAGATTATAACCGAACTCCAAAAAATATGGCATTTATTTGGTTTCACCATATGTAAAGTCGCGGTTCTTGGTAAAAGGTTTCTATCGTGATAAATATACATGCAGTCCTCGTGCATGGTCTCAAAAAAGGCTAAGAGCAGGGGCAGTGGGTTTTTTCAAGGAAACAGAAAGCCTACATCTCAGACGCATTGATAGGCAGGTAAACTATTTACAGAGAAGGCTACACCCTTGTGCCAAGCCATTACACCATCCCAGTAAGGCAGTAATGTCACCCAAGATCCCCTACTGCCAGCCGTCACAAACAGATGAACCTCCTCTTAAATGGTGGTCATGAGGCAGCCGGCCTGCGGATGCACAGTACTGAAGAAGGCAGAGTTTTGCAAGCAAAGTTGCCCAAAGTAGAGACTGGGGACAGTGTGACGTAGACAGAAGAATACCAACAACAAATCCGCCGAGTCACTGGAATCAAAGCTGCCTTAATTGGTAAGGCCAACATATGAATAGAGAACCAAGGGACCTCAAAGAGAATTGTGCAACGGTAGCACAAAAGAGAAGTGTAACTTTGAATTACCGGTGTTGGGAGAATTATTCAGTTCAAGGTGAAAGACAGATACATTTGAAGTGGAATAACATGCACTGCGAAGGATGTTTTTTTCCTTTTTCTCTATCGACGTAAAGTCATAAATATAATTTGATCATATAAGTTCAGAGCATCTATCTGGTATGGAAAAAAGGGTGTATTGTAGACTCAGAAAATGTGGCTTTAGAACACTCGGTACTATCCCTCAATGGTTTATCACTGGCAACTCATTTCTGTTCGTTGGTTAGTGGTAGTAGCACATTGAGAATTACAAACTAAAAGAACTACCCAACATAATACGAAGTTCAATGAGAAAAATATAAAAGTAAGAAAGACTCACCACCCAGAGAAGTGTTTTAGGATTTCTAGTAGAAATATTGTCAGTCACCAGCTTAAAACCTTGATGTGAATCAACAATCTCCACAATGGTCATTGCACCAAGCAAGAAAAACACTATTTCACTAACTTCAACAGTACTCTGACTCAACTCTTGAACAGCTATATCGGTCGAGGGGGCCTTAATCATATGAAGAACAGAAAAGGAATGATAAAAATCAACTAATGAATATCATCTAATTGATGCTTATATATATTCTCATGAGGATTACATCAATATTGTAATAAAAATGTAATAGCATGCTTGTATTAAAATTATGGTGCTTCCAGACTAGATAGTCACTAGCAAAGACAAGACATCTTATTCACCTGCATGGTAAAGTCCAACTTTGCATGAGGATGGAAATGCACAGGCATAAATCCCAGTGTATATATTTTAAACAATTTGATGCATATGAACAGAAACAAAACAATCTTTCTAATCCATAATTGACAACTAAGCACCATAACCTGACTTCAACAATAATGAAACTAGCATGTACTGATATACATGAAGAATATCATAAATATCCTTAATCATGATTACAGTTTAAAATGCAGAATTATTAGGGAAGTTTTTTATTTGTGTTAACAAGATAAATCAAATAATGAAAAAAATAGTGACATTGAATAAGTTGTCCTCTGTTTAAATATTGTAAGGATGTATGCATATATCAATCATTATCAAGACGGCCCAACTGAGTCAAATCTGAAATTAATGTTCAAGAGAGACGACTGACAACTTGAATTCTCAAAAGAGCTGTTCAAATCACAAAGATGAAATTGCAGAATTTAGCTTACCCCAATACTTCTGATAACCCATAGACAAACAGCCATCAGTAATCCAACTCCACTTTTGTTAAATGCCAGTGATTCCTCAAAAATAATACCTGCGTACCCAAGAGCAAATACTAGCACCATTGAAATGTCCTGCAAAAGGAATTTAACCAAGTTCACAAGTATCATCACCCCAACATCCACAACTACTGGCATATGGAGATATGTAATAGCATGCTAGGATTAAGATACTACTCCCTCCGTAAAGAAATATAAAAGCGTTTAGATTACTATACTAGTGATCTAAACACTCTTATATTATTTTGCAGAGGGGGTACATTGTTAAACTGGTAACTGTAATTTGATCAAAATGACTAGGAATGTATGGACCTGGTTAGCAGCAACCCAGGAATGGTTTATTGCAGCTGCCCCAGCCAAAGTCGTTGCAAGGATAGTTAAAGCTTTAATAAGATCATTCTTTGGCTTGTAGTTAGCTTCAAAATACTGCGAGCTAACTTCATCAACGGAGCATAAAGGGTCACAATTTCCAGTCGTCTCTGATAGCTGAAATATTGGTGAAACAAAAAGGTCTTAGAAACTGCATACAATTTAGTAGGTCGTAGAAATAAGAAACCGCCAATGCACACATACAGTTAAAATCACTATCGGTGCTCAAGAACTCCTATGACATACAACAAACCAGCAATGTCATAGGAGCTCTTGAGCATCATATGGATTTGCAAATCTTCCTTTTCTGAGGGAGCGGCATTATATGAATTTGCAAATCTTCTGTTACTACATCAGTGTTCTCTGACTAAAATTAAATTAAAAACAAATCTTTATGCAGCATACATAATTGCATTGTTTAATGAAAGCATATGAAACTCTCATAGCACAAATAAATACAGGTAAAAAAATAAAATCCTTTTGTTTTCCCTGAACATGTTTTCTACATCTAGCATAATATGCAAATCAAAACATATTATAATCCGAGCTCTGGTGAGGATCTTTCAGATGAGGGTTACTTTCAGTAACAACACTAAAGAAATCATTCCGAAACTATTTCTATAGTATCTGAAAGGTGTCATAAAAATGTGAGTTTCCATAAGCGGAACCTTACGGATGATCTTATAGACTTCCATCACTTAAACTTAAAAGTACCTAATCGAAGATTTATCAAAGTGTTGATATTGTAGTTAAGTTTGATCTAATTCTAGTGGACTGGTGGTGACGTGGGTCTGCATTAGGAGTCGATTTTGGAATAAAGGAAGATTTGCAAAACCATATGATACTCCTCCCTCATAGGAGTATAATACTACTACAAACTTGCTGGTAGTTGCCGCAGAACCAGACTAAAATGGCTCTATCAAGCTACAACTTCATAAACTTGAAGATGACAGGAAATGGCAACCAAAGTGGAAAAAAAGCTTCTACATCGTCTTCATTTTTTCAAACTACATATTACAGTGCACTTAGCAGCAATATGTAGAATTTATGTAACATGCTATTTACTGTGTCCATGTTTTGACTGAACCAATGTATTGGGCAAGTATAGTGTTCATTCATGTAAATGATTTTGTGTGCGATGCATTTAGAGGCTGAACAGTCAGAGCTCGGATCAACAGTTGACCTAAAGGCAGGTTCATCGGTTTTGGTTGCACTATTTTACTTTTGCACTGATCCTGCATTTTTAATGAATTATCCTACATTGCGTACCAAATCATTCAAATAAAGGATATTTGAATCGAATGATTGACTCTTGAGATGGGCATTTTGCAAATTTTGTGAGAGAACGTTAAACCACACTAGCATGGAAAATAGTCTGATAAAAGGTATGTCGATACCATATCACACTACCTCGTAGTCCATAGGCTCCTCGTCCTCGGGTGGCACGGGCGGCGGGGACGAGGAGGAGGGGGAGGAGACGCAGAAGCGGAGCGAGCGGCGCCATCGCTGGGTGCACGGGAGCGGAAGCGGAAGCGTGGTTGTGGCAAGCGGCGGCGGAAGGTGGTGGCTGCAGCGGCGGAGGGGTGGGAAGGAGGGGAGGAAGGGGGAGGCTGCTCGGCTACCGGCGAGCAAGTAGGAGGAGAGCGCCATTGCAAGTGATGGCGTAGTGGCAGTCGAGCCGAATGGATGGGTGGATGAGAAGCCAGTGTGTGTGGGTCCGGCAGTTCAGATGGAAAACACATCGGAGGAATCTGCGTACGGACACGACAAACTGATACGGTCTCTTTGGCTGGTCCCGTGAATTTCCTCTAAGAGCAACTTCAACGCATGGATGCATTATTCATTTGTATTAGTTTTAGATAAAAGGCTATTATCCGATTTTATAAATAAAGTCATACCGACATCAAGTACATACACTGCTACAACAGTACGAACAATAAGTTTGCAGAGAGAAAAGCCGAAGCCGAAATCTTAAGAGGTATCATACAAGCCAAAGGCCACAACCAGGCACACAGGCCCTCAAAAAACGTGATTCATTTGTATTGGTGGAGGCCTAAAAACGTGTTCAATGTATGAATGCAAATCTAAATATGTATGCACGCACGGTGTGCTCGGTGTTCGTATTGGTGCAAACTCGACCCAAAATTGCATTGAGTTTGAGCCGACGAACTCCGAGCGTCCGTTCTCGTTCGACAACCGCTCCCTCACGCCCATGTAAGACCTACATGGCGGCATCCTACTGGTCTTTTTTAAGCGATAACGACCACATATGTTTCCATCCACTCCCCACCCATCAATCCACCACCACCACTTTGCATCCCCGCAGCTCGCACGACTGAGCACCACCGCCAAGATGAAGAAGTGGTTGGGCATGGGCAAGCACGACCACGAAGCATCGGGCTCCTCCAACCGTCGTTGTTGCGCCCTTACCCCGCCGTCCCCCACCATCATCGTCGTCGCCATCACCGCCATCGAAGCGCAACCGCATCTATGTGTCGATACACTAATGCTCGCACTAGTGGCATTATGATTGCATGCTGCCGTGGCCAAACGTCCACCTTCCAAATGGGTGGCGTCTGACCTGTGATAGCGTGTTGATATGTTTCAAACGTATTTATAATTATTATTTTCGTTTTCAGTTGGTTGGCACTGTTATATACTTTTGATGCACTTTCATACCTTTTACAACATTTAAACCCAGTGCTCAGTGTCGTTTTCTGTCTGTTATTGTCTATGCATCGCAAAATAAGGTCAAAATTAATACGTTCAGAAAATTCCAGAAAAAACTTAAATTCCAATATTCCAGAAGACATCGTCTAACAGCCCGGGATTCCCCCCTAATTAAAATTTTGCTTGTTATTTTATTTTGATGATTGTCTATATTGTTTGTAGTATTTATTTTTCCCAAATTAATAATTGGTGGTTATATTTTCCCCTCCTTCTTGTACCGGCATGCGTGGCCGAACCTTCCCACCATGGCACACGACCTTTTGCGGCACCGGGTTTTCACCCGATCACCGTCGCAAGTCATCGCCAACGAAACGAAAACCCCATTTATTTAATAAATGGATTATTTTATCGAGCGGATTTCGATGTTCTCAGTTTTGTGCGAAACGATGTAGACGACGTTGATTTAGTGCAGCGAGGGGTGGTTCGAATCTCGTGCGACTCCAACTTCGTTTAGTAGGTGAACGATCGGATGTGCCAGGCATAATAGCCGGTACATATTCGAGGTGCGTATTTACAAAATGTCACGCGGACAGCCAACCGACCAACGAGACTTCTCTCTTATCTGCTAATCTTAGCCCACCCAAAGACTAGACCCAAATCCCTCCTAAACCAGGCCCAAAACAATCCCCAAACACTCCCTGTCTATTTAAGCCATCCCTACACCCAAAAATGGACAAACCCTAGCGCCTCCCCAACCCAGCGCCGCCACCTCTAAGCTCCAGCCAACCCCATGCCAGATCCAATCGGCTCAATCCGGTTCGTCGGATCTGGATCGGACGATACCAAGCATGCCACGTCACCAGATCTACCCTTCCCGAGCTCCTCCCGTGGAAGCTCTCCTCCTCAGCCCGAGGTGCTCCTGGCCCGCGACCGCCTCCACCAAGCTGTAGGTCCCTCTCCTCTCGTGTGCCTTCCTCTTCTCCTTCCTCCTCTTCTCACCTCTCTCTCTCTCTCTGTGTGTGTGTGTGTGTGTGTGTGTGTGCGAGGTCAACGTTAGGAGCCGCCAGTCGCCAATGATGCCCGCGAGGAGCTCTCGCGTTGACGCCTAGCACTCACGGGAACCAGATCTGTCATCGGCGCCGCTGCGCGCCATCCCCCGCGCTCTGTTCCCGGATGTCCTCGCCCCCTGCGCGCACCGCCATGTAACACCCCCAGATCTTGTCATTGTCATTAATCTAACTAGATTGTCTTGTCCTCATAACCATCCTCATTAAAAATTTCATTAGGCAATAATTCCACTCCAATGCATTTAAAAAAAGGCAAGTCAAGATAAAACTTTTTAAAAGTGGTTAAACACAAAGGTTCATGACTTGTAAATAACCCATAAGCACTTATAGCATTTTAATCACTATTTTGGAATTATTAAATTGCCCTTGGAATTTCAATAAACAAAGTTGAAATAAAACTTGATCAAAAAATTATGCAACCAATTTTATTAAATGCATAATAATCATTAGGTGATATTAAAATAATAGTGGACAGTTATTACAAGGTTTAAATATTGTAAACAAATCAAAACAATAGCAAAACAGCAGCATTTGACCCCTTTTAGATAAAACAAAATTGCAAATGAATTTAGTTAGCCACAAAACTTTTTGGTAACACCACAATAATATGCAACACTATTATTGGGGATGGTTTCACATTTTTCAAAAATCAAATGTTGGCTAAATAAATACAACAGAAAAGAAATGCACAAAAGAAAATGGAAAAAACTAACTAACGCCTAGAGCAATTCCCCCACGGCCCAACCCCCTGGCCCAGCCCACCCCGCATCCTTCTTCCTCCTACTGCTCATGGCGACGCCGTGGACGCTACTCGTTCGTCCGCGCGCGGATGAGCTCGCTGTCGGCCATCCCCCGGCCCCCCTGGAGTATAAGACCACCTCGAGTCCCCCACGAACCCTAGCCCCTCCACTTCTCACCGTTCCCCTCCTGCCCTCTGTTCTGCTCGCATCCGAGGGGAGGCCGTCGTCGCGGCCACTGGCCACCTCCGGCCCAGCTAGCGTGTCCGGGAGCTCCCCCGCCGTCGTCCTCGTCGTCTCAAGTGATGACTCAAGCTCGAGACACCCCGCAGGCTGTGAATCGGGCTCGCCCTCCGCGGGCTGCCGTGGACTCCGTCGACGGTTGCGTCGCCGATAGCTCCTCCCTTTGCCATCGACCCAGCAGACGAGCTCCACGGTGAGCCTGCGCTTGATTTGCCCCGTACCACGCCCAATTTGATGTCGTAGAACACCCGTCCGGTATGGTCACGCTCCGATAGCCGCGCAAATCGTCATCGCCGTCGTTTGAGGTTGCCTCGCCTGTTTTTCTTTGCAACTATGGGCACGCGAGGGGCACCGCGTTCGATTCCCCCAAATGGCGCATCAGATGGTCACCAGGGCTCCGTTCCCTGCTCGTCGCCGTGCTCCCTGTGGACGTCGCCGACGAGCTAGCTGGGTTAGCCCCCTGTATGCCACTGATGAAGGGGCCCCAGGCCACTAACCCCCTAGCTAATAACCCCCTGTGATTAAGATTAACTAGAGAAACCCCCCTGTTAAAATTAGCCCTAATAGAATACCCCTGGGTCAATTACAAGTGGGCCCAACCCCTTCAGTTAAATTTTGTTTTAAAACAGAAAGAGATAACCCCCCTAAGCCTATGACATGTGGACCCTACCCTTTAAACTAATCTCTAGTTAATTAAAATGCTTAACTAAGTCTCTCCCTATGACATGTGGGACCTCGCTGCTTTTAAATTAAATAACAATGTTTAATAAACATGTGTGGCTGACATGTAGACCCCACTGTCAGATTGACTGGTCAAAAGCTCTATTTTGGATAATGTTGCATTTTATTAATAAATAAAATCCATAAAATGATTTAAAATTGATTTAAACTTTGAAATTGAATATCTTTTAAACCGTAAGTCGGATTCAAAAACTTTATACATGAAAATTGATCAGAAAAATATAACGGCTACGAAGACGCTATCCATATACCCACCACACCCCTATAACACAACGAACATCGACATTCCCCCCTCTGGGCCGTCTGCCGATAATCACCCGGAGCTGGCAGTTCATCCCCGGATGAATTCCCGCTCCGAGCCAAATACATTGTACTGCGTTAGAGCATCGATATCAATGCGTATGTCTTGTCATGCATCTGTTTGTTATGCTTGCTTTGTATTTACTGTTTCTCCCCCCCTTTATTCTCCAGTAGACCCTGCTGCTGCCGCTGACTACACCTCTACTGAGTACGACTACTTCGTCGACGACCCTACCCCTACGGTCGAGCTTCCAGGCAAGCAGAGCCATTCTCTTCCCCAGATATCGCCTATCTTTCCGTACATTTCTTGCACTAGGCATTGATGTTGTTGCTACGTTGCTTACCTATTCAATTGCATAGCCTGTCATTGTCGCCCCTTGATGTACCGTCCTTTATCCTATGATGTCTATTAAATATATATGTTATTCAGCAGTGAGCCATGCGTATTGCTAGTCAACTAGGATTAGATAGCGGGCCATGATCACTCTGAGGAGTGAATGCGGATACGATGATTTTAACTGCACAGGTACGGTACAATGCAGACACTGCCTCAGGCACCTACCTCGGCTCTGCCGAGCCACATCAAGTGGAGCTATCGAGGAGTAATCCTCGTACTCCACTCGTTGTTGACTTTGTATAGCCGCCCAAGGGTCCCGACAACGGTTGTCCTTAGAGCATCTCCAGCCGTTCGCCCCCCCAAGACGGGCTTCAGCGCTATTTTAGCGCCGCTTGGGGGCGCTCGGGCGGCGAAACCCGCTTGGGGTGGCCGGCCCCCCAGTCGCGCCCCTAAGAGGACGCGGTTGCGGTCCAGATTCGACCCAAATTCGACCCAAAACGGCGCAAATTGATATTTAAACGCAAATTCGGCGCAAATTCACCGCAGTTCGGCACAGTTCGTCGCAAATGTTGTAATAATTCGGCACAATTAGGCACACAACATAGAATACAGTTCAGCACAAATACAAATCAAACTAGGCATTGCCTTTGCGCGTCCACAGATGATCCACTAGATCTTCCTGCAGTTGACGATGCACGTGCGGGGCTCGGATCTCCTGGCGCATGTTGAGATATGTTGTCCAATCTGGTGGTCTCTCGTGATCAACAACTGCAAGAGGCCCCTGGTTGAGATATGGTTCAGTGTCATACACTGGATCCTCTTTCTCGCTCTCAATGATCATGTTGTGCAAAATGACACAACAATTCATCACCTCCCACATTTGATCTTTCGACCAAGTCTGAGTGGGGTACCGCACAACGGCAAATCGAGATTGGAGCACCCCAAAAGCCCGCTCGACATCCTTTCTGCAAGACTCCTGGCACTTGGCAAAGTGGGAGTACTTCCCTCCTAGCATAGGGTTTGAGATAGTCTTCAAAAATACCGGCCATCTTGGATAGCTGCCATCTGCTAGGTAGTATCCCTTGTTGTACTGGTGCCCATTGACCTCGAAGTTCACCGAAGGAGCATGACCTTCGACAAGCCTGGCAAAGACATTTGAACACTGCAGGACGTTGATGTCATTGTGTGTTCCTGGCATGCCAAAGAAGGAGTGCCAAATCCAGAGATCATGTGTAGCAACTGCCTCAAGTACCACACTGCAGTGACCTTTTGCGCCCTAGTACATCCCCTGCCAAGGAAATGGGCAGTTCTTCCATTCCCAATGCATGCAATCGATGCTTCCAAGCATCCCAGGAAATCCTCTTGCTTCATTCTCTGCTAGGATCCGAGCAGTGTCTTCAGCATTGGGTGATCGCAAGTACTGTCCTCCAAAGCAGCCCACCACTGCTCTGCAAAACTTGTACATACACTCAAGGGCGGTGGACTCGGCCATGCGTGCATAGTCTTCATGTTGATCACCAGGAGCTCCGTATGCAAGCATCCTAATTGCCGTTGTGCACTTCTGGAGTGTGGAGAATCCAACTGTGCCGGTGCAATCTTTCTTGCAAACGAAGTAGTTGTCGTACTCTCGAAGTGAATTGACAATGTGAAGAAAGAGCTTTCAGCCCATGCGGTACCGGCGCAGGAATGTCTTCTCGCCGTGTAGGGGAACATCGGCAAAGTAGTCGGAGTAGAGCAAGAAATATCCCTCTGAATGACACCTCTCCTTTGCCTTCCGGCGTCCCATCTTGGAGCCGCCCCGCTGCGGTGCCATGTTGGCGCCGAACAGGTCGGCCAAGGCGGCGAGCATCATCAGGTGCTCGTCGTCCACGGGGCCGGCGGCGGACTCTTCCTCCTCCATCAGCGTGGCAAAGAGCGCCTCGTCGTCCGAGTCCATCTCAGCGCGGAAATTCGCCGAACACCTGGGGTGCGGTGTGGTCGCGAACAGCCGCCGGTGGTCTCGGATGTTCGCGTCGCGCCGGCCAAACGCCGTTGTACTAGGCAATCTTGGAAGGGGGAGGTGGGGTGGAACAGCGGCGTGTTTGGTGGCGGCGCAACGGCTACCTTGCGGCGACGCGGCACCGGCGGCGACAAGGGGTGGTGGGGGAGAGGGGGTCGTTTTTGGGACGGTTTGCTCTGCCAGTGGGCCAGTCGGCTCTTTTCGTTTCATCCGGCGACCCCAAGCGACCCCCAGCGCCGCGGGTTCGCTTTGGATCGCCGAACTCAATTTTGGCCCGATCCGGCGCTATTTGGGCCCTTGGTGGCGCGACTGGGCGAATTTCGTCCGTCCGGCGCAAATAGCGCCGCCTTGGGGGCCTCTTGGGGGCGCGGCTGGATATGCTCTTAAAGGTAAGAAGTTGGGCGACCCAACGGTGCCCGCGAGTGGTATTGCGACGGGACGACAGGGAGGGTACGACCGGTGTACAGGTGTTCTTGGACCCTGATCGTTGGCCGCGAGAGTTACCAAACACGAAAGTCGAGCTCCTCCAGGATCACACGCGAGATAAGGTAAGGAGTCGGTTCACCTTGTTGGTAACCGCGTGCTTTGACGGAACGACAGAGCAGGTACCGATGTACTGGTGGTCCTGGCTGATGTTCGTTGTCCGTTGTGTTAATTAGCCGGGCAACGACAACGGTTGTCCGCAAGATAATAAAATGACTAAGGGTTCGAGGATGACTTGAGTAGCCTTTTGGCTTGTACGCGCTACCTACACGTGGGATAATGAGTTATGGGCTCCTCTGCTTCGTAGTCTCGTTCGAAGACTCTTCAGACGCCAGCAGTACTGCGGGTTGATTGCCGGGAAGTGAGGTGTCTTTTTTGCTCGAGCTATGTTGTTTTTGCTAGTGCTTCCCGGACACCCACGCAC
The DNA here is from genome assembly GCA_950022295.1 of Bromus sterilis. NCBI lineage: Eukaryota > Viridiplantae > Streptophyta > Magnoliopsida > Poales > Poaceae > Bromus > Bromus sterilis. The sequence goes on along the minus strand of OX465596.1, from coordinate 318,508,593 downwards.
CGTGCAGGAGTACATCAGTGTTGGGGTCCAAGGCCCTACGTACTTAGGATTTAGACCGGCAGATGGCCACTCTGTTGAGTTTGAAAGATGGGCTATGGAGTGTCGGATAGCCTCGGTGGGGCATTCCCTGACAAGGTGTATGCCACCCTGGAGATCCGTGCGTTGTAGTGTAACATAAGTGCACCCCTGCAGGGAAAATTAATCTATTCGAATAGCCGTGTCCACGGTAATAGGACGCTTTATGCTGAAGCCAGATCCTACTACTACAAACTATTATTACTAAACTGTTTGGTTCCGGGTTTTTCTTCCTCGCTGGGAAGTCGAGGAAGGGATCTCGGAGGCATTGTTAATTATTACAATTTATTATTATACAATGCTGCATCAACTTCTGCTGCATTGTTACTTTATGCTTTATATAAACTGTTAGCTATTCTCCCCTCATGCTGCAAGACTCGTCGGAAGGCTTCGATAGGCCTAGCTTATCTTCCTTATTCTGATTTTCTGTATTTCAGTCCACTATATACATCCTCCCCTTTCCATTTGATACAAATGCATAAATGCTTAGTAGCGGACGTAAGACTCGCGGGTATGCTAGATACTCACCCTTGCTTTATTCCCCCTTTTTGTTTTTCCTGATCGGCCACTGCATTTGACGTTGGAACCTTGGAGTCCCGGAGCAGGAGATCCCCGATGCCGACCACTGCAACATGAATATCCCTGATGCCTTCTACGATGTCGAGTTCCCTGTCGACCAGGAGTAGTTTGGAGGTTCCCAAGAAGGAGGCCTCGCCTTTTCGATCGTGGTTGTTTTTATGCTAGCCTTCTTAAGGTAAATCATGTGTACCTTGTGTCTGTGCTCAGATACTATTTCTTCCACTAACTTTGTGCTTTCGAGTTGTTGTATTCGAGCCCTCGTGGCCCCTGGCTTGTATTAAATAGCTTGTATTATTTTATTTATAGAGTTGTGTTGTGATATCTTACCGTGAGTCCCTGATCTCGATCGTGTACCTTGCGTGTATGATCACTCTACACGACTTGATTTTGGGGGCGCCACAAGTTGGTATCAGAGCCGACTGCCTATAGGAAACCCCCTTCCCACTCCTTGGTCGAAGTCGAGTCTAGTCTTGGAAAAACTACTTTACTAACAGTGTCGTGTGGCTTATCGGCCCACATCACAAAATGGGTGGTATTAGGATCTTTTTCTCTGCACCTTTACTCTGGGACTCTTATCTCTCTTCTCGTTCGGGTTAAATATTTTTGCTAACACTAAATTTAGGTTCTCGTACCTCCTTCCTTCCGGAGATCCCTGCATTCCAGATGGTCGCCTGATTCACCAGAAGATCCCAAAGATGCTCTGTGATAAAATTGCCGAGACCCCGTGTGCCCATCACCCTTGCTATGCCCTACCACTAATAAGATATTATGGATAACTGCATGCACCTTCCGTTCATATGGTCCATACAATCCCAGATGCTCTTGTGTTTACAAGATGCCTCGATATACTCTCCGTTAATTGGTAAATCCTTTGTGCATACTGATACGCGAGAGGTGATAATTGCTTCTCGCCCTTCGTTGCTTACCCTAAGTGGAAGGTGAGATGCAGCGTAGCGGCAAGTTTCCCTCGATGAAGATACCGAGGTTGAGAGTATTGACCAGTAGGACTCCGGCAATGATAAGTAGGTGTCAGCGGCGCAACTGACGTGGACCTGCACACAGACACAATTAACTTTGCTCCCAACGAAGTTCAGAGAGGTTGTCAATCTCTCCGGTCTTGTTGTTTACAAAGGATCAAAACACAAGGGATAATGATAATGATAATAGCAACTGAAAGTAAATACTGAAAAGTAAGTAAGCGTGTAAACAATGATGATAATATGGCCCGGGTCCCGTGATGTTCACTAGTGATGTCTCTCTCCCAAAAGACGATAAAATTGCTATGCGAGGTAAACAAATTACAGACGGGCAATCGACAGGATTATAAACGCACCGCAATGCTAACTATGCTACAAAGAAAGGAAGAGGCTCATAAGCATGGGCAGTACGCCAAAATAAGTAGATCGAAATCTATCTGCATCTACTACTAATCATCCACCTTGAGATATCTATCCAGAACATCTCGCTGGTATTAAGTTGCGAGTCCCACCCAAAGTGTAAACCCAAAGCAATAGACAACTGCATTAAAAAGAACTTTGTGTAAAGTAAACAATCCTTGCAACCGCGGTTACAAGCACCGTTGTTTTCCCCCTTGTGTCCACAGCACATCCCCTAGACTCATGTTTCTGTCACTCAAGCATGTCATCAGGGCGCATGAACCCACAATCGAGCATAACGTTCCCTCTTGGAGTTACTACCTACCACTTGGCCAAAGCAATAAACAACAACGGAGAACATGCAAGAATTACTTAGGAACAAAAATATAAGAGATAAAAACCAAATATATTACTCAATCTCATAATCCATCAGATCCCATCAACCTCAGCATAGCAAAAGCAGATATATTACATATGTGCCTCGGTCATGTAGGGCAGCTCACGAGGTCTAAACCATGAAGAACAAAGAGGGGAGGAGAACATCACATAGCTACTGATCATGGACCCATGGTCCAAAGGAAACTACTCACGACACATCGGAGAAGCGTCCATGGTGGAGGGGAAGCTCCCGGAGGTCGACCCTCCCTCCGGCAGGGTGTCGGGAAGGGTCCTGATGGTGCTCCCGATCTTGGAAGCACGGCGACGGCGGAACAGAGGCGAGATCGCGAAAAGGGTTCTGTCCTCGGAAGTTTCTCGTGGCGGAGAATAAATAGGCGAAGGGGGGCAGCCAGGGGGCCCACCAGGGGTCCAAGCGCCCCCTGGCGCGGCTAATCCCCAGGCCGCGCCAGCTAGTCGCCTGGGGCCCTTGTGGGTCCCACCTGGCCCCCCTTCGGGACTCCGGAAGGTTCCTTCACACTGATTTTTATCAGATTTTCCCGATTTTTTGAGCACTTTTAATATGGGGGAAAACTGAAATAGAAAAACAGAAGAAAACAGAAACTGGCACTGGGGTGCACTAAGTTAATAGGTTAGTACAAATATGATCAAAAGTGTATGAAAGTGTATCTAGATCATAACAATATCACACAAAACATGCATGGAGCAAGCAAAAATTATCGATACATTTGGGACGTATCAACATCCCTAAGCTTAATTCCTGCTCGTCCTCGAGTAGGTAAATGATAACAAGCATAATTTATATGGTGACATGCTAGCAACCATATAAGAATTTTGAAAAGTAAATCAATCAAGATATGTGATTCAATTCAAGTCATAACATGCAAGAGTCTATATTAGCATTGAAACAAGTAACAAAAGAACATTATGTGCAAGAGCTCTCGCTGTCTGTGACTCAAATGTCTCCAAATGGTGTTTGCGTGCAAGAAGATGGATAGGGAATACGAGAAAAAGGTATTTTTGTGTTGAGAACTCAATCTACTAAAGTCTCACACTTGGTCTTCTTTGGAATCTTATCTTGACTCGTCCCCAAACCACTAGCCAGGTACAAGTCAATTTGATCCACTCCTTTTCGAAATTTTGAGCACTCATGCAATGGACGAGCGTAAGCATGAAAGTTGACACTTAGGATGGCAAGGAGAGAAATATGGTGGAGGAGGAAGACAAAAAGGGTGAGAAAGGCTCACATCAATGAGGACAATCATAGGCGAGAGGGCCAAATGATAGATATGATGTGAGGAGTAGGGATTGCCATGCAACTGATGCACATACGAGCTAAAAAGATCTCCAATGGAACTAGTGGGGGTGCATCTAACTTGCTCGCTCATGAAGACCTAGAGCTCTTTTGAGGAGGCTCATCCTTGGAATATGCAAGCCAAGTTCTATAGTGTGAAGGTCCCCACATAGCTATATGCATGAATGATCATCTCTATGGAGTACAAGGATAAGAGGGAGTACTAGTGTGGATCTTTCAAAAGGATAGTAGTGTTGCCCCTTTCTCTCTTTTTATTTTATTTTTCTTTTTTCTATTTTTTTGTATTTTTTTGGTGGCCTCAATGGCTCTTTCTATTTAACTCTCATTTGTCCTCTTTGGGATCATTTATTTTGTCCACTTTGGGATCTTTTCCTCACTTAAGGGCAACACTCTAATTTACAAGAGGGTATAGAAGATATTTCACACTTTACAAGGTACTCAAATCATAAAGAAGATGTAGCTATCATGATGTATGCAATGTATGTCGCTGCAGTGTAGGAGGAACATGTATGACATGAAGATCAAGTCATGAAGAGGTGGATGTTTCATGGAAATATATATCAGAAAGGCTATGGAAATGCCTTGATAGGTAGGTATGGTGGCTGTTTTGAGGAAAGATATAAGGAGGTTATGATGACAGAGTGTATCATGCCAAGGGTTTGGATGTACCGGCGAAGGTGGACGCCAACTCTCGGAGTGATAAGGAGGCAATGCACGACACAGGAGAGGCTAGCAAATATGAGGAGGTGCAAGTGTCAACTTTCAATACTTACATTAGTCCGAAGAACTCATGCACTTATTATGGTAACTCTCAATCTAATACGGAGGTTCACAAAGAGACAAGTACCCCGAGGAGGAGTGTATGGGGGTTTGGTTATCCTTGCACATCCTCGACTCATGGTACATGAGTGTACTCTAATATTCGATCCCTCCAAAGATTAGCGATCCATCTAGTAGCTAGAGTTCTCAACTAGTTTTGTAGGTTTTGAAAATAAACACGGATTGCCCAAAATACGACACCTATCACTAATAGTCTAGATCTCTTGACACCAAAAGTTCAAACATTACTCACATCAATACCTCAAAACTATTAAAAGTTAGTACTAAAATTAAATAGCAACCTCAATTACCTACTTTCAAGACAAGACACAACTCAGTGGAACAACCAACTCTTTTAACAAGATAAACATGAAAACTAAAGAGAGTTAAGAAACAAACTAAACAAAAGCCAAGTATTTTGCTAAAGACAAACTAAAACTAAAACTAAACATGGCAGTAGCTACGAAAAGATAAAGAACACACAACCGTAAAAAGATAGGCATGGAAAATCCTATGATGTGTTCTAGATTTTGAAAGTGGATCGTGTTTCTCTCCCACACAGAGTAAGACGGGGTCTAACTTGTTATGAACAGCTACCAAAGCTAAAGAAAACTAAAAATAAAACCTAAGAGCGGGACGCTCCAAGCATATCACATAACCCATGAAGTGATAAAAATATAGTGAGACGAAGGACGAACTGATGATTGTTGATGGAGAAGGGGATGCACGGGGGCATCCCCAAGCTTATACGCTTGAGTCTCCTTGAATATTTGTTGGGGATGCATGGGGGCATCCCCAAGCTTGAGCGCTTGACACTCTCGAATCTTCTTTCATCATCTTCCATCGCACACTTGAAAACTCCCTTCATACATAACTCATCATAAGCTGATTAGAGAGGTTAGTACCCTTAATAAAATAATTTTTCCCCACTGGATATAAAGATATTCTTGAAGATCTACTGTTTATCAAGATTTCCAAAAGGTTTTTGCAAAGAAAAAGCAAGCTTAATGTTTGCAAAAGTAAGGAGAGACAAAACGTGGCAGAATCTGTGAAAAATAGAACAGCAGGTAGTAGAGAATTGTTTTGGGGTACTTCTGCAACTCAAATAAAAAAACTCAGAACATAGGAAAGTTCCGCAATTGTATAGAGCACGCTGTGTAAAAAATTAAGCTCAAACAGATGAACTGGTGATTTGATCCGATTTTTCCCGTCATGAAGACAGAATCTGTTTTCTAGACAGCATGTCACAACTTTTGCTTCCCTTGTCATATGAGGCTATAACTTGGCACAAAGCTTGAAAATAAAGATACAATGATGTTGCTACAGTAGTAACAATCATCAAGACCACTAAAATTAGAAGTAAAAACATCTTGGGTTGCCTCCCAACAAGCGCTTTCTTTTACGCCTTTAAGCTAGGCATAAGGCAACATAAGAATCAAGTTTTATGAAGAGAAAGAGAATAGCTAGCCCGTGTAACGGACTCAAAAGGTAACTTGAATTTGTTTCTAGGGAGGTGTTCCATCCCATTTTTGATAGGGAATTGAAATTTTATATTCCCCTCTTTCATGTCAATGATGGCACCAACAGTGCAAAGAAAAGGACGTCCCAAAATAATTGGACATAAAGGTTCACACTCTATATCCATAATAATAAAATCAACGGGAACATAGTTGTCATTGACAATGATAAGAACATCATCGATCTTCCCCAAAGGTTTCTTTACGGAAGAATCGACGAGACGAGCACCAAAAGAACAAGAATCAAAAGGTTTCAATTCAAACATATCATACATTCTTTTGGGCATGACGGAGGTACTAGCTCCAACGTCACATAAAGCATAGCAAGAGAAGTTATTCAATTTAATTTTGATCATAGGGTCCCAACTATCATCTAGCTTCCTAGGTATGGAGGCTTCTATCCTAAGCTTCTCCTCTCTAGCTTTGATGAGAGAATTTGTGATATGATCTGTGAAGGCAAGATTGAGTGTGCTAGTGTGGGGGTCTCTAGACATTTTGTGTAATAAGCTAATAACTTCTGAGAGGGTGCAACTATCAAAATCAATATCACTACTATCAAAGGTGGTAGTAGTGTCATCTAGGCTCACTTGTTTGAAACCCTCTATGTTCATAGGAGTTTCTTCTTCTACGGTTGAGGTATTAGCATCACCATTAATAGGTCCAATGGGACCAGGAGTGCATTGGGTGCTAATAGTTTCGGTATCCTCAACAATTTGGATAGTGGCAACTGTGTGGTGTGTAGGAAGGCTCTTAATTCTATCCTCTTCCTCCTTTTCTCTAGCCCATCTTTTTTTAAGTTTAGCCATCATCCTAATGTTTTCATTAATTTGTAATTGGATATCATTAATAGGAGTGGCAGTCCTCTTCTCAAGGGGAGAGGTTCTAATTTTCAGCATCTCAACATCAAGGGCTAAGCTGTCTACCTTCAAACAAAGATTATCTAGTTTATCTAACTTTTCTTCTACATTATTGTTGAAGGCTTTTTGGGTAGTGATAAAGTCTCTAAGCATACTTTCTAATTCAGAAGTGGGGTTCTTGTTGCTAGGGTAGGTGTTGTTGGTCCCATAATTGGATGGAAACGGTCTATGATTGCTAGCAAATTTGCACCTATAAGCATTATTGTTGAAGTTGTTTATAGCAATAAAGTTCACATCTACTTGTTCTTGAGCAACCAAAGAATTTAAAGGAACATCATGAGGATCAATAGAGGATTGCTTGGTAAGTAGAGACATAATTAAGTCAACCTTTTCATTTAGGGAGGTAATCTCCTCGACAGAGTTTACCTTCCTACCTGTTTGTAACATCCCAAAATTCTAAATTTTGGAATGTTATAATTATTAAATAATTATGGTTGTCTTGCTTGATTTGTGTGAAATTGATCTGTGTGAGATAGACTAGGATCTGAAACTTTCACAGTTTTAATGAATATTAAAATGAGAGGGAATAAAATGACTTTCCCTAATATTCATTTTTTTCTTTTACATTTATTATTTAAAACAAATCCAACAAATAAAAATAGAGAGAAGGTAATATGACTCCATCAATAAATAAAATAAAGTTGGGAAAATGTTTCAAATAAAAGTTTTCATTTTTATTTTATTGGATCTTATTTTGAATACTTTTATTTTTTTAAATAAAAATAATTAAATGAGGGAAGATAACATGACTTCTTCAGTTTCATTTAAAAATGATTTAAAACCTTGCTTTGGGTTTTATTTGGATTTATTGGAAAATATTATTCTATTTTTATTTTTATTTTGTATAAAAAGTTATTGAACATTTTATTTAAATTATTCTAAGATTTTAGAAATTTATTTGGGAATTTTTGAAGTTGTAAATTATTTTACAAAACTCTGTGAAATTGTGTTAAAAATAAGTAAATAAATAAATATATTTTATATTATTTTAAAAATGTTGCGTTTTTTTAGAGTTATTTTATTATTTTAAAATATCTCTATAGTAAATTTCTCGAAAAAAATAATTAAAAATAAATCGCAAAAAAAGAAAAAGAAAAAAACGGGCGCGCCAGCCGGGCCGAGGCCGGCCCAGCCGAACCAGCCAGCGGCCAGCCAGCGCCAGGCCGACCGAGCGAGCGAGGCGAGCAGCCGGCAGGCCAGCGTGGCTCAGCCAGCGCCCGCACGTGGGCACACTCGTTCTCCAAGCACGAAACGAGCCGGACTCTGTATGCGGCGCCGCTCGCCGTGTCCGCTCGGGACTCCATCTTCGGTTGCCCTTTTGCCAAGAAAACTTGTCCCATAAATACCCCACGTTCCTCTCCGCCGATTCCCCACAAAATTTCGCCCCAAACCGTCTCAAATCGAGCCAATTTCTAGGTAGATCTCGCCGGAAAATTTCTACTTTGCCGGTAGATCCCGTCGCCGGTGAGCCTCCCCTGACCTTAATTTTTGCATACCGACTTCTTTCTTCGTTCTGCATCTAATAGACATCTTTTCCCTCTTCTATTCTTGCGCAAGATTGATCCCTAAATTGTACGCGCACTGCGGGAGTTCATCGGAGCGCGCTCGGTTCATCGCGTCGTCACGCCCGTACGGTCGACGTTGGAGATCATCATCACCACCTTTGTGATCTCCTAATCAAACCCTACATCCTAGACGTCCTCGTTGACGCCGAAGATCACCGGAATTGTCGTCTTCATCGCGTCAAATCTACACGCCGTGGTTAGTAAAAATGCCGTAACTTTTTATCCGTTGCTCCGTTTTAGACGAAACCAGTGGCGAAATCGTTGTTTTAAAACCCTCTAAATATTGTGTACTGTAAATCCAAGTTTTGAGAAAAAATATTTTTCCGTTTGATCAATTTTTTTTCCTAAATCCTATGCAAAACCGTTCTAGTAATATCTTTTTACTCGTAGATCCGTTTTGCGCGATTCCAAAGCCCACGGTTTTATTTCGGAATTCTCTATCCAGTACAACCATAAAGTTTATTTTTAATTTTCGAAAATAATCAGATCTGATCAGATTCAAATTCAAGTTTCATATGATCGTATCTTTTGTTTTACAACTCGGATTTGATTGATTCTTCTTGCAAACTAAAACCCTAGCTAAATCCTATATTCTAGATACTTTGTAACCCACTTTTGAACTCAATCATGATATGTTTTGCAAAAACTTTTATTTTGTTTTTCTTTTAGAGTTCATGAACCTTGTTTTGCCTTTGTTTGTGTATTGATTGTGTGCAACCTTGTGTGCTTGGTTACGATAGATTGCTCGGAGTGTGACGAGTAGAATTGTCGGAATTATGAGTGCGAATAACTTCATCAAGATTCAAGGCAAGTCATATCTTTGACCATACTCCCTGTTACCTATGTTTTCAATGCATTAGTTCTTCTTCTTTAGATTGCATGATAGGTTATACTATGCTATTACACCCAGTAGTTCATTGAGGTAGGTCTGATCCTTACATCTTTGTCACCATCGTATAATAGGACATTGCTATGCTAAGTAGACGTGGATTGGGAAGTGAATCATTATGATGTATGAGTGATAAAGTAGTAATTAGGACCAAGATAAAGTTAATGAACTACCTGGGTGGGATGGTTGCGAGTATCCTGGGGGTGGCCAGAGATGACTGCGGAAAGCCACCCAGGCTCAAAGGGACTGTTTGTATTGACATACCTAGAAGCTTATGTGTGCAGCCACAAGCTACTATGGGCTCTGGCTTGGTTGATCAGTTGTAGGGACTCTTACTAGGTAGCGCTATGAAAGTATTTGTGAGTAGGTGGGATGGGTGCTACCGGAGTAAGGGAAACTCTTCTGAAAGACCATGTCTCGATCTTCCGGTTGTCATACACCATGCAGTGTGACGAACTACAAAGGAGGCGATCGAGTCTTGTGGGGAAAAGTGCACAAACCTATGCAGAGTGTAAAACTAATCGATTAGCCGTGTCCTCGGTTATGGACAATTTGAGCGACTAGATGTGGTAATATTGATTTGTCTCATCATCTTTAATTAACTGATTGGTTTAATCACTTTGGGATAGATTGAGTGGGGGTTCCCATCTCAATCGTATGCTATTGTAGAACTTAGTTATTATTATTCTATAGGGAAAATTAGCTTTTTGCAAAAATAAATGTAGAAGCTCCACCAGCCAAATTGCATGTATTTTAGGAAATTTTTACTTCTTTCTGGGATATGATTTGCCGTACATTCAAATGTACTGACCCGTTGTCGGGCTGTAACCTTCGGTGTTGCAGGATTATATATGACGAGTAAGTGATACGATATAGGGTCGTGGAGTCTACACTCAACTTTGCCGTTGGCGTTGATGGGACTCCACTTATATATTGATTGTTCTGCTGTGTATTCTAGCCTAAAGGCTGTAAGGTAATAAATACCATGTATTTACGTTAATTTATGACATGTGATACTATGGTATTTCATCGAGTACTGTGTGTGCTAGCATACTGATCTAGGGATAGCACAGAAGACTTGGTTCCCTTCGGGACCGGGTCGTTACACTGTTGGAGCGCGTTCGGTGTGCCATTGGGAATAGTTGGTCATCATCTCATCGAGAAGTTTTGTGGCAGCACCAAGTGTAGTTGACATAAAGGTTCCCCCCGCGGCCGAATCTAACAGGTTCTGCGAGGTAAAGTTCAAGCTTGCATAAAAAGGTCTGGATAACCATCCAGGTAGTCAAACCATGTGCAGGGCATTTCTTAACAAGAGATTTCATACGTTCCCAAGCTTGGGCAACGTGTTCATTATCCAATTGCTTAAAATTCATAATGTTACTCCTCAATTGGATAATTTTAGCAGGTGGGTAATACTTCCCAATAAAAGAATCTTTGCAGTTATCCCAAGAATCTATGCTATTCCTAGGCAAAGATTGAAACCAGCCTAGCTTCTCTTCCTTATTCTGATTTTCTGTATTTCAGTCCACTATATACAACCTCCCCTTTCCATTTGATACAAATGCATAAATGCTTAGTAGCGGACGTAAGACTCACGGGTATGCTAGATACTCACCCTTGCTTTATTCCCCATTTTTGTTTTGCCTGGTCGGCCGCTGCAGTCGACGTTGGAGCCTTGGAGTCATGGAGCAGGAGATCACCGATGCCGACCACTACAACATGAAGATCCCCGATGCCTTCTACGACGTAGAGTTCCCCGTCGACCAGGAGTAGTTTGGAGGTTCCCAAGAAGGAGGCCTCGCCTTTTCGATCGTGGTTGTTTTTATGCTAGCCTTCTTAAGGCAAATCATGTGTACCTTGTGTCTGTACTCAGATACTATTGCTTCCGCTAACTTTGTGCTTTCGAGCTGTTGTATTCGAGCCCTCGTGGCCCCTGGCTTGTATTGAATAGCTTGTATTATTTTATTTATGGAGTTGTGTTTTGATATCTTACCGTAGGTCCCTGATCTCGACCATGTACCTTGCGTCTATGATTACTCTACACGACTTGATTTTGGGGGCGTCACACGCCACCTCGCCGGAGTAGCCGTGCCAGAGCACTGCCGTCGCCAGCCCCGCCCATATCGGGATCGAGAGCGACCCCTTGCGTGGACGCCAGCCACGTGGGTCGGCGCAGGTCCAGCACGCGACCTCCTCAGCCCACTGCATCCCCCTCGCACCGGGCGCCGCGCAACTATTCTCCGCCCACCCACGACTTGGGCCGAGCCCATGGTGAGCGGCCCACCCCCTTTTTTTATCCTTGATGTTGATCCTGTTAGGCCGGCCCACCCGTAGCTATAGGCTTGTGTGATGTTTAGTATCTAGTGCTCTCTTGTTTAGGCATGTTGGCGCAGATTGGTCCCAGTGCCCAATTTATTATTTCCTTGGCAATTTAAATGGCAGATTGTGTTGCGAATTGTCGAGGCTTATATCTTTTTAACGGTAGCTCGGATCGCAACGCTTTCTACATGTAACTTGCTTAGAATTTTTTGTAGATTAATAAAATATTGCGCTTTGCCATGTTTGCAATTGTCTACATGATATTTGACTTCTAATTACCACCGCATGCCATGGTAAATGGTTTGTTTAATAACTTAATAACCGTAACTCCGATTAAAATGTTCTTTATATGTAACTTGATTAGATTTTCATGTAGATTATGATTGTGCTATTGTTTGCTGTTGTTAACCAATATAAAATATGGTTTAGTGTAGAACAGTACCAAATGCTTTAATTGTCGTCGGCTTGAAGAACGCATGAGCTACTTATCAACGAACAATGCATAATTGCCGCAAGGAACAAATTTGGCGCAATGTGCATGCTTATGTGGATGACATAGTAATAAAGTCCCAGTTGGCTGACTCATTGATCAGCGACCTACAGGAAACTTTCAAAAATCTGCGTACCTACCAGATGAAGCTAAACCCGGCCAAGTGTACTTTTGGAGTCCCCGCGGGAAAGCTCCTTGGATACATCGTGTCTGAGAGAGGTATCGAGGCGAGCCCAGAAAAAATCAATGCTATCATGAAACTCCAGAAGCCGGTTTCTGTGAAAGCGGTCCAGCGACTTACGGGATGTGTTACCTCCCTAAGCCAGTTCATAAGCCGGCTCGACGAAAAGGCCATCCCGCTATATCGACTTTTGAGAAAGACGGAGAAATTTGTTTTGGACGCAGAGGCTGATGAGGCGCTTGAGTCACTAAAGAAACAATTCTCCCAAGCGCCTATTTTGGCAGCTCCCAAGTCAAAGGAACCTATGATCCTCTACATTTCGGCTAACAATCGGGCGGTCAGTGCTGTTGTTGTTGTCGAGCGCAAGGAAGAAGGCAAGGAACATCCCCTACAAAGGCATGTCTACTACGTCAGTGAAGTCTTGACATCATCTAAGCAGCGCAACCCTCACTGGTAGAAGTTGGTCCTAGGCGTTTTCATGGAAAGTCGGAAGCTGAAATATTATTTTCAAGAGCACCCCATCACAATAGTCAGCTCAGCACCGCTCTCTGACATCATCCAGAATTGGTAGGCCACTAGAAAAATTGCTAAGTGGGCTATTGAACTGGGATATTACCACATCAAGTATGATCCACGCACAACTATTAAGTCTCAGACGCTGGTCGACTTTATCAATGATTGGACGGAACTCCAAGCATCCTCGGACAAGCCGACTACCAAGTACTGGACTATGCACTTTGATGGGAGCCGACAACTCCATGGGTCAGGAGCCGGTGTGGTTATCACCTCACCCAAAGGGGAAAAATTCGGCTACGCTTTACAACTACAATTTACTTGCACCAATAACGCAACAGAATACGAAGCCCTACTCCATGTCATACGGTTGGCACGAGAGGTGAACATAAGTCGGATCCAATGTTTCGGTGACTCTAATCTTGTTTCTCAGCAAGTATTAGGAAAATGGGATTCCAAAGACCCCATCATGGCAGCCTACATGCGAGAGGTTTCGAGGCAAGCCGAATTCTTCACTGGCTATAAGTGGACCACGTTGACCGCAGACAAAATGAGACAACCGACGCCCTGTCCCAAGTTGGTTCACAAGGAAAGCCGGTTCCGCTAAATGTCTTCCTTGATGTTTTGTTGCACCCATCTGTTCGCCCCCTATGGAGTAGGACATAGCAGTGCCAGACCCAGAGATGGCCTTGGTAGCTGCAATACATGTCACTCCCTCATGGGTCATACCTTATTTGGACTACAAAACCCGGGGTATCCTCCCAACGGACGAAGTATTGGCCAGAAAGATTATCAGACGCAGCAAGTCCTTTGTGCTTATCGACGGCGAACTACACCGGCTTAGTGATACGCGAGGGATGATAATTGCTTCTTGCCCTTCGTTGGTTACTCCAAGTGGAAGGTGAGATGCAGCGTAGCGGCAAGTTTCCCTGGGTGAAGACACCAAGGTTGAGTATCGACCAGTAGGACTCCAGAGATGATAAGTAGGTGTCAGCGGGGCAAATGAAGTGGACCTGCACACAGACACAAATAACTTTGCTCCCAACGAAGTTCGGAGAGGTTGTCAATCTCTCCGTTCTTGTTTTTTTACAAAGGATCAAAACACAAGGGATAATGATAATGATAGCAACTGAAAGTAAAAACAGAAAAGTAAATAAGCGTGTAAACAGTGATGAGAATATGGACCGGGTTCCCGTGATGTTCACTAGTGATGTCTTTCTCCCAAAATACGATAAAACTGCTATGTGAGGTAAACAAATTACAGATGGGCAATTGACAGGATTATAAACGCACCGATATGCTAAGTATGCTACAAAGAAAGGAAGAGGCTCAAAAGCATGGGCGGTACGCCAAAATAAGTAGACCGAAATCCAACTTCATCTACGACTAATCATCCACCTTAAGATATCTATCCAGAACATCTCGCTGGTATTAAGTTGCGAGCCCCACCCAAAGTGTAGACCCAAAGCAACAGACAACTGCATTAAAAGCACTTTGCGTAAAGTAAACAATCCTTGCAACCGTGGTTACAAGCACCGCTGTTTTCCCCTTGTGGCAACAGCACATCCCCTACTCATGTTTCTGTCACTCAAGCGTGTCATCAGGGGGGCATGAACCCACAATCGAGCATAACGTTCCCTCTTGGAGTTACTACCTACTACTTGGACAAAGCGATAAACATCAACGGAGAACATGCAAGAATTACTTAGGAACAAAAATATAAAAGATAAGAACCAAATATATTACTCTATCACAATCTGAAAATAATCTCATAATCCATCAGATCCCATCAAACTCAGCATAGCAACAACAGAAAGATTATATATGTGCCTCGATCATGTAGGGAAGCTCACGAGGTCTAAACCATGAAGAACAAAGAGGGGAGGAGAACATAAAATAGTAACTGATCACGGACCCATGGTCCAAAGGAAACTACTCACGACACATCCGAGAAGCATCCATGGTGGAGGGGAAGCTCCCGGAGGTCGATCCTCCCTCCGGCAGGGTGCCGGGAAGAAGTCTGCTGGCACTCCCGATCTTGGAAGTGCGGCGGCGGCGGAACAGACGCGAGATCGTGAAAAAAGGTTCTGTCTTTGGGGGTTTCGCGTCACAGGGAATAAATAGGCGAAGGGGGCAGGGGGGCCACCAGGAGTCCAGGCGCACCCCTGGCGCGACCAGACCCTAGGCCGCGCCAGGTGGCCGCCTGGTTCCCTGGTGGTGGCCCCCCGGCCCTCCTTCGGGGTTCCGGAAACTTCCGTTGCGCTGATTTTTATCCGATTTTCTCGAATTTTTGGAGCACTTTTAATATGGGGGAAACCTGGAATAGAAAAACAGCAAAAAACAGGAACTGGCACTGTGGTGCACTGAGTCAATAAGTTAGTACAAATATGATCAAAAGTGTATGAAAGTGTATCTAGATCATAGCAATATCACACAAAACATGCATGGAGCAAGCAGAAATTATCGATACGTTTGGGACGTATCAATATCCCCAAGCTTAATCCCTGCTCGTCCTCGAGTAGGTAAATGATAACAAGCACAATTTCTGTGGTGACATGCTAGCAATCATATAAGAACTTTGAAAAGTAAAGCAATCAAGGTATGTGATTCAATTCAAGTCACAACATGCAAGAGTCTATATTAGCATTGAAACAAGTAACAAAAGAACATTAGGTGCAAGAGCTCTCGCTGTCCGTGACTCGAATGTCTCCAAATGGTGTTTGCGTGCAAGAAGGGGGATAGGGAATACGAGAAAAAAGTATTTTTGTTGAGAACTCAATCTACTAAAGTTTCACACTTGGTCTTCTTTGGAGTCTTATCTTGACTCGTCCCCAGACCACTAGCCAGGTACAAGTCAATTTGATCCACTCCTTTTCGATATTTTGAGCACTCATGCAATGGATGAGCGTAAGAACGAAAGTTGACACTTAGGATGGCAAAGAGAGAAATATGGTGGAGGAGGAAGACAAAAAGGGTGAGAAAGGCTCACATCAATGAGGACAATCATAGGCGAGAAGGCCAAATACTACATATGATGTGAGGAGCAGGGATTGCCATGCAATGGATGCACATATGAGCTAGAAAGCTCTCCAATGGAACTAGTGGGGTGCATCTAACTTGCTCGCTCATGAAGACCTAGAGATCTATTGAGGAGGATCATCCTTGGAATATGCAAGCCAAGTTCTATAGTGTGAAGGTCCCCACATAGCTATATGCATGAATGATCATCTCTATGGAGTACAAGGATAATAGGGAGTACTAGTGTGGATCTATCAAAAGGATAGTAGTGTTGCCCCTTTCTCTCTTTTTATTTATTTTTCTATTTTTTCTATTTTTTTGGTGGCCTCAATGGCTCTTTCTATTTAACTTTCATTTGTCCTCTTTGGGATCTTTTATTTTGTCCACTTCGGGATCTTTTCCTCACTTAAGGGAAACATTCCAATTTACAAGAGGGTATAGAAGATCTTTCACACTTACAAGGTACTCAAAACATAAAGAAGATGTAGCTATCATGATGTATGCAATGTATGCCTCTGCCAGTGTAGCAGGAACCTGTATGACATGAAGATCAAGTCATGAAGAGGTGGATGTTGCATGCCAATATATCTCGGAAAGGCTATGGAAATGCCTTGATAGGTAGGTATGGTGGATGTTTTGAGGAAAGATATAAGAAGGTTTATGATGACAGAGCGTATCATGCCAAGGGTTTGGATGTACCGACGAAGGTGGACGCCAACTCTCGGAGTGAGAATAAAGCAATGCACGTCACGGGAGAGGCTAGCAAATATGAGGAGGTGCAAGTGTCAACTTTCAATACTTACATTAATCCGAAGAACTCATGCACTTATTATCGGTAACTCTCAATCTAATAAGGAGGTTCACATAGATTCAAGTACCCCGAGGAGGAGTGTATGGAGGTTTGGTTCTCCTTGCGCATCCTCGACTCATGGTACGTGAATATACTCTAATATCCGATCCCTCCAAAGATTAGCGATCCATCTAGTAGCTAGAGTTCTCAACTAGTTTTGTATGTTTTGAAAATACACACAGATTGCCCAAATTACGTCACCTATCACTAATAGGCTAGGGCTCTTGACACCAAAAGTTCAAACTTTAGTCACATCAATACCTCAAAACTATTGCAAGTTAGTACTAAAATTAAATAGCAACCTCAATTACCTACTCTCAAGACAAGACACAACTCAATGCAACAACCAACTCTCTTAACAAGATAAACATGAAAACTAAAGAGAGTTTCGGAAAAAAACTAAACAAAAGCCAAGGCTCTTGCTAACGACAAACTAAGACTAAAACTAAACATGGCAGTATCTACGAAAAGATAAAGAACACACAACACTAAAAATATAGGTATGCAAAATCCTATGATGTGTTCTAGATTGGAGTGGAGCGTGTTTCTCTCCCACACAAAGTAAGATGGGGTCTAACTTGTTATGAACAACAAGAAAAGCTAAAGAAAATTAAAAATAAAACCTAAGATCGAGACGCTCCAAGCATAG
Source organism: Bromus sterilis (assembly GCA_950022295.1). NCBI lineage: Eukaryota > Viridiplantae > Streptophyta > Magnoliopsida > Poales > Poaceae > Bromus > Bromus sterilis. The sequence continues at coordinate 318,491,125 of OX465596.1, read as the reverse complement.
CACATAACGCATGAAGTGATAAAAATATAGTGAGACGAAGGACGAACTGATGATTGTTGATGGAGAAGGGGATGCACGGGGGGATCCCCAAGCTTAGACGCTTGAGTCTCCTTCAATATTTATTGGGGATGCATGGGGGCATCCACAAGACTGAGCGCTTGACACTCCCGGATCTTTTTTCATCATCTTCCATCGCACACTTGAAAACTCCCTTCATACATAACTCATCATAAGCTCATTAGAGAGGTTAGTACCCTTAATAAAATAATTCCCCCCAGTGGATATAAATATATTCTTGAAGAGATACTGTTTCTCAAGATTGCCAAAAGGTTTTTGCAAAGAAAAAGCAAACTTAAGGTTTGCAAAAGTAAGGAAAGGAAAAACGTGGCAGAATATGTGAAAAAACATAACAACAGGTAGTACATAATTTTTTCGGGGTACTTCTGCAACTCAAATAAAAAAAACTCAGAACATACGAAAGTTTCACAATTGTATAGAGCATGATGTGTAAAAATTTCAGCTCAAAAATATGAACTGGTGATTTGTTCCGATTTTTTCCGTCAAGAAGACAGAATCTGTTTTCTGGACAGGATGTCACAACTTTTGCTTCCCTTATCATAAGAGGCTATAACTTGGCACAAAGCTTGAAAATAAAGATACAATGATGTTGCTACAGTAGTAACAATCATCAAGACCACTGAGAACAGAAGTAAAAACATCTTGGGTTGCCTCCCAACAAGCGCTTTCTTTTACGCCTTTAAGCTAGGCATAAGGAAAAAGAAGAATCAAAGGTCTCCAAGATCGTCGGAATCATAAAAACCTTCAAATTGATTTTCAATAAGCTCATTCTTCTTATTCTTCTTCCTAGGAAAGAGGTACTTACGTTTCTCCTTACCGCGTAAGCGTATGTGCCCGTTACCAATATCAATGAAGCCTTTCATAGCTCAGAGGAAGTCCCTTCCAAGCACGATGTTACTTTGGTTTGGCTCCATGATGAAGAAATCCATCGGTGTAATCCTATGAAGGAATGCAGCTTGGACTTCTTTTACCTTTCCTTTAACCTCTGAAATATCTCCATTAGCATGTTCATGCTAAGATGACAATTTATCCATATCTAGTTTCAAAGAATCATAAAGTAATTTTGGCATAGTAGAAACCATGGATCCAATATCACAAAAAGCAAGGAAGTCTTGGTTAGAGATGCTAATCCTAACAAAGGGTTCCCAATCATCATCTATCTCCAACATTTATTTCTTGTTGGACTTAAATTCTTCTACCTTCCTCAAGTCTAGAGCATCCATCCTCTTTTCAATAGTGGCAAGTCTATCTATAACAATATCGATACTACGATCATAAACAAAATAACTAGATAGACTATGCAAAATATCAAGAGCTCTAGCTTCATCACACTCTAAAAAGTATCCTTCAGCTATAATGTCAAGAGAGTGTTTACACCACTTAAAAAGACCATGGTAAAAATTCCTAAGTACAATTTTTATAGGTATCCAAGGCATAATTCTTTTATGTGCTACAGAAATTCTGTTCCATGCCTTCTTCATATTTTCTCCATCTCTTTGACGGAAATCAAGAACTTCCGATTCTCGCAAAGCACCAAGTCCTAACATGTTCATCTAAACAAGGAGGACTACTAAAAGCAAGATAAATAATTTTTTTGTGATTTTTGATATAAGACACAAAGATAAAAACAGAAAGGTAAACTAACAAAACTAAAAAGAAAAGGTAAAAAGTAACGGTCAACTCCCCTATCTTAGCACTCGGAGTCCCCGGCAACGGCGCCATAAATTTGCTTGATACGCGAGAGATGATAATTTCTTCTCGCCCTTCGTTGGTTACCCCAAGTGGAAGGTGAGATGAAGCATAGCGGCAAGTTTCCCTTGGTGAAGACACCAAGGTTGAGTATCGACCAGTAGGACTCCGGATATGATAAGTAGGTGTCAGCGGCGCAACTGACGTGGACCTGCACACAGACACAAATTAACTTTGCTCCCAACGAAGTTCCGAGAGGTTGTCAATCTCTCCGGTCTTATTGTTTACAAAGGATCAAAACACAAGGGATAATGATAATGATAGCAACTGAAAGTAAAAACAGAAAAGTAAATAAGCGTGTAAATAGTGATGAGAATATGGACCGGGGTCCCGTGATGTTCACTAGTGATGTCTCTCTCCCAAAAGACGATAAAACTGCTATGCGAGGTAAAAAAAATTACAGCTGGGAAATTGATAGGATTAAAATGCACCGCAAGGATAACTATGCTACAAACAAAGGAAGAGGCTCAAAAGCATGGGCAATACGCTAAAATAAGTAGACCGAAATCCAACTTCATCTACTACTAATCATCCACCTTGAGATATCTATCCAGAACATCTCCCTGGTATTAAGTTGTGAGCCCCACCCAAACTGTAAACCCAAAGCAACAGACAACTGCATTAAAATCACTTTGCGTAAAGTAAACAATCCTTGCAACCGCAGTTACAAGAACCGTTTTCCCCCCTTGTTGCAACAACACATCCCGTAGACTCATGTTTCTGTCACTCAAGCGTGTCATCAGGGGGCATGAACCCACAATCGATCATAACGTTCCCTCTTGGAGTTACTACCTACTACTTGGCCAAAGCAATAAAAAACAACAGAGAACATGCAAGAATTACTCAAGAACAAAAATATAAGAGATAAGAACCAAATATATTACTCTATCACAATTTGAACATAATCTCATAATCCATCAGACCCCATCAAACTCAGCATAGCAACAACAGAAAGATTACATATGTGCCTCAATCATATAGGGCAGCTCACGAGGTCTAAACCATGAAGAACAAAGAGGGGAGGAGAACATCACATAGCTACTGATCACGGACCCATGGTACAAAGGAAACTACTCATGGCACATCCGGGAAGCGTCCATGGTGGAGGGGAAGCTCCCGGAGGTCGATCCTCCCTCCGGCAGGGTGCCGGGAAGAAGTCTGCTGGCGCTCCTGATTTTGGAAGTGCGGCGGCGGCGGAACAGAGGCGATATCGCGAAAAGGGTTATGTCTTTGGGGGTTTCGCGTCACGTGGAATAAAAAGGCGAAGGGGGGGCAGCCAGGGGGTCCACCAGGAGTCCAGGCGCCCCCTGGCGCGGCCAGACCCTAGGCCGCACCAGGTGTCCGCCTGGGTCCCTGGTGGTGGCCCCCCGACCCTCCTTCGGGGTTCCGGAAGCTTCCGTTGCGCTGATTTTTTATCTGATTTTTCCCGAATTTTTGGAGCACTTTTAATATGGGGGAAACTTGGAATAGAAAAACATCAAAAAACAGGAACTGCCACTGTGGTGCACTGAGTGAATAAGTTAGTACAAATATGATTAAAAGTGTATGAAAGTGTATCTAAATCATAGAAATATCACACAAAACATGCATGGAGAAAGCAGAAATTATCGATACTTTTGGGACATATCACTTACTCCACTTGCGTTTTCCAGCGATGTGTTTCACCAGAAGAAGGGCGATCCATATTGAATGAAATACATTCTGGAGACTGTGGTCATCATGACGACTCTCGCTCCCTTGTGGCCAAAGCTTACCGTCATGGATTCTATTGGCCCACGGCTCATGCAGATGCGGAGGACATAGTAAGGAGGTGCGATGGTTGCCAGCGTTATGTCAGGCAGGAGCATGTGCCAGCTCAGGAACTCAAGATGATTCCGATCACTTGGACTTTCGCAATCCGGGGGCTTGATATGGTGGGACCTTTCAAACATTAAAAATGCGGGAACACTCACCTTCTGGTTGCAGTGGATAAATTTACTAAGTGGGTTGAAGCAGAGCCGGTCAGTAAATGCGATGCGGCAACAACACTCAAATTCTTGAAGAAGAACATCTTCAGATTCGGTTACCCCCACAGCATCATCACTGATAATGGAAGTAACCTGTCAGAAGGTGTCATGCAACGTTTCTGTGAGAGGGAGAATATCCGGCTTGATCTCACGTCTGTGGCTCACCCGCAGTCTAATGGACAAGCCGAGAGAGCTAACTAGGAGTTAATACGTGGCATCAAACCCCGACTTCGCATTCATTTACAAAGAACGTCGGGTTGTTGGGTTGAGGAAATACCCTCTATTCTTTGTAGTATTAGGACTACACCCAACAGGTCGACTGGCTATACGCCTTTCTTCCTGGTCTATGGAGATGAAGCCGTTCTCCCAAGTGACATCCGTCACGATTCACCCCGGGTCACCGCTTATGTTTAGGCCGACAATGAGAAGACATAAATCTTTAGATGTCCTCAATGAAGAACGAGATTTAGCGGCCTCCAAGTCATCTATCTATCAGCAAGTCATGCGGCATTATCATAGTCACCGCATCAAAAGTCGGAATTTCCAGGAAGGGGACTTAGTGCTCCGTCTAATACAGAAAAAGGGCAGTATGCACAAGATATCCCAACCTTGGGAAGGACCATTTGTGGTAAGCAAGAATTTATACAATGGATCCTACTACCTGGTGGATATACGAGAGCCGTCCCAATCCAAAACATCGGGGGACGAAATGCCTCGACCATGGAACGTCGCTCAGCTCCGTCCCTATTATACTTGAGTAGACCAGGAATATTCGTGTACATCCGTTTGAAGACATCAGTAATAGTATAAAAGCCGGTTATTCCATGCCGACTTCCTCCTCTTTTTTCTTTGAAGTTTATCCTTCTTTCATCATGCATTGCATTCTTGCATCTCATTATCTATTTATCTGGAGACCTGGGGGCTTGATCAACCCTATATTGGTACCGGGCATATATATGACTTTATTAAGGGGAACCTGGGGGCTTGATATCTTTTTACTTCAGCTCTTTATCTAGGGACTCGACATATATATGAAATTAGCCTATTGTGGCATTATTTTCGCATGTATAGCTGATGCAAACTCGCACTCATATGACCTCAGTGAGCCGTCCTAGTTCAGTCATCGGACGGCTCTATAAGATGCCTATTGAGACTGAATCTATCACAGGGAACGCTAGAATAAGTCATGCGATGCCTGCTTACAGAGAAGTTTCGACCTACGCGCAAATAAGTGATCGACAATTCCTTTTTGTGAGTCAATCAGAAACATCCTATTAAGGATAAGGTTGATCCTGAACTCCTATGGTTAAAGGATGGCACATAAATCACGTGTACGGCCGGCTTCTTATGAGCCTTTACATTTTTCTTGCATACATAAGCATATTTTTAAGTTATCAAGAATATGTTGAAACATGTTTTTTTCTCCCATAACATGAACATGTTATGATCTTACTAACTAATCCACATATGTCCACAGATAGGTTTTTACCTGTCTCCAACTGCCGGCTTCTATATACATAATTAAGTGCACTAAGGTCGGTATTTGGGGTCCGTAAATTGATCTCTATTATGACTCGGCATGACATACAATTGTCTATACCGACTCATGGGGGCTACATATAATCAAGTGGCCGACTTCCCAAGAACCGTCTCTCAGTTACAGAAACCGGCTAACTGGCGTTCTGGAGAATGAAAAATTTGCAGTCACTAAACAATCTTGTACAGACCAAGAGAAGAGATTTTTCGTTGACTGGAAAACAGATCAACAACAAAAGCCGTCTTGTCAGGAGAGTCAGATTTATTCGGTAAAGATGAAGCTACGAAGGCTCTTTTCTGGAAGAATTATCTGTGAAATCACCATAGATGTTGGAGGACACAACAATGTAAATCAAAAGAGTCGGCTCTGATTTACCATAAAATTTGGCATTCATATCTACATAAAAGGTCCAGGAAGATCATCGTGAAGCCAACATCGCGCCGAGTTGGGGGGCTAATGTCGGGGGATGGTTAAAGACCATAACCCGGCATATTGGCGACCCAGGCCGACTCGTTCAAGGAAGGCCCAGAAGGATACCCAGCTATGGCCCGGGTTGTGCCAAGTTTGAAGACCGAAGGCCTTAGAAGGAAGTTACCTTACCTTGAAGAACAAGGGAACTATTTGTAATTAGGCTAGAACTCTATCTCGTATAGGAGTCAGATTCATGTAAACCATAGGACCCGGCATCTATATAAGCCGAGGGCCTCAGGACGTCAAAGGGACAACTCAACTTAGAACCTCTCGAGGCATAGGTAGCGATCCCGCACCGTTATAATCGAGAACTCGACATCCAATAATAGAAAAGCAGGAGTAGGTCTTTACCTTATGAGTGGCCAAAACCTGGGGAAAACTCTTGTGTCTCGTGACTTCGCCGACTCTCTCCTCGAATCCAACTCTTAGCCAAGGCCCCGCGTTAAGTCCTCCCATGAGGACATCTGTCGTGACTTTCCCACGACAGCTCCCACTCCGACACCCTAGCAGCCGCGGAAACTAGATCTGCCATCGGCGCCGCTGCACGCCGTCCTCGCGCCCCGTTCCCAGCCGCCTAGCCCCTTGCGTGCACCACCACCTCGCCGGAGTAGCCGTGCCGGAGCACTGCCACCGCCAGCCTCGCCCAGATCGGGATCGAGAGCGACCCCATGCGTGGATGCCAGCCACGTGGGTCGGCGCAGCCTCGCGGCCCATCGAGCGCCCCACGACCCAAGTCCACCACGCGACCTCCCCAGCCCACTGCGTCCCCCTCGTCCCGGGCACCGTGCAACTATTCTCCGCCCACCCACTACTTCGGCCGAGCCCATGGTGAGCTGCTCGCTGATGTCTACGCACGCTTCTATTCTTGTAGACTATGTTGGGCCTCCAAGCGCAGAGGTTTGTAGGACAGTAGCAATTTCCCTCAAGTGGATGACCTAAGGTCTATCGAACTCAGGGAAGTAGATGTTGAAGATGGTCTCTCTCAAGTAACCCTGCAATTAAGATACAAGAAGTCTCTTGTGTCCCCAACACACCTAATACAATGGTAAATTGTATAGGTGCACTAGTTCGGCGAAGAGATGGTAAAATATAGGTGATAGGTGTGGAAAAGCAAGGTAATATAAATCTGTATTAAAAAGTGCAGCAAGCAAACAAGTGGTAAACGTGAGCACAAACGGTATTGCAATGGTGGAAACAAGGCCTAGGCTTCATACTTTAACTAGTGGCAACTCCCAACAACATTAACATAGTCTAATCACATGATAGTTCCCATAAAACATGAAATGGAGACGTACTCGGAGGTCATTCCTTTGTGGTCAAGAGAGGACGAGAATTGTGTAGGGCTACAAAAGCACACCTCAGAGTTCGTAGTTCTCATATATGGATTTACCAATGTCACCGCGGCCATCCAAAGAGAGTACCACAATCACCACAACATATCTAAAGGATAGTCAAAGATAAGCACCAAGAGACTCTCAATCTTCAATCAACACACAAAAGAGGAAATCACTCATGAAAATATTCTTCTAACACATGTCCAATAAACCGTTGTCACCATTGTCTCGAGGATTATACTAGATAAGATCAAGTGAGTACATCAATCCAATACATAGAGGAAGGGGAAATATCATGGGATCACCCTAGATTAACATAGCCTATGATCATAACGAAGATCACATCATGGGAGAGGGAGAATAACACATAGCTACTGGTAGAAAACCTTAGCCCCGAGGAGGAACTACTCCCGCTTCATGGAGGGAGGAAGCAACGTCGATGGAGATGAATCCGGGGGCACTTCCAAGTCCCAACAGGGTGCCGACATAGTAATTCTGGTCTCCCGAAGCTTGTTGGCGATGGCGGCGGAGATCGGAATTGCTTCTGGAGAAAAGGGGTCTGGAATGAGGGTTTTCGCGACGGGAGTATAAATAAGGGCCAAGGGGGGCAGCCAGGGGAGGTCCCAGTCGCCCAGGCGGCCACCCGACGAGGGTCCACCACTGTCCGCGCCATGAGGGCGCTTGGGGTCTTTGGGCCACCCCAATACTTCATCCTCCGGCTGGAGGACTCTTCTAGAACACTGATTTTTATATATTTTCCCGGAATTTTCTGAGCACTTTTAATAATGGGAAAACCTGAAATACAAAAACAACAGAAAACAGAAACTGACACTAGGGTGCACTGAGTTAATAGGTTAGTCCAAATATGATAAAAAATGTATGAAAGTGTATCAAAAGCATAGCAATATCACACAAAACATGCATGGAGCAAGCATAAATTATAGATACGTTTGGGACGTATCAACATCCCCAAGCTTAATTCCTGCTCGTCCTCGAGTAGGTAAATGATAACAAGCATAATTCTGTGGTGACATGCTAACAACCATATAAGAACTTTGAAAGTAAAGCGATAAAGGTATGTAATTCAATTCAAGTCATAGAAGCCAAGAGTCTATATTAGCATTGAAACAAGCAAAATAAGAACATCAGGTGCAAGAGCTCTCGCTGTCCGTGACTCGAATGTCTCCAAACGGTGTTTGCGTGCAAGAAGTGGGAGATGTGAATATGAGATTTTTTTTGTTGAGAACTCAATCTACTAAAGTTTCACACTTAGTCTTCTTTGGGATTTATCTTGACTCGTCCCCAGACCACTAGCCAGGTACAAGTCAATTTGAGCCACTCCTTTTCATTATTCAGAGCAATCATGCAATGGATGAGCGTAAGCACGAGAGTTGACACTTAGGATGGCAAAGAGAGAAGTTTGGTGGAGGAGGAAGAGAAAAAGGGTGTGAAAGGCTCACATCAATGAGGACAATCATAGGTGAGAGAAGGCCAAATGATAGATATGATGTGAGGAGTAGGGATTGCCATGCAACAAATGCACATATGAGGTAAGAAAAGCTCTCCAATGCAACTAGTGGGGCTGCATCCAACTTGCTCGCTCATGAAGACCTAGAGCTCGTTTGAGGAGGCTCATCCTTGGAATATGAAAGCAAAGTTCTATAGTGTGAAGGTCCCCACATAGCTATATGCATAAATGATCATCTCTATGAAGTACAAGACAAGAGGGAGTACGAGTGTGGATCTTTCAAAAGGAATAGTAGTGTTGCCCCTTTCTCTCTTTTTATTTCCTTTTCTATTTTTTCTATTTTATGTATTTTTTTGGTGGCCTCAATGGCTCTTTCTATTTAACTCTCATTTGTCCTCTTTGGGATATTTTAAATTTGTCCACTTTGGGATCTCTTCCTCACTTAAGGGAAACACTCTATTTTACAAGAAGGTATAGAAGATCTTCACACTTTACAAGGTACTCAAACATAAAGAAGATGTAGCTATCATGATGTATGCAAATGTATGCCTCTGCTAGTGTAGCAAGAACATGTATGTCATGAAGATCAAGTCATGAGAAGGTGGATGTTGCATGGCAATATATCTCGGAAAGGCTATGGAAATGCCTTGATAGGTAGGTATGGTGGTTGTTTTGAGGAAAGATATAGGGAGGTTTATGACGACAGAGCGTATCATGCCAGGGGTTTGGATGCACTGGCGAAGGTGGACGCCAACTCTCGGAGTGAGAAGAGGGCAATGCGCGGCGCCGAAGAGGCTAGAAAATATGAGGAGGTGGAAGTTTCAACTTTCATTACTTACATTAGTCCAAAGAACTCATGCACTTATTATCGGTAACTCTCAATCTAATGAGGAGGTTCACAAAGAGACAAGTACCCCGAGGAGGACTGTATGGGGGGTTGGTTATCCTTGCGCATCCTCAACTCATGGTACATGAGTGTACTCTAATATCCGATCCCTCCAAAGATTAGCGATCCATCTAGTAGCTATATTTCTCAACTAGTTTTGTAGGTTTTGAAAATAAACACGGATTGCCAAAACTACGACACCTATCACTAATAGGCTAGTGCTATTAACACCAAAAGTAAGTTCAAACATGACTCACAACAATACCTCAAAACTATTGGAAGTTACTACTACAATTGAATAGCAACCTCAATTACCTACTTAAAGACAAGACACAACTCAGTGCAACAACCAACTCTCTTAACAAGATAAACATGAAACCTAAAGAGAGTTCCAGCAACAAACTAAACAAAAGCTAAAGCTCTTGCGAAAGACAAACATGAAAACTAAAACTAAACATGGCAGCAGCTACAAAAAGATAAAGAACACACAACAAAAGAAAGATAAGCATGAAATCCTATGATGTGTTCTAGTTTGAAGTGGACCGTGTTTCTCTCCCACACGAAGAAATCTAGGTTCTAACTTTTTATGAACAACAAACAAAGCTAAAGAAAACTAAAAAGGAAACCTAAGAGCGAGACACTCCAAGCATAGCACATAACGCATGTAGTGATAAAAATATTGTGAGACGATGGACGAACTGATGATTGTTGATGGAGAAGGGGATGCACGGGGGCATCCCCAAGCTAAGACGGTTGAGTCTCCTTGAATACTTATTGGGGATCCACGGGGGAATCTCGAAGCTTGAGCGTTTGACACTCCCGGATCTTCTTTCATCATCTTCGCTCGCACACTTGAAAACTCTCTTCATACATAACTCATCATAAGCTGATTAGAGAGGTTAGTACCCTTAATAAAATAATTTTTCTCCACTGGAAATAAAGATATTCTTGAAGAGCTACTGTTTCTCAAGATTGCCAATTTTTTTTGCAAATAAAAAGCAAGCTTAAGGTTTGCAAAAGTGAAGAAAGGCAAAACGTGGGAGAATCTGTGAAAAACAGAACAACAGGTAGTAAAGAATTTTTTGTGGGTACTTCTGCAACTCAAATAAAAAAACTAACATATGAAAGTTTAAAAATTGTATAGAGCATGCTGTGTAAAACATTCAGCTCAAAAAGATGAACTGGTGATTTGTTTTGATTTTTTTCCGTCAAGCAGACAAAATCTGTTTTCTAGACAGCATGTCACAAATTTTGCTTCCCTTATCATAAGAGGCTAGAACTTGGCACAAAGCTTGAAAATAAAGATACGATGATGTTGTTACAGTAGTAACAATCACCAAGACCACTAAAAACAGAAAGTAAAAACTCAAAGTAAAGATAACAAGGGTTGTCTCCCTAGAGCACTTTCTTTATAGCCATAAAGATAGGCTTAAGATTTTAATGATGCTATTGTAGGAATAAGAGTTGAAGAACAAAAGAGAGCATCAAGAAGAAAATACCAAACACATTTAAGCCTAACATGCTTCCTATGCAAAGGGATCTTGTAGAGAAATAACTCGTTGGAGCATAAGGATATTAGCATAGGAAGGCAAAAGTGCAACGTCAAAACCTTCAACATAAAGGGAGGGAACTTGATATTACCTAAATATCTATAAGCATATGTTCCCCTCTCATAATAATTTTCAGTGGGATCATGAATAAACTCAACAATATAAGTATCACATAAAAAATTCTTATCATGATCCACAAGCATAGAAAATTTATTACTCCCCACATAAGCAAAATCCTTCTCATTAGTAATAGTGGGAGCAAACTCAACAAAGTAGCTATCACATGAATCATTCTTATCATGATCCACTTGCAAAATTTTATTCTTTATAGCATAAGTGTCATCACAATAATCATCATAGATAGGAGGCAAAGTATCATCAAAATAAATTTCCTCATCAAAACTTGGGGGGCTAAAAAGATCATCTTCATCAAACATAGCATCCCCAAGCTTATAGCTTTGCATATCATTAGCATCAAAAGTGTTCAAAGAAGACATACTAATAACATTGCTACTAACTTTAGTGTTATGCAAATAATAAAGCTCCATAGGCTTTTTGATTTTCTCTTCAAACACTTCATGTCCGAACTCAAGGTAGAGCTCATAAAGCTCTCTCATAATATTTTTGTTGTTTTCCATAAGCCTAACTAGTGAAAATAAATACAAGAAACGAAAATATTTAATTGCAAGATCTAAAGATATACCTTCAAACCTTACCTCCCCGGCAACGGCGCCGAAATAACTTGTGTCTACGCACGCTTCTATTCTTGTAGACTATGTTGGGCCTCCAAGCGCAGAGGTTTGTAGGACAGTAGCAATTTCCCTCAAGTGGATGACCTAAGGTTTATCGAACTCAAGGAAGTAGAGGTTGAAGATGGTCTCTCTCAAGCAACCCTGCAATTAAGATACAAGAAGTCTCTTGTGTCCCCAACACACCTAATACAATGGTAAATTGTATAGGTGCACTAGTTCGGCGAAGAGATGGTAAATATAGGTGATAGGTGTGGCGAAGCAAGGTAATATAAATCTGTAATAAAAAGTGCAGCAAGCAAACAAGTGGTAAACATGAGCACAAACGGTATTGCAATGGTGGAAACAAGGCCTAGGCTTCATACTTTCACTAGTGGCAACTCCCAACAACATTAACATAGTCTAATCACATGATATTTCCCATAAAACATGAAATGGAGACGTACTCGGAGGTCATTCCTTTGTGGTCAAGAGAGGACGAGAATTGTGTAGGGCTACAAAAGCACACCTCAGAGTTTGTAGTTCTCATCTATGGATTTACCAATGTCACAGCGGCCATCCAAAGAGAGTACCACAATCACCACAACATATTTAAAGGATAGTCAAAGATAAGCACCAAGAGACTCTCAATCTTCAATCAACACACAAAAGAGGAAATCACTCATGAAAATATTCTTCTAACCCATGTCCAATAGACCGCTGTCACCATGGTCTCGGGGATTATACTAGATAAGATCAAGTGAGTACATCAAGCCAATACATAAAGGAAGGGGAAATATCATGGGATCACCCTATATTAACATAGCCTATGATCACAACGAAGATCACATCATGGGAGAGGGAGAAGAACACATAGCTACTGGTAGAAAACCTTAGCCCCAAGGAGGAACTACTCCCGCTTCATGGAGGGAGGAAGCAACGTCAATGGAGATGAATCCGGGGGCACTTCCCCGTCCCGGCAGGGTGCCGACACAGGAATTCTGGTCCCCCGAAGCTTCTTGGCGATGGCGGTGGAGATCGGAATTGCTTCTGGAGAAAAGGGGTCTGGAATCAGGGTTTTCGCGACGGGAGTATAAATAAGGGCCAAGGGGGGCAGCCAGGGGAGGTCCCAGTCGCCCAAGCGGCCACCCGGAGCGGGTCCATCCCTGGCCGCGCCAGGAGGGCGCCTGGGGGCTGTGGGCCACCCCAGGACTTCATCCTCCGACTGGAGGACTCTTCTAGAACGCTGATTTTTATATATTTTTCCCAGAATTTTCTGAGCACTTTTAATAATGGGAAAGCCTGAAATACAAAAACAACAGAAAACAGAAACTGATGCTGGGGTGCACTGAGTTAATAGGTTAGTCCAAATATGATCAAAAGTGTATGAAACTGTATCAAAAGCATAGCAATATCACACAAAACATGCATGGAGCAAGCAGAAATTATAGATACGTTTGGGACGTATCACTCGCCCCTTTTTTATCCTTGCCGTTGATCCTGTTGGACCGACCCACCCGTAGATATCGCCTTGTGCGCTGTTTAGTATCTAGTGCTCTATGGTTTAGGCATGTTAGCGCAGATTGGGCCCAGTGCCCAATTTATTATTTCCTTGGCAATTTAAATGGCAGATTGTGTTGCGAATTGTCGAGGCTTATATCTTTTAACGGTAGCTCGGATCGCAACACATTCTACATGTAACTTGCTTAGAATTTTGTGTAGATTAATAAATTGTTGCTCTATGGCATGTTTGCAATTGTCTACATGCGATTTGACTGCTAATTACCACCGCATGCCATCGTAAATGGTTGCTTAATAACTTAATAACTGTAACTCTGATTAAAATGTTCTTTATATGTAACTTGACTAGAATTTCATGTAGATTATAATTGTGTTATTTTTTTTCCTTAACCAATGTAAAATATGGTTTAGGGCAGAATAGTACCAAATTCTTTAATTGTCGTGGGGTACTTAGTGATATGCCATGTTTAGGATTTCACCTCACTTAAAATGACTAGCTTAGATAGTTTGCTTTATGCTTCACCCGTCTTACCATGATTGTGTGATATGCCATGCTTGTGCGAGATGCCAAGCTAAGAACCTTTGCTCATGTTGTGTAGCTAAACAACTTAAACCATTGCTAAACGTGAAATATCGTTGTGTGAGATCGATACTTCACTTAACCTGCTAGTAACCACTCTCGACGGTAGATGCGATATCGTAGTGCATTGTCTCGTGTTCCTTCTTGATCTTGCTTGATTGTGCTTGCTTCGTAGTAATAGATGCATGTTCGTTGATTGCATTACCAGTGCTTAATTCTCCTGTGCTCCTGCGGATACTCTCGGAGACGATGCGAGCTTGCGATCGCCTACACCTTCGGAACCGTCATCTCAACATGTAAGGGGGGCATATATCATGCTTATAACTTTCAGCTCACTTGCCTATCCATAGTACAAAACGATTGTTTGATCCGACCACCTCATATTTTTGCCTCTCAAATGAACCCAAATAGCCATGTCCCCACATCGCACAAACTTTTGTTTGGCCACGTACCTTGCTTCCTTAACCACTGCTTAGTATGCATGCTTACGCTGCTATCCATGTTCCGCTGTTACTCCTTGGATTGGGCTATCACACTATTATATTGTTGTGGATGATATGATTATTATAATGTTGACTATATCTGATGAAGGGTGGAAGGTCCAGGCTATCCCGCCTTGATGCTTTGTTCCATTCGAGTCACCTAGGACCCGAGTTCCAGGTATTGTGTCTCTTGATGAGCATGCCTAACTGCGTGTGTGATACTATGGGGTCCCCTTATCTTACCTACATAGCTCCAAACAGTTCTAGTCGTGTCCCAAGCTGATTTATCATTTGAAAACGTGTGTGTACGAGTTGTCGACCTCGCAGATTTCAAACAACTCGGGCCAGCGGAGACATAGTTCCATTGTTGGTCCACACTTGGAAGCTAGGGGGCTTCCTGATACGCCCCAAACGTATCTATAATTTCTGCTTGTTCCATGCAATTTTATGTGACATTGCTACATGTTTTGCTACACTTTCAAGTCATTTTACACATATTTGGACTAACCTACTAACTCAGTGCACCCAGTGCCAGTTCCTGTCTATTGATGTCTTTTGTTGCAGTGATTTTCTCCAATATAAAATGCCAGAAAAATTCCGGAAAAATCTGAATAAAAATCAGCATGGATGAAGCTTTCGGAATCACCGAAGGAGAGTTGGAGGGGGGCCACCCCCCTTCCAGGCGGCTAGGTGGCACGGCCCCACCCCTGTTCGTGCCACCAGGGCGCTTGGGAGGTGGGGTCCACCTCTGGTGCCCTCTTCGGCGTATTTCTATCCCTCGTCATAGAAACCCTTGAGGAAAAGCCCGCATCGCGATTTACCTCTTTGTTCCGCCGCCGCAGCGCTTCCAAGATCGGGAGTGCCAGAAGACCCCTTCCCGACACCCTGCCGGAGGGAGGATTGACCTCCGGGGACCTCTCCACCACCATGGACGCCTCCTGGACGTGTCGTGTGTAGTCTACCTTCGACCATGGGTCCATGATCAGTAGCTATGTGATGTCTTCTCTCCACCCTTGTTCTTCAATGTTTAGACCTTATGAGCTGCCTACATGATCAAGGTACCTATGTAAATTTCCTGCTGTTGCTATGCTGTGTTTGCTGGGATCCGATGGATTATGAGACTATGTTCAGATCGTGATGAGTTATATATTTGGTTTACCTTTTATATTTTGTTCTTAGTAATTCTTGCATGTTCTGCGTTGCTTTTTATTGCTTTGGCCAAGTAGTACATAGTGACTCCAAGAGGGAGTGTTATGCATGATTGTGGGTTCATGCCCCCGATGTCTAGCTTGAGTGACAAAAACATGAGACTAGGGGATGTGATGTTGACACCAAGGAGAAAATAACGGTGCTTGTAACCGCGGTTGCAAGGATTGTTTACCTTACGCATAGATTGTTAATGCAATTGTCTGTTGCTTTGAGTTTACACTTTGGGTGGGGCTCGAAACTTAATACCAGCGAGATGTTCTGGATAGATATCTCAAGGTGGATGATTAGAAGTAGATGTAGATGGATTTCGGTCTACCTGTCTTGGCGTACTGCCCATACTTTTGAGCACTCTTAATTTCAAGTAGCATAATTAGCATTGCGGCACGTTTATAATTCTGTCAATTTCCCAGCTGTAATTTGTTCACCCATCATTAGCTGTTTATCGTCGTTTGGGAGAGAGACATCACCAGTGAACGTCATGGGACCCCGATCCATGTTTCCACCACTGTTTACACCGCCATTTTATTGACTACTTTTACCTTTCAGTTATACTTATCACCACTACTATCTACCCTTGCGTTTGATCCTTTGTAAACAACAAGGCTGGAGAGATGGACAACCTCTCTGAACTTCGTTGGGAGCAAAGTTACTTGTTGTGTGTTGATACGTCCAAAATGCATCACTATTTTATATAGTAATTCTTTCTTATTCATTGATATATTTCATGATATGATGCTATTCTTATGTTGTTTTGGCTTAATTTACATAGTTTGCAACTTTCCGATGCCGAAGCAGCAGACGCAGGATTCAACGGTAAAAAGTGGACGCTGAGTTGCTAAAGGAGAAGACCTCCAAATTACCTGAAAATCGACGGAGAGTATTTTCCAGAAGAATGACGGGGACACGCAAAACGGAGACCAGAGGGGGCCACCAGGAGCCCAGACGCCCCCTGGTGCGGCCCCACCCCTGGCCGCGCCGGGTGGCCGCCTAGACCCCTGGGGCCACCTCAGGTTCCCTCTCTGGACTATTTATGCCTCCTCGTCTAAAAACCCTAAAAAGAGAGGAGTTTCGCGAGTT
This sequence comes from Bromus sterilis, assembly GCA_950022295.1. Taxonomy (NCBI): domain Eukaryota; kingdom Viridiplantae; phylum Streptophyta; class Magnoliopsida; order Poales; family Poaceae; genus Bromus; species Bromus sterilis. The sequence goes on along the minus strand of OX465596.1, from coordinate 318,474,449 downwards.
CCGCCGCCGCTCCGTGGAGGAAACCTACAGAGGAGAAAAGACATCTCCGACGGGCAGATTCCGCCGGGGAGAGCACCCCCCCGGAAGGGGCGATCATCGCCATCGTCATCACCATCGTCACGGGCATCATCGAGATCATCATCAACATCATCCCCAACACCGGCACCATCTCCATGTTCATCCAATCTCACCTCACAAGTTCAACTTGTGTTGTAATCCGTACTATCTATCCTCTCTACTCTACCGGTGTTGATTGCTACCTTGTGATGAATGCTATTGAGTTTTGTTGGAGAAATATCATTGTGTCCAGATTGTTTATCATCTATTTATCCCCACTGATCATGATCTCTTTTATGTCTCGTGAGTAGTTACTTTAGTTCTTGAGGACATGGGAGAAGTCTAGTTGTTAGTAGTTATATGATGTTGAAGTAATATGTGTTGTTTGATATTTAAGTTGTGTTGTTATTTCCTAGTGGTGTTGTGTGAGTCGAACACTCAACACTTCGCCTTATTAAGGACCTAGGGGAATGCATTGTGTATAAAGAATACTTACGGTGGGTTGCCGGAGTGACAGAAACCTGAACCCCAGTTCGCATGCTTTTGCACGAGGGAACAATGGATCATCGATCGTATTGCTATGGTTAGGCTTTTTCCTTAATTAGTATCTTATATTTGCGGATGCTTGCATGGTGTTTAATCATAAGAGTGCACTTATATTAGTCTAGAGGGTGTACTAGCATAGATCCACCCACTCAATACTTATCAACACGACAAATAGTTGATACGTCTCAAACGTATCGATAATTTCTGCTCGCTCCACGCATGTCTTGTGTGATATTGCTATGATCTAGATACACTTTAATACACTTTTGATCATATTTGGACTAATCTACTAACTCAGTGCACCCCAGTGCCAGTTCCTGTTTTTTACTGTTTTTTTATTTCAGTTTTCCCCCATATAAAAAGTGCTTCAAAAATCCGGGAAGAATCAGATAAAAAATCAGCGTGTCGGAAGACTCCAAAAGCCCGAAGGAGGGCCAGGGGGCCACCACCAGGAACCCAGGCGTCCACCTGGCGCTGCCAGGGGCCTGGCCGCGCCAGGGGGGCACCTGGGCCCCTTGTGCCCCCTGGCTGCCCCCTTCGCCTATTTATTCTCCGTCACGGGAAACTTCCGAAGACAGAACCCTATTTCACAAATTCTCCTCTGTTCTGCCGCCGCCGCGCTTCCAAGATCGGGAGCACCGTCAGGACCCTTCACGGCACCTTGCCGGAGGGAGGATCGACCTCCGGGAGCTTCTCATCCACCATGGACGCTTCTAGGATGTGCCGTGAGTAGTCTACCTTGGACCATGGGTCCGTGATCAGTAGCTATGTGATATTCTCCTCCCTCTTTGTTCTTCATGGTTTAGACCTCGTGAGCTGCCCTACATGATCGAGGCACTTATGTAAGTCTTCTGATGTTGCTATGCTGAGTTTGATGGGATCTGATGGATTATGAGATTATTTTCAGATCGTGATAGAGTAATATATTTGGTTTTGATATCTTATATTTTTTTCCTAAGTAATTCTTGCATGTTCTCCGTTGTTGTTTATTGCTTTGGCCAAGTGGTAGGTAGTAACTCCAAGAGGGAAAGTTATGCTCGATTGTGGGTACATGCCCCTTGATGACACGTTTGAGTTACAGAAACATGAGTCTAGGGGATGTGTTGTGGCCACAAGGGGGAAAACAACGATGCTTGTAACCGCGATTGCAAGGATTGTTTACGTTACGCAAAGTTCTTTTAATGCAGTTGTCTGTTGCTTTGGGTTTACACTTTGGGTGGTGCTCGCAACTTAATACCAGCGAGATGTTTTGGATAGATATCTCAAGGTGGATGATTAGTAGTAGATGCAGATGGATTTCAGTCTACTTATTTTGGCGTACTGCCCATGCTTATGAGCCTCTTCCTTTCTTTTGTAGCATATTTAGCATTGCGGTGCGTTTATAATCCTGTCAATTGCCCATCTGTAATTTGTTTACCTCACATAGTAGTTTTATCGTCTTTTGGGAGAGAGACATCACTAGTGAACATCACGGGACCCCGGTCCATATTCCCATCATTGTTTACAAGCTATTTACTTTTTCAGTATTTACTTTCAGTTGCTATCATTATCATTATCCTTTGTGTGTTTGACCCTTTGTGAACAACAAGACCGGAGAGATTGACAACCTCTGTGAACTTCGTTGGGAGCAAAGTTATTTGTGTAGTGTGTAGGTCCAGGTCAAGGAAGCAACGTTTGTCGTAAACGGTGCCATTGTTTTCTTGCCACCTACTTATCATTGCTGGAGTCCTACGGGAGACAAACCCTATCCTCTACATAGGGGAAATTTGTTGCTATCCTACATCTCACCTTCCACTTGGGGTAACCAACGAAGGGCGAGAAGCCATTACCACTTCCACGCCATCAAGAAAATTTCTGGCGCCGTTGCCGGGGACTCCGAGTGATAAGATATGGTAGTTGCCTAGTATCCTTTACCTTTACTTTTTAGTCTTGTTAGTTTACCTTTCTGTTTTTAACTTTGTGTCTTATCTCAAAAATCACAAAATTATTTATCTTGCTAGTAGCTGTCATTATGTCTGGTCCTTTTGCCTTTGTTGAGACAGAGGTTCTCACCTTAAAAAAAGGTGGTGAAAGTTTAAAAGATGCTTGGTATAGAATTAATGATTCTCAAAAAAGAGCCACCAAGAAGCAACCCACTACTATCCTGCTTAGAAATTTTTATGTTTGGATTACTCCTTGGAATAGGTTCATAATAGATACTGCTATCAGTGGGAATTTCCTAGAAGCTCCAATTTGGGAGTCTCTTAATGTTATTGAAAACCTTGTTGGAAACCTCCCTGTTGCTAGCATACAAGAAGATATAACTCTATCTCACATTATGAAAAAACTTGAAAAGATAGAGTTAGAAATACCAAGTATAACTAGGAGAAATGAGTTGGATCGCAAGATCCAAGAGAATTTGAGTAGGCTTGATAGCTCCATGCATAAAATTATTAAAACTTTGGAGACCATCAAATTCCATGATATGGATCCTTCTAGGATCGATAAGATTGAGGAAATCATTAATACTCTAGGAAATACTTTCTCCTCAATCAAACCAAAAAAGGTAACAACTCTGGACAGAAAGGAACCTAAGTTCAACTATGTCCCTAAGGTTCCCCTACCCAAAAATAATCCACCCATGGCCAAGGAAGTCGAAACCGTGAAAACTTTGGAAGAAATACCTCTCTTTGATAAATTTATAAATGAAATTCCCATTGATTTTCCACCTTTTGGTTTTATCCCTAGAAGTATCTCCATTAGGCCTTTATTTTAAAGACCTCTTAAGACTAGTTGTACAATTTAAGAGCTTTTTTGATGATCTTGATGATGGTTCGATTGATACAACTTGATATTTTTCCTTATGCCTAGCTTAAAGGGGTAAAATAAAGCGCTTGTTGGGAGGCAACCCAAGATGTTTTTACTTATGTTTTTAGTGGTCTTGATGATTTTTACTAATGTAGCAACATTATTGTATCTTTATTTTCAAGCTTTGTGCTAAGTTATAGCCTCAAATGACAAGGGAAGTGAAAGTTGTGACATGCTGTCCAGAAAACAGATTCTGTCCTTGTGACGGGAAAAATCAGAACAAATCACCACTTCATCTTTTTTAGATGAATTTTTTACACAGCGTGCTCTATACAATCAAGGAACTTTCGTATGTTCTGAGTTTTTTGATTTGAGTTGCAGAATTACCCCTAAGAAATTCTTTACTACCTGCTGTTCTGTTTTTCACAGATTCTGCCACGTTTTGTCTCTCCTAACTTTTGCAAACCTTAAGCTTGCTTTTTCTTTGCAAAAACCTTTTGGCAATCTTGAGAAACATTATCTCTTCAAGAATATCTTTATATCCAGTGGGAATTTTTTTATTTATTAAGGGTACTAACCTCTCTAATCAGCTTATGATGAGTTATGTATGAAGGGAGTTTTCAAGTGTGCGATGGAAGATGATGAAAGAAGATTCGGGAGTGTCAAGCGCTCAAGCTTGGGGATTCCCCCATACATACCCAATAAATATTCAAGGAGACTCAAGCGTCTAAGCTTGGGGATGCCCCCCGTGCATCCCCTTCTCCATCAACAATCATCAGTTCATCCTTCGTCTCACTATATTTTTATCACTTCATGCGTTATGTGCTATGCTTGGAGCGTCTCACTCTTAGGTTTTATTTTTAGTTTTCTTTAGCTTTGCTTGTTGTTCATAACAAGTGATCCCGTCTTACTTTGTGTGGGAGAGAAACACGCTCCACTTTCAAAATCTAGAACACATCATAGGATTCTTCATGCCTATCTTTTTGCTGTTGTGTGTTCTTTATCTTTTCGTAGCTACTTCCATGTTTAGTTTTAGTATTAGTTTGTCTTTAGCAAGAGCCTTGGTTTTTTAGTTTGTTGCTGGAACTCTCTTTAGCTTTCAAGTTTATCTTGTTAAGAGAGTTGGTTGTTGCACTGAGTTATGTCTTGTTTTGAAAGTAGGTAATTGAGGTTGCTATTTAATTTTAGTAGTAACTTGCAATAGTTTTGAGGTATTGATGTGAGTAATGTTTGAACTTTTAGTGTCAAGAGCTCTAGCCTATTAGTGATAGGTGTCGTATTTGGGGCAATCCGTGTTTATTTTCAAAAAACCTACAAAACTAGTTGAGAACTCTAGCTACTAGATGGATCACTACTCTTTTGAGTGGTCGAATATTAGAGTACACTCACGTACCATGAGTCGAGGATGCACAAGGATAACCAAACCCCCATACACTCCTCCTCGGGGTATGTAACACCCGGGGTGTTACACTACAGTAATCACCTTATCTAATGCCAAGTCATCATGATTATGCTAATAATGATCACCCTTGATGGTGGCTTGTTCAAATCCAGCCCAGATAAAAATTCCAAATCTATGTGAAAATAAACTTTGTCCAAAAATTGTGAAACCAATTTTGTTAAATGCATAAAAATCAGTGGTCCATGTTAAACCAACCTTGGGTATTTTATTGCAATAAATAAATATTCAAATATTTCAAAACAGTAGTAAAATTTTGGCATTTAATACCTTTTTAGATAAAACAAAATACAAAGGAATTTATAAAAGCCCCAAACTTTTTGTAGCACTGTAATTTGGTGTAACACAATTATTGGGATAATTGCCACCTTTTGCTAAAAGAATTTGATAGCTAAAATTAAATTGAAACAAAAAAGAAATGCAAACAAAAAGGAAAGAAAATAGGGAACCTATCTAACGCCCTAGGCGAAGCCCACCCATAGGAACCTCCACTGGGCCAAGCCCAGCCCAACCGCCCCTTGTCTTCTTCCTCACCTGCCCTGTTCACCGTGCGTGGCAACCATCCACGGTGCCATGCCACAGCCTCGTCGCCGTGGCGACAATCCGGCGGCCGCTGCCGATGATAAGACCTCCCTCGTGCCCCTCTTCCACTCTGGAAACACTAAACCGTAGCCCTTCGAAGACAGCTAAATGATGTTTAAACATCGATTCCCAGACTTAGCCATTTTCAAAGAAATCCAATAAGAGTCAATGACATGTGGGACCCACTGGTCATTAACGGTCAAACACCCCATGTGTATGACAAGTGGGTCCCCATTGTCAGTTGACTAGGTCAAACCTAGTGTTTTGGATAATATTTAATAACCAATTAAATAAATCCAGAAAATGATTTAAATTGAACAAAACTTTGAAATTCAATATCTTTTAATCCGTAACTCCGATGAAAATATTTTATATATCAAAATTGATCGGAAAAATATCACGAATCCAAATACGCTACCCGTATACCCACCGCACCCGTCTAACATACCGAACGTGGAACATTTCTCCTCCAGTTCATCTGTCTGTCAGATGACTAGAGCGGATAAAACTTTCCAGACGAAATTTTCTGAATATGAAAGTTGTTCAGAATGAATCAGCGAACACAGATAAACTATCCACATGTCTTACAGTTGTCTCTAACATTGCAGACATGGAACCTCCCCCTCCGGATCATCGGTCCGGTAATCAACCGGTATCGATGAGTCAACCCCGGATAAAATTCCCGCTCCGCCTAAAATACTTAACACTGCATTAGTACAGCGTGTACAATTCAATTGCCATGTATTTTATTTGTATTGCTATTATTGCCGTGTATTTATTGTTTCTCCCCCTCTCTTATTGTCCGGTAGCCCCGACGACCGCTGCCGATGCCCCTGTGATCGACTACTTCGTCGACAATCGTACCCCTACCGCGAGCTTCCAAGCAAGCAGAGCCATTCTCTTCCCCAGATATCGCCTATCTTTCCGTACATTTCTTGCACTAGGCATTGCTGCTACTGCTACGTTACAATCCTGTCCAACTGCATAGCCTGTTTTTGTCGCCCCTTGATGTACCTTTCCTTTTCCTATGCTTCCTTACAAATATATATTCTATTCAGCAGTGAACCCTGCACATTGTTAGGTAGGTTTAGAATAGTGGGCCGTGATCACTCTGGTGAGTGAACGCGGATTACAAATATTATAACTACAATAGGTACGGATCAATGCAGACGCCCTAGGGAACCTACAACGGCAAGACTCTGCGGAGTCGCTTCGATTTTGACTTACGAGTGGACGGACTCGTATTTCACTCTCGTCGGCTCAGTAGCGTAGCGTCATTGGGATGATACGAGGGTATTCCTCTTTAGTTCATTCCGCTGGTGTCTCGGCACCACCGGGGTGATACGAGAATATTCCTCTTTAATTCATTCCGCTGATGTCTCGGTCGAACCTCTTCAAGTGTACCATCGAGGGCGATTCTTCCTGGTTTCACTTGATGGTAGGCACTCGAATCAACTGGTGTCCTTAAAGGTAAGGAGTCGGGTGACCCAACGGTGCCCGCACAGGGTATCTTAGCGGAACGACAGGTCAGGTGTATTCCACCGGTGTGCGGAGGGCCTGGTACTGTTCGTAGCCGAGAGGTATCCTGTTGTACGAAAGTCGAGCTCTTCAAAGAGCAAACGCGAGACAAGGTAAGGAGACGATTCACCTTGTTGGTAACCGCACGAGTTGGTGGGACGGCAGGGCAGGCACCAATGTTACTGGTGGACCTGACTGTTGTCGTTGTCCGTGACTCATCCAGAAAGGGGCAACGATAACGGTTGTCCCGACAGATAATAATAAAATGCTTAACGGTTCAGGTGGATGACTTGAGTAGCCTTTTGGCTTGTACGCACTACCTTCAGGTGGGATTACGGTGTGGGACCTCCGCGTTGTGGTCTCGTTTGAAAGCTCTGAAAGACGTTCAGTTCAGCATTGTGGCAGGGACGGATCGCGCTGCGGCGCTGGAATCCACCCTCCTCACAACGACCCGGAGAGCGAGGGGTGATAGGCCCATGACCCCCTTGCCCTTAGGGCTGTAGACCGGTGGGTACCTCTCTGATGAGCCGTAGGATGGGCCTCGGCGTGTCGGATAGCTTCGGTGGGGTATTCCCTAACAAGGTGTACGCCACCCTGGAGATCCGAGCGTGCAGGGTAACAATAGTGCACCCCATGCAGGGAAGATAATCTATTCGAATAGCCGTGTCCACGGTAACAGGACGCTTTATGCTGAAGCCAGAGCCTACTACTACAAATTATTACTATTAAACTGTCATTGTGGCAGGGAAGTCGAGGAGGGGATCTCGGAGGCATATATTATTGATAATTATAACTTACTATTATACAATGCTGCAGCAACTTCTGCTGCATTGTTATTACATTCATGTTATTGAACTGTTGGTTGTTCTCTTCTTGTGCTTCAAGACTCATCGGAAGATGCTAGTCTTCGATAGTCCTAGCTTCTCATCCTTATTCTGATTTCTACCTTGCAGTCCACTATATACAACCTCCCCTTTCCATTTGATACAAATGCATAAATGCTTAGTAGCGGACGTAAGACTCACGGGTATGCTAGATACTCACCCTTACTTTATTTCCCCCTTTTTTTTCTTGATCGGCCGCTGCAGTCGACGTTGGAGCCTAGCAGCAGGAGATCCCCGATGCCTTCTACGACGTCGAGTTCCACTTTGACCAGGACCAAGAGTAATTTGGAGGTTCCCAGGCAGGAGGCCTTGCCTTTTCGATCGAGTGTTGATTTTGTGCTAGCCTTCTTAAGGAAACCTTGTATTCTTGTGTCTGTACTCAGATACTATTTCTTCCGCTAACTTTGTGCTTTCGAGCTGTTGTATTCGAGCCCTCGTGGCCCCTGGCTTGTATTAAACAGCTTGTATTATTTTTATTTGTAGAGTTTTGTTGTGATATCTCACCGTGAGTCTCTGATCTTGATCGTGTACCTTGCGTGTATGATTGTTGTACACGGTCTGATTTTGGGGGCGTCACAGGGTACTTGTCTCTTTGTGAACCTCCTCATTAGATTGAGAGTTACCGATAATAAGTGCATGAGTTCTTCAGACTAATGTAAGTATTGAAAGTTGACACTTCCACCTCCTCATATTTGCTAGCCTCTCCTGTGCCGTGCATTGCCTTCTTCTCACTCTGAGAGTTGGCGTCCACCTTCACCGGTACATCCAAACCCTTGGCATGATACGCTCTGTCATCATAAACCTCCTTATATCTTTCCTCAAAACAACCACCATTCCTACCTATCAAGGCATTTCCATAGCCTTTCCGAGATATATTGCCATGCAACTTCCACCTATTCATGCCTTCATCTTCATGTCATACATGTTCCTGCTACACTGGCAGCAACATACATTGCATACATCATGATAGCTACATCTTCTTTATGATTTGAGTACCTTGTAAAGTGTGAAAGATCTTCTATACCCTCTTGTAAATTAGAGTGTTGCCCTTAAGTGAGGAAAAGATCCCAAAGTGGACAAAATAAAAGATCCTAAAGAGGACAAATGAGAGTTAAATAGAAAGAGCCATTGAGGCCACAAAAAAATAGAAAAAAATAGAAAAAAGAGAAAAAGAAATAAAAAGAGAGAAATGGTCAACACTACTATCCTTTTGAAGGATCCACATTAGTACTCCCTTTTATCCTTGTACTGCATAGAGATGATCATGCATATAGCTACGTGTGGACCTTCACACTATAGAACTTGGCTTGCATATTCCAAGGATGAGCCTTCTCAAAAGAGCTCTAGGTCTTCATGAGCGAGCAAGTTAGATGCACCCCCACTAGTTCCATTGGAGAGCTTTTCAGCTCATATGTGCATCCGTTGCATGGCAATCCCTACTCCTCACATCATATCTATCATTTGGCCCTCTCGCCTATGATTGTCCTCATTGATGTGAGCCCTTCTCATCCTTTTTGTCTTCCTCCTCCACCATATTCTCTCTTTGCCATCCTAAGTGTCAACTCTTGTGCTTACGCTCATCCATTGCATGAGTGCTCAAAATATCGAAAAGGAGTGGATCAAATTGACTTGTACCTGGCTAGTGGTCTAGGGACGAGTCAAGATAAGATTGCAAAGAAGACCAAGTGTGAAACTTTAGTAGATTGAGTTCTCAACAAAAATACTTTTTCTTCTCGTATTCCCTATCCCCCTTCTTGCACGCAAACACCATTTGGAGACATTCGAGTCACGGACAGCGAGAGCTCTTGCACCTAATGTTCTTTTGTTGCTTGTTTCAATGCTAATATAAACTCTTGCATGGTATGACTTGAATTGAATTGCATATCTTGATTTATTTACTTTTCAAAGTTCTTATATGGTTGCTAGCATGTCACCACATAAATTATGCCTGTTATCATTTACCTACTCGAGGACGAGCAGGAATTAAGCTTGGGGATGTTGATACGTTTCAAACATATCGATAATTTCTGCTCGCTCCATGCATGTTTTGTGTGATATTGCTATGATCTAGATACACTTTCAAACACTTTTGATCATATTTGTACTAACCTACTAACTCAGTGCACCCCAGTGCCAGTTCCTGTTTTCTGCTGTTTTTTATTTCAGTTTTCCCCCATATAAAAAGTGCTCCAAAAATCCGGGAAAATCAGATAAAAAATTAGCGTGTCGGAAGACTCCAAAAGCCCGAAGGAGGGCCAGGGGGCCACCACCAGGCACCTAGGCGGCCACCAGGCGCCGACAGGGGCCTGGCCGCGCCAGGGGGGCGCTTGGGCCCCTAGTGGCCCCCTGGCTGCCCCTTCGCCTATTTATTCTCCGTCACGGAAAACTTCCGAAGACAAAACCCTATTTCGCAAATTCTCATCTGTTCTACCGCCGCCGCTCTTACAAGATCGGGAGCACCGTCAAGATCCTTCCCGGCACCCTGCCGGAGGGAGGGTCGACCTCCGGGAGCTTCTCCTCCACCATGGACGCTTCCCGGATGTGCCGTGATCAGTAGCTATGTGATGTTTTCCTCCCTCTTTGTTCTTCATGGTTTAGACCCCGTGAGCTGCCCTACATGATCGAGGCACTTATGTAATTCTTCTGCTGTTGCTATGCTGAGTTTGATGGGATCTGATGGATTATGAGATTATGTTCAGATCGTGATAGAGTAATATATTTGGTTTTGATCTCTTATATTTTTGTTCCTAAGTAATTCTTGCATGTTCTCCGTTGTTGTTTATTGGTTTGGCCAAGTGGTAGATAGTAACTCCAAGAGGGAACGTTATGCTCGATTGTGGGTACATGCTCCCTGATGACACGCTTGAGTGACAGAAACATGAGTCTAGGGGATGTGCTGTGGCCACAAGGGGGAAAACAACGGTGCTTGTAACCGCGGTTGCAAGGATTGTTTACTTTACACAAAGTTCTTTTAATGCAGTTGTCTGTTGCTTTGGGTTTACACTTTGGGTGGGGCTCGCAACTTAATACCAGCGAGATGTTCTGGATAGACATCTCAAGGTGGATGCTTAGTAGTAGATGCAGATGGATTTCAGTCTACTTATTTTGGCGTATTGCCCATGCTTATGAGCCTCTTCCTTTCTTTTGTAGCATAGTTAGCATTGCAGTGCGTTTATAATCCTGTTAATTGCCCATCTGTAATTTTTTTACCTCGCATAGCAGTTTTATCGTATTTTGGGAGAGAGACATCACTAGGGAACATCACGGGACCCCGGTGCATATTCCCATCATTTTTTACAAGCTATTTACTTTTTTAGTATTTACTTTTATTGCTATCATTATCATTATCCTTTGTGTGTTTGACCCTTTGTAAACAACAAGACCGGAGAGATTGACAACCTCTCTGAACTTCGTTGGGAGCACAATTATTTGTGTAGTGTGCAGGTCCAGGTCAAGGAAGCAACGTTTGTCGTAAACGGTGCCATTGTTTTCTTGCCACCTACTTATCATTGCCGGAGTCCTACGGGAGACAAACCCTTTCCTCTACATAGGGGAAATTTGCTGCGATCCTACATCTCACCTTCCACTTGGGGTAACCAACGAAGGGCGAGAAGCCATTACCACTTCCACGCCATTAATAGTACCGGTACGGAATATGGCGAAAGCACATGACTATTTCTCCCGTGTGTCCTCAAGAACACTTTAGTGTTTATAAGTTCAGTTGTTAGGCCTATCATTTTCTCAAAAGGATTGGGCCACTTGTTGCTCCTCAGTGCCTTTACTTTATTCGCTTTTACCATTTTGTTGCTTATATCGAAAACCCCTAAAAAGTCATCTTTCAGTTCCTGCAGCTATTTCTTTACCAAAGTCACTTACCAGTACCTTCTGCTCCTCGTTGGGATCGACACTCTTATTTATCGAAAACGCTACAAACGATCCCCTACAGTTGATGGACATCAAGTACTGTTTTCTGGCACCGTTGCCGGGGAGCGTAGCGCTATTAGCAATGTTCAAGATATCACTTATCGTTAACTTATCAGTCGACCCAAGAGAAGAGATAAACCGGCTTATCGGCCGATTTATCAGTTATATCGGTCGACCATTTATCGGTAAAGTTTTTCTTATATTCTATATTTGAAATATTCTATATTAATATTACACACACGTGACAAATAAGTGTTTTAAGCATTCAAAATATGCTATATTAGTGTAGAAGTAATAATATTACACTTACATACACTCAAGCACACATGTTAATCGCGGGAGCGACTGTTGGAGCACCCAAAATTTGTCATGAGGGATTTGTCCAGTCTCGTTCTATGGCTCGCGGGAACGAAGCGGTGATTTTTTTGCGATTTCAGACACATGGATCCCACAATTTATCGGTGAAAATCGACCTGACAGCCGATAAATCGGTCTGACAACTGATAAATCGGTCGGGCCGATAAATTAGAGCGATATGCTTTTATCGTATCGGTGGAACCCCGATAAGCGATATATCGGCTGATATATCGGAATATCGGACTATTTTTGTAACGGTGGCTATTAGTAAGTGAAGCTGCTAAGGAAGTTTTTATATTTCTTTTTTTTGCTGTTGCTACTTTTGTCCTTATGGACACCTCTACTCTTGGTTCGTTGTTTATGGGGAAACGCCCCAGAACTGTGATGGTCACTCCCACCCCTACTGAAATTGTGCCTTACTGAAATTTCTTCATGAAGAACTCTGGTATTATCAATTATGTCTTAGCTAATCGTTATGCAGGAGATAGGCATCCAGGTGAACACTTGCTATATTTATCACAATTATGTTCATTATTTAAGCTTGCAGGTGTGTCACTGGAGTTCTTCATGAAGAAATTATTCTCCATATCACTTATAGATAAAGCTTTGGATTGGTATATGCTCCTCGATAACTCACATCTACTTAATTGGGAAGAGCTTATGTCTGTTTTATACAAAGTTTTACCCTCTTCATGAAATTCATTGAGACAGGAATTGCATCTATAACTTTTGGTCTCATGAAGGAGAGAGCATCACTCAAGCTTGGGGGAGACTTAAATCTCTAATGTTCAAATGTCCTATCCATGAACTCCCCAAAGATATTATAATTAAATTTTTTTATGCCAGGCTATCTCGTTAGGATAAAGAGATGTTGGATGCCTTCTCTAGCGGGGTATTCCAAACAAGAAGCGTCGAAGAAAGGTGGGATCTCATCGAGAGGATCCAAAATAATACTGAAGATTGGGAAATCGATAAAGGTATTGAACCTGCTATGAATTATGGGCCTGATTACATTGAGAGCTATGTGAAAACCGATTATTTTAATACCTTTTGTTCTAAGATTGGTCTTGATTCCCAGCTTATGATTGATTTTTGTAAGAACTTTGGCTCTCACATTGACTCTTCTAAGAAGGCTAAGGATCAGTATCATAAACCCTTTAAAGAGTTACCTGTTGATATTCATGTTGCTGACCCTATTCTTCCTGCAGTCTTTTATGAAAAGCCCCCTTTCCCTACAAGGATAAGGGAGCACTCTTTTGTGAGAGGCGTAATAAATAAAAGTGGGAGAAGAACTGACGAACCTAAGGACCTGGTTAAGGTCGATCCTCAAGTTGCAATGGTTAAAGATTTAGTTACTAATGATGTTTCAGATTCCAAGATAAATTTATTGTTGTCTCAACGAACATTGTCACAACCAAGAATAAGAGCCCAATTTCAGGTACAGCAGTTGTATCTGTCAAAGTAGGAGATCAAAACTATTACGGGCTTTGCGATATGGGGTCCAGTGCTAGCGCTATTCCTTATTCACTCTATTAGGAGATCATGGGTGAGATTTCACCCTGTGAACTTGAAGAGATCGATGTTACTATTTATCTAGCAAACAAAGAAACTATCTCTCCCATTGGAATTGTGAGAGATGTTGAAGACCTATGTGGAAAGGTAAAGTATCCTACCGACTTTCTCGTACTTGGTTCAGTGCAAGATAGTTTTTGCCCTATTATCTTTGGTAGAACTTTCCTCAGCACTTGTGGTGCTATTATAGATTGTAAAAAAGGTAAAGTTTCTGTTGAATTCGATGGTGAGCCATATGAATTTAACTTTTCTAAGTTCTCCAAACAACCTCGTGGTACTGATTTACCTAGTGATGATAAAATTATTGAAAACATTGCTTCTATTGCTATTCCTCCTAATGATTCTCTGCAGCAATATATGGAAGACCACGAGAATGATATGCATATGCAGGAAAGAAATGAGTTAGACGAAATATTTGCAAGACAAGCTGTTATCCTGAAGCACAACCTTCCAGTTGAGCCTTTAGGAATCCTAGCACAACCAAAAGAAGACCCAGTGTTTGACCTCAAACCACTGCCCAATACGCTCAAGTATGCCTAATTAGATGAAAAGAAAATATATCCTATTATTATCAATGCTAACCTTTAAGGATTTGAAGAAGAGCGATTATTGGAGACACTTCGCAGACACCGTGGTGCCTTGGGCTATACCCTTGATGACCTTAAGGGGATTAGTCCATCAATTTTCCAACACACTATCAATCTCGAGCCCGATGCTAAGCCAGTTGTTGATCATCAACGACGGCTGAACCCAAGGATGAGGAACGTGGTTAGGACGGAGATTCTCAAGCTTCTAGCCGCATGTATCATCTATCCTATAGCTGATAGTAGGTGGGTAAGTCCAGTTCATTATGTTCCCAAGAAAGGGGGTATGACTGTTGTTCCTAATGATAAGAATGAACTAATACCTCAAAGAGTTGTTATTGGTTATAGAATGTGTATTGATTACAGGAAGTTGAATAAGGCAACTAGAAAGGACCACTACCCGCCGCCCTTTATTGATCAGATGCTAGAGAGGTTGTCTCAAAAGACCCACTCTGGCTTCTCTCAAATTCATGTCAACACTGCCGATCAAGAGAAGACCACTTTCACGTGTCCCTATGGTACTTATGCTTACATACGTATGCCTTTTGGTTTATGCAATGCACCTGCTACTTTTCAGATATATATGTCTGCTATTTTTCATGGTTTCTGTGAGGAGATTGTGGAAGTCTTCATGGACGATTTCTTCGTCTATGGAACTTCCTTTGACCACTGTCTCCACATTCTTAATAAAGTTTTGCAGAGATGTGAGGATACAAACTTAGTTCTAAACTGGGAAAAATGACCCTTCATGGTTAACGAAGGGATCGTGCTTGGTCACAAGATTTCCGAGAGGGGAATTTAAGTGGACAAGGCGAAGATTGAAGCTATTGAAAGGATGCCCTATCCAAGGGACATTAAAGGTATTCGTAGTTTTCTCGGTCATGCTGGTTTCTATAGAAGATTTATTAAAGACTTTTCTAAGACTTCGAGACCCCTCACTAATCTTCTCCAGAAGGATGTTCCTTTTGTATTTGATGAAGATTGTAAGGAGGCTTTCGAAGTTCTTAAGAAAGCTTTGATAACCGCTCCTATAGTACAACCACCTCATTGGAATTTGCCCTTTGAAATTATGTGTGATGCTAGTGATTTTGATGTTGGAGCTGTTTTAGGACAAAGGGTTGATAAGAAATTGAATGTTATACATTATGCTAGAAAAACCCTTGATAGTACTCAAAAGAATTATGCTACTACTGGGAAGGAATTCTTAGCAGTAGTGTTTGCTTGTGATAAGTTTAGGCCTTGTATTGTTGACTCTAAAGTCATTATTCATACTGACCATGCAGCTCTTAAGTACCTTATGGCGTAGAAGGATGCCAAACTGAGACTCATTAGGTGGGTACTCCTTCTTCCAGAATTTGATTTACAGATTGTTGATAGAAAAGGAGCAGACAATCCGGTGGCGGACAAACTTTCAAGGATGGAAGATATACCGCATGACCCCATCCCAGTCAACGACAATTTTCTAGATGAACAACTTGTCGTTGTAAAAGTGCAATCTCTTTCCGATCGTTGGTTTGCAGATTATGCTAATTTTATCGTTGCAAATTATTTGCCTCCAGGATTAACATTTCAGCAAAGGAAGAAGTTCTTTCATGATTTGAGGCACTACTATTGGGATGACCCTCATCTTTTCAAAGAAGGTCCTAACGGGATCGTGAGAAGATGCATACCAGAACACGAGCAGAAGGACATCCTTAGACAATGTCACAATAGTCCCTATGGAGGACATCACGCCGGTGAGATGACCGCACATAAGGTTCTCCAATCAGATTTTTATTGGCCTACTCTGTTTAAAGATGCTAGAAATTATGTTTTATCTTGTGATAAGTGTTTGAGAGTTGGTAATATTAGTAGGAGGAATGAGATGCCTATGAATTGCTCACTAGTGATTGAGCCTTTTGATTGCTGGGGTTTTGATTTTATGGGTCCTTTTCCTCCTTCACACAAGTACACTCACATTTTAGTAGTTGTTGATTATGTGACCAAGTGGGTTGAAGCAATCCCCACCGAGAGTGTTGATCACAAAACATCTTTGAGAATGCTCAAAGATGTAATTTTCCCTAGGTTTGGTGTACCTAGGTACCTCATGACTGATGGAGGATCACACTTCATGCATGGAGCTTTTAGAAAAGCTTTAGCCAAGTACGATGTCAATCATAGAATTGATTCATCGTACCATCCTCAAACTAGTGGGAAAGTTGAGCTTACCAATAGAGAGATCAAGCTGATCTTACAAAAGGCAGTTAACAGTTCTAGAAAGGACTGGTCAAAGAAGTTAGGAGATGCTTTATGGGCGTATAGAACTGCTTACAAAAAACCCATGGGCATGTCTCCAAACAAGATGGTCTATGGCAAGGCTTTCCATTTGCCATTAGAATTAGAACATAAAGCTTTCTGGGCTGTTAGAGAGCTTAATGCCGATGCAAATTTAGCCGGTGAAAAGCGCCTCATGAACTTGACTTCTCTAGATGAGTGGAGAAGTGAAGCTTACGAGAGTGCTAAAATGTTCAAGGAAAAGGTAAAGAAGTGGCATGATAGAAGGATTCTGAAACATGAATTTAATGTTGGTGATAAAGTTTTATTGTTTAGATCCCGTTTCAGGTTTTCTCTAGGTAAACTACTTTCCAGATGGGAAGGACCATTTCATATTGAAGAAGTATACCTCTCTGGTGCAATCAAGATCAACAATTTTGATGGCACCAAACCTCAAGTTGTGAATGGGAAAGACTCAAGCATTACATGGCGGGAGATCCCGTCAACATTGATGTAAATATAATACACACAACAACTCATGAAGAATATGTTGCAGCCCCGTTTCAGACACCAGCAGAAGAAGAATAAGGAAAGGTATGTATTACGGTAAGGAAACATCACGAAACCGCCATAAAAGTTCCAGATTACGAGTTTTTTTTTGCAAAATATAGAAAATTCAGAGCCTAATTGGAGCCGGAGAGGACCTCCAGGGGGCCCAGGAGCCCCCCTGGCGCGGCCTACCTCCTGGCCGCGCCGGGTGGCCGCCTGGGCACCCCGGAGCCCGTCTCCGACTCCACTATGGCTTGTTACCTTCCTTTTGTTGTAGAAATTTTTGCTATATACTTTCCCGGATAGCCCCGGCACCGTATCTCGCGATTTCGTGTGTTTTCTTCTCGAGTTGTTTCTTCCAGGATAAAAGGGCTATTGCTAGAGATTTCTTCGTGTGGCTCGAGCGGGGAAGACTTTTTGGGGCGGCGTCTCCGTTAAGTCCAGAAGGATCTCAACCAAGGGAAGTACATTGATTGGGCTACGGAAGAAGAAATCGCTGCAAGGCAAGCGAAGATGGAGCACTCTGTGAGAGAGGAAGTCAAGTTTATTACTACCCAACAACAAGGAGGTCCAAGAAATCCCATCATGGTGGGATCTGTCCAACCTCAATATGATCTTTCTCTTAACCTTTCAGGGCCTCCCACTTCACTTGAAGATCAACGTACGATCTCCACCATCTCCGAGGCTTACCGCATCACCAATCAACTCTGTAAAGATTTCGATGTACTGAAAGTACAAGTGGAAGTCTTGGAATCAAAAAATCGAACCCTTCGCGGTGTCATCAGGGATTTGAAGAATCAACAACAATAGGAATGAGGAGTAAATCTCCTTGGGCAATGGCATCCCCTTAGCTTGTTCCAAGATTGGGGGAGTGCCTGGTATATTTATCTTTATTTTAGTCTTTTAGAGTCAAGTAGAGTCGTATCATGTCTAGGTAAGTTATTATATGAAATAGGTGTTTGCATTGAGGTCTATCACTCCTTACGTGGAAAGTTTGTATCCGTGAGTGTGGAGTTGTCTACGTTGTAATATTAATGAGAAGTCTATTGGTTCCTTCGCTGCACTCGGTATTCTCTTCATGCAATCGGCCTTATATGATGATTCTTATGGGGAGTATTGACCTTATATCAGGTATGGCTTTGAAAACTTTATGTAATTTTGGCAAACATAGCTTTGGTCTTGACAACATGCATGTTTTGTCAAGTAGCGACATAGCCAAAACCTTTATGTTATTATGCTTGAAGTGTTATGTTGACAAGGAAGACAACTTGATGTGTTATGTTTACCTTAATGTTTATGCTTTATATGTTTTGCATCTAAGTTATCATCAATTGTTTGATCTCTCAAAGCCTTTGCTGGCCAAACTCTTTGCCAAGTTGATTTCTGCTTGTGCATCCATACCCTGAAACTAATACCTTCCATATGAGTCCACCATACCTTCCTATTCGTGGTATTCCCCTACCACTCCTATAAGTATATAATTTATGTGTTATCCTTAAATGTTCAAAATCTTCTGTTTTGTGCCTCTTGTTTAGCTCATGAGGAAGTAGTAGGTAATTCATGATCTTCTTAAGTTGGACAAGTTTTACCCCAGGATTGCATGTCTAAATCTGCAAACCCATAATACGAGGAGGAATTGGCATGAGTGCGCCTAGCTCAAAAGATAATATAACAAACAAACCCTCCTTCACGCTTGGTATATGAGAAATCAGAAACTTTGGCAGTGATAAACAAAGGAGATTAAGGGGATGTGATCGTCCCCACTTGGGAGCCGTTCCTCGAAACTTGTCCATCTTGAGAAGTAATTGAGCTATCTATTAGCATTCGTTGACAAACTATGCACCTCCCAAAGTTTATTTTCATTCTGTTTGACTTAAGAATAGCACATGAGTTTTCCCTGCTTGCCTTTAACAAGGCCTTTCCTTTACTTTTGTGTTGAGTCAGTTGTCCCACTTCCTTCTTTTCCCAAAAGAGAACAAACACTTGATGCTGATGAGGATTCATTCATATTATGATGCATTAAGTTTTGCCATGCCGCATCATTGTTGACATTATCTTTTGATAAGTAAGTTGTTTGCGGAAGCTTTTTCTAAGCAAGCATCTTCCTTCGTGTTAGCATTTTCACTTCATGACTAATAAAATGTTCATTCAAAATCTTCAAATTGTTTCATTAAAAAGTGAAAGAGCAAGAGTAAAAGTTATTAGTTGTCCTTTGACCAAGGATGTGTTTGCCATAATTTGATGAGTTTTCTCAGCCCTACTTTTGATTATAAATGTTATTATTTTCTCATAAGGACCTTATGAGTTGAGGTTGCTGTTGAGGATGCTTGAGTTGGATTAAGAAACCTTTATGCTGCTAGTCCGTATTCTATCTATCGACACTTCACTCTCTAAACTTGTGGACAGGTTTACCGAGCTCAGTATTAGCTTGGGGACAAGCGAGGTCTAAGCTTGGGGGAGTTGATACGTCCAAAATGCATCACTCTTTATATAGTAATTCTTTCTTATTCATTGATATATTTCATGATATGATGCTATCCTTATGTTGTTTTGGCTTAATTTACACAGTTTGCAACTTTCCGATGCCGAAGCAGCAGACGCATGATTCCGCGGTAAAAAGTGGACGCTGAGTTGCTGAAGGAGAAGACCTCCAAATTACCTGAAAATTGACGGAGAGTATTTTTCGGAAGAATGTCGGGGACACGGAAAACGGAGACCAGATGGGGGCCACCAGGAGCCGAGGCGCCCCCCTGGCGCGGCCCCGCCCCTGGCTGCGTCGGGTGGCCACCTGGACCCCTGGGGCCACCCCAGGCTCCCCCCTCTGGCCTATTTATGCCTTGTCGTCTAAAAACCCTAAAAAGAGAGGAGTTTCGCGAGTTCCGCCGCCGCTCCGTGGCGAAAACCTACAGAGGAGAAAAGACATCTCCGGCGGGCAGATTCTACCGGGGAGAACACCTCCCGGAAGGGGAGATCATCGCCATAGTCATCACCATCGTCACGGGCATCATCGAGATCATCATCAACATCATCCCCAACACCAACACCATCTCCGTCTTCATCTAATCTCACCTGACAAGTTCAACTTGTCTTGTAATCCGTACTATCTATCCTCTCTACTCTACCGGTGTTGATTGCTACCTTGTGATGAATGCTATTGACTTTTGTTGGAGAAATATCATTGTG
The DNA here is from genome assembly GCA_950022295.1 of Bromus sterilis. NCBI lineage: Eukaryota > Viridiplantae > Streptophyta > Magnoliopsida > Poales > Poaceae > Bromus > Bromus sterilis. The sequence continues at coordinate 318,454,194 of OX465596.1, read as the reverse complement.
TCCAGATTGTTTGTCATCTATTTATCCCCACTGATCATGATCTCTTTTATGTCTCGTGAGTAGTTACTTTAGTTCTTGAGGACATGGGAGAAGTCTAGCTGTTAGTAGTTATATGATGTTGAAGTAATATGTGTTGTTTGATATTTAAGTTGTGTTGTTATTTTCCTAGTGGTGTTGTGTGAGTCGAACACTCAACACTTCGCCTTATTAAGGACCTAGGGGAATGCATTGTGTATAAAGAATGTTTACGGTGGGTTGCCGGAGTGACAGAAACCTGAACCCCAGTTTGCATGCTTTTGCACAAGGGAACAATGGATCATCGATCGTATTGCTATGGTTAGGATTTTGCCTGAAGTACTATCTTGTATTTGCGGATGCTTGCAAGGTGTTTAATCATAAGAGTGCACTTATCTTAGTCTAGAGGGTGTACTAGCATAGATCCACCCACTCGACACTTATCAACACGACACATAGTACCGGTACGGAATATGGCGAAAGCACGTGACTATTTCTCCCGTGTGTCCTCAAGAACGCTTTAGTCTTTATAAGTTCAGTTGCTAGGCCTATCCTTTTCTCAAAAGGATTGGGTCACTTGTTTCTCCTCAGCGCCTTTACCTTTTTTTGCTTATATCGAAAACCACTAAAAATTCATCTTTCAGTTCCTGCAACTATTTCTTTACCAAAGTCACTTACCAATACCTTCTGCTCCTCGTTGGGATCGACACTCTTATTTATCAAAAACACTACAAACGATCCCCTACAGTTGAGGGTCATCATGTGTGTAGGTCCAGGTAAAGTAAGCAACCTCGGTTGTGAACGGCGCCATTGTTCACTTTACCACCTACTTGTCGATCTTGGAGTCCTACTGGACTTACTCTCAACCTTGGTATCTTTGCCAAGGGAAATTTTCCACTATGCTACATCTCAACCTTCCACTCTGGGTGACCAACGAAGGGCGAGAAGCCTTTATCATCTCTCGTACCATCAAGAAAATTTCTGGCGCCGTTGCCAGGGACTCCACTCTGCAAGACAAGGGAGTTGCACACTATCTTTTACCTTTGCTTTTTAGTCTTGTTAGTTTACTTTATCGTTTTTATCTTAGTGTCTATTATCAAAAACCACAAAAAAATTAGTTACCTTGTTTTTAGTAGTTCTTTCTGTTTACTCAAACATGTTAGAACTTGGTGCTTTGAGGGAACCGAAAGTTCTAGATTTCCATCAAAGGGATGGAGAAAATATGAATAAGGCATGGGACAGAATTTCTGATGCACATAGAAGAATTATGCCGTGCATACCTATAAAAATTGTGCTTACAAATTTTTACCATGGTCTTTTTAAATGGTGTAAACACTCTCTTGATATTATAGCTGAAGGAGATTTTTTAGAGTGTTATGAAGCTAGAGCTCTCGATATTATACATGGTCTATCTAGTTATTTTGTTAATGATCCTAGTTTTGATACTGTTATAGATAGACTTGCTACTATTGAAAAGCGAATGGATGCTCTAGACTTGAGAAAAGTATTGAAACCCAAACCCAATAAGAGGGATATGTTGGAAATAGATGATGATTGGGAGCCTTTTGTTAGAATTAGCATCTCTAACCAAGACTTCCTTGCTTTTTGTGATATTGGATCCATGGTTTCTATAATGCCAAAAGTAGTTTATGATTCTTTAAAATTCCCAAACATGGACAATTTGTCTTCTTATCATGAACATGTGATACGTCCCAAACGTATCTATAATTTATGCTTGCTCCATGCATGTTTTGTGTGACTTTGCCATGTTTTGCTTGAACTTTTATACACTTTTGAGCATATTTGGACTAATCTATTAACCCAGTGCACCCAGCAGCCAGTTGCTTTTTTCTGTTTTTCTTGTATTTCAGGTTTTCCGGCCATTAAAAGTGCTCCGGAAAATCCAGAAAAATCAGATAAAAAATCAGTGACACGGAAGCTTCCGGAAACACCAAAGGAGGGAAGGGGGGCCACCACAGGGACTCCAGAAGGGTCCTTGGCGCGGCCCCAACCTAGGCCTCGCCAAGGAGCCTCCTGGTTGCCCTGTGACCCCTCTTAGTGCCCCCTTCGCCTATATTTAGCCCTCGGGGTGGAAACCCCTAATATCGATCTCTTTTCAGCGATCTCGCCTCTGTACCGCCGCCGCCGCCGTTTGTAGATCGGGGCTGCCTGGAGAAGCTGCCCCGGTACCCTGCCGGGAGGAGGAACCCCCTCCTGGAGACCATCCATAGCCATGGACACCTCCCGTATGTGCCGTGAGTAGTCCCCCTTGGACCATGGGTCCGTGACCAGTAGCTATGTGATGTACTTCTCTCCCCTCTTTGTGCTCCCAGTTTTGAGACCTCGTGAGCTGCCTCACATGATCGAGGCACTTCTGTAATTTTCTGCTGTTGCTATGCTGAGTTTGTTGGGATCTGATGGATTATGAGACTATGTTCAGATTGTGATGAGTAATATATTTGGTTCTTCTCTTTTATATTTTGTTCTTGAGTAAATTCTTGCATGTTCTCCGTTGTCGTATTTTACTTTGGCCAAGTATTTTGTTGCAACTCCGAGAGGGAGCGTTATGCTTGATTGTGGGTTCAGCCCATTGATGTCTAGCTTGAGTGACACAAACATGAGACTAGGGGATGTGCTATTGCCACCAGGGATAAAAAAATGGCGCTTGTATCCGCGGGTGCAAGGATTGTTTACTTTACGCAAAGTTCTTTTAATGAAGTTCTCTGTTGCTTTGAGTTTACACTTTGGGTGGGATTCGCAACTTAATACCAGCGAGATGTTTTGGATAAATATCTCAAGGTGGATGATTCGTAGTAGATGCAGTTGAATTTCGGTGTACTTACCTTGGCGTACTGCCCATTGCTTTTGAGCCCTTCCTTTCTTTGCAGCATAGTTAGCATTGCGGTGCCTTCATAATCCTGTCAATTGCCCAACTGTGATTTGTTTACCTCGCTAGCACTTTTATCATCTTTTGGGAGAGAGACATCACTAGTGAAAATCACGGGACCCCGGTCCATCTTCACATTATTGTTTACACCTAAGATTTGCTTTCAGTCTTTACTTTCAGTAGCCACTATTATTATCTCTTGCATTAATCCTTTGTAAACAGCAAGGTCGGAGGAATTGACAACTCCTCTGTACTCGTTGGGAGCAAAGTTATCTGTATCTGTGTGCAGGTCCACGTCAAGCGCCGTGACACCTTCTTGTATCTCTTGGAGTCCTACTGGTTCGATAACCTTGTTATCTTCACCGAGGGAAATTTTCTGCTACGCTACATCTCACCTTCCACTTGGGGTAACCAACGAGGAGTGAGAGATCCTCACTGTATCAAGCCAATGTCTGGCGCCGTTGCCGGGGACTCCAGTCTACAAGATAGGGGAGTTACACACTATCTTTTATCTTTGCTTTTTAGTCTTGTTAGTTTACCTTTCAGTTTTTACTTTTGTGTCCCTTATCAAAAATACCAAAAATACCTGTTACCTTTCTTGTGTGGTCAAGTATGTTAGGAGTTGGTACTATGATGGAATCCGAGGTCTTGGATTTCCACCAAAGAAACGGGGAGAATATGAAGAAGGCATGGGAAAGAATTTCCGAAGCACATAAGGCAAATATGCCTTGGTTACCTATAAGAATTGTGCTTAGAAATTTTTACTTTGGCATTTTTAAGTGGTGTAAGCACTCTCTTGATCTTATAGCTGAAGGAGACTTTTTAGAGTGTGATGAAGCTAGAGCTCTTGAAATTATACATGGTTTATCTAGTTATTTTGTTTATGATGGTCTTGATACTGTTGTAGATAGAATTTCTACTATTGAGAAGAAACTTGATGCTCTAGACTTAAAAGTAGTAGAAAAACCAAATCCTCCTAGAGAGGAGATTTTGGAAATAGAAAATGACTGGGAGCCTTTTGTTTGGATTGTTATCTCTAATCAAAACTTCCTTGCTTTTTTGACATTGGATCTACAGTTTCTATAATGCCAAGCTTTATTTATGATTCTTTGTACCTTGCAAGTATGGACAAATTTCCATCTTTCCATGAACATTCTAATGGTGATATTTATGAGATCCAGGGAAGATTGAAAGATATCCAGGTCATGTTTCTTAAAAGAAGTGTGGAGATTGACTTCTTCATCATGAAGGCCAATCGAGGAAATATAGTGCTTGGAAGGGACTTCTTCCGAGCCATGAAAGGCTTCATTGATATAGGTAAAGGACAAATACGTTTGCGTGGTAAAGCAAAAGGTACGTACCTTTTCCCTCTGAAGAACAAGGATGAGCTTATTGAAAACCCTTTTGAGATCCTTGGTAAACCTTCCGAAGATTTTGGAGAACTTTGATCTTCTGCTTTAAGCCTAGCTAATGGCTCTAAAGAAGCGCTTTCGGGAGGCAGCCCGCAACGAATTTATGTCTTTCTTTTTTCTTTTCTTCTGTTTTTAGTGGTCTTGATGATTGTTACTACTGTAGAAACATCATTGTATCTTTACTTTTCAAGCTTTGTGCCTTTTATAGCCTCATACGACAAGGGAAGTGAAAGTTGTGACATGCTGTCCAGAAAACAGATTCTGTCCTTGTGACTACAAAAAATATGGAAAAAATCCTAGTTCATCTTTTTGAGCTGAATTTTTTACACAGCATGCCCTATACAATTTCGAAACTTTCGTATGTTCTGAGTTTTTTGATTTGAGTTGCAGTAGTACCCCTAAAAAATTCGTTTCTACCTGCTGGTCTGTTTTTCACAGATTCTGTCCTGTTTTGCCTTTTCTTACTTTTGCAAACCTTAAGATTGCTTTTTCTTTGCACAAACTTTTTGGCAATCTTGAGAAACAGTAGCTATTCAATGTTATATTTATTTCCAGTAGATAAAAATATATTTTAGTAGGTACGAACCTCTCTAATCAGTCTACAATGAGTTATGTATGAAGGGAGTTTTCAAGTGCACGATGGAAGATGACGAAAGAAGATCTTGGAGTGTCAAACGCTCAAGCTTGGGGATGCCCATGTGCACCCCCAATAAATATTCAAGGATACTCAAGCGTATAAGCTTGGGGATGCCCCCGTGCATCCCCTTCTTCATCAACAATTATCAGTTCGTCTCTCGTTGCACTATATTTTTATCACTTCATGCGTTATGTGCTATGCTTGGAGCGTCTCGCTCTTTACTTTTCTAGGTTTGTTTTTACTTTGTTTGCTGTAGTAACAAGTTAGACCCCAGCTTACTCTTTTGTATGGGAGAGATACACGCTCCGTTTGAACTAGAACTCCTCATAGGATTTGCATGCTTATTCTTTTAGTTGTGAGTTGTTCTTTTTCTTTTCTTAGCTGCTGCTCTGTTTAGTTGTAGTGCTTTAGTTTTTCTAGATATTTTATTTTATTTTAGGTTGAACTTTTTATAGGTTGCATGTTTTATCTTGTTAGAGAGTTTGCCTGTTGCACTGAGTTTTGTGTCTTGACTAGAAGTAGGTAGTTGAAGTTGCTATTCTCTTTGTAGTAGTAACTTGCAATAGTTTTGAGGTATTGACTAGAGTAATGTTTGAACTTTTGGTGTCAAGAGCTCGAGCCTATTAGTGATAGATTTCATATTTTGGGCAATCCGTGTGTTTTTCGAAAACCAAAAAACCCTGTTGAGAACTCTAGCTACTAGATGGATCACTAACCTCTGGAGAGTTCGAATATTAGAGTACACTCACGTACCATGAGTCGAGGATGCGCAAGGATAACCAAACCCCCATACACTCCTCTTCGGGGTACTTGTCATTTTGTGAACCTCCTGATTAGATTGAGAGTTACCGATAATAAGGGCATGGGTTCTTCAGACTAATGTGAGTATTCGAAAGTTGACACTTCCACCCACCTATACTTTTTCTAGCCTCTTCGGTATCGTGCATTGCCCTTTATCACCTTGAGAGTTGGCGCATACTTCGCTGGTGCATCCAAACCCTTGGCACGATATGCTCTGTCATCATAAACCTCCTTATATCTTTCCTCAAAACAGCTACCATACCTAACTAAAAGGCATTTCCATAGCCTTTCCGAGATACATTGCCATGAAACATCCACCTTCTCATGACTTGATCCTCATGTCATACATGCTACTTGCTTGATCGATGAGCCGCATGCTAGTTGGGCCTTTCCCTAATCATTGCTACATGATGCGCTAGTATCATTGCATATCCTGATATCCTGGCAGAAGCATACATTTGCATACTTCATGATAGTTATATCTTCTTTATGTGAGTACCTTTGTAAAGTGTGAAAGATCTCATATATTCTTGTAAAATATAGAGTGTTGCCCCTAAAGTGAGGAAAATATCCCAAAGAGGACAAAACCAAAAGATCCCAAAGAGGACAAATGAGAGAAACAGAAAGAGCCATTGAGGCCACCAAAAAAATACAAAAAATAGAAAAAAAGAGAAAAAGAAAAATAAAAAGAGAGAAGGGGGCACACTACTATTCCTTTTGAGAGATCCACACTAGTACTTCATCCTCTATCCCTTGTACTCCATAGAGATCATCATCATGCATATAGCTATGTGGGGAACTTCACACTATAAAACTTGGCTTGTATATTCCAATGATGAGCCTCCTCAAACGAGCTCTAGGTCTTCTTGAGCAAGCAAGTTAGATGCACCCCCACTAGTTCCCTTGGAGAGCTTTTAGCTCACATGTGCATCCGTTGCATGGAATTCCCTACTCCTCACATCATATCTATCATATGGCCTTCTCTCGCCTATGATTGTCCTCATTGATGTGAGCCTTTCACACCTTTTTGTCTTCCTTCTCCACCTTCTTTCTGTTTCGCCTTTTAGGTGTCAACTTTCTTCCTCACGCTCATCCATTGCATGAGTGCTCAAAATATCAAAAGGGAGTGGATCAGTTTGACTTGTACCTGGCTAGTGGTCTGGGGACGAGTCAAGATAAGAATCCAAAGGAGACCAAGTGTGAAACTTTAGTAGATAGTTGTTCTCAACAACCTTTTTTTCTCTCTTTTTCCTAGTCCCCTGCTTGCACGCAAACACCATCTGGAGACATTCGAGTCACGGACAGCGAGAGCTCTTGCACCTTTTGTTCTTTTGTTGCTTGTGTCAATGCTAATATAGACTCTTGCTTGTTAAGACTTGAATTGAATTGCATGCTTTAATTGCTTTATTTAAAAGTCCTTATATGGTTGTGTGGCATTTCACCACAGAAATTATGCTTGTTATCATTTACCTACTCGAGGACGAGCAGGAATTAAGCTTGGGTATGTTGATACGTCCCAAACGTATCTATAATTTCTGCTTGCTCCATGCATGTTTTGTGTGACTCTGCCATGTTTTGCTTGAACTTTTATACACTTTTGAGCATATTTGGATTAATCTATTAACCTAGTGCACCCAGCTGCCAGTTGCTGTTTTCTGCTGTTTTTGTATTTCAGGTTTTCCGGCCATTAAAAGTGCTCCAAAAAATCTGGAAAAATCAGATAAAAAATCAGCGACACGGAAGCTTCCGGAAACACCAAAGGAGGGAAGGGGGGCCACCACAGGGACTCCAGAAGGGTCCCTGGCGTGGCCCCACCCTAGGCCGCGCCAGGGAGCCTCCTGGCTGCCCTGTGGCCCCTCTCGGTGCCCCCCTTTGCCTATATTTAGCCCTCGGGGTGGAAATCCCTAATATCGATCTCTTTTCCGCGATCTCGCCTATGTACCGCCGCCGCCGCCGTTTCTAAATCGGGGCTGCCTGGAGAAGCTGCCCCGACACCCTGCCGAGAGGAGGAACCCCCTTCGGGAGACCATCCATAGCCATGGACGCCTCCCGTATGTACCATGAGTAGTCCCCCTTGGACCATGGGTCCGTGACCAGTAGTTATGTGATGTACTTCTCTCCCCTCTTTGTGCTCCCAGTTTCGAGACCTCGTGACCTGCCTCACATGATCGAGGCACTTCTGTAATTTTCTGCTGTTGCTATGCTGAGTTTTTTGGGATCTGATGGATTATGAGACTATGTTCAGATTGTGATGAGTAATATATTTGGTTCTTCTCTTTTATATTTTGTTCTTGAGTAAATTCTTGCATGTTCTCCGTTGCCGTATTTTACTTTGGCCAAGTATTTTGTTGCAACTCCAAGAGGGAGCGTTATGCTTGATTGAGGGTTTAGCCCCTTGATGTCTAGCTTGAGTGACACAAACATGAGACTAGGGGATGTGCTGTTGCCACCAGGGATAAAACAACGGTGCTTGTATCCGCGGGTGCAAGGATTGTTTACTTTACGCAAAGTTCTTTTAATGAAGTTCTCTGTTGCTTTGAGTTTACACTTTGGGTGGGATTCACAACTTAATACCAGCGAGATGTTTTGGATAGATATCTCAAGGTGGATGATTCGTAGTAGATGCAGTTGGATTTCGGTGTACTTACCTTGGCGTACTGCCCATTGCTTTTGAGCCCTTTCTTTCTTTGCAACATAGTTAGCATTGCAGTGCCTTCATAATCCTGTCAATTTCCCAACTGTGATTTGTTTACCTCGCTAGCACTTTTATCGTCTTTTGGGAGAGAGACATCACTAGTGAAAATCACGGGACCCCGTTCCATCTTCACATTATTGTTTACACCTTCAATTTACTTTCAGTAGCCACTATTATTATCTCTTGCGTTAATCCTTTGTAAACAACAAGGCCGGAGGAATTGACAACTCCTCTGTACTCGTTGGGAGCAAAGTTATCTGTATCTGTGTGCAGGTCCACGTCAAGCGCCGTGACACCTTCTTGTATCTCTTGGAGTCCTACTGGTTCGATAACCTTGGTATCTTCACCGAGGGAAATTTTCTGCTACGCTACATCTCACCTTCCACTTGGGGTAACCAACGAGGAGTGAGAGATACTCACCGTATCAAGCCAATTTCTGGCGCCGTTGCCGGGGACTCCAGTCTACAAGATAGGGGAGTTACACACTATCTTTTATCTTTGCTCTTTAGTCTAGTTAGTTTACCTTTCAGTTTTTACTTTTGTGTCCCTTATAAAAAATACCAAAAATACCTGTTACCTTTCTTGTGTGGTCAAGTATGTTAGGAGTTGGTACTATGAGGGAATCCGAGGTCTTGGATTTCCAACAAAGAAACGGGGAGAATATGAAGAAGGCATGGGATAGAATTTCTGAAGCACATAAGGAAAATATGCCTTGGTTACCTATAAGAATTGTGCTTAGAATTTTTTTACTTTGGCCTTTCTAAGTGGTGTAAGCACTCTCTTGATCTTATAGCTGAAGGAGACTTTTTAGAGTGTGATGAAGCTAGAGCTCTTGAATTTATACATGGTTTATCTAGTTATTTTGTTTATGATGGTCTTGATACTGTTGTAGATAGAATTGCTACTATTGAGAAGAAACTTGATGCTCTAGACTTAAAAGTAGTAGAAAAACCAAATCCTCTTAGAGAGGAGATTTTGGAAATATAAAATGACCGGGAGCCTTTTGTTAGGATTGTTATCTCTAATCAAAACTTCCTTGCTTTTTGTGACATTGGATCTACAGTTTCTATAATGACAAGCTTTATTTATGATTCTCTGTACTTTGCAAGCATGGACAAATTTCCATCTTTCCATGAACATTCTAATGGTGATATTTCTGAGATCCAGGGAAGATTGAAAGATGTCCAGGTCATGTTTCTTAAAAGAAGTGTGGAGATTGACTTCTTCATCATGAAGTCCAATCGAGGAAATATAGTGCTTGGAAGGGACTTCCTCCGAGCCATGAAAGGCTTCATTGATATAGGTAAAGGACAAATACGTTTGCGTGGTAAAGCAAAAGGTACGTACCTTTTCCTCGGAAGAACAAGGATGAGCTTATTGAAAACCCTTTTGAGATCCTTGGTGAACCTTCCGATGATTTTGGAGAACTTTGATCTTCTGCGTTAAGCCTAGCTAATGGCTCTAAAGAAGCGCTTTCGGGAGGCATCCCGCAACGAATTTAGGTCTTTCTTTTTGCTTTTCTTATGTTTTTAGTGGTCTTGATGACTTTTACTACTGTAGCAACATCATTGTATCCTGACTTTTCAAGCTTTGTGCCTTTTATAGCCTCATACGACAAGGGAAGTGAAAGTTGTGACATGCTGTCAAGAAAATAGATTCTGTCCTCGTGACTAGAAAAATCATGGAAAAATCCCAGTTCATCTTTTTCAGCTGAATTGTTGACACAACATGCTCTATACAATTACGAAACTTTCGTATGTTATGAGTTTTTTTATTTCAGTTGCAGAAGTACCCCTAAAAAATTCGTTTCTACCTGCTGGTCTGTTTTTCACCGATTATGTCCTGTTTTGCCTTTTCTTACTTTTGCAAACCTTAAGCTTGCTTTAGTTTTGTTTGCTGTTCATAAAAAGTTGGATCCTATACTTCATTGTTTGGGAGAGAAACACGCGCCACTCCACCATTGAACACAACATAGGCTTGCATGCTTATCTTTCTTTTTTGTGTGTGTTCTATATCTGTTTCATAGCTACTGCCATGTTTAGCTCTTAGTTTACATGCTTATCTTTGTAAGAGCTTTTGTTTAGGATGTTCTAGGAACTCTCTTGAATCTTCATGTTTATCTTGTTTAGAGAGTTGGCCTGTTGCACTGAGTTGTGTGTCTTGCATGAGTAGGTAATTAAGGTTCCTATTACAACTGTAGTAGTAACATGCAATAGTTTTGAGGTATTGATTAGAGTAATGTTTGGACATCAAGGTGCCAAGATCTTGAGCCTATTAGTGATAGGCGTCGTATTTTGGAAAATCCGTGCTTATTTTCAAGAACTACAAAAATTAGTTGAGAACTCTAGCTACCAGATGGATCACTAACCTTTGGAAGGGTTGGAATATATAGAGTACCCTCACGTACCATGGGTCGAGGATGCGAAAGGATAACCAAACCCCAATACACTCCTCCTCAGGGTACTCGTCTCTTTGTGAACCTCCCGATTAGATAGAGAGTTACCGATAATAAGTGCATGAGTTCTTTGGACTAATGCGAGTATTCGATTGTTGGCACTTCCACCTTCCCATATTTTGCTAGCCTTTTCGGTACCGTGCATTGCCCTTTCTCACCGTGAGATTTGGTGCATACTTCGCCGGTGCATCCAAACCCTTGGCACGATACGCTCTGTCATCATAAACCTCCCTTTATCTTCCTCAAAACAGCCAACATACCTACCTACCAAGGCATTTCCATAGCCTTTCCGAGATACATTGCCATGCAACTTCCACCATCTCATGACTTGATCTTCATGTCATACATGCTTTTGCTTGATCGAGGAGCCGCATGATAGTTGGGATTTTCCCTTATTATTGCTACATGACGCGCTATAATCATTGCATATCCTGCTATACTCGTAGAGGCATACATTTTCATACATCATGATATTTCATTATTCTTTAGGTTGAGTACTTCTTGTAAAGTGTGAAGATCTTCTATATTCTTGTAAAATATAGAGTGTTTCCCTTAAGTGAGGAAAAGATCCCAAAGAGGAAAATTAAAAGATCCCAAAGAGGACAAATGAGAGATAAATAGAAAGAGCCAAAGAGGCCATAAAAATACGAAAAAGTAGAAAAAAGAGAAAAAATAAATAAAAAGAGAGAAAGGGGTAACACTGCTATTCCTTTTGAAATATCCACACTCGTACTCCATTGCTATATTTTTACTCCATAGACATTATCATTCATGCATAACTATGTGGGGACCCTTTCACTATAGAACTTGGCTTGCATATTCCAAGGATGAGCCTCCTCAAATGAGCTCTAGGTCTTCATGAGCAAGCAAGTTGGATGCACCCCCACTAGTTCCATTGGAGAGCTTACCTTAGCTCATATGTGCATCCGTTGCATGGCAATCCCTACTTTTCACATCATATCTATCATTTGGCCTTCTCTCGCCTATGATTATTCTCATTGATGTGAGCCTTTCACACCTTTTTGTCTTCCTTCTCCATCATTTCTCTCTTTGCCATCCTAAGTGCTAACATATCTTGCTCGCGCTCATCCATTGCATGAGTGCTCAAAGTCGAAATGGAGAGGATCAGTTTGACTTGTCCCTGACTAGTGGTCTAAGGATGAGTCAAAATAAGATCCCGAAGGAGACCAAGTGTGAAACTTTAGTAGATTGAGTTCTTATTTTGAGAACTCGATCTACTAAAACTTCACACTTGGTCTCCTTCCGAATCTTGTTTTGACTCATCCCCAAACAACTAGTCAGGAAAAGTAAAACTGATCCTCTCCCTTTCGACTTTGAGCACTCATGCAATGGATGAGCGTGAGAAAGATATGTTGGCACTTAGGATGGCAAAAAGAAAAGTGATGGGGAAGGAATACAAAAAGGTGTGAAAGGCTCACATCAATGAGGACAATAATAGGCGGGAGAAAGCCAAATGATAGATATGATGTGAGGAGTAGGGATTTCCATGAAACGGATGCACATATGAGCTAAGGTCAGCTCTCCAATGGAACTAGTAGGGGTGCATCCAACTTGCTTGCTCATGAAGACCTAGTGCTCATTTGAGGAGGCTCATCCTTAGAATATGCAAGCCAAGTTCTATAGTGTAAGGATACCCACATAGTTATGCATGACTATATGAATATCTCTATGGAGTAAAAATATGACAATGGAGTACGTGTGTGGATCTTTCAAAAGGAATAGTAGTGTTGCCCCATTCTCTCTTTTTTTTTCTTTCTCTTTTTTCTATATCTTTGTATTTTTGTGACCTCGTTGGCTCTTTCTATTTATCTCTCATTTGTCCTCTTTGGGGTCTTTTAATTTTTCCTGTTTTTGGGATCTTTTATTTTGTCCTCTTTGGGATCGTTTCCTCACTTAAGGGAAACACTCTATATTTTACAAGAATATAAAGAAGACCTTATCACTTTACAATAAGTACTCAACATAAATAAAACTGAAAAAAATATCATGATGTATGCAAATGTATGCCTCTGCTAGTGTAGCAGGATATGCAATGGTACTAGCGCGTCATGTAGCAATTATAAGGGCAAGGCCCAACTAGCATGCGGCTCCTCGATCAAGCAAAAGCATGTATGACATGAAGATCTAGTCATGAGATGATGGATGTTGCATGGCAATGTATCTCGGAAAGGCTATGCAAATGCCTTGATAGGTAGGTATGGTGGCTGTTTTGAGGAAGATATAAGGAGATTTATGATGACAGAGTGTATCATGCCAAGGGTTTGGATGCACAGGCGAAGTATGCACCAACTCTCAAGATGAGAAAGGGAAATACACGGTACCGAAGAGGCTTGCAAAATATGGAAGGTGGAAGTACCAACAATCGAATACTCGCATTAGTTCGAAGAACTCATGCACTTATTATCGGTAACTCTCTATCTAATTAGGAGGTTCACAAAGAAACAAGTACCCCGAGGAGGAGTGTATGGGGGTTTGGTTATCCTTGCGCATCCTCAACCCATGGTACGTGAGGGTACTCTATATATTCCAACCCCTCCAGAGGTTAGCGATCCAACTAGTAGCTAGAGTTCTCAACTAATTTTTTTGTAGGTTTCGAAAATAAACATGCATATCTATCATTAATAGGCTCAAGCTCTTGGCACAAAAACTCCAAACATTACTCAAATGAATACCTCAAAACTATTGCAAGTTACTACTACAACCTTAATTACCTACTCATAAAATACACACAACTCAGTGCAACAAGCCAACTCTCTAAACAAGATAAGCATGATAACTCAAGAGAGTTCCAAAAGGAACCTAAATAAAATCTCTTAAAAAGATAAGAATGAAAACAAGAGCTAAGCATGACAGCAGCTACGAAAAGATAAAGAACGCACAAAAAGATAAGCATGCAAACCTATGTTGTGTTCTAGGGTGAAGTGGAGCGTGTTTCTCTCCCAAACAATGAAGCCTAGGGTCCAACTTGTTATGAACAGCAAGCAATACTAAAACAAAACAAAAAAGTAAAGAGTGAAACGCTCCAAGCATAGAACATAACACATGAAGAGAAAAAAATATAGCATGGAGAAGGAAGAATTGATGATTGTCGATGGAGAAGGGGATGCACGGGGGCATCCCCAAGCTTAGACACTTGAGTCACCTTGGATATTTCTTGGGGGTGCATGGGGGCATCCCCAAGCTTGAGCGTTTGACACTCCCAGATCTTCTTTCATCATCTTCCATCGCATACTTGAAAACTCCCTTCATGCGAAACTCATCATATGCTGATTAGAGTGGTTAGTACCCATAATAAAATATATTTTCACCACTGGAAATAAAGATTTTCATGAAGAGCTACTGTTTCTCAAGATTGCCAAAAAGTTTTACAAAGAATATAAAATATCTATCACAAATGATAATCGTCTTTCTCGGTTTCCAATACTGGATGGTAAAACAAAGGTAAGGTCATACATAGCTATATCATTGCTTGTCACTTGAAACCTACCTATTGAGGTGCACTCATTTATGCAACATGACATTCTGAGGATGATAATTTATTGCGATCATGTGAAAAGTTTATTTTTACTCATTTGACAAATAGAATATAAAATAGTTACTTGCTTACCATGTTATGTCATGTAACCTGGATGGCAAGCATGATAGTTTCAATTAATTACAAGTTCAAAAAAAATCATCACTGCCACAAGACCTTGTTCTTGATTCTGTTCTGGAGGTAATGTTGTGTGCTTTTGAGTTTTGAATTTGTAGCTCCAGGATATGAATATTATTCCATGAATATTATCCTCCCTTTGTAGGCGAGGGAAACTAGGGGTCTTATGGGTGAATCTTCTTCAAGAATAGACGAGGCAAGAAATGAATTCCCACACCCTGTTCACTCAAAACAAAAGCGTACTTCGTCAATCAAGGTAAAGTTCTGACAGGGACATGGGTAATTTGTCTTATATTGTTGCATTATAGGGTCAGGAACGGAAAAAACGGGCTCGTAGTTCTTAGTCTGTTGACCCCCTGGACTCTGTTCTTCCCAGCTTTCCTCGCCGGGTTTGCCAGAAGGGAGGCATTGAGTCACAACATCCCGCTGTTGATGCTGAAGAGCATAGCGCTTCATTCGGGGAATCGTCCATGCGGCTTCCCAACAAGCTCCCTATAAACCGCGGGTAAATACTTTGAGTAAATTATGACTTACACTCATAAGATGATGATGACCATGAGTTTTCTTTGTTTCTAGGACTCAAGCGAGAGTCAAGACAAAAACCGACTCTGTGACTTTTAAGGAGCCGGTTATTGTTGCTAAGAAAACGCCTGATATCTCTGCGGAAAAAGTCGCTCCATCCAAGAATGATTCTCTTAAGGAGGGGAATGAGGAATTGGCCGCTCATTCCAAGGAAAATGCCACCGCCCCAGGCTTAATCCTGACTCCTTCATTTAAGGTTGTAACTAAGGAAGTTACTGTGACCAAGGATCACTACAACAGGACAAAGCTTTGGTAACACAGTGTTATGTTACTACAGCCCCAAAAGAGTGTTACTAGGCCATATAGTAACACATCTTTAAATGTGTTCCATTAGGCCATGTTACTAAGTGGTGTCTACTGTCACACATAGTAGAGTTACTATATGTTATAAAATGTGTTACAATTTCATTATAGTAACATGCATATTATGTGTTACCAAACACGTTGGTAACACATATTTTAAAATGTAGTAACACTCGTAGTAACATATTTTTGTAGCGTAGAATATTGTGGTAACATATTTTTGTAACTATAGTAACACAACTAGTAACACCGTTTTTAGCTTCGAAACACCATTAGTAACATAATATCTAATTGTTTTAACACTATGATGTATAGTTGGAAACCGCCCTAGTAACACCTTTTGTGGCTATATTAACACCATCAGTAACACGATTGTTTCGATATGGCAACATTTAATATATTTTTGTCCAATTATTAATCACGAAATTCAGTACCCATTTTACAAAATATAAATTTATTTAATAAAATTGATGTATTTGCGCAAATAGTTAATTATTTATAAGCTTGACACCATTAAAATGTCAAATAGAAGATCGATGCATACAGAAATAGAAAATATCAACATTTTTATTGCAAATATAGAAGTGTAGAATACATATGCATTAAAATAAATAAATATGAGTACTATTAGTGCAACATCATATCATTCATATCAATTACTATAGAAAACATTACACCATAGCATTTGCATCAATTCGAGAAAATAAAATGATTTTCTGAATGACATTACAATTTCAATCTATCTATGTAAACTACATCTATTGGTGTAAAACCTTCAAATTTATTTGCTTCTTGATCCAACCAGAGAATCGAGCTGCAACTCAATAATCCTTCTTTCGAAGCTGTAAAAGAAAACTGGACATTAGAATTATGTGATTTAATGTACACAAATATGATTTTAATATATGAAAGAAAAGATTTTAGCTTACAAAAGATGAGGCCAAGCAATTAAGTATCCTGAACTAAAAGCATCACCAATTTTCTTGCAATCAGAAACTTCCCTTACTAACTCCTCATTATGTAGTATAGGTTCATCTATGCACACAAGTAAGAATTGGTCACCTAACTCGGCACCACCAACCTTAGTTGTTGGAGCCTTAGTTGCTGGATCAGTACTCCGAATAGTATATGCAACATTCCGCTTGTTTGGATATGTTGAAGTTTTTAAAATTACTTTGGAACCAGCCTATATCATGATCAATATTAGATTGAATGGCAATGATAATATAATTTGTGTTTAATTTTAGACAAGAATAGATAGCCCAAAAAAAACTGGACCCGACATTGAAGTCTAATGCCTACAACCAATTCTCTTACTCACGCTTGGCAAATTGAGCAGAAAATGTAATAGAACACATTTTTCAAGTAGTCATAATAATATGATTTGGATTGAGAATTTGGGTGCAATACACCAATGCCCCTGGCAGATCTTTACCTTGATTGAAGAAGTACGCCTTTGTTTTGAGTGAACTGGGTGTTGGCATTCATTTCTTTCCCCGTCTATTCTTGAAGAAGATTCACCCATAAGACCCCTAGTTTCCCTTGCCTACAAAGGGAGGATAAGAGTTCATGGAATAATATTCATATCCTGGAGTTACAAATTCAAAACTAAAAAGAACACAACATTACCTCCAGAACAGAATCAAGAACAAGGTCTTGCGGCAATGATGGATTTTTTTGAATTGGTAATTAATTGAAACTATCATGCTCGCCATCCAGGTTACATGACACAACATGGTAAGCAAGTAACTATTTTATATTCTATGTTTTGTTAAATGAGTAAAAATAACCTTTTCGCATGATTGCAAGAAATTATCATCCTCATAATGTCATGTTGCATAAATGAGTGCACCTCAATAGGTAGGTTTGAAGTGACAAGCAATGATATAGCTATGTATGACCTTACCTTTGTTTTACCATGAAGTATTGGTAACCGAGAAAGACGATCCTCATGGATTGCACAAAATACGACACCTATCACTAATAGGCTCAAGCTCTTGGCACCAAAACTCCAAACATTACTCAAATGAATACCTCAAAACTATCGCAAGTTACTACTACACTTATAATAGCAACCTTAGTTACCTACTCATGAAAGACACACAACTCAGTACAACAAGACAACTCTCTAAACAAGATAAGCATGATAACTCAAGAGAGTTCCAAAAGCAACTTAAATAAAATCTCTTAAAAAGGATAAGAATGAAAACAAGAGCTAAGCATGACAACAACTACGAAAAGATAAAGAACACGCAAAAAGATAAGCATGCAAACCTATGTTGTGTTCTAGGGTGAAGTGGAGCGTGTTTCTCTCCCAAACAATGAAGGCTAGGGTTCAACTTGTTATAAATTTCAAGCAAAACTAAATCAAAACAAAAAAGTAAAGAGCGAGACGCTCCAAGAATAGCACATAACACATGAAGAGATAAAAATATAGCATGGAGAAGGAAGAACTGATGATTGTCTATGAAGAAGGGGATGCACGGGGGCATCCCCAAGCTTAGACGCTTGAGTCTCCTTGGATATTTCTTGGGTGTGCATGCGGGCATCACCAAGCTTGAGAGTTTGACACTCCCATATCTTCTTTCACCATCTTCCATCGCATACTTGAAAACTCCCTTTATACAAAACTCATCATAAGCCGATTAGAGTGGTTAGTACCCATATTAAAATATATTTTCACCACTGGAAATAAAGATTTTCAAGAAGAGCTACTGTTTCTCAAGATTGCCAATAAGTTTATGCAAAGAAAAACAAAGCTTAAGATTTGCAAAATGATGAAAACGCGAAATGTGGCAGAATCTGTGAAAAACAGACCAACGGGTAGTAAATAATATTTTTGGGATACTTCTGCAACTCAAATTGAAAAAATCACAACATACACTAGAAAGCTAATTGTATAGAGCATACTGTCATAAAAATTCTGATAAAAAAGTTGATCTGGTGATTTATCATCAATTTCCCCATGAAGCAGACGGAATTTGTTTCTGGACAGCATGTCACAACTTTTGAACTTTCTTGCAATCGGAGGCTAAAACTTGGCACAAAGCTAGAAAATAAAGATACAATGATGTTGGTATAGTAGTAACAAGCATCAAGACCACTAAAACTGAAAGTAAAAGAAGTTTAGGTTGCCTCCCAATAAGCGCTTTATTTTATGCCTTTTAGCTAGGCATGATGCAAATAGATGAAGTTTTATCAACTCCAAAAGAATAACTTTCCCGTGTAACGGACTCATAAGGTAACTTAATCTTGTTTCGAGGGAAGTGCTCCATTCCCTTTTAGAGGGAATTGGAATCTAATGGTCCCATATTTCATGTCAATGATAGCACCAACGGTGTGGAGAAAAGGACTACCCAAAATAATTGGACATAAGGGATCACACTCAATGTCCATAACAAGAAAATCAACAGGAACATAACTATCATTGACAACAATAAGAACATTATCAATCCTCCCTAAAGGTTTCTTTACGGAAGAATCAATAAGACCGACACCAAAATAACATTGTTCAAAAGGTTTCAATTCAAGCATATCATACATTCTTTTGGGTAAAACGGAGGCACTAGCTCCAACATCACATAAGGCAAAGAAAGAGAAATTATTCAATTTAATTTTGACCATAGTATCCCAACCATCTTCTAGTTTTCTAGGAATAGAAGTCTCTAACTTGAGCTTCTCCTCCCTATCTTGGATAAGAGCATTGGTAATATGCTCGGTGAAGGTAATGGTAAGTGTACTAGTGTGGGGGTCTTTAGCCATTCTTTGCAGAAAAGTGATAACATCAGGAAGAGTGCAATTATCAAAATCAATTCCCATGCTATTAATCAAAGTTGTGGTGTCATCCTCTACATTTGATTTGCTTTCTATTATAAGAGTTTTGACATCCTCGCAGGTTTGAGGACGTTTAAGAGCAACTTCAAACCAAAGGTCTGGTTCTTTTCTCGGGGGACCAAGCCATGGGCATAATTCCCCGTTGTAACTAGTGTAGTCACAAGGTCTGTTACTTTTTTAGGTACCCATAGTAACAGAAGCAAGCAAGAACAAAGCAACTATATTTTTTGTGGTTTTTGGTATAAGACTCTAAAACAAAAACTAGAAAGTAAACTAACAATACTAAAAAGCAAAGGTAAAAGATAGTGTGTAACTCCCCTATCTTGAAGATTGGAGTCCTCGCCAACGGCGCCAGAAATTATGCTTGATGGGTGTAGATAACACCTCCTCATTGGTTACCGCAAGTGGAAGGTTATGATGTAGATAGCAGCAAATTTCTATTGGTGAAGATATCGAGGCTTGTCTCCCGTAGGACTATGAAGATCGACAAGAAGGTGGTGAAGCGAGCAAGGTGCCGTTTGAGATAAGTTACTCACTTGACCTGACCTGCACACGACACAAGTAACTTTGTTCCCAACAAGTTCACAGAGGTTGTCAATCTCTCCGGCCTTGTTGTTTACAAAGGATCAAACACAAGAGGGAAATAGTAATGTTGATTGCAACTGAAAGGAAATAAAGCAGTAAATAGTTAAGGTATAAATGGTGGTGGAAATATAGACCGGGGTCCCATGATGTTCACTAGTGATGTCTCTATCCCAAAAGACGATAAAACAACTAGGTTGGGTGAACAAATTACAGCTAGTCAATTGACAGAATTATAAACGCACCACAATGCTAATTATGCTACAAGAAAGGTAGAGGCTCTAAAAGAATGGGCAGTACGCCAAGACAAGTAGATCGTAATCCAACTGCATCTACTCACTAATCATCCACCTTGAGATATCTATCGATAACATCTCACTAGTATTAAGTTGCGAGCCCCACCCAAAGTGTAAACCCAAAGCAACAGACAACTGCATTAACAAACTTTGCGTAAGGTAAACAATACTTGCAACCGCGGTTACAAGCACCGTTGTTTTCTCCCTGGTGGCAACAACACATCCCCTAGTCTCATATTTCTATCACTCAAGCTAGACATCGGGGGGCATGAACCCACAATCAAGCATAAACGCTCTCTCTTGGAGTAACTATCTACTACTTGGCCAAAGCAATAAAAAGAAACGGAGAACATGCAAGAATTACTCAATAACAAAATATAAAAGGAGAACCAAATATATAACTCATCACGATCTAAACATAATCTCATAATCCATCGAATCCCAGCAAACACAGCATAGCAACAACAGAAAAATTACATACATGCCTTGATCATGTAGGGCAACTCACAAGTGCTAAGAATTTAAGCACAAGATTGGAGAGAAAACATCACATAGCTACTAGTCATGGATCCATGGTCCAAGGGGGACTACTCACGGCACATCCGGGAAGCGCTCATGGTGGTGGAGAGGCTCGCGGAGGTCAATCCTCCCTCCGGCAGGGTGCCAGAAGGAGGTCTTTTGGTGCTCCCGATCTTCGAAGCGAGGCAGCAACAGAACAGAGGTGAAAATCGCGATGTGGGGTTCCTCTCGAGGGTTTCTGGAACGGGGTATAAATATAGACCGAAGGGGGGCACCGGGGGTGGCCCCTCGCCCTTGACGCCCTGCTGGCGCTTCCAGGAGTGGGGCCGCACCAGCTGGCCGCCTAGGAAGGGGTGGGCCCCCTCTAGCTCTCCTTCGGGCTTCGTGAAGCTTCCGTCATGATGACTTTTTATATATTTTTGTTGGAATTTTTTGGGCTCTATAAATACGGGTAAAAACTTGCAATTCACAGACATCAGCAGACAGAAACTTGCACTAGGTGCACTGAGTTAGTAGGTTAGTCAAAATATGTGTAAAAAGGTATGAAAGTGTAGCAAAACACATATCAATGTCACCAAAAAGAGCATGAAACAAGCAAAAATTATAGATACGTTTGGGATGTATCAGTTAGTTATACTGATTTTGATATAGCTCACCTCCTTCTTCTCTCTTTTATGTACCCTATACAAACGATCTTGGACTACAGAAGCGCTGACCTTTCTTCCGGATGCTTCGTGGAGACTCGACGACGACTAGTTAGACGGATCTCGGCGGAGAGCCTGGACCCGTGTGGTTATCAGATCGATGTGTTTTACCTTTGCCATTAGGAATTGATTGTACTATGTACTCAGACATATATCTTCCGCTGATGTATTGTATTAAGGTAGTGGTATGCCGGTTGTAGGAGATGTTGTGTCCTTGTAGATGTAATGTTGTGATATCATGTTGAAATCCGAGACAAATGGCTTCTTCATATGTCGCGGTGGGTCCGATACATGTTTCGTCCTCGGGTTTTGATGGAAATGCATAGATCTGAAATAGTACCGCATATCGGGTCTTAACAACGGAAGGATCAATATGGATCATAAGGGGCCACCCCCCTAGCCAGACACCCTAGGGGAGCGGCTAGGGCTAGCTCGCGCCCCCTGGCCTACTGGGGGTTTAACCACTCCCTTTTGTCCAACTTTTGCCTATATATGCTCTCAAAAAACACTCGAGGCGGAGTTTTTGTTCCGGTACCTTTCCTCGTTCCGCTGCCATCACAATACTTAGATCGGGAGCCCCTGTTATTCTTTCTCGGCTCCTTGCCGGAGGGGGCAATCATCCCTGGTGGATTCTTCATCAACCATGTGATACGTCCCACACGTATCTATAATTTATGCTTGCTCCATGCATGTTATGTGTGATATTGCTATGTGTTTGATACACTTTCATACACTTTTGATCATATTTGGACTAACCTATTAACTCAGTGCACCCCAGTGCCAGTTCCTTTTTTCTGTTTTCTTTTTATTTCATGTTTCCCCCTTATTATCAGTGCTCCAAAAATTCCAAAAAAATCCAATAAAAAATCAGCATATGGGAACCTTCCAGAGCCCCGAAGGAGGGCCAGGGGGCACCCTGGTGCCTCCCTGGTGGCCCCCGACTGCCCCCCTTCGCCTATATATTTGTCTGGCCTGAAACCTCTGAAGACAGAACCCTTTTTTGTGATCTCGCCTCTGTTTCGCCGCCGCCGCGCTTCGAAGATCGAGAGCACCAGAAGACCTCTTCCTGACACCCTGCCGGAGGGAGGATTGACCTCTGGGAGCTTCTCCACCACCATGGGCGCTTCCCGGATGATCCATGAGTAGTCCACCTTGGACCATGGGTCCATGATCAGTAGTTATGTGATGTTCTCCTCCCCTCTTTGTTCTTCATGGATTAGACCTTGTGAGCTGCCCTACATGATCAAGGCACATACGTAATTCTTTCTGTTGTTGCTATGTCGAGTTTGCTGGGATCTGATGGATTATGAGACTATGTTCAGATTGTGATGAGTAATATATTTGGTTCTTCTCCTTTTATATTTGTGTTCTTGAGTAATTCTTGCATGTTTTCCGTTGCTGTTTATTGCTTTGGCCAAGTAGTAGGTAGTGACTCCAAGAGGGAGCGTTATGCATGATTGTGGGTTCATGCCCCCTGATGACTAGCTTGAGTGACGGAAATATGAGTCTAAGGGATGTGTTGTTGCCACAAGGGGGAAAACAACGGTGCCTGTAACCGCGGTTGCAAGGATTGTTTACTTTACGCAAAGTTCTTTTAATGCAGTTGCCTGTTGCTTTGGGTTTACACTTTGGGTGGGGCTCGTAACTTAATACCAGCGAGATGTTCAGGATAGATATCTCAAGGTGGATGATTAGTAGTAGATGCAGATGGATTTTGGTCTATTTATCTTGGCGTACTGCCCATGCTTTTGAGCCTCTTCCTTTCTTTTGTAGCATAGTAGCATTGGTTTGCGCCCGTAATCCTGTCAATTGCCCAGCTATAATTGGCTTACCTTGCATAGCTTTTTATCGTATTTTGGGAGAGAGACATCACTAGTGAACATGATGGGACCCCGGTCCATATTTCTACCACTGTTTACACCCTCAATTTACTTCTTTCTTTTTCTTTCTAGTTGCATTTATCACTATATTTTATCTCTTGTGATTGACCCTTCGTAAACAACAAGACCGGAGAGATTGACAACCTCTATGTACTCGTTGGGAGTAAAGTTATCTGTTGTTGTGTGCAGGTCCACGTCAACTCGTGCTAGATTTCTAGCACCGTTATCACCTACTTGTTGTTGTTGGAGTCCTACTAGAGACATAAACCTTGGTATCTTCACTGAGGGAAACTTGCTGTTGTGCTGCATCTCAAACCTTCCACTTTGGGTAACCTACGAGGGGCGAGAAGCCATCAAAGAAATTTCTGGCGCCGTTGTCGGGGACTCCAATCTTCAAGATAGGGGAGTTGAACGCTATCTTTTATCTTTGATTTTTAGTTTTGTTAGTTTACCTTTCAGTTCTTGCTTTAGTGTCCTTTATCAAAAACCACAAAAAAATTCTTGTCCTATTTGCTGCTACTATGGGTACCACTGAAAACACTAAGTTGTGTGACTTCACTAGTCACAACAACAATGATTTTATCTGCACTCCTATTGCTACACCTGCCACTTCAGCAACCTCTTATGAAATTAAACCTGCTTTGTTGAACCTTGTTATGAGAGATCAGTTCTCCGGTGTTGGAGATGATGCTGCTTTACACTTAAATAATTTTGTTGAGCTTTGTGATATGAAAAAGTGTAAAGAAGTAGAAGGTGATATTGTTAAGCTTAAGCTTTTTCCTTTCTCCTTGAGGGAAGGAGCTAAAATTTGGTTTCAATCCTTGCCTAGGAATAACATAGATTCTTGGGATAAGTGCAAGGATGCTTTTACTGGGAAGTATTACCCACCTGTTAAAATTATCGAGTTGAGGAGTAATATTATGAATTTTAAGCAATTGGATAATGAACATGTTTCCCAAGCTTGGGAACGTATGACATCTCTTGTTAGGAAATGCCCTACACATGGTTCGAATACTTGGATGGTTATCTAGAATTTTTATGCAGGCTTGAACTTTACCTCTCGGAACTTGTTAGATTCGGCCGCGGGAGGAAGCTTTATGTCAACAACACTTGGTGCTGCCACAAAACTCTTAGATGAGATGATGACCAACTATTCCCAATGGCACACCGAACGAGCTCCAACAGGTAGGAAGGTAAACTCTGTCGACGAGATTTCATCCCTAAATGAAAGAGTTGACTTGATCATGTCTTTACTTACCAAGCAAGCTCCTATTAATCCTCATGATGTCCCTTTAAATTCCTTGGTTGCTCAAGAACAAGTAGATGTGAACTTTATATCTAGAAACAACTCCAACAATAATGCTTATAGGAGTAATTCTGCTAGCAATCCTAGACAGTTCCCATCCAACAACTATGGGAACAACAACACTTATCCTAGCAACAAGAATCCCACTTCTGAATTAGAGAGCATGCTTAAGGAATTTATCACTACCCAAAAAGGCTTCAACAAGAGTGTAGAGGAAAAATTAGACAAATTAGATAATCTCTTTTTCAAGGTAGACAACTTAGCCCTTGATGTTGAGATGCTTAAAATTAGAATTTCTCCCCTCGAGGAGAGGAAGGCCACTCCTATTAATGATATCCAAATGAAAATTAATGAAAATATTAGGATGATGGCTAGAGAAAAAGGAGGAAGAAGATAGAATTAAGAGCCTTCCTACTAATGACCCTCAACTGTAGGGGATCTATTGTAGATTTTTCGATAAGTAATAGTGTCGAACCCAACGAGGAGCATAAGGTATTGATAAGTGACTTTGGCAAAGGAATAACTGCAAGCACTGAAAGATAAATTTTTAGGGTTTTTTCGGTATAACCAACGAGAAGATAAAAACAAGCAAAGTAAAAGGTACTAAGGAGTAACAAGTGGCCCAATCCTCTTGAGCAAAGGATAATCCTAGCAACTGAACTTATAAAGGCTAAAGTGTTCTTGAGGACACACGGGAGAGGTAGTCACGTGCTTTCGCCATATTCCGTATCGGTACTATGTTTTGTGTTGATAAGTGTTGAGTGGGTGGATCTATACTAGTACACCTTCTAGACTAAGATAAGTGCACTCTTATGATTAAACATCTTGCAAGCATCCGCAAATACAAGATAGAAATTAAGGCAAAGCCTAACCACAATAATAAGATCAAGGACCTATTATTCCCTTATGCAAAAGTGTGCAAACTAGGGTTCAGGTTTCTGTCACTCCGGCCACCCACCGTAAACATTCTTTATACACAATTCATTCCCCTAGGTCCTTAACAAGGCGAAGTGTTGAGTGTTTGACTCACACAACACAACTAGGAAAATAACAACACAACTTAAATATCAAACAAACACATATTACTTCAACGTCATATGACTACTAACAACTAGACTTCTCCCATGTCCTCAAGAACTAAAGTAACTACTCAAAAGACATAAAAGAGATCATGATCAGTGGTGATAAATAGATGATAAACAATCTAGACATAACAATATTTCTCCAACAAAACTCAATAGCATTCACCACAAAGGAGTAATCAACACCGATAGAGTAGAGATGATAGATAGTACGATTACAACACAAGTTTCAATTGTGAGATGAGATAGGATGGTGGTGGAGATGGTGCTGATGTTGGGGATGATGTTGATGATGATCTCAATGATGCCCATGACGATGGAGATGATCTCCCCTTCCGGGAGGTGTTCTCCCCGGTGGAATCTGCCCGCCGGAGATGTATTTTCTTCTCTGTAGGTTTCCGCCACGGAGCGGCAGAGGAACTCAATAAAACCCATCTATTTTTAGGGTTTTTGGATGAATATTAATAAATACGCCAGAGGGGGGAGCCGAGAGTGGCCCAAGGGGTCCAGGCAACCTCCCGGCGCAGCCAGGGGTGGGGTCACGCCAGGGGGGGCGCCTGGGCACCTGGTGGCCCCATCTGGTACCTTCTCGCCGAAGCTTCGTTAATCTTCTGGAAAATATCCCCCGTCGATTTTCAGCGCATTTGGAGATGTTCTGTTTCAGCAACTCAATGTCCACATTTCTCCGCTGAATCCTGCGTCTGCTGTTTCGGCACCGGAAAGTTGCAAACTGTGTAAAACAAGCCAAAACAACATAATAATAGCATCATAACATGAAGTATATCAATGAATAGGGGTGAATTACGATATAAAATATTGATGCATTTTGGACGTATCAACTCCCCCAAGCTTAGACCTCGCTTGTCCCGAATACTGGGCTCGGTAAACCTGTCCACAAGTTTATAGAGTGAAGTGTTGATAAATATAATACAGACAAGAAGCATCATGATTTCTTCACCAAACTAAAGCATCCTCAACATCAACCTCAACTCATAAGACCCTTATGATAAAGTAATAACAATTATAATCAAAAGTAGGGCTAAGGAAACTCATCAAATCATGGCAAACATATCCTTTGTCAAAGGACAACTACTAACTTTTACTTTTGTTCTTTCCTTTTTATAATGAAACAATTTGAAGGTTTTGAAAGAACATGTTATTAGTCATGAAGTGAAAATGCTAACACAAAGGAAGATGCTTGCTTGGCATAAGATTTCGAAATCAACTTACTTATCAAAAGATAATGTCAACAAGCATGTGGCATGACAAAACTTAATGCAGCATTATATGAATGAATCCTCATCAACATCAAGTGTCTGTTCTCTTTTAAGAATAGAAGGAAGTAGGAAAAACTGACTCAACATAAAAGTAAAGGACATGCCCTATTGTAGGTAACTACGGAAAACTCATGTGCTATCCTTAAATCAAACAGAATGAAAACAAATTTTGGGAGGTGCATAGTTTCTCAACGAATGCTAATAGATAGCTCAATTACTTCTCAAGCTGGACAAGTTTCGAGGAACGGCTCCCAAGTGGGGACGATCACGTCCCCTTAATCTCCTTTGTTTATAACTGCCAAAGTTTCTGATTTCTCACAGACCAAGCGTGAAGAAGGGTTTGTTTGTTGTATTATCTAACGAGCTAGGCGCACTCATGCCAGTTCCTCCTCGTATTATGGGTTTGTAGACTAGACATGCAATCCCAGGGTAAAACTTGTCCAACTTAAGAAGATCATGAATTACCTACTACTTCCTCATGAGCTAAACAAGAGGCACAAAACAGAAGATTTTGAACATTTAAGGATAACACATAAATTCTATACTTTTAGGAGTGGTAGTGAAATACCACGAATAGGAAGGTATGGTGGACTCATATGGAAGATATTGGTGTAAGGGTATGGACGCGCAAGCAGAAATCCGCTCGGCACAGAGTTTGGCTAGAAAAGGCTTTGAGAGAACAGACAATTGATGATGACTTAGATGCAAAGCATATAAAGCATAAACATTAAGGCAAGCATAACACATCAAGTTGTCTTCCTTGTCAACATAACACTTCAAGCATAATAACATAAAGGTTTTGGCTATCTCGCTACTTGAGAAAATCATTCATGTTGTCATGACCAAAGCTATGTTTTCCCAAATTTAAATAAAGTTTCCAAAGCCATACCTGATATAAGGTCAATACTCCCCATAAGAATAATCATATGAGGTCGATTGCGTGAAGAGAATACCGAGTGCAGCGAAGGAACCAGTAGACTTCTCATTAATGTTCCATCATAGATGACTCCACACTCACGGATACAAGAATCTCCTCAAAGGAGTGATAGACCTCAATGCAAACACCTATTTCATATAATAACTTCCCTAGACATGATACCACTCTACTTGACTCTAAAAGACGAAGATAAAGATAAAGATACCGGGCACTCCCCCAAGCTTGGAACAAGCTAAGGGGATGCCATTACCCGAGGAGATTTCACTCCTCATTCTTTTTCCTGTTGATCACGTAGTCCTTTGCGAAGCGCTTCCGTGGAAGAGGTTCTCCCGTCTCATAAGAAGCTTCAGTATCCATGATCCTGCACTCAGCACCCAAACACATGCACAGAAACTTTAGTTGATAATCACAGTTCTGGTTCTAGAGGTCATAAATCTGCCCTTGGAGCTCAATCAATCTTTCTTCCAATTCAGTCACGCTTGACCACATCTCCTTCTTGTAGAACGCCTTCAGCTCGTTGATGATGTCGAAGTTGGCTTCAACACCATGCTCAACCATCTTCTTGTACCTGAAGACTTCTTGCTCCACTTCTTCTAGCCTGGCCTTGATGCTCCCCTCCTTGACAGGTTTCTTTAGATCTTCTTGGTGGAGAACACCATCCTCCAACCGAACGGTTTGAGGGTGCTTCTTCACCTCAGCGAGGTAAGGGTTGATGACGTTGACGATGAACTTGTCCTTGGGGGAACTTGGGGAAGCCATGGCACCTAGGTCTAGCTAAAAGATATCCTGGCAGAAACTTCTTGTGACGCCCCCAAAATCAAGCCGTGTACAGTAATCATACACGCAGGGTACACGACCGAAATCAGGGTGCCACGTGAGAATATCACAACACAACAATATACACAAATAAGATAAAACTTTAAGTTAGAAACCAGGGATCACGAGGATCTGAATACATCAGTTATACAATCATAATATCTGAGTATAGACATAGTTTGTCAAGTTTTGCCTTAAGAAGGCTAGCACAAATAACATCGGAGATACAGATCGAAAAGGCGAGGCCTCCTGCCTGAGATCCATCGAACTACTCCTGGTAGACGGGGAACGCGACGTCATAGTAGGATCCTCCTGGAATCTCCTGCTCCTGGGCTCCAACGTCTGATGGCAGCAACCGGTCGGGTATATAAAACAAAGGGGGGAAATAAAGCAAGGGTGAGTATCTAGCATACCCGCGAGTCTTACGTCCGCTACTAAGCATTTATTCATTTGTATCAAATGGAAAGGGGAGGCTATATATAGTGGACTGAATGGTAGAAAGTCAGAATAAGGATGAGAAGCTAGGCCTATCGAAGACTAGCATCTTCCGACGAGTCTTGCAGCACAAGAAGAGAACAGCCAACAGTTCATATAAAGCATAAAGTAACAATGCATCAGAAGTTGTTGCAGCATTGTATAATAGTAAGTTGTAATTATTAATAATTATAAATGCCTCTGAGATCCCTTCCTGGACTTCCCTGCGAGGAAGAGAAACCGGAACCAACAGTTTAATAGTAGTAGTTTGTAGTAGTAGGCTCTGGCTTCAGCATAAAGCGTCATGTTACTGTGAACACGACTATTCGAATAGATCATCTTCCCTAGGGGTGCACTACTGTTCAGCGTGCACGCTCAGATCTCCAGGGTGGCGTACACCTTGTTAGGGAATGCCCCACCGAGGCTATCTGACACGCCGAGGCCCATCCTACGATTCATCAGAGAGGTCCCCGCCGGTCTACAATCCTAAGCGCAAGGGGGTCTTGGGCCGTCGCCCCTCGCTCTTTGGGTCGGTGTGAGGACGATGGATACCACGCAACTCTATCATGGATGCGGATCCGACCGTGCCACAATGCTGAACTGGACATCTTTCAGAGCTTTCAAACGAGACCACAACGCGGAGGACCCACACCGTAATCCCACGTAAAGGTAGTGCGTACAGGCCTTTGCGGCCTCCCAAGTCATCCACCTGAACCATTAGTCATTTTATTATTATCTCGCGGACAACCGTTATCGTTGCCCGACTACTCAACATAACGGACAACGAACAGCAACCAGGACCACCAGTACATCGGTGCCAACCCTGTCGTCCAGTCAAAGCACGCGGTTACCAACTAATGGTACGAATTAACGCCCCCTCGTTGGTTACCCAAAGTGGAAGGTTGAGATGTAGATAGCAGCAATTTCCCTTATCAAAGATGCTAAGGTTTAGGATCGACCAGTTGGACTCCAAGATCGACAAGGAGGTGGCAAGGAAACAATGGCACCGTTTTAGACAAAAGTTGCTTCCTTGACCTGGACCTGCACACACAACAAATAAATTTGCTTCCCAACGAGTACAGAGGAGTTGTCAATTCCTCCGGCCTTGTTGATTACAAAGGATAAAACGCATGGGATAATAATGATAGTGATAGCAACGGAAAAGTAAATACTGAAAATAATTGATAGTGTAAACAGTGTTGGAAATATGGAGCGGGGTCCTATGATGTTCACTAGTGATGTCTCTCTCCCAAAAGATGATAAAGTAGCAATGCGAGGTAAACAAATTACAGCTGGGAAATTGACAGGATTATGTGCGCAAACCAATGCTAATTATGTTATAAAGAAAGGAAGAGGCTCAAAAGCATGGGCGGTACGCCAAGACAAGTAGACCGAAATACATCTACATCTACCTACTAATCATCCAACTTGAGATATCTATCCAGAACATCTCGCTGGTATTAAGTTGCGAATCCCACCCAAAGTGTAAACTCAAAGCAACTGACAACTGCATTAAAGAACTTTGCGTAAAGTAAACAATCCTTGCACCCGCAAGTACACGCACCGTTGTTTTTCCCCTTGTGGCAACAGCACATCCCCTAGACTCATGTTTCTGTCACTCAAGCTAGTCATCGGGGGGCATGAACCCACAATCATGCATAACGCTCCCTCTTGGAGTCACTACCTACTACTTGGCCAAAGAAATAAACAGCAACGGAGAACATGAAAGAATTACTCAAGAACATAAATATAAAAGAGGAGAATCAAATATATTACTCAAACACAATTTGAACATAATCTCATAATCCATCGGATCCGAGCAAACTCAGCATAGCAACAACAGAAATATTACATAAGTGCCTCGATCATGTAGGGCAGCTCAAGAGGTCTAATCCATGAAGAACAAAGAGGGGAGGAGAACATCACATAGCTACTGATCATATACCCATGGTCCAAGGTGGACTACTCACGGTTCATCCGGGAAGCATCCATGGTGTTGGAGATTCTCCCGGAGGTGGTTCCTCCCTCCGGCAGGGTGCCGGGAAGAGGTCTTCTGGTGCTCCCGATCTTGTAAGCGCGGCGGCGGAACAGAGGAGAGATCGCGAAAAAGGGTACCCGTCACGGGGGTTTCTCGTCACGAGTAATATATAGGCGAAGGGGGCCACCAGGGGTCCAGGCGGCCCCCTGGCCGCAAGGCGCTTGGGGCCCTGGTGGGTCCCCTCTGGACCACCTCGGTGATTCCCGAACCTTCTTCTACGCTGAATTTTATTGGATTTTCCCGAATTTTTGGAGCACTTTTAATATGGGGGAAACCTGAAATAGAAAAACAGCGGAAAATAGGAACTGGCACTAGGGTGCACTGAGTTAATAGGTTATTCCAAATATGATCAAAAGTGTATGGAAGTTCATCAATATCATAGCAATATCACACAAAAGAGGCATGGAGCAAGCATAAATTATAGCTACGTTTTGGACGTATCACCAACAAGGTGAATCGTCTCCTTACCTTATCTCGCATGTGCTCTTGGAAGAGCTCGACTTTCGTCGTTTGGAATCTCACGGCCAACGAGCAAGGACTAGGCCCACGATGGTATCCGTATGTTCTGCCGTCCCGATATAATATCTCTCGTGGGCACCATTGTGTCACCCGACTACTTACCTTTCAGGACAACAGTTGATTCAGGTGCCTACCATCAAGTGAAACCAGGAGGAATCACCCTCGATGGTACACTTGAAGAGGTTCGACCGAGACATCAGCGGAATGAACTAAAGAGGAATATCCTCGTATCATCCCGGTGGTGCTACACTACCGAGACGACGACGAGAGTGAAATACGAGTCCATCCACTCGTAAGTTAAACTTGAAGCGACTCGGAGAGTCTCGCCGTTGTAGGTCCCCTTGGGCGTCTGCTCTGTATCATACATGTTCCAGTTATAATAAATTGTATCCGTGTCACTCCCCAGAGTGATCACGACCCACTATCTAATCCTAGTTGACTAGCAATGCGCAGGGTTCACTGCTGGATATAATATATATATATATATATATATAATAGGCAGCATAGGATAAAGGAAGGTACATCAAGGGGCGACAATGACAGGCTATGAAATTGAATAGGTAAGCAACGTAGCAGCAGCAGCAATGCCTAGTGCAAGAAATGTACGGAAAGACAGGCGATATCTGGGGAAGGAAAATGGCTCTGCTTGCCTGGAAGCTCGGTAGTAGGGGTACGGTCGTCGATGTAGGAGTCGTACTCGGCAACGGTGTCGTCGGGGGCAGTGTCGAGGTCTACCGGATAATAAGGGGGAAGAAACAATAAATACGTAGTAATAATAGCAATACAAATACAAGACATGGCAAACATAGTGTTAGGGGTGAACTAGTGCGGTGCTACACGTTGCAGACGAAACGGGAAGTTAACCGACAATTTTACCAGCTCCGGATGATTACCGGACAGTGCAACCGGAGGGGGAATGTCTCGTGTGCGGTATGTTAGAGGGGTGTGGTGGGGGTATGGGTAGCGTATTCGTATTCGTGATATTTTTTGATCAACTTTGATGTATAAATTATTTTCATTGGAGTTACGGTTTAAAAGATATTGAATTTCAATGTTTAAATCAATTTAAAATGATTTCTGGAATTACTTTTATTAATAAACCAATATTATCCAAAACAATGAGTTTGACTGTTCAACTGACATGTGGGTCCCATATGTCAGCCTCACAATAATAATAAACCATTTAATTAAATTTAAATAACTAATGGGCCCACATGTCATACACTCTAACTTATATTAATTCTTTAAATAAATAAACTGACAGTGGGGGACCAGGTGTCATTGATACAGAGTTAAATATCTCAGTTTATTTTATTATAATGGCCTGGGGCCCACTAGTCATTCTCTTAGGTTTTAATCATCTGTTTTATTTAACTAATAAAGATTAACATGCCCGGGGCCCACTAGTAAGTCTCACAGAGGGGTTAATCTCTTTAATTTTTTGATTAGGGTCTAATCCAAGGGGGGGCCACAGGTCAGTGGGTGTGGGGGGCTTAGCCCACTGGATTAACCAGTGCGCACGCTGGCGGCAAGCCAGACACGGCGGCACGGCCGTCGGTGCAAGGCGAGCAGTGGCGATGGGGCCATGGGGGCGCGTGGTCAAGGCGTAGAGCACACACGGGGAGCGTCCAGGGGGAGCGCGTGGGTGCGGCCACGGGGCGGGGAGCAAAGCTCCAGTGAGCCTGGGCGGCGGCGACGAACAACGCTGAGCGAGGGGAAGGATACGGCGGCTATTTCGAGGAGGGGAGGGGGGAATCGAGGGGGAAAGCTCACAGCGAGCTCGTCGGCGTGGTCTGGACGCGCGGGGTGGCGGGGGTTTCCGGCGAGGTGCGGCAGCCGCGGTGGGGAGGAGGGCGTGATTCCGATGGTGTAGTGGTTGGCGGCTCGAGCGGGAGGATGGAGACAGCGTGTACGACAATGGGGC
Organism: Bromus sterilis; assembly: GCA_950022295.1. Lineage (NCBI taxonomy): Eukaryota > Viridiplantae > Streptophyta > Magnoliopsida > Poales > Poaceae > Bromus > Bromus sterilis. The sequence continues at coordinate 318,420,546 of OX465596.1, read as the reverse complement.
AGCTCCCGGACAAACACCCGGCCGTCAGGGAGGCCAGTGGCCGCGCGCGACAACGACGAGCGTGGGGGCGCGGCTCGGCTGCGCACTGTGGAGAAGACGACGCGAAGGGGGGAAGGGAGAGGGCGCTAGGGTTTGGGCCGAGGGCGCAGGGGGGCCTTATCCCCGCCGCCGGTCGCGGGATGGCCGCCACGTCGATGGGGGGCGTGGCCGGCCGTGGGATGCTTGCCATGGCGCCCTCCATGAACATAGGTAGAGGAAGGGTGGGGTGGGCTAGGCCGCAACGGGAGGGGAGGGGGGCTTGCCCCTGAGCGACTTTTAGAGTTTTTCTAATTTTTGCTTTTCTGTTCTTTTTTATGTTTATATTTTTGTTTGGCAATCAAATAGTTTTTTATAAAATGTGGGACTTGCTCCAATATTATTGTTGCACAAAATAACAATGCCACACAAAGTTTGGTTGCCAATAGAAATCATCAGGATTTTGTTCTTTTTTAAAAAGGATTAAATATGGTGATTTTCCTACTTCTTTTATTCATTTAATTCATTTAAATAATTTAATAAATACCCAAAGATAGTTTATCATGGCCCACTGATTTTTAGTCATTTAACAAAATTGGGTGCATAATTTTTGGACAAATTTTATTTATCACACTATGATCAAATGCAAAGATGATCAAGGTATGATTAGCAACACTAATTATCTTAAGAAAAACTGATTACTATTACATGACACTGAGGGTGTTACACAGCTGGAGAAGAAAACACATGAAATCGCGAGATACGGTGCCGGGACGATCCGGGAAAATATATAGCAAAAAATTCTGCAACAGAAGGAAAGTAACAAGCAAAAGTGGGGTCGGAGACGGACTTCGGGGTGCCCAGGCGGCCTCCCGGCGCGGACAGGAGGTAGGCCGCACCAGGGGGGCGCCTGGGCCCCCTGGAGCTCCTCTCCGGCTCCGTTTAGTCTTGGATTTTTCCTAATTTTGCAAAAACTCGAAATATGGAACTTTTATGGCGGTTCGCGATGTTTCCTTACCGTAATACATACCTTTTCTTATTATGTTCCTGCTGGTGTCCGAAACAGGGATGCAACATATTCTTCATGAGTTGTCGTGTGTACCAAATTTACATCAACATTGGCAGGGTCTCCTGCCATGTAATGCTTCAGTCTTTTCCCATTCAAAACTTGAGGTTTGGTGCCGTCAAAATTGTTAATCTTGTTTGCACTTGAGCGGTAGACTTCTTCGATATGAAATGGACCTTCCCATCTAGAAAGTAATTTACCTGGAGAAAACCTGAAAAGAGATCTAAACAACAAAACTTTATCACCGACATTAAATTCACGTTTCAAAATCCTTCTATCATGCCACTTCTTTACCTTTTCTTTGAACATTTTAGCACTCTCGTAAGCTTCACTTCTCCACTCATCTAGAGAAGTCAAGTTCATGAGACTCTTTTCACCAGCTAACTTTGGGTCAGCATTAAGATCTCTAATAGCCCAGAAAGTTTTGAGTTCTAACTCTAATGGCAAATGGAAAGCATTGCCATAGACCATCTTATAGGGAGACTGTAAGTGCATCTAGTGCCCCTTTGAGGTTTTGGAGTATTTGATGACAAAACTGTTAAGGGAATGACGTGTTTGTGAGTATACACAGGAGAACATTCCCTGAAGAAGAGGTTAACCACCGTTGTCGACCCCCCAGAATGTTGAGGAACATTGAAAAAATCACTGTGTTTCCTGAAGACTGGTGAGGCGCGAAATCCTAAGGAAACAGGATCCTGAAGCATTTTGCTGAAGCTGAAGAAGTTGTTCAAGATCCTGAGGCACCTCACCCCGAAGCCGAAGTTGAAGCGTAGTCTACGTTTAAGACTTTTATACTTCTTGAGTCGTAGGAAAACACTGCACTGTTGGAGGGGTTGAGGAAAATGAGTTCTGTATTTTTGAGGAAGTGCTCAAATAGAAATCCTAAAGAAAACCCAGAGAAATCTCCTGCAGTAGAAGTTCAGTTCTTCGGGTGTCTGTGACATTGTTCTTCAGGACACTGAGGAGTATGTCTTCGATTGAGGAGTCAGGAAACTGCCAGTGCATTTCGCCTGAAGAAAGAGAGAGTGTGTTTCGACCGTGCCACGTGTCGTGTGGTGAGATGATGGTGCCTGTCCAGCCAACGGTCCGAAGGGTGGGCACGATGGTCTTTTCGTGCATGGGCATTTATGTCCTTTCACCTGGGGTTGCTCCCTGGCTATAAATAGCAGCCCCAACCACATTTGTGGGTTGGCTGCTCCGAGAGAAAAATTGGCACTTGTCAATTGAGAGAAACCCACCTCTGAGGAACCTGAAGAACCTAAGTGAGGAAAACCACCAGCCTGAGTAGTTGAGCATTTCTGAGGAAGTCGGTTCGAGTGATCCGAATCTTTTTACTCTTGAAGTATGTGATTTTCCAGCCGATGTAGAGGCCATCGTTCTGAGGAAGTCAAGATGCAATTGTGACTTCCCTGAGTGAACAGAGTCTGTGAAGGTTTCGGGAGTCTACCTTGAAGACTCACCTGAGTAATTGGACGAAGTCTGAGGACTTTAGTTCAAGGAGAATAAGGTGAAGACTATGTCTTCTGAGTTCAATCTTAGCCTCTCCAACCAGATGTAGAGTTGTCACAACAACTTGAACTGGTCGATCAAATCCGTGTCTTCAGTGCCCTGGTGCTATTTCCTCAAACTTCACTCTTACGTTTATGCACTGATGACTTTTCCTGATGCCTTCCCTTCTAAGTTTCTTCAGCCCTGATTCCTCATGTATTGCATCTGTTACACTTTAGTTCTCGTGTTTGAAATTGTTTTTCTAGAAATATGATGCTTTGTTGTCATGTCTTCATTTCTGTGATGTTTTTGTACTTCCTCGTCGGTTAAGTTCCCTCAATTTTGAATTGCCTCAATCCCGAGGAAACTGAAATTCCTCAATATAATTGAAAATCTCCCATTCAACCCCCCCTCTGGTCGATATACTGTGCTTTCAGAGACATGCCCATGGGGTTCTTGTAAGCAGTTCTATACGCCCACAAAGCATCTCCTAACTTCTTTGATCAGTCCTTTCTAGAACTGTTAACTGTCTTTTGTAAGATCAACTTGATCTCTCTATTGGTGAGCTCAACTTGCCCACTAGTTTGAGAATGGTATGGTGAAGCAATTATATGATTGGCATCGTACTTGGCTAAAGCTTTTCTAAAACCTCCATGTGTGAAGTGTGATCCTCCATCAGACATGAGGTATCTTGGTACGCCAAACCTAGGAAAAATTACATCCTTGAGCATTTTCAAAGATGTCTTGTGATGAACACTGTCAGTGGGGATTGCTTCAACCCACTTGGTTACATAATCAACAGCTACCAAAATGTGAGTGTACTTGTGTGAGGGAGGAAAAGGACCCATAATATCAAAACCCCAGCAATCAAAAGGCTCAATCACTAGAGAGTAAATCATAGGCATCCCATTCCTCATACTAATATTACCAACTCTCTGACACTTATCACAAGATAAAACATAATTTCTAGCATCTTTAAAGAGAGTAGGCCAATGAAAACCTGATTGGAGAACCTTATGTGTGGTCCTCTCACCAGCATGATGTCCTCCGTATGGACTGTCGTGACATTGTCTGAGAATGTCCTTTTGTTCATGCTCCGGTATGCATCTTCTCATGATCCCGTACAGACCTTCCTTGAAAAGATGTGGGTCATCCAAAAAGTAATGCCTCAAATCGTGGAAGAATTTCTTCCTTTGCTGAAATGTTAAACCTGGAGGCAAAAACTTTGCAATGATAAAATTAGCATAATCTGCAAGCCAAGGATCGGAGAGAGATGGTACTTTTACAACAGCTAGTTGTTCATCTGGAAAGTTGTCGTTGACTGGAATGGGATCATGCGGTATATCTTCCATTCTTGAAAGATTGTCCGCTACTAGATTGTATGCTCCTTTCCTATCAACAATCTTTAAATCAAATTCTTGAAGAAGGAGTACCCACCTGATGAGCCTTGGTTTGGCATCCTTCTTCTCCATAAGATACTTAAGGGCAGCATGGTCAGTATGACTAATAACCTTAGAATAAACAATATACTGCCTAAACTTATCACAAGAAAACACTACTGCTAAGAATTCCTTCTCGGTAGTAGCATAATTCTTTTGAGAACTATCAAGGGTTTTGCTAGCATAGTGTATAACATTCAATTTATTATCAACCCTTTGTCCTAAAACAGCTCCAACAAGAAAGTCACTAGCATCACACATAATTTCAAAGGGCAATTTCCTATCAGGTGGTTGTACTATAGGAGCAGTTATTAAATCTTTCTTAAGAACTTCGAAGGCTTCCTTACAATCTTCACCGAATACAAAAGTTTCCTCAATTTCAAATTGCCTCAATCCTGAGGAAATTGAAATTCCTCAAGATAATTGAAAATCTCCCATTCACCCCCCCTCTGGTCGATATACTGTGTTTCAATTTGTATCAGAGCAAGGTACTCCCTTGTTCTGTGTGATTCGGTTTAACCACCTGGAGTTTTAGTTATGTCGACCTCAGGTACAATGAGCGTTGCTTCAAAGTTCCCCACCTTTGACGGTACAGACTACCCGTGCTGGAAGAACAAGATGAGGATGCATCTTGAAGTCCTTAACAAGGATCTGTGGTATATTGTTGATCAAGGCATTCCTGAAGCTACCCTGATGACTTCCCCTGATGTTGTCAAGAGAAACTGGCATCTTGATGCAAAAGCTCGAAGCATTATTGGTGGTCACCTCAACAAGGCTCAGTTCAACCGTATCAGCGGTCTGGATACAACAAAGAAGATATGGACAAGACTGTCAAAAGTCAATGAAGGAGTTTCCGCACAACGAAACTATCGAGTTGATACACTTCAAAGTCTCTTCAACATGTTCAAGAGGTTGGACAATGAACATGTGCAGCAAACCTTTGACAGGCTCACTAACATATCTAATGAACTTCAAGCACTGGGTGCCACTGACATTACAGATCACGAAGTGGTGAAGAAACTACTGAGGTCCCTGGACGACTCATTTGAGTTCCTATAATTGATGATTGAAGAACGGCCTGATTTCAAGATTCAAGATCATGCTGACATTCTCGAGCGCCTCAATGCTCATGAACTGAAGCTCTCTAAGAAACGAGACTTATACAGCTCCACCCCAAAAGTCTGCGCGCTAAAAGCTAAGGCACGAAAGGTGTCCTCTGATGAAGAGTCTGAGGCTGATTCGGATGATCCTGAAACCCTCAGTCGGGAACTTGCTCTCCTCACCAGAAAATTCCAAAGATTCACGAAGAAGAATCGCTTCGGAAATTCCTCAAGATCTTCCTCAAGAAGAAGTAAAGATGATGACTCAGTTGAGACAAGAAAAATAGTCTGCCACAAATGAAAGAAACCTGGCCATTACATTGCTGAGTGTCCTCTTTGGGAAAAGGAAGCGAAGCTGAAGAAGAAGAAGAAAGGGAAAGATGACAGTTCTTATGAAAGGTCAAAGAAGAAATCCTCAAAATCCTCAAAGACTGCGGGATACAAGAACAACATCTCTCGTAAGGATCACGAATATCTTGACAAAGAACTAGATTATGAGGAATCTGATTCCGATCCTGAAGCTGAGGAAGAAGAATCTGAAGAATCTTAGGGTGTGGCCGGTCTCGCTCTTTCCACAACACTTGTCAGCAATTCAATCTTCAGCACTGAGGGATCTGACACACTCCACTTTGATGATGAAGCTGAAGATACCTCTCCTGCCTTCTGCTTCATGGCCAAGTCCTCCAAGGTATCTACATATTCTTCATGTGATGATCCCTCAGATGAAGAACCTGATGAAAACTATGCTAAACTTGCTAAACTTTCTTCTAAGCAACAAGTGCACTTGAAAAAATTCATAACTCACTAAAGAAGAGTGATGATATGTTGGTTGAGGAAATGACGAAGACTCAAAAATTGACTGATGAATCAAAAATTCTTCAGTCAAAGTTTGATGACTTAATCAGTCGTCATGAGGCACTCCTCACCGATCATGAGAAGCTGGCTCATGAGTTACTCATGAGAAAGCAAGAACTTGAGCGTAAGGATGTCTCATGACGATCTAAGGAAAGAAAACGACTCACTCCTCTCCCAACAGATCATCATGCATCAAGAAGGATTTAATCCTCTCTGTTTAAAGTGCATTGAACATGACAGTATCACTTATGTACCTAGTTCTTCAATATCTTCAGACTCTGTTATTTCAACTGCCTCTGTGGTATCTAACCCCTCATCTGAGGATACCATAGACATTGTTGAAGAAAATGCTAGGTTGAAGAGTCTTCTGGAAACCGTTATGTTCAAGAGTCTGAAAGGGCATCAGATTCTTTGTGACGTCCTCAAGAAACAGATCCTCAACATGAATCCGCGGAAAGAAGGTTTCGGCTTCACCCGAAACCTCAACGCTGATGTGTCTTACTAGAAACCTGAGAAATACCCAAAGAACACTTGGGTTCTGGCAAAAATGCCTCCTCCTGATCCCTATACTTTATCTGGTTATGACATTGCTTCCTCAGATGTGGTGATTGAGTCCTTTGACTCAAACTATAAACTGTTTAAAGATGTTAATGGCGAGGTAATCGCCAGATACATCGGGACTAACTGAAAGAACGGTCCTCTAGTAAAGCAGAGCTGGGTTAAAAAGGACCTCATCACTAACCTCCCTGTGAATGCAGATGCAAATGAGATGAGGGTATCATCTAAGGACGATACCTCAAAGGGAAATGATTATAACTATGTCTCAGCTAACCATTTTTTTCATAGGGAAGCTCCTCATAAGAATGCTTATTCATTTGTTTATCCTGATACCACCATTTCATGCCCCATTAGGTCTCATCGTTCTCATCAGTCCTCATATGCTTCAAGGCCACCCATTAGGATGTGGGTGGTGAAGAAGAACTAATCATCTTTGCAGGAACGCGTCCTGGGGCAATCATACATTTTGCAGATCATATGCCCAGGACGATATTACTTGAGTCAGTTGAAGGAGATTTATACAATTTGTTTTCGTGGAATCAATCCTGAGGAACATCCTGAGGAATTAATTCTGAGGAATCATAAATTCTTCAAACTGATACTGGCTCATAACCTGCTGTATGAGATACTAATTCCTTTGCAGGGGAAGACCGAATGGGTTATGGATAGTGGATGCACTAATCACATGACTGGTGATAGAAGCCTTCTCATGGAATCATCTCTGAGTCCTTCTTCGAAGAAAACCATCACCTTCGCTGATAAAGGTAAAAGTAAGGCATTGGCTCTCGACAGAGTTGTTATCTCTCGAGACCAACATATTGACAAAGTCATGCTTGTTGAATCCCTCGGGTACAACCTGTTGTTTGTGTCTATGCTATGTGATCTTGAACTCGTTGTTCTCTTCGGAAAATATGGTTGTGTAGTTTATATGGTTAGTGATAACTCCATCGTCTTTCGAGGAGTTAGGAAAGGTGACCTGTATATTGTAGATTTTTCTGAAGGTCCTCAGGTTGCTACTTGCCTCATGGCTCGAGCCTTAGAGTATTGGCTATGGCATCGAAGACTCGGATACGCTGGGATGAGGAACCTCCAGAAACTGGTTCTGAAGAAACATGTCCTCGGGATTGAGGAAATTAGATTCTCCAAGGACCGGCTATGTGGCGCATGTGAAGCTGGAAAGATGACCAAGGCCAAGCTTCTTTCGAAGACTATCATGACGACTACAAGACCTCTGGAACTACTTCACATGGATCTATTCGGTACTCCAAAGTATTCAAGCTTTGGAGGTAGTACGTATGGTCTTGTTATTGTTGATGACTTCTCACGATATACCTTGGTGCATTTTCTCCTTTATAAGTCAGAAACCCCAGCAATCTTCAAGCGCTTCGCTCAACGAGTCATGAACAACTACAACCTAAAGATCAAGCACATTCGAAGAGACAACGTCACTAAGTTCAATGGCGTGGAAGAATTCCTCGACGACTTGGGCATCACTCATGAGTTCTCAACGCCCTACACTCCTCAGCAAAATGGAGTTGTTGAAAGGAAGAACCAAACCATCATCGAGATGGCTCCAATGATGCTGGCTGAATACAACACACCACTCATTTGGTGGGATGAAGCAATCAAAACTGCCTGTCACATCGTCAATCGAGTGTATCTTCATAAGTTCTTCAAGAAAACATCATATGAGTTGATGGTCGGTAAGAAACCAAATGTGAGTTACTTCAAAGTATTTGGTGCACCATGTTGGATTCGTGATCCTCATCACCAGTCCAAATTCTCACCCAAAGCATGTGAGGGTTTCATGCTTGGTTACGGTATCAACTCGCACACCTACAGAGTCTACAATATTAGTCATCATAAAATTGTTGAGACTGTAGATGTGCGGTTTGATGAATCTGAAGGCTCGCAAAGAGAGCACCTGCCACCTGTTCTAGATGAAGCCTCACCTAAAGAACAGATCAAGAAAATGGGTGCTAGTGATATCATACCCGTGGACCATCCTGATGAAACACACATACCTCCTGCTCCTGAAGAACATCCAAATCCTGAAGCAAATGATCCTGATGACAATCCTGATCCTGAGGGTCCTGAAGCTCCTAAAGCTGATGCTAATGAGTCTGATGACAGTGATGATGCACCTCCATCATCAACCTCGTCTTCCTCGCGTGGCGAATGAAGTTCAAGTTGACAGAATCATCACCGACGTCAACATACCAGGTCCTCTCACTCGTGCTAGAGAAAATCGGATAGCTAACTTTTGTGGGAATTTCTCGTTTGTATAAATTTCAGAGCCCATCAAAGTTGTTGAGGCATTCGAAGAAGAGGAATGGATGCAGGCAATGTAAGACGAACTTCTTCAGTTTAAACTGAATGATGTCTGGGAAGTAGTCAAACGGCCTGATCCTCGAGTTCACAATGTCATCGGCACGAAGTGGATCTACCGCAACAAACTCGATGAAGATGGACAAGTCATCAGGAACAAAGCATGTCTGGTTGCACAAGGATACACTCAAGTTGAGGATATCGACTTCGGTGAAACCTTTGCTCATGTTGCTAGACTTGAATCCATTCGCATGATGCTTGCATTTTCTAACCATCATAATATCAAGTTATATCAAATGGATGTGAAAAGTGCATTCCTCAATGGTAATATCGAGGAAGAAGTATATGTTTCTCAACCCCCAGGTTTTGAAGACTTGAAGAATCCTGATATGGTGTACAGACTAAAGAAAGTTCTTTACGGACTGAAGAAAGCCCCTCGGGCTTGGTATGACATACTAAGGGATTTTCTCATCAGCAAGGGCTTCAAATATGGTTCCCTTGATCCAACTCTTTTCACCAAACGCTATGATGATGCCTTATTCATATGTGAAATCTATGTTGATGACATTATATTTGGATGCACTAACAAGAAATACAGTGAAGAATTTGCACTCTTGATGAGTGAACAGTATCAGATGTCCATGATGGGTGAACTGAAGTTCTTTTTAGGGCTTCAAATTCGTCATCAACGCAATGGCATCTTCATCTCTCAGGAGAAGTACCTCAAGGAGTGCCTGAGGAAATTCGGGATGCAAGACTGCAAAGGCATCAAGACACCAATGCCTACAAATGGACAACTCGGTCCTGATGAAAATGGCAAGGATTACGATCAAAAGGTATACCGCTCCATGATAGGTTCTCTGCTATATCTATGTGCATCTAGGCCTGATATAATGTTGAGCGTTTTCATGTGTGCCTGATTCCAAGCGGCACCAAAGGAATCGCATCACCAAGCGGTGAGACGAATTCTTCGATATTTGGCTCACACCCCGTCGCTAGGCTTATGGTATCCAAAAGGCACACAGCTGGATCTTGTTGGGTACTCAGACTCAGATTATGCTAGAGATCATGCGGATAGGAAGTCTACCTCAGGAACATGTCATTTCCTCAGACGCTCACTGGTGTTGTGGTCATCGGAGAAGCAGAATTGTGTCTCCCTCTCCACTGTTGAAGCTGAATACATCGTCGTTGGTGCAAGTTGTTCATAGCTTCTCTGGATGAAGCAAAGTCTCAAGGACTACGGCATCAACCTGAAGAAAGTACCACTGCTATGTGACAATGAGAGTGCCATCAAGATATCTGAAAACCCAGTCCAGCACTCGAGGACGAAGCACATTGAGATTCGGTATCACTTTCTTCGGGATCATGTGTTGAAGGAAGACATCGTCATCAGCCACGTGAAGACTGAAGACCAACTTGTTGATATATTCACCAAGCCTTTGGATGAGAAGCGTTTTAGCACTCTGAGGTGTGAGCTAAATATCTTAGATTCCTCAAATGTCCAGTGAATGGACACACATCCTAATGCTTAAACAATATTGAAGAATCCTGATGTACAACACATGATGCGTCGTACTCCTAAAATCATGAGGAACTACCTTGCTAAGTGTGAAGAAATTAACGTGGAATTGACTCAAGATCCATACGAAAATTGTATGGTATCAAGTGTCTTATTCCCTATAAGGTGGGTAGCGCCACCGCCCAAATTCCTCAGGAATCATGGTCCTTAGTTTTCTCATTCGTGTCTTCATCCTGATACTTATTGTTTAGTCCTCAACAACATTCACCTATAGCTTTTGTTCTTCAGAATTTATTTCTTCATCTAGGTGAATGTGATCGGACCCGTCCCTCTGTGCTCACTTATCCAATCTTTCTATCTCAAGTATGCGTTCATTTGAAACTCTCGTGTTCCTCAAACTGAGGCTTTAACTTTATCCTCAACACTTTCATTGTCCTCAGTTTCCTCAAGATGAGGACTATCTGTTTCACGTTAATCTTATCTCTTGATCGTTACGTTTTTAACGCACATCATGCATACCATCAATGCGATAACCAACAAAATCTGAACCGCCAGGGGTAATCTCGTCCACAAAAATCGCGACCCCTCAGATTTTACCCCTCTATAAATAGCCACCACCCCCGCGGTCATTTTCCCCACAACTCATTCTCTCTCGCGCCGCCGCCCTTGAGCTCCTCAAGCTCTTCCGCTGTCGACGTCGGAGTTCATCGTCACCGGAGAAGACCAACTTGGGTTTCCTCAGCATTCGCCTCATTTCTGGTACGACAAAGTCTCAACCATTAATTCCTCAGTACTACAACTTCTTCAAGATTCTTCACGACTCGTCAAGCCACTCAATTCCTCAGCAGTACTGAAATCTTACTGAGACCTATGCTTCTTTAATTTTCTTTCCTCAACACCTTCCTCATGAACGCATATAACCGTAACCCACTTCCCTCGCGACTTAATTCTGTCACAGGTACATGTTAGCTGAGGAATCTTATGGTTCTCATAGTCTCACTTCATTTGCAGCTCAGCTCGAACGAACAATTTTTCAGTATCCTCAATGGAAGAATATGGCTCCTCGTTGCAAACTCACTGATACAGCCCGTGAATTTCCCCCGGCGCTCTATGAAAAATTGAAGACTCCAGAAGAGAAACTGTTGGAGAACGTAAGAAACGGGATCAGAAAATCACGAGGGAATGGGCCAAACGTTGGGCTGCTTACCAATGGATTAATCCTCAGCATGAGAAGATGTTTGCGGTCAATCCTCCCTTGAAAACTTTGGGCATCAAGGCTCGCCCTCCTCCGGAACCGGGTGTCATTCCTCACCCCTCAACCTTGAAGACTCCTAATGACTCTCCTGATGCTTATCGGCGCTACCTCAAGAGGACAGCTCATCTTGCCACCAGTCTGGCCCGTGACATGGCTGCCTCAGTGTAGATTCCGCCTCAGCCTGCTGCTCAGTATCAGCCTCGGCTTCCCGGTCAGCCTCGCCGAAAAACTCCTGGCATCAAACCAAAGCCTCAAGCTCCTATTTCCTCATACCTCTGGAGTTGCTCCTCCCTCAAGACTTTCCACTGATGATTCTGGCAGGGCACTTGAGGCCTCCAACACAATGCCTCAGCCTCATCTGAAGACCAAGATTGTTCTTCAATGCGGCGCAAGACCTTCTCCGAAGAAAACTGCCATGCGTGGTGCCATTCATCAGACTAACTTCAGCTCCGATGATGAAGATGAGTTTGAAGATCTGGTCGGTTTTGTGGCTACTAAGGAACAGAAGATTGAGTATGTGCATGCTGCAGCCAGACGCAAAGCTGAAGCCACGGGTTCTGAAATCCCACTTCTCCTTGATCCCAAGAAGATCTTGGAGTATATTTAAATTTGGTCTGTCGAGCCTGATACTCCTATTGATGATTTGGATATACCAAAGGACCTCAAGTTCTACATTCAACAGTTCCTCATCAATGAGATACATCACCGAGACCTTCAGAAGCATTTGAAACGTCAACTAAAGAATGTCCACAATGAATTCAAGAAGAAACCTGCCACTGACGTTACTCCTCAGGAATTCATAGAGTATCAATGTGAGGTCCAACGGCTCACTACTGAGTTCAATGCCAAATGCGCCTACATTGGCAAATCAAAAGAACGCATGTCTAGGAAAATGAACAACCTGATGAAACTTCGGAAGCCATCATCCTCGGTACCTCCTTCTGCCCCAGTACAATCTGATGCCATGCCTGAGGACTCCTCACAACACCTCAAGCGCATGCCTGAAGCCCCACCAACCACTCCACATGCGGCCAAGAGGCCCACACTGGCAACCGCTGTTGAGGAGCCAATTGATGCGGCTCCTATTTCTTCATCTCCTCCGGCATCAAGGAATCCTATGGCTTCAACAACATCTCTTGCTGCCTCAGGACACCAAGAAACTTCTGAACGCCGCATGGTCGTCTGCACCCCTCCCTCCAAGGAAATTGTGCATGGGTCTGGCACACCAATCTTTCCAACGTCTTAGTTCCCACCTCCTCCCATCATCACTGAACTTGAGGACATGGATGTTGATATTGAGGATACAGGAACTCCTCGTATCATGGATGAGGAATATGAGCTGGAGAACTCCCCCACTCACACCATTTTTTCACTCGAGCCTCACTCCCCCACTGCTAATGAAGTGCTTCCTGATACCACTCAGAACTCTGAAGACTCAGTTGGTGCACCATCCCATTCTGCCTCTGATGCTGATGAACCGGAAGCCACTAGTGCTCCGAATGCTGCTCATGATGACACTGATGATGCAGCCACTCCCACTGTTGAACCTGAGACTGCTCCCCCAGCCGCTGATACTGAAGCAGAGCACATAACCAATGTTGAACCTGAAGCTGCAAAAGAAAGCTCTGCGGACCGCCAAGTTACATCTACCTCAGCTACAGCTACCTTCCCGAAACCTGGCCCTGATACTACCGCTGAAGCCAATGCTCCTCCACAAGCACCTCCATCTGCTTCAGCTTCACCAGCTCCTCCGGAGAAAGCCTCAGGTCTTTCTCTTTGTCCTAAGAAAAAAGAAGCCTTTATATCGCAACCTTGAGGCTAATGCACGTCCCATCTTCAATGTTGATGCCTTCTTCAACGCTATGAGCTTCTTTCAAGATTGGATTCAGAATCCCTATCATTCTGCTCCCCCAAGCAAGATGCTGCGATTCTGGACTGCCACTCAAAAGAATTACTATGCCTCAGTTCTTTACATGGCACAGACGGTCTTTCCTCATAAACACATTCTTCATCCGGATATGGGGGACATTCCTTGCTTCAACAATGCACTACAAGATCTGTTCCATGCCAAACTGCTGCAGTTCTGCTCCGAGTGCATTCATTGGACTGAAGAGCTTGTGCTTCAGTTCTATGCTACATTATATGTCTCAGGCGAACCCAAGGACATCAACACTTGGGTGCTCGAATGGATGACTGAGCATCAACACTATACTGCCTCAGTGCCTGAAATTATTGAGATTCTCGAGCTGCCTCCCTCTGATGCCTCAATTCCCAGCACTTATGGTGCTCCACTCCTGATGGATGATCTGATGAACATGCTCATGAAGCCTCAAGCCCCTGAAGCTCCACCTCGTACCAAGTTCCTCGTGACGGAGCTTCAGTACTTGCCAAGCACTCTGTACAGAATTCTGGCCAAATCTTTCTGCCCAATCAAGGGGTATGAATCCACCGTTGAAGAAGTTGTTGGCATCATGAAGAACATTATGTATAGCCTCTGCATGTCTGCGCCCATAAATATCTCAGACTTCTTCTTTAGGACATTGGTTGATGCTGCCTAGAATCCTCATATTCTGAATCCATATGCTCCATGGATTATGAAGCTCATCTGTGCAAAGACATTCATCAATTATAAGTGTGATCGGGCTAATCATCGTACATATGTGCCTCCTGTTGAAGTGCTTCAACATACTATTGCTTCAAATGCCAAGGGCAAAGAACTCTTCTATGAGGAAGTACTACCTGAGGATTCTCTTGGTGGCAATATTCGACAACCTCAGTCTCGCACCACTCATGAGGAGCGCACCCATGCCTCAACTGAGGAAACTACTCAAGCTCGCATCATGACTGACCAAGAGCTTCTCATCAGTCTTCATCAGAAAGTTGATCGCAACCATGATTGGACAAATCGTCAGATTGGCGACATCCTCAGCTACATGGCGCGTATGCACACTGCCCAGAAGAAGATTCATCAGTATGCCCATCATACCTATCAATGACTTGATGCTCTTCTCACTGAAGTTATTGTGCCTGAAGGCCTCGCCAAGCTTAGCCTCAAGCAGCCTCAAGTCTCTGAGATTTGGCCTCCTCGTCGGTTCGCTCTCTGCAAAACACCCCCTCTCGCGATGGACTCCTTCTCTTCGTAACAAGAGTTGTCCGCTGAAGAAATTGAAGACACTGCATCATGTCCTCACACTGCAACAGCATGCCTTCGGCCTGATTCCCCTCAACTCTGAGGCATTACTTTTGGGTCGTTAGTCCTAGCCTCTCCTTTTTTCTCATTTAATGACAAAGGGGGAGAAATATGTTAGTCTTCAAGCGGGTTTATATGGGGTTCCTCAGTTACAACTCTCGTTCTTCAACCTTTTTTTGTAACGAGTTGTATACTGATATTTTGTGTGTGCTTGTCTGATACTTTTGATCTACCTCATGATATTCCTCAAGTTTATCTTATACTCATGATATTCCTCAGCAACCACTTTACTCAGTGCTATGTTTATATTTCAATCATTCTATATGATGCACTGTTTCAGATAATCCTGGATATAGGGGGAGCTCCTCATGTTTAAAAAAATTATCCACTAAGTCTCCAAAACATGCATATCCTCAAGGGAGCATCTCTATATCTAGAAAGAATGAATTTTTTTCTTCAAGTTTTAATTTTTCAAAATTACTTATTTAATCCCTTGAAGCTTTAACCTGATTGTCATCAAATAACCAAAAAGGGGGAGATTGTAAGTGCATCTAGTGCCCCTTTGAGGTTTTGGAGTATTTGATGACAAACGGTTAAGGGACTGATGTGTTTGTGAGTATACACAGGAGAACAATCCTTCAAGAAGAGGTTAACCACCGTTGTCGTCCCCACCAAAAAGTTGAGGAACATTGAAGAAATCAGTGTGTTTCCTAAAGACTGGTGAGGCGCGAAATCCTGAGGAAACAGGATCCTGAAGCATTCTGCTGAAGCTGAAGAAGCTGTTCAAGATCCTGAGGCACCTCGCGCCGAAGCCAAAGTTGAAGCGTAGTTTACGTTAAGACTTTTATACTTCTTGAGTCGTAGGAAAACACCGCACTATTGGAGGGGTTGAGGAAAATGAGTTCTGTATTTCTGAGGAAGTGCTCAAATAGAAATCCTGAAGCAAACCTAGAGAATTCTCCTGCAGTAGAAGTTCAGTTCTTCGGGTGTCTAAGACGTTGTTCTTCGGGACACTGAGGAATATGTCTTCGATTGAGGAGTCAGGAAACTGCCAGTGCAATTCGTCTGAAGAAAGAGAGAGTGCGTTCCGACCGTGCCACGTGTCGCGTGGTGAGTTGCTGGTGCATGTCCAGTCAACGGTCCAAAGGGTGGGCACGATGGTCTTTTCGTGCATGGGCATTTATGTCCTTCCACCTTGGGTTGCTCCCTCCCTATAAATAGCGTCCCCCAGCCCCATTTGTGGGTTGGCTGCTCCGAGAGAAAAACTAACACTTGTCAATTGATAGCAACCCACCTATGAGGAACCTGAAGAATCTAAGTGAGGAAAACCACCAGCCTGAGTAGTTGAGCATTTCTGAGGAAATCGGTTCGAGTGATCCGAAGATTTTTACTCTTGAAGATTGTGATCTTCCAGCCGGTGTAGAGGTCATCGTTCTGAGGAAGTCAAGATGCAATTGTGACTTCCCTAAGTGAACGGAGTCTGTGAAGGTTTCGGGAGTCTACCTTGAAGACTCACCTGAGTAATTGGATGAAGTCTGAGGACTTTAGTTCAAGGAGAATAAGGTGAAGACTATGTCTTATGAGTTCAATCTCAGCCTCTCCAACCAGATGTAGAGTTGTCACAATAACTTGAACTGGTCGATCAACTCGTGTCTTCAGTGCCCTGGTGCTATTTCCTCAAACTTCACTCTTACGTTTATGCACTGATGACTTGTCCTGATGCCTTCCCTTCTAAGTTTCTTCAGCCTGATTCCTCATGTATTTCATCTGTTACACTTGAGTTCTCGTGTTTGAATTCTTTTTTCTAGAAATATGATGCTTTGTTGTCATGTCTTCATTTCTGTGATGTTTTTGTACTTCCTCGTCGGTTAAGTTCCCTCAATAGGAAATTGAAATTCCTCAAGATAATTGAAGATCTCCCATTTACCCCCCCCTCTGGTCGATATAATGTGCTTTCAGAGACATGCCCATGGGGTTCTTGTAAGCAGTTCTATACGCCCACAAAGCATCTCCTAACTTCTTTGATCAGTCCTTTCTAGAACTGTTAACTGTCTTTTGTAAGATTAACTTGATCTCTCTATTGGTGAGATCAACTTGCCCACTAGTTTGAGGATGGTACGGTGAAGCAATTATATGATTAAAATCGTACTTGGCTAAATCTTTTCTAAAACCTCCATGTGTGAAGTGTGATCCTCCATCAGTCATGAGGTACCTTGGTACGCCAAACCTAGGAAAAATTACATCCTTGAGCATTTCCAAAGATGTCTTGTGATGAACACTCTTAGTGGGGATTTATTCAACCCACTTGGTTACATAATCAAAAGCTACCAAAATGTGAGTGTACTTATGTGAGGGAGGAAAAGGACCCATAAAATAAAAATCCCAGCAATCAAAAGGCTCAATCACTAGAGAGTAATTCATAGGCATCCCATTCCTCATACTAATATTACCAACTCTCTGACACTTATCACAAGATAAAACATAATTTCTAGCATCTTTAAAGAGAGTAGGCCAATGAAAACCTGATTGGAGAACCTTATGTGCGGTCCTCTCACCGGCATGATGTCCTCCGTATGGAATGTCGTGACATTGTCTCAGAATGTCCTTCTGTTCATGCTCCGGTATGCATCTTCTCATGATCCTGTCCATACGTTCCTTGAAAAGATGTGGGTCATCCAAAAAGTAATGCCTCAAATCGTGAAAGAACTTCTTCCTTTGCTGAAATGTTAAACCTGGAGGCAAAAACTTTGCAATGATAAAATTAGCATAATCTGCAAACCAAGGATCGGAGAGAGATTGTAGTTTTACAACAGCTAG
Source organism: Bromus sterilis (assembly GCA_950022295.1). Classification (NCBI taxonomy): domain Eukaryota; kingdom Viridiplantae; phylum Streptophyta; class Magnoliopsida; order Poales; family Poaceae; genus Bromus; species Bromus sterilis. The sequence goes on along the minus strand of OX465596.1, from coordinate 318,402,916 downwards.
TTGTTCGTCTGGAAAGTTGTCGTTGACTGGAATGGGATCATGCGGTATATCTTCCATCCTTGAAAGATTGTCTGCTACTAGATTGTATGCTCCTTTCCTATCAACAATCTGCAAATCAAATTCTTGAAGAAGGAGTACCCACCTGATGAGCCTTGGTTTGGCATCCTTCTTCTCCATAAGATACTTAAGGGCAGCATGGTCAGTATGAATAATAACCTTAGAATAAACAATATACTTCCTAAACTTATCACAAGCAATCACTACTGCTAAGAATTCCTTCTCAGTAGTAGCATAATTCTTTGGAGCACTATCAAAAGTTATGCTAGCATAGTGTATAACATTCAATTTCTTATCAACCCTTTGTCCTAAAACATCTCCAACAACAAAGTCACTAGCATCACACATAATTTCAAAGGGTAATTTCCTATCAGGTGGTTGTACTATAGGAGCGGTTATTAAAGCTTTCTTAAGAACTTCGAAGTCTTCCTTACAATCTTCACCGAATACAAAAGGAACATCCTTCTGGAGAATATTAGTGAGGGGTCTCGAAGTCTTAGAAAAGTCTTTAATAAATCTTCTATAGAAACCAACATGACCGAGAAAACTACGAATACCTTTGATGTCCCTTGGATAGGGCATCCTTTCAATAGCTTCAACCTTCTCCTTGTCCAGTTCAATTCCCCTCTCAGAAATCTTGTGACCAAGGACGATCCCTTCGTTAACCATGAAGTGACACTTTTCCCAGTTTAGAACTAAATTTGTATTGTAACAGCCCGGGATTTTCACCCAAATTAAAAAAATTGTTTGTTGCTTTATTTTTGTTGATTGCTAGAATTGTTTGTAGTATTTGCTTCGTTGATTATTACTCCGTGAATACCCCCCCCTCTTTCTCGTATCGGATGCGGGACCGAACCTTTTTCCCCACAGCACACGACCTTTGCGACACCGGGTTTCACTCGAGCACCGTCGCAACCGGCACAACACCAGCCATCGCCATCGGAACGAAAAACTCCATTTAGTAATTAAATGGATTATTTTATTGGGCGCCGGAAAATGTTCTCGGAACGTTATAGAAGTGAGGAAGAACTGACGGGCTCGCCGCGCTGAGTGTGTGGTTCAAGATTTTGTCTGAATCGGAGGTCGTATGGACTCCCGGTGGTCAGAAACGTGGAGCATCGGACGCGCGAGAGAGAAACCCGAGGGTGTTTGCGTAAACCTGCCATCCAGACCATCCTATATATAGACCGCCACCCTCTCGTAGCCCTTCTAGGGTTTCCCCTTGTATAAATTGCATCCACCCCCTCACAATTTTCAGATCTGCCCCGAATCCTATCTCCAAACCCGAAACCCTACATCAGGGTGCACCACAGCCATCGGATCTGAAATCGGAGGGACCAGAGCGCGCCACGTCGCCCCACCGTGGCCTCCTCCCACCTCCAGCCATTTGGACCCCGCATTGCCCAACCGCTGTCGCCGTTGGCTTGCCATGGGCCCGCGTCGCCGTCGTCCCTGTGGAGCAGCCCTGTGCACCGCTCCTCCTCCCGCTGACGAGCTCTCCGGCGAGCTGTCGTGCGCCGCCCGCCGCCCAAAGGTCTCCTGCTCCTCTCTCACGCCCTTCTCCCTCCTCTCCTCTCTCATATCCCTCTCTCTCCCTTGCAGATCCGAGCCGCCATGGCCATGGCCATGGTCAAGCTCGAGTTCGCTGGTCACGGGCTCACCGGCGCCGCCACGGCCCTGATCCGGCCGGATCCGGCCACCCCGCGCCCTCCTCCGCCCCCAGGGATCCCCTGAGCCTCTCGGGCCTCCCCGTGCACGCCCCAAGCCGGCCAGCCCGAACCCTAGCTGCCATGGATGTGCCCAGCCCCGAGCTCGACCCCCTGTAATTTTTCAAAGTCCCTAAAATCTATTATTTTGTCCCATTTTGCGACGTAAATTGTGACAGATCGGTAGCTCGTATGGATATGCGCCCAAAAGGAAAATTGTGCTCTGTGATGTGCTCTACCATAATGCTTTTGGGAGTTAATCCATTTGAGGTCATTGGGGTGGTGCAAACTTGTGTTGAAGTGGGCACCAGAATGTTTACTGCTGATGTTGTTATTTTCTTGCAACTTTGGTTGATGATTGTGTCACATCCATGAGGCCTATGCTATTGATTCTTTCTTGTATGTGTTAAGCATCATGTGCACTTCATTTAGATGCATTCACTTGCCATGTTTTCCTGTTGTAGATATTTTGTTTCTTGCTCCAAAGTGGTGACCCTGATAACATGTGCTGCTGTTTACATAAAGTTGCTACTTTGATGCTTTATAGTTAGTGATCCATGCCTCATATGATTTAGTTCCAATGTAAATAATTGCTCCTTGTTATGTGTACTTTCATGTCATGCTTTGATTTGTCATGATATGGTTGTTGTTCATATAGTTATCAAGCTCCCAAAGTGCAACCCTGTTGTTTGCTGTCACATGCCCTGTTTTTCACTAAGTCCCTAGACCAGTAGTATATTCTTGATTTTTTGCATGGGTTACAATTACTTGTTCCTGATGCTTATATACATGAAACTTTGTTGCCATGCATTCCTTGTCATTCCTACTGAAATTCCATGTAATTTTTATGCCTGTTTGCATTCAGTAGCTAATTGTTTCATTGCTCTAAAGTATGCTCCCTGATGTTAACAGCATGTACCCGTAAATTGTGATGCTTGTATCTTTTTAACTGTAACTCCGTTTGGGCTGTTCTTTACATGTAACTTGATTATAATTTCATGTACTTTGTGTTTATGCTATTGTTTGGTGTTGTTAACCAACCTAAAATATGGTTTAGGGCAGAAAAGTACCAAATGGTTTAATCATGGTGGGGCACTTAGTGGAATGCCATGTTTAGGTTGTGCCTCACTTAAATTGACTAGCATAGATAGTTTACCTTATTCTTCACCTCTTGTCATGTTTGTGTGCTATTCCATGCTTGAGTGAGATGCCATGTTAACAACTTTTTCTCATGTTGTGTAGCTAAACAACTTGAACCATCCTAAATGTGCGGTATCATCGTGTGTGACAAGTACTCCACTTAACCTGTTAGTAACCGCTCTCGACGATAGATGTGATACCTTAGTGCGTTGTCTTGTGTTGACTTATTGTTGATGCTTGTCCGTGATTGCTCCATAGTGATAGTGGTATTCCGTTGGTTGCTTTCCAGTGTTTATTTCTTGTGTGCTCCCGCGGGAACTCTCGGAGACGATGCGAGCTTGCGATCGACTACACCTTCAGTTTCGTCTTCTCGTCAGGTAAGGGGGATCATATATAATGCTTATAACTTTCAGCTCACTCGCGCCTAGGTGTAGGATAGAACGATTGCTTGATCCTACCACTTCATATTCATTCCTCTCAAATAAACCCAAACATCCATGTCCTCCACATCCCAGCAAAGCTTGTTCGGCTATGATACTATTGCTCGCTGCTCATCCACTGCTTAGTATGCATGCTAGGATGCTATCAATTGTTCTCCTGTTACTCCTTGGATTGGGCTATCACATTATTATATTGTTGTGGATGATATGATTATTATAATGTTGACTATATTTGACAAAGGATGGAAGGTCTAGGATATCCTACCCCGACGCTTTGTTCCATTCGAGTCACCTAGGATCTGAGTTCCGGGTATTGCTTCTAAGACTGAGCATGCCTAACCGCGTGTGGGATGCTATGGGGTCCCCTTTTCTTACCTACCTAGCTTCAAACACTTCTAGTGGTGGCCCAAGCTGATTTACCATTTGAAACCGTGTGTGTGACTAGTGAGCACCCAGCATAATTTAAACAACTCGGGCCAGCGGAGACATGGTTTCTCTTGTTGGTCCACACTGGTGAGCTAGGGGGCTGCCCACATGTGAGGGGATCAGTTACCTCGACCTTAGCCTTACGGAAGAGTCCGATCCGAGAGCGTGGCCGACTTTTGGAATGGGTGTCGACTCCCCGGGGGCCAACCGGATTTGTTCATTGTTCGTTAGAGGGATTATGACGTCTGGATCTCTCGGAACAACTCTTCAATGAGTGTCTTTAACAGGCCCGACTGAGAGAGTCGGCGTACATGCGGAGCTTATAATGGGCAGTTGGTACACCCCTGCAGGGTTAAATCTTTTCGAGAAGCCGTGTCCACAGTTATGGACGACTTGGAACCTACATCTTGTTCATACATAACATCAATTAAATCATATTTAATAACTTGATCAACGTGTGTGTGCCTTTACTGCTTTTTCTTCGTCGGGATGCGAAGGGGAGGACAAGGATAGGATAGGTGTTATGTTTGCGTAAGTAGCTGACAGCAAGACTTGTTGGAGGCGATTCCTCATTGAATGCTTGGTTCTCATCTTACTCTAAATAGATCGTTGGCCACCTCATATATTGCTAGTGCGACTGCAACCTCACCACTTGTAACAGCCCAGATTGCCTGATCTGTTTGCGGTGTTTGCATCCTCGATTTATCGATCGAAGATTGTTTTTCCCTCTTATATTGTACCGGACGGAGACCGACCCTTGCCACCCTGACACTCGACCTTGCGACACCGGGTTTCACCGGATCACTATCGCGAAAAACCGCCTGAGACCAGCCACAGCCAACGGAACGAAAACCCCGTTTAATAATTAAATGGGTTATTTCTATAGCGCGCCGGAAAGTGTTCTCGGAATGGTTCGAACGCGAGCTGAACGCCTCCGGGTCGATGCGCTGATCGCTTAGTTCGAAGTTTTCCCCGAATCGGAGGTCCTGCGGACCCCCAGCGGCCAGAAACGTAAACACCGCGCGCAAGAGAGAAAATTCGAGGATGTTTTTGCAAACTGCCAGCCACCTGGGCTATATAAATACCACCACTCTCCCACCCCTCTCTAGGGTTTCCCCTAAGCCAAAATAGGAGCCACCCCCTCCACTTGCCCAAATCTGCTCTAAAACAACCCCAATCCCGAAACCCTAGCTCCCAGCCCGATCTGGACCGCCAGATCGCAGATCAGAACGTCCAGGAGCTGCCACGTTTCCCCAGTCGCCGCTCCAGCCAATCCAGGACGCGACGGGCCTGCTCCTCCGCCACCAGGCCCGCCCGGGCCCATCTGGCGCCGGATCCGCCGCCTCCCGTGGAGGACCTCTCCCCGTCGCCGAGCACATCCGGCCTCCGGCGAGCCGCCACGCCGCGCCACCTTCTCCTCTCGTGCCCCGCACCTCTCCTCTCGCCTCTCACCTCCCTCTCTGTCTGTAGGTCCGCCGCCGACGACCTCAGTACCGCCGCCACGCCATGGTCCCCGTCCGAGCTCACTGCGCGCCGCCCTCGATCCAGCAGCCACCGGCGGGAACCGGCCGCAGCGCACCTCCTCTCCTGGTCCCCGCAGGCCCGCCTCGCCACCTCAGGCCACCCCGCCATCGCGCCCTTCGCCGGAAGCTGGCGGCGCCGCCACGTCCCGTGGTCGGGAACGGGAGGTCCCCGATCTGGTGACCCCAGCCGGCCCAGATCCAGCCTGGTGGGCCACGCCCCTCGCCGCGGCCCAGCTGCTCCAGCGCAGCCGCCTGATGGGCCGACCCAAGTGAGGTCGTCCCCTTTTTTTCCCTGAGCACTATTATTCCTTTTTATTTATGTTGCTAAGTCTGGAGAAAATTTGCTGCTGATTCAATTTTGCAACGATAATTGCGAGTAAACCGTAACCCGGATCGCGTTGCACCCAAAAGGAAAATTGTTTAGTTTTGTGTGAACTTCAGTTCATCTTTTGTGAGCATTTTGATTTGAGGCCATCTTGATGTTGTTAATCTCTGTTGAAGTGGGAATCAGGCTGTTAATTGCTATTATTTCCTGTTAGTGTGCTGCTGCTGTTATTTTATTGCAACTTTGGTTGATGATTGTGACACATCCATGAGGCCTATTGCATTGATTCTTTTTGCATACTGTTAAGCATCATGTCTACTTTCATTATATGTATTGCATTGTCATGTTAGCATTTCTGTTGATAGTTATTTTGAGCTCCAATGTTGATATGCCACTGTTTTTGAAAGCCACCTCTGTTTTTCTCAAAGTCTGTAACTTTCCGATGCCATGTTGCATGCTTAATATCTTTTGATCTGTGATGCATATGACCTTGACTCTTTTTTGTACCTGCTCATCATCATGTCTACTTCATGCTCATATATTGCTATGTCATGTTGTTGCACATTTGCATATAGTTATGCTCCTGTTTATACAGCATAAAAATAACAGTTTCTGCCATGTTTCTCTGATTTTCACTAAGTCCTTGACCAGTAATGTTTTATTGCATTTTGCTTGGGCTATAAATAGTTGTTCACGATGCCTTTTTGCATGATTACTTTTTCCATGCCTTGCCTGCCATGTATACTTTAGTTTCATATCATTTGTGAGCATGTTTGCATTCATTATCCTGTTTATGCATTGCTCTAAAGTGTGCTTCCTGATGTTGGCAGATTGTGTTCCAAACTTGTTTTGCTTATATCTAATTAACCGTAACTCCGTTTGGAGTGTTCTTCATATGTATCTTGATTAGAATTTCATGTACTTTGTGTTTATGCTATTGTTTGCAGCTGTTAATCAACCTAAAATAGGTTTTAGTGAAGAACAGTACCAAATGTTTCAATTGTCGTGCGGCACTTAGTGTATGCCATGTTTAGATTGTGCCTCACTTAAATTGACTAGCATAGATAGTTTATGTTGTGCTTCACCTCTTGTCATGTGTGTGTGCTATGCCATGCTTCTGAGCTTTCCATGTTAACCATTTGTTGATCACCTGTAGCTAAACAACTTGAACCGATTCTAAATGTGCGGTATCGTCGTGTGTGACGAGTACTCCACTTAAATTGTTAGTAACCTCTCTCGACGGTAGGTGTGATGTCTCGTGTTGCTTCTTGTTGATGCTTGCTCGTGTTTGCCTCGTAGTAATAGATGATTTATCGTTAATTTCTTTCCAGTGTTTACCGTCTTATGTGCTTCCGCGGGTACCTTTCGGAGACGATGCGAGCTTGCGATCAACTACACCTTCGGAACCCGACTATTCAACAGGCAAGGACTATACATTACTTATGATCCATTCTATTTCAACCAGCGGTTTGCATGCTAGTCTAGGTTAGGTTCGATGTTTGATCCTACCACATGTTTACAGCCTCTCTTAAACCGATACAGCCATGTCCCCTCCCAGCAAACCTTGTACTGCTATGTTACTATTGCTCGTTGCTCAGCCCCTTCTTAGTATGCATGCTTAGTATGCTACGATGTTACCCTGTTGCTCCTTGTTTTTGGGCTATCACATTATTATATTTTTGTGGATGATATGACTATTATAATGTTGATTATATTTGACGAAGGATGGAAGGTCCAGGCTATCCCGCCCCGACGCTTTGTTCCATTCGAGTCACCTAGGACCCGAGTTCCGGGTATTGTGTCTCTTGACGAGCGTGCCTAACCGCGTGTGGGATACTATGGGCTCCCCTTTTCTTACCTACCTAGCTTCAAACATTTCTAGTGGTGGCCCGAGCTGATTTACCATTTGAAACCCCGTGTGTGTGCTTGGTGGATCCCCTCGCAGTTTTTAAACAACCCGGGCTGGCGGAGACATGGTTTCTCTGTTGGTCCACACTGGTGAGCTAGGGAAGTCCCATGTTATATAGGTGAGGCTAACCCCGACCTTGGCCATACGGAAGATTCCGATCCGAGAGCGTGGCCAACTTTTGGATTGGGTGTCGACTCCCCGGGGGCCACCCGGATTTGTGCGTTGTTAGTTAGAGGGACCTGTCATTTCGGATCTCTCAGAACTAAAACATAAAATGGTTGCCTATGATGGGTAGCAACTGAGAGAGATGGGCGTGCGTGCGGAGCCTTGTAATGGGCAGTTGGTATACCCCTGCAGGGTTAAATCTTTTCGAGAAGCCGTGTCCACGGTTATGGACGACTTGAGACCTACTCCTTGTTCACAGACAACAACAACTGAGATAATCTTAAGATAACTTGATCAACGTGTGTGTGCCTTGACTGCTTCTTCTTCGTCGGGATGCGAAGAGGAGGACAAGGATAGGATAGGTGTTATGTTTGCGTAAGTAGTTGATAGCAAGATTTCTTGGAGGCGATTCCTCATCGAATGCTTGGATTTTTATCTTACTCTCTAGATCATTAGCCACTTCATAAATGCTAGTGCGGCAGCAACCTCACCACTTACCCCATCCTTACCGTAAACTACTAGTTGTCCTAGAATGACGAGTGATGAAGTCCTTGTTAGGTCAGCTGACCACTACAGTTGGATATTGAGTACTTCTGTACTCATGATACTACCCCCAAACTCTTTTCAGGGTCCCTGATCGACAACAGGTACGGTGATCGACGTTTCACATGGAGACTTGACGACGACTAGTTAGGCGGATCCCGGCGGAGGGCCTGGATCCCTGTGGTTATGGGGATCGATGTTTTTCTCTTTGCTAGTAGGCTTTTGATTGTAGTCTGTTCTCAGACATATATCTTCCGCTGTTGTATTGTATTTAAGGAAGTTGTATGCCGATTGTATGAGATGTTGTATCCTTGTATCTGTAATGTTGTGATATCATGTTGGAAATCCGGGGCATATGGCTTCGTCATATGTCGCGGTGGGACCGATATGTGCTTCGTCCCCGGATCTGGATGGAAACATCTAGATCTGGAACAGTACCGCATATCGGGCCTTACAACTTGGTATCAGAGCCTTACCGACCGTAGGATCCCTTCTCTGGCCGAAGTCGAGTCTAGACAAAAACTATTTTGTAGTTACTAAGTTAGTTATCAGAGAGTAGGAATCTTTTACTCCTTACCCTTCCTCTAGTCAGGACAAGTGTCGTAAGTGTTTTAATTCTCGCCTTATCCCTTTTCAAGCTGTAGGATCTCTAGTGTGTCGAGTTTCGGAACCGTTACAATGCCTTGCTTGCAGCGTATTGTCTCGATTCCGATCTCAGGTTTTGTCAGAACCCTCTGTTAGGTAATGTGCTAGGATCAAAGTAACCTTGCATCATGTCAATTTTTTCAAAAGAAATCTTTGAAATCAAAATCAAAAGCAAAATGGGAGAAGGAACACCCCCCAGATGAATTAATTCAAAAGGCCAGATAAAAATCTTCTCCAAAAATTCATGTTAGATTTTTGAAAAGTCTTATAAATGAGTGGGATCACATATCAAGTGATGTGGGACCCATACCATGCTCATAGATTTTTCGAATATTCAAACAGTGCCTTGGATTTAAAGAAATACCCCTATTTGATTTAAAATTCAAATCTTTTGAATTTTAAAAATGTTGAAACTTTATAAGTGGCTAGTCTATATTATTATGAGGCCACATAAAATTTTTCAGCATTTAATAAAATGTTTAGCTATTTTATTTAGCTAAACAGAACAAATGTCAGAAAAGAAAAATAGAAAAGGAAGCAGAATCCTTACCTGGCGCCCAGGCGAAGCCGGCCCACCCCAGCCCAGCCGGCCCAAAGGGGCACAGGGGTCTTCTTCCCCACCCCGCGCCTCCAAGCTGCTCGGTGGAATGCCACCGAGCCAGCCGTGGACGCCACCTCGACGCCTTCGAGCTTCCAGGCCTCCCCGTGGCCTCTTCTCGCACCTGGAGACGCCCTGGAGCACGCCACGTCCATTCCCCCCCTCCACGAGCTCCCTCCCCTCCTCTCTCGCCCGATTCGTCACCGCCCGAGAAGGACGCCGGAGCACCGTCGAGCCCCCGCGTAGTCATCGTCTTCATCGACCTGCAGAAGGAATCGGAGCCAGGCGCCTCCACGAGCTCGCTAGCTTCGTCGTCTTCGTCGCCGGCCGCCGCGGATCGACTTGGAATTCCGGCAGCACCAGAGCCTCCCCGAGCAAGCCGCCACTCCAGATAGACTCAGGGTGAGCTCGCAAGCAACACCCCTCTCTTCTCCCCCTTGATTACTCCCTCTAGCCGGATCCGCCATGGAAGCCGAGCACGGATTGCCGCCGAGGTTGACCATGCGCTCGCTCCCGTGCGCTTCCGTCTTCACCAGTGTGTCCGTAGTACTCCTAGAGTCCCCAGCAACCCAACGCGACCATGCCTGCTTCTCCCCGTGGCCGTTTTTCAAGTTCTACTCCAAGCCGTGGCTCCGGCCGCCGCCAAGGTCGAAGCCATCGACGAACGTGACCTCCCCGGCGACGTGCAAGTGGTGCTTTCGACGCGGCTCATCACGGGCTTTCGAACGGTGGTCTCGGCGCAGAGAATGGAGGCTAGGAGAGGAAGAACGCAGAGCGCCGCCGCGTATGTGTCGCCGGCGTTTAGCCGCCGGCGTGTCAGCCAACCCCCCCCCCCCCCCACGTTAATCACCCCCTAATGAACCCCTGGGTCACTGACCAGTGGGCCCAGTGGCTTAATTAAGCCACTAGATTAATTAACCCCACGGTTTAAATCATCCAGCCACTGACACCCTGGACCCACATGTCAGCCCCCCCCCCCTGACGCCAGCTTGACGTCAGCCTGACGCATTAAATCATTTAAATGAATTTCCAGAGATTAATTGAATTAAAGAAATTCCAGAAATTCCAGAAAATACCCCAAACTTTGGAAATTCATAGAGGATTCATATTAACACCAAATTGGACAAATAATATATGAAAAATGATCAGGAGAAAATTATCTTTCCAATTATGCAACTTTCAACTATGTTGGAGTTGATTTTAAAATGGGACCAGTAGCATATGTCATTTGAATTATTTGGAATTAATTCAAGTTCAAATCAAATGATATTGCAACTTGGACCTTGGAATTAGGCTACAATTCAACCACACATCAGAGGCATGTCATACACATTTGAAGATGATTCAATATGATCAAACAATGTCACATGCAACTTGGTTATTTTGAATTCAAATGTGGAGTTTGAATTTGCAATTCAATTTGCAATATACTCCATTTAATTGGAATTGATTCACACATCAAAGCATGTACATCAAGATTCAAACTTCCATCATGTGTTTGTGCATTGTATTTACTTTGCTACTTTGCTTGTTGTTTGTCGAGTAGAGGTGGAACCGGAGCAGGAGGCTGACCCCTTCGTTGAAGACCCAGAACCCGAACCTCGTCAGCAAGGCAAGCAAACCCCCATTGATCATTTCGATAAAATCCCACTTCCCTCTCATGTCTCGCTTATGCATTGTTTAGGATGGTCACCATGATTCGTTTCTACCGCATAGATGAACCCATTCCTTTGCATGACCTATCATTTTGTCATAGTAGTAAGCAAACCACAATCCTAGCAAATGTAGGAGTTGTTTGATATCATGTGGCCCCTGCAATGTTACTGCTTATTGCATGCTTAGTATGATACCATGTTGTTACTATGATGTGAGTCGGGATGGTAGTGATCATGATGATGTTGGTAGAAAAGTGTTGGTGAATCGACCCTAATACTAGGTGAACGATGAGAGGCTGTGTAGGAGTACACGGTGGGTTGTCTCGTTGAACACCGCCCTAGTACGAGTTCTTGTGTGGTGATCCAAGATGAAGAGTACAACCACACATTGGGCTCACTGACCCCTCTCAACTTACTAACTCATCCCTTTCGATGTCCAGATGTCGCAATAGTTCGGAGTTCTGGTAGGTTTGTGGCCTGGATGCTAAGTGAGAGAACAGCTCATCCGAGACCGGCTTATGCACCACGCACACATCACTTGGGTCCACTTCGGTAAACCGGCCGGGTTCACGATAGTGGTAACCAACCCAAGTAGGCGGCTCTCTCGGACTAGATCGGCTATGAGGTAACAGTTGTGGTGAGCATCCTCGCTGGCACCCCTTGAATGGTGTCGAGATCAAAGGCGGTAAATGATGATCATGTGTGTGTAGCGGTACACCCCTGCAGGGTTAACAAAACTATTCGAATAGCCGCGTCCGCGGTTATGGACTGCTTGGAAAGCTTAGCTTGATTATTAGATAACTTGAACCGGATACTTCTAAAACACACCAAGATAAGTGTGAGTGCTATGGCGTGCTTCCTCGTGGGGAAGTCGAGGAAGGCACCATAGTGGTGTATTGGTTGGAGAATGTAGTGGACTCGTGTACGCTTCTTACCTCAAAGTCTGGTACTCGTAGTTCAGGATTAGCCAAGTCAAAGCTGGCACTTCTGCAAGTGAACCCCACCTCCCTTTACCTTGATACATATGCATGAGTAGTATAGCTCCTATGTAAGTCTTGCTGAGTACGACTTTGTACTCACGTTTGCTTAATCTATGTTTTAGATGATGCCACTGACCCCGAAGGTGGCTTCTTCATCGAGCTGGACGACTGAAGACCAACTAGTCTAGTCCCAGTCAGACGACTGGTTCCCTCGTGGAGGGCTTGTGTTTAAATAAGGCTTCTTAATCCATTTGTTAAACTTGTCTGTACTCTGACATAATTTGCTTTCGTTTGTGTTGTAATGTTGGATCACATGTTTGTGATCTCTGTTTGCACTCTATAAGAGTTATCAATAAAATTGTATACTTTGTAGAGAATTGCAATGGTACCTGCTGTTCATACAAGGCATGTGTGCTGCGTGTATGTTTATAACATGCATGTCTTTGTATGGGTTTTCGAGACCTTAGTTGTGATCTGGCTGGCGGTCTTTCATACACCAAGTGGCCCTTAGATGTGCGCAGCTTGGGGCATCGCGATGCGATTGTTCGAGACTCTGTCTCGTGCACACTTTGTGGTATGATCAAGCCCGCCCTAGACCCCGACTAAGTGATCGGGCTGGAGTAAGTCTATGTAAGAGTTTTGAGATAGTTGATAGTATGGTTGAGGCGACTTGTCTTTGAATATGGGAGTTCACCACCCATATCATTAGACTTGTGTGGGGATGATGAGGACCCATCTCAGTTGATCATCCGGCCTGGATGGGATGCCCCTCACGTTCGAGCTTTCCGAGAGTGTCTTGTACTTGGCTTTGTCTTCTTAGACAAGTGGGTACGGTTCTCGGCTCTCCATATGACTATGTCTTAACTGTACTTGCATACGCTAACCCCGGGTCCCGACAGACTTGGTATCAGAGCAGGACTGACTGTAGGACTAGTAGCCTTGGCCGAAGTTGAGTCTAGCTTGCTATAGTTATATAGTTACTCTGGGTATATAAGGGAACAACGTAAGGCTTCTTTTTTCTCCTTACCCCCTTCGTTCTGAGTTCTGAGTCACCCTCATCTTATTCTACGGGAAGATAGGACTAGGCTCTCCTCTGTCTGATTAGAACATCTTGTTGTTTGCTTCCTTGTAGCCGTAGGAAAGTTGTGATCGGTTTGTTAGAGTGTTTATGCTCCCTGTTTTACTACATCGTATGTAAGTGATGTTTCCATGTTGTAAGAAATTGTCTTTTTCTTGCAATTACAGCCGTTATGCTGTTCGAGTCATTCCAGGTTTATCTCATAATCTGATGCATTTGCAAACTCCTTTCTGTTTCAGATGGCAGATCTTCCCCCTCGGTAGATTGTTCGTTTGACCAGGTGCCTCGGTGTGCGTGGCCATCCCGCCACGTTGATCGAGATGATGTCCTATTTGGGATATCGGTGGTACCCTGAGTACACCGTCGAGGAGCAGTTCCACGACTTCAACCAGACGCAGTTCCACTGCATTGTTCGGATCTACCCGCACCACGTTGGAGTCACTCAGCCTATCCACTTTGGACATGGCATTGGCGTTACCGAGAACATGGCTGTGCAGGATGCTGCATACTCATGTATGAAACTGCTGAGAGAGGAGCACACTTTGCTGAGAGAGACTTCTTTCCGCTATATCCCTGCTGCACTTCCAGGAGAAGAGGGATATTACACCGGACTCTACTCAGATCACTCTGCAGAAGATCCCGCACTTCAGATGACTGCTAGGTTTGCTAGTGACAGAGATCGTGATGCACGCGCTCTCCGTTTCGAGCTCCACGCCACCCGTGTTCGTCTGTATCGAGCACTGACACTTTTGGCCCTCTTTGTGAGCGTGGGATCAGTTGAGCATGATGCGATCTACCCAGTGAGGACTCAGATGCCTTCTCGAGTTGCTTGGCCCGAGATTGGAGGCATTTTTCCACCCCGTGGTCCTTTGCTTCCACCCTACGCTGGACCTAGGCCCCATCCTTGCCCAAATGGATATTAGGGTCCACAAGCCTCCGTGTTTTCCGATGGTCACCTCCAGCTACCGGGATACGCGGGTAACTTTTATGAGGACTACTATGGAGATGGAGATGAGTGAGACGGCCTGTGGTCTTACTTAGTGATGATGTAGTAGTATCTTAGTATATTGTAAGCAAGGTGTCTAAGATTCCAGAGGCTTAGATAAATAATGTATAGGAAGTCAGAGTGCCTCTGAAGGATGTATCATCTTCATCACGTTTGTATTAGCTTAGTGCTTGTACTAAAACGATGTATGGTTTGTATGACAGCTTGTGAATATATGGCTTGTATGCTTTATCACCATGTTGTCAAGATGATTACTTCCTTTGCTCTGTAATCCTTCCAGTACTTCAATACCTTGTTTAGACTCTCCCAATCAACTCTGTTTGACTTTGGTTTTCACCTTCATGATGTCTCAAGGAACCCGTGGCCAGGTTGGTCGTAACCAAGGTCGTGGGAACGACCAGGAGGAAGGCAACCTTCCACCCCCACCCATGATGGCTCAGGTTCTGATGGAGGTCGAGAGGAACCGCCGAGACTCTCACCACCTGCTGGAAGTCATTGCACGCAACACCACTCAGCAGTGCAAAGAGTTTGTGTCCCTGAACGACTTCATCCGACTTCATCCCCCGGTTTTCAGTTACTCCACCGAGCCCCTTGACGCCGATGACTGGCTTCGCAGCATCGAGAGGAAGCTCCAAGCAGGCCGTGTTGCAACTGGTGACAAGGTCAGCTATGCCACCTATCACCTTGAAGGTGCAGCTAGCTCTTGGTGGGAGAACTTTCTGAATATGCGTCCCGTTGGACCACCTGCATCTTGGGAGGAATTCTGCACGTCCTTCCGCGAGCACCACATTCCCAAGGGTCTTATGGACCGCAAGCGTGAGGAGTTCTGCAACCTCACTCAAGGCAGAAGAACCGTTGACGAGTTTAGTCGTGAGTTCAACCGACTTGCTCGTTATGCTACTGAAGAAGTCTCCACCGACTCCAAGAAACAAGAGAGGTTCCGTCGTGGCCTCAACACTGGACTTCGTCGTGAGCTCAATCTTCATGACTTTGCCACATTCCAGATCCTTGTCAACAAGGCCATCAAGGCAGAGGACATGAACACCCCCAACGACTTTTGCAAACACCCTAGAGATGACAGTTCATCCAGTTCTGGCTCCCAGAAGCGCAAGATCTGGATCCCAAACAGCATGTTCCGCCAGAACAACTCCCCGAGACCATCCTATGTGGCGCCTCGTCCACCAACCCAGTTCCACCCAGCTCCACAAAACAACCCAGCTCCACGAACTGTTTTCGGAGCCTGTTACAAGTGTGGTCAGGCAGGCCACTATTCTCGTGAGTGTCCCCAGAACCAAATCCAGCACCAGAATGCTCCACCCCGTGCCGGAGGCAACAACAACAACAATGGTCGTGGAAAGCCACCCCAGAAGGTCTACACCACCAAACCCGCTCCTCCCGCCACTCGTGGACGTGTGAACCAGATTGCCGCCGAAGAGACTGACGACACCACTGACGTCATTCTTGGTACGCTCCCAGTCAATTATGTTCCTACTTCCGTTCTTTTCGACCCAGGAGCATCTCATTCATTCATGTCGGAAAGTTATGCACTTCGTCATGAGTTACCCTTTGTTGAATTGTCCACCCCAATGATTATTCAAACTCCAGGGTCAAGATGGCAAACTAATAGAGTAAGCCATGGTAATCAAATTGCAATTGAGGGTTTAGTATTCCTTGCTTCACTCATAGCCCTCAAGTCTTCAGATATTGATGTCATCCTTGGCATGGATTGGCTATCAAGACAGAATGCCTACCTGGATTGCAAAGGCAAATCCGTGAAACTCACCCACCCTTCAGGCACAACCGTCAACTATACCTCACCCAGAACAAGAACCCAAGTGCATTCCTTGAATGTACTTCCCATTCCCGAACTTGAAGATATTCCTGTGGTTCGTGACTTCCCGGATGTCTTTCCTGAAGAGCTGCCGGGCATGCCACCCGACAGATGTGTAGAGTTTATAGTGGATCTTGCCCCAGGGACTGCACCAATTTCTAGACGCCCATACAAAATGGCCCCACGTGAGTTAGCTGAGCTTAAAACCCAACTAGAAGCTTTGTTGGAGAAAGGCTTCATCCGCCCTAGCTCATCGCCATGGGGTTGCCCCGTTCTGTTCGTAACGAAGAAAGATGGAACAAAAAGAATGTGCGTAGACTATCGCCCGCTAAATTTAGCAACGATAAAGAACAAGTACCCATTGCCCAGGATCAATGATCTTTATGATCAACTTGCAGGATCCTCTGTCTTCTCCAAGATGGATTTGAGATTAGGTTATCATCAAATCAAGATCTGAAACGAGGACATTCCCAAAATGGCTTTTACTACTCGTTATGGTCTTTACGAGTACACCGTCATGTCCTTTGGTTTAACCAATGCCCCCGCCACTTTCTCACGCATGATGAATTCGATCTTCATGGAGTATTTGGACCAGTTCGTCGTGGTTTACCTCGATGACATCCTTATATACTCGAAGAACGAAGAAGAGCATGCTGAACACCTAAGGCTGGTATTGATGAAACTTAGAGAGCATCGTCTATATGCTAAATTCTCCAAGTGTGAATTCTGGCTACCAGAAGTGACCTACTTAGGCCACGTGATTTCTGCAAAAGGCATTGCTGTGAATCCCGAGAGAGTTCAGGCCGTCCTTGACTGGACTCCACCTGAATCGGTTAAGCAAGTTAGGAGTTTTCTTGGCCTAGCCAGCTATTGCCGTCGCTTCATCGAGAACTTCTCTAAAGTTGCAAAGCCTCTAACTGAACTCCTCAAGAAAGATACGAAATTCCTATGGAGTTCCAAGTGCGAGGAAAGCTTTCAAGAGCTAAAAAGAAGATTGACTTCTGCACCCGTACTTGCGCCTCCAGACACCAAAAAGGATTTCGAGATCTATTGTGACGCATCACGGCAAGGGTTAGGATGCATACTTCTGCAAGATCGACATGTGGTAGTTTATGCTTCACGCCAGTTGCGGCCACATGAAGAGAACTATCCTACCCATGACCTTGAACTCGCTGCCGTAGTTCATGCCCTAACAACTTGGCGACATTACCTCCTTGGTAACCGTTGCGAGATTTATTCCGACCACCAAAGCCTCAAATACATTTTCACCCAGCCAGATCTTAATCTCAGGCAAAGACGCTGGATTGAGTTGATAAAAGATTACGACGTAGTAATTTCTTACACCCCAGGCAAAGCCAATGTCATGGCTGATGCACTAAGTCGTAAGTAGTATTGTAACAACCTCATGTTACAACAGTATCAACCACTTCTTCATGAGGACTTTCGCAAGCTCAACCTTGAGATTGTTCCTCATGGCTATCTTTCTACCTTGGTGGCGAAACCAACTCTTGAGGATCAAATCATAGTTGCCCAAAGGTGTGCACGAGGTGTTCGCCGGATCAAGGAGAACATTGCTAGCGGAGTTGCTAAATGTTTCTCCACAGATAGCAAAGGAACGGTATTCTTTGAAAATCGTTTGGTAGTACTTAAGAATAGGGAACTAAGGCAACTCATCCTCAAGGAAGCCCATGACACACCCCTCTCGATTCATCCCGGTAGCACAAAAATGTACCGAGATCTACGCAAGAGATTTTGGTGGACTAGGATGAAGAGAGACATTGCTCAATTTGTTGCCGAATGTGATGTTTGTCGTCGCATTAAGGCAGAACATCAAAGACCTGTTGGTACAGTGCAACCTTTGTCTATTCCCGAGTGGAAATGGGACAAAGTCGGTATGGACTTCATCACCGGCTTTCCAAAAACCCAGAAAGGAAACAATGCCATCTTCGTTGTCATAGATAGGCTTTCCAAAGTTGCTCACTTCCTTCCGGTTCGCGAGTCCATAACTGCTAGCCAGTTAGCAGACTTGTACGTCTCTAGAATTGTATCCCTTCATGGTGTTCCTTTGGAAATCAATTCTGATCGCGGTAGCCTTTTCACCTCTAGATTTTGGGGAAGCTTTCAGAATGCTATGGGAACTCATCTCTCCTTTAGTACAGCTTTCCATCCTCAGTCTAGCGGTCAAGTCGAAAGGGTTAACCAAATTCTTGAAGACATGCTCAGAGCTTGTGTTATATCTTTCGGAAAGAATTGGGAGAAGTCTCTTCCATTCGCCGAATTTTCTTATAACAATAGTTTTCAATCTAGTCTGAACATGGCTCCTTTTGAACTCCTATATGGACGACGATGTCGAACACCACTAAACTGGTCAGAAACCGGTGAAAGACAATTCTTTGGACCGGATATGATCAAGGAAGCAGAAGAGCAAGTTCGCATTGTTCGTGATCAATTGAAAGCAGCCCAGTCTCGTCAGAAAAGCTACTATGATCGTCATCATAGGCAAGAGAGCTACAATCTGGATGAGAAGGCTTACCTTCGGGTTACTCCTCTGAAGGGAACCCAACGCTTCGGTATCAAAGGCAAGTTGTCCCCACGTTACATCGGACCTTTCCGCATTATTGCTAAACGTGGAGAAGTTGCCTACCAACTTGAACTACCTCCGCACCTCTCCCGAGTACATGATGTATTCCATGTGTCCCAACTCAGGCGTTGCTTCAAGGACCCCATCCGCGAAGTCGACCATGAAACGCTTGATCTCCAAGATGATCTTTCTTATCGAGAATACCCCGTTCGTATTCTTGATTCCGCAGAGCGTGTCACTCGTCGTCAGAAGATTAGGTTTCTGAAAGTGCATTGGTCACACCACTCTGAAAGAGAAGCTATGTGGGAAAGAGAAGACCGTCTCAATGCCGAGTACCCCACCTTCCTCCCGCAGACTTCTGAATCTCGGGACGAGATTCTGTTGAGTGGGGGCGAGTTGTCAGAACCCTCTGTTAGGTAATGTGCTAGGATCAAAGTAACCTTGCATCATGTCAATTTTTTCAAAAGTAATCTTTGAAATCAAAATCAAAAGCAAAATGGGAGAAGGAACACCCCCCAGATGAATTAATTCAAAAGGCCAGATAAAAATCTTCTCCAAAAATTCATGTTAGATTTTTGAAAAGTCTTATAAATGAGTGGGATCACATATCAAGTGATGTGGGACCAATACCATGCTCATAGATTTTTCGAATATTCAAACAGTGCCTTGGATTTAAAGAAATACCCCTATTTGATTTAAAATTCAAATCTTTTGAATTTTAAAAATCTTGAAACTTTATAAGTGGCTAGTCTATATTATTATGAGGCCACATAAAAAATTTCAGCATTTAATAAAATGTTTAGCTATTTTATTTAGCTAAACAGAACAAATGTCAGAAAAGAAAAATAGAAAAGGAAGCAGAATCCTTACCTGGCGCCCAGGCGAAGCCGGCCCACCCCAGCCCAGCCGGCCCAAAGGGGCACGGGGGTCTTCTTCCCCACCCCGCGCCTCCAAGCTGCTCGGTGGAATGCCACCGAGCCAGCCGTGGACGCCACCTCGACGCCTTCGAGCTTCCAGGCCTCCCCGTGGCCTCTTCTCGCACCTGGAGACGCCCTGGAGCACGCCACGTCCATTCCCCCCCTCCACGAGCTCCCTCCCCTCCTCTCTCGCCCGATTCTTCACCGCCCGAGAAGGACGCCGGAGCACCGTCGAGCCCCCGCGTAGCCATCGACGCCGAGAAGCCCCCGGAGCCTGTCCATCGTCTTCCTCGTCGTCGTCTTCATCGACCTGCAGAAGGAATCGGAGCCAGGCGCCTCCACGAGCTCGCTAGCTTCGTCGTCTTCGTCGCCGGCCGCCGCGGATCGACTTGGAATTCCGGCAGCACCAGAGCCTCCCCGAGCAAGCCGCCACTCCAGATAGACTCAGGGTGAGCTCGCAAGCAACACCCCTCTCTTCTCCCCCTAGATTACTCCCTCTAGCCGGATCCGCCATGGAAGCCGAGCACGGATTGCCGCCGAGGTTGACCATGCGCTCGCTCCCGTGCGCTTCCGTCTTCACCAGTGCGTCCGTAGTACTCCTGGAGTCCCCAGCAACCCAACGCGACCATGCCTGCTTCTCCCTGTGGCCGTTTTGCAAGTTCTACTCCAAGCCGTGGCTCCGGCCGCCGCCAAGGTCGAAGCCATCAACGAACGTGACCTCCCCGGCGACGTGCAAGTGGTGCTTTCGACGCGGCTCATCACGGGCTTTCGAACGGTTGTCTCGGCGCAGAGAATGGAGGCTAGGAGAGGAAGAACGCAGAGCGCCGCCGCGTATGTGTCGCCGGCATTTAGCCGCCGGCGTGTCAGCCAACCCCCCCCCCCCCCCCACGTTAACCACCCCCTAATGAACCCCTGGGTCACTGGCCAGTGGGCCCAGTGGCTTAATTAAGCCACTAGATTAATTAACCCCACGGTTTAAATCATCCAGCCACTGACACCCTGGACCCACAGGTCAGCCCCCCCCCTGACGCCAGCTTGACGTCAGCCTGACGCATTAAATCATTTAAATGAATTTCCAGAGATTAATTGAATTAAAGAAATTCCAAAAATTCCAGAAAATACCCCAAACTTTGGAAATTCATAGAAAATTCATATTAACTCCAAATTGGACAAATAATATATGAAAAATGATTAGGAGAAAATTATCTTTCCAATTATGCAACTTTAAACTATGTTGGAGTTGATTTTAAAATGGGACCAGTAGCATATGTCATTTGAATTATTTGGAATTAATTCAAGTTCAAATCAAATGATATTGCAACTTGGACCTTGGAATTAGGCTACAATTCAACCACACATCAGAGGCATGTCATACACATTTGAAGATGATTCAATATGATCAAACAATGTCACATGCAACTTGGTTATTTTGAATTCAAATGTGGAGTTTGAATTTGCAATTCAATTTGCAATATACTCCATTTAATTGGAATTGCTTCACACATCAAAGCATGTACATCAAGATTCAAACTTCCATCATGTGTTTGTGCATTGTATTTACTTTGCTACTTTGCTTGTTCTTTGTCGAGTAGAGGTGGAACCGGAGCAGGAGGCTGACCCCTTCGTTGAAGACCTAGAACCCGAACCTCGTCAGCAAGGCAAGCAAACCCCCATTGATCATTTCGATAAAATCCCACTTCCCTCTCATGTCTCGCTTATGCATTGTTTAGGATGGTCACCATAATTCGTTTCTACCGCATAGATGAACCCATTCCTTTGCATGACCTATCATTTTGTCATAGTAGTAAGCAAACCACAATCCTAGCAAATGTAGGAGTTGTTTGATATCATGTGGCCCCTGCAATGTTACTGCTTATTGCATGCTTAGTATGATACCATGTTGTTACTATGATGTGAGTCGGGATGGTAGTGATCATGATGATGTTGGTAGAAAAGTGTTGGTGAATCGACCCTAATACTAGGTGAACGATGAGAGGCTGTGTAGGAGTACACGGTGGGTTGTCTCGTTGAACACCGCCCTAGTACGAGTTCTTGTGTGGTGATCCAAGATGAAGAGTACAACCACACATTGGGCTCACTGACCCCTCTCAACTTACTAACTCATCCCTTTCGATGTCCAGATGTCGCAATAGTTCAGAGTTCTGGTAGGTTTGTGGCCTGGATGCTAAGTGAGAGAACGGCTCATCCGAGACCGGCTTATGCACCACGCACACATCACTTGGGTCCACTTCGGTAAACCGGCCGGCTTCACGATAGTGGTAACCAACCCAAGTAGGCGGCTCTCTCGGACTAGATCGGCTATGAGGTAACAGTTGTGGTGAGCATCCTCACTGGCACCCCTTGAATGGTGTCGAGATCAAAGGCGGTAAATGATGATCATGTGTGTGTAGCGGTACACCCCTGCAGGGTTAACAAAACTATTCGAATAGCCGCGTCCGCGGTTATGGACTGCTTGGAAAGCTTAGCCTGATTATTAGATAACTTGAACCGGATACTTCTAAAACACACCAAGATAAGTGTGAGTGCTATGGCGTGCTTCCTCGTGGGGAAGTCGAGGAAGGCACCATAGTGGTGTATTGGTTGGAGAATGTAGTGGACTCGTGTACGCTTCTTACCTCAAAGTCTGGTACTCGTAGTTCAGGATTAGCCAAGTCAAAGCTGGCACTTCTGCAAGTGAACCCCACCTCCCTTTACCTTGATACATATGCATGAGTAGTATAGCTCCTATGTAAGTCTTGCTGAGTACGACTTTGTACTCACGTTTGCTTAATCTATGTTTTAGATGATGCCACTGACCCCGAAGGTGGCTTCTTCATCGAGCTGGACGACTGAAGACCAACTAGTCTAGTCCCAGTCAGACGACTGGTTCCCTCGTGGAGGGCTTGTGTTTAAATAAGGCTTCTTAAGCCATTTGTTAAACTTGTCTGTACTCTGACATAATTTGCTTCCGTTTGTGTTGTAATGTTGGATCACATGTTTGTGATCTCTGTTTGCACTCTATAAGAGTTATCAATAAAATTGTATACTTTGTAGAGAATTGCAATGGTACCTGCTGTTCATACAAGGCATGTGTGCTGCGTGTATGTTTATAACATGCATGTCTTTGTATGGGTTTTCGAGACCTTAGTTGTGATCTGGCTGGCGGTCTTTCATACACCAAGTGGCCCTTAGATGTGCGCAGCTTGGGGCATCGCGATGCGATTGTTCGAGACTCCGTCTCGTGCACACTTTGTGGTATGATCGAGCCCTCCCTAGACCCCGACTAAGTGATCGGGCTGGAGTAAGTCTATGTAAGAGTTTTGAGATAGTTGATAGTATGGTTGAGGCGACTTGTCTTTGAATATGGGAGTTCACCACCCATATCATTAGACTTGTCTGCGGACGATGAGGACCCATCTCAGTTGATCATCCGGCCTGGATGGGATGCCCCTCACGTACGATGCTTTCCGAGAACGTTCTGTGCTTGGCCTTGTCTGCTTAGACAAGTGGGTACGGTTCTCGGCTCTCCATATGACTATGTCTTAACTGTACTTGCATACGCTAACCCCGGGTCCCGACAGGTTTGGGAATTCCTGTAGTACCCTTTAGCTTCTCCGATTTTGTGTATCATCTGGGTCATCCATTGCCATCCATCCTTTTGCCCAGTGTTTTTATGACTTGCGTCGAAAATCACTATCCCTTGATCTGGTTTTCGATGTCGTTCCTCCTCTTGACACCGATGTTTTCGTATTTTTGACGATGTCGTCTCTCTACGGAACGTTTCTCGATGGAGGTTCGTCGCTCGACATGGAGCAGAGTCCCTTGTTGGTGGCGTTGAAGAATCGTCGACTCTCTTTTCTCTCCCCACTCTCCCCCGGATCGTCCTGGATCTCGGGACGAGATCCCTTGTTGGTGGTGTTGTATTGTAACAGCCCAGATTTCACAAAAAATAAAAATTGTGTTTTCGGTGTGAATTGATTGATTGCCTAATCTGTTTGCGGTGTTTGCATCCCCGATTTATCGATCGGCGATTTTTTTCCTCTTATCAATTAGGTAATCTTGTGTGTTATGCAGTTTACTTTGTATTAGGAAAGTACTAGTCCGGCTAGGACTTGTGTCGTGTACAAGTTTTTTCGTGTCCGGTTTCAAGTCCAGGTTGAGTCCGTTTACGTCTAGGTGTGCTAGTCGGTTTATGTTCTAGTTCGAGTCCAGCGTGTATATATACATGCATCCCGGCTAGCTATTATAATAACACTGTGGAGTACAGAAAAGCAATACAAGAGAAAACAAAGGGAACAATATGTGCCCTTGGCCATATAAATTTTGTGTACGCGGTTGTTCGTTGATTTTATGTGAGCGATCCTGAAGGATTAAATTCCAACAATTGGTATCTAGAGCAAGGTCGATCTAAAGTTGCGCTTGCCCCGGTGTGGCGCCCGACTAGCCCCTCGGGGCGGGCAATCTAGTCGCTAGGAGGTGTGGCGACAAGAGGAGAAGCGGTCCATAAAGTCGCTGAGTTGTGTCGCGACGATGAGGATCAAGCGATCATCGTTCGACGGAGCGACAGAGAGGGAGACGGCGGATTGTTATTGGCGGGTGGTGAAGATGATCGTTGATGGGAGAGTGGTGTCGAGGCGCGGTGCTTAAAGGCCGTCAAGATCGTCGTTCACGGGAGTTAAATAAGTCAAGAAGTCGTGCGAGTTTGCACAGTTGGTCGTCATCGTGTTAGTGAGTCGTTGTCGTCGTCGTGTCCAAGTGCTCGTCTTGATGTTGATTCGTTGGAGTTGAAGGTGTGCACGGTGTTCCGTGAGTCATGTCCATGTCCTCGTGGAGCGTCATGGCTGCGGTCAGTGTTGATTCGGTGGATTTCCGAAGGCGGACGATGGTAGTAAGCCATCGTAAAGCGAGGAGATATGTGAGCAATAGAGAGTGATCTATTGAAGCAAGTACGAGGAGTATGGTGCGAACCGAGTGCAAGGATGCCTAGCAATGGCGGTGGCACAAAGGTGCGAACCGAGTGCAAGGCAGGGGCCAAGCAATAGCGGTGGAACAACATGGCGGAGCAAGAGAGGCGATGCATGTTCCAGTGGGTCATACTCAACGTACGGACATGATGGTAGTCGATGAGTCGACGAGTCGCAGATCTTCAATGAGTCAAAATCAAGAGAAGCACAGAAGATATATAACGAGTCAAGATTAGGGAGTGATTATTAGGTAATCTTGTGTGTTATGCAATTTACTTTGTATTAGGAAAGTACTAGTCCGGCTAGGACTTGTGTCGTGTACAAGTTTGTTCGTGTCCGGTTTCAAGTCCAGGTTGAGTCCGTTTACGTCTAGGTGTGCTAGTCGGTTTATGTTCTAGTTCGAGTCCAGCGTGTATATATACATGCAGCCCGGCTAGCTATTATAATAACACCGTGGAGTACAGAAAAGAAATACAAGAGAAAACAAAGGGCACGATATGTGCCCTTGGCCATATATATATTGTGTACCCGGTTGTTCGTTGATTTTATGTGAGCGATCCTGAAAGATTAAATTCCAACATTATCTCGTACCGGACAGAGACCGACCCTTTCCACCCTGACACTCGACCTTGCGACATCGGGTTTCACCCGATCACTGTCGCGAAAAACCGCCTGAGGCCAGCCACAGCCAACGGAACGAAAACCCCATTTAAGATTTAAATGGGTTATTTTTATAGCGCGCCGGAAAGTGTTCTTGGAACGGTTCCAGCGCGAGGTGAACGCCTCCGGCTCGATGCGCTGATCGCGCAGTTCGAAGTTTTACCCGAATCGGAGGTCCTGCAGAACCCCGGCGATCAGAAACGTAAACACCGCGCGCGAGAGAGAAAAACTGAGGATGCTTTTGCAAATTGCCAGCCACCTGGGCTATATAAAGACCACCACTCTCCCACCCCTCTCTAGGGTTTCCCCTAAGCCAAAATAGCAGCCACCCCCCTCCACTTGCCCAAATCTGCTCTAAAACAACCCCAATCCCGAAACCCTAGCTCCCAGCCCGATCTGGACCGCCAGATCGCAGATCGGAGCGTCCAGGAGCTGCCACATTGCCCCAGCCGCTGCTCCAGCCGATCCAGGCCGCGACGGGCCCGCTCCTCCGCCGCCAGGCCCACCCGGGCCCATCTGGCGCCGGATCCACCGCCGCCCGTGGAGGACCTCTCCCCGCCGCCGAGCACATCCGGCCTCCAGCGAGCCGCCGCGCCGCGCCACCTTTTCCTCCCGTGCCCCGCACCTCTCCTCTCGCCTCTCACCTCCCTCTCTCCCCGCAGGTCCGCCGCCGATGACCTCAGTACCGCCACCACGCCATGGTCGCCGTCCGATGTGACGCCCCCAAAATCAATCCGTGTACAGTAATCATACACGCAGGGTACACGGCTGAGATTAGGGTGCCACGGTGAGAATATCACAGACAACACTAAACACAAAAGGATAAACCAATATGTTACAATACCAGGGATCACGAGGATCCGAATACATAAGTCATACAAGCCATAATATCTGAGTACAGACATAGTTAGTCAAGTTTTGCCTTAAGAAGGCTAGCACAAATCACATCAGAGATACAGATCGAAAAGGCGAGGCCTCCTGCCTGGGATCCACCGAACTACTCCTGGTCGACGGGGAACTCGACGTCGTAGTAGTCGCCTCCGGGGTACTCCTGCTCCTGGGCTCCAACGTCGGCTGCAGCGGCCGATCAGGCAAAGCGAAAAAGGGGAAATAAAGCAAAGGTGAGTATCTAGCATACCCGCGAGTCTTACGTCCGCTACTAAGCAATTATGCATGTATCAAATGGAAGGGGAGGCTATATATAGTGTACTGCAAGATAGAAATCAGAATAATGGTAAGAAGCTAGGCCTAACGAAGACTAGCATCTTCCGACGATGTCTTGCAGCATGAGGTAAGAATCAGCCAATAGTTCATATAAAGCATAAAGTAACAATGCAGCAGAAGTTTTTGCAGCATTGTATAATAATAAGTTGAAATAATTAGCAATGCCTCCGAGTTCACCTCCTCGACATCCCCGCGAGGAAGAGAACCCGAAACCATACAGTTTAATAATAATAGTTTGTAGTGGTAAGATCCAGCTTCAGCATAAAGCGTCCTGTTACCGTGGACACGGCTATTCGAATAGATTAATCTTCCCTGCAGGGGTGCACTTGTGTTACACTACAACGCACGGATCTCCAGGGTGGCGGGCACCTTGTTAGGGAACGCTCCACCGAGGCTATCCGACACTCCACAGCCCATCTTTCAAACTCAACAGAGAGGCCATCCGCCGGTCTAAATCCTAAGTACTCAGGGCCTTGGACCCCAACCCTGACGTACTCCTGCACGGTGCGTGGGTGGCCGGGAAGCCGTAACAAAAATAACACAGCTCGAGCCAAAGAAGACACCGCACTTCCCGGCAATCAGCCCGCGGTACGGCTGACGTCTGAAGAGTCCTCGGACGACACTATGAAGCAGAGGAGCCCATAACTCATTATCCCACGTGTAGGCAGCGCGCACAAGCCAAAAGGCTACTCAAGTCATCCGCCGAACCATTTAGTATTTTATTAATTTGCGGGACAACCGTTATCGTTGCCTCGACTTAACTGACCTGCGGTCAACGACAGCAGCCAGGACCACCATTACATCGGTGCCTGCCCTGTCGTCCCACCAAGTCTCTGCAGTTACCAACAAGGTGAACCGTCTCCTTACCTTGTCTCGCGTGTGCTCCTGGGGGAGCTCGACTTTCGTAGTTTGGTAACTCTCACGACCAACGATCAGGGGCCAAGCACACCGGTACACTGGTCGTACCCTCCCTGTCGTCCCGTCGCAATACCTCTCGCGGGTACCGTTGGGTCGCCCGACTTCTTACCTGAAGGACAATCGCTGTTCAGGACCCTATGGCGGCAAGACAAAGTCAGCCTCGAGTGGAGTACAAGGATTACTTCTTGATAGTTCACACTTGAGGTGACTAGGCATAACCCAGATAGGGGCCTTAGACGGTGTCTTCATGTACCGTACATGTGCAGTTTATAATTATCGTATCCGCGTTCACTCCCCTGAGTGATCGCGGCCCTCTATCTAATCCTAGCTAACAATGCGCAGGGCTCACTGCTGAATATAATATATAGATATAGCAGGCAGCATGGGATAAGGAAGGTACATCAAGGGGCAACAAAAATAGGCTATGCAATTGAATAGGATTGTAACGTAGCAATAGAAGTAACAATGCCTAGTGAAAGAAATGTACGGAAAGATAGGCGATATCTAGGGAAGAGAATGGCTCTGCTTGCCTGGAAGCTCAACGGTCGGGGTAGGGTCGTCGACGAAGTAGTCGTACCCGGCAGCAGTGTAGTCGGCGGTACCAGCGGGGTCTACCGAAGATTAAGGGGGGAGGAAACAGTAAATACACAACAATAATATACAAACATATGCATGACATGACATATGAAATGTTTACGGGGTTCTAACGCGGTGCAATGCACGTCGCTCGGAGCGGGAATTCATCCGGGGATGAACTACCGGCTCCGGGTGATTACCGGACAGGGAGCCCGGAGGGGGAAGGGATCATGCCGGAGGTGTCGTGGACATCCGACAAACGTATGGTTGGGGTATCCGGGTTAGTTGAAACAATCCGAACAACTTTCGTGTTCAGAATAAATTCATCCAGATACTTTAACAGTACCGGACAAATCATCGGACAGACGGTCCGGAGGGGGACGGTTCGATGTTCGTTATGTTAGAGGGGTGTGGTAGACATATGGATAGCGTATTCGTATTCGTGATATTTTTCTGATCAATTTTCATGTATAAAGTTTTTGAATCTGAGTTACGGTTTAAAAGATATTGAATTTCAAAGTTTAAATCATTTAAAAATAATTTCTTTTTATTATTAAATTCCAACATGTGGGACCCACATGTCAGCCTCTGTTTATTTGTAAAACATTTAAATAAATCAGAAAAACCTCTGGGCCCACATGTAAGTCACTGTAATTTTTATAAATCTTTTTAATAAATAAAACCTGACAAGGGGGCCCAGTTGTGACATCCTGGCTTAATAGGAATGATAGACTACTCATATCAACAAGGTGCACCTTCTTTTCCGGAAGCACATCTTCAAAGAACTCTAAAGTTAAGCGTGCTTGGCTTGGAGCAATTTGAGGATGGGTGACCGACTGGAAATTAGCTCCCAGGTGCGCACGAGTGAGGACAAAGTGCACAGGAAAGACTAGTGTTGGTCTGTGGGGACAGTCTAGATCCCGCCAGGCGTACGCCGGGAACCGGTGGGTGTGGCCGGGGCGTTACAAATGGTATCAGAGCCAACCCTCGCGGTTACACGGGCGTGTGTGGGTCAATTGCGCGAACATGTGGAACATGTATCGGCACTGAACACACAGACGTGTGCCAAGGGGGAACGTTCCTGTGGGCCGATGAGGACATCGGTTCCTTTGAGTGGGGGTGTATGTGAGATCCTGTCTTAATAGGAATGATAGACTACTCATATCAACAAGGTGCACCTTCTTTTCCGAAAGCACATCTTCAAAGAACTCTAAAGTTAAGCGTGCTTGGCTTGGAGCAATTTGAGGATGGGTGACCGACTGAGAAGTAGCTCCCAGGTGCGCACGAGTGAGGACAAAGTGCACAGGAAAGACTAGTGTTGGTCTGTGGGGACAGTCTAGATCCCGCCAGGCGTACGCCGGGAACAGGGTGGGTGTGGCCGGGGCGTTACACCAGTGGTCAGTGACTCCAGAGCTAAATAAATCTGTTTAATAAGTTAAATGGCCAGGGGCCCACTGTCAGTGAGACATATTAATCTAAAGGTTAATTTTTCTATTTGTCCTAACAGAGATAGTTAGCAGGGGGTGGGGCCCGGCTGTCGGTGGCTCATTAGCCACTAACAGAAAACCTGACCGGGAGGACCCACTGGTCAGCCTCACGGAATCCCGCCGGCGACGAGGAACACAACGGAGCTCACTGGCGACGACCTAGCGCACGTTCTGGTGGATGGTTTCGCGTGATTCCTGTTCCAATCGAACGAGCAGTTCAAACCGCATCGAACGGTAGCCGGGGCGTGGCGCGAGGTGGACGGAATCGAGCTCGGGGTCGACAATGGCGGGCCTGCACGTCGGGCGTCAATGGCGTCTTCTACACGGGGGCGAATTTGAGTGCGCCAAGGGGGGGAATGGACTCTACGGTGCTCGGGGAGTGCGCTGGTGCCAAAAGCGCGAGCTAGAACTACTCGGGTGCACGGCTACTACAAAAATGCCAGACGCCGGAGCGAACTAAAAGGGGGCGGCGTCTACACAGTTATCGGGCCGCAGCAACAGGTAGAGGACGACGGCGGTGCTCACCCTGAGCGTGTAGAGGTGGGCAGCAGGATCGATGGAGGTCTGGCGTGAGGTGAATTGCGACGCGATCTCGCCGGCTGGAGCTTGAAGAAGACGTCCAGTAGCTTGTTGTGGTGGCGCAGGGCTTCAATCCTTCGGTGGGGGTGACGAAGACGACGGTTGCGGTGCTCCAGGACAACACGGCGAGGTCTGCGGTGGTCTGTGTCTGCGTGTGTTCACGAAG
Organism: Bromus sterilis; assembly: GCA_950022295.1. NCBI lineage: Eukaryota > Viridiplantae > Streptophyta > Magnoliopsida > Poales > Poaceae > Bromus > Bromus sterilis. The sequence continues at coordinate 318,372,817 of OX465596.1, read as the reverse complement.
GCGCGGCCATGGCTGCGTCGGGCGGAAGGAAGAAGACGGTGGCGAGCAGCGCAGGGGGGGAAATGGGGCTAGGGCTTGTCCACGGGGAAGAGGAGGGAGCACTTAACCGATCCTGCGAGCACTGGAGCAGCTGGTTGTCGACTCGTGAGTGGAGCCACGTCGAACACGTACTGATCCGAGGCGCCATGGGAGCAAGGTGAGCAGTGCATAGGGGGAAGAAGTGGGCCTGACGCCCTGGGCACAGTTTAAGTCTTTTGCAATTTTCTTGTTTCTTTTGCTTTCTGTTAAATCTGTTTCCATTTGATTTACATTGTTTTGAATTTTTGTAAAAAATTTCATGTGACACATAATAATTGTTTCACCTAAGGTCAGTGCCATAGAAGTTTTGGGGGCAAAAGAAAATCATTACATATTTCTTCTAAATATTAAATGCCCAAACTGAGGATTTTAACCTACTGTTTGTATTGTTTTGAATTTTCTATAACTTAATAAATACCCAAACCCATATTGATTTGGTCCACTGAAAATTTGTGATTTTATAAAAGTAGTTTCAAAAATTTTGGAGAAATTTTATTTTGCACTTTGATTTTTAATATTCCACCAAAGGCATTTTGAACTTTGATTTGATTTCAAATAAAAATGGTTTGGACTTTGTTATTGATCCATGATGATCAAGGCCCAAGGTTCACATTATATTCAACAATAACAAAGGGGAATTGAATTTCAGCTGAACCAAGTTGGTCAACAAAAATTTTGAACAGTAGTTATCAACAGTAATAGTGATTACTGTTTACTAACAGTGAGAGTTTACATCCGAGCTCACCGCGCGCCGCCCTCGATCCAGCAGCCACTGGCGGGAACCAGCCGCAGCGCGCCTCCTCTCCTGGTCCCCGCAGGCCCGCCTCGCCACCTCATGCCACCCCGCCATCGCGCCCTTCACCGGAAGCTAGCGGTGCCTCCACGTCCCGTGGTCGGGAACGGGAGGTTCCCGATCTGGTGACCCCAGCCGGCCCAGATCCAGCCTGGAGGGCCACGCCCCTCGCCGCGGCCCAGCTGCTCCAACGCAGCAGCCTGATGGGCCGGTATAAGTGAGGTCGTCCCCTTTTTCTTTCCATGTGCACTATTTTTCCTTTTTATTTATTTTGCTAAGTCTGGAGAAAATTTGCTGCTGATTCAATTTTGCAACGATAATTGCGAGTAAACCGTAGCCCGGATCGCGTTGCGCCCAAAAGGAAAATTGTTTAGTTTTGTGTGTACTTCAGTTCATCTTTTGTGAGCATTTTTATTCGAGGCCATCTAGATGTTGCTAATCTCTGTTGAAGTGGGCATCAGGCTGTTAATTGCTATTATTTCCTGTTAGTGTGTTGCTGCTGTTATTTTATTGCAACTTTGGTTGATGATTGTGACACATCCATGAGGCCTATAGCATTGATTCTTTTTCCATATTGTTAAGCATCATGTCTACTTTCATTATATGTATTGCATTGTCATGTTAGCATTCCTGTTGATAGTTATTTTGAGCTCCAAAGTTGCTATGCCACTGTTTTTGACAGCCATCTCTGTTTTTCTCTAAGTCTGTAACTTTCCGATGCCATGTTGCATGCTTAATATCTTTTGATCTGTGATGCCTATGACCTTGATTCTTTTTTGTACCTGATCATCATCATGTCTACTTCATGCTCATATATTGCTATGTCATGTTGCTGCACATTTCCATATAGTTATGCTCCTGTTTATACAGCATAAAAATAACAATTTCTGCCATGTTTCTTTGATTTTCACTAAGTCCTTGACCAGTAATGTTTTATTGCATTTTGCTTGGGCTATAAATAGTTGTTCATGATGCCTTTTTGCATGATTCCTTTTGCCATGCCTTGCGTGCCATGTCTACTTTAGTTGCATATCATTTGTGAGCATGTTTGCATTCATTATCCTGTTTTTGCATTGCTCTAAAGTGTGCTTCCTGATGTTGACAGATTGTGTTCCAAACTTGTTTTGCTTATATCTTTTTAACCGTAACTCCGTTTGGAGTGTTCTTTATATGTATCTTGATTAGAATTTCATGTACTTTGTGTTTATGCTATTTTTTGCAGCTGTTAATCAACCAAAAATATGGTTTAGGTGTCAGAACCCCAACTAGGGTAAGTGCTAGGGTTTGTTTGTGTCCTTTGCATCATGCAAAATTTCAAAAGAAATTCAAAATGGGGAAAAGAAAGCCCTGAGAAATTAATTCAAATGGCCAGATAAAAATATTTTTCAAAAAATCATTTGAATATTTGGAAAATTCCTTTAAATGATGGTGATCATTTTAAAAGTGGTTTGGGTATTTTCCCATGCCCATGGATTATTCAAAAATTCAAAATGTGCCCTGGAAATTAAATTTGACCCCTATTTGATTTGAAATTCAAATGTTTTGAATTTCAAAAATGCTCAAGTTCTAAAAGTGACTTGCTACTGGTCACCTAGGATTTATAAAAATGTTTGGGCATTTTACTAAAATGCCTTGGTATTTTTACCAGAGCAAAACAAAAGACAGAAAATAGAAAACAAAAAAAATTACAGAAAGAAAAAAATAAAAGGGGAAAAGAACCCACCTTTCTTACCTGGCCCAGCCTGGAAGGCCCAGCCCAAAAGGGCATGGCCGTCTTCTTCCTGGGATAAGCAGCCAGCCAGGTCGCCGGCGAGCCCGGCATGGCCGCCAGGCAGCTGCCTGGCTGCCCCCTTCGTCCATATCCGCGCCAAGGGACGCCCCCGAGCCTCCTCCTTCCTTTCCCACCCTGGAACCCTCCTGTTCTCTCTCTCCGGCGAATCCGCGAGGTCCCGAGCGCCACTAGAGTTCGCCGGCGTGCGCCATCGTGGCCACCGGCCACCATTCGATGCGCCAGGTTATCCAGAAGATTTGTCGCCATCTCCTTCGTCGATTTGAGCAGCCAATCGAGCCGAGGAGCCCCCGAGGACGTCGTCCCCTTCCTCGACTCGCCGCCGTCCGCCGTGGATTTCCCCGTCGATTGTTTCGCCTACCGGACCTCCCCGGATTCCCCGAGCTCACCTGCGTTCTCCTGGTGAGCGTGCGCTTCGATTGACCCTCGCCGTTCTCCTCCCCGAGGCCCCAATCGCCGTTTCCACCTGAGCCCGAGCCCGGCCTCCGCGCTCCTCGTCGCCGGCATGGCTCTAGGCCGCCCCGAGGTCCCTGGCCTGCACCACTGGGTGCGCGAGGCCACGGGCAACCGATTGGTGCCCCTCGCGAGCCCCCTGGTGCCTTGGAGCGCCATTCCGGCGAGGCGCCGCCGCCTCCCGTGGACACCGGCGGCTAACCGCTGGCCAGCCCAGTTAATGAGGGGGCTAACCCCCAGTTTAGTTTGGCCTAACGACTGACAGGTGGGGCCAGCCCCCCCCCCCCCCCAAATCAAATCAAATTTTAATTAAGCAGGGGATTAACCCCAGTGAGGCTTACAGGTGGGCCCCTGTTGTCAGCCCCCCCCCTGTGACATCAGCATTGCATCATGTTGATACAATAAACCAAATTCCAGAATTTTTAAAAGAATTTAAGAAAATCAGAAAATTCCAGAAAATGAATTGAACTTTGGAAATTCATAGAATATTCATATTAACTCCAAATTAAACACATAATATATGAAAAATTATCAGAAAAATGCAAGGATTAAGAATATGCAAATTTTTTTCATGTTTGACCATTTTAAAATGGCTGCACAATAGCAAGTTTGCATATGGCTTAATTTGAATTCAAATTTGAAGTTTGAATTTGCATTTCAAATGCTACTTCGATTAAGGTGAATATGCTACAAACCAGTACCATTCACATCATGGACAAACTTATCATGTGCTTGTGCATTTACTTTTGAAGTTGTCCCCCCTTGTTGATGATTGCCTCCGATGACAGACGTTCCGAGACGGTGATCATCCCCGAAGAAGAAGACCACCGTTAAGACCCGTGTATCGTCAGCAAGGCAATAAAACCCCATTGATCATGTCTATAAAATCCTACTTCCCTCTCAGTCTCGCTAATGCATGTTTAGGAGATCATCGAGACACGTTCTTTCGCATAGTTGAACCCATTCCGATGCATGACATATCATTTTGTCACCGTATTAAGCAAACCACAATCCTAGCAAATATAGGAGTTGAATGATGAGCACGTGGCCCCTGCAACTATTACTGCTTATTGCTGCTTAGTGATACAATGAGGATGTTATGATTGTGAGTCGGGATGGAATGAACACAGTGATGTTGATGATGAATGTGTTGGTGAATCCACCCTAAACAAAGGTGAACGATGAGAGGTTGTGTAGGAGTACACAGTGGGTTGTCTCGTTGAACACTGCCTTAGGCCCCGAGTTCCTGTTTTGTGATCCAAGACAAAGAGTATGACCACATGTAGGGTTTATGGGAGCCCCGTTTGGCCTCTTTACGTACCCGGTCCTGTCCAGGAGTCACACTAGATTCGGGCTTTCCATTTGACCTAACTATAGATATGTGGGTGGACCTGTGAGGCAGTGAAACCATCTGTCAAAGGTGGCGTCTCGGTCCCTTGCATTATCTGAGTCCGTTTCATGGAACCGGCCGGACTCTCGAGCGGTGACAAACTCAGGTAGTCGACTCCTGGATTAGAGAAGGTGATGTGAGGGTAGTGGCTTGGCTTCATCCACGTCTGACACCCGTTTGAAGGGTGACAAGAACGAGACGATAAGTGATGACACGCGTGTGAAGATGTACACCCCTGCAGGGTTAATGAACTATTCGAATAGCCGTGTCCGCGGTTATGGAATCCTTGGAAACCTTTACTTGATCATAGACAACTTGAATGGATACTTATAAAACTCGCAAGATAAGCGTGAGTGCTATGGCATGCTTTATCGTGGGAAAGTCGAGGTAGTATCCATAGTGGTGTATTGGTTGGAGACTTGGTAGTGGACTCGTGTACGCTTCTTACCTCAAGTCTGGTACTCGTAGTACAGGACTAGCCAAGTCAAAGCTGGCACTTCTGCATGTTGAGCCCCACCTCCTTTACCTTGATGCTTGAGCATGAGTAGTGTAGTTCTGATGTAAGTCTTGCTGAGTATGACTTTGTACTCACGTTTGCTTATTCTATGTTTTAGATGAGAACCCGGACCCCGATGGAGTCACCGACCTGAAGGTCGACGTTGACTAAGTTAGCATAGTCCGAGACAGCAGTCTGGTCCCTCGTGGAAGGGCATGTTTGTTGTACAAGGCTTCTCTAAGCCATTTGTTAAACTTGTATGTACTCAGACCTAATTTGCTTCCGTTGTATGATGTAATGTTGATCACAGACATGTGATCTTTGTATGCTCTATGTGTAAGTCAATAAAGATACACTTTGTAGAGTTATGTGATGATACCTCCTGTTCATACTAGGCATGTGTGCTGCGTGTATGATTATAACAGGCATGTCTTAGTATGGGTTTTCGAGACCTTAGTTGTGATCTGGCTGGCGGTCTTTTATACACCAAGTGGCCCTTAGATGTGCGCAGCTTGGGGCATCGCGATGCGATTGCTCGTGACTCCGTCACGTGCACACTTTGTGGTATGATCGAGCCCGCCCTAGACCCCGACTAAGTGATCGGGCTTGAGTAAGTCTATGTAAGAGTTAGGATTCAATCGATAACATGGTTGAGGCGACTTGTCTATGAGTATGGGATTCACCACCCATAAGCATTTAGACTTGTGAGCGGACGACGAGGACCCATTTCAGTTGATCATCCGGCCTGGATGGGATGCCCCTCACGTTCGATGCTTTCCGAGAGTGTTCTTTGCTTGGCCTTGTCTGCTTAGACAAGTGGGTACGGCTCTCGGCTCTCCATGTGATTGCTTCGTGACTGGAATTACATACGCTAACCCCGGGTCCCGACAGACTTGGTATCAGAGCAGGACTGTCTGTAGGATTATTCAACCCTTGGTCGCAGTCGAGTCTAGCATTCTATAGTTATATAGTTACTCTGGGTATATAAGGGAACAATGTAAGGCTTCTTTTTCTCCTTACCCTCATCGATCTGAGTTCTGGGTCACCCTTATCTTTTCTACGGGATGATAGGACTAGGCTCATCTATGTCTTACTAGAACATCTTGCTGAGTGCTTCCTTGTAGCCGTAGGATTGTTGTGGTCGTCCACAGTCTCCGTGTTTGAGTTCCTTGAGTAAGTTCTATCCAATCTCTTCAAGGTTGTTTCATTTTCAATCCCGGTGTAGCCGTTATGCTGCCCGATTTATCCCGTGTTTCTATGGATCATTGCCTTCGCATTATAATCTTTCCGCCTTCATCATGTCCTTCTTGTCTTTGATTCCATCATACAACCTGTTCTGATTGTTGATTTTTATCACACAGGATGTCAGGTGGAACTCGTAGTGCTGTTCTTCGGAATCGAGACCGTGTTCGGAATCGAAGTAATGATGAACCTCCACCACCGCCTTCTGCGGCGGAAATCATGATGGAAGCTGAGAAGAATCGACGTGATCAAACACGCCTTCTGGAGCTCATCGAGCAGAATACCTCACGTCATTTCAATGTGGTTGTGAGCATTCAGGACTTCATCCTCCTCAAGCCACCGGTATTCCGATGTTCTTCTGAGCCCCTTGAAGCTGATGATTGGCTCTGTTCTATCAAGCGTAAGCTTGACACTGCACATGTTGCTCCCGATGATCGAGTTATATTCGCGGCATACTTTCTGGAAGGTGTTGCTGCTGAATGGTGGGAGAACTATGTCGCGATGCAGCCTGATGGTCACCTAGTGACTTGGCAGGAGTTCCGTGATGCCTTTCGAGGGTACCACCTTCTAGATGAGTTGATGGAGCGCAAGAAGGAAGAGTTCTGCAATCTGAATCAAGGAGAGATGTCCATTCATGAGTATGTGAGAGAGTTCAACCATCTTGCTCGTTATGCCCAAGATGAGATCACCACCGATGCCAGAAAGCAGGCAAGGTTCCGTAAGGGACTTAGCCCCATCCTTCGCCATGATCTCAACCTCCTTGAATTTTCCACCTTTGAGGATTTAGTCAACAGATCCTTTAGAGCTGAGCATGGAAATGAAGTGTTTGAAGAGTCCCGCAAGCATGCTCTTGAGCTTGCTCCTTCTTCAAGTTCAGCCCCTCTGAAACGCCGAGTTTGGATTCCAACCCGTGCCCTACCTCAAAACCTTCTCCAGAGGCCACCACCAAATATATGCCATCGACCTCAACACATTGTTCCTCCCAGGAATGATGGTGTGCAATCAAGTAATCCCACTCCTAACAATTCAGGCAGGATGTGTTTCACGTGTGGTCTGACAGGCCATTACTTCCGACAATGCCCTACAGTGTTGGTGGCACCACGTCGACCTAGTCATAAGCCTTCAAAGAAATCCACCACCAAAACCATCCCAGCAAAGCTTTCAGCCACAAGTAGTGGTTATGTGAACCAAATCTCAGTTGAGGAAACCACTGCTGCTTCTGACGTCATTCTTGGCACACTCCCAGTCAATCATGTTCCCACCTCCGTTCTTGTCGATCCAGGAGCTTCTCATTCATTCATGTCGGAGAGTTATGCACTTCGTCATGAGTTCCCCTTTGAAGAAATGTTTTCTCCAATGATCATTCAAACTCCTGGTTCAAAGTGGCAAACTAATAGAGTAAGCCATGGCAATCAAATTGCAATTGAGGGTTTAGTATTCCTTGCCTCTCTTATAGCCCTCAAGTCTTCGGACATTGATGTCATCCTAGGCATGGATTGGTTATCAAGGCAGAATGCTTTCCTTGATTGTAAAGCCAAGTCAGTCAAACTCACCCATCCTTCAGGCCAGATCATTGACTACACATCACCCAGCTCTAGAATCCAGATGCATACTTTGAATGTGCTTCCCCTTCCAGACCTTGAAGATGTTCCGGTGGTTCGTGACTTCCCGGATGTCTTTCCTGAAGAGCTGCCGGGAATGCCACCCGACAGGTGTGTAGAATTCTTAGTGGATCTTATACCAGGCACAGCCCCAATTTCCAGACGCCCATATAGAATGGCCCCACATGAGTTAGCTGAGCTAAAAACCCAACTTGATGCTTCGTTGGCAAAAGTCTTCATCCGCCCTAGCTCATCGCCATGGGGTTGCCCCGTTCTTTTCGTAACGAAGAAAGATGGAACAGAAAGGATGTGCGTAGACTATCGCCCGCTAAATTTAGCGACGATAAAGAACAAGTACCCACTGCCCAGGATCAATGATCTTTATGATCAAATTGCAGGATCCTCTGTCTTCTCCAAGATGGATTTGAGATTAGGCTATCATCAAATCAAAATCCGAAACGAGGACATTCCCAAGACGGCTTTCACTACTCGATATGGTCTTTACGAGTACACCGTCATGTCCTTCGGTTTAACCAATGCCCCCGCCACATTCTCGCGCTTAATGAATTCGATCTTCATGGAGTATCTAGATAAATTTGTTGTGGTTTATCTTGATGACATTCTCATCTACTCGAAGAATGAAGAAGAGCACGCAGAACATCTTAGGTTGGTATTGATGAAACTTAGAGAGCACCGCCTTTATGCCAAGTTCTCCAAGTGTGAATTTTGGCTTCCAGAAGTGACCTACTTAGGCCACGTGATTTCTACGAAAGGTGTTGCAGTCAATCCCGAGAGAGTTCAGGTCGTCCTTGACTGGACTCCACCTGAATCGGTTAAGCAAGTTAGGAGTTTTCTTGGCTTAGCAAGCTATTGTCTCCGCTTCGTTGAGAACTTCTCCAAAGTTGCAAAGCCTCTTACTGAACTCCTCAAGAAAGATAAGAAATTCCAATGGACCCCCAAGTGCGAGGAAAGCTTTCAAGAGCTAAAAAGAAGATTGACTTCTGCACCCGTACTTGCACCTCCAGACACCAAAAGGGATTTCGAGATCTATTGTGATGCTTCACGGCAAGGGTTAGGATGCATACTTATGCAAGATAGACATGTGGTAGCTTACGCTTCACGCCAGTTGCGGCCACATGAAGAGAACTATCCTACCCATGATCTTGAACTCGCTGCCGTAGTTCATGCCCTGAAGACTTGGCGACATTACCTCTTTGGTAATCGTTGTGAGATCTATTCTGATCACCAAAGCCTCAAATATATTTTCACCCAGTCAGATCTTAATCTCAGGCAAAGACGCTGGATAGAGTTGATAAAAGATTATGACTTAGGAATTTCTTACACCCCAGGCAAGGCCAATGTCATGGCTCATGCACTAAGTCGTAAGTCGTATTGTAACAACCTCATGTTACAACAGTATCAACCACTTCTTCATGAGGAATTTCGCAAGATCAATCTTGAGATAGTTCCTTATGGATTTATTTCTACCTTGGTAGCGAAACCCACCCTTGAGGATCAAATCATAGCCGCCCAGAAACAAGATAGTAGTATTCAAGAGGTCAAGCAGAACATTGTTAGCGGAGTTGCTAAATGTTTCTCTGCAAATGGTCAAGGAACGATATTCTTTGAAAATCGTTTAGTAGTTCCTGAGAATGAAGACCTAAAGCAGCTGATCCTTAAGGAAACTCATGACACTCCCCTCTCAATTCATCCCGGTAGCACAAAAATGTACCGAGATCTACGCCAGAGATTTTGGTGGAACCGGATGAAGAGAGACATTGCACAATTTGTTGCCGAATGTGATGTTTGTCGTCGCATTAAGGCCGAACACCAAAGACCTGCTGGTACTCTTCAACCATTGTCTATTCCCGAGTGGAAATGGGACAAGGTCGGTATGGACTTCATCACCGGCTTTCCAAAAACCCAGAAAGGAAAGGATGCCATCTTCGTGGTCATTGATCGACTTTCAAAAGTTGCTCACTTCCTTCCAGTTCGCGAGTCTATAACTGCTAGCCAGTTAGCGGACTTGTACGTCTCTAGAATTGTGTCTCTTCACGGTGTTCCTTTGGAAATCAATTCTGATCGTGGTAGCCTTTTCACCTCTAGATTCTGGGAAAGTTTTCAGAATGCTATGGGAACTCATCTCTCCTTTAGTACTGCTTTTCATCCTCAATCTAGCGGTCAAGTTGAAAGGGTTAATCAAATCTTGGAAGACATGCTCAGAGCTTGTGTTATCTCTTTCGGAAAGAATTGGGAGAAATCTCTTCCATTCGCCGAATTTGCTTATAACAATAGCTATCAATCTAGTCTGAACATGGCTCCCTTTGAATTCCTCTATGGCCGACGATGTCGAACACCCCTAAACTGGTCAGAAACCGGTGAAAGACAACTCTTTGGACCGGACATGATCAAGGAAGCAGAAGAGCAAGTTCGCATTGTTCGTAATCGATTGAAAGTCGCCCAATATCGTCAGAAAAGCTACTATGATCGTCATCATAGGGAAGAGAGCTACAATCTTGATGAGAAGGCTTACCTTCGGGTTACTCCTCTGAAGGGAACCCAAAGATTCGGTATCAAAGGCAAGTTGGCCCCACGTTACATCGGACCTTTCCGCATTCTCGCTAAACGTGGAGAAGTTTCCTACCAACTTGAACTACCTCCGCACCTTTCCCGAGTACATGACGTGTTCCATGTGTCACAACTCAGGCGTTGCTTCAAGGACCCCATCCGCGAAGTCGACCATGAAACTCTTGATCTCCAAGATGACCTTTCTTATCGGGAGTACCCTGTTCGTATTCTTGATTCCGCAGAGCGTGTCACTCGTCGTCAGAAGATCAAGTTCCTCAAAGTGCAATGGTCACATCACTCCGAGAAAGAAGCAACCTGGGAAAGAGAAGACCGCCTCCGTGCCGAGTACCCCACCTTCCTCCCGACGACTTCTGAATCTCGGGACGAGATTCTTTTGAGTGGGGGCGAGTTGTCGGAACCCCAACTAGGGTAAGTGCTAGGGTTTGTTTGTGTCCTTTGCATCATGCAAAATTTCAAAAGAAATTCAAAATGGGGAAAATAAAGCCCTGAGAAATTAATTCAAATGGCCAGATAAAAATCTTTTTCCAAAAATCATTTGAATATTTGGAAAATTCCTATAAATGATGGTGATCATTTTAAAAGTGGTTTGGGTATTTTCCCATGCCCATGGAATATTCAAAAATTCAAAATGTGCCCTTGAAATTAAATATGACCCCTATTTGATTTGAAATTCAAATTTTTTGAATTTCAAAAATGCTCAAATTCTACAAGTGACTTGCTACTGGTCACCTAGGATTTATAAAAATGTTTGGGCATTTTACTAAAATGCCTTGGTATTTTTGCCAGAGCAAAACAAAAGACAGAAAATAGAAAACAGAAAATTTACAGAAAGAAAAAAATAAAAAGGGAAAAGAACCCACCTTGCTTACCTGGCCCAGCCTGGAAGGCCCAGCCCAAAAGGGCATGGCCGTCTTCTTCCCGGGACAGGCAGGCAGCCAGGTCGCCGGCGAGCCCGGCATGGCCGCCAGGCAGCTGTTTGGCTGCCCCCTTCGTCCATATCCGCGCCAAGGGACGCCCCCGAGCCTCCTTCCTTTCCCCCCCTGGAACCCTCCTGTTTTCTCTCTCCGGCGAATCCGCGAGTTCCCGAGCGCCACCAGAGTTCGCCGGCGTGCGCCACCGCGGCCACCGGCCACCTTTCGATGCGCCAGGTTGTCCAGAAGATTCGTCGCCATCTCCTTCGTCGATTTGAGCAGCCAATCGAGCCGAGGAGCCCCCGAGGACGTCGTCTCCTTCCTCGACTTGCCGTCGGCCGCCGTGGATTACCCCGTCGATTGCTTCGCCTACCGGACCTCCCCGGCTTCCCCGAGCTCACCTGCGTTCTCCTGGTGAGTGTGCGCTTCGATTGACCCTCCCCGTTCTCCTCCCCGAGGCCCCAATCGCCGTTTCCACCTGAGCCCGAGCCCGGCCTCCGCGCTCCTCGTCGCCGGCATGGCTCTAGGCCGCCCCGAGGTCCCTGGCCTGCACCACTGGGTGCGCGAGGCCACGGGCACCCGATTGGTGCCCCTCGCGAGCCCCCTGGTGCCTTGGAGCGCCATTCCGGCGAGGCGCCGCCGCCTCCCGTGGACACCGGCGGCTAACCGCTGGCCAGCCCAGTTAATGAGGGGGCTAACCCCCTGTTTAGTTTGGCCTAACGACTGACAGGTGGGGCCAGCCCCCCCCCCCCCAAATCAAATCAAATTTTAATTAAGCAGGGGATTAACCCCACTGAGGCTTACAGGTGGGCCCCTTTTGTCAGCCCCCCCCCCCCCTGTGACATCAGCATTGCATCATGCTGATGCAATAAACCAAATTCCAGAATTTTTAAAGGAATTTAAGAAAATCAGAAAATTCCAGAAAATGAATTAAACTTTGGAAATTCATAGAATATTCATATTAACTCCAAATTAAACATATAATATATGAAAAATTATCAGAAAAATGCAAGGATTAAGAATATGCAAAAAATTTCATGTTTGACCATTTTAAAATGGGTGAACAGTAGCAAGTTTGCATATGGCTTAATTTGAATTCAAATTTGAAGTTTGAATTTGCATTTCAAATGCAATATACTTCGATTAAGGTGAATATGCTACAAACCAGTACCATTCACATCATGGACAAACTTATCATGTGCTTGTGCATTTACTTTCGAAGTTGTCCCCCCTTGTTGATGATTGCCTCCGATGACAGACGTTCCGAGACGGTGATCATCCCCGAAGAAGAAGACCACCGTTAAGACTCGTGTATCGTCAGCAAGGCAAGCAAACCCCATTGATCATGTCTATAAAATCCTACTTCCCTCTCAGTCTCGCTTATGCATGTTTAGTAGATCATCGAGGCACGTTCTTTCGCATAGTTGAACCCATTCCGATGCATGACCTATCATTTTGTCACCGTATTAAGAAAACCACAATCCTAGCAGATATAGGAGTTAAATGATGAGCATGTGGCCCCTGCAACTGTTACTGCTTATTGCTGCTTAGTGATACAATGAGGATGTTATGATTGTGAGTCGGAATGGAATGAACACAGTGATGCTGATGATAAACGTGTTGGTGAATCCACCCTAAACAAAGGTGAACGATGAGAGGTTGTGTAGGAGTACACAGTGGGTTGTCTTGTTGAACACTGCCCTAGGCCCTGAGTTCCTGTTTTGTGATCCAAGACAAAGAGTATGACCACATGTAGGGTTTATGGGAGCCCCGTTTGGCCTCTTTACGTACCCGATACGGTCCAGGAGTCACACTAGATTCGGGCTTTCGATTTGACCTAACTATAGATATGTGGGTGGACCTGTGAGGCAGTGAAACCATCTGTCAAAGGTGGCGTCTCGGTCCCTTGCATTATCTGAGTCCGTTTCGTGGAACTGGCCGGACTCTCGAGCGGTGACAAACTTAGGTAGTCGACTCCTGGATTAGAGAAGGTGATGTGAGGGTAGTGCCTTGGTTTCATCCACGTCCGACACCCGTTTGAAGGGTGACAAGAACGAGACGATAAGTGATGACACGCGTGTGAAGATGTACACCCCTGCATGGTTAATGAACTATTCGAATAGCCGTATCCGCGGTTATGGACTACTTGGAAACCTTTACTTGATCATAGACAACTTGAATGGATACTTATAAAACTCGCAAGATAAGCGTGAGTGTTATGGCGTGCTTTCTCGTGGGAAAGTCGAGGAAGTATCCATAGTGGTGTATTGGTTGGAGACTTGGTAGTGGACTCGTGTATGCTTCTTACCTCAAGTCTGGTACTCGTAGTACAGGACTAGCCAAGTCAAAGCTGGCACTTCTGCATGTTGAACCCCACCTCATTTACCTTGATACTTGAGCATGAGTAGTGTAGTTCTGATGTAAGTCTTGCTGAGTACGACTTTGTACTCACGTTTTCTTATTCTATGTTTTAGATGATAACCCGGACCCCGATGGAGTCACCGACCTGAAGCTCGACATTGACTAAGTTAGCATAGTCCCAGACAGCAGTCTGGTCCCTCGTGGAAGGGCATGTTTGTTGTACAATGCTTCTCTAAGCCATTTGTTAAACTTGTCTGTACTCAGACCTAATTTGCTTACGTTGTATGATGTAATGTTGATCACAGACATGTGATCTTTGTATGCTCTATGTGTAAGTCAATAAAGATCGCTTTGTAGAGTTATGTGATGATACCTGTTGTTCATACTAGGCATGTGTGTTGCGTGTATGATTATAACAGGCATGTCTTAGTATGGGTTTTCGAGACCTTAGTTGTGATCAGGCTGGCGGTCTTTTATACACCAAGTGGCCCTTAGATGTGCGCAGCTTGGGGCCTCGCGATGCGATTGCTCGTGACTCCGTCACGTGCACACTTTGTGGTATGATCAAGCCCGCCCTAGACCCCGACTAAGTGATCGGGCTGGAGTAAGTCTATGTAAGAGTTAGGATTCAATCGATAACATGGTGGAGGCGACTTGTATAGGAGTATGGGATTCACCACCCATAAGCATTTAGACTTGTGAGAGGACGACGAGGACCCATTTCAGTTGATCATCCGGCCTGGATGGGATGCCCCTCACGTTCGATGCTTTCCGAGAGTGTTCTGTGCTTGGCCTTGTCTGCTTAGACAAGTGGGTACGGCTCTCGGCTCTCCATGTGATTGCTTCGTGACTGGAATTACATACGCTAACCCCGGGTCCCGACATTAGGGCAGAACAGTACTAAATGTTTCAATTGTCATGCGGCACTTAGTGTAGGCCATGTTTAGATTGTGCCTCACTTAAATTTACTAGCATAGATAGTTTATGTTGTGCTTCACCTCTTTTCATGTGTGTGTGCTATGCCATGCTTCTGAGCTTGCCATGTTAACAACTTTGTTGATCACCTGTAGCTAAACAACTTGAACCGATTCTAAATGTGCGGTATCGTCGTGTGTGACGAGTACTCCACTTAAATAGTTAGTAACCGCTCTCGACGGTTGGTGCGATGTCTCGTGTTGCTTCTTGTTGATGCTTTCTCGTGTTTGCCTCGTAGTAATAGATGCTTGCTCGTTGATTGCTTTCCAGTGTTTACCTTCTTATGTGCTTCCGCGGGTACCTTTCGGAGACGATGCGAGCTTGCGATCAACTACACCTTCGGAACCCGACTATTCAATAGGCAAGGAATATACATTACTTATGATCCATTCTATTTCAACCAGCGGTTTTCATGCTAGTCTAGGTTAGGTTCGTTGTTTGATCCTACCACATGTTTACAGCCTCTCTTAAACCGATACAGCCATGTCCCCTCCCAGCAAACCTTGTACTGCTATGTTACTATTGCTCGTTGCTCAGCCCTGCTTAGTATGCATGCTTAGTATGCATGCTTAGTATGCTACGATGTTACCCTGTTGCTCCTTGTTTTGGGGCTATCACATTATTATATTGTTGTGGATGATATGACCATTATAATGTTGATTATATTAGACGAAGGATGGAAGGTCCAGGTTATCCCGCCCCGACGCTTTGTTCCATTCGAGTCACCTAGGACCCGAGTTCCGGGTATTGTGTCTCTTGACGAGCGTGCCTAACCGCGTGTGGGATACTATGGGGTCCCCTTTTCTTACCTACCTAGCTTCAAACATTTCTAGTGGTGGCCCGAGCTCATTTACCATTTGAAACCCCGTGTGTGTGCTTGGTGGATCCCCTCGCAGTTTTTAAACAACCCGGGCCAGCGGAGACATGGCTTCTCTGTTGGTCCACACTGGTGAGCTAGGGAAGTCCCCTGTTATATAGGTGAGGCTAACCCCGACCTTGGCCATACGGAAGAGTACGATCCGAGAGCGTGGCCAGCTTTTGAATTGGGTGTCTACTCCCCGGGGGGCACACGGATTTGTGCGTTGTTAGTTAGAGGGACCTGTCGTTTCAGATCTCTCGGAACTAAATCATAAAATAGTTGCCTATGATGGGTAGCAACTGAGAGATATGGGCGTGCGTACGGAGCCTTGTAATGGGCAGTTGGTACACCCCTACAGGGTTAAATCTTTTCGAGAAGCCGTGTCCACGGTTATGGACGACTTGAGACCTACTCCTTGTTCACAAACAACAACAACTGAGATAATCTTAAGATAACTTGATCACCGTGTGTGTGCCTTGACTGCTTCTTCTTCGTCGGGATGCGAAGAGGAGGACAAGGATAGGATAGGTGTTATGTTTGCGTAAGTAGTTGATAGCAAGACTTCTTGGAGGCGATTCCTCATCGAATGCTTGTCTTCTTATCTTACTCTCTAGATCGTTAGCCACTTCATAAATGCTAGTGCGGCAGCAACCTCACCACTTACCCCATCCTTACCGTAAACTACTAGTTGTCCTAGAATGACGAGTGATGAAGTCCTTGTTGGGTCAGTTGACCGCTAAAGTTGGATATTGAGTACTTCTGTACTCATGATACTACCCCCAAACTCTTTTCAGGGTCCCTGGTCGACAACAGGTACGGTGATCGACGTTTCACATGGAAACTCGACGACGACTAGTTAGGCGGATCCCGGCGGAGGGCCTGGACCCATGTGGTTATGGGGATTGATGTTTTTCTCTTTGCTAGTAGGATTTTGATTGTAGTCTGTACTCAGACATATATCTTCCGCTGTTGTATTGTATTTAAGGAAGTTGTATGCCGATTGTATGAGATGTTGTATCCTTGTATCTGTAATGTTGTGATATCATGTTGGAAATCCGGGGCATATGGCTTCGTCATATGTCGCGGTGGGACCAATTTGTGCTTCATCCCCGGATCTGGATGGAAACATCTAGATTTGGAACAGTACCGCATATCGGGCCTTACAACTTGGTATCAGAGCCTTACCGACCGTAGGATCCCTTCTCTGGCCGAAGTCGAGTCTAGACAAAAACTATTTTGTAGTTACTAAGTTAGTTATTGGAGAGTAGGAATCTTTTACTCCTTACCCTTGCTCTCATCAGGACAAGTGTCGTAAGTGTTTTAATTCTCGCCTTATCCCTTTTCAAACTGTAGGATCTCGAGTGTGTCGAGTTTCGGAACCGTTACAATGCCTTGCTTGCAGCGTATTGTCTCGATTCCGATCTCGGGTTTGGGAATTCCTGTAGTACCCTTTAGCTTCTCCGATTTTGTGTATCATCTGGGTCATCCATTGCCATCCATCCTTTTGCCCAGTGTTTTTATGACTTGCGTTGAAAATCACTATCCCTTGATCTGGTTTTTGATGTCGTTCCTCCTATTGACACCGATGTTTTCGTATTTTTGACGAAGTCGTCTCTCTACGGAAAGTTTCTCGATGGAGGTTCGTCGCTCGACATGGAGCAGAGTCCCTTGTTGGTGGTGTTGAAGAATCGTCGACTCTCTTTTCTCTCCCCACTCTCCTCCGGATCGTCCTGGATCTCGGGACGAGATCCCTTGTTGGTGGTGTTGTATTGTAACATCCCAGATTTCACAAAAATTAAAATTTTTGTTTTCGGTGTGAATTGATTGATTGCTTGATCTTTTTGCGGTGTTTGCATCCCCGATTTATCGATCGGCGATTACTTTTCCCTCTTATATATTAGGTAATCTTGTGTGTTATGCGGTTTACTTTGTATTAGGAAAGTACTAGTCCGGCTAGGACTTGTGTCGTGTAGAAGTTTGTTCGTGTCCGGTTTCAAGTCCAGGTTGAGTCCGTTTACGTCTAGGTGTGCTAGTCGGTTTATGTTCTAGTTCGAGTCCAGCGTGTATATATACATGCAGCCCAGCTAGCAATTATAAGAACACCTGGAGTACAGAAAAGCAATACAAGAGAAAAAAAAGGGTACGATATGTGCCCTTGGCCATATATATTTTGTGTACGTGGTTGTTCGTTGATTTTATGTGAGCGATCCTGAAGGATTAAATTCCAACAATTGGTATCTAAAGCAAGGTCGATCTAAAGCTGCGCTTGCCCCAGGGTGGCGCCCGACTAGCGCCTCAGGGCGGGCAATCTAGTCGCTAGGAGGTGCGGCGACAAGAGGAGAAGCGGGCCTTAAAGTCGTTGAGTTGTGCCGCGACGATGAGGATCAAGAGATCGTCGTTCGGCGGAGAGACAGAGAGGGAGACGACGGATTGTCATTGGCAGGTGGTGAAGATGATCGTTGATGGGAGAGTGGTGCCGAGGCGTGGTTCTTAAAGGTCGTCAAGATCGTCATTCGCGGGAGTTAAATAAGTCAAGAAGTCGTGCGAGTTTGCACAGTTGGTCGTCATCGTGTCAGTGAGTCGTCGTCGTCGTGTCCAAGTGCTCGTCTTGATGTTAATTCGTTGGAGTTGAAGGTGTGCACGGTGTTCCGTGAGTCTTGTCCATGTCCTCGTGGAGCGTCCTGGCTGCGGTCAGTGTTGATTCGGTGGATTTCCGAAGGCGGACGATGGTAGTAAGCCATCGTAAAGAGAGGAGATGTGTGAGCTATAGAGAGTGATCTATTGAAGCAAGTACGAGGAGTATGGTACGAACCGAGTGCGAGGATGCCTAGCAATGGCGGTGGCACAAAGGTGCGAACCGAGTGCAAGGAAAGGGCCAAGCAATAGCGGTGGCACAACATGGCGGAGCAAGAGAGGCGATGCATGTTTCCAGTGGGTCATACTCAACATACGGACATGATGGTAGTCGATGAGTCGCAGATCTTAAATGAGTCAAAATCAAGATAAGCACAGAAGACAGATAACGAGTCAAGATTAGGGAGTGATTATTAGGTAATATTGTGTGTTATGCAGTTTACTTTGTATTAGGAAAGTACTAGTCCGGCTAGGACTTGTGTCGTGTACAAGTTTGTTCCAGGTTGAGTCCGTTTACGTCTAGGTGTGCTAGTCGGTTTATGTTCTAGTTCGAGTCCAGCGTGTATATATACATGCAGCCCGGCTAGCTATCATAATAACACCGTGGAGTACAGAAAAGCAATACAAGAGAAAACAAAGGGCACGATATGTGCCCTTGGCCATATATATTTTGTGTACGCGGTTCTTCGTTGATTTTATGTGAGCGATCCTGAAGGATTAAATTCCAACATTATCTCGTACCGGACGGAGACCGACCCTTGCCACCCTGACACTCGACCTTGCGACACCGCGTTTCACCCGATCACTGTCGCGAAAAACCGCCTGAGACCAGCCACAGCCAACGGAACGAAAACCCCGTTTCATAATTAAATGGTTTATTTCTATAGCGCGTCGGAAAGTGTTCTCGGAACGGTTCCAGCACGAGGTGAACGCCTCCGGCTTGATGCGCTGATCGCGCAGTTTGAAGTTTTACCCGAATCGGAGGTTTTGCGGACCCCCGGCGGTCAGAAACGTAAACACCGCGCTCGAGAGAGAAAAACCGAGGATGTTTTTGCAAACTACCAGCTACCTGGGCTATATAAAGACCACCACTCTCCCACCCATCTCTAGGGTTTCCCCTAATCCAAAATAGCAGCCACCCCCCTCCACTTGTCCAAATCTGCTCTAAAACAACCCCAATCCCGAAACCCTAGCTCCCAGCCCGATCTGGACCGCCAAATCGCAGATCGGAGCGTCCAGGAGCTGCCACGTTGCCCCAGCCGCCGCTCCAGCCGATCCAGGCCGCGAAGGGCCCGCTCCTCCGCCGCCAGGCCCGCCCGGGCCCATCTGGCGCCGGATCCGCCGCCGCCCGTGGAGGACCTCTCCCCGCCGCCGAGCACATCCGGCCTCCGGCGAGCCGCCGTGCCGTGCCACCTTCTCCTCCCGTGCCCGCACCTCTCCTCTCGCCTCTCACCTCCCTCTCTACCCGCAGGTCCGCCGCCGACGCAATCAGTGCCTCCGCCACGTCATGGTCCCCGTCCGAGCTCACCGCACGTCGCCCTCGATCCAGCAGCCACCGGCGGGAACCGGCCGCAGCGCGCCTCCTCTCCTGGTCCCCGCAGGCCCGCCTCGCCACGTCAGGCCACCCCGCCATCGCGCCCTTCGCTGGAAGCTGGCGGCGCCGCCACGTCCCGTGGTCGGGAACGGGAGGTTCCCTATCTGGTGACCCCAGCCGGCCCAGATCCAGCATGGTGGGCCACGCCCCTCGCCGCGGCCCAGCTGCTCCAGCGCAGCCGCCTGATGGGCCGGCCCAAGTGAGGTCGTCCCCTTTTTTTTCCCTGAGCACTATTTTTCCTTTTTATTTATTTTTCTAAGTTTGGAGAAAATTTGCTACTGATTCAATTTTGCAACAATAATGCGAGTAAACTGTAGCCCGGATCGCGTTGCGCCCAAAAGGAAAATTGTTTAGTTTTGTGTGTACTTCAGTTCATCTTTTGTGAGCATTTTGATTTGAGGCCATCTTGATGTTGTTAATCTCTATTGAAGTGGGTATTAGGCTGTTAATTGCTATTATTTCCTGTTAGTGTGTTGCTGCTGTTATTTTATTGCAACTTTGGTTGATGATTGTGACACATCCATGAGGCCTATTGCATTGATTCTTTTTGCATACTGTTAAGCATCATGTCTACTTTCATTATATGTATTGCATTGTCATGTTAGCATTCCTGTTGATAGTTATTTTGAGCTCCAAAGTTGCTATGCCACTGTTTTTGACAGCCATCTCTGTTTTTCTCTAAGTCTGTAACTTTCCGATGCCATGTTGCATGCTTAATATCTTTTGATCTGTGATGCCTATGACCTTGATTCTTTTTTGTACCTGATCATCATCATGTCTACTTCATGCTCATATATTGCTATGTCATGTTGCTGCACATTTCATATAGTTATGCTCCAGTTTATACAGCATAAAAATAACAGTTTCTGCCATGTTTCTCTGATTTTCACGAAGTCCTTGACCAGTAATGTTTTATTGCATTTTGCTTGGGCTATAAATAGCTGTTCATGATGCCTTTTTACATGATTCCTTTTGCCATGCCTTGCCTGACATGTCTACTTTAGTTGCATATCATTTGTGAGCATGTTTGCATTCATTATCCTGTTTATGCATTGCTCTAAAGTGTGCTTCCTGATGTTGGCAGATTGTGTTCCAAACTTGTTTTGCTTATATCTTTTTAACCATAACTCCGTTTGGAGTGTTCTTTATATGTATCTTGATTATAATTTCATGTACTTTGTGTTTATGCTATTGTTTTCTACTGTTACTCGACCTAAAATATGGTTTAGGGCAGAACAGTACCAAATGTTTCAATTGTCGTGCGGCACTTAGTGTATGCCATGTTTAGATTGTGCGTCACTTAAATTGACTAGCATAGATAGTTTATGTTGTGCTTCACCTCTTGTCATGTGTGTGTGCTATGCCATGCTTCTGAGCTTGCCATGTTAACAACTTTGTTGATCACCTGTAGCTAAACAACTTGAACCGATTCTAAATGTGCGGTATCGGCGTGTGTGACGAGTACTCCACTTAAATTGTTAGTAACCGCTCTCGACGGTAGGTGCGATGTCTCGTGTTGCTTCTTTGTTGATGCTTGCTCGTGTTTGCCTCGTAGTAATAGATGCTTGCTCGTTGATTGCTTTCCAGTGTTTACCGTCTTATGTGCTTCCGCGGGTACCTTTCGGAGACGATGCGAGCTTGCGATCAACTACACCTTCGGAACCCGACTATTCAACAGGGAAGGACTATACATTACTTATGATCCATTCTATTTCAACCAGCGGTTTGCATGCTAGTCTAGGTTAGGTTTGATGTTTGATCCTACCACATGTTTACAGCCTCTCTTAAACCGATACAGCCATGTCCTCTCCCAGCAAACCTTGTACTTCTATGTTAATATTGCTCGTTGCTCAGCCCCTGCTTAGTATGCATGCTTAGTATGCTACGATGTTACCCTGTTGCTCCTTGGTTTTGGGCTATCACATTATTATATTGTTGTGGATGATATGACTATTATAATGTTGATTATATTCGACGAAGGATGGAAGGTCCAGGTTATCCCGCCCCGACGCTTTGTTCCATTCGAGTCACCTAGGACCCGAGTTCCGGGTATTTTGTCTCTTGACGAGCGTGCCTAACCGCGTGTGGGATACTATGGGGTCCCCTTTTCTTACCTACCTAGCTTCAAACATTTCTAGTGGTGGCCCGAGCTG
Organism: Bromus sterilis; assembly: GCA_950022295.1. NCBI lineage: Eukaryota > Viridiplantae > Streptophyta > Magnoliopsida > Poales > Poaceae > Bromus > Bromus sterilis. Next base: position 318,350,899 of record OX465596.1, on the reverse strand, counting down.
ATTTACCATTTGAAACCCCGTGTGTGTGCTTGGTGGATCCCCTCGCAGTTTTTAAACAACCCGGGCCTACGGAGACATGGTTTCTCTATTGGTCCACACTGGTGAGCTAGGGAAGTCCCCTGTTATATAGGTGAGGCTAACCCCGACCTTGGCCATACGGAAGAGTCCGATCCGAGAGCGTGGCCAGCTTTTGGATTGGGTGTCGACTCCCCGAGGGCCACCCGGATTTGTGTGTTGTTAGTGTAGGGACCTGGGGTTAGCGTATGCAAGCCTGACTACAACACAATCATATGGAGAGCCGAGAATCGTACCCACTTGTCTAAGCAGACAAGGCCAAGCACAGAACGTTCTCGGAAAGCATCGAACGTGAGGGGCATCCCATCCAGGCCGGATGATCAACTGAAATGGGTCCTCATCGTCCGCACACAAGTCTAAATGATATGGGTGGTGAACTCCCATACTCATAGACAAGTCGCCTCAACCATACTATCGATTGTATTATAACCCTTACATAGACTTACTCCAGCCCGATCACTTAGTCGGGGTCTAGGGCGGGCTCGATCATACATCAAAGTGTGCACGAGACGGAGTCTCGAGCAATCGCATCACGATGCCCCAAGCTGCGCACATCTGAGGGCCACTTGGAGTATAAAAGACCGCCAGCCAGATCACAACTAAGGTCTCGAAAACCCATACAAAGACATGCATGTTATAAACATACACGCAGCACACATGTCTAGTATGAACAACAGGTATCATTGCAATTCTCTACAATGTATACATCTTTATTAATAACTCTTACAGAGTGCACACAGAGATCACAAGCATGTGATCCAACATTACAACAGGCAAGCGGAAGCAAGTAGGTCTGAGTACAGACAAGTTTAACAAATGGCTTAGAGAAGCCTTATCTAAAAACAAGCCCTCCACGAGGGAACCAGTCGTTTGAGATAAAAATTAAAACCTCCATATTTAGATATCTAGGGAGGAGAAGCTTACAGTAGAAGCCTCCATACCTAGGAAGCTAGATGCTGGCTGGGATTCTATGATAAAAATTAAATTGAATAACTTCTCTTGCTTTGCTTTATGTGATGTTGGATCTAGTACCTCCGTTATGCCCAAAAGAATGTATGATATGTTTGAATTGAAACCTTTTGATCCTTGTTCTTTTGGTGTTCGTCTCATTGATTCTTCGGTAAAGAAACCTTTGGGGAAGATTGACGATGTTCTTATCATTGTCAATGACAATTACGTTCCCGTTGATTTTGCTATTATGGACGTAGAGTGTGAATCTTTATGTACAATTATTTTGGGACGTACTTTTCTTTGCACTGTTGGTGTTGTCATTGATATGAAAGAGGGGAATATAAAAATTCAATTCCCTCTCACAAAGGGGGGAACACTTACCTAGGAAGAAGAGTAAGTTACCTTTTGAGTCTGTTACACGTGCTAGCTATTCTCTTTCTCTTGATAAAACTTGATCTTTTTGCTTCTTGCCTAGCTTAAAGGCGTATAATAAAGAGCTTGTTGGGAGGCAACCCAAGATGTTTTTACTTCTGTTTTTAGTCGTATTGATGATTTTTACTACTGTAGAAACATCATTGTATCTTTATTTTCAAGCTTTGTGCCAAGTTTAGCCACTGATTGCAAGAAAGTTCAAGAGTTGTGACATGCTGTCCAGAAAACAGATTCTGTCCTTGGACAGAAAAATTCACGATAAATCACCAGATCATCTTTTTTATCTGAATTGTTTTGACAGCGTGATCTATACAATTATCTTTCGGGCGTCTGTTCTGAGTTTTTTTATTTGAGTTGTAGAAGTATCCCAAAAAATTTATTTACTACTTTCTAGTCCGTTTTTCTCAGATTCTGCCACATTTTGCCTTTCCTCAATTTTGCAAGTCTTTCGCTAGCTTTTTCTTTGAAAAAACTTTTTAGCGGTCTTGAGAAACAGTATCCCTTCAAGAAAATATTTATTTCCAGTATATGAAAATTGTTTATTTGTGGGGTACTAACCTCTCTAATCAGCTTATGATGAGTTATGTATGAAGGGAGTTTTCAAGTGTGCGAGGAAAGATGATGACAGAAGATCCGGGAGTGTCAAACGCTCAAGCTTGGGTATGCCCCCATGCATCCCCAATAAATATCCAAGGAGACTCAAGCGTCTAAGCTTGGAGATGCCCCTGTGCATCCCCTTCTCCGTCAACAATCACCAATTCGTCCTTCGTTCCACTATATTTTTATCACTTCATGCGTTATGTGATATGCTTGGAGCGTCTTGCTCTTTAGTATTCTTTTTAGTTTTATTTAGCTTTGTTTGCTGTTCATAACAAGTTAGAACCCAGCTTTATTTGTGTGGGAGAGAAACGCGCTCCACTTTAAACTAGAACACATCATAGGATTTTCATGCTTATCTTTCATTTGTTGAGTGTTCTTTATCTTTTCGTAGCTGTTGTCATGTTTAAGCTCTTAGTTTTCATGTTTATCTTTCTAAAGAGCTTTTTTTTTGTTTGTTGCTGGAACTCTCTTGAGTTTTCATGTTTATCTTGTTTAGAGAGTTGGCTTGTTGCACTGAGTTGTGTCTTGACTTGAAGTAGGTAATTAAGGTTGCTATTAAATTGTAGTAGTAACTTGCAATAGTTTTGAGGTATTGTTGTGAGTAATGTTTGAACTTTTGGTGTCAAGATCTCTAGCCTATTAGTGATAGATGTCGTATTTTGGGCAATCCGTCTTTATTTTCAAAAACTACAAAACTAGTTGAGAACTCTAGCTACTAGATGGATCACTAATCTTTGGAGGGATCGGATATTAGAGTACACTCACGTACCATGAGTCGAGGATGCGCAGGGATAACCAAACCCCCACACACTCCTCCTCGGAGTACTTGTCTCTTTGTGAACCTCCTTATTAGATTGAGAGTTATCGATAATAAGTGCATGAGTTCTTTGGACTAATGTAAGTATTGAAAGTTGACACTTCCACCTTCCCATATTTGCTAGCATCTTCGGTACCGTGCATTGCCCTCTTCTCACTCCGAGAGTTGGCGTCTACCTCGTCGGTGCATCCAAACCCTTGGCATGATACGCTCTGTCATCATAAACCTCTTTATATCTTTCCTCAAAACTGCCACCATACCTACCTATCAAGGCATTTCCATAGCCTTTTCGAGATACATTGCCATGCAACATCCACCTTGTCATGACTTGATCTTCATGTCATATATGTTCCTGCTACACTGGCAGAGGCATACATTTGCATAAATCATGATAGCTACATCTTCTTTATGCTGAGTGCTTTTGTAAAGTGTGAAAGATCTCATATACTCCCTGTAAAATAGAGTGTTTCCCTTAAGTAAGGAAAAGATCCCAAAGAGGACAAATGAGAGTTAAATAGAAAGATCCATTGAGGCCACCAAAAAATACAAAAAAAGAGAAAAGAAGAGAAAAAGAAATAAAAAGAGAGAAGGGGCAACACTAATTTTCCTTTGGACTGCTCCACACTCGTACTCCTTCTTATACCTTGTACTCCATAGAGATGATCATATATGTATATAGCTATGTGGGGACCTTCACACTATAGAACTTAGCTTGTATATTCCAATGGTGAGCCTCCTCAAATGAGCTCTAGGTCTTCTTGAGCAAGCAAGTTGGTTGCACCCCCACTAGTTCCATTGGAGAGCTTTCCATAGCTCATATGTGCATCCGTTGCATGGCAATCCCTACTCCTCACATCATATCTATCATTTGGATTTCTCTCCCCTATGATTATCCTCATTGATGTGAGCCTTTCACACCTTTTTGTCTTCCTCATCCACCATATCTCTCTCTTTGCCATCCTAATTGTCAATTTTCTTGCTTACGCTCATCCATTGCATGAGTGCTCAAAATATCGAAAGGGAGTGGATCAATTTTACTTGTACCTGGATAGTGGTCTGGGGAAGAGTCAAGATAAGATTCCAAAGAAGACTAAGTGTGAAACTTTAGAAGATTGAGTGCTCAACAAATAAATATTTTTCTCTCTCGTACTACCATCTCCCACTTCTTGCATGCAAACACCATTTGGAGACATTCGAGTCACGGACAGCGAGAGCTCATGCACCTTTATGTTCTTATGTTGCTAGTTTCAATGCTAATATAGACTCTTGCATGTTATGACTTGAATTGAATTACATGCCTTGATTGCTTTACTTACAAATTTCTTATATGGTTTGTAGCATGTCACCACAGAAATTATGCTTGTTATCATTTACCTACTCGAGGACGAGCAGGAATTAAGCTTGGGGATGTTGATACGTCCCAAACGTGTCTATAATTTATGCTTGCTCCATGCATGTTTTGTGTGATATTGTTATGCTTTTGATACACTTTCATACACTTTTGATCATATTTGGACTAACCAATTAACTCAGTGCACCCTAGTGCCAGTTCTTTTTTTCTGCTGTCTTTTTATTTCAGGTTTCCCCCTTATTAAAAGTGCTCCAAAAATTCCGGAAAAATTCAATAAAAAATCAGCGTACGAGAACCTTCCAGAGCCCCGAAGGAGGGCCGGGGAGGCCACCCTGGTGCCTAGGGGGAGCCTGCACTCCTTGGTGCCCCCCCCCCGTCTGCCCCCTTCGCCTATATATTTGTCTCGCCCCGAAACCTCCGAAGACAGAACCCTTTTTCGCAATCTCGGCTCTGTTCCGCCGTCGTCGCGCTTCCAAGATGGGGAGCGCCAGAAGACCTCTTCCCGGCACCTTGCCGGAGGGAGGATTTAACTCTGGGAGCTTCTCCACCACCATGGACGCTTCCTGGATGATCCGTGAGTAGTCCACCTTGGACCATGGGTCCATGATCAGTATCTATGTGATGTTCTCCTCCCCTCTTTGTTCTTCATGGGTTAGACCTTGTGAGATTCCCTACATGATCAAGGCACATATGTAATTCTTTCTGTTGTTGCTATGTTGAGTTTGCTGGGATCTGATGGATTATGAGACTATGTTCAGATTGTGATAAGTAATATATTTGGTTCTTCTCCTTTTATATTTGTGTTCTTGAGTAATTCTTGCATGTTCTCCGTTGCTATTTATTGCTTTGGCCAAGTAGTAGGTAGTGACTCCAAGAGGGAGCGTTATGCATGATTGTGGGTTCATGCCCCCTGATGACTAGCTTGAGTGACAGAAACATGAGTCTAGGGGATGTTTTGTTGCCACAAGGGGGGAAATAACGGTGCTTGTAACCGCGGTTGCAAGGATTGTTTACTTTACGCAAGGTTCTTTTAATGCAGTTATCTGTTGCTTTGGGTTTACTTTGGGTGGGTCTCGCAACTTAATACCAGAGAGATGTTCTGGATAGATATCTCAAGGTGGAATATTAGTAGTAGAGGCAGATGGATTTTGTTCTACTTATCTTGGCATGCTTTTCAGCCTCTTCCTTTCTTTTGTAGCATAGTTAGCATTGGTTTGCGCCCGTAATCCTGTCAATTGCCCGGCTGTAATTTGTTTACCTTGCATAGCTTTTTATCGTCTTTTGGGAGAGAGACATCACTAGTGAACATCATGGGACCCCGGTCCATATTTGCACCACTGTTTACACCCTCAAATTACTTCCTTCTTTTACTTTCTAGTTTCATTTATCACTATCTTTTATCTCTTGCGTTTGACCCTTTGTAAACAACAAAACCGGAGAGATTGACAACCTCTCTGTACTCGTTGGGAGCAAAGTTATCTGTTGTATTGTGCAGGTCCATGTCAACTCGTGCTAGATTTCTAGCGCCCTTGTCACCTACTTGATGTTGTTAGAGTCCTAATGGAGACATAAACCTTGGTATCTTCACTTAAACCTTCCACTTTGGGTAACCAACGAGGGGCGAGAAGCCATCACCATGCTCGCCTCCCAGATGATGTGTGAGTAGTTCCACCTTTGATCTAGGGTATATGGAAGTATCTAGATGAATCTCTCTCCAATCATGTTCTTCACTAATCGGCCATTGTTCTCCATCTTTGATAATCACGGCATCTATGTTTTAATTCTGCTGCTTTTATGTTGTGTTTGCAGGGATCCGATGGATTACGAGATTGTGTTAAAATTGTGGATGATATATATTTGTTCTTGAGTGTTCTTGCATGCTCTCCATTATACTTTGTTGCTTTGTAACTCCAAGAGGGAGTGTTGTGCTCGATAGTAGGTTCATACCTCCTTGTGTCAACGCTTGAGTGACAGAAACATGTACGTATCGAGGGTGTGTTGTTGCTACTAAGGGCAAAACAATGGTGTTTGTGGCTATTTTGCTAACAAGTGTTGCTTACATTATGCATTGAGTTTATAGCATTTGTTTGTTGCTTTGAGTTTTCAAATTTTGGTTGTTTCTCGCAACATAATATAAGTGAGATGTTCTGTATTAGATATCTAAATATGGATATTTCGTAGTAGATACTCTGGATATGAGTCTACTTGCTTTGGTGCAATGCCTACATGATTAAACTTTACACTCTGTCGTAGCATAATTAGTATTGTGGTGCGTTCATAATTATGTTGATTGCCTAGTTATAATTTATTCATCCAACATATGTTTTTATTGTCTTTAAGGAGAGATACACCTATGGTGAAATCCGCGGTACCCTATCCATATTCCATCATTGTTTACAATTGTTATAATTTATTTATTTTGTTTTACTTTTGTTGTTCCAAACCCTATACGGTTAACCTTTCGTCAACAACACGATGGGAAGATTCACAACCTTACTGGCTCGTTGGGGGTGCGATAGTATTTATGTTCTTGTGTGCAGTTGTAGCTTTCGCAAGAAATATCTATTCAGACGGTACATTGCTGCTAAACACCTCCTTGAAGGCATTGAAGTCCCACCGAAATTCGATAACCTAGGTATCTTCACCGAGGGAAATTTGGTACTATCTACATCACCACCTTCCACTTGGGGTTTTGGACGAATGTGCATGATCCACACCATCAAGCAATTTCTAGCGCCATTGCCGAGGACTTCAATCTTCAAGATAGGGGAGTTGCAACACTCCACTTTTACCTTCGTTTTTATTTCTTGCTTGTTTACTATTTGTTTGCTTGCCTCTTTATGAAAAAACCCCAAAAAATTAGTTACAAGTTTGTAGTTTCTTTTTCAGTTAGTAGTTTTCTTTTCTCCTGTCAACATGGGTTCTTCTAAGAACACCAAGCTTTGTGACTTCACAAGTAAGAAGTCACAGCAATAGTGAATTTATTTGCACTCTTATTGCTCCACGACCCCTAATACAGAGATTTTTTTTGTCAAACTTTCTTTTTCTTGTGGGAAATTTTGTAAAGCAGGAGAGGATGCATACTTTCTTCACCTAGTTACATATCTTGAGAACATTCTTTGTTGCTAACCCTTAATTTGTTAAGAAAGATTCAAAATTGTTAGTCGTCTATTCACCCACCCACCCCCCTCTAGTCGACATCCCGATCCTTTCACATGCGCGCTTGAAAGTGCAATCATGCCCTTAATGAAATTTTTTTATGTTGATGACAATATACATATAGGGGACTAATAATGTTTGTCAAGTATATTATAGGTATTAGTCCTCGAATTGTATTGTGTGTGGATCATGGACCAATGACACTGTCAATATCTCAAGAAATTGAACCAACAAGGTTGAAGCACAAGCTTTCAGGTTATTCAAGAGTATAGGGATCCCCGCACTATTAAAAGGGGATCGGTGCGTTTGTGTTTAGGATTTTTTTAAATCACCTTAAAACAACACAACACAAATTGAGTGTGCAAATTTTTCTCTGTCTGACCTTCGAACGTCCAATGAGTTTCTGACGTCCGACACTTCACACTTTCGGACGTCCTTCTTATATCGGACGCCTGACATCCTTTTCGCAGAGATTGTTTGGCAAGGTCGGGAGACCTACAAATAATATCGGACTTCCAACGTGTTTCGGATGTCCGACATATTGAACGTCCAAAACCTATCGGACGTCCGACTCTGCGCCACACTCACTGCCTCACAAGGTCAGTAGGTCTCTCCATTATGGATGGACTTCTGATCGTCTTCGGACGTTCGACTTGTCGGACGTCCGAACCCCATCGGACGTCCGGTACCTGCTTCACTGTTTACTGACCTGGATATTGTTCGTGCTATCCACTCATGGCAGTTCGGACGTCCGTCTGAGTTTGGACATCCGATGTTTGGTTTCGGATGTCCGTTATCTTTCGGGAGTCCTACATTTTCACAGCAGAACAGCTCTAACGTCCATTCGACTATAAATACCCCCTCACTCCCACTTGTGAGGGTTGACCACTTCACTCCAACCACTCATAAGAACACAAGTGCTACCTCTCACTCTCTCTTGCACAAAATCTCATATCCCGGAGAGATTCTTGAGTGTTCTTGGATCTTTCACCCTGTGATAGATCCGGCCCTTCCCCATCTTTCAAACAAAGCAAATCGCATTTTCAGCAAGTCTTGAGCATTCCCCATTGATCTTGTTACTCTTGGAGGTTGGAGACTCCTAGGACGGTAGGAGTTCTTCGGAGAGCAATCGACCATTGTGATTAACCCCGTTGAGTTGGTGAGGGTTTGGTGACCACCTTTAAGGTCGACCGGTAGTGGTTGGGAATTGCCTTCGTGATGATATCTCAAGATAAGATTGCTTATGTACTCCTTCCTTTTCTTTTTACTCCGCGTATTATATTTTTCAAAAGTCAAATTTTATAAAATTTGACCAACTTTATTTTAGAAAATATTAACATCTCAAATACCAAAGAAATATAATATGAAAATATATTTTATGATGAATCCGATGATATTGTATTTGTGTTGTAAATGTTCATATTTCTTCGTATAAACTTGGTCAAACTTTTTTTCTTCTTGAAATGGCAGTTATCCTGCATTCATTAAGAACAAAAGAGTTGCTCACTTAATTTAGGAAAACCGAGTGAAAACCAGATTGCCTAGTTAATTATGGAGAACCGAGAAAAAACCATCACAACTGTTGAGCGGTACACAAAAGGTAAAACCACGCACACCAATCAAATGACAACCTTGTCGAGGCAACATGCAGGCGCCATCTTCATCACTTCTCCGCTAAAGGCCTCGTCACCATCCCTAAAACACTACTAGAAAACTGCTTATATATAGGAATGCTTTCTGTGGCGCACTGAAATTGGGGTGCTCCATAGAAATATTTTGTGGCGCATGGAGGACAGTGCGCCACAAAAATGTCGACATTTCTGTGGAGCATCTGGGCCAGGTGCACCACTAAATTATGTGGGGGCCCACCACGGCCCACCACGTGCAATATGGGTCCACTTTCTGTGGCGCACCTGGCCCAGATGCGCCACAAAAATCCATATAAACCCCCTGGCCTCGCCCTCCCGCAACCCTACCCCCCACACTTCTGTGGCACACCGGCGACCCCCGCCCCGCCGATGTGCCTCCCTTTCCCTTCCTCTCTCCCTCCCTCTCTCTCTCTCTCTCTCTCTCTCTCTCACCACGCCCCTCCGCCTCCCTGCAGCCTCCCACCTCGCCGACGACCTCCTCGCCTCGCCGCCAGCCGCTCCAAAACCCTAGCCCGGGAGCCGGACCCACAGCGGGGAGTTCGTGGAGGAGCTAAACCATCGCGTCGCCGCACCACCCCCTCGTCCTCCCGCCGGTTGCGCATCGCCATTTCTCGGTAAACCCTAGGACTCCTCGCTACTGAACCTCTTTCGAGTTTTGTTGGTGATAATAGGTGGTAATTGTTGTGGAATCATGGTCAGTGTAGGACTACAAGTTTGCTTTTGTGAAGACACTGAATATCTTAACTTACTAATATGTTGTAATGCTCTTTTTTTATTTGATTTGTATGGTTTTTGTGATGAAAATTCAAGTGCCATGTAATGCATGTGGCTTTAAGATGTGCCCTTCTACTGATTTGCATCTCCACAAGTCGACCAAGTTATTGATATGTTAAAATAAAATCAATAGAATAAAGTACAACAAATTTTGGCAGTAACATAAGGACAAATAGCTCGGAGTTGAAACACCAGTTGTGGAAAATTGGTTGGTACTTGATGGCTTCTCTCCTCTCGTTGGTTATCCCAAGTGGAAGGTTGAGATGTAGCACAGCAGCAAGTTTCCCTAAGTGAAGATACCGAGGTTTATGTCTCCGGCGGACTCCGACAACGACAAGTAGGTGACAACGGCGTTAGAAATTACTTGATAACGAGAGAGTTCACGTGGACCTGCATAGCAACAGATAACTTTGCTCTCAAAGAGTACAGAGAGGTTGTCAGTCTCTCCGGACTTGTTGTTTACAAAGGGTCAAACGCAAGGGTAGATAGTAGTGATAATTGCGACAGAAAGTAAAAGCAGTAAATAAATTGAGGGTGTAAACAGTGATGGAAATATGGACTGGGGTCCCATGAAGTTCACTAGTGATGTCTCTCTCCCAAAAGACGATAAACAACTATGCGAGGTGAACAAATTACAACTGGGAAATTGAGAGGATTAAAAACGCACCGCAATGCTAATTATGCTACAAAAGAAAGGAATAGGCTCAAAAGCATGGGCAGTACGCCAAGACAAGTAGAACGAAATCCATATGCATCTACTCACTAATCATCCACCTTGAGATATCTGTCCATAACATCTCGCTGGTATTAAGTTGCGAGCCCCACCCAAAGTGTAAACCCAAAGCAACAGACAACTGCATTATAAGAACTTTGCGTAAAGTAAACAATCGTTGCACCCGCAAGTACAAGCACCGTTTTTTCCCTGGTGGCAACAGCACATCCCCTAGACTCATATTTCTGTCACTCAAGCTAGTCATCGGGGGGTATGAACCCACAATCATGCATAACGCTCCCTCTTGGAGTTACAATCCATCACTTCGCCAAAGTAATAAAAAGCAACGGAGAACATGCAAGAATTACTCAAGAACATAAATATAAAAGGAGAAGAACCAAATATATTTACTCATCACAATCTGAACATAATTTCATAATCCATCAGATCCCGGCAAACTCAACATAGCAACAGCAGAAAAAATACATATGTGCCTTGATCATGTAGGGCAGCTCACAAGGTCTAAGCATTGAAGAACAAAGATGGAGAGAAGACATCACATAGATACTGGTCATGGACCCATGGTCCAAGGTGGACTAGTCACGGCTCATCCTGGAAGCATCCATGGTGGTGGAGAAGCTCCTGGAGGTCAATACTCCCTCCAGCAGGGTGCCGGGACAGGGTCACCTGGCAGCCCCTATTTTGGAAGCGCGACGGCGAAGAAACAGAGGGGAGATCGCGAAAAAGGGTTCAATGTTCGAGGGTTTCGGAAGACGGGGTAAATATAGGCTGAATGGGGGCCAGGGGTGGCCCCGGGTATCCAGGCGGCCACCCGGCGCGGCCACCAGGGGGGTCGCGCCCCCAGGGCGCCTGGACCCCTGGTGGGGGCCCTCTGTCCCTTCTTCAGGGCTCTGGAAGGTTCCGTCTCGCTGATTTTATTTTATATTTTCCCAGAATTTTTTGGGCATTTTAAGTAATGGGAAAACCTGAAATACAAAAGCAGCAGAAAACAGAAACTGGCACTGTGGTGCACTGAGTTAATAGGTTAGTCCAAATATGATTAAAAGTGTATGAAAGTGCACCAAAAGCATAGCAATGTCACCCGAAACATTCATGGAGCAAGCAGAAATTATAGATACGTTTGGGACGTATTAGTACTCTAAAAAAAGATTTGAGATCTTCCGATGTACGGACACAAACACACCGCACAAGGATATGTAGATTGTAGAATAATGATATTTGCATGCATCGGGTAGATTTGATTAAACTGGTACATACATTAATTTAGCACAAGATCAAGTGTCCCTCTGGTTTAAGCTTAGCTTGGCATGTGACCACAATCTAGCACAAACTCAAGTGTTCCTCTGGTTTAAGCTAGTTTAGCATGTGACTGCGCCGGTAGCAATGTAAATAGCTGCATAATTATTTGGATTTGAATCATGACCAACAAAATCATCAGGATGTTTGTCATCGGTTCATCGCTACAAAAAGAATTGAAACTATTTTTATTGTGCTATTTCTCAAAAAAAAGACACAACCTCGGCTTCATAAGTTTGTGTAACTTTAATTTCATCATGGAAATTGTTTCTACCATTGCTTAACCATCCCCTCAAAAAAGTTATTCTTACTATATGTTGATTTGTATTGGTAGTGTTGTCAGTTTTGTGTTGTTAGTATCTGGTGATAGTCTTTATCTGTTGAATTCCTAGCAGGCACTGGTAGTATTATATTGTATCTCCTTTTGATTCATTTGACTAGTGGAGTGCCACATCTTGAGTTAAATAAGAGTTAGCCATTTTTTTGGATTTTTTAACCAGTACTGCCAAAATATTTTAAGCAGGCCATCATACCATATTTTTTGATCAACCAAAAGAGTTTCAAAATCTATATCTTAGTTTTTCTGGAAACATATTAATATGTAAAAATACCAAGTGTTTAACTGATGTACAAATATCCTGTTTATTTGCAATGCCTCTGTTCCAGTAAACATATTGATATGTGAATGATGGCTGGGTTGCAATGCTCCCGTTGGTTGTAGTGATGTCCTGATGCACTGATACGAAAAATAATAATATCCAGTTTAAATTTGAACACAGTTGCACAAAGTTGTATGCATGCAAGATTTTTGTGAAAATGCCTCAAAGAGATGTAGTATGCTTACTGCTACTAACCCAGTCAAGTATGATTCCTAAAAGCTATTGTTAACATGTTTGCTATTTGCATGTAGATCACTATGTCCAGGTACCCTATGCCACGTGCAAGGCTGATCCACAGGGAGCAACCTAAGAAGTTTGAGTGGAAATAATCCATTCTTCACAGAAGTAGTGACCTACATGACGGTGGGTTTGTTAGATACAGGCAAGGGAAAGATGCAAATGTGCAAGCTTTCCACGAACGGCACTCCTGAGCCACAGGAGTGTGGGAAGATATTCCAGTATGTAGACTAGGAAATGGATGCTTCTATAGTTAGGGTGACCTTTTGAAGCTTCTATGCTTTATGTAGGCTAGGAAATGGATGCTTCTAGTAGCTTGGATGACCTTTTGATGCTTCTACGCTTTATATGTTGGGGTCCTATGAAAGTGACTACTTTTCTGGATATGTTAGTTGCTTAGACTTTGCATGCCATTTGAAAATTATCAACTTTTTAAAACCCTGCCTTTTATTTTTCCGTGAAAATTATCTCTTCGTTGAACAATAACACATATAGGAGCAAAGATTCCTTTGTCTAAGAGTTGAAATGGTCATAGGGAGAGCAATGGTCATAATAAATATCAACATTTCCTCATGGCAAGTCAAACCCATATTATATAGGAGCAAATGCTTTGTCTAAGAGTTGAAATGAACATAGGGAGAGCAATGGTCATAATAAATATCAACATTTCTGTTTGTATATCCTATAACATAAATCTTATGCTATTACTTGACAACTGCATCATCAACCAGCACTGCCACTTGACATCTCTGTTTGTATATGCAATAACAGAAATTTTATTAGAACTGCATGCCCCTATGCACCTTCAGCTCTGTTTATTACTAACTACATATTTTGCAACACGGCCGGTATGGTTCGCTCCCGCCAAACCTGCCACATTAGCACCGGCGGCCGTATAGTACGTGGTGCCGCCTCCCCCTTGCCGCCAGCACCAACACCAGCGCCGGCGCCATCCTCGTCGGGCTCCTACATGGCATCGCGCCTCTCTCCATCGACGGCGTCCTCCTATCCAGCAGACCCGGCACGCCAAGCGGTAGCATGGGAAGCATCTCAGGCCGCAAGAGAGAACAAACTCATCGTCGTTTCTGACGACGAAGAGTGAAGCGTCTTCAGCTCAGGGACGTGATTGTAGTTTAGATATCGATTTGTAATGTGATGACCACTATGACTATGTATATTGCGCTCTAAGTAACGTGATGATCACAAAGAGATGACTGATGTTTGTGAAGACCACTATGTATTAATCTGTTGTTTGAGATGCCACTATGTATTAATCTTATGTTTATGATGACCATTATGTATTCATCTGTTGTTTGTATCACATTTTTTTTGTACTGTTAGTTTACTTTTGTGGAGCATGTATATAGGACTTTTGTGGCGCAATGGCCTTTTCTGTGGCGCACCTAGCTCTGTGGCGCATGTACCCCAAGTGCGCCACAGAAATGTAGATTTCTGTGGCGCACGGCTACATGCACCACAGAAACCAAATTTTAGTGGCGAGGTTTCTGTGGCGCACCACCATATGCGCCACAGAAAGTGGAAATAGGTGTGCCATAGATAGCCAGTTTCCTAGTAGTGAAACTCTGAGCAAGCGACTCTGACTTCGCCGTTGGCGACTAAGAACTCAAACCACACCATCGTGTATGCGTGAATCTGCATGAATATCGCCCAAAGCTCAGCCCCCTGCGGCCAAATAGCACAGCTCCAACTCTAAAGAGGAGTTCTAAAGGAAAAATCCAGGCACGGCTGGCGCCACAGATGATCATCGAATGGGCCACCTGTAGCCAGTCATCGTATACCACGAGGCCTCGCCGCCGTAGCTTCGACTCCACAGCAACAAACAAACTGAGGCAATACTGCGGACACGCCGAAGAAGAGCCGACTACTACAACCATTGTCGCACTGACGACATTACTCCCGGCATCATCGTTTCCACAGAAGCTTGACCACCACACCGCCGCAAACCATCGATCCCGCTTACCGTTGTCGAGCTCCGATACGAAGCCCCCAAGAGGGAAAACGACACCAAGGCGCCGCCATCTTCAGATCATGAGATCAAGGGTTTCCCCTAGAGAGGCCAAAAGGCCGGATCCGTACGAAAGAGGTGCGGCATCAACACATCGATGCCTCCGGGAAGGTCAACGACGGCCCGCAGCCGCCGCCATCGAAGGTCATGGCACGAGGCCACGACACGAGTCTTCACCCAAGCATCCGCACCACCTCCGTCGCACATCATGTCACCTCGAAATCAGCAAACCCACACACCACCAGCACCAACATTGCTCGATGCTAGATGTGCAGCGTCCGAGCCCCTCATGACGCCTCACAGACAGAGCACAAACCTCATCCGACCGAAGACAGTGCCACCGGATGCATTACATTCCATGATGCCCAGTGTAACACCCTCACTGTCAGTGAACAGTAATCACTGTTACTGTTCATCTGTACTGTTCAAAACTTTTGATTGATCAACTGGTTCAGTTCAAATTCAAATTCTCCTTTGATATTGTTGCAAGCAAATATGGACCATGGACCTTGATCATCATTGGCCAACTAAAGTCCAAACCATTTGAAATAAAATTCAAACAAACCCTAAATGGCTGTTGATGAATATTAAAAATATTGTGACAATAAAATATTTTCCAAAAATCTTGGAACCACTTTTATAAAATCCCTAATAATCAGTAGATCATATTAAAACTATAATGGGAGTTTATTAAAATGTTTACTAATTTAATCAAAACAAATCAGTGTCAAATCAGTGGCATTTAATCCCATTTAAATAAAACAAAATTGCAAATGATTTTATTTTTGTCCCAATCTTTTTGTGGCATCATGGTACTGTGTAACACTAATATTGGTGCCAGTATAATATTTTAGAAAAATCAAAACCTAGCTAAACAAAATACAAACAGAGAAAAGAAATTAAACAGAAAAGAAAAGGAAAAATAAAACCCCACCTAATCAACCCCCCACCTCACTGGGCCACCAGCCCACTAACCCCCAACTAGCCGCAGCCCACCTGCCCCGAAAACGGCCCACCCGGCCTCCCCCACCCGTCGTCTCCACTGTGCAGTCCCCCCACCCCCGTGTCGACCATCCCGTGGCCGGGCACCATGGCCGTCGACGTGGAGGCCATCGGCGACCCCCCCCCCCCCCCCCGCGACTACAAGTCGCGGACGGCGCCCCCTGCCCCTCAACCCTAACCCTAGACGCCCCACAGCCCCCCTGTGCCCCTCCCCACCTCGCCCCGCGCCCTCACCGAGCTCGGCCATCGCCACCCGCAGCGCACCACCGCGGCGAGAGGGCACGCCGGACCGCGTCGTGCTGTCCTGGAGCTGCGCCTCTTTCGTCTTCGACGCCTACGCCATCGAATCGAAGCCGGGACCCCCCCCCCCTCGCACCACCACGTCACTGATTCCCCCCTCTGCACCGCCGTCGAGCACCTCCAAATTCAAGCCAGCCCACGCCTTCGCCACGCACACTGCCACCTCGACTCGCTCGCGGTGAGCTCACGCTCCAAACTCCCCTGTCCTCGTCGAGTTTAGCCCGCCCCCTCGTCGTTCCCATCGAGCCGTGGACCAGCCGCCGCGGGAGGTCTTCGCCGTCACCGATGAAGGTCGTCCTAGCCCGCGCCAACTGCACAGAACGACGCGCGGCGAACCCCCCCTTTCGAACGAGCCGGGGCGCGCACCAATTGGTGCCCTGTGGCGACCAGGAGCCCCCTCACCGGACCTCCTGTGTACGCCGTCGCCGGCGACCCCCCCTGGTCACTGCCATGCGGGGCCCGTGGTCAGATCCACTGTTAGCGCTAATTAAACGTGGCCACTGCCACTTACATGCGGGTCCCACCCCCCCCCCTCTAATCCCTCTGTTAATAAAACTGGAGATAACCCCCCCCCTGTGTATGACAATTGGGCCCCATGCCTTTTAAAAGATAATTAAACAGATATTTACTTATGTGTGTATGACAACTAGGCCCCACTGCCTGTTAGATTTTAATAAATAGATTTATTCACTGCTAGTGTATGACATGTGGGTCCAGGGTAATTTAAATTTAATTAAAATGTTTAATTAGCATGTGAGGCTGACCAATGGGTCCCACTGGTCAGGTTTGACCAGTCAACACTGTTCTGGATAATGTTACTAAAATAATAAAAGAAATTATTAAAAAGGATTTTTAATGTTTTAAAATTGATTAAACTTATAAAATCAATATCTTTTAATCCGTATATCGGATCGAAAACTTTATACATCAAAATTGATCAGAAAAATACAACGAATAAGAATACGCTATCCATACCCTCACCACACCCCCATAACACACCGATCATCAACATTCCCCCCTCCGGGCTGTCTGTCGATAATTCCCGGTACCGATAAAAAGTACCTGGATGAATTTATTCCGAACACGAAAGTTGTTCGGAATAGTTCAACTAACACGGATACACCCCCCCTTATCTTTGTCGGAGATCCACGACACCTCCGGCATTAACCCTTCCCCCTCCGGACACCCTGTCCGGTAATCACCCGGAGCTGGCAGTTCATCCCCGGATGAATTCCCGCTCCGAGCAACGTGCTTTGCATTGCGTTAGAACACCGTTAACTTTGCATACGTCATGCCATGTATTTGTTTGTATATATTGCTTTGTATTTACTGTTTCTCCCCCCCCCCCTTTATTCTCCGGTAGATCCCGCTGCTACCATCGACTACACCGCTGCCGGGTACGACTACTTCGTCGACGACCCTGCCCCTACCGTCGAGCTTCCAGGCAAGCAGAGCCATTCTCTTCCCCCGATATCGCCTATCTTTCCGTACATTTCTTGCACTAGGCATGGTTACTGCTGCTGCTACGATTACAATCCTATTCAATTGCATAGCCTGATTTTGTCGCCCCTTGATGTACCTTCCTTTATCCTATGCTGCATATTATTATTTATGCATTTTTCAACAGTGAGCCCTGCGCATTGTTAGATAGGATTAGATAGTGGGCCGTGATCGCTCTGGGAGTGAACACGGATACAATATATACAACTGCACAGGTACGGAACAAAGCAGACACCGCCAAAGGCCCCTATCTGGGTTATGCCTAGTCACCTCAAGTGTGAGCTGTCAAAGAGTAATCCTTGTACTCCACTCGAGGCTGACTTTGTCTTGCCGCCATAGGGTCCTGGACAGCGGTTGTCCTTAAAGGTAAGAAGTCGGGCGACCCAACGGTGCCCGCGAGCGGTATATCGTCGGGAACGACAGGGAGGGTACGACCGACGTTACTGGCGTGCTTGGCCCCTGCTCGTATCTTGCGAGAGTTACCAAACCACGAAAGTCGAGCTCTACCAAGAGAAAACGTGAGACAAGGTAAGGAGACGGTTCACCTTGTTGGTAACCGCAGTGACTTGGTGGGACGACAGGGCAGGCACCGATGTACTGGTGGTCCTGACTGCTGTCGTTGACCGCGGGTCGGTTAAGTCGAGGCAACGATAACGGTTGTCACGCAGGTTAATTAAAATGTTAAATGGTTCGGCAGATGTCTTGAGTAGCCTTTTGGCTTGTACGCACTACCTACACGTGGGATAAGGAGTGTGGGCTCCCCTGCATCGTAGTCTCGTTCGAGGGTCTTCAGACGTCAGCAGTACCGTGGGCTGATTGCCGGGAAGTGGTGTTGTCTTCTCTTGCTCGAGCGGTGTATTTGTATTTGCTTTGATTTTGCTTCACCGGCCAGTCACGCACCGTGCAGGAGTACGTTCGGGTTAGGGTCCAAAGCCCGGCGTACATAGGATATAGTCCGGCGGATGACCTCCCTGTTGATTGCCGAAGGATGGGCTACTTTGTGTCGGATAGCTTTGGTGGAGCCTTCCCTAACAAGGTTCCCGCCACCCTGGAGATCCGAGCGTCGTAGAGTCACGCCAGTGCACCCCTGCAGGGAAGATTAATCTATTCGAATAGCCGTGTCCACGGTAAAAGGACGCTTTATGCTGAAGCTGGATCTTACCACTAGAAACTATTATTAAACTGTATGGTTCCGGGTTCTCTTCCTCGCGGGGATGTCGAGGAGGTGAACTCGGAGGCATTGTTAATTATTACAACTTATTATTATACAATGCTGCAGCAACTTCTGCTGCATTGTTACTTTATGCTTTATATAAACTGTTGGCTGATTCTTACCTCATGCTGCAAGACATCGTTGGAAGATGCTAGTCTTCGTTAGGCCTAGCTTCTTACACTTGCTCTGGATTTCTGTCTTTCAGTCCACTATATACAGCCTCTTCTTTCCGTTGATACAATGCATAATGCTTAGTAGCGGACGTAAGACTCGCGGGTATACTAGATACTCACCTGCTTTATTTCCTTTACTGTTTTGCCTGATCGGCCGCTGCAGTCGACGTTGGAGCCCAGGAGCAGGAGTA
Organism: Bromus sterilis; assembly: GCA_950022295.1. Classification (NCBI taxonomy): domain Eukaryota; kingdom Viridiplantae; phylum Streptophyta; class Magnoliopsida; order Poales; family Poaceae; genus Bromus; species Bromus sterilis. The sequence goes on along the minus strand of OX465596.1, from coordinate 318,331,761 downwards.
CCCCGGAGGCGGATACTACTACGTCGAGACCCCCGCTGACCAGGACCAGGAGTAGTTTCGGAGGCTCCCAGGCAGGAGGCCTTGCCTTTTCGATCTGTATCTCTGATGTTATTTGTGCTAGCCTTCTTAAGGCAAAACTTGACTAACTATGTCTGTACTCCGATATTATGGCTGGTATAACTTATGTATTCGGGTCCGCGTGACCCCCTTTATTGTAACATATTGGTTTATCCTTTTGTGTTAGTGTTGTGCTGTGATATTCTCACCGTGGCACCCTAATCTCAGCCGTGTACCCTGCGTGTATGATTACTGTACACGGATTGATTTTAGGGGCGTCACAAGTTGGTATTAGAGCCGACTGCTTGTAGGAAGCCACCCCACCACTACCTGGTCGAAGTTGAGTCTAGACTTTGAAAAACTATTTTGCTAACTTAATATTTGGCTTACGGGCCCACATCGATGTCACTACGTGTGATATCTATGGTATTAGGATCCTTTTCTCCTTACCTATGCTCTGGGACTCTGCTCTCTTATCCTTGCTGGTAAGTTTTACAAAATCTGACATTAGGATCACGTTCTATTGATTCCACCCGGCGTTTTTGGTGCTTCCCCCATTGATTGAGTCGTGTCGCAGGAGTCATACCCCAGGTCCCGGACCGCGGATCCCATTCTCATTCTGGGCAGGCCGCGCGTCCTCTGGCATTAACTCCTGTGGCCAACAGTTTTCTTGCGGCGTGATTGACATAGTGGAATCTATGTCGCATCGTGTAATCCTTACCGCGGTCTGCGCGCCGCCTAGTGTGTCCTTTTTCCTTAATTTCTACGACGTTACGCTGCCCGATTTTCGATTAAATCTATGTGTGGTTGTGTATGTCTTATATGACTACTCCTATATATCCGCGCCTCCTCTTTGTTGTCGCTTTACCTCTTACTCGTTTCCGGCATCTCGTTAAAAATGTTCATCGCTGAAATACCCCTGTTAAATTCTAGCAGGATGGCTAGTCGTGGTGGTCGTGGTCGTGGTCGTGGTGCCAACGATCCACCTCCGCCGCCGGACTACATGGCCGCGATGATGCAGCAGTTTCAGATGAACCAAGTGTTTATGCAAGGAGTCATAGATCATCTCCAGAATCAGAACCAGAACCAGCACCAGCATCAGCCGCCTGTGGTTACTCTGCGGGATTTCATGCGTCTCAATCCCCCTCTCTTCCACCAGCCTGAACAGCCGCTGGATGCTGATGATTGGCTTCGTGACATCACTCGACAGCTGGAGTTCGCTAATGTGAGCGCTGTTGATTACGTCAACTTTGCGTCCTATTTCCTGCGTGGCCCCGCTGCTCAGTGGTGGAACACTTACAAGGGCTCGCTAGTTGAAGGGACTGTCATCACCTGGAATGACTTCAAGGCTACCTTCCGTGCTCGTTATGTCCCCCAGGAGATTATGAATCGTATGAAGGCCGAGTTCCGCAACCTCGTTCAGGGCAACAAAACTGTCGAGGCATATCAGAGGGAATTCCTCTGCCTCTCCCGCTATGCTGCAAGTGACCTCCCCAATGACGCAAGTAGGCAAGAGAAGTTCTGTGATGGACTCAACGCAGATCTCCAGCTTGCACTGGCTTTGCACGTTTTCCCCGACTTCGCCACCATGGTGAATCAGACTATCACCCTTGAGACCGCTCAGCTTAAGTTCGGTGGTTCGGCGAAGCGCCCCCGTGATGCTGGCTCATCTTCGGGCACAGCACAGAGGCAACGCGTTTGGCTTCCACACAGTGTGTATCGTCCCCCTGCCCCTGTAGCAAGGCCGTCGTATGTTGCACCTCGTCTGCCTCCGCCCCCGCCGAGACAGCCGAAGACTGAGACTGCACCCCTCCGTCCTCAGGATGGCATGTGCTTCAAGTGCCATCAGCCAGGTCACTTTTCCAGAGACTGCCCCCAGCGACAGAGTCAACTGGTAGTTCACCCTGCTGGCCGTGGAAATGGCCGTGGCAACAACAGGACCCCCAACTATAACACTGGGTCTTCTTCTCACACTCGCGGACATGCTTACAACATTAATGTCGAAGAAGCTCAGGAGCAACCTGCTACCATGATGGGTACCCTTCTTGTTAATTCAATACCTGCTACTGTTTTATTTGATTCAGGAGCATCGCGTTCATTCATGTCGGAAGCATTTGCATTGTCGCATAACTTCATGGTAGAAAAGATGGATCCACCGAAGGTTGTCCGCACTCCGATAGGCCATTGCCACACCTCCAAGATAGTACCCAAAACCATCGTCGAAATCGAAGGAATTGAGTTCCTTGCTTCTCCCATCCTCCTGAAGTCTTCCACCATAGACCTCATTTTGGGCATGGATTGGTTGAAAGTCCACGATGCCGCACTGTATTTTGGCACCAGTTCTGTCCAACTTTTTCACCCCTCCGGCGAGATTGTTAACCACACCACCCGGATTACCCGTGATGCTGAAACGCATATCTATATGATGAATGCTCTGAATGTCTCACCTCTTGATGGGATTGAGAACGTTCCAGTCGTTCGTGATTTTCCCGACGTCTTCCCAGAAGAACTCCCGGGAATACCCCCGATCCGTGAGGTTGAATTCGTCATCGACCTGAAGCCTGGCACTGTCCCTATTGCCAAGCGTCCCTATAAGGTGCCACCTCACCACCTCCTTGAACTGAAGAAGGAGATCGACGAAGCACTTCACAAAGGATTCATTCGCCCAAGTTCCTCTTCTTGGGGAGCACCTTCGCTCTTTGTCAAGAAGAGCGATGGAACTAATCGTTTGGTCCAAGATTACCGACCCATCAACCAAGCCACCATCCAGAACAAATATCCGCTTCCCCGGGTCAACGATCTGTATGATCAACTTGCTGGATCCACGGTGTTTTCGAAACTCGACTTGAGGTTGGGTTACCATCAGATCCGAGTCCGGGAAGAGGACATTCCGAAGACCGCTTTCATTACTCGCTATGGTTCATACGAGTACACTGTCATGTCCTTTGGCTTGACGAATGATCCAGCCACCTTCTCCCGGTTGATGAACTATATATTCATGGAATACCTCGACAAGTTTGTCGTGGTTTATCTGGATGATATCTTAATATATTCCAAGAATAAAGAGGAGCATGCTGAACATCTTTGTCTTATACTGGAAAAGCTTCGAGAACACAAACTCTTCGCTAAATATTCTAAGTGTGAGTTCTGGCTTCCTGAAGTGATCTACCTTGGTCACGTGATTTCCAAGGATCGCATTGCCGTCAACCCAGAACGTATCCAGGCTATTCTTGACTGGAATCCTCCCAAGACTGTCAAGAAAGTCAGAAGTTTCCTCGGACTCGCCAGCTATTGCCGCCGTTTCGTCGAGACCTTCTCCAAGATTGTCAGGCCTCTGACTAACCTGCTTCACAAAGGCGTCAAGTTTGAGTGGACAGATAAATGTCAGGAAAGTTTCCAAGCCCTCAAGGACAAACTCACTTCTCCCCCAGTGCTTGCTCCGCCTGATACTCAGAAGGACTTCGTGATATATTGTGACGCATCTCGTCAAGGATTAGGCTGTGTCCTAATGCAAGAGCGCAAAGTGATTGCTTATGGCTCTCGTTAATTGCGTGCTCACGAAGATAAGTATCCAACACATGATCTTGAATTGGCAGCGGTAATTTATGCATTGAAGCTGTGGCGACATTACCTCGTCGGTAATCGTTGCGAGATCTACACCGACCACCAAACCCTGAAGTACCTATTTACTCAACCAGACCTGAATCTCCGCCAGCAGAGATGGCTCGAGACAATAGCCGACTACAACATGGGAATTTCTTACACCCCTGGCAAAGCTAATGTGGTGGCCGATGCTTTCAGCCGTAAAGCTTACTGTAGTGAACTTGAAGTTCAAGTAAAACAACCACTTCTGTATGAAGATTTTCAAAAGTTAAACCTCGAGATTGTTCCTCAAGGTTATGCAAATAACCTGGTTATCGAACCGGATCTCGTCAAATCCGTCAAATGTATACAGTTTTATGATGATTTCGTACACAAGATTAAGCGCGATATCGCCAATGGGAGACCCTCACCCTTCACCGTTGATAGCAAGGGTGCGGCGTTCTACACGAACCGTTTAGTGGTTACTCACAGCAAGGGCAGGCATGAGAACCTAGATATGACCCCGAAGGTCATGAGAGCGGCTCACGATACCCCGTTGTCCATTCATCCTGGAAGCACCAAGATGTACCAAGACATTCGTCAGCAATTCTGGTGGCCTAAAATGAAGCAAGACATTGCCCGATATGTTTCTGAATGTGACGTTTGCCGTCGCGTCAAGGCAGAACATCAAAGACCTGCTGGAACTCTACAACCACTCTCTATTCTTGAATGGAAGTGGTACAAGATCGAGATGGACTTCGTCACTGGTTTTCCCAGATCGCAGAAAGGCCACGATGCTATCTTTGTCGTCATCGACCGCTTCTCCAAGGTTGCCCACTTTCTGCCAGTCAAGGAGACGATCTCTGCTAGTCAGTTGGCAGACTTGTATGTTTCCATAATCGTGTCGCTCCACGGTATTCCGTTGGAGATTAGTTCCGACCGAGTGTTGGGTAACGAGACAGAAAACGAAAAATTTTCCGCACTACGAACACGCCCAGGATCACTAAGGAGATGCATACAAGGTTTTTGATCTGATCATTACCGACTCGTAGCGCAGCGGAAGTAGAGTCGATGAAGATCGGCGGTGCAGACCCCCGCAGCTAGGATTTACAACCTCCCAACCGCGAGGATGTTCCCCTCCGTATGCTCCCCGGACAGCCCTTCGGGAGGCACACTCAGAATCTTGGACAATCACTCGGACAGCCCTTCGGGAGGCACACCTGAACTAAGATCGAAACTACGACCTCTCTACCAGGTTGCACACATACGGTGTCAGCTATCCGGCAGGGCTTCGCCGTCCAGAACTAGTTCCTGCCGGAACCCAGACAGCCTTTCGGCTCTACGAAACTATTTCGTGGGAGGGAGATAAGAAAGCCAGATCATGCATGGCATTTTTATGAGAGTTAGATCTAGTGTGGAGAGCCCCTCTCCACCTCTATTTATAGGAAAAGGCAAGGGGTAGGGTGCCACTTGAAAAACCCAAAATGTCCAAGCTTTATGTCTCACATAAAGGGCAAAATGGGGAGGTAAGTGGAGCTCCATGGAGGAGCTCTCCTTGGCCGGCCACCCCTTGTGGGACCCCCAAAAAAGGGGTTCCCACCCTTCCATGTCATCTCCTAGATCTTTTGGGAAAAGCCCCAAAAGGTGGCTTTCCAAAAAGCAACCAAATAGTGTTTCCACTATTCATGAAACCAATTATTTTCGCGTCCGAAAAACCCGAAAAAATTTCTTTAGGCCCAGAACATTTCCAGCACCCCCCAGAATAATTTTGGACGTGTTCCGAAACATTTCCGGATCAAGGATTTTCATCAGCGAAAAGTAACCAACGCATTTCCGGCAGCTCCGAAACAACTTTTCGGCTTTCTCTCTCTCGGAACTTTTCCGCCGTCTTCGAAACTTTTTCTGTGACTTTATCTCAGACTCCCTATCTAGTATTCAACAGATAGATGACCCTTAAGCGTGTGACCCTGTAGGTTCGATGAAGTATAGACATGACCCAGAACACTTTCCGATCAATGATCAATAGCGGAACCGTGGACATCCATATTGATCCCTATACCCATACGAATGAATATTCGAGTGAACCTGTAGTTGCCGTGTGCTATTCTTGTTGCTTCGCGATATGTTACAAATACCCGAGGTGAGACTTATCAGCATCCCCGTGAATCAACAATCTTGTCCACTATGCCAGTTACCTCGTTACCAGTTTTGTTCTCTTTTCTCGTTTCCGTGTTACGGCATCCCTGTGATCAAATCACATTGTGTCTGGCCAGACGATGATGGATACCGTAACATCGAGAGGGCCCAAAGAATATCTATCCATCGTCGGATGAGCAAATCCCAATCTTGAGCTATCTCGTTCCTTGTCATACTTTTCCGTGAACCCGTAAGCCGCCGTAATAGCCACCCAGTTACGGATGACGTTTAACAAACCCCAAAGTTCACGAAGCAAGAATGAAGGAACTCGATGCTCTCATGGTCTAAGGAATTATGCACACATTATCTTTCTTTGTGTTATTAACCATTTACTTGTGACGAATGTATCTCATAGCATAACATCAATTCGGGTCGATTCAACACAAGTGTTCTTCTAACATTGTGCCCATAAAGTTGCCGACATACTCATGCCCATGATCAGGAAAACAGGACCATCATGCAACACTTAAGCCAGTCATAGAGGCATGACTAGGAACACATTTTACTGCTTAATATACCACACGTGCAAATGAGTTTCCCTCTAAGCTTCGTGGTTATGGAAGACTCGAGAATCATTGCAGTTATAGCATGGAACATAAACTTTAATTACAAACTTGGAGATACAAAATAACTATTATTACTGCCTCTAGGGCATATCTCCTACAGACTCCCACTTGCACTAGAGTCATAATCTAGTTACATGGCTTCCCTAACACCAATGGCTATTCGGTGTTGCTCATGCTTTGCTCGTGGTAGAGGCTTTGTCATCGGGTCTGACACATTCAGATCCGTGTGAACTTTGCGTACTTTCACTAAACCCTCTTCGACATGATATCGAATGAGTTTATATTTGCGTTCAATATGTCTTGTCTTATGGTGAGAACATGGCTCCCTTGCCTGAGCCACGGCGCCACTATTATCACAATAGATTTCCACCGGGTCCAGAGCACTTGGAACCACACCAAGGTCTTCAAGAAACTGCTTGATCCATACCGCCTCCTTGGAGGCTTCTGAAGCTGCAACATATTCCGCCTCTGTCGTAGAATCCGCCACAGTCTTTTGTTTGGAACTTTTCCAGTCAACTGCGCCACCGTTCAATATGAAAACATAGCCTGATTGAGATTTGAAGTCATCTGGGTCAGTCATGAAGCCAGCATCAGTGTAACCACTTACAATGAGCTCTTCATCACCTCCGTACACAAGGAGCAAGTCCTTGGTCCTTCTGAGGTACTTAAGAATATTTTTGACTGCGGCCCAGTGTTCCAATCCTGGATCACTTTGGTACCTGCTGCTAACACTTAGCGCATAGGAAACATCTGGTCTTGTACATAGCATGGCATACATAATTGAACCAACTGCCGAAGCATATGGAACATCATTCATTTGTACTCGCTCATCGAGAGTCCGAGGACACTGATTCTTGCTCAGTACTGTGCCAGGTGACATGGGGAGTAGGCCTTTCTTGGAGTTCTCCATGTTGAACCTTTTCAACACCTTGTCAATGTATGTGCTTTGGCTAAGCGCTATTAGGCGTTTTGATCTATCTCTATAGATTCTGATGCCCAATACGTATGCCGCTTCGCCTAAGTCTTTCATTGAAAAACTCTTCTTCAATGAGTCTTTTATTTCGCTAAGGAAATTCACGTTATTTCCAATCAACAATATGTCATCCACATATAAGATTAGAAATGCTTTTGCGCTCCCACTAAACTTCTTGTAAACACAAGATTCTTCATCATTCCTGATGAAGCCAAACTCTTTGACCACTTCATCAAAACGAATGTTCCAACTCCTTGATGCTTGCTTCAGACCATAAATGGCCTTCTGAAGTTTGCATACCTTTCCAGCATCCTTAGAAATGACAAAACCTTCAGGCTGTATCATGTATACATCTTCTTTGAGATTTCCATTTAGGAAAGCCGTTTTGACATCCATCTGCCATATTTCATAATCGAAATAAGCAGCAATTGCTAGTAATATCCGTACAGACTTAAGCATAGCTACGGGCGAGAAAGTCTCGTCATAGTCCACTCCTGGAACTTGCGTGAATCCTTTCGCGACAAGTCTAGCTTTATGGATAGTAATGTTACCATCCGCGTCTGACTTTCTTTTGAAAATCCATTTACAACCAATGGGCTTCACGCCTTCTGGAAGTTCTACCAAGTTCCAAACTTGATTTTCGTACATGGATTCCATTTCGGATTTCATGGCTTTATGCCATTCCCTCGAGTTGGGCCCCGCCATTGCTTCCTTGTAGTGCACAGGTTCATCGTCTTCAAGGATGAAGATTTCGTTATGAAACCACTCAGGTGGCACGATGGTCCTACCTGATCTGCGCGGTTCAGTCACATACTTGTCTGAAGTTTCCGCATCACATGCAACAACTGCCGGCTCGGTTGTATGGATAATTTGCGGAATTTCTTCCGGTTCCTTGGCCATATTAACGGTTGCCGAAGATTCAATAATCTCATCAAGTAGTACTGTCCTTCCACTCACCTCTTTAGTGAGAAACTCTTTTTCAAGAAATTGTCCATTTCTGGCAACAAACACTTTGTTATCGGACGGGTGGTAGAAGGAATACCCAATTGTTTTTATTGGATAACTTACAAAGTAACATTTGTCTGATCTGGGATCGAGTTTGGTAGGTTGTAAACGTTTCACGTATACCTCACAACCCCAAATCCTGAGATGCGACAAACCGGGTTTCTTCCCGTGCCATAACTCGTATGGTGTCGTCTCAACAGACTTAGACGGTGCTCTATTTAATGTGTAAGCGGCAGTTTCTAGTGCGTGACCCCAAAAGGATATCGGCAGATCTGTAAGAGACATCATCGACCTTACCATGTCTAACAGGGTTCGGTTACGTCGTTCCGACACTCCATTTCGCTGTGGAGTTCCGGGAGGCGTAAGCTGTGAAACGATTCCACGGTCACTCAGATGTTGGCTAAACTCATGACTAAGGTATTCGCCCCCACGATCTGATCGCAGAAACTTAATCCTTTTGTTACGATGATTTTCTACCTCATTCTGAAATTCTTTGAACTTTTCAAAGGTTTCTGACTTATGCTTCATCAAGTAGATATATCCATACCTACTTAAATCGTCAGTAAAAGTCACGAAGTAGAAATACCCACCCCGTGCGGTTGTGCTCATTGGACCACATACATCACTATGTATTATTTCCAACAATTCATTCGCCCGTTCAGGATGACCCATGAACGGCGTCTTGGTCATTTTCCCCATTAAGCAAGCCTCACATGTGTCAAATGATTCAAAATCAAATGATGGTAAAACTCCATCTTTGTGGAGTCTTTGCATGCGTTTCTTTCCGATGTGGCCAAGACGACAGTGCCACAAATAAGTGGTGGTGGTTTCAGCCTTCTTAAGGCGTTTAGCATTTACGTTAAAGACATCTTTTCCACATTCAAGATTTAGTATGAAAAGGCCCCCAACAATGGGTGCAAATCCATAAAACATATCCATACAATAAAGTGAACAACCATTGTTCTCAGACTTGTAGGAATACCCATCGTGTACCAAACATGATCCAGAGATAATGTTTCTACACAATGCCGGAACAAAATAACAGTTACTTAGTTCTAAGATAAATCCTGAAGGGAGACGTAGAGGCATCATGCCGACGGCTTGAGCTGCGATCCCAGCGCCGTTGCCGACGCGCATGATGACTTCATTCTTTGCTAGCTTGCGGACCTTCTGAAGCCCCTGTATCGAGTTGCAAATGTGAGCAACCGATCCGGTATCAAATACCCAAGACTTAGAATTTTCGCTAGCAAGCAAAACGTCAATGACATTAACATGTATTACAGTTATACCTTTTCCGGTGTTTCCGGACTTCTTATCTGCCAGGTACTTCTTGCAGTTTCTCTTCCAGTGTCCTGTGCCCTTGCAGTAGAAGCACTCAGTTTCAGTCTTGGCTCCGCCCTTAGAGTTGCTTTGGGAGACGGTCTTACCGGCGCCCTTGCCCTTCTTGGACTTGCCTTTCTTTTTGAAACTGGCGGTTTTATTCACAAGCAACACTTGCTTGCGATTTTTCCGCAGTCCTCCTTCCGCAGTTTTCAGCATGGCGAGCACCTCATTCGGTGTCTTCTCCATCCCATTCATGTTGTAGTTCATGATAAAACCGTCGTAAGACGGGGGGAGTGAAGCAAGCAACATGTCCATCATATGGGCTGGTGGAATTGGAAATTCCAGGGTTTTAAGCCTTTCAGCGTAGCCAATCATATTGACCACGTGTTCGCCAACTGAACTGCCCTCAGCCATCTTGCAATCCATCATGGTCTTTGTTATATCATAACGTTCAGACCGTGCATTTTGCTTGTACAGAGCATCCAATTCCCGGATCATATTACGGGCGTCATGGAATTCAAAACGTTTTTGAAGCTCTGGACTCATGCAAGCTAGCATGAGGCACTGCACTAAGTTGTAGTCATCTTCCTTAGTGGCCCAGACATTTTGTTCATCTTCCGGGGCAGTCTCCACCGGTTTAGCTGGAAGAGTCGTGTCAAGCACATACACTTTCTTAGCGCTCCTGAGGACAATCCTCAGGGTACGGACCCAGTCCGCATAGTTGTTTCCATTTGCAGCTAACTTCTCTTTCTCTAACATTGGGCCTAAGCTGAACGGTGTGTTGCGAGCCATGAGATCTACAACGGTAAACACAAGTTTCATTTAGATTTTGTTCATAATTAATTTGCACTAGAGAATAAACAATTTTATTCTAAGGTGCGCTCCCACTCAAATCAATATCTCTCATAATTGATTGTGAGTGATTCAAGATCCGTATTTCAATTTGACGTCATTGACGGGTTCATCACTGATGACGTCATTTTCAATCGGTAGGCCAACTTGCCAATCACATCTCTATGTGACTTTTGTCCATCTTTCGATGCATGTGTTCCGAGCTCAGGACTGTCCTGCCTGAACGTCAAGTCAACCAAGTGATCTTGCAGTGAGGTCTGACCTTCACCCGCCTTACACCTCTCAAATCGTTCGTGCTCATGTGTACATGGCGCACCCCGAAAAGATACGTGTTGTAGACGGTGCTACACTTGGGAGAACACAAACTACTTGATATTTTTAAGTGAGAGATCACCCTGATAAATAGCGACTACCGCGCAATCAAAAAGGGTGCATCATAAGGGATAAACAACTCAGGCAATTCATAATAGCATGATATGGTATAGCCCTTTCTGACGGAGAATTCTTTTATTTCTTCGTCTTCAGCATTTGTGTCGGTGTTCACCTTCCGAAGATTTCCACCACCTTGTCGATGTACCAGATAATATTGCTATCTCTATAGCTAATAAAATTAGTGCATTATATAAGGTTGACACGCAGGTCATTAAAATGGCAATCATATGGCTCCAGCCATCATGCTGAATCATGACACGCAGGTCATGTTAATTAATTTACATTATATAGTCATCTCATACATAATCAAATTAATATGAGAACTGCTATACCACATCACATGCCATCCTGCAAAACCAAGTTAGACGCCTCTAATCGGTTTATGCAAGATTTTATTTTACGTGGCTTCTAAGGTTTGTCTTAAACTGCAGATACCAACGTTTATTTTCAAGTATGATTATTCAAGTCGCTAGATTAACTTTGCGGGGTGTATGAAGAACGAGATAATAAAATCTCGAACCTCATACTGAACTTCGTCATACGCGTGACCCCCGTGCAGATCATATCTGCATTGCCCTTTAGTCTGTGAAATTTCATCTTTCTTTAACTATGGTGGAATTCAATGAACTGATAGCACTTCGTTGATCAATCAGGATCGCGGATTGCCAGAACTTTGAAACTACACCATGCCGTTAATCAAGATCAGAAATACGCAAATTCCAGGGAAGCAACAAGAACATCGGGTAACAGATTTCATCTGCTACTCGCATAAATAATTATTAGCAATAGATCTCATCTACTACAAAATTATATTATGCAATACCCATACATCTCTTATGTATTCTAGATCGTGACCTGCATCTACGCATAGCACGGCTCTTGATACCACTGTTGGGTAACGAGACAGAAAACGAAAAAATTTCCGCACTACGAACACGCCCAGGATCACTAAGGAGATGCATACAAGGTTTTTGATCTGATCATTACCGACTCGTAGCGCAGCGGAAGTAGAGTCGATGAAGATCGGCGGTGCAGACCCCCGCAGCTAGGATTTACAACCTCCCAACCGCGAGGATGTTCCCCTCCGTATGCTCCCCGGACAGCCCTTCGGGAGGCACACTCAGAATCTTGGACAATCACTCGGACAGCCCTTCGGGAGGCACACCTGAACTAAGATCGAAACTACGACCTCTCTACCAGGTTGCACACATACGGTGTCAGCTATCCGGCAGGGCTTCGCCGTCCAGAACTAGTTCCTGCCGGAACCCAGACAGCCTTTCGGCTCTACGAAACTATTTCGTGGGAGGGAGATAAGAAAGCCAGATCATGCATGGCATTTTTATGAGAGTTAGATCTAGTGTGGAGAGCCCCTCTCCACCTCTATTTATAGGAAAAGGCAAGGGGTAGGGTGCCACTTGAAAAACCCAAAATGTCCAAGCTTTATGTCTCACATAAAGGGCAAAATGGGGAGGTAAGTGGAGCTCCATGGAGGAGCTCTCCTTGGCCGGCCACCCCTTGTGGGACCCCCAAAAAAGGGGTTCCCACCCTTCCATGTCATCTCCTAGATCTTTTGGGAAAAGCCCCAAAAGGTGGCTTTCCAAAAAGCAACCAAATAGTGTTTCCACTATTCATGAAACCAATTATTTTCGCGTCCGAAAAACCCGAAAAAATTTCTTTAGGCCCAGAACATTTCCAGCACCCCCCAGAATAATTTTGGACGTGTTCCGAAACATTTCCGGATCAAGGATTTTCATCAGCGAAAAGTAACCAACGCATTTCCGGCAGCTCCGAAACAACTTTTCGGCTTTCTCTCTCTCGGAACTTTTCCGCCGTCTTCGAAACTTTTTCTGTGACTTTATCTCAGACTCCCTATCTAGTATTCAACAGATAGATGACCCTTAAGCGTGTGACCCTGTAGGTTCGATGAAGTATAGACATGACCCAGAACACTTTCCGATCAATGATCAATAGCGGAACCGTGGACATCCATATTGATCCCTATACCCATACGAATGAATATTCGAGTGAACCTGTAGTTGCCGTGTGCTATTCTTGTTGCTTCGCGATATGTTACAAATACCCGAGGTGAGACTTATCAGCATCCCCGTGAATCAACAATCTTGTCCACTATGCCAGTTACCTCGTTACCAGTTTTGTTCTCTTTTCTCGTTTCCGTGTTACGGCATCCCTGTGATCAAATCACATTGTGTCTGGCCAGACGATGATGGATACCGTAACATCGAGAGGGCCCAAAGAATATCTATCCATCGTCGGATGAGCAAATCCCAATCTTGAGCTATCTCGTTCCTTGTCATACTTTTCCGTGAACCCGTAAGCCGCCGTAATAGCCACCCAGTTACGGATGACGTTTAACAAACCCCAAAGTTCACGAAGCAAGAATGAAGGAACTCGATGCTCTCATGGTCTAAGGAATTATGCACACATTATCTTTCTTTGTGTTATTAACCATTTACTTGTGACGAATGTATCTCATAGCATAACATCAATTCGGGTCGATTCAACACAAGTGTTCTTCTAACATTGTGCCCATAAAGTTGCCGACATACTCATGCCCATGATCAGGAAAACAGGACCATCATGCAACACTTAAGCCAGTCATAGAGGCATGACTAGGAACACATTTTACTGCTTAATATACCACACGTGCAAATGAGTTTCCCTCTAAGCTTCGTGGTTATGGAAGACTCGAGAATCATTGCAGTTATAGCATGGAACATAAACTTTAATTACAAACTTGGAGATACAAAATAACTATTATTACTGCCTCTAGGGCATATCTCCTACACCGAGGCAGTATTTTCACCTCAAGATTCTGGGATAGTTTCCAAGAAGCTATGGGCACGCATCTGAATTTCAGCACCGCCTATCACCCTCAGTCGCAAGGACAAGTCGAACGAGTTAATCAAGTGCTTGAAGATATGCTGCGAGCTTGTGTCATCTCCTTCGGTAAGAAATGGGAGGAATCTCTTCCATTTGCTGAATTCTCGTACAACAATAGCTATCAGGCTAGTCTGCAGATGGCTCCCTTCGAAGTTCTCTATGGACGTAAGTGTCGAACCCTTCTGAATTGGTCAGAAACTGGGGAACGAACCCTCATTGGTCCGGACATTATTCAGCATGCCGAAGATCAGGTTCGCGTTATTCGTGAACACTTGAAAGCTGCTCAGTCTCATCAAAAGAGTAACTATGACCGCAAGCACAAGGAAATGGTCTATCAACCTGGTGAATACGCGTACCTCCGTGTCACTCCCATGAGAGGCACTCACCACTTCGGGATCAAAGGAAAGTTAGCTCCTCGCTACATTGGCCCGTTCCGTATCCTTTCCAGGAGTGGACCAGTGGCATACCGATTGGAATTGCCGCCAAACCTCTCTCAAGTCCACGATGTCTTCCACGTGTCGCAACTCCGTCGCTGCTTCAAGGACCCTATTCGTGAAGTGGAGCATGATATGATCGAGCTGCAACAGGACTTGACTTATCAAGAACATCCGAGCCGCATTCTCGATCAGTCTGAACACAAAACCCGCAACAAGGCGACGAAGTTTCTCAAAGTTCAGTGGTCGAATCATTCTGAAGATGAAGCCACTTGGAAATGCGAAGATCGTCTTCGTGAAGAATACCCCGATCTTTTCCCCTCTACCACCTAAATTCTCGGGACGAGAATTCTTGTAGTGGGGGAGATTTGTAACACCCTCACTGTCAATGAACAGTAATCACTGTTACTGTTCATATGTACTGTTCAAAACTTTTGATTGATCAACTGGTTCAGTTCAAATTCAAATTCTCCTTTGATATTGTTGCAAGCAAATATGGACCATGGACCTTGATCATCATTGGCCAACTAAAGTCCATACCATTTGAAATAAAATTCAAACAAACCCTAAATGTCTGTTGATGAATATTAAAAATATTGTGATAATAAAATATTTTCCAAAAATCTTGGAACCACTTTTATAAAATCCCTAATAATCAGTAGATCATATTAAAACTATAATGGGAGTTTATTAAAATGTTTACTAATTTAATCAAAACAAGTCAGTGTCAAATCAGTGGCATTTAATCCCATTTAAATAAAACAAAATTGCAAATGATTTTATTTTTGTCCCAATCTTTTTGTGGCATCATGGTACTGTGTAACACTAATATTGGTGCAAGTATAATATTTTAGAAAAATCAAAACCTAGCTAAACAAAATACAAACAGAGAAAAGAAATTAAACAGAAAAGAAAAGGAAAAATAAAACCCCACCTAATCAACCCCCCACCTCACTGGGCCACCAGCCCACTAACCCCCAACTAGCCGCAGCCCACCTGCCCCGAAAATGGCCCACCCGGCCTCCCCCACCCGTCGTCTCCACTGTGCAGCCCCCCCACCCCCGTGTCGAGCATCCCGTGGCCGGGCACCATGGCCGTCGACGTGGAGGCCATCGGCGACCCCCCCCCCCCTGGCGACTACAAGTCGCGGACGGCGCCCCCTGCCCCTCAACCCTAACCCTAGACGCCCCACAGCCCCCTTGTGCCCCTCCCCACCTCGCCCCGCGCCCTCCCCGAGCTCGGCCGTCGCCACCCGCAGCGCACCACCGCGGCGAGAGGGCACGCCGGACCGCGTCGTTCTGTCCTGGAGCTACGCCTCTTTCGTCTTCGACGCCTACGCCATCGAATCGAAGCCGGGACCCCCCCCCCCTTGCACCACCACGTCGCTGATTCCCCCCTCTGCACCGCCGTGGAGCCCCTCCAAATTCAAGCCGGCCCGCGCCTTCGCCACGCACACTGCCACCTCGACTCGCTCGCGGTGAGCTCACGCTCCAAACTCCACTGTCCTCGTCGAGTTTAGCCCGTCCCCTCGTCGTTCCCGTCGAGCCGCGGACCAGCCGCCGCGGGAGGTCTTCGCCGTCGCCGATGAAGGCCGTCCCAGCCCGCGCCAACTGCACAGAACGACGCGCGGCGAACCCCCCCTTTCGAACGAGCCGGGGCGCGCACCAGTTGGTGCCCTGTGGCGACCAGGAGCCCCCTCACCGGACCTCCTGTGTACGCCGTCGCCGGCGACCCCCCCTGGTCACTGCCATGCGGGGCCCGTGGTCAGATCCACTGTTAGCGCTAATTAAACGTGGCCACTGCCACTTACATGCGGGTCCCACCCCCCCCCCCTCTAATCCCTCTGTTAATAAAACTGGAGATAACCCCCCCCCCTGTGTATGACAATTGGGCCCCATGCCTTTTAAAAGATAATTAAACAGATATTTACTTATGTGTGTATGACAACTAGGCCCCACTGCCTGTTAGATTTTAATAAATAGATTTATTCACTGCTAGTGTATGACATGTGGGTCCAGGGTAATTTAAATTTAATTAAAATGTTTAATTAGCATGTGAGGCTGACCAGTGGGTCCCAGTGGTCAGGTTTGACCAGTCAACACTGTTCTGGATAATGTTAGTAAAATAATAAGAGAAATTATTAAAAAGGATTTTTAATGTTTTAAAATTGATTAAACTTATAAAATCAATATCTTTTAATCCGTATATCGGATCGAAAAACTTTATACATCAAAATTGATCAGAAAAATACAACGAATAAGAATACGCTATCCATACCCTCACCACACCCCCCTAACACACCGATCATCGACATTCCCCCCTCCGGGCTGTCTGTCGATAATTCCCGGTACCGATAAAAAGTACCCGAATGAATTTATTCCGAACACGAAAGTTGTTCGGAATAGTTCAACTAACACGGATACACCCCCCTTATCTTTGTCGGAGCTCCACGACACCTCCGGCATGAACCCTTCCCCCTCCGGACACCCTGTCCGGTAATCACCCGGAGCTGGCAGTTCATCCCCGGATGAATTCCCGCTCCGAGCAACGTGCTTTGCACTGCGTTAGAACACCGTTAACTTTGCATATGTCATGCCATGTATTTGTTTGTATATATTGCTTTGTATTTACTGTTTCTCCCCCCCCCCTTTATTCTCCGGTAGATCCCGCTGCTACCACCGACTACACCGCTGCCGGGTACGACTACTTCGTCGACGACCCTGCCCCTACCGTCGAGCTTCCAGGCAAGCAGAGCCATTCTCTTCCCCCGATATCGCCTATCTTTCCGTACATTTCTTGCACTAGGCATGGTTACTGTTGCTGCTACGATTACAATCCTATTCTATTGCATAGCCTGATTTTGTCGCCCCTTGATGTACCTTCCTTTATCCTATGCTGCCTATTATTACTTATGCATTATTCAGCAGTGAGCCCTGCGCATTGTTAGCTAGGATTAGATAGTGGGCCGTGATCGCTCTGGGAGTGAACACGGATACAATATATACAACTGTACAGGTACAGAACAAAGCAGAAACCGCCAAAGGCCCCTATATGGGTTATGCCTAGTCACCTCAAGTGTGAGCTGTCAAGGAGTAATCCTTATACTCCACTCGAGGCTGACTTTGTCTTGCCGCCATAGGGTCCTGGACAGCGGTTGTCCTTAAAGGTAAGAAGTCGGGCGACCCAACGGTGCCCGCGAGCGGTATATCGTCGGGAACGACAAGGAGGGTACGACCGATGTTACTTGCGTGCTTGGCCCCTGCTCGTATCTCGCGAGAGTTACCAAACCACGAAAGTCGAGCTCTACCAAGAGCAAACGCGAGTCAAGGTAAGGAGACGGTTCACCTTGTTGGTAACCGCAGTGACTTGGTGGGACGACAGGGCAGGCACCGATGTACTGGTGGTCCTGACTGCTGTCGTTGACCGCGGGTCGGTTAAGTCGAGGCAACGATAACGGTTGTCACGCAGGTTAATTAAAATGTTAAATGGTTCGGCGGATGTCTTGAGTAGCCTTTTGGCTTGTACGCACTACCTACACGTGGGATAAGGAGTGTGGGCTCCCCTGCATCGTAGTCTCGTTCGAGGGTCTTTAGACGTCAGCAGTACCGCGGGCTGATTGCCGGGAAGTGGTGTTGTCTTCTCTTGCTCGAGCGGTGTATTTGTATTTGCTTTGATTTTGCTTCACCGGCCAGTCACGCACCGTGCAGGAGTACGTTCGGGTTAGGGTCCAAAGCCCGGCGTACATAGGATATAGTCCGGCGGATGACCTCTCTGTTGATTGCCGAAGGATGGGTACTTTGTGTCGGATAGCTTTGGTGGAGCGTGCCCTAACAAGTTTCCCGCCACCCTGGAGATCCGAGCGTCGTAAAGTCACGCCAGTGCACCCCTGCAGGGAAGATTAATCTATTCGAATAGCCGTGTCCACGGTAACAGGACGCTTTATGCTGAAGCTGGATCTTACCACTAGAAACTATTATTAAACTGTATGGTTCCGGGTTCTCTTCCTCGCAGGGATGTCGAGGAGGTGAACTCGGAGGCATTGTTAATTATTACAACTTATTATTATACCATGCTGCAGCAACTTCTGCTACATTGTTACTTTATGCTTTATATAAACTGTTGGCTGATTCTTACCTCATGTTGCAAGACATCGTCGGAAGATGCTAGTCTTCGTTAGGCCTAGCTTCTTACCCTTGCTCTGGATTTCTGTCTTTCAGTCCACTATATAAAGCCTCTTCTTTCCGTTGATACAATGCATAATGCTTAGTAGCGGACGTAAGACTCGCGGGTATACTAGATACTCACCTGCTTTATTTCCTTTACTGTTTTGCCTGATCGGCCGCTGCAGTCGACGTTGGAGCCCAGGAGCAGGAGTACCCCGGAGGCGGATACTACTACGTCGAGACCCCCGCTGACCAGGACCAGGAGTAGTTTCGGAGGCTCCCAGGTAGGAGGCCTTACCTTTTCGATCTGTATCTCTGATGTTATTTGTGCTAGCCTTCTTAAGGCAAAACTTGACTAACTATGTTTGTACTCCGATATTATGGCTGGTATAACTTATGTATTCGGGTCCGCGTGACCCCCTTTATTGTAACATATTGGTTTATCCTTTTGTGTTAGTTTTGTGCTGTGATATTCTCACCGTGGCACCCTAATCTCAGCCGTGTACCCTGCGTGTATGATTACTGTACACGGATTGATTTTAGGGGTGTCACAAGTTGGTATCAGAGCCGACTGCTTGTAGGAAGCCACCCCACCACTACCTGGTCGAAGTTGAGTCTAGAATTTGAAACACTATTTTGCTAACTTAATATTTGGCTTACGGGCCCACATCGATGTCACTACGTGTGATATCTATGGTATTAGGATCCTTTTCTCCTTACCTATGCTCTGGGACTCTGCTCTCTTATCCTTGCTGGTAAGTTTTACAAAATCTGACATTAGGATCACGTTCTCTTGATTCCACCCGGCGTTTTTGGTGCTTCCCCCATTGATTGAGTCGTGTCGCGGGAGTCATACCCCAGGTCCCGGACCGCGGATCCCATTCTCATTCTGGGCAGGCCGCGCGTCCTGTGGCCAACAGTTTTCTTGCGGCGTGATTGACATAGTGGAATCTATGTCGCGTCGTGTAATCCTTATCGCGGTCTGCGCGCCGCCTAGTGTGTCCTTTTTCCTTAATTTCTACGACGTTACGCTGCCCGATTTTCGATTAAATCTATGTGTGGTTGTGTATATCTTATATGACTACTCCTATATATCCGCGCCTCCTCTTTGTTGTCGCTTTACCTCTTACTCGTTTCCGGCATCTCGTTAAAAATGTTCATCGCTGAAATACCCCTGTTAAATTCTAGCAGGATGGCTGGTCGTGGTGGTCGTGGTCGTGGTCGTGGTGCCAACGATCCACCTCCACCGCCGGACTACATGGCCGCGATGATGCAGTAGTTTTAGATGAACCAAGTGTTTATGCAAGGAGTCATAGATTAGCTCCAGAATCAGAACCAGAACCAAACCAGCACCAGCATCAGCCGCCTGTGGTTACTCTGCGGGATTTCATGCGTCTCAATCCCCCTCTCTTCCACCAGCCTGAACAGCCGCTGGATCCTGATGATTGGCTTCGTGACATCACTCGGCAGCTGGAGTTCGCTAATGTGAGCGCTGCTGATTACGTCAACTTTGCGTCCTATTTCCTGCGTGGCCCCGCTGCTCAGTGGTGGGACACTTACAAGGGCTCGCTAGTTGAAGGGACTGTACTCACCTGGAATGACTTCAAGGCTACCTTCCGTTCTCGTTATGTCCCCCAGGCGATTATGAACCGTATGAAGGCCGAGTTCCGCAACCTCGTTCAGGGCAACAAAACTGTCGAGGCATATCAGAGGGAATTCCTCTGCCTCTCCCGCTATGCTGCAAGTGACCTCCCCAATGATGCAAGTAGGCAAGAGAAGTTCCGTGATGGACTCAACGCAGATCTCCAGCTTGCACTGGCTTTGCACGTTTTCCCCGACTTCGCCACCATGGTGAATCAGACTATCACCCTTGAGACCGCTCAGCTTAAGTTTGGTGGTTCGGCGAAGCGCCTCCGTGATGCTGGCTCATCTTCGGGCACAGCACAGAGGCAACGCGTTTGGCTTCCACACAGTGTGTATCGTCCCCCTGCCCCTGTACCAAGGCCGTCGTATGTTGCACCTCGTCTGCCTCCGCCCCCGCCGAGACAGCCGAAGACTGAGACTGCACCCCTCCGTCCTCAGGATGGCCTGTGCTTCAAGTGCCATCAGACAGGTCACTTTTCCAGAGACTTCCCCCAGCGACAGAGTCAACTGGTAGTTCACCCTGCTGGCCGTGGAAATGGCCGTGGCAACAACAGGACCCCCAACTATAACACTGGGTCTTCTGCTCACACTCGCGGACATGCTTACAACATTAATGTCGAAGAAGCTCAGGAGCAACCTGCTACCGTGATGGGTACCCTTCTTGTTAATTCAGTACCTGCTACTGTTTTATTTGATTCAGGAGCATCGCATTCATTCATGTCGGAAGCATTTGCATTGTCGCATAACTTCATGGTAGAAAATATGGATCCACCGATGGTTGTCCGCACTCCGATAGGCCATTGCCACACCTCCAAGATAGTGCCCAAAACCATCGTCGAAATAGAAGGAATTGAGTTCATTGCTTCTCCCATCCTCCTGAAGTCTTCCACCGTAGACCTCATTCTGGGCATGGATTGGTTGAAAGTCCACGATGCCGCACTGTATTGTGGCACCAGTTCTGTCCAACTTTTTCACCCCTCCAGCGAGATTGTTAACCATACCACCCGGATTACCCGTGATGCTAAAACGCATATCTATATGATGAATGCTCTGAATGTCTCACCTCTTGACGGGATTGAGAACGTTCCAGTCGTTCGTGATTTTCCCGACGTCTTCCCAGAAGAACTCCCGGGAATACCCCCGATCCGTGAGGTTGAATTCGTCATCGACCTGAAGCCTGGCACCGTCCCTATTGCCAAGCGTCCCTATAAGATGCCACCTCACCACCTCCTTGAACTGAAGAAGGAGATCGACGAAGCACTTCACAGAGGATTCATTCGCCCAAGTTCCTCTTCTTGGGGAGCACCTTCGCTCTTTGTCAAGAAGAGCGATGGAACTAATCGTTTGGTCCAAGATTACCGACCCATCAACCAAGCCACCATCCAGAACAAATATCCGCTTCCCCGGATCAACGATCTGTATGATCAACTTGCTGGATCCACGGTGTTTTCGAAACTCGACTTGAGGTTGGGTTACCATCAGATCCGAGTCCGGGAAGAGGACATTCCGAAGACCGCTTTCATTACTCGCTATGGTTCATACGAGTACACTGTCATGTCCTTTGGCTTGACGAATGCTCCAGCCACCTTCTCCCGGTTGATGAACTATATATTCATGGAATACCTCGACAAGTTTGTCGTGGTTTATCTGGATGATATCTTAATATACTCCAAGAATAAAGAGGAGCATGCTGAACATCTTCGTCTTATACTGGAAAAGCTTCGAGAACACAAACTCTACGCTAAATATTCTAAGTGTGAGTTCTGGCTTCCTGAAGTGACCTACCTTGGTCACGTGATTTCCAAGGATGGCATTTCCGTCAACCCAGAACGTATCCAGGCTATTCTTGACTGGACTCCTCCCAAGACTGTCAAGCAAGTCAGAAGTTTCCTCGGACTCGCCAGCTATTGCCGCCGTTTCGTCGAGAACTTCTCCAAGATTGCCAGGCCTCTGACTAACCTGCTTCACAAAGGCGTCAAGTTTGAGTGGACAGATAAATGTCAGGAAAGTTTCCAAGCCCTCAAGGACAAGCTCACTTCTCCCCCAGTGCTTGCTCCGCCTGATACTCAGAAGGAATTCGTGATATATTGTGACGCATCTCGTCAAGGATTAGGTTGTGTCCTAATGCAAGAGCGCAAAGTGATTGGTTATGGCTCTCGTCAATTGCGTGCTCACGAAGATAAGTATCCAACACATGATCTTGAATTGGCAACGGTAATTTCTGCATTGAAGCTGTGGCGACATTACCTCGTCGGTAATCGTTGCGAGATCTACACCGACCACCAAAGCCTGAAGTACCTATTTACTCAACCAGACCTGAATCTCCGCCAGCAGAGATGGCTCGAGACAATAGCCGACTACAACATGGGAATTTCTTACACCCCTGGCAAAGCTAATGTGGTGGCCGATGCTTTAAGTCGTAAAGCTTACTGTAGTGAACTTGAAGTTCAAGTACAACAACCACTTCTGTATGAAGATTTTCAAAAGTTAAACCTCGAGATTGTTCCTCAAGGTTATGCAAATAACCTGGTTATCGAACCGGATCTCGTCAAATCCGTCAAGGGTATACAGTTTTATGATGATTTCGTACACAAGATTAAGCGCGATATCGCCAATGGGAGACCCTCACCCTTCACCGTTGATAGCAAGGGTGCGGCGTTCTACCAGAACCGTTTAGTGGTTACTCACAGCAAGGGCAGGCATGAGAACCTGGATATGACCCCGAAGGTCATGAGAGCGGCTCACGATACCCCGTTGTCCATTCATCCTGGAAGCACCAAGATGTACCAAGACATTCGTCAGCAATTCTGGTGGCCTAACATGAAGCAAGACATTGCCCGATATGTTTCTGAACGTGACGTTTGCCGTCGCGTCAAGGCAGAACATCAAAGACCTGCTGGAACTCTACAACCACTCTCTATTCCTGAATGGAAGTGGGACAAGATCGAGATGGACTTCGTCACTTGTTTTCCCAGATCGCAGAAAGGCCACGATGCTATCTTTGTCGTCATCGACCGCTTCTCCAAGGTTGCCCACTTTCTGCCAGTCAAGGAGACGATCTCTGCTAGTCAGTTGGCAGACTTGTTGTAACACCCTCACTGTCAGTGAACAGTAATCAGGGTTACTGTTCATCTCTACTGTTCAAAACTTTTGTTTGATCAGCTGGTTCAATTCAAATTCAAATTCTCCTTTGATATTGTTGCATACAAGTATGAACCATGGACCTTGATCATCATTGGCCAACTAAAGTCCAAGCCATTTGAAATAAAATTCAAACAAACCCTAAAATGCCTTTTGATGAATATCAAAAATATGGTGACAATAAATCTTTTCCAAAAATCTTGGAACCACTTTTATAAAATCCCAAATAATCATTGGACCATGCCCATGTAATCATTGGTATTTATTGGGCTACTGAAAATTGTAAACAATTAATAACAGTAGCAATTCCAGGCCAATTGCTCATTTAATAATAAAATAAATTAGAAAAAGAGTTTAGAAAAACCCTAAACTTTTTTCGGTACTCTAGGATTATGCTCTACTAATTATGGGACCAAAATGGAATTATATAAAAATGCCTAAGCCAATTAAATAAATGCTAACAGAATTTTACAGAAAAGGAAAAGAACAAAATGGGGCTCTGACTATTGGTCGCACTGGGGCGTAGCCCACCTTCATCCATGCCCACCCCGGCCCACTCCCACCCCTCCCTTATTCTACCTCGTGCTACAGGAGATGCCGACCGTGCCATGGCGACCCGAGCTGCTCGCGCTCAACCCACTCCCCCTCGGTCGCAGCAGTGCCTCGGCGTGGAGAAGAAATATCTACCCCTTGCCCGGAATTTGTGGATCGCAACCTCCCTATCTTCTCTCCACCCGCCCCCTCGTCTGTTTCTCCCACCACCGAGGTCGGCCATGGCGCATCCCCTTCGATCCCGCGACAACCGTCATCCTCCAGCCCCGTGGGCTTGTCCGGCAGCTTCATCACGCTCGTCTGCCTCGCCCTGGTGCTCTAGTTCCTCTCGGGGGGAAACTCGGCGGCCGCATCTAACTCCTGCCCGCCACGGCCACCGCGACGTAACCGCTCGGCCCCCCGCCTCTCTGGGCCCCGTCGGCCCCCTCATGCTCGTCCATGACCTCCCCGGGGTGAGCCTCCCCCATTCCCTCTTCTCCCCGCTCGTTCTGGTGCGCCGGTACGCCGTAGCCCCTAGCTAGCTCCGTCGTGGCTGCCATGGCCATGGCGCACGCTCACCGCACCCATGGCCACGCCACGGCCTGCCATGGACACGCCCGAGCCGTGCCCTGCTCGCCTACTTCGCGCACTGCACCTCCACGCCCCCCTGCTCCGGGCCGCCGCCGTGAACCCCCTCGCCGGCGGGCACGAGTGGGATTAGCCCAAGGCTAACCCCCCTTTACTAATAGCCCCCCCTCCGTCTCTATGAACAGTGGGGCCCAACTCCCCTAATTGCATGTTAAAATAACTAAAAGAAATAAAACCCCATGTGTGAATGACAGTGGGCCCAAGGCCATTAGTTAAGCTAATTTCAAATAACTGGTTGATTAGCTAAACCATGTGACTTACATGTGGTCCAGTGAATTTAGAATAAAAAATATGATTTAATTAGATGACTAGAGGCTGACATGTGGGACCCACTGGTCAGTTGACCAGTCAAAGCCCCAGCCTATGACATGTAGGCCCCACATGTCAGGTTTGACCAGTCAACTGGCACTGTTCTGGATAATGTTTAATTGTTTAATAAAATAAATCCAGTAAATGTTTAAATATGAATAAAACTTTGAAATTGAATATCTTTTAAACCGTAACTCCGATGAAAATAATTTATATATCAAACTTGATCAAAAAAATATAACGAATACGGATACGCTATCCGTATGTCTACCACCCCCCTCTAACGTACCGAACATCGACATCCCCCCCCCTTCGGGCCGTCTGTCGATAATTCCCGGTGCCGGTAAAAACCTGCCGGATGAATTTATTTCGAACACGAAAGTTGTTCGGAATAGATCAACTAGCACGGATACACCCCCTTATGTTTGTCCGGTACCCACGACACCTCCGGCTTGATCCTTCCCCCTCCGGACACCCTGTCCGGTAATCATCCGGAGCCGGTAGTTCATCCTCAGATGAATTACCGCTCCGAGCAACGTGCATTGCACTGCGTTAGAACACCGTTAACATTTCATCTGTCATATCATGCATCTGTTTGTATATGCTTGCTGTGTATTTACTGTTCCTTCCCCCCCTTAATCTCCGATATACCCCGCTGTTGCCGTTGACTACACCGCTGCTGAGTACGACTACTTCGTCGACGACCCTACCCCTACCGTCGAGCTTGCAGGCAAGCAGAGCCATTCTCTTCCCCAGATATCGCCTATCTTTCCGTACATTTCTTGCACTAGGCATTGTTACTGCTGCTGCTACGTTACAATCCTATTCAATTGCATAGCCTGTTTTTGTCGCCCCTTGATGTACCTCTTTTATCCTATGCTGCCTATTATTATTATGCATTATTCAGCAGTGAGCCCTGCGCATTGTTAGCTAGGATTAGATAGAGGGCCGTGATCATTCAGGGGAGTGAACGCGGATATAAATATTATAACTGCACAGGTACGATACAATGCAGACACCGTCTAAGGCCCCTATCTGGGTTATGCCTAGTCACCTCAAGTGTGAGCTATCAAGGAGTAATCCTTGTACTCCACTCGAGGCTGACTTTGTCTTACCGCCTTAGGGTCTTGAACAACGGTTGTCCTTCAGGTAAGAAGTCGGGCGACCCAACGGTGCCCGCGAGTGGTATTGCGACGGGACGACAGGGAGGGTACGACCAGTGTACCGGTGTGCTTGGCCCCTGGTCGTTGGCCGCGAGAGTTACCAAACCACGAAAGTCGAGCTTCTCTAGGAGCACACGCGAGACAAGGTAAGGAGACGGTTCACCTTGTTGGTAACCGCAGTGACTTGGTGGGACGACGGGGCAGGCACCGATGTACTGGTGGTCCTGGCTGCTGTCGTTGTCCGCGGGTCGGTTAAGTCGAGGCAACGATAACGGTTGTCACGCAGGTTAATTAAAATGCTAAATGGTTCAGTGAATGTCTTGAGTTGGCTATATGCCATGTACGCACTACCTACCCGTGGGAATTACGAGTTATGGGCTCCTCTGCTTCGTAGTGTCGTCCGAGGACTCTTCAGACGTCAGCAGTACCGCGGCCTGCGCCGGGAAGTGGTGTTGTCTTATTTGCTCGCGCGGTGGTGTATTATTTGGATTTGCTTTAACTTCACCGGCCAGCCACGCACCGTGCAGGAGTACGTTCGGGTTGGGGTCCAAGGCCCGGCGTACTTAGGATTTAGACCGGCGGATGGCCTCTCTGTTGAGTTTGAAAGATGGGCTATGAAGTGTCGGATAGCCTCGGTGGAGCGTTCCCTAACAAGGTTCCCGCCACCCTGGAGATCCGTGCGTGTAGCGTAACACAAGTGCACCCCTGCAGGGAAGATTAATCTATTCGAATAGCCATGTCCACGGTAACAGGACGCTTTATGCTGAAGCTGGATCTTACCACTAGAAACTATTATTATTAAACTGTATGGTTCCGGGTTTTCTTCCTCGCGGGGATGTCGAGGAGGTGAACTCGGAGGCATTGTTAATTATTACAACTTATTATTATACAATGCTGCAGCAACTTCTGCTGCATTGTTACTTTATGCTTTATATAAACTGTTGGCTGATTCTTACCTCATGCTACAACACATCGTCGGAAGATGCTAGTCTTCGTTAGGCCTAGCTTCTTACCCTTGCTCTAGATTTCTGTCTTCAGTCCACTATATACAGCCTTTTCTTTCCGTTGATACAATGCATATTGTTTAGTATCGGACGTAAGACTCGCGGGTATACTAGATACTCACCTGCTTTATTTCCTTTACTGTTTTGCCTGATCGGCCGCTGCAGTCGACGTTGGAGTCCAGGAGCAGGAGATCCCCGATGCCGACCACCGCAACATGAAGATCCCCGATGCCTTCTACGAAGTCGAGTTCCCCGTTGACCAGGAGTAGCTTGGAGGTTCCCAGGCAGGAGGCCTCGCCTTTTCGATCGAGTGTTGATTTTGTGCTAGCCTTCTTAAGGCAACCTTGTATCCTTGTGTCTGTACCCAGATACTATTGCTTCCGCTGACTTTGTGCTCTCGAGCTGTTGTATTAGAGCCCTCGTGGCCCCTGGCTTGTATTAAACAACTTGTATTATTTTATTTGTAGAGTTGTGTTGTGATATCTCACCGTGAGTCCCTGATCTTGATCGTGTACCTTGCGTGTATGATTACTGTACACGGTCTGATTTTGGGGGCGTCACACTTGTATGTTTCCAGAATCGTGTCGCTCCACGGTATTCCGTTGGAGATTAGTTTCCAAGAAGCTATGGGCACGCATCTGAATTTCAGCACCTCCTATCACCCTCAGTCGCAAGGACAAGTCGAACGAGTTAATCAAGTGCTTGAAGATATGCTGCGAGCTTGTGTCATCTCCTTCGGTAAGAAATGGGAGGAATCTCTTCCATTTGCTGAATTCTCGTACAACAATAGCTATCAGGCTAGTCTGCAGATGGCTCCCTTCGAAGTTCTCTATGGACGTAAGTGTCGAACCCCTCTTAATTGGTCAGAAACTGGGGAACGAACCCTCATTGGTCCGGACATTATTCAGCATGCCGAAGATCAGGTTCGCGTTATTCGTGAACACTTGAAAGCTGCTCAGTTCGTCAAAAGAGTAACTATGACCGCAAGCACAAGGAAATGGTCTATCAACCTAGTGAATACGCGTACCTCCGTGTCACTCCCATGAGAGGCACTCACCGCTTCGGGATCAAAGGCAAGTTAGCTCCTCGCTACATTGGCACGTTCCGTATCCTTGCCAGGAGTGGACCAGTGGCATACCGATTGGAATTGCCGCCAAACCTCTCTCAAGTCCACGATGTCTTCCACGTGTCGCAACTCCGTCGCTGCTTCAAGGACCCTATTCGTGAAGTGGAGCATGATATGATCGAGCTGCAACAGGACTTGACTTATCAAGAACATCCGAGCCGCATTCTCGATCAGTCTGAACGCAAAACCCGCAACAAGGCGACGAAGTTTCTCAAAGTTCAGTGGTCGAATCATTCTGAAGATGAAGCCACTTGGGAACGCGAAGATCGTCTTCGTGAAGAATACCCCGATCTTTTCCCCTCCACCACCTAAATTCTCGGGACGAGAATTCTTGTAGTGGAGGAGATTTGTAACACCCTCACTGTCAGTGAACAGTAATCACTGTTACTGTTCATCTGTACTGTTCAAAACTTTTGATTGATCAACTGGTTCAGTTCAAATTCAAATTCTCCTTTGATATTGTTGCAAGCAAATATGGACCATGGACCTTGATCATCATTGGCCAACTAAAGTCCAAACCATTTGAAATAAAATTCAAACAAACCCTAAATGCCTGTTGATGAATATTAAAAATATTGTGACAATAAAATATTTTCCAAAAATCTTGGAACCACTTTTATAAAATCCCTAATAATCAGTAGATCATATTAAAACTATAATGGGAGTTTATTAAAATGTTTACTAATTTAATCAAAACCAATCAGTGTCAAATCAGTGGCATTTAATCCCATTTAAATAAAACGAAATTGCAAATGATTTTATTTTTGTCCCAATCTTTTTGTGGCATCATCGTACTGTGTAACACTAATTGGTGCAAGTATAATATTTTAGAAAAATCAAAACATAGCTAAACAAAATACAAACAGAGAAAAGAAATTAAACAGAAAAGAAAAGGAAAAATAAAACCCCACCTAATCAACCCCCCACCTCACTGGGCCACCAGCCCACTAACCCCCAACTAGCCGCAGCCCACCTGCCCCGAAAACGGCCCACCCGGCCTCCCCCACCCGTCGTCTCCACTGTGCAGCCCCCCCACCCCCGTGTCGACCATCCCGTGGCCGGGCACCATGGCCGTCGACGTGGAGGCCATCGGCGACCCCCCCCCCCCCCGGCGACTACACGTCGCGGACGGCGCCCCCTGCCCCTCAACCCTAACCCTAGACGCCCCACAGCCCCCCTGTGCCCCTCCCCACCTCGCCCCGCGCCCTCACCAAGCTCGGCCATCGCCACCAGCAGCGCACCACCGCGGCGAGAGGGCACGCCGGACCGCGTCGTGTTGTCCTGGAGTTGCGCCTCTTTCGTCTTCGACGCCTACGCCATCGAATCGAAGCCGGGACCCCCCCCCCCCTCGCACCACCACGTCGCTGATTCCCCCCTCTGCATCGCCGTGGAGCTCCTCCAAATTCAAGCCAGCCCGCGCCTTCGCCACGCACACTGCCACCTCGACTTGCTCGCGGTGAGCTCACGCTCCAAACTCCCCTGTCCTCATCGAGTTTAGCCCGCCCCCTCGTCGTTCCCGTCGAGCCGTGGACCATCCGCCGCGAGAGGTCTTCGCCGTCGCCGATGAAGGTCGTCCCAGCCCGCGCCAACTGCACAGAACGACGCGCGGCGAACCCCCCCCCCCCCCTTTCGACCGAGCCGGGGCGCGCACCAGTTGGTGCCCTGTGGCGACCAGGAGCCCCCTCACCGGACCTCCTGTGTACGTCGTCGCCGGCGACCCCCCCTGGTCACTGCCATGCGGGGCCCGTGGTCAGATCCACTGTTAGCGCTAATTAAACGTGGCCACTGCCACTTACATGCGGGTCCCACCCCCCCCCCTCTAATCCCTCTGTTAATAAAACTGGAGATAACCCCCCCCCCTGTGTATGACAATTGGGCCCCATGCCTTTTAAAAGATAATTAAACAGATATTTACTTATGTGTGTATGACAACTAGGCCCCACTGCCTGTTAGATTTTAATAAATAGATTTATTCACTGCTAGTGTATGACATGTGGGTCCAGGGTAATTTAAATTTAATTAAAATGTTTAATTAGCATGTGAGGCTGACCAGTGGGTCCCACTGGTCAGGTTTGACCAGTCAACACTGTTCTAGATAATGTTACTAAAATAATAAAAGAAATTATTAAAAAGGATTTTTAATGTTTTAAAATTGATTAAACTTATAAAATCAATATCTTTTAATCCGTATATCGGATCGAAAAACTTTATACATCAAAATTGATCAGAAAATTACAACGAATAAGAATACGCTATCCATACCCTCACCACACCCCCCTAACACACCGATCATCATCATTCCCCCCTCCGGGCTGTCTGTCGATAATTCCCGGTACCGATAAAAAGTACCCGAATGAATTTATTCCGAACACGAAAGTTGTTCGGAATAGTTCAACTAACACGGATACACCCCCCTTATCTTTGTCGGAGATCCACGACACCTCCGGCATGAACCCTTCCCCCTCCGGACACCCTGTCCGGTAATCACCCGGAGCTGGCAGTTCATCCCCGGATGAATTCCCGCTCCGAGCAACGTGCTTTGCACTGCGTTAGAACACCGTTAACTTTGCATACGTCATGCCATGTATTTGTTTGTATATATTGCTTTGTATTTACTGTTTCTCCCCCCCTTTATTCTCCGGTAGATCCCGCTGCTACCACCGACTACACCGCTGCCGGGTACGACTACTTCGTCGACGACCCTGCCCCTACCGTCGAGCTTCCAGGCAAGCAGAGCCATTCTCTTCCCCCGATATCGCCTATCTTTCCGTACATTTCTTGCACTAGGCATGGTTACTGCTGCTGCTACGATTACAATCCTATTCAATTGCATAGCCTGATTTTGTCGCCCCTTGATGTACCTTCCTTTATCCTATGTTGCATATTATTACTTATGCATTTTTCAACAGTGAGCCCTGCGCATTGTTAGCTAGGATTAGATAGTGGGTCGTGATCGCTCTGGGAGTGAACACGGATACAATATATACAACTGCACAGGTACGGAACAAAGCAGACACCGCCAAAGGCCCCTATCTGGGTTATGCCTAGTCACCTCAAGTGTGAGCTGTCAAGGAGTAATCCTTGTACTCCACTCGAGGCTGACTTTGTATTGCCGCCATAGGGTCCTGGACAGCGGTTGTCCTTAAAGGTAAGAAGTCGGGCGACCCAACGGTGCCCGCGAGCGGTATATCGTCGGGAACGACAGGGAGGGTACGACCGACGTTACTGGCGTGCTTGGCCCCTGCTCGTATCTCGCGAGAGTTACCAAACCACGAAAGTCGAGCTCTACCAAGAGCAAACGCGAGACAAGGTAAGGAGACGGTTCACCTTGTTGGTAACCGCAGTGACTTGGTGGGACGACAGGGCAGGCACCGATGTACTGGTGGTCCTGACTGCTGTCGTTGACCGCGGGTCGGTTAAGTCGAGGCAACGATAACGGTTGTCACGCAGGTTAATTAAAATGTTAAATGGTTCGGCGGATGTCTTGAGTAGCCTTTTGGCTTGTACGCACTACCTACACGTGGGATAAGGAGTGTGGGCTCCCCTGCATCGTAGTCTCGTTCGAGGGTCTTCAGACGTCAGCAGTACCGCGGGCTGATTGCCGGGAAGTGGTGTTGTCTTCTCTTGCTCGAGCGGTGTATTTGTATTTGCTTTGATTTTGCTTCACCGGCCAGTCACGCACCGTGCAGGAGTACATTCGGGTTAGGGTCCAAAGCCCGGCGTACATAGGATATAGTTCGGCGAATGACCTCTCTGTTGATTGCCGAAGGATGGGCTACTTTGTGTCGGATAGCTTTGGTGGAGTGTTCCCTAACAAGGTTCCCGCCACCCTGGAGATCCGAGCGTCGTAGAGTCACGCCAGTGCACCCCTGCAGGGAAGATTAATCTATTCGAATAGCCGTGTCCACGGTAACAGGACGCTTTATGCTGAAGCTGGATCTTACCACTAGAAACTATTATTAAACTGTATGGTTCCGGGTTCTCTTCCTCGCGGGGATGTCGTGGAGGTGAACTCGGAGGCATTGTTAATTATTACAACTTATTATTATACAATGTTGCAGCAACTTCTGCTGCATTGTTACTTTATGCTTTATATAAACTGTTGGCTGATTCTTACCTCATGCTGCAAGACATCGTCGGAAGATGCTAGTCTTCGTTAGGCCTAGCTTCTTACCCTTGCTCTGGATTTCTGTCTTTCAGTCCACTATATACAGCCTCTTCTTTCCGTTGATACAATGCATAATGCTTAGTAGCGGACGTAAGACTCGCGGGTATACTAGATACTCACCTGCTTTATTTCCTTTACTGTTTTGCCTGATCGGCCGCTGCAGTCGACGTTGGAGCCCAGGAGCAGGAGTACCCCGGAGGCGGATACTACTACGTCGAGACCCCCGCTGACCAGGACCAGGAGTAGTTTCGGAGGCTCCCAGGCAGGAGGCCTTGCCTTTTCGATCTGTATCTCTGATGTTATTTGTGCTAGCCTTCTTAAGGAAAAACTTGACTAACTATGTCTGTACTCCGATATTATGGCTGGTATAACTTATGTATTCGGGTCCGCGTGACCCCCTTTATTGTAACATATTGGTTTATCCTTTTGTGTTAGTGTTGTGCTGTGATATTCTCACCATGGCACCCTAATCTCAGCCGTGTACCCTGCGTGTATGATTATTGTACACGGATTGATTTTAGGGGCGTCACACCCAGCCAAGCACCATGACGGCGAGGTTCCGTGGGGCACCGCCCAAGGATGAAAATCACCACGACTCCCAGTCGTAGCACTGGACAGGGGTCCCTCCTCGTGCACTCCCACTCCACCAGATCAGCTCCATCGGCCTCCCAGGGCCACGCCCGTAGCACCTCTGCGCCAGAGCCGGTTACCACCAGCGCGGCAACCGGCCCGGCCACCATCGCAGCACCACTGCGCCCACCTCCCGCTCCCCCCGCCCAGATTGAGAAGCAGGGACACATCAACCTCAACCGACGCATCGTCGCGTCGTCCCTCGATGAAGCCCACGCAGACGGCAACTACGACCCAATCCACGTAGCCCGCGTCGGATCTGTGCGCTCGCCAGACCGCAACACCACCTCACCCCAGTCCCCACGCGCGTCAGATCTGCGCCTGCGAGGCCAGCGCGCTCGCCCACGCTGTCGCGTAGCGCCGCTCCGAGCGCCTGCTCGAGCCCTCTTCCGCGTGCAGCACGAACCCTGCGCCGGAGCAGCCTGCCGAGCCAGCCGTCGGCGACCTCCGCGACGCCCCTTGGCCACCCCACCGCCATTGATCTCGAGGAGCAAGGCCCCGCCGCCGCCCGCGCCACACGGGCTTTGCCCGGCGACGCCCTCTGGTGGCGGCGAGGGTACTGCAGGAGGTAGAGGAGGCCCGCCGCTGGCCAGATTTCGCGTCCCGGTGCGGCCGTAGAGTCGCACGGGAGCGAGAGTCGCGGTGTCCAGAACTTGGTCAAACTTTAAAGAGTTTGACTTAAGACATTTCTAATATGTAGAGTAAAAAGAATACATGAGATATCTAGACCGCACAACCCTGCATCAAGATGTGTGCATGCTAAAGCAATTTCTTTCACCTGGTTTCATGGGATGTGTTGTTTAAAGTCGAACATAGTCAACATCAACATATATCTCTGTTAAACGGCTCAAAATGTTTAGCGCCATGGCCGATACCTACATGTATGCGTGTCCCCGGCAAATAAAGATATGAGATGTATATTCTGCGTGTAGATTTCGCCAATAACTCGAACTACCATGTCAAAAAAATTGATGTATGGACCTATGAACGATAAATCAATCGAACAACTGTGCTGATTAAGCCAGGAGGCAAATCGTGTGCGAGCGTTGGGCCGGCCGACGCCGTGACTCCCGTGGACGCATGCATGTACGTATCCTACACAACAAATCAACAATCATGGTTGTCCATGGCGTATACGTGTTTGAACGATGGACAGAGATACGAGCACGTAGGTTTCCACCCGCATTTATTGTTTGTATATGTACTGATGTTGGTATGAAACTATAGATAATCAATCGGGACGCGCTATGCGTCTACCGGTTGAAAACACTGAAAATTTTGTCGTCCGGTTGATCGTACAATCTGTCAATGCTAAACGGTCAGAATTTTTTGCAGCGTGGTGTTAAAATTTTCGAACGTTTCACGTGAGGACTAGGGCCCGCACTGCTGTTTAGTGGACTCAGTCAGTTCCTATACAATAAGTCTAAAGATGGTAAAGGAATATTCTTTGCAACATGGTGCTTGTTGCGAAGCTCCTTTACAACAGGATGCTTATTGCGGAGTTTTTTTTATGCAAAAAGAATTTTTGTAGTCATCGTTGAATTTAGCATATCACCTAAAACATTCTTTGCAACACGATGTTTGTTGCGAAACTCCCTTGTGACATAATGCTTGTTGCGGAACTTTATTTGCACGCATAGATTTTTTTTCTTTTGCAACCCGATGCTTGTACGACAAAAAAATATTATGAACCCTCTTTGTAACACGAATGATGTTGCTAAGCCTTTTTGCAACAACATCTTTGTTGCGTTTAATGAATTTGCAACGCACACCTCATTGCAAAAAAAATTGAACCGCTCGAAAATGTTTGCAACATCTATTTTGTTGCGCTCAAATGCTTTGCAACAAGCAGCTTGTTGCAAAGATCTATTTTTGCTTTAAATACGTGGCGCAAAGAATGTTGAAGCTCTAAACACACACGGCACAAAAGAAACCTGGCTACAAAAAACAACGCACGTACAAAAAATCAAAGCAAGAAATGGCTGCAAAGAATAAGTGCTAAGAAAATCATGATTAGTTGATCCAATGATGAAGCACACGGCGGACCCACGCGACAAAATCAGCCGTCTGTATAGTATATTTTCTCTAATCAATCACGTGAACAGCTAACCGCATGTGCAAATTAAGTCCGAGCATGTGCTATGTAATTAACATAACATACTTATCAGTTTGAGATTTGATTTTTCGCAAAAAGAAACGAAGAGAGTATCATTTAATTAATAAAAAAATTGTGATAACTTAGCTAGTTACTGTAACAACACACATACCAAATCAAACTAAATTTATAGACTAATAAATAAAGTTTTACATGACACCATAAATATATTACTATTCATTATGAAAATAGTAAGTAACATAGTTACTAGTCTAAGTTAGACTCCATTATGATAAGCCTTAGGCTGATCATAGTGAAGTAATTTATGTAGTATCATCACACATTTTAATACAAGTTTACTAATGTGGTACTCCCTCCGTCCCATAGTGTAGTACTCCCTCCGTCCCATAGTGTAGTACTCCCTCCGATCCATAATAAGTGTCGCTCATCTAGTATAAAGTTTGTACTATCTTAATACAAAATGAGCGACACTAATTGTGGATCGGAGGGAGTATCATTTTGCAAACTATCATAGTTTGCAAAATGATACTACATTATGGAACGGGGGAATATGTGTTAATGAGTAAAAAAGTGCTTGTAAGTTGTAACTAGCCCTTGTTCGGATGTCCTCCGCTCTTGGTGCGGAAGGGGAGGGTTCACAATATAATTTTGTTGAGTGGGTAAAAGTGTGCTCCAGATTTTTCGAGAGTGGAGCGGAGTATAATTTTGTGGAGTGGGTAAAAGTGTGCTCCAGATTTTTCGAGAGTTGAGCGGAGCAGAGTGAAACCGAACGCGCCCTTTGTCTATAGCTAAACAAATAAGATGTTGCATAACATCACAAATATGTTACTTTCTATTATGGAAAGTATTAACATAAACTAGTACAGTACTCTCTTCGTTTTAAAATAACTGTCTCAACTTTGTATTAACTCTAGTACAAAATTGTACTAAGGCTACGACAGTTATTTTGGAACGAAGGGAATAACATATATCATGTTACTAGTCTAAGACTCTTACTCCCCACTATGACCAGCCTTAACATTTTAACATTGTAACAAAGGGACTTTTACCTGTCCAAATCATCATAC
Source organism: Bromus sterilis (assembly GCA_950022295.1). Classification (NCBI taxonomy): domain Eukaryota; kingdom Viridiplantae; phylum Streptophyta; class Magnoliopsida; order Poales; family Poaceae; genus Bromus; species Bromus sterilis. The sequence goes on along the minus strand of OX465596.1, from coordinate 318,295,730 downwards.
TGCACTAAATGTGTGCATTGTCTATAAGATATGTATTAAACCTCCAATATTGAAGAGAAATTTCACTCGAAATACCCATGTTATCAAAGATTTGTGCAGCTCATACTCTCTCGACGCCACTTAGTTTTGCTGTTATAAATAAATTGCATCCACGTGAAAAAACATATTCCAGCATGACATGGAGAAATACCAAAAATGATGGTAGTATCAGCGCACACAATCAATTTGTTCGACCTTGATTATCAACAAAAGTAGCTTTGTGAGTATTAACAGAAGCTCCAATACACAATGACCGTGCTACAAAGTGGCCTCGCCATCAACTCAACGCAATGAAACCATGCGGCAACCATACTCGTAAGTTGTTTCAGTACTTGACTAGCAGATTGGTCAAGATGATGACAGTATCAGGGGAAAAGCTGTAGACCCAGGAAAGAACTTATGGCGCAAGCCTCTGTGGGTCACGAGGGAAAAGGGATGTCTTCCTGATGTTGTTGAGGGCGCAGAACAGCATAACGACTCTCTCCAAGCCAACCCCGAAACCGCCATGAGGAGGTGCACCATAACTGTAATTGTAAGTATTGAGTACCAAAGTTATATGTATAGCATTGAGATGGACTATTATTGGAACATAAGTATATAGTAAATACTGCAATGTTAGAAATTGCCACAATGAGACCAGAACAAACCTAAATGATTCAATGTACGATGCGATAGTACTTGCATCGATTCCACACTCGATTGCGCGTTTCCTCAGAAGTTCAGGCGTATGTATTCTTTGTGCTCCAGAGATAATTTCCTCACCTATCATACAAATAAAATTGGTTCAAAATCAGACTTAAAACTAACAGCATTCATGCTAATATACTTGAATATAGCAAAGTTTAATATGCAAGATCCCAAAAGAAAATATGCTTGTTTAAGGTATTTGTTCGTATAGATGGGAGATCTTTTCTTCAGTATACGGTATACCAGTATGTCCTTTTTTGTCTTGAACTATTGATAGACAGAGGAAACAAGCCACCAAACCTAGAGTAGGACCGTAGGACGATGTTAGCTATCAGTCTATGTCCTACCTAGACTACAAACTGGTCAGGAGTCAGTGGATAGTCTTTACTGTTAACGCGAACGCCTACATAAATAGAGGATGTGAGCATGTATTGTTCAAGTGAGAGCGATGGTTGGTCTTTTCTCTCCCAAAGTTCTCTCATCCGGGCTATGCCTATATAGATACTCTCAAAACCCTAATCTCTTACAAGGCATGCAATCTGGAGTCTGGACATCTTCTGCACAGTACGTATCCCATCATAAAGCAAGGTTCATGAGAAGGTTGATCTTGATCATCATCATTTTGTATAAATTATTTACCTGAGGCAGAGGAACTGATCTCAACATCTCCCTATAATTACGACCTGTTGGAATAAACACTAATTCGACGATTGTTATTTTGTCGATCCCGAAGATTTTGTTTTCTGCATCTGACTGGAGAGCTCATGCACAATACAACACCACTCCTATCATTCCATGGCTCTAGATATCAAAGAATATGTATTAAGAAACAGTGCCAGGCAGAAATGGTCCTGCTCAGTATATAATGGCCATTGTGAGTTACAGTAATCTACCCATCTAATCCAACAGCTCTGCGATGATGTCTACATGATTCTATTATAGATTACAACATTCATTCCAAAATACATCTGATTCAACAATTCTGAAATTAACTTTGCACCATTTTTTGTGCCTCAAGACTTGTGTAATATATGCCCTTGGGCTATGCAATAGATGTAAGTTATTCGAAACAAATCCAATTGAAATAAGCAAACAAATGTGGTTAATATTGTCATTTCTAGATGTGTCTTGGATCTTGTCTCAGTATACAAGAAATTTGTCACCCAGCTTTGTGATATTCATGCATTTTTTTTGTTTGAAACGAGTACTTACTAAATAAAATTGTTTGACGCTGATAATAATATTTAAGATGCCAAAATGATTTAATTTTACTAAACGGAGAGGTGGTACCACAGTATTAGTATAATCTAGCTGGTTAGTGAAAATTTCTCAGGAGGACTGAAAGACATAACTCAATGCATACTTCTGAGCAATTGTAAACTCTTGCTGGGGTTAAAAAAGGAAAGTCGTACACTTTCTGTAATTGTTTTATCAAGTAGTATAAGCGACTAGCTGAAAACAGAGTCAACAGTGACACATGGATCTACTAAGCAAACTTAATTCCTCACCGATTACGAACAAAAATATTTCGTAGGCTGTATCTAGACAAAAATGAAGATAACTAAATAGAATAACAAACATTTTGCAATTTTGCACCAACAAGAAACCAAAGAAAATTATGTCCTCAAATGTATAAAACTAACAAAAAATCTATGCCCGTCAGCCCATGCAACTGGAATCACAAGCCACACAACTTCTTTGCTAGTATTGTAATAATTAATTTAATGCACACCTCGAATGAAGACATCAAAAGAGTTGCTGTAAGCTGGACCATCGTAGCAAGGCATGGTGTAGAAAGGGCGTACAGCCAAAGGATATCGATAGAGAATGAAAAATTCAGTGCCATACCTACAAATAACAGTTAAGTTGAGTTATTGAAATTAAGTGATACAATTACATAACTGCAGTAGAATCTACATACTTCTCCTTAACAAGCCGACCAAGTTTCTTCTCAGCTTCAGTGTTGAGGTCCCCCATAGGCTCAATTTCAGTTCCAGCTTCCTGCCAGAGAGACAAGTCATCAATAAATCTTGTCTCACCAAACTTATAAGAGAGTTCTTGATAACTGCCAGCTTTTGACTGGGACTGGGTTTGGAAGAAAATTAATCCCTTGTTTCAAAATGTTAAGCAAATCGACCTATGATGTAATTATTTTTCATCTACGGAGAAACCATTCTGCTGGTGATGCAAGAAAAGACTGCCAATTTCTGCTAGTTTTTCAGCTGACAAGAAAACATGATAATGGTCAAGCTGCAAGTACCAGAAAAATTGTTGATACACACCTCAAATTGGTACAAAACATGCAAAATGTCAAAATATCAATTCATATATGCTGTCTTATTCAGTATTATTCGAATTTTGAAGATCATATAACCACTCCAGAGAACTATTAACGGTATATTTTTCGTTCCATGAGGCTCTCAACTAGGACAGTTCAATCAAAACGCCAAGTAATATAGTTGTGCCATTAAAGTTCTAACATCAATTATACTGTGAGAACACAAAAGAGCATGTTGTATACAAGTGAATGTCACGATAATGATGAAATAGACATAAAAGTACAAGTTAGTACCTTCAGCATTTGAATCCCTTCCTCGTACGTTAGCTTCAAGGTTTTCTCTAGGTACTGTTAAATTATAAGAAGTTGAGACAGTAATGTGAGCAAAGCATACATATAACAACGCAAAACAATAAGGAGTAATGTTTTACCTTCAGAGGTTCAAATGGATACTGCCTATTTATTGCCTCGAGATCCTTCTGACAATTTTCATTCAAGTGTTTGAATATTGCTACAAATAAGCCATCTATGATATCACAAACCTGTACACAAGAATCAGTACTTGGTCAGCATCACTTCAGTAGATGAACTAAATATTTCTTTCCTCCAAATCATCCTTACCTCAAAGTAATGCTCCTTAATCTCCATTTCCGCATCCAGCCCAATAAACTCACACAGATGCCTGTGAGTGTTTGACTTTTCAGCTCTAAATACGGGCCCAACCTCAAACACACGGCCAAAGCCACCACATATGCTCATCTGCTTGTATAATTGAGGAGATTGTGCCAAACAAGCAGGCTGGCCATTGTACTCCAGCTTGAATACAGATGCACCACCTTCACTTGATCCCCCAATCAACTTTGGACTGTGGATCCCAATAAAATTCTTTGACAACAAGAAATCCCTGAATTTCTGCATGTGTATCCAAAAATTCATTACATGTATGGACCAAAAGAAGAAAATAAAAAATACATGCTACAGAAAGATATAATAAAATTTAGCTGCATGAGATGACACATGAATATGACCAATATAAGCATAGTTTTGACAAACAATACTTCATGCTACATGTTAAATAATGGATTGCGCAAGGTGCAGTTAGACAAAACAAAAGCCCGATGTCCAGGTGCATCTAGCTAGTAGACGGAGATATGAGATGAAAGAATGAACGGTGACCATGTAACAGAACATGGTAGTTGTTACAGCAGCATGCCTTACTGCATGAATGATCATCAGTCAGTCAGTAAAAACAAGGACAAATACTCACGTTCTCAACTTGGCATTGGATGCTGAAGATTGCTTGATTCGCAGGTGTACGTATATCAATTGCACGATAGTTCAAGCGTGTGTCCTGGAGAACACGTACCAGCTTCTCTCCAGTCTGTAACCATGGCAAGGATAAGAATCATAGAACAAAAACTGAGCGCTTCCTGCAAAGAGGAAGGGGGCAAATTAAAGAATCCGGAAGGGACGTACTTGTTCAGCCTTATCAAATTCTGCTTCACTACGTGCTGCATCCTCGAGGTTGATCGGAAGTGTGGGGATCGCCCTATTGACGCAGTAGACCTTCCTAACCTGAATCTCGACCTGCCAAGTAACACAAACAATTGATCAGCTAGACACAGCACGAAGAGAACCCAAACAAACCGAGGATGTTAACGTACACGCACTTGACGTTCTAAATTAGATTAGACGAGAATAATTCGAAACAAATAAGGAAGGTGGCGTGCGATGAGTGACCTGCTGCGTGGTAGCCTTGAGGGGGTCCTTGGGAAGGGTGACGACGCCCTCGACATCGACGATGCTCTCCTTGCTGAGGGAGGTGGCGAAGCGCACCATCTGCGTGCTGACCCCGGCGTCGGCGCTGGCGACGAGCACGCACTGCACGGTGCTGGTTCTCTGGCGCAGCACGACGAAGGCCATCTTCTTGCTGACGGGGCGCAGCGTCTGCGCGAAGCCGCGGATGAGGACGGAGCGGCCCGCGGCGGCCTCGTCGAGGTCGCAGATGTCGGTCCAGGACCTGCCGGAGATGACCTTGGACTGGATCTCCTCGACGGGAACATCGCCGTAGTTGGCTGCGAAGGGGTCGTCTGCTTCCGCCTGCGGCTGCTGCTGCTGCTGGCGCTGCGACGCCTTCCCGGCCTTCTCGGCCTTCTTCGCGTCCTTCTTCAGCTGCTTCTTGCTGATGGTTGCGGCGGAGAGGTCGGCGGAGAGCTCCTCCGTGGAGGCGGAGGCGGAGGCGGAGGCGAGCGGCGGCTCCGACGACATCGCGGCGGTGGCGGCGAGGGGAGGCAGGGATAGGGTTTAGCGCGGTCAGCCGGTGGAGGAATATGGGAGATGGTGGCGGCGAGGGGATGGTGGAGGGGGGAGCTTGACCCTTAGTGGACTGGGCTTAACTTAAGGTTGGTGTATAAAGCCCACCGGCTCACCCGTCTGCTGTATTGACTGACTTTTCTATATCTATACTACTATAAATCTATATCTATACTACTATAAAACAAGCAAACATTTTCTTTTCTAAATCCACCCCGCTATGTGTACCCAGGCTAATTTATACCGTCAGATTGTTCCACTTAATGAGATCTAACGCTTTATATGCATCTGACTCGAGGCCAGAATTGCACGTAGCAATTAACCTTGACGGACGATACTCTGCCGAACAGAGAAAACTTTCCATGACACGCCTAGTCCAAAAAAAACTACCTCGCACGATCCCCGCCTCCCCACGCAACGGTGCCCGATCTGCTCCCCGTCGCCCTTCTACCTCGGGCTCCTCCTCGACGGCCAGTGCAAATCCATCTGGAGGGCCGGTAAGGTAAACTTGGACTCACCCGATCTAGACTCCTAGGTCGTTGTCCCCCAAGGCCCCACCCAACCATGGGGCGACTGGATGAGGATGGTGAAGCCATGCGGCGGCTGTGGATGGGCTGGACGACGTTGGGGCTCACGGCGACGCCCATAGGAGGACTCGATCCGCTGCCCCGTTAATCTCATGATGTAGCAGATGTCGTTGACCGGTGTTCAGGGAGTGGCTCCCTGGCGACGACCTCCTCCTGCTTTGAAGGCTGCATATTGTACCATTTATCCATGAGCGTTCCGTTAAGTTAAGGCGTCACCACAACACGGCGATGGAGGCCACGTTCCTGGACATGTCCACATGAGATTAGAGGCTGCTCAGACCACCGGGCATAGTTGAAATCTTGAAGCTCTAGGGTTCTGGGAACAGTGTGTCTTGATGCTTGCGATGTGTGCAAAAAAGAGATGGCATCGTCTGAGATAGATTTGCCCTTTTCAATGGCAGTATTGGGGTCGTTGTTCACTTCCCTTTTGTTGTTATGTAGAGGCCACGAAGTTAGCTGCAGAGAAGAAGGATGCAGATACAAGAGATTATCACGTAAGCTATGGCAGACAGATAAAAGAATTAGATACTGGCTGATGCTTTAACCTACAGCAAGTTAGCAACACGTACACATACAGAAACGAGTTGCCCAAGCTCACAGGTGGATTGAAGATGACAACGCACACACAAGAAACACATTAGTATTTCTACTCATGTGCGGATGGGTATGTAACTGATGCTCTTAATTCTAACATATATATGCTATAGAAAGCACTTTCAGGTTTCTTGTGTCTTTTTTTCCTTTTTTATTAAACTCGGTCTTTTCTATAAGAAAATCTCATATACTATGTTAACACAATTTACCTTTTCATTTAAGGCATCTCTAAAATTGTTATTTTTTTGTATTTCAGTACAGAATCATATACGTCCAATGTGTATATAGGAATAGTGAGGGTGCGGCCACTGCTTCCTTCGTGTGTTTCTTCTCGGGACACCGTTGCTTGTCTGGGGTTGATGTCAAGGTCCGTCTTCTCCTTCTCGGTTTGTTTAACACCATTTTGCCTATATGCAGGATATTGTATGCTAGATGGAAAACACAATGCAAAGCGACCATTGAACAGTGAAAAGGGACAGCGATTACTATGTATGTATAACATAAGCTAATATTTATGTTGTTTTCCTGCTTGCCTGTGAGAAGTGCAGGTCGCAAGTTTCAAAAATATCAAAATGAAAACTACAGATCTCATGACACAAAAACTTTGGGTATCACTATACAACATTTTATCTTGGAAATCCATGACAAAGGGAAAACCATCCAATGTTCCATATAGTGAATTAAGGTACATGCAAGTATTATTAATGTTTTTTGGTAGGAAAGCATCATATTGGCCAGCAATATATTTTTATATCGAATTCATTTGGATGTGTGAAGTTTTGATTTGGGTATTCATCTATTTTTTAAATCACATGAATGTGCACATGGAGATAGGTAAAAAGGAACATTAGAAGGGACTTAGAACATCTCCAACAAACCCCCAATCCTTTATATAAAGGGCATTTGGGTAAAGAAAACACCACAATAAATCCTAAAACGTGAAAAAAATGTTGGCGACGTTCATCTAATTCAGCTCAATCTCCTTACTATTATACTTGAGACGTGCGTTGCACGTGCAAACTTACTAGTTGCTCAACAACAACAACAAAAGGAAAGAGCAACGAATGAATTGACGTGAACTTGTTCTGCTTTGCTTTGTAGGTTACGTGTGACGAGGTGTTGGACGGTATTTATGGGGAAAATGCTTGTTTTAAACCGACTGATTACGCTCGCCGTTCCGCCTCCTGAGCAACCTAGCACCAGCGCACGCGCGAGATAAACAGCAGCAGTCCTAGTGGACACGTGGTAAGTTTAGCTGATGTAACACCCCCAGTGTCATGCTACAGTAATCACCCTGTTATAATGCCAAGTCACAGTAGTTACCTGTGATTAACCAGTCTTGATCATCCCCCAAATCAAATTCAACTTAGTTGTATGGATTTAAAACAAAGTGGAAATTAAAGTTAAACTAAAAAGTGTGCAACCATTTTTATTAAATGCCTAATAATCAATAAGTCATAATAAACAGTAATGAGATTTTAATACCTTGTTTAAAAATATTAAACAAATCAAAACAGTGCCTAATCCAGACACTTTTAATCCTTTTTAAATAGAACAAAATCAAATGATTTTATAAAAGGCTCAAAACTTTTGTATCATCATGTTTATGAGTAATACAAATATTAGAACAAGTTTCACTTTTTACAAAAATCAAATACTAGATAAACAAAACAGAAACAAAAATGAATAAAGAAAAGATAATACAAAAAAGGAATTAGCAAAGAAGCCTGCTGGCATTGGACTTCAAGTCCACAGTGCCAGCCCACCTGCAGCCCAGTCCAACCGGGCCGAGCCCATCTTTCTCACCCTTCTTCCACCTCCCGTACACAGCGTGCCGTGGCGCGCATCCGAGACACTTGGCCACGCCGAGCCGCCGTCGAGGATAAGGCTTCCCCCTCCACCCCCGCCCCCCTGGAAACCCTAGATCGAGCTAGGTACTTTTCCCCTCCCTCCTAGCGTCTTCCCCCACCCACGCCAAGCTCCTCCGTGGGCACTCCCTTGCCGTCGGCGCGGCCAACGAGCTTCCCGCGCCACGAGAAGACGTCTAGGAGCTCCGCTCGCCACGCCTACGTCCCCATGCGCTGTCAATTGGAACCGGGACGCCACGCCACGCCGGAATCGGGCTTTCCCTGCCGCCACGGTCGCCGCACCACCGCTCCAAATTCGCCACCCCTCGAGCTCCTCCGGGCCCCGAGACCCCTCCCCTGCATTCCCGGTGAGCCGCCGCTCCAGTTCCACCTCCTCCCGGTATCGATTCACCGCCGCAGGACCTTGCCCCCCACCCGTGGCCTCCATGGCCGGGTCCGCGCTCGCCGCGGCTCTGCCTCATGCTCTAGCCGCACCAGGTCGCGCCCTACGACACCCGCGTGCGTGCAACCGCGCCACCACGTGCCCTTCACCGCCGTGGCCTCCTGCCCGCGCGCCATCCTCTGGCCGGTGGCCGTGCCCGTGCTTCCCCCGCTCGCCCCCGTTTTTGCTGCTGCAAGCGGCTGATGCGGCCCGACGCGGCCACGGCGCGGCGCACCCTCCCCCCCCCACCGCCGCGCGCCTCGCCATACCCTCTGCCCGGCCCCTCACCGGAGCGCCTCCCTGGCCATGGCCGTCGGGCCCTAGGTTGCCGGCGTGGGCGCGCGCTACGTAAACCAGTGGGCATGACCCACTGACATGTGGGGCCCGCCCATGCTTAATTAGTCCCTAATACTAACATGTCATATTAATTAAGTTAAAGGAGACAAATAATCCTCCCATGTGTGTCCATGACAAGTGGGCCCTAAGCCTTTAACTATTTCCCTAGATTAATTAAACTGTTAATCAAACAATGTCTCAATGACATATGGGTCCCACTCCCACTGGATTATTACATTAAATGAATATGGATTATAATTACTCTATGTATGACATGTGGGCCCTAGAGATATTTAATAAATAAAATGGTTTAATTCTGTCTCTGTGTATGACAGTGGGGCCCCACTAGTCAGTTGACCAGTCAACCTTATAGATTGGCCCCACCTGTTAGTTGACCAGTCAACCTACTGTTGTGGATAATGTTGGATTAAATAATATAAATAAACCCAGAAATTCTTTTAATTGATTTAAAACATTGAAATTGAATATCTTTTAAATCGTAACTCCGATGAAAATATCTTATACATCAAAATTGCTTAGAAAAACATAACGAATACAAATACGCTACCCGCATACCCACCGCACCCCTCTAACATACCGAACCCGAGACTTTCCCCCTCTGGATCGTCTGTCTGGTAATTACCCTATACCGGTAAAACTTTTCGGATGGAAAGGTTCTGAACATAAAAGTTGTTCAGAATGCATCAATGATCACGAATACACTATCCACATGTTTGTCAGATGTCTCTAACACTGCATACATGGAACCTTCCCCCTCCGGGTCGTCTGTCGATAATCACCCGGAGCCGGTATTTCATCCACGGATGAATTTCCGCTCCGAGCTACGTGCATTGCACTGTGTTAGAACACCGTTAACATTACATACGTCATGCCATTCATCTGTTTGCTATGATTGCTTTATATTTATTGTTTCTTCCCCCCTTTGTTCTTTGGTAGACCCCGCTGCTACCGCCGACTACACTACTGTCGGGTACGACTACTTCGTCGACGACCCTGCCCCTACCTGCGAGCTACCAGGCAAGCAGAGCCATTCTCTTCCTCAGATATCGCCTATCTTTTCCGTACTTTCTTGCACTAGGCATTGTTACTGTTGCTGCTACGATTACAATCCTATTCAATTGCATAGCCTGTTTTTGTCGCCCTTTGATGTACCTCCTTTATCCTATGCTGCCTATTATAAATATGTTATATTCAGCAGTGAGCCCTGCGCATTGTTAGCTAGGATTAGATAGCGGGCCGTGACCACTCAGGGGAGTGAACACGGATACAATATATACAACTGCACAGGTATGATACAATGCAGACACCGCCTAAGGCCCTCTAGCTCGGCTCTGCCGAGTCACCCTCAAGTGTGAGCTATCAAGTAGTAATCCTTGTACTCCACTCGTTGCTGACTCTGTATAGCCGCTCTAGGTACCTGAGCAACGGTTGTCCTTAAGGTAAGAAGTCAGGCGACCCAACGCTGCCCGCGAGCGGTATTGCGTCGGGAACGACAAGGAGGGTACGACCGACGTTACTGGCGTGCTTGGCCCCTGCTCGTATCTCGCGAGAGTTACCAAACTACGAAAAGTCAAGCTCTACCAAGAGCACACGCGAGACAAGGTAAGGAGACGGTTCACCTTGTTGGTAACCGCAGTGACTTGGTGGGACGACAGGGCAGGCACCGATGTACTGGTGGTCCTGACTTCTGTCGTTGACCACGGGCCAGTTAAGTCGAGGCAACGATAACGGTTGTCACGCAGGTTAATTAAAATGCTAAATGGTTCGGCGGATGACTTGAGAGGCCGCAAAGGCCTATACGCACTACCTTCACGTGGGATAAGGAGGTATGGGCTCCCCTGCGTCGTAGTTTGTCCGAAAGCTCTTCAGACGTCGGCAGTACCGCGGCCTGTGCCGGGAAGTTGTGTCTTCTTTGCTCGAGCGGTGTGTATTTGGATTTGCTTTTGCTTCACCGGCCAGCCACGCACCGTGCAGGAGCGTGCAAGGGTGAGTGACCTAGACCCCTTGGCGCATAGGATATAGTCCGGCGGATGGCCTCTCTGTTGAGCCTAGGATGGGTTGCGTCGTGTCGGATAGCTTCGGTGGAGCGTTCCCTAACAAGGTTCCCGCCACCCTGGAGATCCGAGCGTGCAGGCTGAACAGTAGTGCACCCCTGCAGGGAGTTTAATCTATTCGAATAGCCGTGTCCACGGTAACAGGACGCTTTATGCTGAAGTTGGATCTTACCACTACAAACTACTATTATTAAACTGTATGGTTCCGGGTCTTCTTCCTCGCAGGGAGTCGAGGAAGGGAAGTAGGAGGCATAATTATTATTAATCATTACAACTTATATTATACAATGTTGCAGCAACTTCTGCTTCGGTGTTACTTTATGCTTTATATGAACTGTTGGTTGTTTCTCTTCTCATGCTGCAAGACACGTCAGAAGATGCTAGTCTTCGATAGGCCTAGCTTCTTACCCTTAATTCTGATTTCTATCTTGGAGTCCACTATATACAGCCTCCCCTTTCCATTTGATACCATGCATAATGCTTAGTAGCGGACGTAAGACTCGCGGGTATGCTAGATACTCACCTTTTGCTTTATTTCCCCCTTTATGTTTTGCAGGATCGGCCGTTGCAGTCGACGTTGGAGCCCAGGAGCAGGAGTACCCCGAAGGCGGATTCTACTACGTCGAGACCCCCGCTGACCAGGACCAGGAGTAGTTTCGGAGGCTCCTAGACAGGAGGCCTTGCCTTTTCGATCTGTATCTCTGATGTTATTTGTGCTAGCCTTCTTAAGACAATACTTGACTAACTATGTCTGTACTCAGATATTATAGTTTGTATAACTTATGTATTCGGGTCCGCGCGACCCCCCTTTTATTGTAACATATTGGTTTATCCTTTTGTGTTTAGTGTTGTGCTGTGATATTCTCACCGTGGCACCCTAATCTCAGCCGTGTACCCTGCGTGTATGATTACTATACATGGATTGATTTTAGGGGCGTCGCAAGTTGGTATTAGAGCCGACTGCCTGTAGGAGACCCCCTTCCAACTCCTTGGTCGAAATTGAGTCTAGTCTTTGCAAAACTACTTTACTAACAATGTCGTGTGGCTTATTGGCCCACGTCGCAAAATGGGTGGTATTAGGATCTTTTTCTCCGTACCCTTACTCTGGGACTCTGATCTCTCTTCTCTTTCGGGTTAAATATTTTGCTAACTCTGACATTAGGTTCTCGTGACTACTTCCTCCCGGAGAGCCCCTCATTACAGATGATCGCTTGCTTCACGAGAAGATCCCGAAGATACATTCCGATAAATTTTCGAGACCCTATGTGCCCATCGCCCTTGAAATCCCTGCCACCGATAAGTGCGTACGGATAATTACCTATACTTTCCGATCATCCATTCAATCCCAGTTGCTCTTGTGTTCACAAGATGCATCTAATTACTTTCCGTTGTTTCGGAAATCCTTTGAGCCTACTACCTTGCAGCTTCTTTTCACCATGCGGATAACTCCCCACATTTATCGAGTATCCGTTCATTCTAAGTGATTCATGTGATTCCCAAACTACTTTGAAATACTATTCGATCTCGCGACAATCCTCGGCAACCTACTGCTTTGGAGATTCTTCTTACCTACTTGCACTATGATTGATCCCGTTTGTCTTGTGGTCTTGGGTGACCTCCCTTGGCATTGCCATTCTGATCTGTTGAATCATCGTGTGTGCTAGTGCACGCAATCATCAATTGATCCCTATGAATCCATTCATCTGGCTGAGATGTCATTCCGGACATGAGCTGGGTGTCAGTAAATCAAACCATAATTGATTATCCGTCAAGCTTCCATTCAACTTATTCATGTATGATCTATGAATCTGAATCTTTTACACCGATATGGAAGTCGTAATTCCTAGGTACTTAAGCATCGAAATATTCAGATGCTTCTATCATCCGATGCCTTTATGTTCTCTCTTCTTATGGGTGAGTACCGATACTCACGCCAGACTCTCTGTACACAACTTGACCTTTTGGGTGGATTATTGCCTACCTCCCCCTTGTGCCCTAAGTCATTCATGAATTTTCCCTTATATCAGATGCCTCTGGCGAATGATATCATCTACTCGGTGTCGTCAACCTTCTGCTTTCAAACTGGTATCCCTTGCTTATGATGTTTGTTGTATGGGTTTCAAAATGCCCCGATGGTTTAACCCTATGCTTCCCCTAATCTGTATGAACCCAAATTTTATGCGGGTTATACCCTACGGACCTTCCGTCAGATGAACTTGAAATCCCATAACCTCCCCGAATGCGAGAAGTGATTGAAAGGTTGTGCATTGAAGAAGTGGGAGTCGACCTTGAGCCTTTGTGTTCATGCCCATGGATATTATGTAGAACTTATCATGAAAGCTTCTTGTAAAAGTAATTGTCCCCTTGGTATAAATTCTTCGACACCTAAGATCCACCATTCTACCTTCGAGTATTACCCCGGGTATCTCGAGGATATCATGCCTTTGCACTACATCTTATGAATTGTGATGAAACAATACCTATCCCTGTAATAGCCACTTCATGGTTATGTGGTTGCGGTCAACCGAGAACACCGAATACCTTTTGCTTCACCATTCCTTTCGCTTGTTGTCGTCGTTATTCGATTGCATTCTCTTGGAACCTCTTGACATAATGTGTCGTGGACATCCTTGACATTTGACTTCTTCCAAATGTTAATTGAAATCGTCGTGAGAAATACCATCCTTGCCCCTCGATGATTTGTGTTATCATCGACAACCTCAGTTGACTCCCTGCAACCACAAACTTGGTCATGCATATCGTGCTTTGCTTTCCCTTGGGAAAGATATACACCTGATACTTGTATATCATCACATTTTACTTTCCTTTGGCATGTTTAATCTTTCTTGTGATATAACTTATCTGAGCAATGATAATTCCCTGCTGATGTAAACACTTCGGTGTACTACTTTGTCCGTACAACCTGCTACTATTGTTGATGACTTTTCGGTGACCACCGATGGACGAGAACCTTGCCTACTGGTCCGCCTCGTCTTAACGAGCAGGAAAACGGTTTTCTTTGTCCCTCACCCTTGGTACCGACGTTGTTGCCGACATAGCTAACAAGTTGTTCTCTGACTTACCTTGCAACTTGATCGCATTGTTTGTCACCACCCTTCTTATTCACTGTGGGCCCATAACCCACAGTTCCACAGGATCGAAACCTGACTCTCTTGTACCTTTCTGTTCTCGAGGTTATTCCTCTTGCTTGACCTCGTATGCAATTCGCGAGTCCTCTACCTTGTGGTATTCAGTTTGATATCAGACTCAGTGCTTATGCCTGATGCTCTGGACCCCTTTTCCTCCTCCGTTATTATCGACGAATGCTTACATATCCGCTTGAAAATTTCTCCCTTCTTTGGTTTCTCTCGATGTATTCCCTTGAGTTAAATCTCGAGAAATACTCTGTACCCCATTACCTTGGACAACCCCGGTTGATTAACCGGGTACTGATCCGACCCCCGTTAAGTGTTTTTCTCCTAGTCTGTCCGTAGGTACGATGAAGACCCTGAAGGAAGGATCACAACATGTCGAGATGCACCGATGCAGAGAAATGAAGACATCAACGAGAACGGTTAACTGCCTCGAGAAGGACAACAAGCACCAGAAGAATCGTTAGAATACGAAACCGAAACCTTACCCCTTATACTACTTTTAATTCTCGGGACGAGAATTCTTTGTAGTGGGGGAGATTTGTAACACCCCCAGTGTCATGCTACAGTAATCACCCTGTTCTAATGCCAAGTCACAGTAGTTACCTGTGATTAACCAGTCTTGATCATCCCCCAAATCAAATTCAACTTAGGTTTATGGATTTTAAACAAAGTGGAAATTAAAGTTAAACTAAAAATTGTGCAACATTTTTATTAAATGCCTAATAATCAATAAGTCATAATAAAATAGTAATGAGATTTTTATACCTTGTTTAAAAATATTAAACAAACCGAAACAGTGCCTAATCCAGACACTTTTAATCCTTTTTAAATAGAACAAAATCAAATGATTTTATAAAAGGCTCAAAACTTTTGTATCATCATGTTTATGAGTAATACAAATATTAGAACAAGTTTCACTTTTTACAAAAATCAAATACTAGATAAACAAAACAGAAACAAAAATGAATATAGAAAAGATAATACAAAAAGGAATTAGCAAAGAAGCCTACTGGCATTGGACTTCAAGTCCACAGTGCCAGCCCACCTGCAGCCCAGTCCAACCGGGCCGAGCCCATCTCTCACACCCTTCTTCCACCTCCCGTACACAGCGTGCCATGGCGCGCATCCGAGACACTTGGCCACACCGAGCCGTCGTGGCGGCCATCCCACGGCCACCGTCGAGGATAAGGCTTCCCCCTCCACCCCGGACCCCCTGGAAACCCTAGATCGAGCTAGGTACTTTTCCCATCCCTCCTAGTGTCTTCCCCCACCCACGCCAAGCTCCGCCGTGGGCACTCCCTTGCCGCCGGCGCGGCCAACGAGCTTCCCGCGCCACGAGAAGACGTCCAGGAGCTCCGCTCGCCACGCCTACGTCCCCCTGCGCTGCCAATTGGAACCGGGACGCCACGCCACGCCGGAATCGGGCTTTCCCTGCCGCCACGGTCGCCGCACCACCGCTCCAAATTCGCCACCCCTCGAGTTCCTCCGGCCCCCGAGACCCATCCCCTGCATTCCCGGTGAGCCGCCGCTCCCGTTCCACCTCCTCCCGGTATCGATTCACCGCCGCAGGACCTTGCCCCCCACCCGTGGCCGCCATGGCCGGGTCCGCGCTCGCCGCGACTCTGCCTCATGCTCTAGCCGCACCAGGCCGCGCCGTATGACACCCGCGTGCGTGCAACCGCGCCACCACGTGCCCTTCACCGTCGTGGCCTCCTTCCCGCTCCTGGCCGGCCGCGCCATCCTCTGGCCGGTGGCCGTGCCCGCGCTTCCCCCGCTCGCCCCCGTTTTTGCTGCTGCAAGCGGCTGATGCGGCCCGACGCGGCCGCCGCGCGGCGCACCCTCCCCCCTTCCCGCCGCGCGCCTCGCCATACCCCCTGCACGGTGTAACACCCTCACTGTCAATGAACAATAATCACTGTTGCTAAAACTGGCCTTGATCAAAATTTTGCTTTTGTTCATCTTCGGATCTTGGTGGGGGTATTGAAACCCATGTACCCATCATGCCCTGACCAAACTCTGTTGTTGATCATGTTCAATATCATGATGTTTGATAATAATAACCATGTGCCAAGTGTGCCTTGATCATCATCATGCAAATCAAGTCAAACCCTAAACCCTTTTGAATTAATATTTAAAAACATGTGGCAAATAAAAGTTCAACCAAAAATTGTGCAACAACTTTTGTTAAATCCCAAATATTCAGTGGATCACTTCCATATGAGTATGGGAATTTATTAAGCTATTAAATAAATCAAACAATTCAAACAGTAGCAAAACTATGGCATTTAATCCCATTTAAATAAAACAAAAATGCAACTGAATTTATTTCTTGCCCAAACTTTTTTTGGCATCACCTTATAGTGTAACATGAATATTAGGACCAGTGGCACATTTTTATCAAATGAATTGTTGGCCAAACAAAATATAAATAGAAAATAATTACAGAAAAGAAATAAAAGAAAAAGAAAAAGAAAAACACAATCTACGCTCAGGAGCGACGACCCACCTACCCAGCCAGCCCCCTCCCACCCCCACAAGGCCCAACCCACCCCACCCCCTGTGTCTTCTTCCTCTTGCACTGTTCACGCTATGCGTGGCAGGCATCCCACGACCGCCGAGGCCTTTGTCGCCGTGGAGTGCATCTCACCGTCGTCGACGACCTTAAGGCGACGCCCGAGACGCCCCTGCCCTCGCACCCTAACCCTAGA
Source organism: Bromus sterilis (assembly GCA_950022295.1). Lineage (NCBI taxonomy): Eukaryota > Viridiplantae > Streptophyta > Magnoliopsida > Poales > Poaceae > Bromus > Bromus sterilis. The sequence goes on along the minus strand of OX465596.1, from coordinate 318,278,669 downwards.
GCCCTCCGTTTTCTCCCCATCGCGCCTCCCCCTCCTCTCCCGCGGCTCGCGCCCAGCTCGCCGCCCCACGGCCGTCGCGGCCAGCGGCCGCCACGGGCCAAGTCGTCCTGTCCGGGGACTCCGTCATGCTCCACTGGGTCGCCTCCATCCTGCAGATAGAGCCAGAGTCCAACAGGTGGCGCGAATCGAGCTTCTCCGCCGTCCACAACCGTCGTCGGCCTCGTCGGAATACAACATCATTCGAGTCTCTCCGGCCTCACTGACCCCTCCCCTACAACCACGGTGAGCCCTGCTCACTTTCCCCTCTACCCGCGCTTCTTCCCGTGCACCACATCGCCGTTGCCACGGAGCCATGCTCCGGCCGCCGCCGGGATTGTTGTCGCCGCCGTTGCAGTCCGTTTCTGCCCGTGTTAGTGACACCAGTTAGTGCGCGATGCTCGTCCAGTTCGAATGCCCGTTTTGGCCAGCGATTTGGTCGCCGGAGGCGCCAGGCGTGCTCACCGCCGTCCTGCGGCATGTCACCGGCGTGGCCAACCCGTGGCTTGCGCCCCTGCAGCAGCCCAGTTTAAATTAGGGGTTAATCCCCTGGTTGAATTAACCCCCAGCTAATCCCTCTACCCCAATGACATGTGTGCCTCCCCCACTAACTAACAGATTAAACTAATCTAATAACCCCCTAGCTCTATGACACAGGGGCGCAACCTACTTAACCCTTGGGTTAGATTAAAACAACTGTTATGTGTGACTGACTAGTGGGCCCCAGGCCTTTAGATTAAATAAAACTGTGATCTTTCACTCTGTGTGACTTACACCTCGGTCCCACCTGTCAGCTAATTTATTTAAATAAATTAATAGAAATTCCAGAGAATGACATGTGGGCCCCTTTGATCTGTTAATTAAATAAAATGAATTTAAATGCCCCTCCCTATGACATGTAGGTCCCACTGGTCAGTTTGACCAGTCAAAGGGACTTGTGGATAATGTTGCTTTTAATGTTAAAATAAATTCAGAAAATGTTATAAAATGATTTAAATTTGGAAATTCAATATCTTTTAAACCGTAAATCAGATTCGAAAACTTTATACATGAAAATTGATCAGAAAAATATAACGAATACAAATACGCTATCCGTATACCCACCACACCCCTCTAACACAACGAACATCGACATCCCCCCTCCGGGCCGTCTGTCCGATAATTGCCCGATACCGTAAAACTCTCCGGATGAATTTATTCTGAACACGAAAGTTGTTCAGAATGGATCAACTAGCACAGATACACCTTGCACATGTTTGTCGGATGTCCACGACACCTCTGGCATGATACCTCCCCCTCTGGACACCCTCTCCGGTAATCACCCGGAGCTGGCAGATCATTCCCGGATGAATTCCCGCTCCGAGCCTGATACATCGTACTGCGTTAGAACACCGACATCGATACAATTTCCATGTCATTCATATGTTTGCATTGCTTGCTTTGTATTTACTGTTTCTTCCCCCCTTATCTCCGGTAGACCCCGCTGCTACCGCCGACTACACCGCTGCCGGGTACGACTACGTCGTCGATGACCGTGTACCCCTACCGTCGAGCTTCCAGGCAAGCAGAGCCATTCTCTTCCCCAGATATCGCCTATCTTTCCGTACTTTTCTTGCACTAGGAATGGTTACTGCTGCTGCTACGATTACAATCCTATTCACTTGCATAGCTTGTTTTTGTCGCCCTTGATGTACCTTCCTTTATCCTATGCTGCCTATGATATTTATGCATTATATTCAGCAGTGAGCCCTGCGCATTGTTAGCTAGGATTAGATAGCAGGCCGTGACCACTCAGGGGAGTGAACACGGATACGATATATATAACTGCACAGGTACGGTACATTGCAGACACCGCCTAAGGCCCCTAGCTCGGCTCTGCCGAGCCACCATCAAGTGGAGCCGCTGAGGAGTAATCCTCGTACTCCACTCGTTGCTGACTCTGTATAGCCGCTCTAGGTACCTGAGCGATGGTTGTCCTTAAGGTAAGAAGTCAGGCGACCCAACGCTGCCCGCGAGCGGTATTGCGTCGGGAACGACAGGGAGGGTACGACCGACATTACTGGCGTGCTTGGCCCCTGCTCGTATCTCGCGAGAGCTACCAAACCACAAAAGTCGAGCTCTACCAAGAGCACACGCGAGACAAGGTAAGGAGACGGTTCACCTTGTTGGTAACCGCAGAGACTTGGTTGGACGACAGGGCAGGCACCGACGTACTGGTGGTTCTGACTGCTGTCGTTGACCGCGGGTCATTTGAGTCGAGGCAACGATAACGGTTGTCACGCAGGTTAATTAAAATGCTAAATGGTTCGGCGGATGACTTGAGAGACCCGTTGGTCTGTACGCACTACCTTCACGTGGGATAAGGAGTTATGGGCTCCCCTGCATCGTAGTTTGTCCGAAAGCTCTTCAGACGTCAGCAGTACCACGGGCTGATAGCCGGGAAGCGGTCTTGTCTTCTTTGCTGCAGCAGGTGTGTTTTGGATTTGCTTTTGCTTCACCGGCCAGTCTCGTACCGTGCAGGAGCGTGCAAGGGTGAGGGACCTAGACCCCTTGGCGCATAGGATATAGTCCGGCGGATGGCCTCTCTGTTGAGCCTAGGATGAACTGCGATGTGTCGGATAGCCTCGGTGGGGCATTCCCTAACAAGGTGTACACCACCCTGGAGATCCGAGCGTGTGGGCTGAACAGTAGTGCACCCCTGCAGGGAGTTTAATCTATTCGAATAGCCGTGTCCACGGTAACAGGACGCTTTATGCTGAAACTGGATCTTACCACTACAAACTATTACTATTAAACTGTATGGTTCCAGGTTTTCTTCCTCGTAGGGAAGTCGAGGAGGGGGACTCGGAGGCATTATTATTCTTAATCATTACAACTTATATTATACAATGTTGCAGCAACTTCTGCTTCATTGTTACTTTATGCTTTATATGAACTGTTGGTTGTTTCTCTTCTCATGCTGCAAGACATCGTCAGAAGATGCTAGTCTTCGATAGGCCTAGCTTCTTACCCTTATTCTGATTTCTATCTTGCAGTCCACTATATATAGCCTCCCCTTTCCATTTGATACAATGCATAATGCTTAGTAGCGGACGTAAGACTCGCGGGTATTCTAGATACTCACCTTTGCTTTATTTCCCCCTTTTTGTTTTGCCTGATCGGCCGCTGCAGTCGACGTTGGAGCCTTGGAGTCCAGGAGCAGGAGATCCCCGACGTCGACCACAACAACGTGAAGATCCCCGATGCCTTCTACAACGTTGAGTTCCCTGTTGACCAGGAGTAGTTTGGAGGTTCCCAGGCAGGAGGCCTCGCCTTTTCGATCTTTTGTTATTTGTGCTAGCCTTCTTAAGGCATCCTTGTATTCTTGTGTCTGTACTCAGATACTGCTGCTTCCGCTAACTTTGTGCTCTCGAGCTGTTGTATTCGAGCCCTCATGGCCCTTGGCTTGTATTAAACAACTTGTATTATTTTATTTGTAGAGTTGTGTTGTGATATCTCATCGTGAGTCCCTAATCTCGATCGTGTACCTTGCGTGTATGATTACTGTACACGGTCTGATTTTGGGGGCGTCACACACGGCCCCTCGCCGGAGCGCCTCCCTGGCCATGGCCGTCGGGCCCCAGGTTGTCGGCGTGGGCGCGCGCTACGTAAACCAGTGGGCATGACCCACTGACATGTGGGGCCCGCCCATGCTTAATTAGTCCCTAATACTAACCCGCCATATTAAGTTAAAGGAGAGAAATAATCCTCCCATGTGTGTCCATGACAAGTGGGCCCTAAGCCTTTAACTATTTCCCTAGATTAATTAAACTGTTAATCAAACAATGTCTCAATGACACATGGGTCCCACTCCCACTGGATTACTAGATTAAATGAATATGGATTATAATTACTCTGTGTATGACATGTGGGCCCTAGAGATATTTAATAAATAAAATAGTTTAATTATGTCTGTGTATGACAGTGGGCCCCCACTAGTCAGTTGACCAGTCAACCTTACAGATTGGCCCCACCTGTCAGTTGACCAGTCAACCTACTGTTGTGGATAATGTTGGATTAAATAATATAAATAAACCCAAAAATTCTTTTAATTGATTTAAAACTTTGAAATTGAATATCTTTTAAACCGTAACTCCGATGAAAATATCTTATACATCAAAATTGCTCAGAAAAATATAACGAATGCAAATACGCTACCCGCATACCCACCGCACCCCTCTAACATACCAAACCTGAGACTTTCCCCCTCTGGTTCGTCTGTCCGGTAATTACCTGATACCGGTAAAACTTTCCGGATGGAAAGGTTCTGAACATAAAAGTTGTTCAGAATGCATCAATGATCACGAATACACTATCCACATGTCTGTCAGATGTCTCTAACACTCCAGACATGGAACCTTCCCCGTCCGGGCCGTCTGTCGATAATCACCCGGAGCCGGTATTTCATCCCCGGATGAATTTCCGCTCTGATCTACGTGCATTGCACTGTGTTAGAACACCGTTAACATTACATATGTCATGCCATTCATCTGTTTGCTATGATTGCTTTATATTTACTGTTTCTTCCCCCCTTTGTTCTCCGATAGACCCCGCTGCTACCGCCGACTACACTGCTGCCGGGTACGACTACTTCGTCGACGACCCTGCCCCTACCTACGAGCTACCAGGCAAGCATAACCATTCTCTTCCCCAGATATCGCCTATCTTTTCCGTACTTTCTTGCACTAGGCATTGTTACTGTTGCTGCTACGATTACAATCCTATTCAATTGCATAGCCTGTTTTGTCGCCCTTTGATGTACCTCCTTTATCCTATGCTGCCTATTATAAATATGTTATATTCAGCAGTGAGCCCTGCGCATTGTTAGCTAGGATTAGATAGCGGGCCGTGACCACTCAGGGAAGTGAACACGGATACAATATATACAACTGCACAGGTACGGTACAATGCAGACACCACCTAAGGCCCCATAGCTCGGCTCTGCCGAGTCACCCTCAAGTGTGAGCTATCAAGTATTAATCCTTGTACTCCACTCGTTGCTGACTCTGTATAGCCGCTCTAGGTACCTGAGCAACGGCTGTCCTTAAGGTAAGAAGTCGGGCGACCCAACGGTGCCCGCAAGCAGTATTGCGTCGGGAACGACAGGGAGGGTACGACCGACGTTACTGGTGTGCTTGGCCCCTGCTCGTATCTCGTGAGAGTTACCAAACTACGAAAAGTCGAGCTCTACCAAGAGCACACGTGAGACAAGGTAATGAGACGGTTCACCTTGTTGGTAACCGCAGTGACTTGGTGGGACGACAGGGCAGGCACCAATGTACTGGTGGTCCTGACTGCTGTCGTTGACCGCGGGCCAGTTAAGTCGAGGCAACGATAACGGTTGTCAAGCAGGTTAATTAAAATGCTAAATGGTTCGGCGGATGACTTGAGAGGCCGCAAAGGCCTGTACGCACTACCTTCACGTGGGATAAGAAGTTATGGGCTCCCCTGCGTCGTAGTTTGTCCGAAAGCTCTTCAGACGTCAGCAGTACCGTGGCCTGCTCCAGGAAGTTGTGTCTTCTTTGCTCGAGCGGTGTGTATTTGGATTTGCTTTTGCTTCACCGGCCAGCCACGCACCGTGCAGGAGCGTGCAAGGGTGAGGGACCTAGACCCCTTGGCGCATAGGATATAGTCCGGCGGATGGCCTCTCTGTTGAGCCTAGGATGGGTTGCGTCGTGTCGGATAGCTTTGGTGGAGCGTTCCCTAACAAGGTTCCCGCCACCCTGGAGATCCGAGCGTGCAGGCTGAACAGTAGTGCACCCCTGCAGGGAGTTTAATCTATTCGCATAGCCGTGTCCGCGGTAACAAGACGCTTTATGCTGAAGGTAGATCTTACCACTACAAACTACTATTATTAAACTGTATGGTTCCGGGTCTTCTTCCTCGCAGGGAGTCGAGGAAGGGAACTCGGAGGCATTATTATTATTAATCATAACAACTTATATTATACAATGTTGCAGCAACTTCTGCTTCGTTGTTACTTTATGCTTTATATGAACCGTTGGTTGTTTGTCTTCTCATGCTGCAAGACACGTCAGAAGATGCTAGTCTTCGATAGGCCTAGCTTCTTACCCTTAATTCTGATTTCTATCTTGCAGTACACTATATACAGCCTCCCCTTTCCATTTGATACCATGCATAATGCTTAGTAGCGGACGTAAGACTCGCGGGATGCTATATACTCACCTTTGCTTTATTTCCCCATTTATGTTTTGCCTGATCGGCCGTTGCAGTCGATGTTGGAGCCCAGGAGCAGGAGTACCCCAAAGGCGGATACTACTACGTCGAGACCCCCGCTGACCAGGACCAAGAGTAGTTTCGGAGGCTCCCAGGCAGGAGGCCTTGCCTTTTCGATCTGTATCTCTGATGTTATTTGTGCTAGCCTTCTTAAGGCAATACTTGACTAACTATGTCTGTACTCAGATATTATGGTTTGTATAACTTATGTATTCGGGTCCGCGCGACCCTCCTTTTATTGTAACATATTTGTTTATCCTTTTGTGTTTAGTGTTGTGCTGTGATATTCTCACCGTGGCACCCTAATCTCAGCCGTGTACCTGCGTGTATGATTACTGTACATGGACTGATTTTAGGGGCGTCACAGCTGACCCATGTGCCTACGACGCTGTTGCTACTACTAGTAGTATATCTCCTTCAAGTTTATGTTGGGCTAAAATGCTGAGCGTTGAGGGTACTCGCGGCTATGTGTCTCTGACACATTGGGCCAAGTGGTGAGCAGATGTTTTTTTATCATTTTTCTGGAGATGATGGGGCCAGCACAACTGGGCACGCTATTCTCAAAAAAGGAAAACTGGGCACGCTGAGGGGCACTTGTGACATGCAGGTCTTGTTGGGTCTCGCAGCAGAAAACAATAATTTTTCTAACTAGCGTCGCCCTTAACCCAAGATCTATCTAGCTGTAATGCCATAACGGAAAGACTTGCGGAAACATACCTCGGGGTGTAGTCCGTTACGCGGGAAACGTTCCCGCAAACGTGGTTGATGAAGCCGTAAACCTTTCACAGCCCCTGGCTGTGTTAGCACCCTTTTGGGTGGTAGTGCCGCACGTGCAGCACCTCGTAGTACTCGCACACATACGGACTCGATGACGACCTCCGTTCTCCGATCCAGCGAAGGTGGCGGAAGTAGACCTCCCGGAACCAGAGTTGCAGCAGCACGACGGCGTGCGTATGGTGGAGAAGCCTCAATCCCAACACAGGTTCCAGACAAGGGGACCCCGGCTTGAGAGAGACGAGAGATGGGAGAAGACCGGTGAAAACCGATCTCAATTCGGAGTAATATTTATTTTCTCACGAATTTCTGTGTATTAAATATGTGCACCCTGCCCATCTATATATAGGCAGAGGGGAGGGAGTCAACCCCTCTCCCCTAGCAAGGTGGGACTAAAGTCCCTTGCTAGGGGGAGGTGGCCGGCCAAGGGAGGAGGGGGGCGCATCCCTCATGGGCCCTAGGGCCCATGGCGCCTCCCTCTCTCTCTCTTTTTCCTTTTTCCTTTATTCCCCTAATGGGCTTCTTTCCCAAAGCTGGCCCATTGCACTTTTTAATTATAAATAAAATGTTATTAATTATTAATTCACTTAGATAATAAATAATACATATTATTTCATCTCCCGATGATCCGGAACTCCTTCCAGCTCACTCCGAACAACCTTCGGACCAACACGGAACTTTTCCGGTACGTCTTTCTCTCTTCTCCGGTAACTCCGATAGTTCGGAATAGGTCTCCGATGTTCATCGAGCCCTCAAGTGTGTTACCCTACGGTCCGAGAACACTCCAGTCATGACCGAGACAAAGGCTACGGCCAATGATCAATAGCGGGACCTGGATGCCCATAATGACCCATGTGTATTCCGGAAGTAACCGATTGGACTATTCACGTTGTATACCATTCCCTTTGTCATGCGATACTAGATTAGTCCAAGATTTGATCAACTGCATCCAATGCATTAGTTCTATCTTGTTACCTACAAATCTTTATTCACTCGTTCCGTGATATTCATCCTTGTGACCTAGTCACACGCTGCGCAGCTTTTTGGATGCAATCTCACCGAGTTGGCCATGAAGTATCTTTCCATTATATGGATTGACAAATCCCGCTCTTGAATCAACACTCCTCAACATATCCCATCGGATAGCCCAAGATACACCTTTATGGTCACCATGTTTCAGTGTGACGGTTAATGCACTCAAAGCATCCTCATAAGATAGCAATTATGCTTGATCTCACGGTCAAAGGAACAGGCTACTACGTTCTGTAATTACAACACTGAACTTTTACGATTTGATCATGTTGCAATGCTTGCATTGGGTAATGTTCATCACGTCATTCATTCAATGAGGTGACCTTACCGTCAATTGACTTGATTGTCCATGATCGTGAAACCACAATCATCAGTTGACGATAAACTAGACATCATGAGAGGCTGACTAGGAACTCTGGTTGTTTCTATACCACACCTGTATCATTGTTTCACTGATACAGTTCCAGCACAGTATGAAACTAGTCATGAACTTATTTAGATATATTGGAATAATCATATATTATTTGCCTCTAGAGCATATATCCAACAGTCTCCCACTTGCACTAGATAGCAAATAATCTAGCTGCATATTTTCTCGATCATAATCATCTTATCATGTAAGTGTTTATTGATCATGCTTGCTCATGGAAGAGGTTTCGTCAACGATCTGTACCCGTTCAGATTCGTATGTTCCTTTTCAACAGGTATTGGTCAACTTGCTTGATATACCCTTCATTATCTAATAATGCTTGAATTATAAGTTTGGCGGGATAGTGAGACTTCTTATTTTACAGTATTCTCTAATGACAAATGGTTTTAGTCCCAAGGACTCCCATAGTCATGTATACTGAAAAATACACTCAGCCAGAAGTCTAAACTTCTTACGCTAAACTTTATTCAACCTTCTATTTCCTTAAGTAGATATTTATATTTTGTAGAGTTTTGGTTCGTGAAATTATAGCTCACATTTCCTTTCTATTCATTTTGGTGATATCTCTAATTCATATAGACCCATAATAAGGCTTGCAATTGTAATCCAGTATTACATTCAAGTCTATTATCTTTTCTATCATTTAGAGTATTGTCCTCAGTTTCTCTTCAGATACTGAATGCTTGGACTTTGCTCAGGTTCTGTGTTTTGCCAACCAAGCACATCGGAACCTGTTCTTCTTCTAAGAACTTTTGAGTCATTCTGTTATTGGATTCACAACTTCCGTTTTATGGTAGAATCATATGTCAAAGATCATATAGGATGTGACGCCCCTAAAATCAATCCGTGTACAGTAATCATACACGCAGGGTACACGACTGAGATTAGGGTGCCACAGTGAGAATATCATAGCACAACACTAAACACAAAAGGATAAACCAATCTTTTACAATAAAGGGGGGTCACGCGGACCTGAATACATAAGTTATACAAGCCATAATATCTGAGTACAGACATAGTTAGTCAAGTTTTGCCTTAAGAAGGCTAGCACAAATAACATCAGAGATTCAGATCGAAAAGGCAAGGCCTCCTGCCTGGGAGCCTCCGAAAACTACTCCTGGTCCTGGTCAGCGGGGGTCTCGACGTAGTAGTATCCGCCTCCGGGGTACTCCTACTCCTGGGCTCCAACGTCGACTGCAGCGGCCCATCAGGCAAAACAGTAAAGGAAATAAAGCAGGTGAGTAACTAGTATACCCGCGAGTCTTACGTCTGCTACTAAGCATTATGCATTGTATCAACGGAAAGAAGAGGCTGTATATAGTGGACTGAAAGACAGAAATCCAGAGCAAGGGTAAGAAGCTAGGCCTATCGAAGACTAGCATCTTCCGACGATGTCTTGCAGCATGAGGTAAGAATCAGCCAACAGTTCATATAAAGCATAAAGTAACAACGATGCAGAAGTTGCTGCAACATTGTATAATATAAGTTGTAATGATTAATAATAATAATAATGCCTCTGAGTTCCCTTCCTCGACTCCCTACGAGGAAGAAGACCCGGAACCATACAGTTTAATAGTAATAGTTTCTAGTGGTAAGATCCAGCTTCAGCATAAAGCGTCCTGTTACCGTGGACACGGCTATTCGAATAGATTAATCTTCCCTGCAGGGGTGCACTGGCGTGACTCTACGACGCTCGGATCTCCAGGGTGGCGGGAACCTTGTTAGGGAATGCTCCACCAAAGCTATCCGACACAAAGTAGCCCATCCTTCGGCAATCAACAGAGAGGTCATCCGCCGGACTATATCCTATGTACGCCGGGCTTTGGACCCTAACCCGAACGTACTCCTGCACGGTGCGTGACTGGCCGGTGAAGCAAAATCAAAGCAAATACAAATACACTGCTCGAGCAAGAGAAGACAACACCACTTCTCGGCAATCAGCCCGCGGTACTGCTGACGTCTGAAGACCCTCGAACGAGACTACGATGCAGGGGAGCCCACACTCCTTATCCCACGTGTAGGTAGTGCGTACAAGCCAAAAGGCTACTCAAGACATCCGCCGAACCATTTAGCATTTTAATTAACCTGCGTGACAACCGTTATCGTTGCCTCGACTTAACCGACCCGCGGTCAACGACAGCAGTCAGGACCACCAGTACATCGGTGCCTGCCCTGTCGTCCCACCAAGTCACTGCGGTTACCAACAAGGTGAACCGTCTCCTTACCTTGTCTCGCATTTGCTCTTGGTAGAGCTCGACTTTCGTGGTTTGGTAACTCTCGCGAGATACGAGCAGGGGCCAAGCACGCCAGTAACGTCGGTCGTACCCTCCCTGTCGTTCTCGACGCAATACCGCTCGCGAGCACCGTTGGGTCGCCCGACTTTCTTACCTTTAAGGACAACCGCTGTTCAGGACCCTATGTCGGCAAGACAAAGTCAGCCTCGAGTGGAGTACACGGATTACTCCTTGATAGCTCACACTTGAGGTGACTAGGCATAACCCAGATAGGGGCCTTTGGCGGTGTCTACTTTGTACCGTACCTGTGCAGTTGTATATATGGTATCCGTGTTCACTCCCCTGAGTGATCACGGCCCGCTATCTAGTCCTAGCTAACAATGCGCAGGGTTCACTGCTGAATAATGCATCAATATAATAGGCAGCATAGGGTAAAGGGGGTACATCAAGGGGCGACAAAATCAGGCTATGCAATTGAATAGGATTGTAATCGTAGCAGCAGCAGTAACAATGCCTAGTGCAAGAAAGTACGGAAAGGTAGGCGATATCTGGGGAAGAGAATGGCTCTGCTTGCCTGGATGCTCAACGGTAGGGGCAGGGTCGTCGACGAAGTAGTCGTACCCGGCAGCGGTGTAGTCGGTGGTAGCAGCGGGGTCTACCGGAGAATAAAGGGGGGAAGAAACAGTAAATACAAAGCAATATATACAAACAAATACATGGCATGACGTATGCAAAGTTAACGGTGTTCTAACGCAGTGCAAAGCACGTTGCTCGGAGCGGGAATTCATCCGGGGATGAACTACCGGCTCCGGGTGATTACCGGACAGGGTGTCCGGAGGGGGAAGGATCAAGCCGGAGGTGTCATGGACCTCCGACAAAGATAAGGGGGGTGTATCCGTGTTAGTTGAACTATTCCGAACAACTTTCGTGTTCGGAATAAATTCATCCGGGTACTTTTTATCGGTACCGGGAATTATCGACAGACAGCCCGGAGGGGGGAATGTCGATGATCGGTGTGTTAGGGGGGTGGGGTAGACATACGAATAGCGTATTCTTATTTGTTGTATTTTTCTGATCAACTTTCATGTATAAAGTTTTTCGATCCGATATACGGATTAAAAGATATTGATTTTTATAAGTTTAATCAATTTTAAAACATTAAAAATCCTTTTTAATAATTTCTTTTATTATTTTAGTAACATTATCCAGAACAGTGTTGACTGGTCAAACCTGACCAGTGGGTCTCCCACTGGTCAGCCTCACAGTGATAATAAAAACAATTAATCAATTTAAATAGGGACAGGGCCCACATGTCATACACTAACTAATATCAATTATTCAAAATATTAAATTAACAAGGGGGTGGGGTCCAGGTGTCATTGACACAGAAGATTAATTAGGCAAATAAATTAATTAGAAGGGCATGGGCCCATATGTCATAGGCTGGGGGTTTATTTCCAGTGTTATTTAACAGAGTGATTAGTGGCTATTAAGTGGGGGTGGACCCACTCGTCAGTGGGTCAGGGGGGTACGCTAACAGGGGAAGTTAACCCCGGCGATGGTGGCCACCGGACATGCTCCGGCGAGCCCGTACGGCGGCGAGGACCAGGGGCATTCCGGCGACCAAAAACACGGCGGAGGGGCGGAATTGGGCGAGGGCGACATCGCGCTTCTACCGGGGCCAACATCACCGGCTAGGGCGGCCTGTGCTCGCCGGGACCATGCCCGCGGCGGCGACCGGAGCGCGGTCCAGTGGGGACGGCGACGCAGTGCACGGGACGTGACGCCGGGTGAGGGGAAACGTAGCCCAGCTCACCGTGGAGCACGAAGAGGAGGCAGTGGGCTCGAGGACGCGAAGACGGTCGCGGAATCGACGGGGAGACGACGGCAGCCGGCGGGGAAAGCGAGCTCGATTCGCGGCCTCCGGCGTGCCCCACCCGAATTGAAGCCCGGGGAAGAGGTAGACGACGACGAAGGGCGGCTTGGACACGTCCGTTGGGACGAGGAGGTGCAGTGGCCGCGCAAGCTCACGGGCGGGCGTCCATGGCGGTTCTGGTTTGGCGCGAGGAGGAAGAAATTGGGGGAGCGAGGGGGAATAGCTGAGGCGGCTAGGGTTCCCAGGGTTCGGGGGCGGGTCGGCCTTATCCCCTCGCCGGCAAGCCGGGATGGGCGACACGGCGGCCATGGCAGCCGTGGGATGGCTGCCACGCCATGGCCGGCCTCCCTGTAGCCAGAGGAAGGGGAAAATAGAGATGGGCCGGGGTTGGGCTGGTTGTTCGCTGGGCCGGGGAGAAACAGGGGGTAGGGGTGGGCCTCTTTGCCTTTTATCCCTTTCTGTATTTTCTTTTCAGCTTTTGTTCTTTTCTATTTATATTAGTTGCTTTAGCCTTTTTGTAAAATATGTAGTATGTTCTAAAATTAGTGTAACACCATATATTACTGCCACAAAAAGATTGGGCAATAATAAAAGTCATTTAATATTTGATTTAAGTATTAAATGATTTAAATAGGGTTTTTGGCCACTGTTTTGATTTGTTCAGAATTTTCAGTAGCCCAATAAATACCAATGATTACATGGGCATGGTCCAATGAATATTTGGGATTTTATAAAAGTGGTTCCAAGATTTTTGGAAAAGATTTATTGTCACCATATTTTTAATATTCAATGAAAGGCATTTAGGGTTTGCTTGAATTCCAATTCAAATGGCTTGTACTTGTTTTGCTTCCAGATGATCAAGGTCCATGATCACCATGCATTCAAGAACATCAAAGTGGAATTTGAAATTTGAACTGTTCCAAGTTGATCAACAAAAGTTTTGAACAGTACAGATGAACAGTAACAGTGATTACTGTTCACTGACAGTGAGGGTGTTACATAGGATCACATGTCTTGAGACAAAGTGCATCCCTATTCTTCCATTAAAACATTATTTTGTGATATTAAGGTTTTACATCCTTTATATAATTCCTAGCCGCAAGAACCTTTTCTTGTTTAGGATATCATTCCAATCCTTTTGATGTTCATTACACGTGTCCTAATCTATCCTTATAGATTTTAGTGTGTGACACATCTGTATTTCGTTCATATAAGATTCTCGTAATCCTTTCATCTTATTAGCCTTAATATCCATGTATATCAACGTATATATATGAGATTGTTTTCACATATATCATCGTATATATATATGAAATTGACATTGTGCTCCCACTCAAATATATCCGACATATATCTGTTAGTAAGCTTTTATTAAGTTTCTATTCTAATTATGTCAGACATAATAATATTGCTCCCAAAGCTCCCACTCAGAAAATGCTCTCTGCATTCCAAGTTTTCAGGAAGTCTTCAAAGCTCCCACTCAGTTTCATGAAATTGCTGTCCATCTCAATATTTTGATTACTTCAAAATCACTTGATCAAATCAAGGTTTGAGAGTTTCTGCCTTGAGGTACTATGGTCCATCTTATCGAAACATTCTTTCGTTTATGCCAATTGCTACTTCTCTTCAAATTCCTCAACTTGAATGTGATGCAATTTCAAGCTATGGTCCCTTCATAGTGTTCGTGAATGAAAATACCCATATTGATTTAGCATTACTACGCTTCCGTAGTCAATCATTATTGAATTTAGCCATAACATCTTTTATGTGCCAAATCATGCCTTTATGTGTTGCATCATTCTTAATAACTTCCTGGTTATTCGGAATGTGAAATAACTACTTTATTTCATAGTATGTGAGCCATCCCATATGCAACTCAATATGATTTCATTTCTCCTCGTTTCCTAGGTAACCATCAATCCCCCGTAATTTATGAGCAGTGTCCCTTTTGTTTCACTTAAGAAGACTCGTGATTATTGTTCTGTACAGAACGTATTCATGACAATCTTCTTATTTTTTTAAACTAGGGCTTTAACTTATATACCATGATCATCATCAATAGCATATTTTCTCTTTTCATGGATTCATTTCAGCGGAACGTTTTCCGTTGCGTTACTCTGTTATCTGGAGGCAGGGTCAATCACCCTGGTCAAAGAATTCACTTTTCTCCCATTGGTTTATTCCTTGAGAACCATCTTCTCATTCACCAATTTAACCAATACAAGTTTTGCTTTTTGGGAAGGTGTGTTTTACAATTGCTCACAACTCTAATACAAAGAAAGTTATATCATATAAAACTTCTAGAAACTTTCTAACACCATCATCATATGGAGTCATCAGCTTCATTAAATTCAGAATGGTTTCCTTATTTCATGAAGTGGGTGTTTTAACTTAATAAATTATAACAACTTTGTTCATTCAATAGCATTAGCGTAAGGGGAATGTATTTAGACCACACTACATTTTAGCATGACTACGAATGGTTTTAGGTGCTTGAGCACTTTAAACTTCCATCGTAATTTGTGGCATTATTTCCACAAGTCTCCCATTTATGTCAACTATAATACTCATCACTTTGATCACATCATGGTGATTTGTATTCTTATATCCAACTTCACCGTGATTCCGTAATCTCAGATTTATGATCTTAATTGAATGCTTGTTCAATCAATCATGCGAAGCATCTTTAATGATTATTCATGCGTTTGGTTAATACATCATTTATGTACAATGTTTGGCGCAAGTTCTACTTCGCTAGAACTCCGTCATTAGTCATCTTGGTTGAGAATAAATTCATGAGTTAATAGATCGAGTATCTAATGACTTCATCATTTATGAATTCATCTCATGCATATAGTTATGACTTTTGACCTTATTGTTATTCATAATAACTTAATCATTACACATTGAATATCACTTGACAATTATGGTGTTTTATAAATGCTTCTATCATATTATAAACTCAATTGCAATCATAGTATAAGCACACTTTATTCATCAAACTGGAACAACTGACTTGTCTCAAAACATGAATAACTTTGTCTCGCGGGATGCAAGACATATTACTTAAGTGTTCATACTTAATCGATTACAAAAGATTTATCTAATACTCTAAGTATAATTCTATGATAGATGTCTTTGTGAAATCTTGGTGGCCATCAACTGTCTTGGTTGCCATCAATCCTGGATCACACCTCTTCCCGTCCATGCAACGGCATGCCCTGTTTTCATAAAACAGAACAAGTATCAAATACTTATTAAACTGCAAATGTTGTATAAGGGAACAAACATTTATAACGAGTATATCTAATATATACCTTATCCATCAACAATTTCTCCTTCAATGGGTGCAACCTTTGCATCAAGAAGATTAGTCATGAAATCCTGGAGATGCATGTTATCTCCTCTCCCGACATAGCCATGGACATAATCTTGATAACTCGGTGGAAGCGAATGTAGCACCGTGTTTATCGCAAACTCCTCTGTGGTAGATTCATTTGTTGTCCCATAGTCAAAATCTTCCACAAGGCTCAGATACAACCTATGCATCTTGTCTAGGTGGGCTCTCAGGCAGGTGTGCTGTTCCATCTTTGTAGAAAGAAACTGTTTTTCTATCTCAAATCTGGCCACTCTGAACTGACGTATAAACAATGACTTTAGCGTGTCTATCATGTCATAAGCACTAGTTTCCCTAAACAGATTTCTCAACTCATTTGACATGGAGTGTTCCATAACATTCTTCAGCACAAAGTATTTCTGTCGACGAACATAGTAATCCATCATTTCTTGTTCATCTCCATTGTTATCCGGAGGATCTTCCGCATGGCTTTCTATTATGAACAAGATGTTTACTCTCTTGAGCGAAGTCCTAAGGCGTAGATACCAGTTAACGAAGTTTGACCCATTTACTTTAAGTCTATCACCACCCATGAAAGAACGCAATTCACGATGTTCATTTGGATTCATTTTCTACAAAATATTTGCAAGGAAAACAATTAAGACTAGTTCATAACAATGAGTTCATAATAATCATATTATAGATGAGCTCACACTAAAACAATCATCCCTAAGAAGTTTTAGTGATTACATGATCCAGATTCACTATCCGTCCTCGAATATCACAACGGCCGACGGATTAGTTTCAAAGGTAGACAACTAGTTTGTGCGATCACATCCTATATGTGACTCATGCTCGATCTTTCGATCTCTAGTATTCCGAGGCCATATCTGCATATGCTAGGCTCGCCAAATTGACCTTAGTGTTATATGCTGCTTAGCAAGGCCATATCGACATATGCCAGGCTTGCCAGGCCCAACCTCATGCGAACTCTAATGTATGTATGACACCCGATCGTCACGGCCTGCCTATCATAAAGAGAACCTTCCAGGTGGTGCACACTTCGGTAGAATACTTATGTTTGGCATTTTATAAGGGGTCATCTTATTTAATGCTATCGCCGTGTATCCTATACTAGCAAGTTTTAAGATGTATGATCATGGTGGCACTAGGTCTAAAGTGTCTCCATTTAAGTTTGTTTCATCATGATGAACGTTTACTACTTTCTAGTAATACATAGCAAAGCTATCACTACATCAAGATCAAGCAAACAACAATAGCCCCCTCTGCAATATAAAGTTAGACGCCTCTATATTTGTATATTGCATGTTTTACGTGGCTGCTAGGGCTTTTCATAGATCAACCATTTCTACGAACATTGAACCACAACGCTGATTATAGATTGTCTCTATTACACCCCGTACGGGGCCCTCCGTTGCAAATGACATATCCGCTAAAGTAAGAGAGACAGACACCCCCCAGAGCCACTTTATACGGTACAAGCCGTATGTCAAGCGTGGAACCAGTCTCGCGTAAGCGTACGTGTAAGGTCGGTCGGGGGCCGCTTCATCAAACAATGCAACAGATATAACAAGTACACGTGAGAGGGTAACAATCATAGAATCAACGCCCACATCCCCGATGTGTTCTATACGCACAACAAAACGAAGCATAGATCTAGCTCATGATACCACTGTTGGGTCTCGCAGCAGAAAACAATAATTTTTCTAACTAGCGTCGCCCTTAACCCAAGATCTATCTAGCTGTAATGCCGTAACGGAAAGACTTGCGGAAACATACCTCGGGGTGTAGTCCGTTACGCGGGAAATGTTCCCGCAAACGTGGTTGATGAAGCCGTAAACCTTTCACAGCCCCCTGGCTGTGTTAGCACCCTGTTGGTTGGTAGTGCCGCACGTGCAGCACCTCGTAGTACTCGCACACGTACGGACTCGATGACGACCTCCGTTCTCCGATCCAGCGAAGGTGGCGGAAGTAGACCTCCCGGAACCAGAGTTGCAGCAGCACGACGGCGTGCGTATGGTGGAGAAGCCTCAATCCCAGCACAGGTTCCAGACAAGGGGACCCCGGCTTGAGAGAGACGAGAGATGGGAGAAGACCGGTGAAAACCGATCTCAATTCGGAGTAATATTTATTTTCTCATGAATTTCTGTGTATTAAATATGTGCACCCTGCCCATCTATATATAGGCAGAGGGGAGGGAGTCAACCCCTCTCCCCTAGCAAGGTGGGACTAAAGTCCCTTGCTAGGGGGAGGTGGCCGGCCAAGGGAGGAGGGGGGGCGCATCCCTCATGGGCCCTAGGGCCCATGGCGCCTCCCTCTCTCTCTCTTTTTCCTTTTTCCTTTATTCCCCTAATGGGCTTCTTTCCCAAAGCTGGCCCATTGCACTTTTTAATTATAAATAAAATGTTATTAATTATTAATTCACTTAGATAATAAATAATACATATTATTTCATCTCCCGATGATCCGGAACTCCTTCCAGCTCACTCCGAACAACCTTCGGACCAACACGGAACTTTTCCGGTACGTCTTTCTCTCTTCTCCGGTAACTCCGATAGTTCGGAATAGGTCTCCGATGTTCATCGAGCCCTCAAGTGTGTTACCCTACGGTCCGAGAACACTCCAGTCATGACCGAGACAAAGGCTACGACCAATGATCAATAGCGGGACCTGGATGCCCATAATGACCCATGTGTATTCCGGAAGTAACCGATTGGACTGTTCACGTTGTATACCATTCCCTTTGTCATGCGATACTAGATTAGTCCAAGATTTGATCAACTGCATCCAATGCATTAGTTCTATCTTGTTACCTACAAATCTTTATTCACTCGTTCCGTGATATTCATCCTTGTAACCTAGTCACACGCTGCGCAGCTTTATGGATGCAATCTCACCGAGTTGGCCATGAAGTATCTTTCCATTATATGGATTGAAAAATCCCGCTCTTGAATCAACACTCCTCAACATATCCCATCGGATAGCCCAAGATACACCTTTATGGTCACCATGTTTCAGTGTGACGGTTAATGCAGTCAAAGCATCCTCATAAGATAGCAATTATGCTTGATCTCACGGTCAAAGGAACAGGCTACTACGTTCTGTAATTACAACACTGAACTTTTACGATTTGATCATGTTGCAATGCTTGCATTGGGTAATGTTCATCACGTCATTCATTCAATGAGGTGACCTTACCGTCAATTGACTTGATTGTCCATGATCGCGAAACCACAATCATCAGTTGACGATAAACTAGACATCATGAGAGGCTGACTAGGAACTCTGGTTGTTTCTATACCACACCTGTATCATTGTTTCACTGATACAGTTCCAGCACAGTATGAAACTGGTCATGAATTTATTTATATATATTGGAATAATCATATATTGTTTGCTTCTAGAGCATATATCCAACAGGTCTGTGCCGAAGAAATGCTCGGCTCCAGTCGACGAGTTATGGGTCAGTGGATCCCTCCATCAGGAGAGGGAAAATTTATCTTTTCGCCAGAAAAACTGACATTTGGTGGCTCCAGGCACTTAAGTTCTTATAAATTATTATTCATCCTCATGGTTCCAAAATCTGCTGGTGCAAGGTGACCCCTGAAGCATTTGTGCGCTGCACACCCCCCCCCACTTGGAAAACTTTGTAGTTGATGTTTTAGCCTTTTGGCTTGTAATAAGTGGGATGTTGGTACTCTACTTTGCACGAGACCATTGAACCTTTGACGGCTGTTGTTTCGGTTTGATTTCAATGAAATGAAACCGGGGACAGGGTCCCGGTTTATCTAAAAAAACCTTATGGTTCCAAAAGCGAACCTACTATATCTATCACTAATTTGTGCAAAAGCCATAGTATAGTTCACTTCTCCCCGAAATACAAAACAAACACAAATAGCTTGAACTGTATTGAATATTGATTACTCTCGCAATGTATAATGCTTTCAAAGTAATTGTTTGGTAAAACTGATGCTTCTTACATAAACGACTTATTTTATTTTTGTTAAAAAAATAGTGAACGTTGCCAAATACTTTTTTTAAACTAATGTTGCCAACACTTAGTTATTAGCATAGGACAATATCGTAAGTGTATGTTCCTTTCATCATGTTTTTTCGGATGTTATGTTTCTTCCATTTGATTAGAACCATGATAATCATGCCTCTTTTCCAGGCGGCCATTTCCTCTTCAAGCAAGGATGCATATGTACACTTAATTAGCAACACGCACATCATATACTCCCTCCATTTACCCTCAAAAAAATTATATACTCCCTCCATTTCAAAATATAAAGTGTATTTGATTTTTCAAAAGTCAACCACTTTCTTATTAGATCAAGTTTGTAGAAAAAAGTTTCAATATCTACAGTACAAAGTTTGTATCACTAGATTCCTCAAGAGAAGTATTTTTATATTTTATTTATTTTGTATTGTAGGTGTTTATATTTTATTTCATAATCATGATCAAACATATATAAATTTGACTTGCGCAAAAACAATACGTCTTATATTTTAGAATGAGGGAGTATATAAAGGTAAAGTCACTATGTCAGTCCTCTTACTCTCTTGTCCTCTTGAAGAGAAAATTTATTTATGCCTCCATGTTAGTGCTTTTGATTAATTGCATGAGTTCCTCGCCGACTTTTATGGCTACTGATAATATACTTTTTTGTACTTAATCTACTAAAAATATTGAGGATACATACATGCACACACTTCGACCCATCACCAGCAATTTTTCTAAAAGCGTCATGCAGATAGCTTGGCTATAACCGGGCGCGGCGGAGCGCGCCGTTCAACCTAGTATACCTGCATGCGTCCGAACAAAGGAGAGAGAGTAGTAGCAGCTTGGGTGTCTACGTATGGTTCATGAGTAGTACCAGCTGAATTGATCGTGATGTTGTGCATCAGCGACTGCAATTTGCATTGGGGGATGTGTTGGGGTTTGCATCAGAAAACACATTTTTTCTAACTAGCGTTCCCATAACCCAAGATCTAGCTAGCCGTCTTACCGTAACGGAAAGGAGTGCGGAAATAACATACCTCGGGGTGTAGTCCGTTGCGCGGGAAACGTTCCCGCAAATGTGGTTGATGTAGCCGATCAAGTTTCACAGCCCCCTGGCTATGTTGAGCACCCGGATGGGTGTAGTGCCACACGTGTAGCACCTCGTAGTACTCGCACACGTACGGGACTCGATGACGACCTCCGTTATCCGATCCAGGGAAGGTGGCGGAAGCAGACCTCCGGACGGAGCTTCGGCAGCACGACGGCCTCCGATTCTAGCAGAGAAGCCTCAATTCCACTATAGGCTCACACTAGGGAGCCCACCGTGAAAGAGACAAGGGAGGGGAGAAGACCGGAGAAAACCGATCTCAATTCGGAGTAAATACTAATTTAATCCGATTTATTGTGTATTTTTGCTTAATTAAATATGTGCACCATGGCCCTCTTTATATAGGGGTAGGGGAGGGAGTCAACCCCCCTCCCTTAGCAATGTGGGACTATCCCACATGCTAGGGGGGCGCCGGCCAAGGGGGGAGAGGGGGCGCCACCCTCATGGGCCCTAGGGCCCATGGCGCCTCCCCCCCACTCCTTTTTTTCCTTTTTCTTTTTCCCTTTTATTTCTTCCCCTAATGGACCTTTTTCTCCACTAAGGCCCATTGCACATATTAATTAGAATTAAAATGATTTTAATTATTAATTAAATTAATTAATAACTAAAACATAATATTCCATCTCCCGGTGCTCCGGAACACCTTCCGGTTCACTCCGAACTTGTTCGGTTCAACACCGTACTTCTCCGATGTTGTTTCCTTTATTCTCTGGTTATTCCGATGGTTTCGAAAAGGTCTCCGATTTCATCGAGGCCTTAAGTGTGTTACCCTACGGTCCGAGAACACTCCAGTCATGACCGAGATGAGGCTACGGTCAATGATCATCAGCGGGACCTGGATGCCCATAATGACCCCTGTGCATTCCGGATATCAAACACCGATTGGACCTTACGCCGTATAGCATTACCTTTGTCAGCGATACTGGATTGTTACGAGATTCGATCAATGACATCCTATGTCTGGTTCAACCTCGTTCTGAACTAATCCTCATTCACTCGTTCCTGTGATATTCATCCCCGTGACCTAGTCACACGCTGCAGCTTTATGGATGGAATCTCACCGAGTGGGCCCCGAGTATCTATCCATTATATGGATTGACAAATCCCGCTCTTGTAACAATACTCCTCAACATATCTCCACGGAATACCCAAGATACAACCGTTATGACCCGCATATTTCAGTCAGGTGGTGGGATGTAGGTCAAAGCATCCGGGAAGATAGCAATTATGCACGTACTCACGGTCAAAGGAACGGTCTACCACGTCCTGTAATTACAACACTGAACCTTCACAAGATTTGATCATGCTGTAATGCTTACTTTGGGTAATGTTCATCACGTCACTTAACCAGTGAGGTGACCTCATAGTCAAGAGACTTAATTGTCCATGATCGCGAAACCACGACCATCATGTTGACCATGAACTAGTTATCAATGTAGAGGCTAACTAGGAACTCTGGGGGTTTCTATACCACACCTGCATCATTGTTTCACTGACACAGTTCTATCACGGTATGAAACTGGTTATGAACTTGCTTAGATATATTGGAATAATCATATATTATTTGCCTCTAGAGCATATATCCAACAGTATCCCACTTGCACTAGAGTGCTAATAATCTAGCCGCATTTTTCCGATCATAATCATCTTATCACATAAGTGTTCATTGATCATGCATGCTCATGGAAGAGGTTTCGTCAACAAACTTGCACCAATTCAGATTCGTATGTTTCCTTTGCAACTGGTACAGGTCAAAAGCTCTTTTGACATACCACTCATTATCATATAATGGTTGGATATAAGTTTCGCGGGAGAGTGAGACTATTATTTCACAGTATCCTCCAATGATCTCTTGGTTCAGTCTTTGGAAGACTCATCCTTAGTCATATATACTGGGAAATACACTCAACCAGAAGTCCAATACTTCTAACGCTAAACTTTTATCCATACGTCTACTTTCTTAAGTAGTGTTATGTTTGTAGTGTCGTGAATTTTGCTCACATTTCTTTCATGTCTTTGGTGATGTCTCTAATTCCATATAGACCCATAATATGGCTTGCAATTGTAATCTTGCATTACATTCAAGCCTATTATCCTTTCTATATTTTAGAGAATAGTCCTCAGTATTCCTCATATACTGAATGCATGGACTTTATTCAGATTTTGTGTTTTACTCCTAAAGCACATCGGAATCTGTTCTTCTTCCAAGAACTTTTGAGTCATTTTGTTGTTGGATTCACAATGCATGTTATATGGTAGAATCATATGTCAAGAACATATAAGATGACATGTCAGTACATGGTGCATCTCTATTCTTCCATCAAGACATTGCTTGTGATATTTGGATTTCATCCATTATATAATTTCTAGCCACAAGAACCTGTTTCTTGTCTTAGAAGATTATTCCAACCTTCACTTCGTTTCATTATCCGTATCTTAATCTACTCATATAGATTTCAACGTGTAATGTGTTGGTATTTCACATAAAAGAAGATTCTTGCAATCTTGTATTTTATTAGCCTTATGCTCTATATATATCATAATGCACATATGTATATAAGACGATTCTCTATATACACAATCAATGCATATCCATATATATACATATGAGATCATTCTTCACACATATCAATGCATATATGTTTGAGACAATGATCATGCTCCCACTCAAATATATCCATCATATACTCATATATTTGTGGTTCAGCTTTCATCAAGTCATTTTATTGTTCACTATGTTTCACATAATGACAATGCTTCCAAAGCTCCCACTCAGAAAATACCCTCTGTATTCCAAGTTTCCGGGAAGTCTTCAAAGCCCCCACTCAGTTTCATGAAACTGCAGGCCCACTCAATATTTTGGTCATCACAAAATCACTTGATCAAATCAAGGTTGAGGGTTCCTGTCTTGAGGTACTATAGTCCATCCTTTTAACGAAATAACCTTCATCCTGCCCATTGCAATTCTCTTTCAAATCCCAAATTTGACTGAGATGCAATTTCAGGCTATGGTCCATCGTAGTGTAAATGAAATATTTTATTGATTAAAGCATTCCTACGTTTCCGTAGTCAATCACCATTGAACTTTGGTTATAACCAAATAATGCCTTATGCCCATTACATTCTCAATAACTCTCCAGTTTGTCGAGAATATGAAATAACCGATTTATTTCACGGGACGTGAGCCATCCTATATGTAACTCAATATTATTTCATTTCTCCTCGTGTTCTAGGCTACCATCATTCCTTTGTGTCTCAAGCAATGTTATTCTTTATTGTTTTATTAAGAAGACTCATGATTATTGTTCTATACAGAACATATTCATGACAACCTTCTAAATTCAACAATGGCTTCAATTCATATACCAAGATCAATCATCTATGGCATATCCTTCCTTATACAGTGTCATTACAGCGGAACATGCTTCCGTTGCAATACTCTGATATTCTGAAGGCAAGGTCCAATACCCCGGTCAAAGTTTCCATTATCTCCCATTGGATCCGTGTCGAGAGACTTCTTCTCGCATTACCAATCAAGCAACACACATTTTGCTATTCGGGGAGAATATGTAATTTCAATTGATTGTAGTTTTATTACAAAGAAATTCTTTTTTTTAAGAAACCTTATAACACCATCAGTTATGGAGCTATCATGTCTCGTTAGATTCAGGATGGTTTCCGATTCATGAAGTGGGTGTTTTAACTTAATGAATTAAACAACCTTATTCGACAATAACTATAGTGCTAGGGGAAAGAACGTTTAGACCACACTACGATTTAGTATGACTACGAATGGTTTAAGTAGTCTAGTACTTTCAACTTCCATCGTAATTTGTGGTACAACTTCCACAAGTCTCCCATTATGTCAATATCAATACTTATCACTTCGAATCGTAGCGTAGTGATATGTTGATGTCTACGCACGCTTCTATTCTTGTAGACTATGTTGGGCCTCCAAGCGCAGAGGTTTGTAGGACAACAACAATTTCCCTCAAGTGGATGACCTAAGGTTTATCGAACTCAGGGAAGTAGAGGTTGAAGATGGTCTCTCTCCAGCAACCCTGCAATTAAGAAACAAGAAGTCTCTTGTGTCCCCAACACACCTAATACAACTAGGAGTTGTATAGGTGCACTAGTTCGGCGAAGAAATGGTAAAATATGGGTGATAGGTGTGGTAAAACGAAGTAATATAAATCTGTAATAAAAAGTGCAGCAAAGAAACAAGTGGCAAAAGTGAACACAAATGGTATTGCAATGGTGGAAACAAGGCCTAGGCTTCATACTTTCACTAGTGGCAACTCCCAACAACATTAATATAGTCTAATCACATGATATTTCCCATAAAACATGCAATGGAGACGTGCTCGGAGGTCATTCCTTTGTGGTCAAGAGAGGACGAGAATTGTGTAGGGCTACAAAAGCACACCTCAGAGTTCGTAGTTCTCAATCTATGGATTTCCCAATGTCACCGCGGCCATCCAAAGAGAGTACCACAATCACCACAACATATCTAAAGGATAGTCAAAGACAAGCACCAAAAGACTCTCAATCTTCAATCCACACACAAAAGAGGAAATCACTCATGATAATATTCTTCTAACCCATGACCAATAGACCGCTGTCACCTTGGTCTCGGGGATTATACTAGATAAGATCAATTGAGTACATCAATCCAATACATAGAGGAAGGGGAAATATCATGGGATCACCCTAGATTAACATAGCCTATGATCACAACGAAGATCACATCATGGGAGAGAGAGAAGAACACATAGCTACTGGTAGAAACCTTAGCCCCGAGGAGGAACTACTCCCGCTTCATGGAGGGAGGAAGCAACGTCGATGGAGATGAATCCGGGGGCACTTCCCCGTCCCGGCAGGGTGCCGACACAGGAATTCTGGTCCCCCGAAGCTTGTCGGCGATGGCGGCGGAGATCGGAATTGCTTCTGGAGAAAAGGGGTCTGGAATCAGGGTTTTCGCGATGCGAGTAAAAATAAGGGCCAAGGGGGGCCACCAGGGGAGGTCCCAGTCGCCCAGGCGGCCTGGTGGCGCGGCCTACCCCTAGGCTGCGTGGGGTGCCCGCCTCGGTGACTGGTGGCCCCCCTCCGGCTCTCCTTCGGTGATTCTGGAAGGTTCCTCCACGCTGATTTTTTATATATTTTTCCTGGAATTTATTGGGCACTTTAAGTAATGGGAAAACCTAAAATACGAAAACACCAGAAAACAGAAACTGGCACTGGGGTGCACTGAGTTAATAGGTTAGTCCAAATATGATCAAAAGTGTATGAAAGTGTATCTAAAACATAGCAATATCACACAAAACATGCATGGAGCAAGCAGAAATTATAGATACGTTTTGGACGTATCAACATCCCCAAGTTTAATTCCTGCTCGTCCTCGAGTAGGTAAATGATAACAAGCATAATTTCTGTGGTGACATGCTACCAACCATATAAGAACTTTTAAGTAAAGCAATCAAGGCATGTAATTCAATTCAAGTCTTAACAAGCAAGAGTCTATATTAGCATTGACACAAGCAACAAAAGAACAAAGGGTGCAAGAGCTCTCGCTGTCCGTGACTCGAATGTCTCCAAATGGTGTTTGCTTGCAAGAAAGGGGATAGGGAATACGAGATGAAAAAAGTATTTTTTGTTGAGAACTCAATCTACTAAAGTTTCACACTCGGTCTTCTTTGGAATCTTATCTTGATTCGTCCCCAGACCACTAGCCAGGTACAAGTCAATTTGATCCACTCCTTTTCGATATTTTGAGCACTCATGCAATGGATGAGTGTAAGCACGAAAGTTGACATTTAGGATGGCAAAGAGAGAATATGGTGGAGGAGGAAGACAAAAAGGTGTGAAAGGCTCACATCAATGAGGACAATCATAGGCGAGAGAAGGCCATATGATAGATATGATGTGAGGAGTAGGGATTTCTATGCAACAGATGCACATGTGAGCTAAAAGCTCTCCAAGGAAACTAGTGGGGGTGCATCTAACTTGCTTGCTCATGAAGACCTAGAGCTCTTTTGAGAAGGCTCATCATTGGAATATACAAGCCAAGTTCTATAGTGTGAAGGTTCCCCACATAGCTATATGCATGATGATGATCTCTATGGAGTACAAGGGATAGAGGATGAAGTACTAGTGTGGATCTCTCAAAAGGAATAGTAGTGTGCCCCCTTCTCTCTTTTTATTTTTCTTTTTCTCTTTTTTCTATTTTTTTGTATTTTTTTGGTGGCCTCAATGGCTCTTTCTATTTAACTCTCATTTGTCCTCTTTGGGATCTTTTTATTTTGTCCTCTTTGGGATCTTTTCCTCACTTTAGGGGCAACACTCTATATTTTACAAGAATATAGGAGATCTTTCACACTTTACAAAGGTACTCAAAACATAAAGAAGATGTAGCTATCATGATGTATGCAATGTATGTCGCTGCCAGTGTAGCAGGAACATGTATGACATGAAGATCAAGTCATGAAGAGGTGGATGTTACATGGCAATATATCTCGGAAAGGCTATGGAAATGCCTTGGTAGGTAGGTATGGTGGCTGTTTTGAGGAAGGATATAACGAGGTTTATGATGACAGCGCGTATCATGCCAAGGGTTTGGATGTACCGGCGAAGGTGGACGCCAACTCTCGGAGTGAGAAGAAAGCAATGCACGACACAGGAGAGGCTGGAAAAATATGGGAAGGTGGAAGTTTCAACTTTCGAATACTCACATTAGTCCGAAGAACTCATGCACTTATTATCGGTAACTCTCAATCTAATAAGGAGGATTCACAAAGAGACAAGTACCCCGAGGAGGAGTGTATGGGGGTTTGGTTATCCTTGCGCATCCTCGACTCATGGTACGTGAGTGTACTCTAATATTCGATCCCTCCAAAGAGTAGTGATCCATCTAGTAGCTAGAGTTCTCAACTACTTTTGTAGGTTTTGAAAATAAACACGGGTTGCCCAAAATACGGCACCTATCACTAATAGGCTAGAGCTCTTGACACCAAAAGTTCAAACATTACTCACATCAATACCTCAAAACTATTGCAAGTTACTACTAAAATTAAATAGCAACCTCAATTACCTACTCTCAAGACAAGACGCAACTTAGTGCAACAACCAACTCTCTTAACAAGATAAACATGAAAAATAAAGAGAGTTCCAGCAAAAAACTAAACAAAAGCCAAGGCTCTTGCTAAAGACAAACTAAAACTAAACAAGGCAGTAGCTACGAAAAGATAAAGAACACACAACAGAAAAAAGATAGGCATGAAGAATCCTATGATGTGTTCTATATTTTGAAAGTGGAGCGTGTTTCTCTCCCACACAAAGTAAGACAGGATCTAACTTGTTATGAACAGCAAGCAAAGCTAAATAAAACTAAAAATAAAACCTAAGAGCGAGACGCTCCAAGCATAGCACATAACGCATGAAGTGATAAAAATATAGTGAGACGAAGGACGAATTGATGATTGTTGATGGAGAAGGGGATGCACGGGGGCATCCCCAAGCTTGAGCGCTTGACACTCCTGATCTTCTTTCATCATCTTCCATCGCACACTTGAAAACTCCCTTCATACACAACTCATCATAAGCTGATTAGAGAGGTTAGTACCCTTAATAAATAATTTTTACCCACTGGATATAAAGATATTCTTGAAGAGCTACTGTTTCTCAAGATTGCCAAAAAGTTTTTGCAAAGAAAAAGCAAGCTTAAGGTTTGCAAAAGTTAGGAGAGACAAAAGGTGGAAGAATCTGTGAAAAACAGAACAGCATGTAGTAAAGAATTTTTTAGGGGTACTTCTGCAACTCGAATCAAAAAACTCAGAACAGACGCTCGAAAGTCAATTGTATGGAGCACGCTGTCAAAAAAATCAGATCAAAAAGATGATCTGGTGATTTTAGGCTAATTTTTCCGTCCAAGGACAGAATCTGTTTTCTGGACAGCATGTCACAACTTTTGAACTTTCTTGCAATCGGAGGCTAGACTTGGCACAAAGATTGAAAATAAAGATACAATGATGTTGCTACAGTAGTAAAAATCATCAAGACCACTAAAAACTGAAAGTAAAAACTCAAACTAAAGATAACAAGGGTTGTCTCCCTAGAGCTCTTTCTTTATAGCCATAAACATAGGCTTAAGATTTTTAATGATGCTCTCATAGGAATAAGGAATAAGAGTTGAAGAACAAAAGAGAGCATCAAGAAGCAAATACCAAACACATTTAAGTCTAACATGCTTCCTATGCAAAGGGATCTTGTAGAGAAATAACTCATTGAAGCATAAAGATATTAGCATAGGAAGGCAAAATAAGTGCAACTTCAAAACCTTTAACATAAAGAGAGGGAATTTGACATTATTGAAATATCTATAAGAATGTGTTCCCTTCTAATAATAATTTTCAGTGGGATCATGAATAAACTCAACAATATAAGTATCACATAAAAAATTGTTACCATGATCCACATGCAAAAGGGTACTCTTACTCTCCACATAAGCATAATCTTTCTCATTGGTAATAGTGGGAGTAGGACTATCATAAACAACTTGAACACTATAGATTAATTGTGTATTAGGAAGATGGTGTTCAATAAGGGAGTAATTCCCTCCATGATCATGACAAGTTTCATAAGGATAATTTCTCCTTATGTCATAGGTACCTTTATAATCACTAAAAATAGGAGTTATAACATCATCATAGTAGATAAGAGCATTATCATTGCTAGAAACGATATTTGTAAACATGTTGTCTTTATTCTTACTAGAAAAAGAATTATCAATTACCACATCACTAATGGGTAAAGGACTTGCAATCCTATCATCCCCAATCTTGGAGCTTTCCATATCATCACTCTCAGAGTTGGTACCAAAGAGATTTTCAAGGTCATAAGTAGCATTATCATCATTTTCCCAATCACAAAAAGTAACGTGCATATCATAATCAAAATCATCTTCAATAGTACCTACAGACTTATCTTCAAGATAATAATGAATGCAATCAAGCTCACCATCCTCCATAAATTTATGTCCGTTAGGATAAAAATCGATGCGAGGAATACGCTCAGGCCAGGTTGTTACCCATTCTTCTTCCTTCCTGCTCCTCTTATTTTTCTTCTTCTTCACCTCTTGTCAAACCTGAAATCTTAAATAACTCACAAAGTTCTATAAGTTTCAACAAATGAATACTAGGATTGACTGTCCCATCATAACAATCATTAACAATTATTTCAACTATCCCAAGTGGTATTTGGAACGGGATACATTCAGTATGTGGCGGAGACTTCTCTACCACAGGTGTGGCAAAGCGGTCTCCCTGAAGCAGCGAACTAAGATTGCAGTTTTCCATAAACCTAACTAGTGAAAATAAAAACAAGAAACGAAAAGATTTAATTGCAGAATCTAAAGATATACCTTCAAGCACTCACCTCCCCGGCAACGACGCCAGAAATAGCTTGATGTCTACACACGCTTCTATTCTTGTAGACTATGTTGGGCCTCCAAGCGCAGAGGTTTGTAGGACAGCAACAATTTCCCTCAAGTGGATGACCTAAGGTTTATCGAACTCAGGGAAGTAGAGGTTGAAGATGGTCTCTCTCCAGCAACCCTGCAATTAAGAAACAAGAAGTCTCTTGTGTCCCCAACACACCTAATACAACTAGGAGTTGTATAGGTGCACTAGTTCGGCGAAGAGATGGTAAAATATGGGTGATAGGTGTGGTAAAACGAAGTAATATAAATCTGTAATAAAAAGTGCAGCAAAGAAACAAGTGGAAAAAGTGAACACAAACGGTATTGCAATGGTGGAAACAAGGCCCAGGCTTCATACTTTCACTAGTGGAAACTCCCAACAACATTAACATAGTCTAATCACATGATATTTCCCATAAAACATGCAATGGAGACGTACTCGGAGGTCATTCCTTTGTGGTCAAGAGAGGACGAGAATTGTGTAGGGCTACAAAAGCACACCTCAGAGTTCGTAGTTCTCAATCTATGGATTTCCCAATGTCACCGCGGCCATCCAAAGAGAGTACCACAATCACCACAATATATCTAAAGGATAGTCAAAGACAAGCACCAAAAGACTCTCAAACTTCAATCCACACACAAAATAGGAAATCACTCATGATAATATTCTTCTAACCCATGTCCAATAGACCGCTGTCACCATGGTCTCGGGGATTATACTAGATAAGATCAATTGAGTACATCAATCCAATACATAGAGGAAGGGGAAATATCATGGGATCACCCTAGATTAACATAGCCTATGATCACAACGAGATCACATCATGGGAGAGAGAGAAGAACACATAGCTACTGGTAGAAACCTTAGCCCCGAGGAGGAACTAGTCCCGCTTCATGGAGGGAGGAAGAAACGTCGATGGAGATGAATCCGGGGGCACTTCCCCGTCCCGGCAGGGTGCCGGCACAGGAATTCTGGTCCCCCGAAGCTTGTCGGCGATGGCGGCGGAGATCGGAATTGCTTCTGGAGAAAAGGGGTCTGGAATCAGGGTTTTCGCGACGCGAGTAAAAATAAGGGCCAAGGGGGGCCACCAGGGGATGTCCCAGTCGCCCAGGCGGCCTGGTGGCGCGGCCTACCCCTAGGCCGCGCGGGGTGGCCGCCTCGGTGACTGGTGGGCCCCCTCCGGCTCTCCTTCGGTGATTCTGGAAGGTTCCTTCACACTGATTTTTTATATATTTTTCCCGGAATTTATTGGGCACTTTAAGTAATGGGAAAACCTAAAATACAAAAACAGCAGAAAACAGAAACTGGCACTGGGGTGCACTGAGTTAATAGGTAGTCCAAATATGATCAAAAGTGTATGAAAGTGTATCTAAAACATAGCAATATCACACAAAACATGCATGGAGCAAGCAGAAATTATAGATACGTTTTGGACGTATCATATGTATCCTTGTATTCTCACTTCTCACAGTGATTCCTGAATCTCGGTTTTATGATCTCAATTGAATACAACTTTCAATTAATCATATGAAGTCTTTAATGATAACTCACGTGCCCATTTAGTACATCATTTATGTATAATGATTGGCACAAGTTCTACTTGCTAGAACCTTGTCATGGTTATATTTATTGCAGAGGTTCATAGATCGTGTATCTAATCCATCTCATGCAATCAAGTTATGACTTTCATTCGATAATGAACTCACAAGTTAATAGATCATACATTTAATGAATTCATCAGTTATGAA
This sequence comes from Bromus sterilis, assembly GCA_950022295.1. NCBI lineage: Eukaryota > Viridiplantae > Streptophyta > Magnoliopsida > Poales > Poaceae > Bromus > Bromus sterilis. The sequence goes on along the minus strand of OX465596.1, from coordinate 318,246,321 downwards.
GTCACCTCATGCAATCAAATCTTTGACTTGTTATAATCAAGACAACTTTATCATTAAACATTGAATATTTCTTGACAATAATAGCAGTATTATAAATGCTTTCTATCATATCATAAATCAAGACGTAATCAAAGTATAAGAACACTTTTATTCATAAAGATGGAACAACTGACTTGTCTCATTACATGAATAACTTTGTCTCGCCAGATGCAAGACACACAACTAAGTGTTCATACTATAATGATTACATAAGATTTATCTAATACTCTAAGTATCTCCTATGATAGATGTCTCGGCGGAATCCATGCTGGCAATCAACTGACCTGATATCCATCAATCCTCGATTTCACCTCTTCCCGTCCATGCAACGGCAGGTCCTGTTTTCATAAAACAGAATAAGTATCAGATACTCATTTACTGCAAATGTTGTATAAGGGAATAAACATTTATAAAGTATATCAAGTATATACCTTCTCCATCAACAACTTCTCCTTCAATGGGTTCAACCTCCAGGTACTGAAGTCTATTCATGAAGTCAGAGAACTCGAGGCTTTCACCTCTGCCGACATAGCCATGGACATGGTCTGTATAGCTCGGTGGAAGCGAGTGTAACACCGTGTATATCGCAGACTCATCTGTGGTCTCATAGTCAAAGTCATCTACGAGGCTCAGATGTATCTCATGCATCTTGGCCAAGTGTGCCTTCAGGCAAGAGCCTTCTTCCATCTTTGTAGAGAGAAACTCACTTTCTAACTCAAATCTGGCAACTCTAAACCAATGCAAGTTTGATGACTTCAGCTCATCGATCATATCATATGTATCCAAATCGGCATACTCCTCACGCAAAGGTTGCAGAATGCTGGTTTCTATGATACCCTTAGCTATGGCATATGTCCTTCGACGATACTGATAATCAATCGCCGCTTGTGCATCCATGTCGTTTGCTGGAGGGTTTCCCACATGCTCTTTAGTTAAGAGTGAAAGGTTGATTCTCTTGAGCACGGCTCTAAGGCGTAAGTACCAACTAATGAAGTTTGACCCATTTTCTTTAAGTCTTTCACCATGTAAGAAGGAAACCATTTCAAGGTACTGGGTACTATCCATTTTCTACAAACATAATTGCAAGGAACACAATTAAGACTAGTTCACAACAATGAGTTCATATAATCATATTATAAATGAGCTCGCACTAAAACAATTCATCCCTAGGAAGTTTTAGTGATTACATGATCCAGATTCACTGCCCGACCTCGAATATCACACGGCCGACGGGTCAGTTTCAAAGGTAGACAACAACTTGTGCGATCACATTATCTTATATGTACTGTGACTCATGCTCGATCTTTCGATCTCTAGTATTCCGAGGCCATATCTGCATATGCTAGGCTCGCCAAATTAACCTCCATGTTATATGCTGCTCAGCAAGGCCATATCTGCATATGCCAGGCTTGCCGAACCCAACCTCATGCGAACTCCATTGAATATGTAGGACAACTCCGGTATGTACGGAGCATCAAGCCATATGGGAGAACCTTCCAGGCGGTGCACACTTCAGTAGAATACTTGTGTTTGGCTTTGTTAAGGGATCATCTTATCACATGCTACCGTCGTGTATCCTATACTAGCAAGTTTTAAGATGTCTGAGCTATGGCAACACTAAGTCTACAGTGTCTCCATTTTAGTTTGTTTTATGATGACGATTACTACTTACTAGTAACACATAGCAAAGCTATCGCTACATCACAAACAAACGAATGATAGCCCCCACTTAGCAATACAAGGTTTAGACGGTCTAGTTGTATATTGCAAGTTTTACGTGGCTGCTAGGGCTTTCATAGTTAAATAGGTTTTAACCTACGAGTCAACCACAACGTTAACCATACGATTGTCTCTATTACACCCCGCACGGGGCCCTCCGTTGAAAATGCCACATCCGCTAAAGTAGAGAGACAGACACCCCCCCAGCCACTTTATACGGCACAAGCCGCATGTCAAGCGTGGAACCAGTCTCGCGTAAGCGTACGCGTAAGGTCGGTCGGGGGCCGCTTCATCAAACAATGCCGCAGATGTGAACAAGTACACGTGGGAGGGTAACAATCATACAATCAACGCCCACATCCCCGATGTGTTCTATCCGTAAAGTAATACTAAGCATAGACCTAGCTCATGATACCACTGTTGGGGTTCACAGCAGAAAACACAATTTTTTCTAACTAGCGTTCCCATAACCCAAGATCTAGCTAGCCGTATTACCGTAACGGAAAGGAGTGCGGAAATAACATACCTCGGGGTGTAGTCCGTTGCGCGGGAAACGTTCCCGCAAACGTGGTTGATGTAGCCGATCAAGTTTCACAGCCCCCTGGCTGTGTTGAGCACCCGGATGGGTGTAGTGCCACACGTGTAGCACCTCGTAGTACTCGCACACGTACGAGACTCGATGACGACCTCCGTTCTCCGATCCAACGAAGGTGGCGGAAGCAGACTGATGGCTTCTCGCCCTTTCTTGGTTACCCCAAGTGGAAGGTTGAGATGTAGCACAACAACAAGTTTCCCTCGGTGAAGATACCAAGGTTTGTCTCCCGTAGGACTCCGGATATGATAAGTAGGTGTCAGCAGCGCAACTGACGTGGACCTGCACACAGACACAGATAACTTTGTTCCCAACGAAGTTCAGAGAGGTTGTCAATCTCTCCGGTCTTGTTGTTCACAAAGGGTAAAACACAAGGGATAATGATAGCAACTTGAAAGTAAATGCAGAAAAGCAAATATAGCGTGGAAAAAGTAATAAGGATATGGACCGGGATACGTGATGTTCACTAGTGATGTCTCTCTCCCAAAAGACGATAAAACTGCTATGCGAGGTAACCAAATTACAGAAGGGCAATTGACAGGATTATGAATGCACCGCAATGCTAACTATGCTACAAAAGAAAGGACGAGGCTCAAAAGCACGGGCAGTACGCCAAAATAAGTATACCGTAATCCAACTGCATCTACTACTAATCATCCACCTTGAGATATCTATCCAGAACATCTCGCTGGTATTAAGTTGCGAGCCCCACCCAAAGTGTAAACCCAAAGCAACAGACAACTGCATTAAAAAGAACTTTGCGTAAAGTAAACAATCCTTGCAACCGCGGTTACAAGCACCGTTGTTTCCCCCTTGTGGCAACAACACATCCCCTAGACTCATGTTTCTGTCACTCAAGCGTGTCATCGGGGGGCATGAACCCACAATCGAGCATAACGTTCCCTCTTGAAGTCACTACCTACTACTTGGCCAAAGCAATAAATAGCAACGGAGAACATGCAAGAATTACTTAGGAACAAATATATAAGAGATAAAAACCAAATATATTACTCTATCACAATCTGAACATAATCTCATAATCCATCAGATCCCATCAAACTCAGCATATCAATAGCAGAAATATTACAAAAGTGCCTCGATCATGTAGGGCAGCTCACGAGGTCTAAACCATGAAGAACAAAGAGGGGAGGAGAACATCACATAGCTACTGATCACGGACCCATGGTCCAAGGAAAACTACTCACGAGACATCCGGGGAGCATCCATGGTGGAGAGGAGACTCCCGGAGGTCGGCCCTCCCTCCGGCAGGGTGCCGGGAAGAGGTCTTTTGGTGCTCCCGATCTCGGAAGCGCGGCGGCGGCGGAACAGAGGCGAGATTGTAAAATAGGGTTCTGTCTTCGGAGTTTCCCCGTGACGGAGAATAAATAGGCGAAGGGGGGCAGCCAGAGGTGGACCAGGGGCCCCAGGCGCCCCCCTGGCGCGGCCAGGGGTGGGACCGCGCCGGGTGGCCGCCTGGCCCCTGGCTCCCCTCTGGCCCCACTCGGGCTCTTCGCGAAGCTTCCTGTACGCTGATTTTTCCTGTATTTTTCCCGGAATTTTTCTGGCACTTTTTATATGGGGGAAAACTGAAATAGAAAAACAACAGAAAACAGGAACTGACACTGGGGTGCACTGAGTTAATAGGTTAGTCCAAATATGATCAAAAGTGTATGAAAGTGTATCTAGAACATAGCAATATCACACAAAACATGCATGGAGCAAGCAGAAATTATAGATGCGTTTTGGACGTATCAACATCCCCAAGCTTAATTCCTTCTCGTCCTCGAGTAGGTAAATGATGACAGCATAATTTCTGTGGTGACATGCTAGCAACCATAAAAGAACTTTGAAAAGTAAAGCAATCAAGGTTAGAGATTCAATTCAAGGCATAACATGCAAGTGTCTATATTAGCATTGAAACAAGTAACAAAAGAACATTAGGTGCAAGAGCTCTCGCTGTCCGTGACTCGAATGTCTCCAAATGGTGTTTGCGTGCAAGAAGGGGGATAGGGAATACGAGAAAAAGTATTATTTTGTGTTGAGAACTCAATCTACTAAAGTTTCACACTTGGTCCTCCTTGGAATCTTTTCTTGACTCGTCCCCAGACCACTAGCCAGGTACAAGTCAATTTGATCCACTCCTTTTCGATATTTCGAGCACTCATGCAATGGATGAACGTAAGCACGAGAGTTGACACTTAGGATGGCAAAGAGAGAAGTACGGTGGAGGAAGACAAAAAGGATGAGAAAGGATCACATCAATGAGGACAATCATAGGCAAGAGATGCCAAATGATAGATATGATTTGAGGAGTAGGGATTGCCATGCAACGGATGCACATACGAGCTAGGAAGCTCTCCAATGGAACTGGTGGGGGTGAATCTAACTTGCTCGCTCATGAAGACCTAGAGCTCGTTTGAGGAGGCTCATCCTTGGAATATGCAAGCCAAGTTCTATAGTGTGAAGGTCCCCACATAGCTATATGCATAATGATCATCTCTATGGAGTACACGGATATAAAGGGAGTACTAGTGTGGATCTCTCAAAAGGATAGTAGTGTTGCCCCTTTCTCTCTTTTTATTTCTTTTTCTCTTTTTTCTATTTTTTCTATTTTTTTGTGGCCTCAATGGCTCTTTCTATTTAACTCTCATTTGTCCTCTTTGGGATCTTTTAATGTGTCCACTTTGGGATCTTTTCCTCACTTAAGGGCAACGCTTTATTTTACAAGAAGGTAAAGGAGATCTTTCACACTTTACAAGGTACTCATAATCATAAAGAAGATGTAACTATCATGATGTATGCAATGTATGTCGCTGCCAGTGTAGCAGGAACATGTATGAAATGAAGATCAAGTCATGAAGAGGTGGATGTTGCATGGCAATATAACTCGGAAAGGCTATGGAAATGCCTTGATAGGTAGGTATGGTGGATGTTTCGAGGAAATATATAAGGAGGCTTATGATGAAAGAGCGTATCATGCCAAGGGTTTGGATGTACTGGCGAAGGTGGACACTAACTCTCGGAGTGAGAAGAAGGCAATGCACGGCACGGGAGAGGCTAGCAAAATATGGGAAGGTGGAAGTGTCAACTTTCAATACTTACATTAGTCCGAAGAACTCATGCACTTATTATCGGTAACTCTCAATCTAATAAGGAGGTTCACAAAGAGACAAGTACCCTGAGGAGGAGTGTATGGGGGTTTGGTTATCCTTGCGCATCCTCGACTCATGGTACGTGAGTGTACTCTAATATTCGATCCCTCCAAAGATTAGTGATCCATCTAGTAGCTAGAGTTCTCAACTAGTTTTGTAGGTTTTGAAACTAAACACGGATTGCCCAAAATACGACACCTATCACTAATAGGCTAGAGCTCTTGACACCAAAAGTTCAAACATTACTCACACCAATACCTCAAAACTATTGCAAGTTACTACTAAAATTAAATAGCAACCTCAAGTACCTACTTTCAAGACAAGACACAACTCAGTGCAACAACCAACTCTGTTTAACAAGATAAACATGAAAACTAAAAAGAGTTCCAGCAACAAACTAAACAAAATCCAAGGCTCTTGCTAAAGACAAACTAAGACTAAAACTAAACATGGCAGTAGCTATGAAAAGATAAAGAACACACAACAACAAAAAGATAAGCAGGAAAAATCCTATGATGTGTTCTAAATTTGAAAGTGGAGCGTGTTTCTCTCCCATACAAAGTAAGACGGGGTCTAACTTGTTATGAACAGAAAGCAAAGCTAAAGAAAACTAAAAATAAAACCTAAGAGCGAGACGCTCCAAGCATAGCACATAACGCATGAAGTGATAAAAATATAGTGAGACGAAGGACGAACTGATGATTGTTGATGGAGAAGGGGAAGCACGGGGGGCATCCCCAAGCTTAGACGCTTGAGTCTCCTTGAATATTTGTTGGGGATGCATGGGGGCATCCCCAAGCTTGAGCGCTTGACACTCCAGTATCTTCTTTCATCATCTTCCATCGCACACTTGAAAACTCCCTTCATACATAACTCATCATAAGCTGATTAGAGAGGTTAGTACCCTTAATAAATAAAAATATTCCACTGGATATAAAGATATTCTTGAAGATCTACTGTTTCTCAAGAGTGCCAAAAAGTTCTTGCAAAGAAAAATCAAGCTTAAGGTTTGCAAAAGTTAGGAGAGACAAAACGTGGCAGAATCTGTGAAAAACAGAACAGCAGATAGTAAAGAATTTTTTAGGGGTACTTCTGCAACTCAAATAAAAAATTCAGAACATACGGAAGTTTCATAATTGTATAGAGCATACTGTGTAAAAATTTCAGCTCAAAAAGATGAACTGGGATTTTTCTGGAATTTTTCTGGTCACGAGGACAGAATCTGTTTTCTGGACAGCATGTCACAACTTTTACTTCCCTTGCCGTAAGAGGCTATAACTTGGCACAAAGTTGAAAAATAAAGATACAATTATGTTGCTACATTAGTAAAAATCATCAAGACACAACAAAAGCAAAAATAAAAACCTAAATTCGTTGCGGGCTGCCTCTCGAAAGCGCTTCTTTAGAGCCATTAGCTAGGCTGAAAGATTATAGAAGATGCTCTCACAAGAATAAGAATTTTGAAGCAAAAGAGAGCATCAAGAATAAAATGTGAAACATATTTACGCCTAACCCACTTCCTATGCATAGGAATCTTGTAATAAAATAAATCGAAGAAGCACAAAGTGACAAGCATAGGAGGGTGGAACAAGAGCAACTTTAAAATTTTCATCAAAAAGAGAGGTGTTTTTGTAACATGAAAGATTTTAGAGCCAAGCTTTCCTCTCTCAAAGTAATTTTCAGTAGTATCATAAAAAACATCAAGAATATAACTATCACATAAATCATGTTGTTCATGACCTGCAAGCACACGTGTATTGTTTTCAACACGGTTTTTAGGATCATAAGATAAATGCAACTCATCACATTGAGCCTTGATAAGAGCAAAATTCTCCGGAGTTGGAGATTTCAAAAGGATAATATGAAAATCAAGTGTGGGTGAAACATCAACAATTTCGTGCTTAACATGAGGAACTATATAAAGTTCATCTCCGTAAGCATCATCCATAGTGGCATCATGGCCATAAGCATAGAAGGCATCAACTTCATCAAAAAGGGATATTTCAAAAGAATCCATAGGATCATAACACTCATATAAGGTAAGATTCAAAGAGTTACTCTCATTATAAGGTAGACATGGATGGATCCATTCTTCCTTCTTTTGTTCTTCACTCTCCTCCTCTTTTTCATCCAAGGAGCTTTCGGTTTCATCAATTTCTTCTTTCATAGAGTCCTGCAAAACATTAGTCTCTTCCTTTGGGGGAGAGATTCTCTCAAGATGATCAGTAATATAATAATTTGCATCGTAATTTTCCAAACAATAGTTAAGAATATCAAGACTCTCAGATTTGTAAGGGGCATCATCAATATTTTTAAGAAGAGAAGTAATTTCATAGGCACCCTTATAAGCAACAAATTCTTCTATTGGCTCTGCATCATAAAAATCATAGTTTCTCTTAGCATAAGAAGCTAAGGTTTCATCATCATTGTACTCACATTGGAAAGCAAGGTGTTTATGCCTAATAAATCAACAAGATTCATCCCTGCAGAAAGATATATTATATATTGAGCACAAGTTTCTAGCATACTCATACAACTGATGTATTTGTTTCCATAAGTGTATCCCCTTTTGAGACAAGCGGTGTTCCTTGTACCACTTTTGTTGATCCTCAGTGAACCCTCCATGCCAATAAGATCTAGTTTCAAAGAAGTCAGACATTGATTGGCAACTAAGGAACTAGACATACTATTAAATTTTTTTGGATTTTTGATAAAAGACACTAAAGAAAAAACTGAAAGGTAAACTAACAAGACTAAAAAACAAAGGTAAAGGGTAGTGTGCAACTCCCCTATCTTAGCACTCGGAGTCCCCGGCAACGGCGCCAGAAATTCGCTTGATGGCTTCTCGCCCTTCGTTGGTTACCCCAAGTGGAAGGTTGAGATGTAGCGCAGCAGCAAGTTTCCCTCGGTGAAGATACCAAGGTTTGTCTCCCGTAGGACTCCGGATATGATAAGTAGGTGTCAGCGGCGCAACTGACGTGGACCTACACACAGACACAGATAACTTTGTTCCCAACGAAGTTCAGAAAGGTTGTCAATCTCTCCGGTCTTGTTGTTCACAAAGGGTAAAACACAAGGGATAATGATAGCAATTTGAAAGTAAATGCAGAAAAGCAAATATAGCGTGGAAACAGTAATAAGGATATGGACCGGGATACATGATGTTCACTAGTGATGTCTCTCTCCAAAAAGACGATAAAACTGCTATGCGAGGTAAACAAATTACAGAAGGGCAATTGACAGGATTATGAACGCACCGCAATGCTAACTATGCTACAAAAGAAAGGAAGAGGCTCAAAAGCACGGGCAGTACGCCAAAATAAGTATACCGTAATCCAACTGCATCTACTACTAATCATCCACCTTGAGATATCTATCCAGAACATCTCGCTGGTATTAAGTTGCGAGCCCCACCCAAAGTGTAAACCCAAAGCAACAGACAACTGCATTAAAAAGAACTTTGCGTAAAGTAAACAATCCTTGTAACCGCGGTTACAAGCACCGTTGTTTTCCCCCTTGTGGAAACAGCACATCCCCTAGACTCATGTTTCTGTCACTCAAGCGTGTCATCGGGGGGCATGAACCCAAAATCGAGCATAACGTTCCCTCTTGAAGTCACTACCTACTACTTGGCCAAAGCAATAAATAGCAACGGAGAACATGCAAGAATTACTTAGGAACAAAAATATAAGAGATAAAAACCAAATATATTACTCTATCACAATCTGAACATAATCTCATAATCCATCAGATCCCATCAAACTCAGCATAGCAATAGCAGAAATATTACAAAAGTGCCTCGATCATGTAGGGCAGCTCACGAGGTCTAAACCATGAAGAACAAAGAGGGGAGGAGAACATCACATAGCTACTGATCACGGACCCATGGTCCAAGGAAAACTACTCACGAGACATCCGGGGAGCATCCATGGTGGAGAGGAGACTCCCGGAGGTCGGCCCTCCCTCCGGCAGGGTGCCGGGAAGAGGTCTTCTGGTGCTCCCGATCTCGGAAGCGCCGCGGCGGCGGAACAGAGGCGAGATTGTAAAATAGGGTTCTGTCTTCGGAGTTTCCCCGTGACGGAGAATAAATAGGCGAAGGGGGGCAGCCAGAGGTGGACCAGGGGCCCCAGGCGCCCCCCTGGCGCGGCCAGGGGTGGGGCCGCGCCGGGTGGCCGCCTGGCCCCCTGGCTCCCCTCTGGCCCCACTCGGGCTCTTCGCGAAGCTTCCTGTACGCTGATTTTTCCTGTATTTTTCCCGGAATGTTTCTGGCACTTTTTATATGGGGGAAAACTGAAATAGAAAAACAACAGAAAACAGGAACTGGCACTGGGGTGCACTGAGTTAATAGGTTAGTCCAAATATGATCAAAAGTGTATGAAAGTGTATCTAGAACATAGCAATATCACACAAAACATGCATGGAGCAAGCAGAAATTATAGATACGTTTTGGACGTATCACAGACCTCCGGACGGAGCTTCGGCAGCACGACGGCCTCCGATTCTAGCAGAGAAGCCTCAATTCCACTATAGGCTCACACTAGGGAGCCCACCGTGAAAGAGACAAGGGAGGGGAGAAGACCGGAGAAAACCGATCTCAATTCGGAGTAAATACTAATTTAATCCGATTTATTGTGTATTTTTGCTTAATTAAATATGTGCACCATGGTCCTCTTTATATAGGGGTAGGGGAGGGAGTCAACCCCCTCCCTTAGCAATGTGGGACTATCCCACATTCTAGGGGGGGAGGGGCGTCGGCCAAGGGGGGAGAGGGGGCGCCACCCTCATGGGCCTATGGGCCCCTCCCCCCACTCCCTTTTTTTTCCTTTTTCTTTTTCCCTTTTATTTCTTCCCCTAATGGGCCTTTTTCTCCACTAAGGCCCATTGCACATATTAATTAGAAATAAAATGATTTTAATTATTAATTCAATTAATTAATAACTAAAACATAATATTCCATCTCCCGGTGCTCCGGAACACCTTCCGGTTCACTCCGAACTTGTTCGGTTCAACACGGTACTTCTCCGATGTTGTTTCCTTTATTCTCTGGTTACTCCGATGGTTCCGAAAAGGTCTCCGATTTCATCGAGCCCTTAAGTGTGTTACCCTACGGTCCGAGAACACTCCAGTCATGACCGAGATGAGGCTACAGTCAATGATCATTAGCGGGACCTGGATGCCCATAATGACCCCTGTGCATTCCGGATATCAAACACCGATTGGACCTTACGCCGTATAGCATTCCCTTTGTCAGCGATACTGGATTGTTCCGAGATTCGATCAATGACATCCTATGTCTGGTTCAACCTCGTTCTGAACTAATCCTCATTCACTCGTTCCCATGATATTCATCCCCGTGACCTAGTCACACGCTGTAGCTTTATGGATGGAATCTCACCGAGTGGGCCCCGAGTATCTATCCATTATATGGATTGACAAATCCCTCTCTTGTAACAATACTCCTCAACATATCTCCACGGAATACCCAAGATACAACCGTTATGACCCGCATATTTCAGTCAGGTGGTGGGATGTAGGTCAAAGCATCCGGGAAGATAGCAATTATGCACGTACTCACGGTCAAAGGAACGGTCTACCACGTTCTGTAATTACAACACTGAACCTTCACAAGATTTGATCATGTTGTAATGCTTACTTTGGGTAATGTTCATCACGTCACTTAAACAGTGAGGTGACCTCATAGTCAAGAGACTTAATTGTCCATGATCGCGAAACCACGACCATCATGTTGACCATGAACTAGTTATCGATGTAGAGGCTAACTAGGAACTCTGGGGGTTTCTATACCACACCTACATCATTGTTTCACTGACACAGTTCTAGCACGGTATGAAACTGGTTATGAACTTGCTTAGATATATTGGAATAATCATATATTATTTGCCTCTAGAGCATATATCCAACAAGATGTTGCAATTGGAACATAAGGCATTACAACGATTTCAACATTGGCTATGTTGTGCAGTGATGAGTGTTTGCAATGTACGCCAGTTGCATACTTTGTGAGCATAACATGGGTCATGTTGAAAAATGACTATGGTAGCTAAATAGCTAACATCCGCATCTTGAAAGGATATACCATCTAGCGTGTGGCATCCAACAACTCTAAACTCAGTAGCAATGGAGCACCCATGTTGCAATCGCAACATAACCCACATTGCAGCACCGACATATCGGTGACCTCGCTGCTGCAGGTGGTGTCATGAATGGAATCAACCTCATGTTTCATAACACGACATCGTCGTTTGCCGTCTTGGAGCATCATCGGCCACCCCACAATGACACCTTGGTGCCTAACAAACGGTGAAGCTAAAAGGACCGGTCATGTTGTGGTCAAACATTCAAATGTTGCAAGTTGGTCATGCGAAGCTGCAAGGCCAGTTGCCCGCCGTCGATGTTTTTGTTGCCGCAAAGCCAACGATGATGTTAAAATAGTTGTTGCTGCCATCGGTAATAATCGTCTCCCAAGTTTTTTTATTGTTGCGATGTTAAGAATATGGTTTGTTGCAATAGTTTATCTTGCAAGCAAGTGTGTGACGCAACAATGGCGACAACCATTGTTGCAAGCAGTACACGCGATGTTTTGACGGCTGATCAACATTGCTACAAGTGGGACGCGTCATGTTGCAATGTCTGATTGTTGTTTTTACAAGTGGGAGACGTGATGCTCCAATGGTTGATCTTCATTACTGTGAGCGAGACGAGCAATGCTACAATAGACTATAGGTGCTGCTACAATTGGGACGTGCAACGCTGCAATGGTTGGTCGTCACTGCCGCGTATGGGATGCACAATGTTGCGAGTGGGAAAATTGCCATTTTTGCAACCGGGACACGAGACGCTACAAGGGTGGGCCACTACAGTTGCGAAGCCAATTCAGTGTAGCTCCACGATAGTCGACGTTAGTTTTGCTATTGCTAACGCGAATGGTCATGTTGCAAGTTGAACCACTATAGTTGCAAAGCCGAATGCCCAAATGCAACAAACTTCTTCTCAATTTTAGTTACAGATCATGTGTCGTAATCACGTGAAATACTCTACATTCTAGCATGTTTTCTAGATTACGGTGTGTATATCAAACAAATTGGTTTGACACGATCCTTGTTTTAGAAGATTATTTATTTAACACTTTTTTCGAAGTTGTTTGTACCAATCGCACTGGCTAGCTAGTCACGTGGTCCTTGCATGTTACCTTTTGAATCACATGCAGATGTGGTAGGTGTGTGTGAGCAGCCAACAACGATTTGAGTGGTCTAAAATGACACGTCACCTGATGCGTCAGCCGTCCCCTCCCGAGAAAAAAATCGAACCGTTAGTTGGGTTGTATAACACGGCTGGTAAGGGCATCTCCAATTTGCCACCTAGGATATGACGATGATGTGTCATGCAATAAATGAGGCGAGAGAGAAAAGTTGTATGTAGATTAACCAACACCTCTTGCACAAGCTCTAAGGTAGAATAGAGAATAACCACATTTACTTTCTCACTCTTTATTGGATGCCTTACATACAACTCATTGGAGTACTTGTATAATAGCTTGTTGGTTGATGACATGTACATTTTACCAACACCATTTACATACAAACTATTGAAGATGCTCTAAGGCGGCGGATAAGTGTCAATCATCATCCGGCTGACGCCTAGTGCGCGCCTATTTATGGACAACATTGTTTTGTTTCAGTTGTTGTTTTAGGTTTGCGGTGGGCGGCAATATGCCCACGGAATCATACTGGTTCACTGGTTTTGGCCGCAACGAATCGTGGAATTAGGGCTCTCCCATTGCATTGTTTATTATCATAATATCATAGGAGCAATAAAAACTTAAGATACAATCCCTACAATGCATTGTTTCTTAAAAGTTGTATCTTATTAAATGATTTTAGCTTCACGCATAAATGTGATTGGTCTAACCATGCTTTTTGCATATGGCCACGTGCAAGAGTTGTATCTTAGCTAAGGCTGCCCGTAATGGGAGTATCATAGATGCCAACTAGGCAATTTTGATGACGTGGCAAGCAATTTAATGAGGAAAGAGAGGATGCAGTATCATATTATGATACCATATCATGTTAAATGCACTACTACTATATGTCTTGCATGGCAATAAATACTACTACTTATGATACTATTATATGATACTATGCATTACGGGAGTAGTATCATGCACTAGTATCATACTCCCTCCGTCCCGGTTTATTAGGCTCGTAAGCATCATATGTGCGTTCCTTTTTATAATGCCTCGTCTTTGGAAGTAGCGTGCATGCATCCTTTTCATTGGTTGCATGAGGAGTTATTGTTGTTAGTCTAATTGGTAGAAAATAAATACACTGCATGCAAGTTTTTCATTGGCTGCATGTGAAAACTAGCATATGAGAGAGTGCATTACGAATGACATAGAGTGATTAATGTGAGCAAATTACTACTGTATATACCTTGGTATAAGAGAAATGGTCTTTGGGCCCAATAAACCGGGACGGAGGGAGTACTACCCATTACAACCAGCCTAAGATACAACCTTTCCTCTTTTTTTTCATTAAATAGAATGTCACATAAGCAAAATGCCTATGATTACGTGTTAAGATACAAGCATTGGGAGTGTCACTCCCACCATTCCAATTTACAGTGTGTCCTCAGTTTCCGTGCCGCAACTTTGACCATAAATTTGACCAACGAGACCAATTACGGCGGGAGCAAAAATTATACCAGTGAAAATTTACCTTTTCATCTTTTCACTAGTATAATTTTTGTTCCCGCCACAATCGGTCTTGTTGGTCCAATTTATGGTCAAAGTTGCACCTTGGGAAGCGTGGGCGCACTATAAATTAGAATGGAGGAAGTATTACATCCAATGACTCATAAAGCGATACCTTCCCTAAAAGAAAATTATAAAGCGAGACCAATCGATCAAAGTGTGTCGACCCGAACGTCTTGAGTTGTTTTACAAGTTTTTAAGTATCAATCGTTCTTCATATGGGGTGGAATGGTTAGGAGGAGTATGGTATCTTAGCAACGAAAAAAATAGCGTGACACTAAAAATATGCTATTAACGTCCTATTTCGCGCTATTGCGTGCTATTATCGACACATTGTACACTGATTCATTTAGCGAGGAGTTACCCAAAATGCTATAACGTGCTATTAGCGATGCTATATCGCGATATTTTTTTCATTGTATCTTAGCCTACCAAGGATTAAACTTTAGATTTAACGTTTTGATGTCTCATTAAAAGGAGAATATATTTTCAGTGGAAGGAGAGAATCTTAACACTCGCCGAATTAAAATCAGTTTTTTGAAGATGCTCATAATAATAAGGTATACGTGTAAGTGTTTATAGGATTAAGTGTGTACGTAGTTGTGAGCATCTACGTCTGTATTGTCTCCTAAAAAAGTCCCCACAAAAGTGTAAGTGGGTCCATATGGGAATTAAGAAATTTCATAATTAATTTTGAAATGCTAATCCTGATTAAAACAAGTATTAGCATATATAACTCTAGCATTTTCTTATATACTTTCCACTTTGGGGATGAGAATAATGCTCTTGGAATTCCAGCCAATCGGAATCTTTTTTAACTAATCGCCTTAAGAATCTCATTAATCAATTCTTCTCCTAAAATATGCTAAAACCATTTAAAAAATATGTCATGCAGTCCATCAGACCCAAGTACCTTTAAATCTCTGATTTGAAAGAGTGTTTTTTTCACCTTGTCTCTAGAATAAGGCGCGGTTAGTCTGGCATTCATACCCCTAGAAACCGAAGGCCTCGCTGAATTCAGAATTTTCGGTTAGATATCGCATCATTACGCTGATAATTGGATTTGCAACAAAGGAAACCGGCAATTCTATATACCATAGATATATAAGATAGAGAAGCTACATCCTATTCATTGGTACTCCCTCTGTTCCAAAATAACTGTTTTGGCTTAGTATAACTTTGTATTAGAGCTAGTACAAAGTTGAGACAGTTATTTTGGAATGGAGGGATTAATCATTATATTTGTTTGAAGACATGATCTGAATGAGTCGCACATAGACCCTAGCACATGTTCCTCAATGATGAGGGCATCCTTTCAGCGCGGCCGTTTTTCTTGCATTTTATATTGGCTGTCTTGCATTTCTAATATAAAAAAACTAACCGTCGGCATGTTGTATGTGTATAAAAGAATAGATTGGTTTAGATCCATCTTAACCCGGTGATTGCTCATCATGAAGTCTTTTTATTTTGTAGTATTAAATCCAGGAAAATCCATATTTAGCAGTGAAATAACTTTACAAGAAATATGGACACTACCAATCCTTAAACATTTCTGAAAACCACATCGGATCAATATGGCAGTGCTCGTCAATCATTTTTTGGAAAAGTAGAATATATTAATATCGAAAATATACCAATTACACCCGACCTCTGCAACTACGGAATGCCCAAAAGGCAGTGCGGATGCACTCAACCAAACAACACATAATAAGAAGCTGAAAAAAAGTCCCGCTACAATGTTCCAGTCCTTATAGCAACAACACAAGCACCGCCAAGACAACACTTGAAGTTTAGATTCTCCAATAGCGACGCTTTCATGAAGAAAACAGTGCAGAGGCACCGTTGCCACCTGATTATAGATCATGGATTTTCACCCTGAAGAAAGTTCTCACTGTCAAAACAATGCCTACACAAAGCCATTGCCAGGCACAACAAATTAACGTCATACCTTGGATTTTAACCTTGAAAGATAAGACGTTGAATTTCTCCTGTGTTGCCGCCCTCACTTGCATGTTGCTGCTACAATTTTTGAATCACTAAACCAGTTCCTCTTCATGACAAAGCCTCGAGCCACCATTACTAGTCTTTAGATCTCAGCTTCTATGTCATTCTCCGCATATGACTTCACCATGGATCGAGAATGTTCCATGATGGCAACAGATAGCAGAGATTCGAGCCGCTCCCTTCCGAAACCAATCGTTCGGTAATGAGTGCGCACAACCAACTCTCTTCCGATCTAGCAATCTCCAGGCATGCACGATGCACCCAAAGGAGTTCGCCGACGAAGCCTTCTAAAACTCGGCACTCCGGCCAGATCAGAGAGGACAAGCATCAGGTTGATCAGAGCTTATCTCTAGAGGGACCCTAGGACTCGCCGCCGACTAGACCACCGTTGGGCATGGCGTGGTATCCCAAGATCCGGCACAACCAGCCCGTACCGTCCGACCTCCGGAGGAGAAGGCCGCCGCCGCCTTGTTCGGGGCCGCTACCCCGGCGCGCCTGTGAAGCGAGGAGTCTTCCAGCAGTAGTCCGACGCCGGAGAAGACATCGAGCGGACGTTGAAAACTGCCTGAGATCCATCGGACCCCGATGATGCCCGAGCCGCGCCGCCGACGCCGCCAAATCGCCTACAGCCGTCGCAGCCCTGCACACCGGCGTCCACCGCGCGCCACCGCATCAACCATATCGGACCGGGTCGCCGCGATCCCTCTGGAGATGCGCCCAGCGGGGACCCCGCCTCCGCCGTGCGCCACCGCATCAACCATATATCCCTCTGGAGATGCGTCCAGCGGGCACCCTGCCGCCGCCGCGCCGCGGGGACTTTGCCCGGCGACGGCGGAGGGAGGAGGAGGGGCGAGAGGAGGGCCTGGGCTGGTGTAGGCTGAATCCCCCGGGCGGCTCGGCGCCGCCGCACGGGGGTCGAGAGGAGAGGAGGACTGCCAACCGGGATACGAGTGCTCGTCAATCATATCATCCTACAATATTGACAAGTAAATAAGGGCACTCCCAATGCTTGTATCTTAGCACGTAATCATATGCATTTTGCTTATGTGGCATAGTAGTTAATGAAGAAAGAGAGAGAGGTTGTATCTTAGCTAAGATACAACCCTTGCACGTGGCCATATGCAAAAAGCATTGCTAAACCAATCACATGTATGCATGAGACCAAAATTATTAAATAAGATACGATCACTAAAAAACAATGCATTGTGATGGTTGTATCTTAAGTTTTAATTGCTTCTATAATATTGTGCTAAGAAACAATGCATTGGGAGAGCCCTAAGCTTCGACGGTTTAGATCAAATAGCTTTCTGTGTTTTGTCTGGATTACAATGGACCCCTTTACTCATCTTAGTCTTAGAGAGAGTCAAACATACATTTTGGGAGTTAGACCACCATAAATACATTTCACTCAACATCATCAAATGTGCGAGACATGTAATACGTGCCTGCTACTACTGATCATGCGGCAAGCTTTGATCAGCAGAGTCGTGTTCCCGAATAGGCTTCGGCACTGATCGCTCTGTTATGTACAACCGAAGTGGCCCATGGGACCTGGAATTTGCTTCGTCGAACCATGCACTCTGGTCCGTAGTCGCGTCGATCGTTACCAATTCACCCCTGTCGTCCTTGAAATTAACAGCTAATTCCTTGAGGTCGGGGAACTTGCTCCGAGCTATGTCCATCAACTGAACCAGACCGCCATCTTGTTGAACCAGCGCAATCCTCCTGACATCGCCTTCTTCTCCGAGAACAAACTCCACGCACCTCGTCGCGCCAGAACGGACACTGTTCTCCACGGAGGTTTGCTCAGCGTTTCCGTTGTCCAGTCCTCCGTCTTCTTGCTTGCCCTGACCACTCTGATGAGCAGCATGCCCCTCCTCCTCCGACTGGCCGCCGTTGTCGTCGTAGCTCGCGTGCTCGTCCTCCTCTTCGCCGAGGATCAATATCCCATCCGTTTCGTGGCCGTCCGAAACGGCCTTTGTAGTAGCATCTGCAGTGGCGAGGACAGAGCTGAACTGCTTGGCCACCTTCTCGCTGGCGGAGATGACCTTGATGAGATCATCCAGCGACCTGGCCTCCTGCTCCAGCAGGAACTTCTTCTCCTCCATCTCCTCCCGTAGGCTCTCCAGGAGCTCCAGCGCGACCGCGTTGTTGGGCTCCAGGGTCAGCACCTCCTGCACGTCCACGCACGCCAGGTCCAGCCGGTCCAGCGCCTCGAAGCAGCGCGCCCTCTTGAGCAGCGCCTTGGTGTACCTCGGCGACGCCTCCAGGGCCATGTTGCACCGGTCGATGGCCTGGTGGTAGTGGTAGTCGTCCTCGGGCCGGTGCGTGTTCATGTGCATGTAGCACGCCGCCACGTTGCTGTGCAGCGACGCGATGTTGTTCTCGTCGTAGGCGCGCGGAGCCCTCGGGGACAGCCGGATCGCCTCGTCGAACTTGAACGCCGCGCCGTCATAGTCCCGGAGGCGGAACAGCGTCGTGCCTTCCTGCTTCAGCTCTGTCACCAGCTCCACGATGGCCGCATCCTCGTCCTTCCCCGCCTCCTCCTCCAACTCCGACAACTCCGGGTGTTCCTGCTGTTCGCTGCTCATCGTGCGAGTTGCACCGGTTACCTGGTTCGGATTGATTGGCTAGTCTCGATCGATCGACCTCTCTTCTTCTCCTCCAACAAAATCAATCAGTGTCTTGCATTTGCTCTGCCTCAAATTATGCGAGTCTCCGGCCCTTGCGCCCCAGATTGCTCCATGCATGCCAAATCAAAGGAGTGGAGCAGAGGAAGAAGCGGAAGGCATAGCAAGTCATGCCAACCTTTCTCTTTCTTCTCTTGAAAAGCGAGAGCAATGGGTTGCCCGCCGTCCGTGGCCATCCACGCTTTCTTTTTTTTGAACATTTAAAGTAAACTTTATTGAAACTTAGAAGCAGTGTACAGCAGAGATGACAAATCCCGCAGGATTGAAAGAGGCTAACTTAGATACAATGAGGCAGTTAGCTTTGTCATGAGCTGCCGCATGACAACAGAATTCAGGGGGGAGAGATTGTTGTGCTAAGTTATGAGCGACCCCATTGGTGTTTCTTTTGACATGAAAAATTGAGGCTTGGGAAGAAGCATGGCTGCTAGAAAAGCAGCAACAACAGGCCTGATTTTTCATAGAGCTTGAGAATGTCGTATGTCCTTATTCGCACACATTTTCGCCAATGTAAGGCAGTCGGTGTAGAAAGTTGGTTGAGGAAGTAGGAGTTGCTGGACACAAAGAGCCGCAAGTTGCAGCGCGAGAGCTTCCGCCTCGAGAGGAGTGGCGGTGGCAGTAGCATGCGCCTGAATGTACAGGGAGACCTCCCTCGAGTCCTGCATAAATAAACATTAGATGCCAATTCCAGTGCCCTTATGGCCTTGAGGAAAGCCAGGGATTCTGAAGCATTGGAAAGAAGCATCAGTGTATACTTTTGGACCAACAATCATCAAATCATTTGCAATAGTAGTGCCCTGAGGAGGCAGACATGTAGAATTAATACCAAAAAGGATTTGTCCAGCAGTAGGCAATACAAGTCCAGCATCAGAGGAATCTGTTGTTGCAATGTTTGAAAAATCATTAAGAGTTGCTACGGCAATGCGAATTTGATGGGGAAGAGCTTGTTTCCTATTAAAAACTACATCATTTCTAGCTTTCCATAAACACCAAAGAGAGTTAAAAATGTTTTGGAGGGAAGCATGCGGGTGTCCAGAATTTATCATGTTATTAAGAACAGAATGCATGATGGTAGTAGCCTGCACTAGAATTTCAGAATTTAGATGACAAGGGGGAGAGAACCAAACAGCTTTTGCAAAAGGACAGAGGAAGAAAAGGTGAAATTCATCCTCTGGTTGACCACACCTAGCACAATTTTTATCGATATGAATAGAAAACCGACCTGCTCTTAAACCAGTCGCAAGAGCTTTCCTCAACAGTCTCCAAGCAAAGGTTTTTACCTTAGGAATTATGTGTTTGCATTTCCACACAGCTTTAAGAAGAAGCTTGGTTTGAGTGGAAATTTGTGTAGGAGTGTTTCTTGGAATAGCTTGCAGATCCTGCATACAAAGCTTGTAAGTAGATTTAGTAGTGCAGATCCCCGAAGGGGTTAGATTCCAACATAGGATGTCAGGAGCGTCGTCATTGATAATCTCAGTTTGCATGATGGCCGAAGCCAACGGTTGGTTAAACAAAGAGTTGACCAAAGAGGAGTTCCACGATTTTTGGCCGTTGATCCATAGATCGGAAATTTTAGTAGGGTAAACAAACCCCGGTTCCTGAATAATCAGATGGGTATGGAAATTCTGCCAACCAACACACCAAGGTGCACTCCAAATGGAGCTGTTACCAGAAGTGATTTGCATGGACATATTATTTTTAAGTTTGGGCATCATCTTAAGCACCGAAGACCAAAAACCAGATTTAGGAGTGTTTTTCTCAGCTTTCCAAATAGACGTATCATAGAAATATTTAGCTTTGAGAACCTGATGAAGGTGAGAATCAGGTGCATCGGCAATTCTCCAAGTTGCCGAAAGAATCAGCCCTTCATTGATGGCCTGCAGGTTCCTGAGACCAAGACCACCCTCCTCCTTAGAATGGCAAATATCCTTCCAGGCCCTAAGACATAAGCTTTTTCCTGCAGAATTATCACGGATTCCAGACCACCAAAAAGTTCTGATTATTGCTGTTAGCTGAGAGATCATTTTCTTTGAGAAAAGAATATTAGACATGTAATAAACAGGAATAGCTGAAAAGACCGATCTTATAAGCTCAATTCTAGCTGCATGGGAGAGTAAGTTAGCTTTGAAAGTTGGAAGCTTATATCTGAATTTGTCAACAACAAAGTTGTAGGCAGAGGCTCTGTTTTTAGCAGGCAAATGAGAGGGTGTCCCAGGTGGGTAAAGGAGGATGACATGTCGGGAACCTGAAAGAGATTTTTGATCTGCTGCTTAATAGGGCCAGACACATTGCAACTGAAGAGAATAGAGGATTTTGACCAGTTCAGGGTTTGACCCGAAGCATTGCAGAAGTTGTGCAAAATATTGGCCATGACAGTGGCTTCCTGAACATTAGCTTGTGCACAAACTAATAAATCAACAGCGAACAGCAAAGAGTGGACAGGGGGGCAATTTGGTCCTAGCGAGATCCCTTGAATGTGATTGTTAGACAAAGCATCATTAAGGCCTAAAGACAATTCATTAATCGCAAGAACAAAGGCTTATGGGTCTGTAATCAGTGGGCACAATTGGAACCAGCTTTTTAGGGATTAAAGAAATATTTGTGTGCGCAATGTGTGGAGGAAGAATACCCGTTTTGAAGAAATCTTGTACCAAAGCAGTCACTTCATCGCCTATCCAATTCCAAGCAGCTAGATAGAATTCGACATTGAAACCATCCGGACCTGGAGAGGCATTGTGCTTCATACCTTTGAGAATCTGAAAGATTTCATCTTTAGAAGGCATAGAGTAGGTATCATCATTAGAGTGATCTGGGAGAGAGGAGTGGAGAAAAGGTCTGCCAATTTGATCGTGAGTAGAGGAGAAGATGAATTTAAAATAATTCACAAACGTTTTAGCAATCATATCATGTTTTTGGTGAGTGACATCAAGTTCATCTTTTACCGAGAGAATAGTGTTTCTCTTTTTACGTTTGAGAACAGCACGGTAGAAGAATTGAGTATTACGGTCACCTCCCTTCGCCCATCCCTTTTTACTTCTTTGCCTGTAGAAATGATCCAACTTGGTTAGATTTTGGTCATACCTTACGGACAGAGACGACTCCAGAGCGCGATCTTGCTGGTTGGGTGGCATCATTTGAATTTGATTAATAAGTTTCTGAAGATCATTGAGCTCCTGCTGGATAGGTTTTTTCTTCCTGCACCAACGCTTAAGAGAACCACCCAATAATTTAGTCTTAGTATTGAAAGAGTTGTGTGAACCACAGTTTGCCTAAGCATTTTTAGCCACATCAAGAAAATCATTTTCCATTAACCACCAGTTTTCAAATTTAAAGGTTTGTCTAGGCTTAATAAATCTGCCTTCCGTGGTAATGAAAATGGGAGCATGGTCACTGAGAATAATGGGCAAATTTAGCACTTTAGTGTTTGGCTGAATAGCTAACCAATCAGAGTTAACAAGACATCTATCCAAACGTTGATAAATAGGAGTAGAGGTATGCTGATTGTTTCTCCAAGTGTAAGCAGGACCACTAAAACCGATATCAAACAAACCACAGTTTTTAACTAAAGCTCTAAAATCTGACATATGAGGAATATTAGTACAACCATTAAACTTGTCCGCGTCATACAAAATATCATTAAGGTCGCCCATACAAACTACAGGTTTGCCCGGGTTATCATTGATAAAATTGGCAACCCTGTCCCAAATATCTCTAGTCTGACGATGGTACGGATCTCCATAGATGCAGACCAAGCAAAACTGAACACCTAGAGCTACGTCGGTAACATTAGCTAATATATAGTGGAAGCTAGCATGCTTGATAGAAATAGATAGGTCATCCGTCCACATGAGCCAAAGGCCACCCGAGGTACCTCTAGAAGGAACAACAAAGCTATTGGTTACATCAAAACGGTTAACAAGATCATGAGATTGTATCTTCGAGGATTTAATTTCTGAAATAAAAGTTACCTGTGCACGCGTCGAACGGATCAGTCCGGCCAGGAACATCATTCGCCTATTGCCGAGGCCCCGGCCCATACCTCGGCAGTTCCAGGCGATAGCTCTCATGGAGCTAGAGGCGCGTTAGGGCCATGCGCCGCTGCCCGATTGTCCAAAGAGGACGGAGAAGATCCCTGAGCCATCAGAACACCTTCTCCTTGGTGTTCTTGGGTAGGAGGTAGAGAAGGAACAACTTGGGAGGAGCCTCCACTGGTGTGCTCTAGCCTTCTAAGTTGTTCATTAATCTTTCTCAGATATAGTTTCTTTGATTGATTCTTCACTGGATCTTGAGGTTCTGCTGCCTTTTCTTCGCTCTTTGGAACAACCAAAAATTGACTTTGGAGACTAGAAAGCTTGTCTCTGATCTGCTTGTTAATATGAAACTTGGTGGAACCCCAGATATATTCCTGCCTGCCTTGGACCAAACTCTGGCGGTAAGGATGAAAATCTGAAATCTGACCCAGACCTTTGAGAATGGTATTGAGAATCGTCTGGGATCTGAACTTTTTAGCAACACCAAAGATTCTGACAGTAATCACACACCCTAGCCCTCCAGCAGATGTAAGCTTCATGAGGACATTGAACTCAACCTCTGAAATTTCCTCTCTCAGCTCCTGATCCACCTGCACGTGGAGAGCTTCTGGTTCCCTAATGGAGAAAAACTGCATGTTGAGCTGAAGAAGGGAGTCTTTTAGCTGACAGGAACCCCTGCCTGGATCCGGAGGATGAGGAACGGTGGTTCTTGTGGATTCTTGAGCTGGTGAAGGATCTTGGAGTCTCCTCTGCTCCTCCCTGCCCTCCATTTGCGCGGCGAGAGTGGTGGAGACCTGTGAGATGGAGGGGAGGGGAAAGGGGATAAGTAAATCAAGGGAGAGGGTTAGACCAAGAAATTGATCGAAGGAAACAGCAGGAGATCCAAGCGGAGAGAAGCTCGGATCAGGAGGGGATGAGCTAGAGTAGCGAGGAGTAGGAGGGAGAGAGCTAGAATGGCAAGTAGCCAGACGTGTCTTCATCTTTCCTCCAGATCCAAGAGTAGATTCGGCACCGGCGGGCCAGCGGTCTTCGGCGGCTGATGGTGGTGGTGGGGCCTTTGGAGCAGGAGTAAACATGTTATTTACCGCTACCTTGCTGGCGGGGTAAAGAAAAGAGAGGGTCAGCACCGACGGACGACGACGAGAGACGAAAGAGAACAAGCACAAGGACAAACAGTACAGTGCATAGCTAAGGTAGTCCACGCTTTCTTGGTAGCGTTGTTTGCGACTTAGACGACTAGTTAATTGGTGCTAGTGCTTACGTGGAAAGGTCGAATAAACCCGCAGTCCATTGTTTTCTTAGGAGAAAACGATTCACTTGTCCGCACGTATGTGCACCTGCCTGTGCCATCGCTGCTGCTTCGGGGGTGGCTCGTACGGCCGGCTGTAGTAGCCCAGCAAAACCGGTCCATGAAGCAATTTAGGCTTGTACCCTTTACGTAAAATCATTGTACAAAAGATTTTTCACTATATTGATTAGTACCCAACCTCAAAAATATTGATTAGTACCACCTCGATCTTTCACCAATAGTTTCACCAATTTAAATTTTCATGAAGCTTGAAATTATTAAGCCGGCCCCAGAATTAATAAATAAAAATTAAAGATTGGATGTGTCTATTCTTAGCATTTCTTTTCATAATCTTTACTATCTAAAAATAACCTAAGTGTTTCTTACGGTTCCTTCTAAGCGTTTTGCCAACAGTTTTATCAATCGGTCCACTTCCTCCCACCACATCCCTTCATCGGTTTTATCGTTGAGCCGGTTTTTGTCCCGCCACGTACTTTGCCATATGCCACTAAGTCATATTAATATCTTTCCATACAATGTTCAATCACATTAATTAAACCTTTCCAATTGTCGTTCAAAATTAAACATTCCCTATATTGTTGATTGACTAACTTACCATATAATCATTATCTTTACATATATATAATGTCTACCTTTATTTTTCCTCTCTCTCCTATCTAAAAAATACAAAAGCTTCCCATCTCACTGAACCATATAATCTTTATATTTACATTTATATAATCTCAACTTTTATTTATACAATCACATTAATATAAAAAGTAAATTACGAGCTAATATGCTAAAATATTTATATTCCGTTGTAACACACGGGCATTGTTCTAGTATAATTAAAACATCTTACATTAGTTTACGGAGGAAGTATATAGTAAGTCAATGACCGTATGAGTGCCTTAACACGTATTTAGTGATTGTAATGGGCGTATTTTGACGTCCAGTGATCGCAGTGTGCTCTGGCTTCAATTTCAGTGATCGTCCATGTATTTATCTCTTACTAACTTTGAGAAACCTTTAACCGGTGATTGTGTTCCGTGACTAGATTCAACATTCACCACTTTTTATTTTGCCATCTCCGTTTCGATTAATTTTATAGGAGCTACTTTATTTTAAGGCACTTACCCTTTTTAGGGTGTTTGAGGCTAAAAAACATCTTTTAATAACTATTGAATTATAAAGAATTATTTTAAAAAATTAGGCAGCCCAAAAATACAACATCAAGTGCTGCAAATATACACCACTTAAATCGGCTGTCATAATAGAAAGACGCCCCCACGACACCTAATTGCCCCCATTTTTTTCCGCGTGGAACTGTTGTGTTGCCTTCGCCCACCGTGGCCACCTATCCATGCCACAACCGATCCCAACATCCTCCTCATGCACGGCGCATCTGTCGCATCTCTTTCGACCATCAACGCCCCTGCCCATTGTTCAGGGTTCACGGCCGCATGGAACAGATGGTTCTCGATCGCCGAAGAAGAGTGCACGCCCAAACCTCGAGGAGGCGGCATGAAGCAGCCGCCTAGCGGTCACTCCTTGACTGCTAGGAAGAAGGCGAAGGTGTCTGCTCCAATAGATGATGATGAGGTGGTCACCGCTATTGCGGACCATCCTCATCCTCCTTCCGCGCCAGTTGTGAAGGGCGAGCCGTTGGCACCAACATCAATCGTCATCAGTGTCTACGACGTGTTTGGTGTTATGTCTAAAAGGTAAAAGACAAAAAAAACATTTCTTTCTATTATGCTTTTCATATTGAATGCAATTGATAAATGATGTGTTTTATCTTCAATTATGTGTATGTAGTGTTTATGACGACACATCTTTGCAATATATAATCGGTGCAAATAAATATTTTATCTCTCAAGAATTTCGATCTCAAGAGTTTGAAACCAATATGATGAGGAGAATATTGACTTCAAGGATGAGGGATTTGATGCTACTCCTAGGGGAACAACTACACAAACAATAAAGACATATTGCTATCCAATCTAGGCTTGGAAGAAAATATCTCTTGACGTGGCACTAGGAAGGAGCACATGGCCATGGACGGGCCTGCTCCTCTGGTTCGGAGCCCGAAGGGACATCGATTGCACCGTACGTGTGTAATCCCGCGAGGCACTAAACTTGTGGTGCTACTTCATTGTCGGAGGTCTTCGACATGACAGGGAGGTCGTAGGTTCAGAGTCTACGCCAACCACATTCGAGGAACGTTTCCCTCTTTCGGTCTTCAAAGGTATGAACACTGATTCCCTCCTTTACATACATCCGCATAGCATAGGTCTTGGGTTCGGGACACGCCGTTCCCCAACAGTGCGACCGCACCGGACCCCCAAATCCGAGGGGCCCCAACTTTGAGCCAATATTATACATAGTATTTTTTGTCAAGCTATTTTTTCATAGTTTTGGGCCTTCGCCTGAGCTCCGTCTTGATCGATTGCCCGCCCCCTGAGCTTCTCCCAAACTCCCTCCCAGTAAAGTCCTCCGCCGTCTATCTATTACATTGTCGCTTCGTTTGTAGCCTTCACGAATCTCAAAACTCGATCGAATCTGCTTGGTATCGGCTCAGCCGCAAGGAGCAAGATGACAGGGTCGAAGGAATTCACCCCATGAATTCTAGTAGAAGCCAGCGTCTCCAACTTCAAGGGCCAACGCCACAAGAAAAGCAGCAGGCCGGTGGACGACGTCTCCAACTCCAAGGGCCAACGCCCCAAAAAAGCACCAGGCGACCGGCGGTCTAGCTCTAAGCCAGATCGATTTGGAAATATCATCACCATGTGCGCTCAAGCACAAGCATATCCAATCTGACTATTTTCTGTTAAATAATCTAATAGCTAATGAGTATTACACCTACTATACATGTGCATCCGTTCTTAAGTTTACTGTAATAAACTGCTAGGTTTTTCTTAAAAAAGAAATAAGAATAAGCTGCTAGTATATGTTTATTGGTCTATAGATGAATTCTTCAAGGAAGATAGTTGGGATATTAGATAAATTACTTAATATTGTACAGAGTAAAGTTAACTTAATTTAAACAAAAGTATACATTAGTAATAAGATTTTTTTTCAGAATATAGGGTATCATTTGCATTTCGCACCGGGGCATCCAATTCCTCGAGACGGCCCTGCAGAGGAGCAGCGGAAAGAAGACATATTCGGATCCCGATTCCGGCAGCGCGACGACGTGCGTATGGTGGAGAAGACCCAACCAAATGCAAACTCCAAACAACGGGAATCCGCTCAAGGTAGGAGAAAGAGAGAGGAGAAGAACTCAATGGATGAAAGAAAAGGGCACCCCATCCCCTCCTTATATAGGCCAAGGGGGGTGGGATCCTCCTCCCCTCCCCCATGTGGGACTAGACTCCCAAGGGGAAGGAGGTGCGTCGGCCAAGGGGGGGGGGTTGGGCCCCTCCCTTGGCGCATAGCCCAAGGGGGGACCCCCTCCTTCCCCTCATGGGCCTTTTTAGGACCATGTGCCTTTTCTTCCTTTTATTTTAATAATTAATTATATTTTAATATTTATTTCTGTTAATTAAATAATAAAATATTATTTTGAACATTTCAAAATATCCAGGATAGCTTCCGGCACCTTCCGGAACAATGTCGGTGTTCTCTCTTATTTCACCGATGATCTCGAATCTATCCTTAATGCATCGATTACCCTTAAGTGTGAAATCTACGGTCCGGAAAACATCAGACATGATCGAGACACTCTCTGACCAATGGCTATCATGTGGGATCTGGTTATAATCCTTGATGTGACCCTGCGCTTCCATCGAATAAACTTCATCGTTGTTGAACCGTTAACAATATGACTTGATCCCTTTGTGCTCCGGTACTATGTTTGTCCGAGGTATGATCGTCGGTATCCAATACCTAGTTCTTCCTCATCTCTGACAAAACATGTTTACTCGTCTGTGCATATTACATATCTTGTGACCTAGTCACTTGCTTGCTTGGATGGACAAGAGTCTGGCCCAGAGTAGCTATTCTTCACTTGGATGTACAAATACCGTTCTGATCTATTTCATAATCCTCAAAATATCTACTTCGGATTACCCAAGATACACCTTTATGGCTACCATATTTCAGTGTAACGGTTAATGCACTCAAAGCATCCTGATAGATAGAAATTATGTACGATCATCACAGTCTAAGAATTTAGTCACTAAGTTATTAAGTCATCGCGTGCTGAACTATGTGACTTGATCACACTTCAATGCTATAGATGGGTGTGTGTCCATCACATAATTCTCCTAATGATATGACCTCATTGTCTATAGACTGTTCACATCTCATGATCAGGAAACCTTGATCATCGATTGTCTAATGAGCTAGTATTCCTGAGTTAACTAGGGACCAGGTTGTTATATACCACACGTGTATTAATGTTTCCACTTAATACAGTTCTAGCACAGTATACAACGTATTATGAACAAATAGATATGTGACAAATATCTTTATTAATTTGCCTCTAGGGGACATATCCAACAAGCAATTCATGAACATATATGGGATGAGAATAAACGAGTTCCTTGTTTCTAGGAACACAAGTGAGTTTGATTGATAGACCGCTTCGCCATCGATTTTCCAGTTTTTTTGTGGATTGTTGGAAATGGCCGGTTTACTTGAAAAATATCGATTGCATGAATCCAAGTGGTTGCAAAAAATGAAGACAAGGTGATTGTTTGCTCTTTCTCAATGATGTTTGCTTTCATTATAGTATGTTGACCATGCTTGTTTTTTTATTGATGATTTTTTCTCTCAGTTGTATTATGTATAGATGACTAACTTTTGTTTCCAATTTACATTTGTAGCTCCACCTTGCTCAAGAGATGTCCCAGAGTAGAGGGGATAAAGGAGGGAATAAGAAGAAGGGGAAGCATTTTATCCTTCATCATTGTTGTAGCGAGCTTGAAAATGAGGAAAATGGAAGAATCATGAGTTATTAGAAATGCCAAGAGGGAGAAAGAACACGGTTGGAGATGCCACAATTGTTGATAATAATGACGATGCACCAAGTGGAAAAGAAAGGAAAAGGAGCCCCGCTCCCAACTCGGTACTAAGGAAAATAGGCCCGATAAAAGAAAAAATACCAAGGGAACAAAGGCTAGAGACAATGATCTTAAGTAATCGTTTGAAGCCATCATCAATGCCAGAAAGGAGTATGTCAAAGATAATAGGATTTTGAAGATAAAAGAAACGGAGGAGAAGGCGTCAGTCGAGGCAAAGAAGGTGGTGATTGAGAAGAAAAGGGGGGCGTCCGACGAGAAGAAGGCAACAAACGAGGAGAGGATGGATGACCGAGGAGATGAAGAATGCGGCTGAGCGTTTCAAGGTGGCACTACTAGGATAATGGCCTCTAGCAGCGCGGGGTACCCGCGCTGTAGATAACGCGTTGCTGCTAACTTCCATCTATAGCGCGGAGACCCTGCGCTGTAGCTAACTGTACATTTAGCAGCGTGGCACAAGTACATCGCGCTGCAGAACTGCACTTTCACTAGCAGCGCCTCTCGCCAGCCCTCGCTGCAGGTACATTTTTAGCATTTTTTTTATTCTGCAATATTATTCGTTTATACAGTTTTTTATAAATTTTCAGCATACACACATAACATTTACATACACACCTCAATATCTCATACACAGACGATAATCTAAATCGATCATCTCATATATATTATCACATGATCATAATATCCAACACAAAGTTTTTTCCTAGTTTAACTTCAATAACAACATGTACGAAAGCCATATTATCCAACACAAAGATATTTCCTAGTTCAACTTCGATAATCTAATTGTTCGAATTCACTACTACTAAATATATATAGGACCTAATCAACCCGCGAAGGTGAAGGAAATAAAACCAAAAAGAACGTCCATATTCTCCAAAATAGAGAATAGAGATCAACTTGTCTCCAGGTTGTGGTTTCTTCTGGACTTGTATCTTCAACCATGCTTTGATTTTGACACAGCCATCTGACCCACTTTCAGTGTAGTAATCATGTGTGAAAGGTTCTGTCCATGAACGTGCACAAACAATTTGGATTTCGTCTTTCGATCCCAGCATCCATCTAGGCGTACAAGATTTCGGTATCCTCTGTTGAAGAACATACATATTAGTAGGGTAGTTAGCAAAGAAATATACTTAATAAGAATTCCTTTTTGGACAAGATAGGCTACAAACAGAATGATAAAAATCTTACCAGGCTATTCCATTTAAGAATATAGTCCTCCAACTTAAGGAAAAATGGCACATATGGTCCAATAGGACGGCCAACCTTTAAATAGTTCGCATACTTAGGTAAAATTTTGAGAACTTCGATAAATGCATCTTGTTCAATAATACTTAGGTTGAAGCCACCATTATAGAAGGTATTATCAAAAAGATTTTGTACTTTTTCGGTGGAAAGAACATAAGCTGGCAATTATAAATTAATTGTCAACATTTGGAAGCAAAGAAAATAAGTTGTAGAATTAACAAAATTGTTGTTTAACAAACTTACATGAACATCGAACTCGAATCATGTCGCCTAGTTCCATTGAAATTTCATCATCACGAAAAACATTGGAGCCTCGACGGTGATGTCCAAGATCAAATGCTATTTTCATATTATCATAAAATGCATATGTTTTGCATAATGCATCCCATTTTGAACAGCCAAATAATGTGGCCTTTGGTTCATTAAAGATTTTAACCTTAAGAACGTAATGTTTCGTGTTAATGTTAACTTTTTTTGTAGTAGTTTCATTGAAATCTTGAATATTGATCTTGTCACAAACGTGGCGTCGTGCAAAGCAAGGGATGCACTATTTGAATTAGAAAAAAAATGATACGTTAAAACATAAACTTAAGTCATGCATGCACCATAGGAATAACATGTTGTTTAAGTTGCATACCGTACGATTTTGAAACCCAGAGCTAAGCGTGGGGAAGAAGTATGTGTCTACTTCATCCAACACAACATCGTTGCATCGACCCGACTCGTCGTGACAATACTCCACTAGTAGAAAAAGGCCCATTTGTCCCGGTTCCAGAGGGCCTTCTGTTCCGGTTCTGGAACCGGGACTAAAGGGTCGTTACTAAAGCCCATGACCTTTAGTCCCGGTTCGCTTACGAACCGGGACAGATGGGCCTCCACGTGGAAGCCGGCTGGAGCGGGGGGCTGGAGGACCTTTAGTCCCGGTTCATGTTAAAAACCGGGACTAAAGGAATTTTTTCGAAATTTGTTTTTTTTTGAAAAAAAATTTGGATTTTTTTCATTTTCGAATCTTTGAATTATTTGACAATTTAATCTCTAATCACCCCTCCTCACTGCTTCACAATTTAATCTCTAATCTCTAATCTCTAATCAACACTCATTCCAAATCATCTAACTTCCCGGCCGGTCACCCATCTTCTCACTACTCCAGCCCGAGCACGCTTAACTCTCAGGTTCTATCTCCCCTAGTTTCCAAGTCTGCACTTGTTGTTTTCCTGACAATAGTAAGATATCAATCATTATAACCCTTAGGTCTTGATATCACATGATTTAATTTTTTGAATTCCAAACAATTATTAAAAAACAATCACGATTAACAAACAACAATGATGTCACGATTAACAAAAAAACAATCACGATTAACAAACCAAAAATATATATATAATTCATAATATTTATTACAGAAGATCGAAGCTAGAAGCGTCTAATCTAACGACTAGAGCTAAACTACTTGATATTCTGCTTCTTGGCGGAGGTCCCGGCGCCCTCATCGTCGTCGCTGGGCGCCGCCCGCTTGGTGGCCTCCTCCGACGCGACTTTCACCTCGACGCGCGCCGTCATCTCGGCCCTCTTCTTCTCCTTCTTCTTGGCCCTCGCCTTGGCCAGGTTCGCGCGGGACTTCTCCGCACGATCGGCACGGCGAAGTTCCTGCGCCTCCAGCCGTTCCAGCGGGTCGTCGGCGGGCGGCGGGCTGTCGTCGGCGGGCGGCGAACTGTCGTCGTCGGAGGGGGGAGGGCTATCGTCGGCGGCGCGCGATCGTCGCCCGCGCTGTCGAGGCCGCCGCTTCGGAGGCGGGTCCCAAAACTTGCGCCTTTCGGAATTGTCCTCGTCCAACGGGGTGTCGGAGTCGGACGGCCATCGTAGCGGCGAACCCGACATGGCGGCGAGAAGCTCGTCGGGCGCGAGAGGGATGAGAAGGGAAGATGAGATGAGATGAGTCGGATGTGCTCCCGACCTTCGTCTACTTATAGGCGCCTGAGAAGCTCGTCGGGCGCGCGCCCGACGAGCTTCCCATGCGCGTGCGGCTTCCCAACGTGCGCCGCACGCGCATGGGAAAGCTCGTCGGGCGCGCGCGGAAGATGAAGCGCCGTCATTGGTCCCGGTTCGTATCTGGAACCGAGACTAATGGTCTTGAATGTAACAGTCGGCCTGCATAGTTTTGTTCGATTGGAAAACAAAAACAAAAAAAGTATAGCAATTTCATTATAGGAACCTTGTGTTTTGTTTGATTGGAAAACAAAAACAAAAGAGTATAGCAATTTCATTATAGGAACCTTGTGTTTTGTTTGATTGGAAAACAAAAACAAAAAAAGTATAGCAATTTAATTATAGGACGTCAACGGAAGAATACTCCATATCCTGTACTCTGTCATGGTGAATTTCAGACGGAGCACGCTTGGTTGGCAGATCTCGCAAGTCTACCGACCAGGCGGGAACCGTCTGTAATACCCGTACGAGATTTTCATCCCATACGGGTTTACAGACGGTCCCCGCCTCGTGGGCACATCTGGAAAATCTGCCAACCAAACGAGCTCCGTCCGAAATTTCCCAGGACAGAGTACAGGATACAGATGAATTTCTCCGTGTACGGCCTTTAGTGAACTTGTTATGCTACGATAAGTCCACGCGGACCTGTGCTTATAAACAGGTCTAAATCCACTTCGGTTAGCGAGGTGGTACTAATTTCCAGCCTTTCGTCCCGGGTTGTGGCTGGAACCAGTACTAATGGCCAGCCTTTCGTCCCGGGTTTAGCCACAAACCGGGACTAGTGGTTGTGGGCCAGGAGAGAGGCCCATTGGTCCCGGTTCTTGTCTAGAACCGGGACATATGCCCCCAGACGAACCGGGACCAATGCTCCACGAGGCCCGGCCGGCCCCCGGGCGCACGAACCGGGACGTATGACCCCCATGGGTTCCGGTTCGTGGCAGAACCGGGACAAATCGGCTGGAGAGGCCTGAACCAAAGCCCTGTTTTCTACTAGTGCTCGCACTTAGGAGACATTCTTTGTGTTATAGTCAAATAAAAATGGTGAACTCGAATAAAAATGCAACAATAATATTTTATCCTATAATATCACTAATACATCTCGAATAATCCATTCAATGCAATAATAATATCACTACTACATCTCGACTACAACATCTCGGAAATTCACTACTACATCAAACTCGACGACGACTCGGAGCCAAGTCGCGGGCGGTAAACACCCAAAGATAAGGAACCGCCACAGGAACATAGCTTAGGTGAGAGCCGTGAAGAATTTTCCAGGTATTGGTCGTGGAGAACCCGGCGGCCAACACAACCAAGTAGCGACGGACGTGCTTGTCCTCCTTCCTGACCCGGCGACGTACCACCTCCTCGGGGGCCGGCTCCCTCTGCACCGACTGTGGCCCACGTGACCGCCACCAAAGAAGCTCCGGGTCGATGACAGGACCCGGAATCCTCACATAGCGGCGCGCCCCGGAAACCACCTCCCAGTGCCAGCCCGGGGGAGCCTAGTCCCGGACATCGCGCATCCCATCAAGCACGTGCTCTCCGCCGCGGCGACGGGTATGCGGGCCAGGCATCATCGCCGTGAACTTATTTAATATACAAAGTTTTATTAAAATAAACGAGTGAAAAGTTTATACTAACTAAAAAATTAACAAAATAAGTCAAAATTACTTTTAAATAATGCCTCATACTTAGATTGGACACATAAGCGATTCCCGGGAAAGTGTGACCGCAAACCCAAGCAGGATGCACAAGTTTCGTACTTGTACATATCACAAGGGTTTGCCTCACACTTTCCCGATGTCACATAGTGTCACAATATATTTGAAACATCGGCATTCTAAAAAAGGAGAAATAGTGCCTCATATTTAGATTGGACACATAAGTGAATCAGGGGGGAGCGTGGTAGCTACCCAAGTAGGATGGACAAGTTCCGTACTTGTACATATCACAAGGGTAGCTGCACGCTCTCCCCTGATGTCAC
This sequence comes from Bromus sterilis, assembly GCA_950022295.1. Lineage (NCBI taxonomy): Eukaryota > Viridiplantae > Streptophyta > Magnoliopsida > Poales > Poaceae > Bromus > Bromus sterilis. The sequence goes on along the minus strand of OX465596.1, from coordinate 318,211,788 downwards.
ATAATATCATAATATATTTAAATCATCGGCATTCTAAAAAAATACGAAAAGTGATGATAAAAAGTAATTTGATGCCGAAACACTATTTAACTCCCATTTCGAAAAATCTCAGGCACTCGATATGTCCTACTTTTCTAGCACAAGTCATGCCGGAATCCACGGAAATTTTCGGCATGACATTTGCTAAAAATTCGACATATCGAGCGCCTGAAATTTGCCGGAACGGAAATGAATCGACATTCCGGCAAAACATAGGTAACTCATATCCCTAAAAAATTTGATATGACATTTCCTAATATAATTTTGCTCAATAAAAATCCTAATTGTCTCAATATGCTAACAAAATCCTAATTATCTCAATATGCTAACAAAATTCCTAATGACCTCAATATGCTAGCAAAAACTCTAATTGCCTAAAAATTTTCTAATTACCTCAATATGCTAACAAACACCCTAGTTGCCTAACAAATATCCTAATTGCATAACAAAAATCCGAATTGCCTCAATATGATAACAAAAATTCTAATTGCCTCAATATGCAACAAAAATTCTTTTTTGCAGCTCTAATTTAGGAAGGGAGAGGGGGCAACTCACCGGCGGCGGCCTGCGGCGACGGCGAGATGGTGATGACGGCGCGGGCGGGCGACAGGGACGGGGACGGCGGGGAGGGCTCGGGCGCGGGCGGGCGACGGCGACGGCGACGGCGAGAAGAGGGCGCGGGACGACGACGGCGACGACGAGGAAAGGGCGCGGGCGGGTGCGAGAGTGGAGAGGGCGGCGGGTGCGAGAGTGAAGTTTGGAATTAGATCCATGCAGTGCTATAGCACATTATCTGCAGCGTGGGCCTAGACTTGCGCGCTATAGAAGGCGAGCCTATCTACAGTGCGAGGCAACTCGGCCGCTCTGCTGATATGTGGGCCCAAAATAAAGGGCCAGTTTCTATCCACATTAGCAGCGCGGGATACACCGACCGCGCTGCAGATGTCCAGGACATCTGCAGCGCGACATTTCTGCTATGCGCTTCTAAATTTGCCAGCCACGGGAATCACATGTCTCACCACATACTAGCAGCGCGGTTTGTCCTACCCCGCGCTGCTAATGGTTAAACAACTATAGCGCGCCCTGCGGCCCCACGCTGTTAATATTTAGCTGCAACGCGGACAGCTAGCCCCGCGCTCTTAATGTTCATTCTTGTATGTTCAAAATCCTAGTAGTATGGATCTTGAGAAGAGGAAGGCGTCTCGATTGAACGCAAGGTGGACGAGGATTAAGAAGAGAAGCTCATGTTCATGGATTCAAGTGATCTTGTTGCGAAGAAAAAGGTATATAATGAGCTTTGCAAAGATCAAATGTTGATGAGGAAGTCTAAGACCATGATGAGCATGGTAGGTGACGGCATAGGTGGCATGGGAGGCGGCATGAGTGAAATGGTAGGATACATGGCGGTTTTGATGAGAAGGATTAGAGATGGCTTGGGTTCCATGGGAGGCGGCTTTTGTGGTATATTGAGTGCAATGGAAAGTGCCTTTTGTGGTATGATGGGTTCCATAGATGGTATAAAACATGAAAATGACAAGCAAGAGTCCAATGTTATAAGCCATGGTGGGGACAAAGAAAGCTCAAGTAGCAATGGAGGAAAATGAAACTTGAAATGTTATGTATCTTTATGTTTGTTGCGCGAACTTTTATTTGTGTTGATGATGCATTATGATTACAATTTGCATTTCAATAAGTTCAATTTTACATGTTGTTGATTTACTTTATTTGTGATGATCTTTCAAAATTAAATTTAGCCATAATTCATAATGTAAATTTTGTCGTGCGATTTCCTTATCTAGAGCAGTGTTTGGGGGGCGTCACAATGGGCCGATGCGTATGTGTTAGGGCTTCGGTACAAAAAACAATAATTTTCTACCTACGACAACCAAATACAAGGACCTATACTATGCTGATGTAAGTAACAGAGGGAATCGGTGTTCATAGCTTTAAAGACCGAAAGCGGGAAACATTCCACGAACGTGGCTGGCATAGACTTGCTATCCTTACGACCTCCTGTTTGTGCTGAAGACCTCCTCGACGATGAAAGAGTATTGCACGTCCATCACCTCATAGTCTCACACGCGTACGGTGTAAGCGATGTTCCCCCGGGCTCCGAACCAGAACACCAGCGGAAGAACATGGATTCGAATCCCGATTCCAGTAGCGCAACAACGTGCGTATGGTGGATAAACCCCCAACCCAATATACGCTCCAAACAAGGGGAACCCTACTACGGTAGGAGAAAGTGAGAGGGAGATTTGAGAAATGTCTCAAATTGAGATGCTTCAAAAGGGGCACCCCTCCCTCCTTATATAGGACAAGGGGAGGTGCAAACCCCCTCCCCTTCCCATGTGGGACTAAACCCACAAGGGGGAGGGTGTGCGCCGGCCAAGGGGGTGGGGGTGGGGAGAGCCCCCTCCCATGGCGCATGGCCCAAGGGGCAAGGCTCCCCTTTCCCCTAATGGGTCAGTTGAGGCCCATGTGCCCTTTTTATTTTTATTTAATTATTTAAATGACATTTTATATTTAATTAATTATTAAAACATATTTAAATAATATTTTGAACAATTCAAAACCTCATAATGGTTTTATGATCACCTCCGAAACAATTTCGGAGTTCTCTCTTATTTCTCCGGTGATCCCGAATCTATCCTAAATGCATCGAATACCCTTAAGCGTGACACCCTACGGTTCGGGACAACCCCAGACATGATCGAGACGCTCTCTAATCAATGACCAACAGAGGGATATGGTTACAACCCATGATGGCCCCTATGGTTCCACGAATTAACTTCATAATATGAACCTTTAACGTTGAGTCCTAATCCCTTTGTCGCTACGATACTTTATTTGTTCGAGGTTTGATCGTCCATATCCTATACCTAATTCATCCTCGTTACTGACAAACATATTTACTCGTCCTGTGATATTACAACTTCGTGACCTAGTCACATGCTTCCAAGCTGTATGATGCAATATCACCGAGTGGGCCAAAAGTACCTATCCGTCATCTGGATGGACAAATCCCGCTCTGATCCATACTCCTCAACATATTCCTTTGGTGTACCTGAGTTGCACCACCATGTTATGGTGTGACGGTGGATGCAATCAAGGCATCCTCCGGAGATAGTGATTACATATGATTTTTAACGGTCTAAGGATCCGGTTACTACATACGTTACCGAGTTATCGCAATGTTGAACTATGTGACTGGATCACATTGCAATACTTTGATTTGGGTGTGTGTCGATCATATCATTCTCCTAATGACACGACTTCATTGTCAACGGACGTATGTGTCTCCATGATTAGGAAACCTTGATCATTAATTGCACAATGAACTAGTATACTAGAGTTAACTAGGGACCTGGTTGTTTATATATTACACCTGTATTAATATTTCCGCTTAATAAAATTATAGCATAGTATAAAACTTATTATGAACAAACATATATATGAAAAAACAATATCTTTATTATTTTCCTCTAGGGCACATATCCAACAGTAGGAACAAGTCCATGACTATTGTGGATAAAGCTGGTGATGGGAAGCACATGCGCTCCTTGACCAACCTCTTGGGGGAGGCGGATCTGGAATCACCGTGTCGATATCTTCTGTTCTCTTGTTGCGGAGACTTTGCGCGCAGTCTTGGCCAGGCAACTTACAAATGATGCAGCAGAGAGGGTTGCATCAGTCTACACGATGGCGGAGCAAGCCAAGGAACCAGAAACAGAGATAGTCCAAGTGTCTTAAGAAGGCCCGCCTATCATCGTCTGCGTTGATAACAACACACTAGCCATCATGTTGACTCCTCGTGCTACAAACAACTGGGCTCTTGCCGGAGCGCCATTACTACCAAGATCATACAAGTGTCCACCCGTCTCTATCTCTCGAAGTGGAAATGTTGACCTGTGGAGGGGATAGAACCACGATGGATAAAAGCCAAAGGGACTCGATGTGGGGCTGCTGCGAACGAGGCGATGGAGAAGAAGCATGCACCTTGTTGTAGCAATCCCCGCCGAAGTAGAATCCACGATGGGTAAGCGGATTTATCATGGACTTGAAGCGAGACGACTGCGTATCTGGGACAAATGACACACCAGATGCAGCAAGGGACTCCGCGCCAAGCAACATTGTCCATCTCCCCCTTGCGAGGGAGGTCGATGGAGAGGACAACACAATATGGACACAGAGTTACGCAAGGCACACATGATTGTGTTCGCCACGTCCAAAGTGTCTAGCGGCGCGAGCAAGAACTCTCTCTCTTCCTGATACTTTTCTTGTCTTCTTGCAGATGTAGCCAAAGGACTATATACAGATCGAAATGAGTGAACAAACATACTAAAGCGTGTATATATACATTCCGTTAAATTTTTTAATAGAACATCTTATAATTGTGGATGGATTGTGTATATGATTTTATTTTGATTGGTTGGCTTCTTTGTGTAATTATCAGTTAATTATCTTACAAAAGCAACATTCAAGATGTATAAACATCTCCATTAGAATATAATGCGGAGGAAAATCCATAACAACTGTTAAGTGTGAGCTTCGTCTCTATATATATAGTTTGAGTTCAACTTCTTGTCCATTGCTTATTGCATGAAAAATTGTTAGCTCTATACATAATTTCTATTGATCTCTTACATGCAATGTAAAAGTCAAAAATTTCAAATTTGACGTGTGGGATAGATGAATCATTATGGTGTTGTCCCAGCTAGCAAGTTACAAAAGCCGTTCCTATATATATTATTTTATTATTAAATAAAAATAGAAATTATATGTTCGTACATTCAACTCCTTCTCTTATTGTTTTCTTATTTTCACGTTATGCATTAATTCAATAAAATCAAATACAATTTTACTAAAATCTCAACTAGATAAAAAATGTTCTTGCCTTTATCTATTCACACCAAATTAAATAAAAGCATACCAAAATCTGGGAATGTCGTTCTCTTCTTAAAGGCTTCGTCATGGCCTCTTCTCCATGCCCTATTCGGGTACCGGGGGAAACCTTAGGTTTGATTCATTGAATCGAATAGCGGTGGTGTCTCAGCGTCGTATCCTTGATAAGGGCATTGTCTTGGTTGCTCTTGACGTGTTTGGTGTTTGATTTGAAGATACTAGACGCTATGTTGGTTTGGGCTGCTCCTAATAGCATGGGCATTCAGGGGCAATGTATGGCATCGATGTTGCTTTCTTGGCCTCTTCATCCGGTTCGGCCAGGTCTTGCGACCCATTTATCGATCCTCTAGGCGTTTAAGGTGGTAGGTACATTAATCTGATCAATCTCGAAGTCGTGATTGTGCGACGGTCAAGATGCCTTGTACCATCTCTGTACCTTCTCAGCTAGAGTTCGAGTAGAAAAGTTTCGTAATGTGTTGTATTTCTCTTAGTTCTTCCCACATGTAGTATTGTTGTTTTTCTTCTACCTATCAATGCAAGAACACGTAAGCTTTGCACATTAAAGAATCGTTTAATAAAGTATATAAAGTAAAAACCATTAGAGTTCAAACATCAAACTCTAAAATGATTGAGAGAAAATATGCTTATGGTCCCTCAAGTTTACTAAAAGTATACATTTGGTCCCTCAAATTTTTTTGGTAGACATTTGGTTCTTCAAATCTTAAAACCGGACACAATTCGTCCAAAATCGAAAACGATGCGGTATTGGTCTGAGTGTCTGACGTGTCTCTGATTTTTATTTTAGCATCCCACGTTGACTGCCACCTGCTGAGCTCGCTTAACCTCGGCTCTCATGCCGCCCAGTGACAACTTTGACCTCATGCTTGTTGGGAAGCTCGACACACTTAAGCAAAATACCAATGATACATGAACGTTTTCTCATATAAATCAGAATTAAGACAAAATTGAAGAGCCAAATATTTCTTAATTTTTTAGAGACCAGATATATACTTTTGGTGAACTTGGGGACAAAAATACTTTTCTCAATGATTTGTTACCTCAGGGGTTTCTAAAAAAATACTACTAGTTCAGGGACCAAAATGGTCTACGCAAGCACGAGGTGGTGGGGCTAGGCGGCCGACATGCCGAAAGTGAAATGAATTATGTGAATATGACAGGTGGTTGGTTGGAGTATTATTTTGCTGGTTGTGGTGGGCAGTTATCCGCCGACCAAGCCAGCTCTCATCCTTCTGGTAGCTTCGTTGGCCATACTACATAAGCAACCCTACACCCAGACGCTCAAACCACCAGCTTCGACCCTTGTGAGCAGCTAACCACTATTGACTATCCATCCATCGTTTCCTCTGCGAGACCAGGAAGATCAGCGGCATGTCGACCACCGACACCAGCTCACCCAAGGTACGCAGGCTCTATATATGATAGTACTGTTTAATTGCTGTCAATTGGTCTGAAATTGTCGCTTGTTTTGAGGCTAACATATGTACGATCTGCTGAACATTCAAGGACGGTCCATCGCCGGCGAACAGTGCCCCATCGGCGGCGGCAGGCAGCGGTGAGCCGACGGTGATAAAGACGGTGCAGACGGTGGAGGTGAGGGAGTCGGCTGGAACGGAAGAGGGGCAGGGGGTGACCAAGCCGATAGAAGTGGTGCACGAGATCCCGGCCAAGGAGCCTGCTACCAAGCAAGAGTAGCACAAGACCTAGAAATTAAAAAAACAAACTGTGGGATTGGTAAAATGGTGGTTTGTGCTTACGGTTTCCAGGTTCGGAAAATGGCCAGGTGAATCCCCTGTTTTTTCAAGAGATGAATTGATCGAAATTTCTTCGATTTCGGTACAAAATAAGAATGTGCTTTTTTTAGTGCCAATAAGAATGAGCTTACTACGGGATTGTGCAGCCGATGTGGCTTTCCGAAAGACTGTTTTAGTCAGCGTGCTCATCTAATGTTAAGAACAACTACAATAGTGGATTTATAGTCTGTTTAGGTATTTTTAACGCTGGCCCTTAAAAGACGTTGCATACATTCGTGAATAAAGGGACCAGTTTGCTAATACTGATGAGTTTTGGTTGCACTCGTTCGACTGAAGTTTAACAGAAATCCGATAAAATCACATAAACTTGAACCAATTTTATTCAAATTTATTACAATTCAACTATTAAAGTAGTTTGAACATAAATTTAACTCAAATTCATGTTTAATTGTCTTTCTTAATAACACACAAATGCTTAATCAATTCTTACTTGAGCTCATGAGTTGCATGATATCGAAATTTGTTGATGCATTTGGATAAAATCGTCAAATGTGATCGGAGGATCATCTCTGCTCTCGAAGTCCAAATTTTCGGCAGGACCTTCATTCTTCTTCTTCACGAACATGTTGTGCATGATCACACAAAATGTCAACACCTTCCACAAGGTTTTCAAATTCAATTATTTTGCAGGTTCTTGGACAACTACAAATCGAGCTTCAGCGCATGGGTAGTTCTTCAACCTTTAAAACATGCAATCGAAATATCCGAGCATACTTGGTCATCCTCTTGCTTCCAACATTGCCAACAACCTTTGGATGTTTACAATAGTTAATTTTCTCAAGTATTAAGGCTCAAGCACTTCCACCACTTCAGTAGCGAATCACATCATGGCGTCAGCGCATGTGCTCTCGGACATCCGTGGTACTCGTCCCAAGAATCTATAGTCGGGCCATATGCAAGCATCTGCAATGCTGCCGTGCACTTCTGATAGCCGGAGAATTCAATTGTCCTCACGCCATCCTTTTTTCAAGATGAAATAATCATCATAGGATCGGACGTCGTTGTAGAGGCGATCGAACACATTATTTCGCAACCGAAAGTGGCTACAAAAATTGTCCATGAATAGGACATCCGAAGCAAAGTAATCATCCACCGGCGTCAAGTGCCCTTGTGCTTTTTTGCGATTCATCGCTCTATGGTATTTGATCGATCCCTTGAAACTAAGAACATGCTTTTTCTCTTCCTTCGTGTCTACAAGGGCTGTCTGCATCATGACCATTTCATTCGCATATTGATCCTCGTCGGGCGAATCATCTGATGAGTCAATGAATTTATTGTACATGTACTCCGTGCCGGAATCAATTTCTTGAAATAGAAGAGAAAATGGTTAGTAAAATTGGAACGGACATTTGGACGAACTCTAGTCGGGAGAGTTTACCACCACAGACGACATCTGTAGGGGAGGGTGGTACTTGCGCGACGAATGGGCGAGAGGAGCTGGGCTAGACTCCGGCATGGCATTGGTAATGTTGGGGTGGTGCGGAGGCACACCTGAGCTCCGAAAAGGTCTCGGGCAACATTGGGGTGGTGGTGCGGCGGCGTCCGCCAGGGAGCAAGCGGTTACGAAGGAAGGAGGAAGTGGAAAAAATCACGGGCTAGTAATGAGGGGTTTTGGGGGTGGGTTGAGGGTGTCAGGACATGATGTTTCTACGGTCCGTACTCCCGCAAAGGCCCTTTGTTTGGTTTAGGTTTGTGGGGAAACGCAGGAAGGACCAGTCCACGGACGGATACATGACCACGTTGGATGGAAAAAGTGGTTTGAATACCCAAATCCAAATGAATGTGCGAGGTTTGAGGATCTCCATTGGAGATGCCCTTGTATGGTATTACTGTCTATGTGGAAGAAACATAAAATGTTAGGGGGAGTGAGTTCTTAGAGCATCTACAGATGAATATGCCAAATCCAGCGCCTCAAACGCATGTGGACGCGCCCAGGCGCATCCTCGAACGGTGACCGAGCATCCCTCATTTGGCAAGTCCCACAGTCGTGTCCATCACATTCATGCAACACATGCAATATAGACAAATAAACTATGTATATCATCAAACAAACAACAAAGGGACATAAAATCAGGCATAATTCACATCCAATTATGGTCATCGGACAACCGAAATAATAGTTTTCATTGGTTGAACAAAAACCAAACGTAAAACAAAGTAAATCCCATGGCGATGGCAGAGGAAATCACCATTTCCTCATCGGGCCCTTCCCCTTAGGGTCGGTTGAGCTGCCTTCGTCATTCATATAGGTTTCAGTGTGCGGAGCATCATCGCCGTCTTTAGAGATGGATCCGTCGTTGTTGTCATCGTTTGAGGAAATACACACAACCAACTAACAGAGTAAACACGCCTGCTCCTTGGTGTGCTTGGCCGCCTTCGCTTTCTCCGTCGTTGCAAGCTCGCGCTCCGCTGCTCGATGGCGATCCAGAGCGCTTTGGCATTCTTTCGGCGGGGAATACGTGTATCGTCTGTCTCTGCCGTGGTCACCGAGCGGCGGAGGGCACCCGCGAGGAGTGTTAATACGTCTCCAACGTGTCTATGAATTTTTATTGTTCCATGATTGTTTGTGTCATTGCTACATGTTTTTACTATAGTTTTATATGTCAGTTTATATTTTATATTGTCTTTTTTTCTTCAGAAAAGTTGTACAGAAAATATTCATGAAAAGACCTAAAAATTGATATAGGACATTTTTTCATTGATACGAAGACAGAGTCCAAAGGGCAGACGGAGGGGAGCCCCACAGCTCCCAGGCAGCCAAAGGGCGTGACCCCACCCCAGGGTGCGCCCTCTACCCGCCTCTCCACCTGGGGCACCCCCTCGAGCCTTCTCTTTGCCTATATATTGCCTCTAGACCTAAAAACTGTGCATGTGGAGATTATTTCTAGAACAACATTACACGGCCATTGTTACCTCGAAAGTCCAATCTAGCCCTTTTGGAGTCCTGCTTTGGCACCTGATACGTCTCACATATATCTATTTTATCAAACACTCTGCTATTGTTTTGCCTTTAATTTACATGATTTGAGTGAAACTAACCTGGATTGAGGTTGTTTTCAGTAGAGTTTGCATGTATGTCTTATTTTGTGAAGAAAATGGGTCAAAGACCAAAGTGCTCAGAAAATACCAAGAAAATTCCAAAAATTCTATTTCACGAGAAGACTTACTCCAGGAGCCAGGAGGTTTGCCGGAGGGGGCTACCCCTGGCCCAGGCGGCTAGGTGGCGGGGCTAGCCCTAGGTCGCGCCTCCAACCCACCTAGCTAGGTGGGGCCACACCGGGGGCTCCCCTTTGGCCTATATCTTCCCTGTCATGAGAAAAGATGGAAGAATATATCCCATTTCTGCTTCGTGACCCATGATACGTCTCAAATATATCTATAAGTGTTGCTTGTTCCAAGCTCGTTTTGGTGACTTTGCTATATGTTTTGACACACTTTCATACCTTTTAAAACATATTTAGGACTATCTATTAACCAAGTGCTCAGTGTCAGTTTCTGTCTATTTTTGTCCGCGCGTCGCAGAAAAAAGGTGAAAAATCAATATTGTCGGAAAAATCCCAGAAATTTCCAGAAATCTTAATCACCGAAAGACTCCAGAAGCTCGAAGGGGGGTCCAGAGGGTGTAGCCAGCCCCTGGCCAGGCAGCCACCTGGCACGGCCAGAGCCTGTCTGCGCCCCTTGGCTGCCTGGTCAGGTGGGCCACGCCATGGTGTCCTTCCAAGCGCTTATATTTACCTCTCGCTACAAAAACCCTTGAGAAGGACTCTTTTTCGCCATCTATGCCACTGTTCCACCGCCATCGCTATCTTGAGATCAGGATCAGCAGAAGTTCCTTTTCTGGCACCCTACCAGAGGGAGGATTGAACTCCGGAGGCTTCTCCACCACCATGCTTGCCTCCGAGATGCTTCGTGAGTAGTTCCTCCTTGGACCTAGGGTTCATGGTGAAAGGAATATGCCTAAGAGGCAATAGTAAAGTAGTTATTATTATTATTCCATGTTTATGTCTCATGCTATAATTGTATTAATCGGAAACGTTAATACATGTGTGTTTAATAAAAAAACAAAAGGTTCCTAGTAAAGCCTCTCATTTAACTAGCTTGTTGATTAACTTATGATCAACAATTGCTGATCATGAACATTGGATGTTGTTAATAACGGGATCACGTCATTAGGAGAATGATGTGATGAACACACCCAAAGTAACAATAGCAATACGATCAAAGTCATTAAGTTTCATTGCTATGTCTTTTACATACGAAGTAACCCTAATCCTTAGACCATGAGATCATGTCAATCACTAACACCAGAAGGGTGCTTTGATTACACCAAATGTCACAACATAACAGGGTGACTATAAAGGTGACGTTGGGTACTCATAAAGTATTAGTTTAGGCTCACGGATCAAGAGTGGGATTTGTCTATCCAGATGACGGAGAGATATACTCTGGGCCCTCTCGGCGCTATCACATCAATACGTCTTGCAAGCACGTGATTAGGTCACATGGATGTGATACCACAGAACGAGTAAAGAGTACTTGTCGGTAATGAGATTGAACTAGGTATGGTGGATGCCAATGATCGGATCTCGGACAAGTAAAATATCGCGAGACAAAAGGAATTGGTTACGACGTTTATAGTTCACATGATCATTAGTTCAATCGTTGAATGTGTGGGAGTCATTATGGATCTCCAGATCCCGTTGATGTTTATTGATCAGGGAAGTGTCTCGATCATGTCCACATTATTTTCGAACCGTAGGGTGACACACTTAAGATTCGTCGATGTGTTTAAATGGACATGGAACACCGGAGAAAAGAATGTACAATGCAGGGACTATTTTGATAAGATGTTGAAATAGTTTCAATATATCAAAATAGTACAAGGGACCAAGTGTTAATGTTTGTTCATTAAATTAAGTGTTCATTGAATGAGAATCATTAATCAACTCAATTAAAAGTGTGTTTTAATGAGACAAACCTCTTGGTTTTTGAGTGGAAACTTATGGGGAAGAAAGTGGAGAAAGTGGACTTTGATGTATGCGAGTGGAGAGTCCAGCATCATCAAAGAGGGGAGAGGTGGAGACACCACTATGGCTGCCCCCCTCTCCTATATAAGGAGGAGGTTGAGACCCTCTCTCAAGTTGCTCACTCTCTCATTGTCACATGCCCTTTGGTTGACACCTGATATGTATCACAATTTATCTCTATTCATTGATATATTTCATATTACGATGATGTTCTTATAGTGTTTTGGCTTATTTTACACAGTTTACAACTTTCCAGTGCCGAAACAGCAGATGCAGGAATCAGCGGGGAAAAGTGCACATAGAGTGGGCATATCAGCACATCTCCAAATGACCTGAAACTTTCGGGGAAGGATTTTCTGAAGAAATAACGAAGGCATGCAAAAGTGGACCCGAAGGGGGCCCACCAGGCTCCCAGGCGTTCTGGTGGCGTCGCCACCCCCTAGGACGCGCCAAGTGGCCTCCTGGGAGGGGAAGTCCCACCCCCGGGGCTTTTGTTTGACACATATATCCCTCGTGACCTAAAAACCTCAGAACAGAAGTTGGATTGGGAGTTCCTCCGCTCCGGAGGGGGAGATCGTCCTCATCGTCATTATCACCATCGTCACGGGCATCATCAAGATCATCATCACCATCATCCTCATCACCAGTACCATCTCCATCTTCATTCCATCTCACTTTACCATTGCAATCCGCGTTGTACCTTTCACTATTCATCCCCTCTACTCTATCGGTGTTGATTACTCTTTTGTGGTGAATGCTATTGAGTTTTGTTGGAGAATTATTGTTATGACCAGATTGTTCATCATATATTTATCACCTATGATCATGATCTATTTTATGTCTTGTGAGTAGTTCCTTTAGTTCTTGAGGACATGGGAGAAGTCTAGTCGTTAGTAGTCATATGGTGTTGAAGTAATATGTGTTGATTGATATTTAAGTTGTGGTGTTATTCTTCTAGTGGTGTTATGTGAACGCCGACTACATAACACTTCGCCTTTTTAAGGACCTAGGGGAATACACTGTGTATAAAGGATGCTTATGGTGGGTTTCCGGAGTGATAGAAGCTTGAACCCCAGTTCACATACTTTTGCACGAGGGAGTGTTGGATCCTAAAGTTTATTGCTATGGTTAGGCTTTTCCTTAATTTCTCTCTTGTATTTGCGGATGCTTGCAAGGGGTTTAATCATAATAGTGTATTCGTCTTGGCCTAGACGATGCACTCTCATAGGCCCACCCACACAACACTTATCAACACGAAACATAGTACTAGAAGGAATATGGCGAAAGCACTTGACTACCTCTCCCGTGTGTCCTCAGGAACGCTTTAGTCTTTATAAGTTTAATCCTTAGTCTTATCCTTTGTTCAAAGGGATTGGGCCACTTGCTGCACCTCAGCACAATTTACTTTCCATGCTTTTATTTCCTTGTTGCTTATACCAGAAAACCCATAAAAGGTTACCTTTTAGTGCTTGCAATTATTCCTTTCTCAAGATCACTTGTTAGTACCTTCTGCTCCTCGTTGGGTTCGACACTCCTACTTATCGAAAAGGCCATGATAGATCCCCTACACTTGTGGGTCATCAAGACCATTTTCTGGCGCCGTTGCCGGGGAGTGTAGCGCTATTGGTAAGTGAAATTGATAAGGAAACCTTTACACTGTACGTGCTTTTTTTATTTTGCAGTTGCTACTTTTGTCCTTATGGATGACTCTTCTCTTTGTTATTTGCTTGTGGGGCACCGTCCCGCCACTATTGTGGTGGAGAAGTCTCCCCACCTACTAAAATTGTGCCTTTTAAAATACCAACTGGTATTGTTGATTATGTCTTGGCTAATCGATATGTAGGAGACAGACATCCAGGCGATTGCTTGCTCTATCTTTCACAATTATGTTCCTTACTGAAGCTTGCAGGTGTATTGATGGATTTTGTCATGAGAAAATTATTCTCTATATCATTGAAAGATAAGGATTTTTATTGGTATAGTCTCCTCGATAACTCTCATTTACTAAATTGGCAAGAGCTTATGTCTCTCTTTTATGCAAAGTTTTATCCTCTTCATGAAATACATCGAGACATGAACTATATTTATAAATTTTGGTCTCATGTCGGAGAAAGCATCGCCCAAGCTTGGGGGAGATTGAAGTCCCTAATGCTCAAATGTCCCAATCATGAGCTCCCCAAGGAACTTATTCTTACAAACTTTTATGCAAGATTTTCTCGTCAGAATAGAGAGATGCTTGATGCCTCCTCTAATGCGGTATTCCGAACCAGCAATGTTGAAGATAGATGGGATCTTATTGAAAGGATCCAGAAGAACACTGAAGATTGGGATATTGATACAGTTATTGAACCCGTTATAAATTATGAACATGATTACATTGAGAGTTATGTGAAAACAGATTACTTCAATACCTTTTGTGCTAAAATTGGTCTTGATGCCTAGCTTCTAATTGATTTTTGCAAAGACTTTGCCTCTCATAATGATTCTTCTAAGAAGGGAGATCAGCATCATAAGCTCTTTAAGAATTACCTGTTGATATTAATGTTGCTGACCCTATCTTACCTGCAGTTTTATATGAAAAGCCTCATTTTCCTGCAAGGATGAGGGAGCATTCTTTTGTCACAGGTATACTGAATAAAAGTGATAGAACAACTGATGAGCATGAGAACCTGATTAAGGTCGATCCTCAAGTTGCATTGGTTAAGGATCTTGTTACTAGTGATGTTGAAGATTCCATTATAAATTTTTGTGTTGTTTCCACTAACCTTGTTACAGCCAAGAATAAAGGACCAATTTCAGGTACTCCAGTGGTATCTGTAAAAATAAGAGATCATAATTATTACGGGCTATGTGATTTGGGATCCAATGCTAGTTCTATTCCTTTTTTCACTTTATCAAGAGATCATGAATGAGATTTACCATGTGAAATTGAAGATGTTGATGTTACTATTCATCTTGCAAATAAAGAAACTATCTCTCCAGTTGGAATTGTGAGAGATATTGAAGTCCTATGTGGAAAGGTAAAATACCCTACCGACTTTCTACTACTTGGTTCAAAAGATAGTTTTTCCCTATTATCTTTGGTAGACCTTTTCTCAAGACTTGTGGAGGTATTACAGATTGAAGGAAAGGAAAATTATCCGTTGAATTCAATGGTGAGCCATACGAATTTAACTTTTCTAAAATTTCCAAGCAAACTTGTGGTACTGATTTTCTTAGTAATGATAAAATTATTGAATAACTTGCTTCTATTGCTATTCCTCCTAACGATCCTTTGAATCAATACATGGAGGACCACGAGAATGATATTCATATGCAAGAAAGGAATGAACTGGATGGCATCTTTTTGAGACAACCTGCTGATGGGTGTCGATAACACCTCCTCGTTGGTTACTCCAAGTGGAAGGTTATGATGTACATAGCAGCAAATTCCCTCGGTGAAGATACCAAGGTTATCAATCCAGTAGGACTCCAGGGCCACCAAGAAGGTGGTGAAGTAAGTGATGCGCCGTCTGAATAGAATCACTTGCTTAACCTGGACCTGCATACGACACAAGTAACTTCGCTCCCAACGAATTCAGAGAGGTTGTCAATCCCTCTGGCCTTGTTGTTCACAAAGAATCAAACGCACGGTGGAAATAGTGATGGTGTTTGCAACTGAAAGGAAATAAAGCAGTGAAGATTTGAGTTGTAAACAATGGTGGAAATATGGGCCGGGGTCCCATGATGTTCACTAGTGATGTTTCTCTCCCAAAAGACGATAAAACAACTAAGCTGGGTGAACAAATTACAGCTGGGCAATTGGCAGAATTATAAACACACCATAATGCTAACTATGCCACAAGAAAGTTAGAGGCTCAAAAGTATGGGAAGTACGCCAAGACAAGCAGACCGTTTATTCATCAGCATCTACTCAATAATCATCCACCTTGAGATATCTATCCAGAACATCTCGTTGGTATTAAGTTCCGAGCTCCACCCAAAGTGTAAACCCAAAGCAACAAACAACTACATTAACAAACTTTGCGTAAGGTAAACAATCCTTGCAACCGCGGTTATAAGCACCGTTGTTTTCTCCCTGGTGGCAAAAACACATCCCCTACTCTCATGTTTCTGTCACTCAAGCTAGACATCGGGGGGCATGAACCCACAATCAAGAATAACACTCCCTCTTGGACTTACTATCTACTACTTGGCCAAAGCAATAAAAACCCACGGAGAACATGCAATAATTACTCAAGAACAAAATATAAAAGGAGAACCAAATATATAACTCATCACGATTTGAACATAATCTCATAATCCATCGGATTCCAGCAAACACAGCATAGCAACATCAGAAAGATTACATAAGTGCCTTGATCATGTAGGGCAACTCACAAGTGCTAAGAAATGAAGCACAAAATTGGAGAGAAGACATCACATAGTTACTGGTCATAGACCCATGGTCCAAGGGGGACTACTCACGTCACATACAGGAAGCGCTCATGGTGGTGGAGAAGCTCCCGGAGATCAATCCTCCCTCCGGCAGGGTGCCGGCCGAGGTCTTCTGGCGGTCCCGATCTCGAGATCACGGTGGAGGTGGAACAGAGGTGAAATTCGCGATGCCGGGTCTCTTTTCAGGGTTTCTGCCTCGGGATGTAAATATAGGCCTAAGGGGGGCACTGAGGGAGGTGTCCTCCTCCCAAGCGGCCTCTGGGCGTGGCCCCACCCCTGGCCACGCCAGGTGGCTTCCTGGGAAGGGGTGGCCCCCCTTCGGCTCTCCTTCGAGCTTCTGGAGGTTTCCGTCACGCTAATTTTTTATATATGTTTCTTGGATTTTTTGGGGACTGTATATATGGGTATAAACCTGCAATTCAAAGACATCAGTAGACAGAAACTGGCACTGGGTGCACTGAGTTACTACGTTAGTCCAAATATGTGTAAAAAGGTATGAAAGTGTAGCAAAACACATACCAATGTCACCCAAATGAGCATGAAACAAGCAAAAATTATAGATACGTTTGGGACGTATCAACACCCCTAAGATTAATTCCTGCTCGTCCTCGAGTAGGTAAATGATAACACAAATAATTTCTGTGCTGACATGCTAACACACATATAAGAACTTCAAAGTAAAGAAAGTGAGATATGCAATTCAAGTCAAGACAATAACAAGAAAGAGTTTATATCTAGTATTGAAACTAGCAAAGTAAGAACATAAAGGTGCAAAATCTCTCGCTGTCTGTGACTCGAATGTCTCCGAATGGTGTTTGTGTGCAAGAAGTGGGAGATGGGTTTAGAGAATAAAAATACCATATAGTTTTAATTGAGAACTCAATCTATTGAAACTTCACACCTGGTCTCCTTCGAAATCTTATTTTGACTCGTCCCCACACCACTAGTCAGGCACAAGTTAAACTGATCCTCTCCCTTTCGACTTTGAGCACTCATGCAATGGATGAGCGCAAGCAAGATATGTTGGCACTTATGATGGCAAAGAGAAACATGATGGGGAAGGAGGAAAAAAGGTGTGAAATGCCCACATCAATGAGGACAATCATAGGCGAGAGAAAGCCAAATGATAGATACGATGTGAGGAGTAGGGATTGCCATGCAATAGATGCATATATGAGCTAAGGTAAGCTCTCCAATGGAACTAGTGGGTGTGCATCCAACTTGCTTCCTCATGAAGACCTAGAGCTCTTTTGAGGAGGCTCATCCTTGGAATATGCAAGCCAAGTTCTATAGTGTAAGGATCCCCACATAGTTATGCATGAATGATATGAAAATCTCTATGGAGTATAAACATGACTATGGAGTACGAGTGTGGACCTTTCAAAAGGAATAGTAATGTTGCCCCTTCTCTCTTTTTATTTATTTTTCTTTATTTTTTTGTATTTTTGTGGCCTCATTGGCTCTTTCTATTTATCTCTCATTTGTCCTCTTTTGGGATATTTTAATTTGTCCTCTTTTGGGATATTTTATTTTGTCCTCTTTGGGATCTTTTCCTCACTTTAAGGGAACAATCTATATTTTACAAGAGTATAGAATATCACGAACTTTACAAGAAGTACTCAACATAAAGAAAACAGAAAACTATCATGATGTATGCAAATGTATGCCTCTTCCAGTGTAGCAGGATATGCAATGATACTAGCGCGTCATGTAGCAATGATAAGGGCAAGGCCCAACTAGCATGCGGCTTCTCGATCAAGCAAAAGCATGTATGACATGAAGATCAAGTCATGAGATGATGGATCTTGCATGGAAATGTATCTCGGAAAGGCTATGGAAATGCCTTGATAGGTACGTATGGTGGATGTTTTGAGGAAGATATAAGGAGGTTTATGATGACAAAGCGTATCATGCCAAGGGTTTGGATGCACCGGAGAAGTTTGCACCAACTCTCAAGATGAGAAAGGACAATGCATGGTACCGAATAGGCTAGCAAAATATGGAAGGTGGAAGTGCCAACAATCGAATACTCGCATTAGTCCAAACAACTCATGCACTTATTATCGGTAACTCTCTATATAATCAGGAGGTTCACAAAGAGACAAGTACACAAAGGAGGAGTGTATGGGGGTTTGGTTATCCTTGCGCATTCTAGACCCATGGTACGTGAGGGTGCTCTATATATTCCAACCCCTTCAGAGGTTAGCGATCCATCTAGTAGCTAGAGTTCTCAACTAATTTTTGTAGTTTTCGAAAATAAGCACGGATTGCCCAAAATACGACACCTATCACTAATAGGCTCAAGCTCTTGGCACCAAAAGTCCAAACATTACTCAAATCAATACCTCAAAACTATTGTAAGTTACTACTACACTTATAATAGCAACCTCAATTACCTACTCATGCAAGACACACAACTCAGTGCAATAGACCAACTCTCTAAACAAGATAAGCATGACAAATCAAGAGAGTTTCGAAAGCAACAACCTAAATAAAAGCTCTTAAAAATATAAGCATGAAAACTAGGAGCTAAGCATGACAACAGCTAAGAAAAAAAATAAAGAAAACACAAAAAAGGATAAGCATGCAAACCTATGTTGTGTTCTAGGGTGAAGTGGAGCGTGTTTCTCTCCCAAACAATGAAGGCTAGGGTATGACTTTTTATGAATAGCAAGCAAAACTAAAACAAACTAAAAAGTAAAGAGAGAGACGCTCCAAGCATAGCACATAACACATGAAGAGATAAAAATATAGCATGGAGAAGGACGAACTGATGATTGTTGATGGAGAAAGGGATGCACGGGGGCATCCCCAAGCTTAGACGCTTGAGTCTCCTTGGATATTTCTTGGGGTGCATGGGGGCATCCCCAAGCTTGAGCTTTTGACACTCCCTGATCTTTTTTCATCATCTTCCTTCGCATACTTGAAAAACTCCCTTCATACGAAACTCGTCATAAGCTGATTAGAGTGGTTAGTACACTTACATAAATAAACAAATTGCTCCACTGGAAATACAGATTTTCATGAAGAGCTACTGTTTCTCAAGATTGCCAAAAAGTTTTTGCAAAGAAAAAGCAAGCTTAAGATTTGCAAAACTAAGAAAGCGCAAAACGTGGCAGAATCTGTGAAAAATAGACCAACAGGTAGTAAATAATTTTTTTGGGGCACTTCTGCAACTCAAATAAAAAAACTCAGAACAAACGCTAGAAAGCCAATTGTATAGATCATACTGTCAAAAAACTTCAGATAAAAAATATGAACTCGTGACTTTTGGTGAATTTTCCATCAAGCAGACATAATCTGTTTCTGGATAGAATGTCACAACTTTTGAACTTTCTTGCAATCGGAGGCTAAAACTTGGCACAAAGCTTAAAAATAAAGATACAATGATGTTGCTACAGTAGTAACAAGCATCAAGACCACTAAAACTAAAAGTAAAAACATTTTGGGTTGCCTCCCAATAAGCGCTATCTTTTATTCCTTTTACCTAGGCATGACGCAAAAAGATCAAGTTGTATCAATTGAACCATCATCAAGATCATCAAAAAGCTCTTCAATAGTACAACTAGTCTTAAGAGGACTCTAAATAAAGGCCTACTGCTAACACTTCTAGGAACAAAAGAAAAGGTAGTAAGACCAATTGGAATTTCATTTATAATTCTATTCAAGAGAGGTATCTCTTCCAAGGTCTTCACAGTTTCCACACCCTTGGCAATAGGTAGATTTGTTTTGGGTCGAGGAACCTTGGGTACGTAAAAGAACTTAGGTTCCTTGTTTGTGGGGGTTTCTACCTTTTTAGTCTTGATGGAAGATAGAGTAGTTCCTAAAGTTTCAATAATATCCTCAATATTATCAATCCTAAATGGTTCCATATCATGGGATTTAAGGGTCTCCAAAGTTTTATAAATTTTGTTCATGGAGCTATCAAGTCTATTTAAATTCCCTTGAACCCTACCGTCTACCTCATTTATTTTACCCATGCTTGGCATCTCTAGCTCTATCTTCTCAAGTTTACTCATAATGTGATCTAAAGTAATGTCCTCTTGTGTGCTAGCAATAGGGAGATTTCCGAAAAGATTTTTCATAACATTAAGGGCTTCCCAAACTGGGGATCCAAAGAAATTCCCATTGATTGAAGTGTCTAGAATAAACCTGTTCCAAGATGTAGTACCAACATAAAAATTTCTA
The DNA here is from genome assembly GCA_950022295.1 of Bromus sterilis. Taxonomy (NCBI): domain Eukaryota; kingdom Viridiplantae; phylum Streptophyta; class Magnoliopsida; order Poales; family Poaceae; genus Bromus; species Bromus sterilis. Next base: position 318,191,360 of record OX465596.1, on the reverse strand, counting down.
AGCAAGATAGTGGTGGATTTCTTCTTGGTGGCTCTATTTTGGGAATCATTAATTCTGTACCAAGCATCTTTCAAACTTTCTCCACCCCTTTGTTTGAAAGTGAGAATCTCTCCTTCGGGTGCAACACCAAAGGCAAAGGGCTTAGACATACTGACTAAACAGAAAGAACTACTAAAAGCTAAGTACCTAATTTTTTTGTGGATTTTGGTATAAGACTCTAAAGCAAAAACTAGAAAGTAAACTAACAAGACTAAAAATTAAAGGTAAAAGATAGTGTGCAACTCTCCTATCTTGAAGATTGGAGTCCCTGGAAAAGGCGCCAGAAATTATGCTTGATGGGTGCAAATATCACCTCCTCGTTGGTTACTGATACGTCTCAAACATATCTATAATTTTTTGCTTCCATGCTCATTTTGTGTCATTGCTACATATTTTTGCCATGATTTTGAATCATTTATTGGACTAACCTACTAATGTAGAGCCCAGTGCCAGTTTCTATCTGTTTTGTCTTTGCAATGCAGAAAAGGTCCAAAAATGAAGTTGCTCAGAAATTCCCAAAAAATTACCAAAAATCTTTTACATAGGAAGAGTCGTCCAGCCAGAGGATGAAGTCAAGGGGAGGCACACACCCTCCAGGCGGCCTCTGGGCGCGGCCATGGGGGACTCACTCCAAGGACCCGCCTGGGCGAGGTGGGACCCCCTCGGTATCCCCTTTGGCCTACATTTACACCCCGATGCGAAAACCTGAGATATCCAGTCATATTTTCCAGAAGCGACCCCGATCTCCGTCGCCATCGAAACATAGCTTCGGGGGTCAACAGGATCCATCTTCGGCACCCTGCCAGAGAGGGCCTTGGCCCCAGGGGTCATCTTCATCAACCCCTCTTTGCTCCGTGATGCTACTTGATTAGTTCCCCCTTGGACTACGGGTTCTTGGAAGTAGCTATGTGGTATCTTCTCCCCCTAGATCTTCAATACAAAGTTCTCATGAGCTGACCTACATGATTGACATCCTTATGATGCAATTGGTGTTGTGTTTGTTGGGATCTGATGAACTGTTGCATTGTTATTCAGTTCTAAGAAGTTTAAGAATTATCGTTGCTGCAATTTTGTTGTTCTTAATGCTTGTTACTAGTGAACGAGTAGCATGATTTCAGATCTGACCACTTTATGGTTGCGTGAATATAATTGTTATTCTAGATCTTAACTATGGTTGTATGCACCTATTATAGTCCGGAACCGGCGATCTCAATGGTGACAGCTTGGGACACCAAAGGGGATGGGCTATAATTTGAGGATTACATGTGTTCATAGAGTGTTAATGCTTTGTTCCGGTTCTCTTTTACAGGAGCACCTTAATATCCATAACTTCCTTTTGGCCTCGTTGGTAGCGGGATGGTAGGAAAAAAGATGTTGTGAAAAGTTCTTATTGCAAGCACGTACAACTACATACGGAACACATGCGTTTGGTTCTTAGACTAGGATGCTCTAGTTTGTTCTTTGTCTAGAGTTAGTGCAATTTTTTCAATTTCCCAACTGTAATTCGTGCACCCAACACTTGGATTTTTGCTTGGAGAGTTACCACGAGTGAAACCTTGAACCCCGGTCCCTATTTCATCTTCACTGCCTTCATTGTTACTATTGCTCTCATTCCTGCTGCTACTACTTTTTTACTAATTTGTGGTGTTGGTGATTGGGGAAGTCTTAAAGGCTACACCCGTCAACAGTGTCTACTGCTTTTTAAGGCTACACTCAACTTCTAAGGCTTATAAGTATTCTTTGGCTCCCCTTGTGTCGAATCAATAAATTGGGTTATACCTACCCACGAAGACTGTTGTGATCCCCTACACTTGTGGGTTATCAGTTACCCCGAGTGGAAGGTTATGATGTATATAGCAGTAAATTTCCCTCGATGAAGATACCAAGGTTATCAATCCAGTAGGACTCCAGGAGCAGCAAGAAGGTGGTGAAGTAAGTGATGCGTCGTCTGAATAGAATCACTTCTTAACCTGGACCTGCATACGACACAAGTAACTTCGCTCCCAATGTGTTCCGAGAGGTTGTCAATCCCTCCGGTCTTGTTGTTCACAAAGGATCAAACGCACAATGGAAATAGTGATGGTAATTGCAACTGAAAGGAAATAAAGCAGTAAAGAGTTGAGTTGTAAACAATGGTGGAAATATGGACCGAGGTCCCATGATATTCACTAGTGATGTCTCTTTCCCAAAGGACGATAAAACAACTAAGCTGGGTGAACAAATTACAGCTGGGCAATTGACATAATTATAAATGCACCGCAATGCTAACTATGCCACAAGAAAGTTAGAGACTCAAAAGTTTGGGAAGTACAACAAGACAAGTAAACCGTTTATTAATCAGCATCTACTCACTAATCATCCACCTTGAGATATCTATCCAGAACATCTCGCTGGTATTAAGTTGTGAGCCCCACCCAAAGTGTAAACCCAAAGCAACAAACAACTGCATTAAGACACTTTGCGTAAGGTAAACAATCCTTGCAACCGAGGTTACAAGAACCGTTGTTTTCTCACTGGTGGCAACAACACATCCCCTAGTCTCATGTTTTTGTCACTCAAGCTAGACATCGGGGGGGGGGGGGGGGCATGAACCCACAATCAAGCATAACGCTCCCTCTTGGAGTTACTATCTACTACTTGGCGAAAGTAATAGAAAGGTATGGAGAACATGCAAGAATTACTCAAGAACAAAATATAAAAGGAGAAACAAATATATAACTCATCACGATCTGAACATAATCTCATAATCCATCGGATCCCAGCAAACACAACATAGCAACAGTAGAAAGATTACATAAGTGACTTGATCATGTAGGGCAGCTCACAAGGGCTAAGAATTGAAGCACAAAATTGGAGAGAAGACATCACATAGCTACTGGTCATGGACCCATGGTCCAAGGGGGACTACGCACGACACATCCAAGAAGCTCTCATGGTGGTGGATAAGCTTCTGGAGATCAATCCTCCCTCCGGCAGGGTGCCGAGACGAGGTCTTCTAGAGGTCCCGATCTCGAGATCGCGGCAGCGGCGGAACAGAAGTGAATTTCGCGATGTGGGGTCTCTTTTCAGGGTTTCTACATCGGGAGGTAAATATAGGCCGAAGGGGGGAACCGGGGGAGGTGTCCTCCTCCCAAGCGGCCTATGGGCGAGGCCCCACCCCTGGCTGCGCTAGTTGGCCGCATCAGAGGGGGTTTCCCCCCTCCGGCTCTCCTTTGGGCTTCTGGATGCTTTCTTCACGCTAGTTTTTTATATATTTTTCTTGGAATTTTTTGGGCACTGTAAATATGAGTATAAATCTGCAATTCACAGACATGAGCAGAAAGAAACTGTCACTGGGTGCATTGATTTAGTAGGTTAGTCCAAATATGTTTAAAAAAGGTATGAAAGTGTAGCAAAACACATAGCAATGTCACCCAAATGAGCATGGAACGAGTACAAATTATAGATACGTTTGGGACGTATCACCTGCTATCCTGAAGCACAACCTTTCGGTTGAACCTTTAGGAATTCTGACACAACCAAAAGAAGACCCGGTGTTTGATCTAAAACCTCTTCCCGATACGCTCAAGTATGCTTATTCAGATGAAAAGAAAGTATATCCTGTTATTATCAATGCTAACCTTTCAGAATATGAAGAAGAGCGATTATTGGAAACCTTCGTAAACACCAAGGCTCTATTGGATACACCCTTGATGGTCTTAAGGGATTATTCCATCTATTTGCCAACATACTTTTGATGTCACGAGAGTTTACTTCTCGCCCCTCGTTGGTTACCCAAAGTTGAAGGTGAGATGTAGCGTAGCGGCAATTTCCCTCAGCGGAGATGCTAAGGTTGAGTGTCGAACCAATAGGACTCCAACAACGATAAGTAGGTGGTTCGGCAAGTGATGTGCCGTTTTAAGATAATCACTTTCTTCTCCTGGACCTGCACACACAACAGATAGCTTTGCTCCCAATGAGTACAGAGGAGTTGTCAATTCCTCCGTCCTTGTCGTTCACAAAGGATAAAACGCACGGGATAATAATGATAGTGATAGCAACGGAAAATTAAATAAAGCAGTAAATTGATAGCGGGTGTAAACATTATTGGAAATATGGACCGGGGTCCTATGATGTTCACTAGTGATGTCTCTCCCCGAAAAGACGATAAAATAGCCATGCGAGGTAAACAAATTACAGCTGGGGAATTGACATGATTATGTGCGCAAACCAATGCTAACAATGCTATAAAGAAAGGAAGAGGCTCAAAATCTTGGGCGGTACGCCAAATCAAGTAGACCGAAATCCATCTGCATCTACCTACTAATCATCCACTTTGAGATATCTGTCCAGAACATCTCGCGTGTATTAAGTTGTGAATCCCACCCAAAGTGTAAACTCAAAGCAACACACAACTGCATTAAAGAACTTTGCGTAAAGTAAACAATCCTTGTACCCGCAAGTACAAGCACCGTTGTTTTCTCCCTTGTGGCAATAGCACATCCCCTAGAATCATGTTTCTGTCACTCAAGCTAGTCATCGGGGGACATTAACCCACAATCATGCATAACGCTCCCTCTTGGAGTCACTACCTAATACTTGGCCAAAGCAATAAACAACAATGGAGAACATGCAAGAATTACTCTAGAACATAAATATAAAAGAGGATAATCAAATATATTACTCAAACACAATCTGAACATAATCTCATAATCCATCGGATCCCAACAAACTCAGCATAGCAACAGCAGAAATATTACATATGTGCCTCGATCATGTAGGGTAGCTGACGAGGTCTAATACATGAAGAACAAAGAGGGGAGGAGAACATCACATAGCTACTTATCATATACCCATGGTCCAAGGTGGACTACTCACGGTTCATCCGGGAAGCATCCATGGTGGTGGAGAAGCTCCCGGAGGTGGTTCCTCCCTCCGGCAGGGTGCCGGGAAGAGGTCTTCTGGTGCTCCCGATCTTGGAAGCGCAGCGGCGGAGGAACAGAGGAGAGATCGCGAAAAATGGTTCCCGTTACGGGGGTTTCACGTCACGGGGAATATATGGGCGAAGGGGGGGGGGAAGCCAGGGGGACCCCAGGGGTCCAGGCGGCCCCCTGGCGCGGCCCCACCCTAGGGCGCGCCTGGAGAGCGTCTGGGGCCCTGGTGGGTCCCCTCTGCCCCCTCGGTGATTCCCAAAGCTTCCGTATCGCTGATTTTTTATTGGGATTTCCCAAATTTTTGGAGCACTTTTAATATGGGGGAAACCTGAAATAGAAAAACAGCAGAAAACAGGAACTGGCACTCGGGTGCACTGAGTTAATAAGTTAGTCCAAATATGATCAAAAGTGTATGGAAGTTCATCAATATCATAGCAATATCACACAAAAGAGGCATGGAGCAAGCAGAAATTATAGATACGTTTTGGACGTATGGTGGAGGAGGAAGACAAAAAGGGTGTGAAAGGCTCACATCAATGAGGACAATCATAGGCGAGATAAAGCCAAATGATAGATATGATTTGAGGAATAGGGATTGCCATGCAATGGATGCACATATGAGCTAAGGTAAGCTCTCCAATGGAACTAGTGGGGGTGCATCCAACTTGCTTGCTCAAGAAGACCTAGAGCTCATTTGAGGAGGCTCATCATTGGAATATACAAGCCAAGTTCTATAGTGTGAAGGTCCCCACATAGCTATATGCATGACTGATAATCTCTATGGAGTACAAGATATAAGATGGAGTACGAGTGTTGATCTCTCAAAATGAAGAGTAGTGTGCCCCCTTCTCTCTTTTTATTTCTTTTTCTCTTTTTTCTCTTTTTTCTATGTTTATTTTTATTTTTTTGGTGGCCTTAATGGCTCTTTCTATTTCTCTCATTTGTCCTCTTTGGGATATTTTAATTTGTCCACTTTGGGATATTTTACTCACTTTAGGGGAAACACTCTATATATTACAAAAAGTATAGAAGATCTTTCACACTTTACAAAAGTACTCAAATCATAAAGAAGATGTAACTATCGTGAAGTATGCAAATGTATGCTTCTGCCAGTGTAGCAGGATATGCAATGATACTAGCGCGTCATGTAGCAATGATTAGGGCAAGGCCCAACTAGCATGCGGCTCATCGATCAAGCAGGTAGCATGTATGACATGAAGATCAAGTCATGAGAAGGTGGATGTTGCATGGCAATATATCTCGGAAAGGCTATGGAAATTCCTTGATACGTAGGTATGGTGGCTGTTTTGAGGAAGGATATAAGGAGGTTTATGATGACAGAGCGTATCGTGCCAAGGGTTTGGATGTACCGGCGAATGTGGACGCCAACTCTCGGAGTGAGAAGAAAGCAATGCACGACACAGGAGAGGCTAGAAAAATATGGGAAGGTGGAAGTGTCAACTTTCGAATACTCACATTAGTCCGAAGAACTCATGCACTTATTATCGTAACTCTCAATCTAATAAGGAGGTTCACAAAGAGACAAGTACCCCGAGGAGGAGTGTATGGGGGTTTGGTTATCCTTGCGCATCCTCGACTCATGGTACGTGAGTGTACTCTAATATTCGATCCCTCCAAAGAGTAGTTATCCATCTAGTAGCTAAAGTTCTCAACTAATTTTGTAAGTTTTGAAAATAAGCACGGATTTCCCAAAATACGACATCTATCACTAATAGGCTAAAGATCTTGACACCAAAAGTCCAAACATTACTCAAAGCAATACCTCAAAACTATTGCAAGTTACTACTACAACTGAATATCAACCTCAATTACCTACTTCAAGTCAAGACACACAACTCAGTGCAACAGGCAAACTCTCTAAACAAGATAAACATGAAAACTCAAGAGAGTTCCATCATCAAACTAAACAAAAGCTCTTAAAAAGATAAGAATGAAAACTTAAGAGCTAAACATGACAGTAGCTATGAGAAAGATAAAGAACAATCACATCAAAGATATAGGCATGAAAAATCCTATGATGTGTTCTAGATTTTGAAAGTGGAGCCTATTTCTCTCCCACACAAAGAAGGCTGGGTTCTAACTTGTTATGAACAGCAAGCAAAGCTAAAGAACTATAAATAAAACCTAAGAGCGAGACGCTCCAAGCATAGCACATAACGCATGAAGTGATAAAAATATAGTGAAACGAGAGACGAACTGATAATTGTTGATGGAGAAGGGGGATGCACGGGGGCATATCCAAGCTTAGACTCTTGAGTCTCCTTGAATATTTCTTGGGGATGCATGGGGGCATCCCCAAGATTGAGCGCTTGACACTGCTGAATCTTCTTTCATCATCTTCCCTCGCACACTTGAAAACTCCCTTCATACATAACTCATTATAATCTGATTAGCGAGGTTAGTACCCATAATAAAATATTTTTTCCTCTACTGTAAATAAGGATAATATTGAAGATCTACTTTTTCTCAAGATTTCCAAAAAGTTTTTGTAAAGAAAAATAAAGCTTAAGGTTTTCAAAACGAAGAAAAGGCAAAGCAGGACAGAATCTGTGAAAAACAGACCAGCAGGTAGTAATTTTTTTAGGGATACTTATGCAACTCAAATAAAAAAACTCAGAACATACAAAAGTTCCGTGATTTTATAGATCATGCTGTGTATTAATTTCATCTCAAAAAGATGAACTGGGATTTTTCTGTGATTTTTGTAGTCACGAGGACAGAATCTGTTTTCTGGACAACATGTCACAACTTTCACTGCCCTTGTCATATGAGGCTATAATTGGCACAAAGCTTGAAAAGTAAAGATAAAATGATGTTGCTACAGTAGTAACAATCATCAAGACCACTAAAAACAGAAGAAAAACTTAAAGGAGAACCTAAATTCGTTGCGGGCTGCCTCCCGAAAGCGCTTCTTTAAAGCCATTAGCTAGGCATAAATATTATAGAAGATGCTCTCACAAGAATAAGAATTTTGAAGCAAAAGAGAGCATCAAGAAGCAAATATGAAACACATTTAAGCCTAACCCACTTACTATGCATAGGAATCTTGTAATAAAATAAATCAAAGAAGCACAAAGTGACATGCATAGGAAGGTGGAAAAAGAACAACTTCAAAATTTTCAACATGAAGAGAGGTGTTTTAGTAATATGGAAGTTTCTACAACCAAACTTCCCTCTCTCGAAATAATTTTCAGTAGTATCATGAACAACACCAAGAATATAACTATCACATAAATCATATTGTTCATGACCTACAAGCACACGTGTATTGTGTTCAACACGGTTTTTAGGATCATAAGATAAATGCAACCCATCACGTTGAGCTTTGATAATAGGAAAATTCTCCGGAGTTGCAGATTTCACAAGGATAATAGGACAATTAAGTGTGGGTGCAATAGCAACAATTTCATGCTTAACATAAGGAACTATAGAGAGTTCATTTTTGTTAGCATCATCCATAGTGGCATCTTGGCCATCAAGGAAGCAAGTATCAAAATTTTCAGAAAGGGATATTTAAAGTGAGTCCTCCGAATCATGGGATTCCTCCTCAAAGCAATAATTGGCCTCTTCTTGGGCAGCAACCATTTTATTTTTAAAATCCTCAATATAAGAATTGGAAGTATAATTCTCAAAGCAATAATAAAGAACTGCAAAGTTTTCGGACTAGTGAATAGTATCGTGATACCTTTCAATCAAAGAAGCAATCTCATAAGCACCTTTAAAAGCAACAAACTCTTCAATCTTTTCGACATCAAAGTAATCATAAACACCTTTTGCATAAGAAGATAAGATCTCATTTTCATTGAAGTCACATTGGAAAGGGAGGCGTTTATGATCTATATTAGAACATCAAGTAAAATCATAATTGTAACACAAAAAGTTTAGCATGGAAATAATAAACATGTATTTGATCACATAAGTGTTTCCCTTTCTGAGATAGGCGGTGCTGCGTATAATGAGCATGCTCATCCAATGATTTTCCCTAAACCAAGTCGGTGGGTTTTTTAGCGCGAGCACAAATTGAGCGAAGATGATCCAAGTGAAACATGTCAAATATGTCCATCCTACCATATTTGGGTGGTTTAGCACCCATGGTAGAGATAGCATCAGTAGGCAGACAAAGGCAAAGACAAAAAGTAGCAACTATTTTTTTGTTTTTTTCATAAAGACACAAAAGCAAAAACTAAAAGGTAAACTAACAAGACTAAAAGGCAAAGATAAAAGATAGTGTGCAACTCCCCTATCTTGAAGAGTGGAGTCCCCGGCAACGGCGCCAGAAATTACTTTGATGTCACGAGAGTTTACTTCTCACCCCTCGTTGGTTACCCAAAGTGGAAGGTGAGATGTAGCGTAGCGGCAATTTCCCTTAGCGGAGATGCTAAGGTTGAGTGTCGAACCAATAGGACTCCAACAACGATAAGTAGGTGGTTCGGCAAGTGATGCGCCGTTTGAAGATAATCACTTACTTCTCCTGGACCTGCGCACACAACAAATAGCTTTTCTCCCAACGAGTACAGAGGAGTTGTCAATTCCTCCGGCCTTGTCGTTTACAAAGGATAAAACACACGGGATAATAATGATAGTGATAGCAACGGAAAAGTAAACAAAGCAATAAATTGATAGCGGGTGTAAACAGTATTGGAAATATGGACCGGGGTCCTATGATGTTCACTAGTGATGTCTCTCTCCGAAAAGACGATAAAATATCCATGCGAGGTAAACAAATTACAGCTGGGCAATTGACAGGATTATGTGCGCAAACCAATGCTAACTATGCTATAAAGAAAGGAAGAGGCTCAAAAGCTTGGGCGGTACGCCAAATCAAGTAGACCGAAATCCATCTGCATCTACCTACTAATCATCCACCTTGAGATATCTATCCAGAACATCTCGCTGGTATTAATTGAGAATCCCACCAAAAGTGTAAACTCAAAGCAACAGACAACTGCATTAAAGAACTTTGCGTAAAGTAAACAATCCTTGCACCCGCAAGTACAAGCACCGTTGTTTTCTCCCTTGTGGAAACATCACATCCCCTAGAATCATGTTTCTGTCACTCAAGCTAGTCATCGGGGGGCATGAACCCACAATCATGCATAACACTCCCTCTTGGAGTCACTACCTACTATTTGGCCAAAGCAATAAACAGCAACGGAGAACATGCAAGAATTACTCTAGAACATAAATATAAAAGAGGAGAATCAAATATATTACTCAAACACTATCTGAACATAATCTCATAATCCATCGGGTCCCAGCAAACTCAGCATAGCAACAACATAAATATTACATATGTGCCTCGATCATGTAGGGAAGCTCACGAGGTCTAATCCGTGAAGAACAAAGAGGGGAGGAGAACATCACATAGCTACTTATCATAGACCCATGGTCCAAGGTGGAATACTCACAGTTCATCCGGGAAGCATCCATGGTGGTGTAGAAGCTCCCGGAGGTGGTTCCTCCCTCCGGCAGGGTGCCGGGAAGAGGTCTTCTAGTTCTCCCGATCTTGGAAGCGCGGCGGCGGCGGAACAGAGGAGAGATCACGAAAAAGGGTTCCCGTTACGGGGGTTTCACGTCACGGGGAATATATGGGCGAAGGGGGCAACCAGGAGGGCCACCAGGGGTCCAGGCAGCCCCCTGGCGCGACCCCACCCTAGGGCGCGCCGGGAGGGCGCCTGGGGCCCTGGTGGGTCCCCTCTGGGCCCCCTCGGTGATTCCCGAAGCTTCCGTATCGTTGATTTTTTATTGAATTTTCCCGAATTTTTGGTGCACTTTTAATATGGGGGAAACCTGAAATAGAAAAACAACATAAAACAAGAACTGGCACTGGGGTGCACTGAGTTAATAAGTTAGTCCAAATATGATCAAAAGTGTATGGAAGTTCATCAATATCATAGCAATATAATACAAAAGAGGCATGGAGGAAGCAGAAATTATAGATACGTTTTGGACGTATCAACTATCAATCTTGAGCCTGATGCTAAACCAGTTGTTGATCATCAACGACAGTTGAACCCGAAGATGAAAGACGTGGTGAGGACCAAAGTTCTCAAGCTTCTAGCCGCATGTATCATCTATCCCGTAGTAGGTGGGTAAGTATAGTGCATTGTGTTCCTAAGAAAGGAGGTATGACTGTGGTTCCTAATGATAAGAATGAACTAATACATCAAAGAAATTTTATTGGATATAGAATGTCTATTGATTACAAGAAGTTGAACACGGAAACCAGGAAGGACCACTACCCACTGTCGTTCATCGACCAAATGCTTTAAAGGTTATCCGGAACACTCACTTTTCTTATCTTGATGGGAATTCTGGCTTCTCTCAAATTCATGTTAACACTGCTGATCAAGAGAAGACCACTTTTACTTGTCCTTATGGTACTTATGCTTATAGACGTATGCCTTTTGGCTTGTTCAATGCTCCTGCTACTTTTCAAAGGTGTATGTCTGCTATCTTTCATGGTTTCTGTGAGGAAATTGTGGAGGTTTTCATGGACGATTTCTCCGTCTATGGAACCTCCTTTGACCATTTTCTCCACAACCTTAATAATGTTTTGCAGAGATGTGAGGAGACGACTTGGTGCTCAACTGGGTGAAGTGACACTTCATGGTTAACAAGGGAATTATTCTTGGCCACAAGACTTCGGAGAGGGGAATTGAAGTGGACAAGGCGAAGATTGAAGCAATTGAGAGGATGCCCTATCCAAAGGACATCAAAGGTATTCGTAGTTTCCTCGGTCATGTTGGTTTTTATGGAAGATTTATTAAAGACTTTTCTAAGACTTCGAGACCCATAACTAATCTTCTCCAGAAGGATATTTTGTTTTTGATTAAGATTGTAAGGAAGCCTTCTAAGTTCTTAATAAAGTTTTGATAACTGCTCCTAAAGTTCAACCACCTGATTGGAGTTTACCCTTTGAAATCATGTGTGATCTAGTGATTTTGTTGTTGGAGCTGTTTTTGGACAAAAGGTTGATAAGAAATTGAATGTTATACATTATGCTAGCAAAACCCTTGATATTGCTCCAAAGAATTATGCTACTACTGAGAAAGAGTTTTTAGCAGTAGTGTTTGCTTGTGATAAGTTTAGACCTTATATTGTGGATTCAAAACTCATTATTCATGCTGACCAAGCTGCCATTAAGTATCCTATGGAGAAGAAGGATGCCAAACCAAGGCTTATCAGATGGATTCTTCTTCTTCAAGAATTTTATTTGCAGATTGTTGATAGGAAAGGAGCAGACAATCCTATGGAAGACAACCTCTCCAGGATGGAGAACATACCACATGATCCTATTCCAGTCAATGATAGATTTCCTGATGAATAGTTAGCTGTTTTGAGGGTACAATCTACTTCCGATCCATGGTTTGCAGATTATGCTAACTTTATTGTTGCAAAGTTTTTGCCTTCAGGTTTAACATTTCAGCAAAGGAAGAAAGTCTTCCACGACTTGAGGCATTACTTTTGGGATGACCCACTTATTTTTAGAGAAGGTGCGGATGGAATCATGAGAAGATGCATACCGGAGCATGAGAAAAGGATATCTTGAGACAATGTCATGACATTCCTTCTGGAGGACATCATGCTGGTGAGAGGACCGCACACAAGGTTCTCCAATCAAGTTTTTATTGGCCTACTCTCTTTAAAGATGCTAGAAATTATGTTTTATCTTGTGATAAGTGTCAGAGAGTTGGTAATATTAGTAGGAGAAATGAGATTCCTATGAATTATTCTCTAGTCATTGAGCCTTTTGATTGCTGGGGTTTTGATTTTATGGGTCCTTTTCCTCCGTCACACAAGTACACTCACATTTTAGTAGCTGTTGATTACGTAACCAAGTGGGTTGAAGCAATCCCCACTAAGAGTGCTGATCACAAGACATCTTTAAACATGCTTAAAGATGTAATCTTCCCTAGGTTTGGTGTACCAAGGTACCTCAAGACTGACGGAGGATCACATTTTACACATGGTGCTTTTAGAAAAGCTTTAGCCAAGTATGATGTCAATCATAGGATTGCTTCACCTTACCACCCTCAAACAAGTGGGCAAGTTGAGCTCACAAATAGGGAGATCAAGTTGATATTACAAAAGACAGTGAACAATTCTAGGATATTCTTGTGGGCGTATAGAACTGCTTACAAAAACCCCATGGGCATGTCTCCTTATAAGATGGTTTATGGCAAGGCTTGCCATTTACCTTTAGAGTTAGAGCACAAATCTTTCTGGGCTATTAGAGAGCTTAATGCTGACCCCAAACTTTCTGGTGAAAAGCGTCTCATGAACTTGAATTCTCTAGATGAGTGGAGAAGTGAAGCTTACGAGAGCGCAAAAATGTTCAGAGAAAAGGTAAAGAAGTGGCATGACAAGAAAATTTTGAAACATGAATTTAATGTTGGTGATAAAGTTTTGATGTATAGATCTCGTTCCAGGTTTTCCTTAGGTAAATTACTTTCCAAGTGGGAAGGATCGTACCATATCAAAGAAATCTACCGCTCTGGTGCAATCAAGATTAACAATTTCGAAGGCACCAAACCACAATTTGTGAATGGACAAATACTCAAGCATTACATGGCAGGCGACCCCATCAATGTTGAGGTGGATGTGTGTAACTGCCCGGGATTTTCACCCAAATTAAAAAAATGGTTTGTTGCCTTATTTTGTTGCTTGTTAGAATTGTTTGCAGTATTTGTTTTTCCAATTTATTAATTGGTGATAATTTTTCCCCTCCTTCTCGTACTGGCATGTGTGACCGAACCTTTCCACCATGGCACACGACCCTTTCGCGACACCGGGTTTCACCCGAGCACCGTTGCAACGTCTGGCACAAGACCAACAATCGCCATCGGAACGAAAACCTTGATTGTTTAATAAACATATTATTTTATTGGGCGCTGGAAAATTTTCTCGGAACGCTATCGAAGTGAGGTAGAAGTGACCGCTCGCCGCGCTGAACGTGTGGCTCGAGGTTTCGCCCGAATCAGAGGTCGTATGGACTCTCGGCGGTCAGAAATGTAAACATTAGACACGAGAGAGAGAAACCCACGGGCGTTTGCGTAGACCTGCCATCCACACTAGCCTATAAATAGACCACCACTCTCCCCTAGCCCTTCTAGGGTTTCCCTAGTCCATTTTTGTAGCCACCCCCTCTGAAATTTCAGATCTGCCCCCAAAATCCCTCCACCATCGAAACCCTAGCTCTCAACAATTTCTGGTCGTCAGATCCGAAGATCAACGTCCTGAGAGTGCGCCATGTCACCCCCGAAGCCAACACAACCTCCTACCACACCTCCGGGCCTCGAAGGGCCGGGATCCTGCTGTTAGGGCCCGATCTTGGCCGAGGGCGCCGCCACCCGCCCAAGCAGCGCCACCGCGTGCCACGCTCCGGCGAGCCACCGCACCGGTCGGCCCTCTCCTCGCCGCAGGTAGCCTGCGCCTCTCCTCTCTCCCATCTCCTGCCTCTCCTCCTCCCTCATGAACCTCCTCTCTCACTGCAGTTGCCAGTACCGCAATCCTCCATGGCTATCGACGACGGCGCGGTCGATGACCTCTTCCGCGTTGGGCTAGCGCTGCCCCGCCTCGAAGTGCATCGGATCCGGCCGGATCCACGTCGACCACCGCCGCCAGTGTCGCCCTGGTACCTCACCACCTCCTTGACACCGTTCCGGGGCGCCGTGCGGCTCGCCGGCATCGAGCCGCCGCGACGGAGACAACCCGAGCCAGCCAGCCGCCAGCTGGGCCTCCCAGGCCCCACGGGCCCCCAACACCTCCACGGCGCAACCAACAACACGGCTGATGGCGTGGAAGTGATAATGGCTTCTCGCCCTTCGTTGGTTACCTCAAGTGGACGGTGAGATGTAGGATATCAACAAATTTCCCTCGGTGAAGATACCGAGGTTGAGTTCAACCAGTAGGACTGCGGCGATGATAAGTAGGTGGTTTGGCAAGTGATGTGCCGTCTGAAAAGAATCACTTGCTTCTCCTGGAACTGCACACAATACAATTAACTTTGCTCCCAACAAAGTTCAGAGAGGTTATCAATCTCTTCGGTCTTGTTGTTTACAAAGGGTCAAACACACAAAGGATAATGGTAATGATAGCAACTGAAAGTAAATGCTGAAAAGTAAATAATCTTGTAAACAATGATGAGAATATGGACCGGGGTCCCGTGATGTTCACTAGTGATGTCTCTCTCCCAAAAGACGATAAAACTGCTATGCGAGGTAAACAAATTACAGATGGGCAATTGACAGGATTATAAACGCACCGCAATGCTAACTATGTTACAAAAGAAAGGAAGATGCTCATAAGCATGGGCAGTACGCGAAAATAAGTATACCGAAATCCATCTACATCTAATACTAATCATCCACCTTGAGATATCTATCCAGAACATCTCGCTTGTATTAAGTTGTGAGTCCCACCCAAAGTGTAAACCCAAAGCAACAGACAACTGCATTAAAAGAACTTTGCGTAAAGTAAACAATCCTTGCAACCGCGGTTACAAGCACCGTTGTTTTCCCCCTTGTGGCCACAACACATCCCCTAAACTCATGTTTCTATCACTCAAGCATGTCATCAGGGGGCATGTACCCACAATCGAGCATAACGTTCCCTCTTGGAGTTACTATCCACCACTTGGCCAAAGCAATAAACAGCAACGGAGAACATGCAAGAATTACTTAGGAAAAAAAATATAAGAGACCAAAACAAAATATATTACTCTATCACGATCTGAACATAATCTCATAATCCATGGGATCCCATCAAACTCAACATAGCAACAACAGAAGAATTACATATGTGCCTCGATCATGTAGGGCAGCTCACGAGGTCTAAACCATGAAGAACAAAGAGGGGAGGAGAACATCACATAGCTACTGATCACGGACCCAGGGTCCAAGGTAGAATACTCATGGAACATCCGGGAAGCATCCATGGTGGAGGAGAAGCTCCCGGAGGTCGATCCTCCCTCCGGCAGGGTGCCGTGAAGGGTCCTGACGGTACTCCCGATCTTGGAAGCGCGGCGGCGGAACAGAGGTGAGATTGCAAAATAGGGTTTTGTCTTTGGAGTTTCCTTTTCACGGAGAATAAATAGGCGAAGGGGGGAAACTAGGGGGGGCACTAGGTGGCCGCCAGGGCCTCTGGTGGTGGCCCTCGAGCCCCACTTGTGTGCTTCTCGAAGACTTCGTTACGCTGATTTTTTATCCGATTTTCCCGAATTTTTGGAGCACTTTTAATATGGGGGAAACCTGGAATAGAAAAACAGCAGAAAACATGAACTAGCACTAGGGTGCACTGAGTTAGTAGGTTAGTCCAAATATGATCAAAATTATATGAAAGTGCATCTAGATCATAGCAATATCACACAAAACATGCATGGAGCGAGCAGAAATTATCGATACGTTTGAGGCGTATCAACATCCCCAAGTTTAATTCCTACTCATCCTCGAGTAGGTAAATGATAACAGGCATAATTTCTGTGGTGACATGCTAGCAACCATATAAGAACTTTGAAAAGTAAAGCAATCAAGGTATGTAATTCAATTCAAGTCATAACTTGCAAGAGTCTATATTAGCATTGAAATAAGCAATGAAAGAACATTAGGTGCAAGAGCTCTCGCTGTCCGTGACTCGAATGTCTCCAGATGGTGTTTGCGTGCAAGAATGGGGATAGCGAATACGAGAAAAAGGTATTATTGTGTTGAGAACTCAATCTACTAAAGTTTCACACTTGGTCTTCTTTGGAATCTTATCTTGACTCGTCCCCGGACCACTAGCCAGGTACAAGTCAATTTGATCCACTCCTTTTCGATATTTTGAGCACTCACGCAATGGATGAGCGTAAGCACGAGAGTTGACACTTAGGATGTCAAAGAGAGAAATATGGTGGAGGAGGAAGACAAAAAGGGTGAGAAAGGCTCACATAAATGAGGACAATCATAGGCGAGAAGGCCAAATGATAGATATGATGTGAGGAGTAGGGGTTGCCATGCAACGGATGCACATATGAGCTAAAAAGCTCTCCGATGGGACTAGTGGGGGTGCATGTAACTTTCTCGCTCATGAAGACCTAGAGATCTTTTGAGGAGGCTCATCCTTGGAATATGCAAGCCAAGTTATGTAGTGTGAAGGTCCCCACATAGCTATATGCATGATCATCTCTATGGAGTACAAGGATAAGAGGGAGTACTAGTGTGGATCTTTCAAAAGGATAGTAGTGTTGCACCTTTCTCTCTTTTTCTTTCTTTTTTCTTTTTTATATTTTTTGTATTTTTTGGTGGCCTCAATGGCTCTTTCTATTTAACTCTCATTTTTCCTCTTTGGGATCTTTTATTTTGTCCACTTTGGGATCTTTTCCTCACTTAAGGGCAACACTCTAATTTACAAGAGGGTATAGAAGATCTTTCACACTTTACAAGGTACTCAAATCATAAAGAAGATGTAGCTATCATGATGTATGCAATGTATGTCGCTGTCAGTGTAGCAGGAACATGTATGACATGAAGATCAAGTCATGAAGAGGTGGAAGTTGCATGAAAATATATCTCAGAAAGGATATGGAAATACCTTGATAGGTAGGTATGGTGGATGTTTTGAGGAAATATATAAGGAGGCTTATGATGAAAGAGCGTATCATGCCAAGGGTTTGGATGTACTGGCGAAGGTGGACACTAACTCTCGGAGTGAGAAGAAGGCAATGCACGGCACGGGAGAGGCTAGCAAAATATGAGGAGGTGGAAGTGTCAACTTTCAATACTCACATTAGTCCGAAGACCTCATGCACTTATTATCGGTAACTCTTAATCTAATAAGGAGGTTCACAAAGAGACAAGTACCCCGAGGAGGAGTGTATGGGGTATTTGTTATCCTTGCGCATCCTCGACTCATGGTACGTGAGTGTACTCTAATATTCGACCCCTCAGAAGAGTAGTGATCCATCTAGTAGATAGAGTTCTCAACTAGTTTTGTAGGTTTTTGAAAATAACACACGGATTGCCCAAAATACGACACCTCTCACTAATAGGCTAGAGCTCTTGACACCAAAAGTTCAAACATTACTCACATCAATACCTCAAAACTATTGCAAGTTACTACTGAAATTAAATAGCAACCTCAATTACCTACTTCTAAAAAACAAGACATAACTCAGTGCAACAACCAACTCTCTTAACAAGATAAACAAGAAAACTAAAGAGAGTTCCAACGACAAAGTAAACAAAATCCAAGGCTCTTGCTAAGACAAACTAAGACTAAAACTAGACAGGGAGTAGCTACGAAAAGATAAGGAACACACAACAGCAAAAAGATAGGCATGAAGAATCCTATGATGTGTTCTAGATTTTTAAAGTGGAGCGTGTTTCTCTCCCACACAAAGTAAGACGGGATCTAACTTGTTATGAACAGAAAGCAAAGCTAAAGAAAACTAACAATAAAACCTAATAGCGAGACGCTCCAAGCATAGCACATAACGCATGAAGTGTTAAAAATATAGTGAGACGAAGGACGAACTGATGATTGTTGATGGAGAAGGGGATGCTCGGGGGCATCCCCAAGCTTAGACCCTTGAGTATCCTTGAATATTTTTTGGGGATGCATGGGGGCATCCCCAAGCTTGAGCGCTTGGCACTCCCGAATCTTCTTTCATCATCTTCCATCGCACACTTGAAAACTCCCTTCATACACAACTCATCATAAGCTGATTAGAGAGGTTAGTACCCTTAATAAATAAATTTTCCCCACTGGATATAAAGATATTCTTGAAGATCTACTGTTTATCAAGATTGCAAAAAGGTTTTTGTAAAGAAAAAGCAAGCTTAAGGTTTGCAAAATTTAGGAGATACAAAACGTGGCAGAATCTGTGGAAAACAGAACAGCAGGTAGTAATGAATTGTTTAGGGGTACTTCTGCAACTCGAATCAAAAAACTCAGAACATATTAAGTTCCGTGATTGTATAGAGAATGCTGTGTAAACAATTCAGCTCAAAAAGATGAACTGGTGATTTATTTTGATTTTTCTCGTTACGAGGACAGAATCTGTTTTCTGGACAGCATGTCACAACTTTCACTTCCCTTGTCATATGAGGCTATACTTGGCACAAAGCTTGAAAAATAAAGATACAATGATGTTGCTACAGTAGTAACAATCATCAAGACCATTAAAAATAGAAGTAAAAACATCTTGGGTTGCCTTCCAACAAACTCTTTCTTTTACGCCTTTAAGCTAGGCATAAAGCAAAAGATCAAGTTGTACCAATCGAACCATCATCAAGATTATAAAAAAGATCTTCAATTGTACAACTAGTCTTAAGAGGTCTTTCAAATAAAGGCCTAATGAAGATGCTTCTAGGGATAAAACCAAAAGGCGGAAAATCAATGGGAGCTTCATTTATAAATTTATCAAAGAGAGGTACTTCTTCCAGAGTTTTCACGGTTTCAACTTCCTTGGCCATAGGTGGATTATGTTTGGGGTAGGGGAACCTTAGGGATATAATTGAACTTGGGTTCCTTTCTAGCCTGAGTTGCTACAATTTTTGGTTTAATTGAGGAGAAGGTAGTTCCTAAAGTATTAATGATTTCCTCAATCTTATCAATCCTAGAAGGATCCATATCATGGAATTTGATGGTCTCCAAAGTTTTAATAATTTTATGCATGGAGCTATCAAGCCTATTCAAATTCCCTTGAATCTTGCGATCCAACTCATTTATCCTAGTTATACTTGGTATTTCTAACTCTATCTTTTCAAGTTTGTTCATAATGTGAGCTAGAGTTATATTTTCTTGTATGCTAGTAATAGGGAGGTTTCCAACAAGATTTTCAATTATATTAAGAGACTCCCAAATTGGGGTCTCTAGGAAATTCCCACTGATGGCAGTATCTAATATGAACTTATTCCAAGGAGTAATCCCAACATAAAAATTTCTAAGCAGGATTGTAGTGGGTTGCTTCTTGGTGGCTCTCTTTTGAGAATCATTAATTCTATACCAAGCATCTTTTTAACTTTCACCACCTTTCTGTTTAAAGGTGAGAACCTCAGTCTCAACAAAGGCAAAAGGACCAGACATAATGACAACTACTACCAAGATAAATAATTTTTTTTGATATTAGACACAAAGATAAAAACAGAAAAGTAAACAAACAAGACTAAAAAGTAAAGGTAAAGGATAGTGGGCAACTCCCCTATCTTATCACTGGGAGTCCCCGACAACGGCACCAGAAACTTGCTTGATGGCGTGGAAGTGATAATGGCTTCTCGCCCTTTGTTGGTCACCCCAAGTGGAAGGTGAGATGTAGGATAGCAGAAAATTTCCCTCGGTGAAGATACCGAGGTTGAGTTCGACCAGTAGGACTCCGGCGATGATAAGTATGTGGTTCGGCAAGTGATGCACCATGTGAAAAGAATCACTTGCTTCTCCTGGACCTGCACACAATACAATTAACTTTGCTCCCAACGAAGTTCAGAGAGGTTGTCAATCTCTCTGGTCTTGTTGTTTACAAAGGGTCAAGCACACAAAGGATAATGGTAATGATAGCAACTGAAAGTAAATGCTGAAAAGTAAATAAGCTTGTAAACAGTGATGAGAATATGGACCGGGGTCCCGTGATGTTCACTAGTGATGTCTCTCTCCCAAAAGACGATAAAACGGCTATGCGAGGTAAACAAATTACAGATGGGCAATTGACAGGATTATAAACGCACCGCAATGCTAACTATGTTACAAAAGAAATGAAGAGACTCATAAGCATGGGCAGTACGCCAATATAAGTAGACCAAAATCCATCTACATCTACTACTAATCATCCACCTTGAGATATTTATCCAGAACATCTCGCCGGTATTAAGTTGCGAGTCCCACCCAAAGTGTAAACCCAGAGCAACAGACAACTGCATTAAAAGAACTTTGCGTAAAGTAAA
Source organism: Bromus sterilis (assembly GCA_950022295.1). Taxonomy (NCBI): domain Eukaryota; kingdom Viridiplantae; phylum Streptophyta; class Magnoliopsida; order Poales; family Poaceae; genus Bromus; species Bromus sterilis. Next base: position 318,170,470 of record OX465596.1, on the reverse strand, counting down.
CAATCCTTGCAACCGCGGTTACAAGCACCGATGTTTTCCCCCTTGTGGCCACAACACATCCCCTAGACTCATGTTTCTGTCACTGAAGCGTGTCATCAGGGGGCGTGCACCCACAATCGAGCATAACGTTCCCTCTTGGAGTTACTATCCGCCACTTGGCCAAAGCAATATACAACAACGGAGAACATGCAAGAATTACTTAGGAACAAAAATATAAGAGACCAAGACCAAATATATTTCTCTATCACGATCAGAACATAATCTCATAATCCATCGGATCCCATCAAACTAAACATAGCAACAACAGAAGAATTACATATGTGCCTCGATCATGTAGGGCAGCTCACGAGGTCTAAACCATGAAGAACAAAGAGGGGAGGAGAACATCACATAGCTACTGATCACAGACCCATGGTCCAAGGTAGACTACTCACGGCACATCCGGGAAGCGTCCATGGTGGAGGAGAAGCTCCTGGAGGTCGATCCTCCCTCCGGCAGGGTGCCGGGAAGGGTCCTGACGGTGCTCCCGATCTTGGAAGCGCGGCGGCGGCGGAACAGAGGCGAGATTGCGAAATAGGGTTCTGTCTTCGGAGTTTCCCCATCACGGAGAATAAATAGGCGAAGGGGGCAGCCAGGGGGCCACCAGGGGTCCAGGAGCCCCCTGGTGCGGCCTGGCCCTTGGCCGCGCCAGGTGGCCGCCTGGGCCCCTGGTGGTTTCCCTCTGGCCCCACTTGGGTTCTTCTGGAAGACTTCGTTATGCTGATTTTTATCCGATTTTCCTGAATTTTTTGAGCACTTTTAATATGGGGGAAACTTGGAATAGAAAAACAACAGAAAACAGGAACTGGCACTGGAGTGCACTGAGTTAGTAGGTTAGTCCAAATATGATCAAAAGTATATGAAAGTGTATCTAGATCATAGCAATATCACACAAAACATGCATGGAGTGAGCAGAAATTATCGATACGTTTGAGACATATCAACGGCCGTCGCCTCCTCTCGCCCAAGGGAGAGTCGTGCTATCCGCCGACATGCTTCAGATGGGCCGAGGCCCATGGTGAGGCCTCCCTCGTTTCCTCTTTTTCCCGTTCTTCCTCTAATTTTACTAAGTCCCTGGTAAAACTGCTGATGTAACTATTTTGGGATGTCGTTTTCGAGCGAACCGTATGTCGGATGAAGTTGCTCCCAAAATGAAAATTTATGCTTGTGATGTGCTCTACAATTTTGGTTTTGTGAGTTAATTCATTTTAGGTCATTTCAGGACTGCAAATCTCTGTTGAACTGTGCTCCAGAATGTTACTGTTGTTCACTGTTATTTTTAGCAAAGTTTGGTTGATGTTTGTGTCACATCCATGATGCCTATGTTAGTGATTCTTGCATGTACTTGTTAAAAATCATGTGTACTTCAATTATATGCACTCTTTTGCCATGTTTACCTGCTGTAGCTATTTCATATCTTGCTCCAAAGTAGTATACCTGGTAATATTGGTTGTTGTTTGTACAAAGTTGCCTACTTGGTTGCCTTATACTTATTGATCCATGCACCATATGCTTTAGCTACCATGGAATGATTTGCATCTTATCATGTATACTTTCATGCCATATATTCCTATACCATTTTATCCTTCCTATTCATGTAGTTATTGAGCCCCCAAAGTGCATACCTGCTGTTTTCTGTCACATACCCTGAAATTTGACCAAGTCCCTAGACCAGTAGTATATTTTAGCATTTTGCATGAGTTATAATTATTATTTCTTGATGCTCATATACATGAAATCTTGATGCCATGTCATGCTTGTCATGTCTACTGAAGATCCACATCATTTTGGTGCATGTTTGCAACCTGTAGCATGTTGGTTCATTGCTCTGAAGTGTGCTACCTGATGTTGGCAGATTGTGTTCATAACTTGTGATGCTTGTATCTTTTTAACCGTAACTTCGTTTGGGGTGTTCTTTACATGTAACTTGACTAGAATTTCATGTATTTTGTGTTTATGCCATTGTTTGCTGTTTTTAACCAACGTAAAATATGATTTAGGGCAGAACAGTACCAAATGCTTTAATTGTCGTGGGGTACTTAGTGTTATGCCCTGTTTAGGGTGTTGCCTCACTTAAATTAACTAGCATAGACAGTTTACTTTATGCTTCACCTCTTGCCATGTTTGTGTGACATGCCATGCTTGAGTGATATGCCATGTTAACAACCTTTGCTCATGTTGTGTAGCTAAACAACTTGAACCATTCTAAATGTGTGGTATCGTCGTGTGTGACGATTACTTCACTTAACCTGTTAGTAACCGCTCTCGACGATAGATGTGATATCGTATTGCGTTGCCTCGTGTTGTCTTCTTATTATTGCTTGCTCGTGATTGCTTCATAGTAATAAATGCTTGATCGTCGATTGCTTTTCCAGTGTTTCCTTCTTGTGTGCTCCCGTGGTTACTCTCGGAGACGTTGCGAGCTTGCGATCGACTACACCTTCGGAATCGTCTTCTCATCAAGTAAGGGGGAGCATATATCATGCTTATAACTTTCAGCTCACTTGTGACTAGGTAGAGCATAGAACGATTGCTTGATCCTACCACCTCATATTTATGCCTCTCAAATAAACCCAAACAGCCATGTCCTCCACATCCCAGCAAACCTTGTTTGTCCATGTACCTTGCTTGCTTAACCACTGCTTAGTATGCATGCTTAGGATGCTACAACTGTTATCCTGTTACTCCCTGGATTAGGCTATCACACTATGTATATTATTGTGGATGATGTGATTATTATAATGTTGACTATACTCGACGAAGGATGGAAGGTCTAGGCTATCCCGCCCCGATGCTTTGTTCCATTCGATTCACCTAGGTTCCGAGTTCTAGACATTGTATCTCTTGACGAGCGTGCCTAACTGTGTGTGGGATGCTATGGGGTCCCCTCTTGTTACCTACGTAGCTCCAAACATTTATAGTGGTGGCCCAAGCTGATTTACCATTTAAAAACCGTGTGCGTAACTAGTCTGCAACCAGTGGAATTAAAACAACCTGGGCCAGTTGGATGGTATATCTTATTGGTCCAACCTATCCGGCTGAGGACCCGGCCTCGGGATGGTGATCCGGAAATCCAAACCTGCGATAGACGGTAGAGACCAGTTCGAGAGTGCGGCTGGCTTTTTAAGTGGACGTCGACTCACATGGGCCACCTGGATTTGTGTGTTGTTAGTTAGAGGGACCTGTCGTTTCGGATCTCTCAGAACTAAATCATAAAATGGTTGCTTGTGATGGGTAGCAACTGAGAGAGATGGGCGTGCGTGCGGAACCTTTTAATGGGCAGTTGATACACTCCGGCAGGGTTAAATACTTTCGAAAAGCCTTGTCCACGGTTATGGACGACTTGAGACCTACTCCTTGTTCAAAGACAACACTAACTGAATCATAACTAAAATTTGATCAATGTGTGTGTGCCTTGACTGCTTCGTCTTCGTCGGGATGCGAAGATGAGGACAAGGATAGGATAGGTGTTATGTTTGCGTAAGTAGCTGATAGCAAGACTTGTTGGAGGCAATTCCTCACCGAATGCTTGGTTCTCATCTTACTCTAAATAGATCGTTAGCCACTTATATAATGCTAGTGCGGCTGCAACCTCAACCACTACCCGCATCTTACCATGAGAAGTTAGTTACAAGACTTGTTGATATATCTCACCCCTTTCTTCTCTCTTTTACGCACGTTATGCAACGATCTTGGACTACAGAGGAGCCCGACGACCCTTCTTCTGGACACCTTCCCGGAGACTCGACGATGACTAGTTAGGCGGATCCCGGCGGAGAGCCTGGACCCGTGTGGACGTCGGAATGGTGTGTTTTACCTTTGCCACTAGGCATTTGATTGTAGTCTGTACTTAGACATGTATCTTCCGCTGATGTATTGTATTAAGGCAGTTGTATGCCGATTGGATGAGATGTTGTATCCTTGTAGTTGTAATGTTTTGATATCATGTTGGAAATCCAGGGCATATGACATTGTCATATGTCGTAGTGGGACCGATATGTCCTTCGTCCCAGGATCTGGATGGAAACATCTATATCTGGAACAGTACCACATATCGGGCCTTATAACTTGGTATCAGAGCATTATCGACCATAGGATCCCTCTTTTGGTCGAAGTCGAGTCTAGACAAAAAATATTTTGTAGTTACTAAGTTAGTTATCGGAGAGTAGGAATATTTTTACTCCTTACCCTTGATCTGGTCAGGACAAGTGCCGTAAGTGCTTTAATTCTCGTCTTATCCCCTTCAAACTCTAGGATCTTGAGTAAGTGGATTTCGGAACCGTTACAATGCCTTGCTTGCAGTGTATTGTCTCGATTCCGATCTCAGGTTTGGGAATTCCTGTAGTACCTTTAGCTTCTCCGACTCCGAATAACATCTTGGTCATCCGTTGTCTTCAGTCTTCTTGCCTAGTATCCTCACGATTTGAGTGAGAATGCTTCTCTTGATCGTCGTTTCCTGTAGTCGTTCTTCCTCTTGGTCACATGATAGTTTCATTCTCCGATGTTGTCGTCTCTCTGCGGAAATTTATCTCGATGGATGTTCGTCATCGGCATGGAGCAGAGTCCCTTGTAGGTGGCATGTCTTCTCTTTTTCCTCCCCCCTCCCCTGGATCGTCCTGGATCTCGGGACAAGATCCCTTGTTGGTGGTGTTGTATTGTAACAACCCATGATTTTCACCCGAATTAAAAAAAAAATTGTTGCCTTATTTTGTTGCTTGTTAATTTTTTTTGCAATATTTGTTTTGCCAATTTATTAATTGGTGATAAAATTTTCCCCTCCTTCTCGTACCGGCATGCGTGACCGAACCTTTCCACCATGGCACACGACCCTTTCGTGACACCGGGTTTCACCCGAGCACCGTCGCAACGTCCGGCACAAGACCAACCATCGTCATCGGAACGAAAACCCCATTTATTTAACAAATAGATTATTTTATTGGGCACCGGAAAATGTTCTCGGAACGCTATCGAAGTGAGGTATAAGTGACCGGCTCGCCGCGCTGAACGCGTGGCTCGAGTTTTCGCCCCAATCGGAGGTTGTATGGACTCCCGGCGGACAGAAATGTAAAAATCGGACATGAGAGAGAGAAACCCAGGGGCGTTTGCGTAAACCTTCCATCCGGACAAGCCTATAAATAGACCACCTCTCTCCCCTAGCCCTTCTAGGGTTTCCCTAGTCCATTTTTGCAGCCATCCTCCTCTGAAATCTACGATCTGCCCCCAAAATCCTTCCAGCACCGAAACCCTAGCTCTCTACAATTTCTGGCTCTCAGATTCGAAGATCAACGGCCTGAGAGCGAGATGTCACCCCCGAAACCACCACAGCCTCCTCCCACGCCGTCGGCCCCCGCAGGACTGGGATCCCGCCGCCAGGGCCCGATCTGGGCCGAGGGCGCCACCGCCCGCCGCGTGCCGCGCTCCGGCGAGCCACCGCGCCGGCCGGCCCTCTCCTCGCCGCATGTATCCTGCGCCTATCCTCTCTCCCTTCTCCTCCCTCACGGCCCTCCTCTCTCTCAGTAGTTTCCAGCGCCGTCGCCCGCCATGGCAATCGACGACGGCGCGGTCGCCGACCTCCTCCGCGTTGGGCTAGCGCCGCCCCGCCTTGACGTGCACCAGATCCGGACGGATCCGCGTCGACCCCCTCCGCCATCGCCGCCCTGGTACCTCGCCACCTCCTAAGCACCGCCCCGGGGTGCCGCACTGCTCGCTGGCGTCGAGTCGTCGTGAAGGAGACGGACCGAGCCAGCCAGCCGCCAGCTGGGCCTCCCAGCCCCCACGACCAACAGCACCTCCACGGCCTAGCCCACAGCACGGTCGCGGCCTCCTCTCGCCCAAGGGCGAGCCGTGCTATCCACCGACACGTTTCAGATGGGCCGAGGCCCATGGTGAGGCCTGCCTCGTTTCCTTTTCCCCCTCTTCCTCTAATTTTTCTAAGTCGCTGGTAAAACTCCTGTTGTATCTGTTTTGCGAGCGAACCGTAGGTCGGATGAAGTTGCATCCGAAATAAAAATTGTTGCTTGTGATGTGCTCTACAGTTTTGCTTTTGTGAGTTAGTTTATTGATGTCATTTGAGGAGTGAAAATCTCTGTTGAAGTGTGCTCCAGAATGTTACTGTTGTTCACTGTTATTTTTAGCAAAGTTTGGTTGATGTTTGTGTCACATCCATGATGCCTATGTTAGTGATTCATGTATGTACTTGTTAAGAATCCTGTGTACGTCAATTAGACGCACTATTTTGCCATGTTTACCTGCTGTAGCTATTTCATATCTTGCTCCAAAGTAGTGTACCTGGTAATATGGGTTGTTGTTTGTACAAAGTTGCCTACTTGATTGCCTTATACTTATTGATCCATGCCACATATACTTTAGCTACCATGGAATGATTTGCACCTTATCATGTATACTTTCATGCCATATATTGCTATACCATGTTATCCTTCCTGTTCATGTAGTTCTTGATCCCCCAAAGTGCATACCTGATGTTTTCTGTCACATTCCCTGAAATTTCACTAAGCCCCTAGACCAATAGTATATTTTAGCATTTTGCATGAGTTGTAATTATTATTTCTTGATGCTCATATACATGAAACCTTGATGCCATGTCATGCTTGTCATGTCTACTGATGATCCACATAATTTTGGTGCATGTTTTCAACCTGTATCATGTTGGTTCATTGCTCTGAAGTGTGCTACCTGATGTTGGCAGATTGTATTCATAACTTGTGATGCTTGTATCTTTTTAACGGTAACTTCGTTTGGGGTGTTATTTACATGTAACTTGACTAGAATTTCATGTACTTTTTGTTTATGCCATTTTTTGTTGTTGTTGACCAACCTAAAATATCGGTTAGGGAAGAACAATACCAAATGCTTTAATTGTCGTGGGGTAATTAGTGTTATGCCATGTTTAGGGTGTTGCCTCACTTAATTTAACTAGCATAGACAGTTTACTTTATGCTTCACCTCTTGCCATGTTTGTGTGACGTTCCATGCTTGAGTGATATGCCATGTTAACAACCTTTGCTCATGTTGTGTATCTAAACAACTTGAACCATTCTAAATGTGTGGTATCGTCGTGTGTGACGAGTACTTCACTTAACCTATTAGTAACCGCTCTCGACGATAGATGTGATATTGTATTGCGTTGCCTCGTGTTGCGTTCTTGTTGTTGCTTGCTCGTGATTGCTTCATAGTAATAGATGCTTGCTCGTCGATTGCTTTTCCAGTGTTTCCTTCTTGTGTGCTCCCGCGGTTACTCTCGGAGACATTGCGAGCTTGCGATCGACTACACCTTCAGAATCGTCTTCTCATCAGGTAAGTGATACGTCCCAAATGTATCTATAATTTCTGCTTGCTCCATGCATGTTTTGTGTGACTTTGCCATGTTTTGCTTGTACTTTCATACACTTTTGAGCATATTTGGACTAATCTATTAACCCAGTGCACCCAGCTGCCAATTGCCGTTTTCTGCTGTTTTTGTATTTCAGGTTTTCCGGCCATTAAAAGTGCTCCAAAAAATCCAGGCAAATCAGATAAAAAACCAGTGTCGCGGAAGCTTCCGGAAACACCAAATCAGCGAAGGGGGGCCACCACTAGGAGGCCAGGAGGGTCCCTGGCGCGGCCCCACCCTAGGCCGCGCCAGGAGGGTCCCTGGCGCGGCCCCACCCTAGGCCGCGCCAGGAGGCCTCCTGGCTGCCTGGTGGGTCCCCTCGACGCCCCCTTCGCCTATATTTACCCCTCGGGGTGGAAACCCCTAAGACGGACTCCTCTTTCTCGATCTCGCCTCTGTTCCGCCGCCGCCGCCGTTTCAAGATCGGGGCTGCCTGGAGAAGCTGCTCCGGCACCCTGCCGGAAGAAGGTACCCCCTCCGGGAGACCATCCATAGCCATGGACGCCTCCCGTATGTACCGTGAGTAGTTTCCCTTGGACCATGGGTCCGTGACCAGTAGCTATGTGATCTATCTCTCCCCTCTTTGTGCTTCCACTTTCGAGTCCTCGTGAGCTGCCTCACATGATCGAGGCATCTATGTAATTTCTGCTGTTGCTATGCTGAGTTTGTTGGGATCTGATGGATTATGAGACTATGTTCAGATTGTGATGAGTAATATATTTGGTTCTTCTCTTTTATATTTTGTTCTTGAGTAAATTCTTGCATGTTCTCCGTTGCAGTATTTGCTTTGGCCAAGTATTTTATTTTCAACGCCAAGAGAGAGCGTTATGCTCGATTGTGGGTTCAACCCCTTGATGTCTAGCTTGAGTGACAGAAACATGAGACTAGGGGATGTGTTGTTGCCACCAGGGATAAAACAACGGTGCTTGTACTTTCGGGTGCAAGGATTGTTTACTTTACGCAAAGTTCTTTTAATGCAGTTGTCTGTTGCTTTGAGTTTACACTTTGGGTGGGATTCGCAACTTAATACCAGCGAGATGTTCTGGATAGATATCTCAAGGTGGATGATTCGTAGTAGATGCAGATGGATTTCGGTCTACTTACCTTGGCGTACTGCCCATTGCTTTTGAGCCCTTCCTTTCTTTGCAGCATAGTTAGCATTGCGGTGCCTTCATAATCCTGTCAATTTCCCAACTGTGATTTGTTTACCTTGCTAGCACTTTTATCGTCTTTTGGGAGAGAGACATCACTAGTGAAAATCACGGGACCCCGGTCCATCTTCACATCACTGTTTACACCCTTAGTTTACTTCCAGTCTTTACTTTCAGTAGACACTATTATTATCTCTTGCGTTGATCCTTTGTAAACAGCAAGGCTGGAGGAATTGACAACTCCTCTGTACTCATTGGGAGCAAAGTTATTTGTATCTGTGTGAAGGTCCAGGTGAAGCTAGCAACCTCGGTGCCATTGTTCACTTCACCACCTTCTTGTATCCTTCGGAGTCCTACGGGAGACAAACCTTGGTATCTTTGCCAAGGGAAAACTTGCCGCTCTACTATATCTCACTCTGCACTTGGGGTAATCAACGAGGACTTGAAGAGCATCAACACTCTTTTGCCATCAGCAAGTTTTCTGGCGCCGTTGCCGGGGACTCCAGTCTACAAGATAGGGGAGTTGCACACTATCTTTTATCTTTGCTTTTTAGTCTTGTTTGTTTACCTTTCAGTTTTCATCTTTTTGTCCTTTGTCAAAAAACCCAAAAATATAGTATGTGTAGTTCCTTACTTGCCAATCAATGTCTGACTTCTTTGAAACTAGATCTTATTGGCATGGAGGATTCACCGAGGATCAACAAAAGTGGTACAAGGAACACCGCTTGTCTCAAAAGGGGATACACTTATGGAAACAAATACATCAGTTGTATGAGTATGCTAGAAACTTGTTCTCAATATATAATATATCTTTCTGCAGGGATGAATCTTGTTGCTTTATGAGGCACAAACACCTTTCTTTCCAATGTGAGTACAATGATGATGAAACCTTAGCTTCTTATGCTAAGAGAAACTATGATTTTTATGACGTAGAGGAAATAGAAGAATTTGTTGCTTATAAGGGTGCCTATGAAATTACTTCTCTTCTTAAAAATATTGATGATGCCCCTTACAAATATGAGAGTCTTGCTATACTTAACTATTGTTTGGAAAATTACGATGCAAATTATTACATTACTGATCATCTTGAGAGAATATCTCCCGCAAAGGAAGAGACTAATGATTTGCAGGACTCTATGGAAGAAGAAATTTATGAACCTGAAAGCTCCTTGGATGAAAAAGAGGAGGAGAGTGACGAACAAAAGGAGGAAGAATGGAGCCATCCATGTCTACATTCTAATGAGAGTAACTCTTTGAATCTTACCTTATATGATTATTATGATCCTATGGATTCTTTTGAAATATCCCTTTTTGATGAAGTTGATGCCTTCTATGCTTATGGGCGTGATACCACTTTGGATGATGCTTATGAAGATGAACTTTCTATAGTTCCTCATGTTAAGCATGAAATTTTTGCTATCGCACCCACACTTGAGTGTCCTATTATCCTTTTAAAATATCCAACTCCGGAGAATTTTCCTCTTATCAAAGCTCAATGTGATGGGTTGCATTTATCTTATGATCCTAAAAACCGTGTTGAAAACAATACACGTGTGCTTGTAGGTCATAAACAATATGATTTATATGATAGTTATATTCTTGATGTTGTTCATGATACTACTGAAAATTACTTTGAGAGAGGAAAGTTTGGTTATAGAAACTTCCATGTGAGAAAAACACCTCTCTCTAAACTGAAACTTTCGAAGTTGTTCTTGTTCCACCTTCCTATGCATGTCACTTTGTGCTTCTTTGATTTATTTTCTTACGATATGCCTATGCATAGGAAGTGGGTTTGGCTTAAATGTGTTTCATATTTGCTTCCTGATGCTCTCTTTTGCTTCAAAATTCTTATTCTTGTGAGAGCATCTTCTATAATCTTTAAGCCTAGCTAATGGCTCTAAAGAAGTGCTTTCGGGAGGCAGCCCGCAACGAATTTAGGTTTTTCTTTTTGCTTTTGTTCTGTTCTTAGTGGTCTTGATGATTGTTACTACTGTAGTAACATCATTGTATCTTTACTTTTCAAGCTTTGTGCCAAGTTTAGCCTCAGATTGCAAGAAAGGTCAAAAGTTGGTGCTTGCTGTCCAGAAACAGATTCTGTCTTCTTGACGGAAAAATTCTCAATAAATCACAAGATCATCTTTTTGATCTGATTTTTTGACAGCATGCTCCATACAATTACCTTTCAGGCGTATGTTCAAAGTTTCTTGATTTGAGTTGCAGAAGTACCTCGAAAAAATTCTCCTTTCTCTGTTGTTCTGTTTTTCTCAGCTTCTGCCCCGGTTTTTCTTTTCGCAGTTTTGCAATCCTTAAGCTTGCTTTTTCTTTGCAAACTTTTTTGGGCAGGCAAGAGAAATAGTAGCTCTTCCTGGAAATCTTTATTTTCAGTAGAGGAAAATTATTTCATTAGGGTACTAACCTCTCTAATCAGCCTACAATGAGTTATGTATGAAGGGAGTTTTCAAGTGCGCGATGGAAGGTGATGAAAGAAGATTCAGGAGTGTCAAATGCTCAAGCTTGAGGATGCCCATGTGCACCCCCAATAAATATTCAAGAAGACTCAAGCGACTAAGCTTGGGGATGCCCCCGATGCATCCCCTTCTTCATCAACAATCATCAGTTTGTCCCTCGTTGCACTATATTTTGATCACTTCATGCGATATGTGCTTTGCTTGGAGCGTCTCGCTCTTTACTTTTCTAGGTTTTTTTTGCTTTATTTTCTGTATTAACAAGTTAGATCCCAGCTTACTTACTCTTTTGTGTGGGAGAGATACACGCTCCGCTTGAACTAGAACTCCTCATAGGATTTGCATGCTTATTCTTTTAGCTGTGAGCTGTTCTTTTTCTTTTCTTAGCTGATGTTCTGTTTAGTTGTAGTGCTTTAGTTTTTCTAGAGCTTTTCTTTTGTCTTAGGTTGAACTTTCTATAGGTTGCATGTTTTATCTTGTTAGAGAGTTTGCCTGTTGCACTGAGTTCTGTGTCTTGACTGAAAGTAGGTAGTTAAAGTTGTTGTTCTCTTTGTAGTAGTAACTTGCAATAGTTTTGAGGTATTGACTAGAGTAATGTTTGAACTTATGGTGCAAAGAGCTCTTGCCTATTAGTGACAGATGTCGTATTTTGGGCAATCCGTGTGTTTTTCGAAAACCAAAAAACCCCTGTTGAGAACTCTAGCTACTAGATGGATCACTAACCTCTGGAGGGTTCGAATATTAGAGTACACTCACGTGCCATGAGTCGAGGATGCGCAAGGATAACCAAACCCCCATACACTCCTCCTCGGGGTACCTGTCTCTTTGTGAACCTCCTGATTAGATTGAGAGTTACCGATAATAAGTGCATGAGTTCTTCGGACTAATGTGAGTATTCGAAAGTTGACACTTCCACCCACCTATACTTTTTCTAGCCTCTTCGGTACCGTGCATTGCCTTTTCTCACCTCGAGAGTTGGCGTATACTTCGCAGGTGCATCCAAACCCCCTTGGCATGATACGCTCTGTCATCATAAACCTCCTTATATCTTTCCTCAAAACAGCCACCATACCTACCTACAAGGCATTTCCATAGCCTTTCCGAGATACATTGCCATGCAACATCCACCTTCTCATGATTTGATCTTCATGTCATACATGCTACTTGCTTGATCGATGAGCCGCATGCTAGTTGGGCCTTGCCCTAATAATTGCTACATGACGCGCTAGTATCATTGCATACCCTGCTACCGTGGCAGAGGCATACATTTGCATCATGATAGTTACATTTTCTTTACGTGAGTACCTTTGTAAAGTGTGAAAGATCTCCTATATTCTTGTAAAATATAGAGTATTGCCCCTAAAGTGAGGAAAAGATCCCAAAGAGGAAAAAATCAAAAGATCCCAAAGAGGACAAATGAGAGTTAAATAGAAAGAGCCATTGAGGCCACCAAAAAAATAAAAAAAAGAGAAAAAAGAGAAAATAAAAATAAAAAGAGAGAAGGGGGCATGCTACTATTCCTTTTGAGAGATCCACACTAGTACTTCATCTTCTATCCCTTGTACTCCATAGAGATCATCATCATGCATATAGCTATGTGGGGACCCTTCACACTATAGAACTGGGCTTGTATATTCCAATGATGATCCCCTCAAACGAGCTCTAGGTCTTCTTGAGCAAGCAAGTTAGATGCACCGCCACTAGTTCCCTTGGAGAGATTTTAGCTCACATGTGCATCCGTTGCATGGCAATCCCTACTCCTCACATCATATCTATCATATGGCCTTCTCTCGCCTATGATTGTCCTCATTGATGTGACCCTTTCACACCTTTTTTGTCTTCCTCCTCCACCTTCTTTCTGTTTCGCCTTTTAGGTGTCAACTTTCTTGCTCACGCTCATCCATTGCATGAGTGCTCAAAATATCGAAAGGGAGTGGATCAGTTTGACTTGTACCTGGCTAGTGGTCTGGGGACGAGTCAAGATAAGAATCCAAAGGAGACTAAGTGTGAAATTTTAGTAGATAGTTGTTCTGAACAAAAATACTTTTTTCTCTCGTATTTACCTATCCCTTGCTTGCACGCAAACACCATTTGGAGACATTCGAGTCACAGACAGCAAAAGCTCTTGTACCTTTTGTTCTTTTGTTACTTGTGTCAATGCTAATATAGACTCTTGCTTGTTAAGACTTGAATTGAATTGCATGCTTTGATTGCTTTATTTAAAAGTACTTTTATGGTTGTGTGGCATGTCACCACAAAAATTATGCTTGTTATCATTTACCTACTCGAGGACGAGCATGAATTAAGCTTGGGGATGTTGATACGTCCCAAACGTATCTATAATTTCTGCTTGCTCCATGCATGTTTTGTGTGACTTTGCCATGTTTTGCTTGAACTTTCATACACTTTTGAGCATATTTGGACTAATCTATTAACCCAGTGCATCCAGCGGCCAGTTGCTATTTTCTGCTGTTTTTGTATTTCAGGTTTTCCGGCCATTAAAAGTGCTCCAAAAAATCCAGGAAACTCAGATAAAAAATCAGCGTCGCGGAAGCTTCCGGAAACACCAAAGCAGCGAAGGGGGGCCACCACCAGGAGGCCAGGAGGGTCCCTGGCGCGGCCCCACCCTAGGCCACGCCAGGAGGCCTCCTGGCTGCCTGGTGGGTCCCCTCGACGCCCCCCTTCGCCTATATTTACCCCTCGGGGTGGAAACCCCTAAGACGGACTCCTCTTTCGCGATCTCGCCTCTGTTCCGCCGCCGCCGTTTCAAGATCGGGGCTGCCTGGAGAAGCTGCTCCGGCACCGTGCCGGAAGAATCTACCCCTCCGGGAGACCATCCATAGCCATGGACGCCTCCCGTATGTACCGTGAGTAGTTTCCCTTGGACCATGGGTCCGTGACCAGTAGCTATGTGATCTATCTCTCCCCTCTTTGTGCTTCCACTTTCGAGTCCTCATGAGCTGCCTCACCTGATCGAGGCATCTATGTAATTTCTGCTGTTGCTATGCTGAGTTTGTTGGGATCTGATGGATTATGAGACTATGTTCAGATTGTTATGAGTAATATATTTGGTTCTTCTCTTTTATATTTTGTTCTTGAGTAAATTCTTGCATGTTCTCCGTTGCAGTATTTGCTTTGGCCAAGTATTTTACTTGCAACTCCAAGAGAGAGCGTTATGCTCGATTGTGGGTTCAGCCCCTTGATGTCTAGCTTGAGTGACAGAAACATGAGACTAGGGGATGTGCTGTTGCCACCAGGGATAAAACAACGGTGCTTGTACTTGCGGGTGCAAGGATTGTTTACTTTACGCAAAGTTCTTTTAATGCAGTTGTCTGTTGCTTTGAGTTTACACTTTGGGTGGGATTCGCAACTTAATACCAACGAGATGTTCTGGATAGATATCTCAAGGTGGATGATTCGTAGTAGATGCAGATGGATTTCGGTCTACTTACCTTGGCGTACTGCCCATTTCTTTTGAGCCTTCCTTTCTTTGCAGCATAGTTAGAATTGCGGTACCTTCATAATCCTCTCAATTGCCCAACTGTGATTTGTTTACCTCGCTAGAACTTTTATCGTCTTTTGGGAGAGAGACATCACTAGTGAAAATCACGGGACCCCAGTCCATCTTCACATCACTGTTTACACCCTTAGTTTACTTTCAGTCTTTACTTTCAGTAGCCACTATTATTATCTCTTGCGTTGATCCTTTGTAAACAGCAAGGCAGGATCGTCCGGGAAGCATCCATGGTGGAGGAGAAGCTCTCGGAGCTCAATCCTCCCTTTGGCAGGGTGCCAGGAAGAGGTCTGCTGGCGCTCCCGATCTTGGAAGCACGGCGACGGCGGAACAGAGGCGAGATCGCGAAAAGTGGCTCTACCTTCGGAGGTTTCGGGGCGAGACAAATATATGGGAGAATGGAGGGCCCCTGGCGCGGCCCCACCCTAGGGCGCGCCGAGAGGGTGCCTGGGGCCTGGTGGGTCCCCTCCAGCCCCTCTTCGGGACTCTGGAAGGTTCCCGTACGCTGATTTTTATTGGATTTTTCCGGAATTTTTGGAGCATTTTTAATACGGGGGAAACACGAAATAAAAAGACAGCAAAAAACAGGAACTGGCATTGGGTTGCAATGAGTTAATAGGTTAGTACCAATATGATCAAAAGTGTAGCAAAAGTGTAGCAATATCACACAAAACATGAATGGAGCAAGCAGAAATTATAGATACGTTTGGGACGTATCAATATCCCCAAGCTTAATTCCTGCTCGTCCTCGAGTAGGTAAATGATAACAAGCATAATTTCTGTGGTGACATCCTACCAACCATATAAGAACTTTGTAAGTAAAGCAATCAAGGCATGTAGTTCAATTCAAGTCATAACAGGCAAGAGTCTATATTAGCATTGAAACAAGCAACATAAGAACATAAAGGTGCAAGACCTCTCGTTGTCCGTGACTCGAATGTCTCCAGATGGTGTTTGCGTGCAAGAAGTGGGGGATGGGAATACGAGAAAAAAATAATTTATTTGTTGAGAACTCAATCTGCTAAAGTTTCACACTTAGTCTTCTTTGGAATCTTATCTTGACTCGTCCCCAGACCACTAGCCAGGTACAAGTCAATTTGATCTACTCCCTTTCGATATTTTGAGCACTCATGCAATGGATGAGCGTAAGCATGAGAGTTAACACTTAGGATGGAAAAAATAGAGAGATATAGTGGAGGAGGAAGACAAAAAGGTGTGAAAGGCTCACATCAATGAGGACAATCATAGGCGAAGAAGTAGGGATTCCGATGCAACGGATGCACATATGAGCTAAGAAAAGTTTCTCCAATGGAACTAGTGGGGGTGCATCCAACTTGCTTGACCAAGAACACCTAGAGCTCATTTGAGGAGGCTCAACATTGGAATATACAAGACAAGTTCTATAGTGTGAAGGTCCCCACATAGATATATGCATATATGATCATCTCTTTTTATTTTCTTTTTCCCTTTTTTCTAATTTTTGTATTTTTTTGGTGGCCTCGATGGCTCTTTCTATTTAACTCTCATTTTTCCTCTTTGGGATATTTTAAATTTTTCCTCTTTGGGATCTTTACCTCACTTAGGGGCAACACTCTATTGTACAAGAAGTATAAAAGATCTTTCACACTTTACAAAAGTACTCATCATAAATAAGATGAAGCTATCATGATGCATGCAAATGTATGCCTCTGCCAGTGTAGCAGGAACATGTATGACATGAAGATCAAGTCATGAGAAGGTGGATGTTGCATGGCAATATATCTCGGAAAGGCTATGTTAATGCCTTGATAGGTAGGTATGGTGGCTGTTTTGAGGAAAGATATAAGGAGGTTTACGATGACAGAGCATATCATGCCAAGGGTTTGGATGCACCGACGAGGTGGACGCCAATTCTCGGAGTGAGAAGAGGGAAATGCACGGTACCGAAGAGGCTAGCAAATGTGAGGAGGTGGAAGTGTCAACTTTCAATACTTACATTAGTCCAAAAAACTCATGCAATTATTATCGGTAACTCTCAATCTAATCAGGAGGTTCACAAAGAGACAAGTACCCCGGGGAGGAGTGTATGGGGGTTTGGTTATCCTTGCGCATCCTCGACTCATGGTACGTGAGTTTACTCTAATATCCGAACCCTCCAAAGATTAGTGATCCATCTAGTAGCTAGAGTTCTCAACTAGTTTTTTTGTAGTTTTTGAAAATAAACACGGATTGCCCAAAATACGACACCTATCACTAATAGGCTAGATCTCTTGACACCAAAAGTTCAAACATTACTCACAACAATACCTCAAAACTATTGCACGTTACTACTACAATTGAATAGCAACCTCAATTACCTACTTAAAGTCAAGACACAACTCAGTGCAACAACCAACTCTCTTAAAAATATAAACATGAAAACTAAAGAGAGTTCCAGCAACTAACTAAACTAAAGCTCTTTAAAAAGATAAACAAGAAAACTAAGAGCTAAACATGACAACAGCTACGAAAACAAATAGAACACACACCAAAATAAAGATAAGCATGCAATCCTATGATGTGTTCTAGTTTGAAGTGGAGCGTGTATCTCTCCCACAAAAAGTAAGCTGGGTTCTAACTTGTTATGAACAGAAAAAAAGCTAAAGAAAACTAAAAAGTAAACCTAAGAGCGAGACGCTCCAAGCATAGCACATAACGCATGAAGTGATAAAAATATAGTGAGACGGAGGACGAACTGATGATTGTTGATGGAGAAGGGGATGCACGGGTGATACGTCCAAAACGTATCGATAATTTCTGCTTGCTCCATGCATGTTTTGTGTGATATTTCTATGATCTAGATACACTTTCATACATTTTTGATCATATTTGGACTAACCTATTAACTCAGTGCACCCCAGTGCCAGTTCCTGTTTTCTGCTGTTTTTCTATTTCAGTTTTCCCCATATAAAAAGTGCCAGAAAAATTCGGGAAAATTCAGATAAAAAATCAGCGTGACGGAATCTTCGAGAAAAAGGCCTGGAGGGGCCAGAGGGGGCCAGGGGGGGCGCAGGCGGCCACCCGGCGCGGCCCCACCCCTGGCCGCGCCAGGGGGGCGCCTGGGGCCCCTGGTCCACCTCTGGCTGCCCCCCTTCGCCTATTTATCCCCCGTCACGGGAAAACTCTAGAACAAGAACCCTATTCCGCGAACTCGCCTCTGTTCCAACGCCGCCGCGCTTCCAAGATCGGGAGCACCAGAAGACCTCTTCCCGGCACCCTGCCGGAGGGAGGATTGACCTCTGGGAGTCTCCTCTCCACCATGGATGCTCCCCGGATGTCTCGTGTGTAGTTTTCCTTGGACCATGGGTCCGTGATCAGTAGCTATGTGATGTTCTCCTCCCCTCTTTGATCTTCATTGTTTAGACCTCGTGAGCTGCCCTACATGATCGAGGCACCTTTGTAATATTTCTGCTATTGCTATGTTGAGTTTGATCGGATCTGATGGATTATGAGATTATGTTCAGATTGTCATAGAGTAATATATTTGGTTTTTATCTCTTATATTTTTGTTCCTAAGTAATTCTTGCATGCTCTCCGTTGCTGTTTATTGCTTTGGTCAAGTAGAAGGTAGTGACTCCAAGAGGGAGCGTTGTGCTAGATTGTGGGTTCATGCCTCCCCGATGACATGCTTGAGTGACAGAAACATGAGTCTAGGGGATGTGCTGTTGCCACAAGGCGGAAAACAACGGTGCTTGTAACCGCGGTTACAAGGATTATTTACTTTACGCAAAGTTCTTTTTAATGCAGTTGTCTGTTTCTTTGAGTTTACACTTTGGGTGGGGCTCGCAACTTAATACCAGCGAGATGTTCTGGATAGATATCTCAAGGTGGATGATTAGTGGTAGATGCAGATGGATTTCGGTCTACTTACTTTGGCGTACTGCCCGTGTATTTGAACCTCTTCCTTTCTTTTGTAGCATAGCTAGCATTGCGGTGCGTTCATAATCCTGTCAATTGCCTTTCTGTAATTTGTTTACCTCGCATAGCATTTTTATCGTCTTTTGGGAGAGAGACATCACTAGCGAACATCACGTATCCCGGTCCATATCCTCATTATTGTTTCCAAGCTATTTAATTTTCTGCATTTACTTTCAAGTTGCTATCATTATCCCCTTGCGTTTTATCATTTGTGAACAACAAGACCGGAGAGATTGACAACCTCTCTGAACTTCGTTGGGAGCAAAGTTATCTGTGTCTGTGTGCAGGTCCGCGTCAGGTGCGCCGCTGACACCTACTTATCATCTCTGGAGTCCTACTGGAGACAAACCTTGGTATCTTTATTTAGGGAAAACTCGCTGCTGTACCGCATCACGCCTTCCACTTGGGGCCTACCAACAAAGGGCGATAAGCCGTCATCAAGGGTAATTTCTGGCGCCGTTGCCGGGGACTCCAAGTGTTAAGATAGGGGAGTTGCACACTACCATTTACCTTTGTTTTCCAGTCTTGTTAGTTTACCTTTCAGTTTTTATCTTTGTGTCTTTTATCAAAAACTACAAAAAATCTGCCACACTTGCTGCTACTATGGGTTCCACTGAAAACACCAAGTTGTGTGACTTCACTAGTCACAATAACCAAGACTTTATCTGCACTCCCATTGCCACACCTGCCACTTCAGCTACCTCTTATGAAATTAAACTTGCTTTGCTAAATCTTGTTATCAGAGATCAATTCTCTGGTGCTGGAGATGATGCTGCTTTACACTTGAATAATTTTGTTGAATTATGTGATATGCAAAAGAATAAAGAAGTAGAAGGTGATGTTGTTAAGCTCAAGCTCTTTCCTTTCTCTTTAAGGGGAGATGCTAAAATCTGGTTTCAATCTTTGCCTAGAAATAGCATAGATTCTTGGGATAAGTGCAAAGATGCTTTTATAGGGAAGTACTACCCTCCTGCTAAGATTATCCAATTGAGGAGAAATATTATGAATTTTAAGCAATTGGATAATGAACACGTTGCCCAAGCTTGGGAACGAATGAAATCTCTTGTTAAGAAATGCCCTACACGTGGTTTGACTACTTGGATGGTTATCCAGACTTTTTATGCAGGCTTGAACTTTACCTCGCGGAACCTGTTAGATTCGGCCGCGGGAGGAACATTTATGTCAACTACACTTGGTGCTGCCACAAAGCTTCTCGATGAGATGATGACCAATTATTCCCAATGGCACACCGAACGCGCTCCAACAGGTAGGAAGGTAAACTCTGTCGAGGAAATTACCTCCCTCAATGAAAAAGTTGACTTAATTATGTCTCTACTTACCAAGCAACCCTTTATTTATCCTCATGATGTTCCTTTAAATTCTTTGGTTGCTCAAGAACAAGTAGATGTGAACTTTATTGCTAGAAACAACTTCAACAACAGTGCTTATAGGGGAAATTTTGCTAGCAATCCTAGACCGTTCCCATCTAACTATGGGAACAACAACACTTGTCCTATCAACAACTCCTATAATCCTGCTTATACGAAAAGAGACCTACCTAGCTATGATAAATTGGTGGAAATAGAGAAAGCTACTAAGAACTATATGCACACCCAGTTTGAACAAAACAAAGCCTTCTCTAAGCAAATAGGTGAGCATACTGCCATTCTGCAAAACATTAGTGAACAGCTTGATAGCCTGAACAGTGAGATTTCTAATCTCCAGGCTAGACTTACCGCCACCGAAACCCATGTTTCGAATATGTCCCACACCCAGTCTACTTTGATAAATCAAATGGCAGCCAAGCCAGAAGTTATCCCTATGGAAGAGGATAGAATTAAGAGCCTTCCTACACACCACACAGTTGCCACTATCCAAATTGTTGAGGACACTCAAACTATTAGCACCCAATGCACTCCTATTCCCGTTGGACCTATTAATGGTGATGCTAATACCTCAACCGTAGAAAAAGAAACTCCTATGAACATAGAGGGTTTCAAACAAGTGAGCCTAGATGACACTACTACCACCTTTGATAGTAGTGATATTGATTTTGATAGTTGCACCCTCTCAGAAGTTATTAGCTTGTTACACAAAATGTCTAGAGACCCCCACACTAGCACACTTAATCTTGCCTTCATGGAGCATATCACAAATGCTCTTATCAAAGCTAGGGAGGAGAAGCTTAGAGTAGATCCATACCTAGGAATCTAGAGGATGGTTGGGACCCTATGGTCAAAATTAAATTGAATAACTTCTCTTGCTATGCTTTATGTGATGTTGGAGCTAGTACCTCTGTTATGCCCAAAAGAATATTTGATATGTTTGAATTGAAGCCTCTTGAGCCTTGTTCTTTTGGTGTTCGTCTTGTTGATTCTTCCATAAAGAAACCTTTGGGGAAGATCAACGATGTTCTTATCATTGTCAATGACAACTATGTTCCCGTTGATTTTATTGTTATGGATATAGAGTGTGAATCTTTATGTCCAATTATTTTGGGACGTCCTTTTCTTCGCACCGTTGGTGCGGTTATTGACATGAAAGAGGGGAATATCAAATTCCAATTCCCATTCAAAAAGGGGATGGAACACTTCCCTAGAAATAAAATCAAGTTACCTTTTGAGTCCGTTACACGGGCTAGTTATTCTCTTTCTCTTGATAAAACTTGATCCTTTTTTTTGCATCATGACTAGCTAATGGCTTTAAAGAAGCGCTTTCGGGAGGCAGCCCACAACGAATTTAGGTTTTTATTTTTGCTTTTGTTGTGTCTTGATGATTTTTACTACTGTAGCAACATCATTGTATCTTTATTTTTCAGCTTTGTGCCAAGTTATAGCCTCTTACGGCAAGTGAAGTAAAAGTTGTGACATGCTGTCCAGAAAACAGATTCTGTCCTTGTGACCAGAAAAATTCCAGGAAAATCCCTGTTCATTTTTTTGAGCTGAATTTTTTACACAGTATGATATATACAATTATGAAACTTCCGTATGTTCTGAGTTTTTTGATTTGAGTTGCATAAGTTCCCCTAAAAAATTCATTACTATCAGCTGTTCTGTTTTTCACAGATTCTGCCACGTTTTGTCTCTCCTTACTTTTGCAAACCTTAAGCTTGCTTTTTCTTTGAAAAAACTTTTTGGAACTCTTGAGAAACAGTAGCTCTTCAAGTTTATCTTTATATCCAGTGGATAAAAATTATTTATTAAGGGTACTAACCTCTCTAATCAGCTTATGATGAGTTATGTATGAAGGGAGTTTTCAAGTGTGCGTTGGAAGATGATGAAAGAAGATCCAGGAGTGTCAAGCGCTCAAGCTTGGGGATGCCCCCATGCATCCCCAATAAATATTCAAGGAGACTCAAGCGTCTAAGCTTGGGGATGCCCCCGTGCATCGCCTTCTCCATCAACAATCATCAGTTCGTCCTTTGTCTCACTATATTTTTATCACTTCATGCGTTATGTGCTATGCTTGGAGCGTCTCGCTCTTAGGTTTTGTTTTTAGTTTTATTTAGCTTTGCTTTCTGTTCATAACAAGTTAGATCCTTTCTTACTTTGTGTGGGAGAGAAACACGCTCCACTTTCAAAATCTAGAACACATCATAGGATTTTTCCTGCCTATCTTTTTGCTGTTGTGTGTTCTTTATATTTTCATAGCTACTGCCATGTTTAGTTTTAGTCTTAGTTTGTCTTTAGAAAGAGCCTTGGCTTTTGTTTAGTTTGTTGCTGGAACTCTTTTTAGTTTTCATGTTTATCTTGTTTGGTTGTTGCACTGAGTTGTGTTTTGTCTTGAAAGTAGGTAATTGAGGTTGCTATTTAATTTTAGTAGTAGCTTGCAATAGTTCTGAGGCATAGTTGTGAGTAATGTTTGGACTTTTGGTGTCAAGAGCTCTTGCCTATTAGTGATAGGTGTCGTATTTTGGGAAATCCGTGTTTATTTTCAAAACCTACAAACCTAGTTGAGAACTCTAGCTACTATATGGATCACTACTCTTCTGAGGAGTCGAATATTAGAGAACACTCACGTACCATGAGTCGAGGATGCGCAAGGATAACCAAACCCCCATACACTCCTCCTCGGGGTACTTGTCTCTTTGTGAACCTCCTCATTAGATTGAGAGTTACCGATAATAAGTGCATGAGTTCTTCGTACTAATGTAAGTAGTGAGAGTTGACACTTCCACCTTCCCATATTTTGCTAGCCTTTCCCGTGCCGTGCATTGCCTTCTTCTCACTCCGAGGGTTGGTGTCCACCTTCGCCGGTACATCCAAACCCTTGGCATGATACGCTCTTTCATCATAAGCCTCCCTTTATCCTTCCTCAAAACAGCCACAATACCTACCTATCAAGGCATTTCCATTAGCCTTTCCGAGTTACATTGCCATGCAACCTCCACCTCTTCATGACTTGATTTTCATGTCATACATGTTCCTGCTACACTGGCAGCGACATACATTGCATACATCATGATAGTTACATCTTCTTTATTCTTTGAGTACCTTGTAAAGTGTGAAAGATCTCCTTTACCTTCTTGTAAAATAGAGTGTTGCCCTTAAGTGAGGAAAAGATCCCAAAGTGGACACATTAAAATATCCCAAAGAGGACAAATGAGAGTTAAATAGAAAGAGCCATTGAGGCCACCAAAAAAATACAAAAAAATAGAAAAAAGAGAAAAAGAAATAAAAAGAGAGAAAGGGGCAACACTACTATCCTTTTGAGAGATCCACACTAGTACTCCCTTATATCCTTGTACTCCATAGAGATGATCATTTTGCATATAGTTTGGAGAGCTTCCTAGCTCGTATATGCATCCGTTGCATGGAAATCCCTACTCCTCACATCATATCTATCATTTGGCATCTCTTGCCTATGATTGTCCTCATTGATGTGAGCCTTTCTCATCCTTTTTGTATTCCTCCTCCACCATATTTCTCTCTTTTCCATCCTAAGTGTCAACTCTCGTGCTTACGCTCATCCATTGCATGAGTGCTCAAAATATCGAAAAGGAGTGGATCAAATTCACTTGTACCTGGCTAGTGGTCTGGGGACGAGTCAAGATAAGATTCCAAAGAGGACCAAGTGTGAAACTTTAGTAGATTGATTTCTCAACAAAAATACTTTTTTCTCGTATTCCCTATCCTCCTTTCTTGCACGCAAACACCATTTGGAGACATTCGAGTCACGGAAAGCAAGAGCTCTTGCACCTTTTGTTCTTTTGTTACTTGTTTCAATGCTAATATAGACTCTTGCCTGTTATGACTTGAATTGAATCTCTGACCTTGATTGCTTTACTTTTCAAAGTTCTTTTATGGTTAATAGCATGTCACCACAAAAATTATGCTTGTTATCATTTACCTACTCGAGGACGAGCAGGAATTAAGCTTGGGGATGTTGATACGTCCAAAACGTATCGATAATTTCTGCTTGCTCCATGCATGTTTTGTGTGATATTGCTATGATCTAGATACACTTTCATACATTTTTGATCATATTTGGACTAACCTATTAACTCAGTGCACCCCAGTGCCAGTTCCTGTTTTCTGCTATTTTTCTATTTCAGTTTTCCCCCATATAAAAAGTGCCAGAAAAATTCGGGGAAATTCAGATAAAAAATCAGCCTGACGGAAGCTTTGAGAAAAGGCCTGGAGGGGCCAGAGGGGGCCCAGGGGGGGGGGCCCAGGCGGCCCCACCCCTGGCCGCGCCAGGGGGGCGCCTGGGGCCCGTGGTCCACCTCTGGCTGCCCCCCTTCGCCTATTTATCCCCCGTCACGGGAAAACTCCAGAACAAGAACCCTATTCCGCGAACTCGCCTCTGTTCCTCCGCCGCCGCGCTTCCAAGATCGGGAGCACCAGAAGACCTCTTCCCGGCACCCTGCCGGAGGGAGGATTGACCTCCGGGAGTCTCCTCTCCACCATGGATGCTCCCCGGATGTCTCGTGAGTAGTTTTCCTTGGACCATGGGTCCATGATCAGTAGCTATGTGATGTTCTCCTCCCCTCTTTGATCTTCATTGTTTAGACCTCGTGAGCTGCCCTACATGATCGAGGCACCTTTGTAATATTTCTGCTATTGCTATGTTGAGTTTGATCGGATCTGATGGATTATGAGATTATGTTCAGATTGTGATAGAGTAATATATTTGGTTTTTATCTCTTATATTTTTGTTCCTAAGTAATTCTTGCATGCTCTCCGTTGCTGTTTATTGCTTTGGCCAAGTAGTAGGTAGTGACTCCAAGTGGGAGCATTGTGCTAGATTGTGGGTTCATGCCTCCCCGATGACATGCTTGAGTGAAATAAACATGAGTCTTGGGGATGTGTTGTTGCCACAAGGGGGAAAACAACGGTGCTTGTAACCGCGGTTACAAGGATTGTTTACTTTACGCAAAGTTCTTTTTAATGCAGTTGTCTGTTGCTTTGAGTTTACACTTTGGGTGGGGCTCGCAACTTAATACCAGCGAGATGTTCTGGATAGATATCTCAAGGCGGATGATTAGTGGTAGATGCAGATGGATTTCGGTCTACTTACTTTGGCGTACTGCCCGTGCTTTTGAACCTCTTCCTTTCTTTTGTAGCATAGTTAGCATTGCGGTGCGTTCATAATCCTGTCAATTGCCTTTCTATAATTTGTTTACCTCGCATAGCATTTTTATCGTCTTTTGGGAGAGAGACATCACTAGCGAACATCACGTATCCCGGTCCATATCCTCATTATTGTTTCCAAGCAATTTACTTTTCTGCATTTACTTTCAAGTTGCTATCATTATCCCCTTGCGTTTTATCATTTGTGAACAACAAGACCAGAGAGATTGACAACCTCTCTGAACTTCGTTGGGAGCAAAGTTATCTGTGTCTGTGTGCAGGTCCGCGTCAGGTGCGCCGCTGACACCTACTTATCATCTCTGCAGTCCTACTGGAGACAAACCTTGGTATCTTTACTGAGGGAAAACTTGCTGCTGTACCGCATCACGCCTTCCACTTGGGGCCTACCAACAAAGGTCGAGAAGCCGTCATCAATGGGGGCATCCCCAAGCTTAGACGCTTGAGTCTTCTTGAATATTTATTGGGGATGCATGGGGGCATCCCCAAGCTTGAGCGTTTGACACTCCCGGATCTTCTTTCATCATCTTCCCTCTCACACTTGAAAAATCCCTTCATACATAACTCATCATAAGCTGATTAGAGAGGTTAGTACCCTTAATAAAATAATTTGTCTCTCCTGGAAATAAAGATTTTCTTGAAGGGCAACTGTTTCTCAAGATTGCCAAATTGGTTTTGCAAAGAAAAAGCTAGTGCAAGTCTTGCAAAAGTAAGGAAAGGCAAAACGTGGCAGAATCTGTGAAAAAACAGACCAGCAGATAGTACATAAACTTTTTCGGGGTACTTCTGCTACTCAAATCAAAAAACTCAGAACAGGCGCTCGAAAGTCATTGTATAGAGCACGCTGTCAAAAAAATTCAGATAAAAAAATGATTCGGTGATATTAGGCGAATATTTCCGTCTAAGGACAGAATCTGTTTTCTGGACAGCATGTCACAACTTTTGAACTTTCTTGCAATCGGAGGCTAAACTTGGCACAAAGCTTGAAAATAAAGATACAATGATGTTTCTACAGTAGTAACAATCATCAATACCACTAAAAACAAAAGTAAAAACATCTTGGGTTGCCTCCCAACAAGTGCTTTCTTTTACGTCTTTAAGCTAGGCAAGAAGCAAAAAGATCAAGTTTTGTCAAGAGAGAGAGAATAGCTAGCCCGTGTGACAGACTCAAAAGGTAACTTAATCTTATTCCAAGGGAAGTGTTATATCCCATTTTTAATAGGGAATTGAAATTTAATATTCCCCTCTTTCATGTTAATAATAGCACTAACGGTGCGAAGAAAAGGATGTCCCAACAAAATTGGACATAAAGGTTCACACTCTATGTCCATAATAGTAAAATCAACGGGGACATAATTGTCATTGACAATGATAAGAACATCGTCAATCTTCCCCAAAGGTTTATTTACGGAAGAATCAACGAGACGAACACCAAAAGGACAAGGATCAAAAGGTTTCAATTCAAACATATCATACATTCTTTTGGGAATAACGGAGGTACTAGCTCCAACATCACATAAAGCATAACAAGAGAAGTTATTCAATTTAATTTTGATCATAGGGTCCCAACCATCTTCTAGCTTCCTAGGTACGGAGGCTTCTACTCTAAGCTTCTCCTCCCTAGCTTTAATGAGAGCATTAGTGATATGCTCCGTGAAGGCAAGATTAAGTGTGCTAGTGTGGGGGTCTCTAGACATTTTGTGTAATAAGCTAATAACTTCTGAAAGGGTGCAACTATCAAAATCTATGTCACTACTATCAAAGGTGGTAGTGGTGTCATCTAGGCTCACTTGTTTGAAAGCTTCTATGTTCATAGGGGTTTCTTTTTCTATGGTTGAGGTAATAGCATCACCATTAATAGCCCAATGGGACTAGGACTGTGTTGGGTGCTAAAATTTTGGGTATCCTCAACAACTTGGATAGTAGCAACAGTGTGGTGTGTAGGAAGGCTCTTAATTATATCCTCTTCCTCTTTTTCTCTAGCCTATCTTTCTTTAAGTTTATCCATTATCCTAATGTTTTCATTAATTTTCAATTGGATAGCATTAATAGGAGTGGCCTTCCTCTCCTCGAGGGGAGATGTTCTAATTTTAAGCATCTCAATATCAAGGGCGAAGTTGTCTACCTTCAAAGAGAGATTATCTAATTTGTCTAATATTTCCTCTACACTCTTGTTGATAGCTTTTTGGGTAGTGATAAATTCTTTAAGCATGCTTTCTAATTCAGAGGTGGGGTTCTTGTTGCTAGGATAATTGTTGTTGTTCCCGTAGTTGTTGGATGGGAATAGTCTAGGATTGCTAGCAAAATTACCCATATAAGCATTATTATTGAAGTTGTTTCTAGAGATAAAGTTCACATCTACTTGTTCTTGAGCAACCAAAGAATTTAAAGGGACATCATGAGGATCAGTAGTAGATTGCTTGGTAAGTAGAGACATAATTAAGTCAACTTTTTCATTTAGGGAGGAAATCTCGTCGACAGAGTTTACCTTCCTACCTGTTGGAGCTCGTTCGGTGTGCCATTGGGCATAATTGGTCATCATCTCATCTAGTAGTTTTGTGGCAGCACCAAGTGTTGTTGACATAAACGTTCCTCCCGCGGCCGAATCTAACAGGTTCCCCGAGGTAAAGTTCAAGCCTGCATAAATTGTCTGGATAACCATCCAAGTAGTCAAACCATGTGTAGGTCATTTCTTAACAAGATATTTCATTCGTTCCCAAGCTTTGGCAACGTGTTCATTATCCAACTGCTTAAAATTCATAATGTTACTCCTGAATTGGATAATTTTAGCAGGTGGGTAGTACTTCCCAATAAAAGCATCCTTGCACTTATCCCAAGAATCTATGCTATTCCTAGGAAATGATTGAAACTAGATTTTAGTTCCTTCCCTCAAAGAGAAAGGGAAAAGCTTAAGCTTAAAAATATCGCCTTCTACTTCTTTATACTTTTTCATATCACAGAGTTCAAAAAAATTATGTAAGTGTAAAGCACCATCATCTCCAACACCGGAGAATTGATCTCTCATAACAAGGTTTAGTAAGGCAGGTTTAATTTCATAAGAGGTAGCTTGAGTAGCAGGTGTAGCAATAGGAGTGCAGATAAAATCATTGTTGTTGTGACTAGTGAAGTCACACAACTTGGTGTTTTCAGTGGAACCCATAGTAGCAGCAGGTGTGACAAACCATTTTTTGTGATTTTCCATAAAGGACACAAAGGTAAAAGCTGAAAGGTAAACTAACAAGACAAAAAAGCAAAGGTAAAATATAGTGTGCAACTCCCCTATCTTGAAGATTGGAGTCCCAGGCAACGACGCTAGAAATTTTCTTAATACGCGAGAGATGATAATGACTTCTTGCCTTCGTTTCCCTTGGTGAAGATACCAAGGTTGAGATCGACCAGTAGGACTCCAAGGTCGACAAGTAGGTGGTAAAGTGAAAAATGGCGTCGTTCACAACTCAGGGTTGCTTACTTTACCTGGACCTGCACACACAACAAGTAACTTTGCTCCCAACGAAGTTCAGAGAGGTTGTCAATCTCTCCGGCCTTGTTGTTTACAAATGATTAACGAAATAGATAATAGAAGTGATAATTTCAACTGGAAAGTAAGAGCAATAAGTAAATTGAGCGTGTAAACAATGATGGAAATATGGACCGGGGTCCCATGATGTTCACTAGTGATGTCTCTCTCCCAAAAGACGATATAACTGTTATGCGAGGTAAACAAATCACAGCTTGGCCATTGACATGATTACGGGCACAAACCAATGCTAACTATGCTACAAAGAAAGGAAGAGGCTCAAAAGCATGGGCCGTACGCCAAAACAAGTAGAGCAAAATCCAACTGCATCTACTACTAATCATCCACCTTGAGATATCTATCCAGAACATCTCGCTGGTATTAAGTTGCGAGCCCCACCCAAAGTGTAAACCCAAAGCAAGAGACAACTGTATTAAAAAGTACTTTGCGTAAAGTAAACAATCCTTGCAACCGCGGTTACAAGCACCGTTGTTTCCCCCCTTGTGGCAACAGCACATCCCGTTGACTCATGTTGCTGACACTCAAGCTAGTCATCGCGAGGCATGAACCCACAATCAAGCATAACATTCCCTCTTGGAGTCACTACCTACTACTTGGCCAAAGAAATAAACAACAACGGAGAAAATGCAATAATTACTCAAGAACAAAAATATAAAAGATAGGAACCAAATACATTACTCAATCACAATCTGAACATAGTCTCATAATCAATCAGATCCCAGCAAACTCAGCATAGCAACAGCAGAAAGAATTACATATGTGCCTTGATCATGTAGGGCAGCTCACAAGGTCTAATCCATGAAGAAAAAAGAGGGGAGGAGAACATCACATAGCTACTGATCATGGACCCATGGTCCAAGGTAGACTACTCACGGATCATCCAGGAAGCATCCATGGTGGAGGAGAAGTTCCCGGAGGTCAATCCTCCCTCCGGCAGGGTGCCGGGAAGAGGTCTGTTGGCGCTCCCGATCTTGGAAGCACGGCGGCGGCGGAACAGAGGCGAGATCGCGAAAAGTGGTTCTGCTTTGGAGGTTTCGGGGCGAGACAAATATATGGGCAAAGGGGGCATCCAGGGGGCCACCAGGGGTCCAGGCGGTCCCCTGGCGCGGCCCCACCCTAGGGCGCGCCGGGAGGGTGCCTAGGGCCCTGGTGGGTCCCCTCCGGCCCCTCTTCGTGACTGGAAGGTTCCCGTACGCTGATTTTTATTGGATTTTTCCAGAATTTTTGGAGCATTTTTAATACGAGGGAAACCTGAAATAAAAAGACAGCAAAAAACAGGAACTGGCATTGGGTTGCACTGATTTAATAGGTTAGTCCCAATATGATCAAAAGTGTATGAAAGTGTAGCAAAAGCATATCAATAGCACACAAAACATGCATGGAGCAAGCAGAAATTATCGATATGTTTGGGACGTATCAGTGCCTAACCGCGTGTGGGATGCTATGGGGTCCGCTCTTCTTACCTACCTAGCTCCCAACATTTCTAGTGGTGGCCCAAGCTGATTTACCATTTGAATACCGTGTGCGTAACTGGTCTGCAGCCAGTGGATTTAAAAAAACCTGGGCCAGTTGGATGGTATATCCTATTGGTCCAACCTATCCGGCTGAGGACCCGGACCTGGGACGGGTGATCCGTCAATCCAATCCTGCGACAGGCGGTAGAGACCAGTTCAAGAGCGCGACCGACCTTTGAAGTGGACGTTGACTCACCGGGGGCCACCCGGATTTGTGCGTTATTATTTGAGGGACCTGTCGTTTCGGATCTCTCGGAACTAAATCATAAAATGGTTGCCTGTGATGGGTAGCAACTGAGAGAGATGGGCGTGCGTGCCGAGCCTTGTAATGGGCAGTTGGTACACCCCTGCAGGGTTAAATCTTTTCGAAAAGCCGTGTCCACGGTTATGGATGACTTGATACCTACTCCTTGTTCATAGATAACATTAACTGACTCATAACTAAAATTTGATCAATGTGTGTGTTCCTTGACTGCTTTGTCTTCGTCGGGATGCGAAGATGAGGACAAGGATAGGATAGGTGTTATGTTTGCGTAAGTAGCTGATAGCAAGACTTGTTGGAGGCGATTCCTCATCGAATGCTTGGTTCTCATCTTACTCTAAATAGATCGTTAGCCACTTATATAATGTAGTGCGGCTGCAACCTCAACCACTACCCCTATCTTACCGTGAGAAGTTAGTTACAAGACTTGTTGATATAGCTCACCCCTTTCTTCTCTCTTTTATGCACATTATGCAACAATCTTGGACTACAGAGGAGCTCGACGACCCTTCTTCTGGACTCCTTCGTAGAGACTGGACGACGACTAGTTATGCGGATCCCGACGGAGAGCCTGGACCCGTGTGGACGTGGGAATGGTGTGTTTTACCTTTGCCACTAGGCATTTGATTGAAGTCTGTACTCAGACATATATGTTCCGTTGATGTATTGTATTAAGGCAGTTGTATCCCGATTGTATGAGATGTTGTATCCTTGTAGCTTTAATGTTGTGATATCATGTTGGAAATCCGGGGCATATGACATTGTCATATGTCGCAGTGGGACCGATATGTGCTTCGTCCCCGGATCTGGATGGAAACATCTAGATCTAGAACAGTACCGCATATCGGGCCTTACAATGTGATACAAATAGCTACTCATAAAGAACATATTGCAACACTCTGTCATGACACCAGCAGCAGCAGAAACCAAATAGGTATGTAATACGGTAAAAAAAACTTCGTAAACATCAACAAAAGTTTCGTATTATCAGTTTTTGCAAAATTAGGAAAATTCCAAGCCGAAGTGGCTCTGGAGAGGAGCTCCTGGTGTCCCAGGCGGCCTGGTGGCGCGGGCCATGCCCTGGTCGCGCCAGGTGGCCGCCTGGACCACCTGGAGTCCGTCTCCGACCCCCCCTTTGGCTCCCTAGTTTCCTTTCGATGCAGAAAGTTTTGCTATATATTTTCCCAGATCATCCCGGATCTGTATCTTGCGATTCCGTGCGTTTTCTTTTCAATCTGTTGTTGCCAGGAAAACTTTCAGCAAAACGTATGTGCCATGGCCTCCCCAAGTTCCCCCAAGGATAAGTTCCTCGCCAACATCATCAAACCTCACCTTGCAGGAGACATCCTCAGGCTCTTTGGGTGGTGGACGGTGTCCTCCACGAAGAAGATTTGAAGGGACCTGTCAAGGATGGGAGCACCAAAGCAAGATTGGAAGAAGTGGAGCAAGAAGTCTTTAAGTACAAGAAGATGATCGAGCGTGGTGTTGAAGCTAACATCGACATCATCGCCTAGCTGAAAGAACAACATGAGAGGGAGATGAAGGGGTGTGGTCAAGCATGGCCGCACTAGAGACCAAGGGGTTTGAGCTTCAAGGGAAGATCTATGATCTGCACAATCAGAATTGTGAGTATGAACTAAGATTCCTGCGTGTGAGCCAAGCTGTTAGCTCCAGGATGCTGGAAACAGAGGAATCATGTCTGGATGGAGGACCTATGCCATGAAAACTCTTTATCAATCATTACATGAAGAACAACAAGAAGAATTGAGATTGAAGTCTTTATGGGCAATGGCATCCCCTTAGCTTGTTCCAAGCTTGGGGGAGTGCCCGGTATATTTATCTTTATCTTTTATCTTTCGTGGTCAAAATTTTAGTGTCTTATCATGTCTAGGGAAGTTATCTTATGAAATAGGTGTTTGCATTGAGGTCTATCACTCCTTTGTGGAGAGTCATGTATCCGTGAGTGTGCAGTTGTCTATGATGGAATATTAATGAGAAGTCGATTGGTTTCCGCTGCACTTGGTATTCTCTTCACGCAATCGACCTTATATGCCGATTCTTATGGGAGTATTGATCTTATATACCAGGTATGGATTTGAAAACTTTATTTAATCTTGGAAAACATAGCATTGGTCATAACAACAAACATGAGATTTTCTAGTATCGAGATAGCCAAAACCTTTATGTTCTTATGCTTGAAGTGTTATGCTGACAAGGAAGACAACCTGATGTTTCATGCCAATTCTTAATGCTAGATATTGTTTTGCATCCAAGTCAACATCATTTGTCTGCTTTCAGAAGCCTTTGCTAGCCAAACCTTGTACTAAGAGGGAATACTGCTTGTGCACCCATACCTTGAAACCTCAACCTTCCAAATAGTCCACCATACCTTTCCTATATGTGGTATTTCACTGCCACTCCTAAAGTATATTACTCATGTGCTATCTTTAAACCTTCAAAATAGTATTACTCCCTGTTTTGTGCATCTGTTTTAGCTCATGAGGAAGTAGTAGATAATTCATGATCTTCTCATACTAGACAAGCTTTATCTGGGGTTTGCATGTCTAATCTGCGAACCCCTAACACGAGGAGTGACTGGCATGAGTGCGCCCAGCTCACAAAAGATAATAGCAACAAACAAAACCTCCTTCACGCTTTGTTCATGAGAAATCAGAAAACTTTGGCAGTGATAAACAAAGGAGACTAAGGGATGTGACTGTCCCCACCTTGGGATCCGTTCCTCGCAACTTGTCCAGTTTGAGAAGTATTGGGATATCTGCCAGCATTCGTTGATGAATTATGCACCTCCCAAAAGCTTATTTTATGATCTTACTGATTTCAAACCACTAAAAGCTCTAGCACATGAGTTTTCCCTACTTCCCTCTGCGAAGGGTCAAGCCTTTACTTTTATGTTGAGTCAGTAAACCTACTTTCTTCTATCCCATAAAAGAGCAGACACCTTATGTTGACAAATATGCATGCATTTATATTGTCTCGTTGAGAATTGTCATATTACATCTTTGTTGACATTATCATTAAGATAAATAAGTTGTTTGGCGAGCTTTGGTACATCAAACATCTTCCTTTCTGTTAGGATTTTCACTTCTTGACTAATAACATATTCTTTCAAAAGCTTCAAATGATCTCATCAAAATATAAGAGGAAGAGCAAAAGTTAAAAGTTATTAGTTGTTCTTTGATCAATAACATGTTTGCCATGGTTTAATGAGTTTCCTTAGTCCTACTTTTGATTATAATTGATATTACTCTTTCATAAGGGCCATATGAGTTGAGATTGCTGTTGAGGATGCTTGAGTTTAGTAGAGAAATTATGATGCTTCTTGTCCATATTCTTATTTATCGACACTTCACTCTCTAAACTTGTGGACAAGTTTACCGAGCTGATACGTCCCAACCGTATCTATAATTTCTGCTTGCTCCATTCATGTTTTGTGTGATATTGCTATGATCTAGATACACTTTCATACACTTTTGATCATATTTGGACTAACTTATTAACTCAGTGCACCACAGTGCCAGTTCCTGTTTTCTGCTATTTTTCTATTTCAGGTTTTCCCCATATTAAAAGTGCTCCAAAAATTTGGGAAAAACCAGATAAAAAATCAGCGCAATGGAAGCTTCTGGAAGAACCTGGGTGGGGCCAGAGGGCCACCACCAGGGACCCAGGTGGCCACCTGGCGCGGCCTAGGGTCTAACCGCGCCGGGGGGGGCGCCTGGACCCCTGGTGGCCCCTTGGCTGACCCATTCGCCTATATATATTCTCCGTGACGCAAAACCTCGGAAGACATAACCCTTTTTCGCGATCTCGCCTCTGTTTTTCCGCCGCCGCGCTTCCAAGATCGGGAGCGCCAGCAGACCTCTTCCCGGCACCCTTCCGGAGGGAGGATTGAACTTCGGGAGCCTCTCCTCCACCATGGATGCTTCCCGGATGATCCGTGAGTAGTTTACCTTGGACCATGGGTCCGTGATTAGTAGCTATGTGATGTTCTCCTCCCCTCTTTGTTCTTCATGGATTAGACCTCGTGAGATGCCCTAAATGATCAAGGCACATATGTAATTTTCTGTTGTTGCTATGCTGAGTTTGCTGGGATCTGATGGATTATGAGACTATGTTCAGTTTGTGATTGAGTAATATAATTGATTCCATATTTTATACTCCCTCCGTTCCTTGAAGTAAGGTGTATAGTTTTCACGCACGAAAATTAACGCAGGGGTTTGAAGAGCATATTTGGCTGTGGTTGGACTAAAAAGCCCCTAGAAGGATTCATGGGAGTAGATGAAAAAAGGAAGGTGAGAAAATCCCTCATTCCAGATCAGTTATTGAGCCTAATTAATCTCCTTCCAAAAAAACTTGCCAATTTCTCACAGTTTTCATTCATAGCCAGTGCATGCAGCACTCCAAGTCATATGAATACAAGGCAATAAATCTGCAGGATTGAAGCTGTTAGCCCATGATCATTCCTTTCCTTTTCTTCAGCTCACGTTTGGCAACTAATTAAAATAAAAAAAAACATATGGTGGAGGGGTAGTATTGGAAACAAACTCCCTCACACCCTATATTATGAAAGTTATTTTAAAAAACTATACACCTTACATCAAGGAATGGAGGGAGTATTTATGTTCTTGAGTAATTCTTGCATGTTCTCTGTTGCTGTTTATTGCTTTGGCCAAGTAGTAGGTAGTGACTACAAAAGGGAACGTTATGCTCGATTGTGGGTTCAAGCCCCCTGATGACTAGCTTGATTGACAGAAACATGAGTCTAGGGGATGTGTTGTTGCCACAAGGGGGACAACAACGGTGCTTGTAACCGCAGTTGCAAGGATTGTTTACTTTACGCAAAGTTCTTTTAATGCAGTTGTCTGTTGCTTTGGGTTTACACTTTGGGTGGAACTCACAACTTAATACCAGCGAGGTGTTCTGGATAGGCATCTCAAGGTGGATGATTAGTAGTAGGTGCAGTTGGATTTCGGTCTACTTATTTTGGCGTACCGCCCATGCTTTTGAGCCTCGTCCTTTCTTTGTAGCATAGTTAGCATTGCGGTGCGTTTTTAATCCTGTCAATTGCCCAGTTGTGATTTGTTTACCTGCATAGAAGTTTTATCGTATTTTGGGAGAGAGACATCACTAGTGACCATCACGGAACCCCGGTCCATATTATCATCACTGTTTACACGCTTATTTATTTTCCTGCTTTTACTTTCTAGCTTCTATCACCATGATCATTATCCTTTGCGTTTGGTCCTTTGTAAACAACAAGGCCGGAGAGATTGACAACCTCTCTAAACTTTGTTGCGAGAAAACTTATTTGTATTTGTGTGCAGGTCCAGGTAAAGTAAACAACCCAGAGGTTGTGAACGGCGCCACTGTTCACTTCACCACCTTCTTCTCACTTCCGGAGTCCTACATGTGACTAACCCTATCCTCTACATAGGGAAAATTTGCTGCTATCCTACATCTCACCTTCCACTTGGGTAACCAACGAAGGGCGAGAAGCCATTATCACTTCCACGCCATCACGTGCTCAGTATTCTCTTGGGGACAAACGAGGTCTAAGCTTGGGGGAGTTGATACAACCAAAATGCATCACTATTTTGTATCATAATTTAGCTCTATTCATTGATATATTTGATATTATGATGATGTTTGTATAGTGTTTTGGCTTGTTTTACACAGTTTACAACTTTCTGGTGCCGAAACAGCAGACGCAGGAATCGGCGGGGAAAAGTGCACATAGAGTGGGCATATCAACACATCTCAAAATGCCCTGAAACTTTCGGGGAAGGATTTTCTAAAGAAATAACGAAGACACGCAAAAGTGGAGCCGGAGGGGGCCACCAGGCTCCCAGGCGCCCTGGTGGCGCGACCACCCCCTTGGCCGCGCTAGGTGGCCGCTTGGGACGGGGTCCCACCCCCGGGGATCTGCTTCGGCAAATATATCCCTTGTGAACTAAAAACCCGAGAACATAAGTTGGATCGGGAGTTCCGCCGCTGCTCCATGGTGGAAAACCTATAGAGAAGAAAAGATCTTTCTGGCGCGCAAATTCCGCTGGGGAGAACTCCTCCCAGAGGGGGAGATCGTCCTCATCTTCATCACCATCATCACGAGCATCATCGAGATCATCATCGCCATCATACTCATCACCAGCACCATCTCCATCTTCATCCCATCTCACTTTACCATTGCAATTCGTGTTGTACCTTGCACTATTCATCCCCTCTACTCTATCGGTGTTGATTACTCTTTTGTGGTGAATGCTATTGAGTTTTGTTGGAGAATTATTGTTATGACCAGGTTGTTCATCATATATTTATTACCTCTGATCATGATCTATTTTATGTCTTGTGTGTAGTTCCTTTAGTTTTGAGGACATGGGAGAAGTATAGTTGTTAGTAGTAATATGATTTTGAAGTAATATGTGTTGATTGATATTTAAGTTGTGGTGTTATTCTTCTAGTGGTGTTATGTGAATGTCGACTACATAACACTTCGCCTTTTAAGGACCTAGGGGAATACATTGTGTATAAAGGATGCTTATGGTGGGTTGCCGGAGTGACAGAAACTTGAACCACAGTTCACATACTTTTGCACGATGGCGTGTTGGATCCTAAAGTTTATTTCTATGGTTAGGCTTTGCCTTAATTTCTCTCTTGTATTTGCGGATGCTTGCAAGGGGTTTAATCATAAGAGTGTATTCGTCTTAGCCTAGACGGTGCACTAGCATAGGTCCACCCACACAACACTTATCAACACCAAACATAGTACTAGATGGAATATGGCGAAAGCACTTGACTACCTCTCCCGTAAGTTTAATCCTTCGGCTTATCCTTTGTTTAAAGGGATTGGGCCACTTGCCGCAGCTCAGCACAATTTACTTTCCTTGATTTTATTTTCTTGTTGCTTATACCAGAAAACCCATAAAAAGTTACATTTTAGTTCTTGCAGTTATTCCTTTCTCAATATCACTTGTCAGTACCTTCTGCTCCTCGTTGGGTTCGACACTCCTACTTATCAAAAAGGCTACAATAGATCCACTACACTTGTGGGTGATCATCACCTTCCTCCCCTTGCTTGCTTGTCCTCTTCATGAGCATCTTCTTAGGCAAAGCCCTGCTTAGAGTTTTCTCCACTACCATCACCACTATGTCGTAGTGCTGCTAGAGTTCCCGAGGACCCACTACTTCCGCTGCCCAACTGGAGCAAGGGACGGAGGTCGTCGTCGATACGTACGTGTGACCGAGTACGGAAGCGCTACCCTTTGCAACGCTCTTCTTCACGATCTTGAGATCAGCAAGTGATCGTATACATCGCCCACGAGAATTGTTCTCATTAACGCTTTTTGGTCTTCAAGATGAGTACTTCCGAAACCATTACAAGTTATCTCCTAGATATGATCTTAGCAGTTTTTGGTTGGAACCATAGGAATTTTTTTGTTTTCCATGCAACGTTTCCCTTCTGTGGTATCATGAGCCTTGTTTATGTGTAGATGCTTTGTACGGTTAGAACGCATATGGATGTGGGAGTTGATGATCATGTCATTGCATATTTTTGTGTATTTTGGATCATGGTGGCATAGTGGGATTGAAGCGGTCCGTACTAACCATACATGTCCGCGCACATGAGACATGTTCCACGCTTGACATGCAACTTTTTTTGCATAAGTGGCTAGCGGGTGTCTGTTTCTTCCACTATAGTCATGATCTAATCTACAACGGTTTGCCAATAATATGGTCATCACCATTGTGGTTTTTTATTCGTAGGTAAGAACGGTTCTGTCCTATAAAGCCCAAAACCGCGTAAAATATGCAAAGATAAATTAGAGACGTCTAACTTGTTTTTGCAGGGCATGTGATGTGATATGGTCAATGTTACAAATTTGATGTATGAGATGATCCTTTTGTTGGGATTCGATGAATTAAATCAAATACAAATGCTTTTAATCTCGTGACTAGCAAGATAGGGGGCTTTACAACCCTCCTGCCATTTGTTGGGAGCGAAGTGAGTCTGTTTCTTGTGTGCATGCAGTGATTGACCTGATGAGACTGGGACCTCCTTCTGGTTTCGATGACCTCGGTTCTCATTGAGGGAAGACTTACTACTTGCAACTTCACCCTACCACTCAGGGGTTCCTAACTGGACAATCGTTATGCATGACTTTATTTGATAGTCCCTCATCGTCCATTAGAAGGTTGAAACATGATGGAATGTAGAACCATCAAGTGGTTTCTCTGGCAGTTAGGAAGCTATCACGTGGAGTATTGTGACGGTCACATGCTAATGCTATTAGAGGATATCTGATCCAAAATATGCACCTGATAGCTTAACGAAAACCTATTATGGCGACTGCCACGTGTCAAAGCTTTGACGAAAAACTTTCGTGATGCGACATTGACTATCTTGGAAGAGTGTGTGCACTTCTATGATGAAACTATAATTTTTTGTCATGAAACACATCTACGACAATAATTATTCTATCATTAAAATATCATGGATGTTCATGCATGAGAAAACACTACCTACTATTACAAACACGAATCATCACATATGTTTCTTTTTCGGTAGTGATATCTAGATAACCTACTTTTAATGTTGATCATTAAATTGTAAAAGAAGCTAAAAGTAGTTAGTCACCTATTCACACTGATACGTCCCAAACGTATCTATAATTTCTGCTTGCTCCATGCATGTTTTTTGTGATATTGCTATGTTTTATATACACCTTCATACACTTTTGATCATATTTGGACTAACCTATTAACTCAGTGCACCCCAGTGCCAGTTCCTGTTTTCTGCTATTTTTCTATTTCATTTTTGCCCCGTATTAAAAATGCTCCAAAAATTCCGGGAAAATACAATAAAAAATCAGCGCTTCAGAAGCTTCGGGAATCACCGAGGAGAGGCCAGAGGGGACCCACCAAGGCCCCAGGCGCCCTCCCGACGCGGCCAGGAGTGGGGCCGCGCAAGGGGGCGCCTGGAACCCTGGTGCCCCCGGCTGCCCCCCTTCGCCTATATTTATCTCCCGTTGCGGAAACCCTGAAGACATAACCCTTTTTCGTGGTCTCGCCTCTATTCCGCCGCCGCCGCGCTTCCAAGACCGGGAGCGGCAGCAGACCTCTTCCCGGCACCCTGCCGGAGGGAGGATTGACCTCTGGGAGCTTCTTGATACGTCCCAAACGTATCTATAATTTCTGCTTGCTCCATGCATGTTTTGTGTGATATTGCTATGATCTAGATACACTTTCATACACTTTTGATCATATTTGGACTAACTTATTAACTCAGTGCACCACAGTGCCAGTTCCCGTTTTCTGTTGTTTTTCTATTTCAGGTTTCCCCCATATTTAAAGTGCTCCGAGAATTCGGGAAAAATCGGATAGAAAATCAGCATGAAGGAACCTTCCGGAATCACCTGGGTGGGGCCAGAGGACCACCACCAGGGGCCCAGGCGCCCTGGTGGCGCGGCCTAGGGCCTGGCCACGCCAAGTGGCCGCCTAGGCACCTGGTGCCCCCCTGGCTGCCCCCCTGGCCTATTTATTCTCGGTGACGGGATTCTTCCAAAGACAGAACCCTTTTTCGTGATCTCGCCTCTGTTCCACCGCCGCCGCGCTTCCAAGATCGGGAGCGCTAGCAGACCTCTTCCCGACACCCTGCCGGAGGGAGGATTGACCTCCGGGAGCTTCTCCTCCACCATGGACGCTTACCGGATGATCCGTGAGTAGTCTACCTTGGACCATGGGTCCGTGATCAGTAGCTATGTGATGTTCTCCTCCCCTCTTTGTTCCTCATGGATTAGACCTCGTGAGTTGCCTTACATGATCGAGGCACATATGTAATTTTTTGTTGCTGCTATTGTGAGTTTTCTGGGCTCTGATGGATTGTGAGACTATGTTCAGTTTCTGATTGAGGAATATATTTGGTTCTTATCTTTTATATTCATGTTCTTAAGTAATTCTTGCATGTTCTCCGTTGCTGTTTATTGCTTTTGCCAAGTAGTAGGTAGTGACTCCAAGAGGGAACGTTATGCTCGATTGTGGGTTCATGCCCCCTGATGACTAGCTTGAGTGACAAAAACATGAGTCTAGGGGATGTGTTGTTTCCACAAGGGGAAAACAATGGTGCTTGTAACCGCGGTTGCAAGGAATATTTACTTCACACAAGGTTCTTTTAATGCAGTTGTATTTTGCTTTGGGTTTACACTTTGGGTAGAACTCGCAACTTAATACCAGCGAGATGATTAGTAGTAGATGCAGTTGGATTTCGGTCTACTTATTTTGGCGTACCACCCGTGCTTTTGAGCCTCGTCCTTCTTTGTAGCATAGTTAGCATTGCGGTGCGTTTTTAATCCTGTCAATTGCCAAGCTGTGATTTGTATACCTCGCATAGCAGTTTTATCGTCTTTTGGGAGAGAGACATCACTAGTGAACATCACGGGACCCCGGTCCATATTCTCATCACTGTTTTCACGCTCATTTATTTCCTTCTTTTACTTTCTAGTTGCTATCATTATCCCTTGTGTTTGATCCTTTATAAACAACAAGACCGGAGAGATTGACAACCTCTCTGAACTTTGTTGGGAGCAAAGTTATTTGTATATGTGTGCAGGTCCACGTCAATTGCGCCGTTGACACCTTCTTGCCGCTATCGGAATCCTACCGGAGACATAAACCTTGGTATCTTCACTGAGGGAAATTTGCTACTATCCTACATCTCACCTTCCACTTGGTGTAACCAACGAAGGGAGAGAAGCCATTATCACTTCCACGCCATCAAGCAAATTTCTGGCGGCGTTGCCGGGGATTCCGAGTGCCAAGATAGGGGAGTTGCACACTATCCTTTACCTTTGGTTTTTAGTCTTGTTAGTTTATCTTTCAGTTTTCATCTTTGTGCCCTTTATCAAAAATCACAAGAAAAAATATTTACCTTGCTTTTAGTAGTCCTTCTTGTTTAGATGAACATGCATGTTAGGACTTGGTGCTTTAAGGGAATCAGAAGTTCTAGATTTCCGTCAAAGGGATGGAGAAAGTATGAAGAGCATGGGACAAAATTTCTGAGGCACATAAGAGAATTATGCCTTGGATACCTATAAAAATTGTGCTTAGAATTTTTACCATGGTCTTTTTAAGTGGTGTAAACACTCTCTTGATATTATAGCTGAAGGAGACTTTTTAGAGTGTGATGAAGCTAGAGCTCTATATATTTTTCATGGTCTATCTAGTTATTTTTTTATGATCGTAGAATTGACACTGTTGTAGATAGACTTCCCACTATTGAAAATAGGATATATGCTCTAGACTTGAGAAAGGTAGAGGAACTTCAGTCCAACAACAAAGGCATGTTGGAGATAGATGATGATTGGGAGCCTTTTATTAGGATTAGCATCTCTAACCAAGACTTCCTTTCTTTTTGTGATATTGGATCCATGGTCTCTACTATGCCAAAAATAGTTTATGATTCTTTGAAGCTAGACATGGATAAATTGTCATCTTATCATGAACATGCTAATGGAGATATTTTAGAGTTTAAAGGAAAAGTAAAAGAATTCCAAGTCGCATTCCTTAATAGGATTGCAACGATAGATTTCTTTGTCATGGAGC
The DNA here is from genome assembly GCA_950022295.1 of Bromus sterilis. Lineage (NCBI taxonomy): Eukaryota > Viridiplantae > Streptophyta > Magnoliopsida > Poales > Poaceae > Bromus > Bromus sterilis. The sequence goes on along the minus strand of OX465596.1, from coordinate 318,128,458 downwards.
CAAACCAAAGTAACATCGTGCTTGGAAGGGACTTCCTCCGAGCTATGAAAGGCTTCATTGCTATTGGAAAGGGGCACATACGCTTACGTGGTAAAGCGAAAGGTAAGTATTTCTTCCCTAGGAAAAAGAAGAATGAGCTTGTTGAAAATCAATTTGAAGGTTTTTATGACTTCGATGACCTCGGGGACCTTTGATTCTTCTTTTTCTTCATGCCTAGCTTAAAGGCGTAAAAGAAAGCGCTTGTTGGGAGGCATCCCAAGATGTTTTTACTTCTGTTTTTAGTGGTCTTTATGATTGTTACTACTATAGCAACATCATTGTATCTTTATTTTCAAGCTTTGTGCCAAGTTCTAGCCTCTTATGATAAGGGAAGCAAAAGTTGTGACATGCTGTCCGGAAAACAGATTATGTCTGCTTGACGGAAAAAATCGAAACAAATCATCAGTTCATCTTTTTGAGCTGAATTTTTTTACACAGCATGATCTATACAATTGTGGAATTTTCATATGTTCTGAGTTTTTTATTTGAGTTGCAGAAGTACCCTGAAAAAACTATTTTCTACCTGCTGTTCTGTTTTTCACAAATTCCGCCACGTTTTGCCTCTCCTAACTTTTGCAAACCTAAAGCTTGCGTTTTCTTTGCAAAACTTTTTGGCAACCTTGAGAAACAGTATCACTTCAAGAATATATTAATTTCCAGTGGGGAAAAATATTTTATTAAGGGTACTAACCTCTCTTATCAGCTTATGATGAGTTATGTATGAAGGGAGTTTTCAAGTGTGCGAGGGAAAATGAGGAAAGAAGATCTGGGACTGTCAAACGCTCAAGCTTGGGGATGCCCCATGCATCCCCAATAAATATTCAAGGATACTCAAGCGTCTAAGCTTGGGGATGCACGGGGGCATCCCCTTATCCATCAACAATCATCAGTTCGTCCTCCGTCTCACTATATTTTTATCACTTCATGCGTTATGTACTACGCTTGGAGCGTCTCGCTCTTAGGTTTCCTTTTTAGTTTTCTTTAGCTTTGCTTGCTGTTCGTATCAAGTTACTCCCCATTTTACTTTGTGTGGGAGAGAATTACGCTCCACTTCAAACTAGAACACATCATAGGATTTTTCATGCCTAACTTTCTTCTGTTGTGTGTTCTTTATCTTTTCGTAGCTACTGCCATGTTTAGTTTTAGTTTTAATGTTTGTCTTTAGCAAGAGATTTAGATTTTGTTTAGGTTAGTTGCTGGAACTCTCTTTAGTTTTCATGTTTATCTTGTTAAGAGAGTTGGTTGTTGCACTGAGTTGTGTCTTGTCTTGGAAGTAGGTAATTGAGGTTGCTATTCAATTGTAGTAGTAACTTGCAATGGTTTTGAGGTATTGATGTGAGTAATGTTTGAACTTTAGGTGTCAAGAGATCTAGCCTATTAGTGATAGGTGTCATATTTTGGGCAATCCGTGCTTATTTTCAAAACCTACAAAAACTTGTTGAGAACTCTAGCTCCTAGATGGATCACTAATATTTTGAGAGATCGGATATTAGAGTACACTCACGTACCATGAGTCGAGGATGCACAAGGATAACCAAACCCCCATACACTCCTCCTCGGGGTACTTGTCTCTTTATGAACCTCCTTATTAGATTGAGAGTTACCGATAATAAGTTCATGAGTTCTTCGGAGTAATGTAAGTATTGAAAGTTGACACTTCCACCTCCTCATATTTTCTAGCCTCTTCGGTACCGCGCATTGCCCTCTTCTCACTCCGAGAGTTGGCGTCCACCTCCCCGGTGCATCCAAACCCTTGGCATGATACGCTCTGTCATCATAAACCTCCTTATATCTTTCCTCAAAACAACCACCATACCTACCTATCAAGGCATTTCCATAGCCTTTCCGGGATATATTTCCATGCAACATCCACCTTCCCATGACTTGATCTTCATGTCATACATGTTCCTGCTACACTGGCAGAGGCATACATTTGCATACATCATGATAGCTAAATCTTCTTTATGATGAGTACCCTATAAAGTGTGAAGATCTTCTATACCTTCTTGTAAACTAGAGTGTTGCCCTTAAGTGAGGAAAATATCCCAACATGGACAAAATAAAAGATCCCAAAGAGGAAAAATGAGAGTTAAATAGAAAGAGCCATTGAGGCCACCAAAAAAATAAAAACAAAGAGAAAAATAAATAAAAAGAGAGAAAGGGGAAAAACTAATATTCCTTTTGAAAGATCCACACTCGTACTCCCTCTTTTACCTTGTGCTCCATAGAGATGATCACTATGCATATAGCTATGTGGGGACCTTCACACTTTAGAACTTGGCTTTCATATTCGAAGGATGAGCCTCCTGAAACGAGCTCTAGGTCTTCATGAGCGAGCAAGTTGGATGCACCCCCACTAGTTCCATTGGAGAGCTTTTCTTAGCTCATATATGCATCCGTTGCATGGCAATCCCTACTACTCACATCATATCTATCATTTGGCCTTCCCGTCTATGATTGTCCTAATTGATGTGAGCCTTTTGTAAGGCCCGATATGCGGTACTGTTCCAGATCTAGATGTTTCCATCCAGATCCGGGGACGAAGCACATATCGGTCCCACCGCGACATATGACAAGGTCATACGCCCTGGATTTCCAACATGATATCACAACATTACAGATACAAGGATACAACATCTCATACAATCGGCATACAACTGCCTCAAATACAATACAACAGCGGAAGATACACGTCTGGGTACATACTACAAGCAAATGCCTAGTGGCAAAGAGAAAAACATCGATCCCCATAACCACACGGGTCCAGGCCCTCCGTCGGGATCCGCCTAACTAGTCGTCGTCGAGTCTCCACGTGAAACGTCGATCACCATACCTGTTGTCGATCAAGAACCTTGAAAAGAGTTTGGGGGTAGTATCATGAGTACAGAAGTACTCAGCATCCAACTGTAGTGGTCAACTGACCCAGCAAGGACTTCATCACTCGTCATTCTAGGACAACTAGCAGTTTACGGTAAGGAAGGGGTAAGTGGTGAGGTTGCTGCCGCACTAGCATTTATGAAGTGGCTAACGATCTAGAGAGTAAGGTAAGATGCCAAGCATTCGATGAGGAATCGCCTCCAACAAGTCTGCTATCCACCTACATACGCAAACATAACACCTATCCTATCCCTGTCCTCCACTTCGCATCCCGACGAAGAAGAAGCAGTCAAGGCACACACACGTTGATCAAGTTATATTAAGATTATCTCAGTTGTTGTTGTCTATGAACAAGGAGCAGGTCTCAAGTCGTCCATAACCGTGGACACGGCTTCTCGAAAAGATTTAACCCTGCAGGGGTGTACCAACTGCCCATTACAAGGCTCCGCACGCACGTCCATCTCTCTCAGTTGCTACCCATCACAGGCAACCATTTTATGATTTAGTTCCAAGAGATCCGAAACGACAGGTCCCTCTAACTAACAACGAACAAATCCGGGTGGCCCCCGGTGAGTCGACACCCAACTCAAAAGCCGGTCGCGCTCTCGAATCGGTCTCTACCGTCTGTCTCGGGTTTGGATAGCCGGTTAATCACACATGGGAAACCGGGTCCTCAGCCGAACAAGGTGGGCCAGCAAGGGAACTATGTCCTCACTGGTCCAGGTTGGTTTGAAAACTACTGGCAGCTGACCAGCACACACACGGTTTCAAATGGTAAATCAGCTTGGGCCACCACTAGAAATGTTTGAAGCTAGGTAGGTAAGAAAAGGGGACCCCATCAAATCCCACACGCGGTTAGGCACGCTCAGTCTTAAAACCAATACCCGGAACTCGGGTCCTAGGTGACTCGAATGGAACAAAGCGTCGGGGCGGGATAGCCTAGACCTTCCATCCTTCGTCGAATATAGTCAACATTATAATAATCATATCATCAACAACAATATAATAATGTGATATCCCGAACCAAGGAGTAACAGGGTAACATCGTAGCATCCTAAGCATGCATACTAAGCAGGGGCTGAGCAACGAGCAATAGTAACATAGCAGTACAAGGTTTGCTGGGAGGGGACATGGCTGTATCGGTTTGAAAGAGGCTGTAAACATGTGGTAGGATCAAACATCGAAGCTAACCTAGACTAGCATGCAAACCGCTTGTTGAAATAGAATGGATCATAAGTAATGTATAGTCCTTGCCTGTTGATAAGTCGGGTTCCGAAGGTGTAGTTGATCGCAAGCTTGCATCGTCTCCGAGAGGTACCCGCGGAAGCACACAAGACGATAAACACTGGAAAGCAATCAACGAGCAAGCACTCTATTACTACGAGGCAAACACGAGCAAGCATCAACAATAAGGCAACACGAGACATCGCACCTATCGTCGAGAGCGGTTACTAACAGGTTAAGTGGAGTACTCGTCACACACGACGATACCGCACATTTGGAAAGGTTCAAGTTGTTTAGCTACAGGTGATCAACCAACGGTTATTAACATGGCAACTCAAGCAAGCATGGCATAGCACACAAACATGTCAAGAGGTAAAGCACAAAGTAAACTATCTATGCTAGTCAATTTAAGTGAGGCACAACCTAAACATGGCATAACACTAAGTGCCGCACGATGATTAAAACATTTGGTACTGTTCTGTCCTAAACCATATTTTAGGTTGGTTAACAACAGCAAGCATTATCATAAACACAAAGTACACGAAAAACTAATCAAGTTACATATAAAGAACACCCCAAACGGAGTTACGGTTATAAAGATACAAGCAAAGCAAGTTACAGGCACAATCTGCCAACATCAGGAAGCACAATTTAGATCAATGCATAAACAGGATAATCAATGCAAACATGCTCACAAATGATATGGAACTAAAGTAGACATGACAGGGAAGGCATGGCAAAAAGAATCATGCAAATATGCATCATAGATCAAAAGATATTAAGCATGCAATATGGCATCGGAACTTTACAAACTTAGAGAAAAACAGAGGTGGCTGTCAAAAACAGCGGGATAGCAACTTTGGAGCTCAATAACTATATGAAAATCAAGAATATCATGGCAATACAATACATATAATGGAAGTAGACATGATGCTTAACAATATGCAATTGGAATCACTCAATTCCGATAAACGGTCGCGACACACTCGTCGACCGAAGTTGCAACAAAATATAAACAGAAGCACACTAACAGCAGGGTAGCTACTTTGGAGCAAGATACAATCATGATGCAGCAAGAAATTATGGCATGTTAATGCATGGAACTGAAGTAGAAACAATGCTTAACGCAACGCAAAAGGAATCACTCAATTCTGACGCACGGTTGCGAAGCAACCGTCGCCCGAAGTTTCAACAAATTAACAGTTTCAGCAAGTTTAACAGCAGCAGTTGCAATTAACGATCTGATGCCCTGTTTAGCACACAATTACACAATCAAGATGACCTCAAATGAAAATTCTCACAAAATATGAATTGAAGTACACGCAATTCTAAGAAACTTTCGTTTTGGGGGCACGTTCATCGGAGCTACAGATTACTCGCAAATTACGGCGCAAAAATGAAACAGCAGTAAAAATACAACACTTAGCAGAAAATGGGAAAAAAGAAAAATCACAGGGGAAAGAAAAAAAAAGGGGCACGGGCCTCACCCATCGGGCCGGCCCAAATCGCAGAGGAGGCGGCCTGGGAGGCCGGCTCGGTTTGGGGCTGGTGGGCCGCGGCCCACTTGGAGGATGCCTGCCCGATCCCGATCGGATCGGGGCCGTGGTGGCAGCTCACGGCGCCGGCGGCGGGCGGCCGGTGGCTCTCCGGCGAGACCGCAGCAGTGGAGGGCGCGAGGGAGGCGAGGACGGTCATGGGGAGGCGTGCGGCTGCGGATCTGGTGGCCGGGGCTGCGCCGGCGCGAGCGGCGACTCGCCTGACGAGCTCGGGCTCGCGCTGTCCATGGCGTGCGGCGGCCGGCGGCTTCCTGTGAGGGAGAGAGGGGAGGCGGTGAGTAGAGGAAGAGGAGGAAAGGGAGGAGGAAGGGAGGAGAGGTGGTGGCCGGCTTGGACTTGGGGCGCGGCGGGGCTGGCGGTCGCCGGCGGCCTGCTCGGGTTCCACGTCTGGAGGCGGCTCGGGGGAGAGGAGAGAGGAGGTGGTTGGTGAGGAGCGATCTGGGCCGTCGGATCTCCGGATCTGACGGTCCAGATCAGAGGACGGCTAGGGTTGCGAAAATTTGGGGCTATTGGGAAAATTTGGGGCAAAAATAAGGGGGTGGCTGCAATTTTGTGGCTAGGGAAACCCTAGAAATGGGTGGGAGTGTGGTGGTCTTTATATTTCCCAGGTGGCTGGCAGTTTGCAAAAACATCCCCGGTTTTTCTCTCGCGCGCGGTGCTCACGTTTCTGACCGCCGGGGGTCCGCAGGACCTCCGATTCGGGTAAAACTTCGAACTGCGCGATCAGCGCGTCGAGCCGGAGGCGTTCACCTAGCGCTGGAACCGTTCCGAGAACACTTTCCGGCACGCTATAAAAACAACCCGTTTAATTATTAAACGAGGTTTTTGTTCCGTTGGCTACGACTGGTCTCGTGTGGTTTTCACGACGGTGATCGGGGTGAAACCCGGTGTCGCAAAGGTCGAGTGTCAGGGTGGGAAGGTTCGGTCTCCGTCCGGTACGAGATAAGAGGGGGAAAAATAATCGCCGATCGATAAATCGGGGATGCAAACACCGCAAACAAATCAGACAATCAAACAATTCACACCGAAAACAAAAATTTTAATTTTTGTGAAAACTGGGTTGTTACACCTTTCACACCTTTTTTGTCTTCCTCCTCCTCCACCATATCTCTCTCTTTGCCATCCTAAGTGTCAACTCTCGTGCTTACACTCATCCATTGCATGAGTGCTCCAAATATCGAAAGGGAGTGGACCAAATTGACTTGTACCTGGCTTGTGGTTTGGGGATGAGTCAAGATAAGATTCCAAAGAAGACATAGTGTGAAACTTTAGTAGATTGAGTTCTCAACAATTATATTTTTTTATCTCATATTCCCATCTCCCCCTTCTTGCACGCAAACACCATCTGGAGACATTCGAGTCACGGACAGCAAGAGCTCTTGCACCTAAATGTTCTTATGTTGCTTGTTTCAATGATAATATAGACTCTTGCCTGTTATGACTTGAATTGAATTACATATCTTGATTGCTTTACTTTCAAAGTTCCAATGTGGTTGCTAGCATGTCACCACATAAATTATGCTTGTTATCATTTACCTACTCGAGGACGAGCAGAAATTAAGCTTGGGGATGTTGATACGTCCCAAACGTATCTATAATTTCTGCTTGCTCCATTCATGTTTTGTGTGATATTTCTATGATCTAGATACACTTTCATACACTTTTGATCATATTTGGACTAACTTATTAACTCAATGCACCACAATGCAAGTTCCTGTTTTCTGCTGTTTTTCTATTTCAGGTTTTCCCCATATTAAAAGTGCTCCAAAATTTGGGGAAAATCAGATAAAAAATCAGCATGAAGGAACCTTCCGGAATCACCTGGGTGGGGCCAGAGGGCCACCACCAGGGGCCCAGGTGCTCTGGTGGCGCGGCCTAGGGCCTGGCCGCCCCAGGTGGCTGCCTGGGCACCTGTTGGCCCCCTGGCTGCCCCCCTTCGCCTATTTATTCTCCGTGACGGGATTCTTCCGATGACAGAACCCTTTTTCGCGATCTCGCCTCTGTTCCGCCGCCGCGCTTCCAAGACCGGGAGCGCCAGCAGACCTCTTCCCGGCACCCTGTCGGAGGGAGGATTGACCTCCGGGAGCTTCTCCTCCACCATGGACGCTTTCCGGATGATCTATGAGTAGTCTACCATGGACCATGGGTCCGTGATCAGTATCTATGTGATGTTCTCCTCCCCTCTTTGTTCTTCATGGATTAGACCTCGTGAGCTTCCTTACATGATCGAGGCACATATGTAATTTTCTGCTGTTGCTATGCTGAGTTTGCTGGGATCTGATGGATTATGAGACTATATGAGTAATATATTTGGTTCTTATCTTTTATATTTATGTTCTTAAGTAATTCTTGCATGTTCTTCTTTGTTGTTTATTGCTTTGCCAAGTAGTAGGCAGTGACTCCAAGAAGGAACGTTATGCTCGATTGTGGGTTCATGCCCCCTGATGACTAGCTTGAGTGACAGAAACATGAGTCTAGGGGATGTCATGTTGCCACAAGGGGGAAAACAACCACTACTGAAAATTTTCTGGATAAACGGGTGACAAGCGGTGTGCCGTCCGCTTTGCATATGTTTGCCGACAGCCATGGTTTCTGATGGCATATGTGTGCCCACCCGTTAAGACGTTAACGACGCTCTTTGCCGTCTGCTTCACTTTAGCAGACGGCAAAGGCACTATGTATGACATCACCAGGACAATCCCACGTCACCCCCTCACCACTCTTTGCCTTCTACTAGTTGTCGGCAAAGATGACAACATTTTTTATTTTATAATATTTCAGCAATTCAAATACAATATCACAATATACAACATTTATCAACATATTTCAAACTTCTAAAAATTAATAAACATGAATATCAAAAGATGCTTCATTGATTATTATCATAATTATACAAATATCACAATCTGATTATGACTAATGTTACAAGAGATCAAATTACAAAATGAATAAAAAAAAATCCTAAATTAAATCTTCATCTTCATCTTCTTCCAAACCTGGAAAACAAACACAAAGTCTAGAATTTTGATTACAGTAAAAAACAAACAAATAGAATGCAACACTACATATCCATAATTGAATTGCTAGTGATTGAAAATAGAAGAAAATTAATCATACACATGTATACAGTATCATAAAATAGCATAAAACTGAAGTGGTAAGTGATAAACAGCAAAGAAGTTTGCTTACCAATCAGCAATGCTAACTTCCAGTAGCATTTCTCAATTCTCAAACTCCCTAAAATGAACCAAGTAGCAGCAGCAATAAGCTTTTGATTACTTATGCAGGTATGCTTCCTTGTCAGGCCCAATCTTTTACTAGTAAACAAAACAAAACATATAGTTCGACAACAACCATCTCGCATTAAAACTAGCAGATTAGTAACCAATAGAGAAGAAGAAAGTAAAGTATAGGCAGAACAACTTTCCTGAAAATTAGGAGACAAATTTCAACTATTAATAGAAAACTATGATGATGGGCAGAACACATATCATGCACATAACAGTAAACGACACAAGAAATTGAGAGCAAGACAACTGAAGCCACACACAACATGACCAAGAGCTATATGCAGTGTAGCCATGGTTTAATGACCACATGCACAGAGAAAGGGGGAAGAAGATAATACCTATAATTGTGGTCAGCAAGCCCCTGCAAAAAGGTTTTCTTTAATTTACAATCTATCTATCATGAAAAAAGGCGTGTTTCAACTCAACAAAGAGATTTTGATTAATTATGCAGGTCTACCGTCCCGTCCACCTTTACCCTCATCTTCGATATGATGGGGCCCACCCTCATATGGCTGCAGTGCTTGGCCATGTTGCTCATCGGCCACTGCAGCAAGCAAAGGGTCATCATATGGCTGCAACAAGAGTACAGAGGAGCAAAACAATGTAATAACAATGCATGTAAGCTATCTCTGACCCTGACCCTCATGATTTAGAAGATGTGTAACAATCAGAAATACCAATTAATCAAATATAAGCAGGGAAAGACAATGATGCATGAGGTAAGATGGCAATGCAAGATAAAAATGCGATTAAAGAAAACTCAGAACTAAGGAATGACTTCATGTTGGCTTTGTTAAATGCTTACAACTGAATTGTAATAGACCCTCTGGGCCATAATTTAGCCTAAATTCTGACAACATGACATCACAAACTTAACACGAAAGTTAACATATGATACATAGTACTTGACCGTAACTTCAACATTTAGATTACTAAACAAGTTTGGAACAGCAAGTGCAAAGATGGAATGGAGAAAATAGCGGCAAACAACACAAAAACTGGGATGTTCAGTACCAAGACTTAAGATGTCGATGCAAGATAAAGAGTACACTAGAAATGTATGAAATCAACCTAAGTGTAAAGATTGAGGCATGATTTACCCAAAACCTAAGTAGCCATGGCACGATGACCGTGCACAAATCAAGGGGAGAAAATAGGAGGAATAAGACATTACCTTCAATGTTTGTGGCCGGGGCCGAACCACGCTGTCATCAGTGACGGTAGCTGGCTGAACCTACACGCCGCCACCTTGGGCTCAAAGTTGGTCAGCGCCTACTCACCGCTGCAGTCGAGCGTTACCGTGTCGTAAGCGTACCTAATTACGTAATAGTGTTAGGATATCACAAATGTGATTGACAGTCCTTATCTCAAATCGTCAAATGATTTTAGCTATAACTGATTCCCTATGGCTACTTATTTATCAAACTGAAATTGATAAGCCTATTGACAACTTATTTCCGCTTATTTGTTGAGTGTTCTTGATGTTCCCCATCTCTTTTTATAACACAATGTGCATATTCTCTTCACTAATATAAGCAATCTTCATAAAGTAGACCAGAAACTATACAAAAAATGATTTTTGCAGATCGTTTGTAGATCAACTATCACACAACGGAACAAAGGCCTGATTTATCGATAGATATAATCAGTTACTATATAGATCTAATTCATTTCTCACCTAATGGTAAAAGAAATCCAGATTCTTAAAAAATACCACTTCGGACATTAGAGATGAGAGAGGTACCGCATGAGGTTGACGAAGAGCTCATGCATCTGCAGAAGGTCGGCCATGTTGCCCGTGGGAGTAGAGCAGCGACCCCGTGCCGCACTTGGTCGGCAACCATCGTGCCTTCAAGAAGCCCCACCCGGGCACCACGCAGCACCAACATCGTGCCATCTGCGGCTATGGCCGTCTGTGAGGGCAGGGGGTCTATGCTGTACGACGGCGGAGAGTGAGGGAAAAAGCTGAATCGCGCCACACTGCGGCGACCGGAGAGAACCACCCAACCAAAGCCCTAGCCAACAGGAAGCAAAGGGGGCGACCAAAGGAGGACGAGATGTACAGATCGAATCGGATAGAAAGGTAGAGGAGGAGGAGGGGATCATTTTGGTAGGCAGCACGACGGCGGAGACCACTAGACGCCGTTTGAATCAGGCGAGGAAGAAAGGAGATCGGGAGAAAGAAAGGGGATCTCGAGAGAGAAATAAGGAAAGAAAGAGCAGAGACGTCTGAGAGAGAGGCGTGAGACGGAGAGAGAGAGAGAGAGAGCTCATTGCGGGGTCAGTCTTTTTTTATCTTTCCGTCTGCCGAAGGACTCTTTACCAAATCGTCGTTCTACTTCCGTCCAAGGTGTAGATATACGTTCTGATTTTTCCTTTGCCGTCTGTTTTCTTTATTTTGCCATCTGGTTTTCCTTTACCGTATGTTTTAGTTGCTCTTTGCCTAAAGCTTTTCTTTGGCGTCTGTTTTTTTCTTCTTTGCCGACTGCTTTTTCTTTGCCTTCTGCTTATAGGTTAGCTGATGGAAAACCACCTCTTTGCCATCCGCCACGGTAAAAAGCAGACGACAAAGAAAAAACAGATGGCCAATCAGTGCATTCCAGTAGTGAACGGTGGTTGTAACCGCGGTTGCAAAGATTGTTCACTTTACACAAGGTTCTTTTAATGCAGTTGTCTGTTGCTTTGGTTTACACTTTGGGTGGAACTCGCAACTTAATACCAGCGAGATGTTCTGGATAGGCATCTCAAGGTGGATGATTAGTATTACATGCAGTTGGGTTTTGGTCTACTTATTTTGGCATACCGCCCATGTTTTTGAGTCTCGTCCTTTCTTTGTAGCATAGTTAGTATTGTGGTGCGTTTTTAATCCTTTCAATTGCCCAGCTATGATTTGTTTACCTCGCATAGAAGTTTTATCGTATTTTGGGAGAGACATCACTAGTGAACATCACAGGACCCCGGTCCATATTCTCACCACTGTTTTCACGCTCATTTATTTCCTGCTTTTACTTTCTAGTTGTTATCATTATCCCTTGTGTTTGATCCTTTGTAAAAAACAAGACCGGAGAGATTGACAACCTCTCTAAACTTCGTTGGGAGAAAAGTTATTTGTATCTATGTGCAGGTCCACGTCAATTGCGCCGTGGACACCTTCTTGCCGCTTTCGGAATCCTACTGGAGACATAAACCTTGGTATCTTCACTGAGGGAAATTTTCTGCTATCCTACATCTCACCTTCCACTTTGGGTAACCATCAAAGGGCGAGAAGCCATTATCACTTCCACGCTTGGACCATGGGTCCATGATCAGTAGCTATGTGATGTTCTCCTCCCCTCTTTGTTCTATATGGATTAGACCTTGTGAGATGCCCTACATGATCAAGGTACCTTTGTAATTATTTCTGCTGTTGATATGCTAAGTTTGCTGGGATCTGATGGATTATGAGACTATGTTCAGATTGTGATTGAGTAATATATTTGGTTCTTATCTTTTATATTTTTGTTCTTGATTAATTCTTGCATGTTCTTTGTTGCTGTTTATTGCTTTGGCCAAGTAGTAGGTAGTGACTCCAAGAGGGAGTGTTATGCTTGATTGTGGGTTCATGCCCCCCGATGACTAGCTTGAGTGACAACAACATGAGTCTAGGGGATGTGTTGTTGCCCCAAGGGGGAAAACACTGGTGCTTGTAACTGCGGTTGCAAGGATTGTTTACTTTACGCAAAGTTCTTTTAATGCAGTTATATGTTGCTTTGGGTTAACACTTTGGGTGGGGCTCGCAACTTAATACCAGCGAGATGTTCTGGATAGATATCTAAAGGTGGATGATTAGTAGTAGATGCAGATGGATTTCGGTCTACTTATTTTGGCGTACTGCCCATGCTTTTGAGCCTCCTCATTTCTTTGTAGAATAGTGTTGAGGCCATCCCTAATGACAAGCCATTCCCAACTCTTCGTGAAGAACAAGCTATTGAAATCAGAATTGGACCTATTACAAGAGCCCGTGCCAAGCTAATAGAACAATAGGTGAACTTCCTCTTAATAGAATATGATGTTGTGCTTAATGAGAATTTTATACTGTCTGAGTCTTTGTTTGTATGCATGATCAGATACCATGGACAAGACAAGGAGCATGAAGGAGAAGACGAGGTTCAAGGAGAAGAATCCATGGAACAAGGCCAAGCCATCCCGGAAGAGGAGCCACGAGAAGATGAAGCAAAGAAGCTCCAACCTTCAGGGAGCGGTACTACCGCGCCCCAGAGCGGTACTACCTCCCGGCGGTACTACCGCACGTACTACCGCTCCTAGTATGGAGCATCTAGGAGGTTTACGGTACCCAGTGCGGTACTACCGCCCCGTACTACCGCTCTATCCAGGAGAGTTACGGTAGTAGGTACGGTACTACCGTGATCACCGCGGTACTACCATGCTACCTGCGCGCAGAAACAGGGTTGCGGCCCTTGTACCCCCGATTATACCCCCTAACTTATAAAAACAGAACCCTCTACGAGTTTTAGGGTTAGACCATGTTTAGATAAACCCTAGTTCTAGAGAATTGCTCCAAGAATTCATCTTGAATAAAATACTTCAATTCGTATCGATCTGAAGTGTTGCTACTGCAAGTCTTGTGTGATCTGTTGTTCCACTAGGAATTAGTAGATTGCAAATTACCGTCTCGTGGTCGACGGCTACGTTGCGCAAGTGTGTGAAGTTGTGAATATCCAAAGGGTAGAGAGTTTTCGCATTGGCAACAGGGATCTAGCGAGGAGAGTTCATCGGCTACATACAAGTTATCTCATATCGCCTTCATATTCACTGTTCGCTTACTGAGAAGATCGGGCCACCCCATATCATCTTGGTATCAGATTTCCAGTGTTCCTTCGGTAAGCATCCACCAAATCCCCCGTAGATTGTTTTTGTGTCGTCCTATCTAGAAAAATCCATACAAAAATATTAGGGTTTAGTGTTTTGCCTTAACCTAGATTGCATCTTTTCCAAGTTTTAGTTGCTGATCGTCGTCCAGTTTGCGTAACTTGTCTTTGATCGAGTCTTAGTTTTCTTCTATTTTTTGTTCCACAAGTCGGAGTGTGTCCGTTTTCGTCGTGTTTAGTTATTTTTACTTAGATTTCTATTACCCTTTAGATTGTGTCTCCGTTTGATAGCCATAGTCAGCCTTTCTTTTGTGTATCACTTTCCTATTGAGATTAGCATATCTTTGCTCTACGATCTGCTCATATAGGATTTGCAGTGCATAAAGCTGCTTGTGTAAGTTGAGTTTGGTTGTTGTTTACTTCAAGTTGAGTCAGAAAAATTCAAAAAATAAGAGAAAAGAGAAAAGGAATAAAAAAGGGGGAAAGAGTTGAGTAAAAAGCCTAGCAAAAAGAGATATAAAAGGCAAAGTTGATTACATATTTTGTGCAGCCTTGAGTTATTTTTTTTCTACCACGTTCATAGCACTCGTAGATTGAGCAATCTTGTGCCCGTACACTTTGAGATTTTGCTTGAAATTCTCTCTTGTACAATTGCAACACGAGCATTTCTCCGCCACACATATTTTGAGCTCGTTTTCATAATTGCTTTTGCCCAGTTGTTCTCTACCGTGTGTGTTCCCGTAGAATTTCTTGGCATACGATCAACACTAGGATTTGTGAATTGGTGTAGATAGGGCTCCATACCTAGCTCCACTACATAATCATGTTTTTTCGTGTGATGGTGTCTTATACCCGGGTATTCACTTCATCACATCTGTGCACTAGTCCTCCATCCGAACGGGTACGCATTACTATTCACTTTGGAACGGTAAGATTCACCTATTCTTGTTAGTTTTGAGTTAGTTGTGAGTGTCCACCAAAAGATTTTGATTTAGTGCACTAACCTACTAATCATGTCTCAAAGTGGTTTTGATGTGATGCAGAAACAGGATAAGGATGCTCAAGTTACTTGGGATGCATATGAAGGTCTCCGAGAACATTTGACTACGAAGATTGATACATCCATGGAACCTCTTGTGACTGATCTTCTAGAGGCTAATATGAAGTTGGAGGGTACTCAAGCTTCCGTCACTACTTTGCAAACGCAAGTTACTGGACTTGAAACTCAAGTTAATGGACTTCAAACAAGCATCCAGCAATTGACCACAACGATCAATGCTATGAGGGTTCCTGTCGCCCACCGCCAACCTGAAGGCAATGAAGATGATGGTAGTGTCCAGGACGACAATGAAGCCGCGAGGGGCGTTAATGGTTGTGGCCGTGGTGCTCTCGGACAGAATCGCCAACCTCTCCTTGGTCTTGGTGCTCGCCATATACCACTTCAGGATGATGATGGGTTAGGCAAGCCCAAATTCTCAATTCCCAAATTTGAAGGTTCCACGGATGTGGAAGAATATATTACTTGGGAGCTCAAGATTGAGAAATTATGGTGTTTGCATGACTATAGTGAAGATAGGAAGATCAAGCTTGCTTCCTCAGAATTTGATGGGTATGCTTTGCGATGGTGGGATGGAGTCATGAGTGATATACAAGATACCAATGAGATGCCTATTCGCACATGGCGTGATATGCGAGCAACCATGCGAGCTCGTTTTATTCCCACAAATTATTTCCGGACTGTCTTTGATAAATTGCAACAATTGAAACAAGGCACGATGTCCGTTGATGCATATTATATGGAGATGGAGATGTTGTTGCAACATGCACGAGTTCTAGAAGCTATTGAGATGACTATGCAACGCTTTCTCCATGGATTGAAATTCCAGACCAAGGGTATTGTTCGGCATCATCAATACAGTAATATGAATGAGTTGCTACATCATGCCAGAGAGGAGGAGTCACACCTTGCAGAAGAGGCCTAGCTAAAATCAAGATACTCATCTTCTAGTAGGTTTTCTTCTAGGACGCCGTCTGCCGCGCCTATGGAGAGCAATGGTGCTGCTAACTGTCCTTCTTCTTCATATTCCAAGCCAGCCTCCAATGTTTCTATGGCCAAGAAGCCAGCTGCACCTGCCCCTAGTGCAGGTTCTAATATGTCTACAACTCGCAATCGAGATATCACTTATCATGCTTGCAGTAATCCGGGTCACTTTAAAAGAGATTGTCCCAATAGAAAGGTCATGTTTGTGAATGAAGAAACCGGCGAGTATGAAACCGGTGATGATGAAGTCCCCGACGCATTCAATGACGAGGGATACAATAGTGAAGAAGGCATGGATGCTTTTCCGCCGCATGTTCCTACCATTGTTGTGTCACAACATGCTCTCACGGTTCAGCCACATGCTGGTTCTCAGCGCTGCAATCTGTTCCAAACCAAGGCACTAGTTGGCCCAAACAAATCTTGCAAAGTGATCATTGATGGAGGTAGCTGCCGCAACCTCGCAAGCAAGGAGTTATGTGCCAAGCTGAATCTGAAATACCTCACCCGAATCCATATTATGTCCAATGGTTGAGTGACAGTGGTGAGATGAAGGTGAATCATATGGTGCGCATAAATTTTGAGATAGGCCCATACCAGGATTCCATTGAGTTTGATGTGGTGCCTATGACAGTTTGCCATCTCTTATTGGGTCGGCCGTGGTTATATGATCGCCATGTGCAGCACAATGGCCGAACCAATACATATCATTTGGAGTTCAAGGGCAAGAAAGTTAACCTCCATCCTATGACCCCACAGCAAATTGTGAATGAATCTCATCAGAAAGTAGAGGTGAACTTAGGACCTACACGAGAGAACAATGTAATAGCTGTGAGTGATACTATAACGAAAAGTGCGAGAGAGACTAGTTTTCTTATATTAGCCACCAAAGAAGACATGAGAAAATTTAGTGAGGATCCTACAGCCATACCTCTTGTCCTCATGTATAAAGGCGAGGTCTTGGTTTCTAATGATAACCACCCTATTTCTCCTAGTGTGTCTAATGTTTTGCAGGATTATGATGATGTGTTTCCGGCGGAGGTGCAAGCGGGACTGCCACCCTTGCATGGTATTGAGCACCAAATTGATCTCATTCCGGGTGCTACTCTTCCCAACCGGGCACTATATAGGACCAATCCCCAAGAGACGAAGGAAATTCAGCAACAAGTGCAAGCACTTCTGGACAAAGGGTATATTTGTGTCAGTCTTAGCCCTTGTGCTGTTCCTGTTATTTTTGTTCCTAAGAAAGATGGTACATGGCGTCTGTGCGTAGATTGTAGAGCTATTAATAATATCACTATTAGATATCGTCATCCTATTCCACGTTTGGAGGATATGCTTCATGAATTGTGTGGTGCTGTTATTTTCTCTAAAATTGATTTGCGTAATGGATACCATCAAATTAGGATGAAAGAAGGGGATGAATGGAAAACTTCTTTCAAAACAAAATTTGGTTTATATGAGTGGCTAGTTATGCCTTTTGGTCTTACTAATGCCCCTAGTACTTTCATGCGTTTAATGGACCATATTTTGAGAGAGTTTATTGGTCATTTTGTGGTTGTCTATTTTGATGATATACATATTTACAGCCACACTGAAACTGAACATTGTGACCATATTCGACAAGTTTTTCAAGTGTTACGTGATGCTAAATTGTATGCTAATCTTGAGAAGTGCACTTTTTCAAAGGATAAGGTCATATTTCTGGGATATGTTGTATCTAAGCATGGGGTAGAGGTAGATTCTTCTAAAATTACAGCCATTCAAGATTGGCCTACTCCCATGAATGTTAGTCAAGTACGACGTTTTCACGGTCTTGCTGGTTTTTATCGACGTTTTGTGAAAGACTTTAGTATTATTGCTGCAGCTTTGAATGAATTGACCAAGAAAGGAGTGTCTTTTTTTTGGGGCGGTGCCCAAGATCTTGATTTTGATGAGTTAAAACGTTTGCTTACTTCTGCACCATTACTTGCACTACCAGATTTTGATAAACAATTTAAGATTGAATGTGATGCTAGTGGCATAGGAATTGGTGGTGTGTTGATGCAGGAAGGTAGACCTATTGCTTATTTTAGTGAGAAACGGTCTGGTGCTAGATTGAATTATCTTGTGTATGATAAAGAATTGTATGCACTTGTTAGAGTTCTTGAGGTTTGGCAACATTATTTGTGGCCAAAATAATTTATCATATATTCTGATAATGAAGCTTTAAAATATCTAAAAGCTCAATCTAATTTGCATAGAAGCCTCGCTAAGTGGGTTGAGTTCATTGAGTCTTTTCCCTACATCATCAAATATAAGAAAGGGAAAGATAATATTGTTACTGATGCTCTATCTAGGAAGACCATGTTATTGACACATCTTGATGTTAAAATTCCTGGATTAGAGAGTTTGTGTGATTTATATGCAACTGATCATGATTTTTCTGAACCATATCGTTTGTATTTGCTTCGAACTGCATGGGATAAATTCCACATCCATGATAGCTTTTTGTTTCGAGCTAACAAACTTTGTGTTCCAGAATCTTCTGTGCGTTTGCTATTGTTGCAGGAATCACATGCAGGAGGATTGATGGGTCGCTTTTGGTGTGAGAAGACACTACTCATGCTTGATGATAATTTTTATTGGCCCAGGATGAGGCGTGATGTCGATAGGTTTGTTCAGCGCTGCATTGTATGCAATACATCCAAGTCCAAGCTGAAGCCTCACGGTTTGTATACTCCACTATCGGCTCCTATCACACCTTGGGAAGATATTAGTATGGATTTTGTGTTAGGATTGCCACGCACTAAACATGGTCATGATAGTATATTTGTGGTAGTGGATAGATTTTCCAAGATGGCACATTTTATTGCATGCCATAAGAGCGACGATGTGTCGCATGTTGCTAACCTGTTTTTCAGGGAAATTGTACGCTTGCATGGAGTGCCCAAGACAATTGTTTCTGACAGGGATGTGAAGTTTGTGAGCTACTTCTGGAAGACACTTTGGGGAAAGTTGGGGACAAAGTTGATGTTCAACACTACATGTCATCCCCAAACTGATGGTCAAACGGAGGTGGTCAATAGAACATTGTCACAATTTTTGCGGGCTATGATCAAGAAAAATCTGCGCGAATGGGAGGAGTGTTTGCCACATGTGGAGTTTGCTTATAACAGGGTAGTACACACTACTACTCAACTTTGTCCTTTTGAGGTGGTTTATGGTTTTAAGCCTATTACACCTCTTGATTTGTTGCCTCTTCCATTGCAGGAATGAGTTAATATGGAGGCATCCCAAAGAGAAGATTATGTGAAGAAGATGCATGAGAAGACACGGGAGGCTATTGAGAAGCAAGGCAAGAGCATTGCTGCTACAATGAACTAGTCACGGAAGCAAGTCCTATTTTAGCTTGGAGATATGGTTTGGGTGCATTTGCGCAAGGATAGATTTCCAGGGTTGCGGAATTCCAAATTGAAGCCACGTGGTGCTGGTCCTTACAAGGTGTTATTGAAGATCAATGATAATGTCTACTCGATTGATATTCCCATTGCTGAGTTCGGTGGCGCTAGCAACAGTTTCAACGTTGCTGATTTATCACCATACATGGGTGATGACCTTGGAGCGTCGAGGTCGATGCCTTTGAAGGGGAGGGGGAGATGATGAGGACATCCCTAATGACCAGCCATTCCTAACTCTTCATGAAGAACAAGCTAATGAAATCAGAATTGGACCTATTACAAGAGCCCGTGCCAAGCTAATAGAACAATAGGTGAACTTGCTCTTAATAGAATCTGATGTTGTGCTTAATGAGAATTTTATACTGCATGAGTCTTTGATTGTATGCATGATCAGATACCATGGACAAGACAAGGAGCATGAAGGAGAAGACGAGTTTCAAGGAGAAGAATCCATGGAACAAGGACAAGCCATCCCGGAAGAGGAGCCACGAGAAGATGAAGCAAAGAAGCTCCAGCCTTCAGGGAGCGGTACGACCGCGCCCCAGATCGGTACTAACGCATGTACTACCGCCCCTAGTACCGTGCATCCAGTAGGTTCACGGTACCCAGTACGGTACTACCGCCCCGTACTACCGCTCTATCCAGGAGAGTTATGGTAATAGGTAAGGTAGTAGGTACGGTAGTAGGTACAGTACTACCTCACCCGCGGTACTACCGTGATCACCACGGTACTACCGTGCTGCATGCGCGCAGAAACAGGGTTGCGGCCCTTGTACCCCCGATTAGACCCCCTAGCTTATAAAAACAGAACCCCCTACGAGTTTTAGGGTTAGACCACGTTTAGATAAACCCTAGTTCTAGAGAATTGATCCAAGCATTAATCTTGAATCAAATACTTCAATTCATATCGATCTGAAGTGTTGCTACTGCAAGTCTTGTGTGATATGTTGTTCCACTAGGAATTAGTAGATTGCAAATTACTGTCTCGTGGTCGACGGCTACGTTGCGCAAGTGTGTGAAGTTTTGAATATCCAAAGGGTAGAGAGTTGTCGCATTGGCAACAGGGATCTAGGGAGGAGAGTTAATCGTCTACATACAAGTTATCTCAGATCGCCTTCATATTCATCGTTCGCTTATTGAGAAAATCGGGCCACCCAATATCACATAGTTAGCTTTGGTTTGCGCCCATAATCCTGTCAATTGCCCAACTGTGATTTGTTTACCTCACATAGCAGTTTTATCGTCTTTTGGGAGAGAGACATCACTAGTGAGCATCATGGGACCCCGGTCCATATTTCCATCACTGTTTACACGCTCGATTTATTTCCTGCTTTTACTTTCCAGCCGCAATTATCACTACTTATTATCTGTTGCGTTAATCCTTTGTAAACAACAAGGCCGGAGAGATTGACAACCTCTTTTTACTCGTTGGGAGAAAAAAAAATTGTTGTGTGTGCAGGTCCAGGTGAAGTAATCAACCTCGGCACCATTGTTCACTTTACCACCTACTTGTCCACCTCGGAGTACTACGGGAGACGATCTTTTCAACGTTGGTATCTTTGCCAAGGGAAATCTTGCTGCTACACTACATCCAACCTTCCACTTGGGGTAACCAACGAGGAGTTAGCATCAAGCAATTTCTGGCGCCGTTGCCGGGGACTCCACTCTTCAATATAGGGGAGTTGCACTCTATCTTTTATCTTTGCTTTTTAGTCTTGTTAGTTTACTTTTTAGTTTTTTCTTTTGTGTATTTTTGAAAAAACAAAAAAAAAGTTGCTACCTTTTGTCTTTGTCTTTGTCTTTGTATGCTTACTGATGCTATCTTTACCATGGGTGTGGAACCACCCAAATATGGTAGGAGGGACATGTTTCACTTGGATCATCTTCGATCAATTTGTGCTTGCGCTAAAAACCCAACCGACTTGGTTGAGGGAAAATCATTGGATGAGCATGCTCATTATACGCGGTACCGCCTATCTCAGAAAGGGAAACACTTATGGGATCAAATAAAAACTGCTTATTACTATGTGATACATCCCAAACGTATCTATAATTTCTGCTTGCTCCATGCATGTTTTGTGTGACTTTGCCATGTTTTGCTTGAACTTTCATTCACTTTTGAACCTATTTGGAATAACCTATTAACTCAGTTCACCCAGTTGCCAGTTTCTGTTTTCTACTGTTTTTGTATTTCAGGTTTTCCGGATATTAAAAGTGCTCCAAAAATTCCGGGAAAAATATATAAAAAATCAGCGCAACAGAAGCTTCCGGAATCACTAAAAGAGAGAAGGGGGCCACCACCAGGCATCCAGGAGGGCAGGTGGCGCGACCCCACCCCGGGCCGCGCCAGGGACCCTCCTGACTGCCTCGTGGGTCCCCTCGATGCCCCCCTTCGCCTATATTTACCCCTCGGGGTGGAAACCTCTAATACGAACTCCTCTTTCACGATCTCGCCTCTGTTCCACCGCCGCCGCCGTTTCAAGATCGGGGCTGCCTGGAGAAGCTGCTCCGGCACCCTGTCGGGAGAAGCTACCCCCTCCGGGAGATCCTCCATAGCCATGGACGCCTCCCGTATGTACCGTGAGTAGTTTCCCTTGGACCATGGGTCCGTGACCAGTAGCTATGTGATCTATCTCTCCCCCTTTTGTGCTTCCACTTTCGAGTCCTCGTGAGCTGCCTCACATGATCGAGGCAGCTATGTAATTTCTGCTGTTGCTATGCTGAGTTTGTTGGGATCTGATGGATTATGAGACTATGTTCAGATTGTGATGAGTAATATATTTGGTCCTTCTCTTTTATATTTTGTTCTTGAGTTAATTCTTGGATGTTCTCCGTTGCGGTATTTGCTTTGGCCAAGTATTTTATTTGCAACTCCAAGAGAGAGCGTTATGCTCGATTGTGGGTTCAGCCCCTTGATGTCTAGCTTGAGTGACAAAAACATGAGACTAGGGGATGTGTTGTTTCCACCAGGGATAAAACAACAGTGCTTGTACCTTCGGGTGCAAGGATTGTTTACTTTACGCAAAGTTATTTTAATGCAGTTGTCTGTTTCTTTGAGTTTACACTTTGGGTGGGAATCGCAACTTAATGCCAGCGAGATGTTCTGGATAGATATCTCAAGGTGGATGATTCGTAGTAGATGCAGATGGATTTCGGTCTACTTACCTTGGCGTACTGCCCATTGCTTTTGAGCCCTTCCTTTCTTTGCAGCATAGTTAGCATTGCGGTGCCTTCATAATCCTATCAATTGCCCAACTGTGATTTGTTTACCTCGCTAGCACTTTTATCGTCTTTTGGGATAGAGACATCACTAGTGAAAATCACGGGACCCCGGTCCATCTTCACATTATTGTTCACACCCTCAATTTACTTTTAGCTTTTACTTTCCTTTGCACCTTTTATCTCTTGCGTTGATCCTTTGTAAACAACAAGGCCGGAGGAATTGACAACTCCTGTGTACTCGTTGGGAGCAAAGTTATTTGTTGCTGTGTGCAGGTCCACGACAACACCCTAGTCAGGAAGAAATTTCTGGCGACGTTGCCACCTACTTGTATCTCCTGAGTCCTACTGGTTCGATAACCTTGGTATCTTCACCGAGGGAAACTTGCTGCTGCACTGCATCTCAAACCTTCCACTTGGGGTAACCAACGAGGGGCGAGAAGCCATCACTATGCTGAGTGTTTATGCCACATTTATGATTTTACTTGCTGCTCTAATATAGATCGTAAACACCTTCCCTTCCAATATGAGTTTAATGAGATTGATATCCTATCTTCTTATGCTAAAGGTGTATATGATTATTTTGATGTTGAAAAGATTGAAGAGTTTGTTGCTTTTAAGGGTGCTTATGAGATTGCTTCTTTAATTGAAAAGTATTACGATACTATTCACAAATCTGTAAACTTTGTAGTCCTTGCTTATTTCTTTGAGAATTATATTTGCAATGATTATATTGAGGATTTTAAAAATAAAATGGTTGTTGCACAAGAAGAGGCGAATGATTGCTATGATGAGGAATCCTAAGATTCCGAGGACTCACTTGATACTTCCCTTTCTGAAAATCTTAAAATTTTCTTTGTTGATGGCCATGATGCCAATATGGATTATGCTTGGAAAGATGAACTTGCTATAGTTCCTTATGTTAAGCATGAAATTGTTTCTATTGCACCCACACTTAATTGTCCTATTATCCTTTTGAAATCTCCAACTCATATTCCGAAGAATTGTTCTCTTATTAAGGCTCAATGTGATGGGTTGCATTTATCTCATGATCCTAAAAACCGTGTGGAAAACAATACGCGTGTGCTTGTAGGTCATGAACAACATGCTTTATGTGATATTTATATTATGTATGTTTTTCATGATACTACTGAAAATTATTTTGCGAGAGGGAAGTTTGGTTGTAGAAACTTCCATGTTACGAAAACTCCTCTCTTTACGTTGAAAGCTTTGAAGTTGTTCTTTTATCACCTTCCTATGCATGTTACTTTGTGCTTCCATGATTTATTTGTTTACAAGTTTCTTAGGCATAGGAAGTGGGTTAGGCTTAAATGTGTTTCATACTTGCTTCTTGATGCTCTCTGTTGCTTCAAATTCTTATTCTTATGAGATCATATTTTAAAATCATCATGCCTAGCTAAAAGGCGTAAAAGAAAGCGCTTGTTGCGAGGCAACCCAAGATGTTTTTATTTTTATTTTTAGTGGCCTTGATGATTGTTACTACTGAAGCAACATCATTGTATCTTTATTTTCAAGCTTTGTGCCAAGTTTAGCCTCCGATTGCAAGAAAGTTCAAAAGTTGTGACATGCTCTCCAGAAAACAGATCCTGTCCTAGGACGGAAAATTTCTCCTGAAATCACCAGATCATCTTTTTTATCTGAATGTTTTTGACAGCGTGCTCTATACAATTGACTTTTGAGCATCTGTTCTGAGATTTTTATTTGAGTTGCAGAAGTACCCCGCAAAATTTATTTACTACCTTCTGGTCTGTTTTTCATAGATTCTGCCACATTTTTCCTTTCCTTAATTTTGCAAGACTTGCGCTAGCTTTTTCTTTGCAAAAACTTTTTGGAAATCTTCAGAAACAGTAGCCCTTCAAGAAAATATTTATTTGAGGAAAATTATTTTATTAAGGATACTAACCTCTCTAATCGGATTATTATGAGTTATGTATGAAGGGAGTTTTCAAGTGTGCGTGGGAAGATGATGAAAGAAGATCTGGGAGTTTCAAACGATCAAGCTTGGGGATGCCCCCATGCATCTGATAACCCACAAGTGTAGGGGATCGCAACAGTCTTCGCGGGTAAGAGTAACCCAATTTATTGATTCGACACAAGGGGAGCCAAAGAATACTTATAAGCCTTAGCAGTTGAGTTTTCAATTCAACCACACCTGAAAAAGCACTAGACAAGATATTTAGTAGCAACGGCACGAGAAAATAGTTTGATGGCGTGTTGTCGAGTGTAGCCTTTAAGACTTCCCCAATCACCAACGCCACAAAGTAGTAACAAAGTAGTAGGAGCAGCAAAGAAAGTAAAAGTAACAACGAAGGCAATGAAGGTGAAAGATGGACCGGGGTTCAAGGTTTCACTAGTGGTACCTCTCAAGCAAAAGAACAAGGTGTTGGGTGAAAAAACTACAGTTGGGCAATTGACAGAATTGCACCAACTCTAGCCAAAGAACAAACTAGAGCATCCTAGTCTAAGAACCAAACGTAGGCATGTGTTCCGTATGTAGTTGTACGTGCTTGCAATAAGAACTTTGCACAACATCTTTTGTCCTACCATCCCGCTACGAACGGGGCCACTTAAGGAACTTATGGATATTAAGGTGCTCCTGCGGCGGAGCACCGGAACAAAGAATTAACACTCAATGAACACATGTGATCCTCAAATTATAGCCCATCCCCTTTGGTGTCCCAAGCTGTCACCATTGGGATCGCCGGTTCCGGACTATAATATGTGCATACAACCGTAGATAAGATCTAGAACAACAATTATAATCATACAACCATAACGTGCTCCGATCTGAGATCATGCTACTCGTGCACTAGTAATAAGCATTAAGAACAAAAAATTGCAGCAACAATAATTCATAAACCTCTTAGGACTGAACAAGGTAAAAATTCATCGGATCCCAACAAACACAGCACCAATTACATCATATGGATCTCAATCATGCAGGGCAGCTCATGAGAACATTGTATTGAGGATCTAGGGGGAGAGAATACCACATAGCTACTGCCAAGAACCCGTAGTCCAAGGAGGAACTACTCAAGAAGCATCATGGGGGAAGAAGAGTCGATGAAGATGGCACCGGGGGCCAAGGCCCTCCTCGGAAGGGTGCCGGAGAAGGATCCTGGTGACCCTCGAAGCTAGTTTTCGATGGCGGCGGAGATCAGAATCACTTCTGGAAAAAGTACTTCGATATTAGGGGTTTCCTCCTCGGGGGTAAAAATAGGGGCCAAAGGGGGAACCGAGAGGGGCCACCAGGCAGCCAGGAGGGTGCCTGGCGCGGCCTAGGGCTGGGCCGCGCCATGGACCCTTCTGGAGTCCTGGTGGTGGCCCTCCCTTCCTTACTTGGTGTTTCCAGAGGCTTTCGGGACACTGATTTTTTATATAATTTTTTCGGAATTTTTGGAGCACTTTTAATGGCCGGAAATCCCGAAATACAAAAACAGCAGAAAACAGGAACTGGCAACTGGGTGCACCGAGTTAATAGGTTAGTCCAAATATGCTCAAAAGTGTATGAAAGTTCAAGCAAAACATGGCAAAGTCACACAAAACATGCATGGCACAAGCAGAAATTATAGATACGTTTGGGACGTCTCAACATCCCCAAGCTTATTTCCTGCTCGTCCTCGAGTAGGTAAATGATAACAGGCATAATTTCTGTGGTGACATGCCACACAACCATATAAGGACTTTAAAGTAAAGCAATTAAAGCATGCAATTCAATTCAAGTCTTAACAAGCAAGAGTCTATATTAGAATTGACACAAGCAACAAAAGAACATAAGGTGCAAGAGCTCTCGCTGTCCATGACTCGAATGTCTCCAAATGGTGTTTTTGTGCAAGTAAGGGAATTTGGGAATACGAGAGAGAAAACTTTTTATTGTTGAGAACTATATCTACTAAAGTTTCACACTTGGTCTCCTTTGAAGTCTTATCTGGACTTGTCCCCAGACCACTAGCCAGGTACAAGTCAAACTGATCCACTCCCTTTCGATATTTTGAGCACTCATGCAATGGATGAGCGTGAGCAAGAAAGTTGACACCTAAACGGCGAAATAGAAAGATGGTGGAGGAAGAAGACAAAAAGGTGTGAAAGGCTCACATAAATGAGGACAATGATAGGCGAGAGAAAGCCATATGATAGATATGATGTGAGGAGTAGGGATTGCCATGCAACATGTGGATGCACATGGAGTTATAAGTGTATGAAAGTCCTCCAATGGGACTAGTGGGGGTGCATCCAACTTGCTTGCTCATGAAGACCTAGAGCTCTTTTGAGGAGGCTCATCCTTGGAATATGCAAGCAAGTTCTATAGTGTAAGGATCCCCACTTAGTTATGCAAGTACAACATGAAAACTCTCTACAAACTGAAGTACAGGTGCTACTCTGAAGCACAAGTGTGGAATAAAGGATAGTAGTGTTCCCCCTATCTCCTTTTTTGTATTTTTTTCTTTTTCACCTTTTTTGTATTTTTTGATTTTGGGTGGCCTCCATGGCTCTTTATTTATCTTTTTTTTCTTTCGTCCTCTTTGGGATCTTTTTTTTGTATTTTGTCCACTTTGGGATCTTTTATTCCTTTCCTCACTGTAGGGGCAACACTCTATAAGAACATCACCACACTTTTATCTACTTACAACTCTGAATCAAAAAGTAATGACTCTATATGAATGCCTCTGCCAGTAGCAGTATGTGCAATGATCAAGCGCAACATGCAGAAAAAATATGAATAGCGGGCAAAGCCCAACTACATGCAGGCTATGAGATCATGCAAGGCAATATGACAATGAAGGATAAGTCATATGAACATGAAGAACAATGGATGTTGCATGGAAATGTATCTCGGAAAGGCTATGGAAATGCCTTGTAGGTAGGTATGGTGGCTGTTTTGAGGAAGGATATAAGGAGGCTTATGATGACAGAGCATATCATGCCAAGGGTTTGGATGCACCGGCAAAGTATGCGCCAACTCTTGAGGTGAGAAAGGGCAATGCACGGTACCGAAGAGGCTAGAAAAAGTATAGGTGGGTGGAAGTGTCAACTTTCGAATACTCACATTAGTCCGAAGAACTCATGCACTTATTATTGGTTACTCTCAATCTAGTCAGGAGGTTCACAAAGAGACAAGTACCCCGAGGAGGAGTGTATGGGGGTTTGGTTATCCTTGCGCATCCTCGACTCATGGTACGTGAGTGTACTCTAATATTCGACCCCTCCAGAGATTAGTGATCCATCTAGTAGCTAGATTTCTCAAGAGGGTTTAGGTTTTCGAAAATCACACGGATTGCCCAAAATACGACATCTATCACTAATAGGCTAAAGCTCTTGACACCATAAGTTCAAACATTACTTAAGTCAATACCTCAAAACTATTGCAAGTTACTACTACAAAGAGAATAGCAACTTCAACTACCTACTTTCTAGTCAAGACACAAAACTCAGTGCAACAGGCAAACTCTCTAAACAAGATAAGCATGAAAACTATAGAAAGTTCAAGCCTGAACCAATTAAAAGCTCTAGAAGAAAACTCTAAAGAACATGAACTAAACAGGGAAGCGGCTAAGAAAAGATAAAGAACAAGTCACAACAAAGAATAAGCATGAAAATCCTATGAGGTGTTCTAGTTTAAGCGGAGCGTGTATCTCTCCCAACCAAGCATGTTAGGTTCCGACATTGTAATTACCAGAAAACAAAACAAAAGAACTAAGAAAAGTAAAGAGCAAGACGCTCCAAGCATAGCACATAACGCATGAAGTGACAAAAATACAGTGGAACGAGGGACGAACTGATGATTGTTGATGAAGAAGGGGATGCATGGGGGCATCCCCAAGCTTAGACGCTTGAGTCTCCTTGAATATTTATTGGGGATGCAAATGGGCATCCCCAAGCTTGAGCGTTTGACACTCCAAGATCTTCTTTCATCATCTTTCATCGCGCACTTGAAAACCCCCTTCATACATAACTCATCATAAGCTGATTAGAGAGTTAGTACCCTATTAAAAATAATTTTCCTCTACTTCAAATAATGATTTCCAGGAAGGGCTACTGTTTCTCTTGCCTGCCCAAAAGTTTTTGCAAAGAAAAAGCAAGCTTAAGGTTTGCAAAACTGCCAAAAAAAAAACAGGGATAGAAGCTGAGAAAAACAAAACAACAGAGAGAAAAGAATTTTTTCTAGGAACTTCTGCACCTCAAATTAAAAAACTCAGAACATACGCCTGAAAGGTAATTGTATGGAGCATACTGTGAAAAAAATTCAGATCAAAAATATGATCTGGTGATTTATCGTGAATTTTTCCGTCAAGGAGACAAAATCTGTTTCTGGACAGCATGCACCAACTTTTGATCTTTCTTGCAATCAGAGGCTAAACTTGGCACAAAGCTTAGAAAGTAAAGATACAATGATGTTTCTACAGTAGTAACAATCATCAAGACCACTAAGAACAGAATAAAAACGAAAATAAAAACCTAAATTCGTTGTGGGCTGCCTCCCGAAAGCGCTTCTTTAAAGCCATTAGCTAGGCATGAGTGTAACGATGCTCACGAAAGAATAAGAGTTGAAGCACAAAAGAGAGCATCAAAGTATCAAAGACAAACCACATTTAAGTCTAACATGCTTCCTATGCGTGGGCAACTTGAAACAAAATAATCAAATGAAGCACAAAGCAACAAGAATAGGAAGGTAAAACATGAGCACCTTCAAGATTTTCAACATGGAGAGGGGTGTTTTCCTAACATGAAAACTTCTATAACCATATTTCCCTCTCTCATAATAATTTTCAGTAGCATCATGAACAAACTCAACAATATAATTATCACACAAAGCATGCTTTTCATGATCTACTAGCACATAATCATGTAGACTTTCTAAGCAAACCTCATCATTATTAAGAACATCCATAGTAGGAAAAAATAGAGGTTTATCATAAGATTCATCAAGATAGCAAGGTTTATCATAAAGAACAGTAGCAAAATCATCCTTGCAAGTATCATTCATAGGGGCATCGTGGCCACAAGAATCAATTTCATCAAAAAGGGATATTTCAAAAGAATCCATAGGATCATAGCAATCAATATAGCATTCATCCTCCTTTGGTAAGCATGGAGGGCAATCATATAAAGTAAGAGTCAAAGAGTTACTCTCATTAGTAGGTAGAGGTGGGTAGCTACTCCATTCCTCCTCCTTTTGTTCGTCACTCTCCTCCTATTTTTCATCCAAGGAGCATTCAGTTTCAGCAATTTCTTCTTCCGTAGAGTCCTGCAAAGCATTAGTCTCTTCCTCTTGTGGAGAGAACCTTTTGAGATGGTCAATAATATAATAATTGTCATTAAAATCCTGAAAGAAATAATTAAGTATTTCAAGACTCTCGGATTTGTAAGGGGCATCATCAATATTTTCAACAAAGGAAGCAATTTCATAGGCACCCTTAAAGATAACAACTTCTTCTATTTGTTCTGCATCATAAAAATCATAGTTTCCCTTAGCATAAGAAGCTAAGGTTTCATCATCATTGTACTCACATTGGAAAGCAAGGTGTTTGTGCCTCATAAAGCAACTAGATTCATCCCTGCAGAAAGATATGTTATATATTGAGCACAAGTTTCTAGCATAGTCATACAAGTCCTGTATTAGTCCCCATGAGTGTATCCCTTTTTGAGACAAGCGGCATTCCTTGTAATGTTTTTGTTGATCCTCCGTGAATCCGCCTTGCCCATAAGATCTAGTCTCAAAGAAAGTAGTCATTAGTAGCAAACAGAGTAATAAGCAAAAGTGTACTTATCAAGTGAACTTATAAGTAAAGCTATGCTCCCCGGCAACGGCGCCAGAAAATATTCTTGATAACCCACAAGTGTAGGGGATCGCAACAGTCTTCGCGGGTAAGAGTAACCCAATTTATTGATTCGACACAAGGGGAGCCAAAAAATACTTATAAGCCTTAGCAGTTGGGTTGTCAATTCAACCACACCTGAAAAAGCACTAGACAAGATATTTAGTAGCAACGGCACCAAAAAATAGTTTGATGGCGTGTTGTCGGGTGTAGCCTTTAAGACTTCCCTATTCACCAACACCACAAAGTAGTAACAAAGTAGTAGGAGCAGCAAAGAAAAGTAAAAGTAACAACGAAGGAAATGAAGGTGAAAGATGGACTGGGGTTCAAGGTTTCACTAGTGGTACCTCTCAAGCAAAAGAACAAGGTGCTGGGTGAAAAAACTACAGTTGGGCAATTTACAGAATTGCACCAACTCTAGCCAAAGAACAAACTAGAGCATCCTAGTCTAAGAACCAAACGTAGGCATGTGTTCCGTATGTAGTTGTACGTGCTTGCAATAAGAACTTTGCACAACATCTTTTGTCCTACCATCCCGCTACGAATGGGGCCACTTAAGGAACTTATGGAGATTAAGGTGCTCCTGCGGCGGAGCACCGGAACAAAGCATTAACACTCCATGAACACATGTGATCCTCAAATTATAGCCCATCCCCTTTGGTGTCCCAAGCTGTCACCATTGGGATCGCCGGTTCCGGACTATAATAGGTGCATACAACCGTAGATAAGATCTAGAACAACAATTATAATCATACAACCATAACGTGCTCAGATCCGAGATCATGCTACTCGTGCACTAGTAACAAGCATTAAGAACAACAAATTGCAGCAACAATAATTCATAAACCTCTTAGGACTGAACAAGGTAACAATTCATCGGATCCCAACAAACACAACACCAATTACATCATATGGATCTCAATCATGTAGGGAAGCTCATGAGAACATTGTATTGAGGATCTAGGGGGAGAGAATACCACATAGATACTGCCAAGAACCCGTAGTCCAAGGAGGAACTACTCAAGAAGCATCATGGGCGAAGAAGAGTCGATGAAGATGGCGCCGGGGGCCAAGGCCCTCCCCGGCAGGGTGCCGGAGCAGGATCCTGGTGACCCCCGAAGCTAGTTTTCGATGGCGGCGGAGATCGGAATCGCTTCTGGAAAAAAGTACTTCGATATTAGGGGTTTCCTCCTCGGGGGTAAAAATAGGGGCCAAAGGGGGCACCGAGAGGGGCCACCAAGCAGCCAGGAGGGTGCCTGGCGCGGCCTAGGGCTGGGCCGCGCCATGGACCCTTCTGGAGTCCTGGTGGTGGCCCTCCCTTCCTTCCTTGGTGTTTCCGGAGGCTTCCGGGACACTGATTTTTTATATAATTTTTGCGGAATTTTTGGAGCACTTTTAACAGCCGGAAAACCTGAAATACAAAAACAGCAGAAAACTTGAACTGGAAACTGGGTGCACTGAGTTAATAGGTTAGTCCAAATATGCTCAAAAGTGTATGAAAGTTCAAGAAAATCATGGCAAAGTCACACAAAACATGCATGTCATAAGCAGAAATTATAGATACGTTTGGGACGTATCAGCATCCCCAATAAATATTCAAGGAGACTCAAGCGTCTAAGCTTGGGGATGCCCCCGTGCATCCCCTTCTCCATCAAAAATCATCAGTTCGTCCTCCATCTCACTATATTTTTATCACTTCATGCGTTATATGCTATGCTTGGAATGTCTCGCTCTTTAGTTTACTTTAGCTTTGTTTACTGTTCATAACAAGTTAGAACCCAGCTTACTTTGTGTGGGAGAGAAACACACTCCACTTCAAACTAGAACACATCATAGGATTTCATGTTTATCTATCTTTTGTTGTGTGTTCTTTATCTTTTCGTAGCTACTGTCATGTTTAGCTCTTAGTTTTCATGTTTAGTCTTTTTCAAGAGTTTTAGTTTAGTTTGTTGCTGGAACTCTCTTTAGTTTTCATGTTTATCTTGTTAAGAGAGTTGGTTGTTGCACTGAGTTGTGTCTTGACTTTAAGTATGTAATTGAGGTTGCTATTCAATTGTAGTAGTAACTTGCAATAGATTTGAGGTATTGTTGTGAGTAATGTTTGAACTTTTGGTGTCGAGCGCTCTAGCCTATTAGTGACAGGTGTCGTATTTTGGGCAGTCTGTGTTTATTTTCAAAAACTACAAAAACTAGTGGAGAACTCTATCTACTAGATGGATCACTAATCTTTGGAGGGATTGGATATTATAGTACACTCACGTACCATGAGTCGAGGATGCGCAAGGATAACCAATCTCCCATACACTC
Source organism: Bromus sterilis (assembly GCA_950022295.1). NCBI lineage: Eukaryota > Viridiplantae > Streptophyta > Magnoliopsida > Poales > Poaceae > Bromus > Bromus sterilis. The sequence continues at coordinate 318,095,762 of OX465596.1, read as the reverse complement.
CTCCATGAGTTCTTCAGACTAATGTAAGTATTGAAAGTTGACACTTCCACCTCCTCATATTTGCTAGCCTCTTCGGTACCGCGCATTTCCCTCTTCTCATTTCGAGAGTTGGCATCCACCTCGCCGGTGCAACCAAACCCTTGGCATGATACACTTTGTCATCATAAACCTCCTTATATCTTTCCTCAAAACAACCACCATACCTACCTATCAAGGCATTTCCATAGAATTTCCGAGATATATTGACATGCAACATCCACCTCCTCGTGACTTGATCTTCCTGTCACACATGTTCCTGCTACACTGGCAGAGGCATACATTTGCATACATCATTATAGCTACATCTTCTTTATGTTGAGTACCTTGTAAAGTGTGAAGATCTTCTATACTTCTTGTAAAATAGATGTTGCCCTTATGTGAGGAAAAGATCCCAAAGAGGAAAAGTTAAAAGATCCCAAAAGAGGACAAATGAGAGTTAAATAGAAAGAGACATTGAGGCCACCAAAAAAATAGAAAAAAGAGAAAAAGAGAAAAAAGACAAAAAGAAATAAAAAGAGAGAAGGGGCAACACTACTATTCCTTTTGAAAGATCCACACTTGTACTCCCTCTTATATCTTGTACTCCATAGAGATGATGATATATGCATATAGCTATGTGGGAACCTTCACACTATAGAACTTGGCATGTATATTTCAATGATGAGCCTCCTCAAATGAGCTCTAGGTCTTCATGAGCGAGCAAGTTGGAGGCACCCCATTAGTTCCATTGGAAAGATTTTCTTAGCTCATATATGCATCCGTTTCATGGAAATCCCTACTCCACACATCATATCTATCAATTGGCCTTCTCTCGCCTATGATTGTCCTCATTGATGTGAGCCCTTCACACCCTTTTTTGTCTTCCTCCTCCACCATATCTCTCTCTTTGCCATCCTAAGTGTCAACTCTCGTGCTTACGCACATCCATAGCATGAGTGCTCAAAATATCAAAAGGTAGTGGATCAAATTGACTTGTACCTGGCTAGTGGTATGGGAACGAGTCAAGATAAGATTCCAAAGAAGACTAAGTGTAAACTTTAGTAGATTGAGTTCTCAACAAATACATTTTTTCTCGTATTCCCATCCCCCACTTCTTGCATGAAAACACCATCTAGAGACATTCGAGTCACGGACAGCAAGAGCTCTTGCACCTTTATGTTCTTATATTGCTTGCTTCAATGCTAATATAGACTCTTCCCTGTTATGACTTGAATTGAATTACATACCTTGATTGTTTTGCTTACAAAGTTCTTATATGGTTGTTAGCATACACCATAGAAATTATGTTTGTTATCATTTACCTACTCGAGGACGAGCAGGAATTAAGCTTGGTGATGTTGATATGTCCCAAACGTATCTATAATTTCTGCTTGCTCCATGCATGTTTTGTGTGATATTGATATGTTTTATATACACCTTCATACACTTTTGATCATATTTTGACTAACCTATTAACTCAGTGCACCCTAGTGCCAGTTTCTGTTTTCTGTTGTTTTTCTATTTCAGGTTTCCCCCGTATTAAAAACGCTCCAAAAATTCTGGGAAAATACAATAAAAAATCAGCGCTTAGGAAGCTTCGGGAATCACCGAGGAGGAGCCAGAGGGGACCCAACAGGGGCCAAGGCGCCCTCCTGGCGCGTCCAGGAGTGGGGCCGCGCCAGGGGGCCGCCTGGACCCCTGGTGGACCCCCTGGCTGCCCCCCTTCGCCTATATTTATCTCCCGTCATGGAAACCCTGAAGACAGAACCCTTTTTCGCGATCTCGCCTCTATTCCGTCGCCGCCGCGCTTCCAAGATCGGGAGCGCCAGCAGACCTCTTCTCGGCACCCTGCCGGAGGGAGGATTGACCTCCGGGAGCTTCTCCATCACCATGGACGCTTCCCGGATGATCCGTGAGTAGTCCACCTAGCACCATGGGTCCATGATCAGTAGCTAACTTATGTTCTCCTCCCCTCTTTGTTCTTCATGGATTAGACCTTGTGAGCTTCCCTACATGATCAAGGCACATATATAATTCTTTATGTTGTTGCTATGCTGAGTTTGCTGGGATATGATGGATTATAAGACTATTTTCAGATTGTGATTGAGTAATATATTTGGTTCTTATCTTTTATATTTTTGTTCTTGTGTAATTCTTGCATGTTCTCCGTTGCTGTTTATTGCTTTGGCCAAGTAGTAGGTAGTGACTCCAAGAGGGAGCGTTATGCTTGATTGTGGGTTCATGCCCCCCGATGACTAGCTTGAGTCACAGCAACATGAGTCTAGGGGATGTGTTGTGGCCACAAGGGGGAAAACAACGGTGCTTGTAACCGCGGTTGCAATGATTGTTTACTTTACGCAAAGTTCTTTTAATGTAGTTGTCTGTTGCTTTGGATTTACACTCTGAGTGGGGCTCGCAACTTAATACCAGCGAGATGTTCTGGATAGATATCTCAAGGTGGATGATTAGTAGTAGATGCAGATGGATTTCGGTCTACTTATTTTGGCATACTGCCCATGCTTTTGATCCTCCTCCTTTCTTTGTAGCATAGTTAGCATTGGTTTGCGTCCGTAATCCTGTCAATTGCCCAGCTGTGATTTGTTTACCTTGCATAGCAGTTTTATCGTCTTTTGGGAGAGAGACATCACTAGTAAACATCATGGGACCCCGATCCATATTTCCATCACTGTTTACACGCTCAATTTATTTCCTGCTTTTACTTTCTAGTCGCAATTATCACTACCTATTATCTGTTGTGTTTATCCTTTGTAAACAGCAAGGCCGGAGATATTGACAACCTACCTGTACTCGTTGGGAGCAAAGTTATTTGTTGTGTGTGCAGGTCCAGGTGAAGTAATCAACCTTGGCGCCATTGTTCACTTTACCACCTACTTCTCGATGTCGGAGTCCTACGGGAGATGATCATTTCAACCTTGGTATCTTTGCCAAGGGAAATCTTGCTGCTACACTACATCCAACCTTCCACTTGGGGTAACCAACGAGGAGTTAGCATCACACACCCCTATTAGAAATCTCGGTCCTTTCACCCGCACGCCATCACACTGATAGTAATTCTCTCAAGTCGTAAAAGAGGCTAATGCTGAGTGTTCGACCTTTACAACACCATGAGGAAAGCAACACAACACATATAAAGAGCATGATCAAATATCATATAGTCATTCCATTCTAATCATGCAAGGGTTCATCCATATCCTCAAGAACTAATAAAACCACTCAAACATGTAATGGGTACAAGAAGAGAAGGATGATACAAGCCAACACTTGGTTGGATAAGGAGGAGGCATGGTGCTGATGGAGATGTCATCAACGGAGACAATGTTGATGGAGATGTCAATGACCTGAAGGTCGATGTAGTGCGATGACAGAGCCTCCTCTTCCTCCTTCTTTCCTTGTCCCTTCTTCTCTATGGAGGTGGTCTTACAGAAACAATGGAGGTGCTGAGATTGATCTTAGATGATAATGGTTGATGTGGCGATGATGATCGATAACTAGGGATGATGAAGTTTATATAAGAGCTCTCCCAAGCCTCAACCAGAGATGGATCAATCCAAGGGCTCTAAATGAGTTAAATCACTTTGAAATATCTCCCTTAGTGGTTAAGGAAAGTCACCGGAATGAATAGTTGAAATCTCAAGAAGGACTAGAGGGGGAGGGGGTGAATGGTCACTTCAAAAATTTGCACGAAAGAGAAGTGATTTCCTAGCAATAGAGGAAAATAACTTAACAGAAAAATCGAGGAGAAACACAAGATACATGAACGAAAGGAAACATAGCATACTAAGTGCAACGAAGATAAACAACGAGGGTAAACATCGCAGAAGGCAAACTACAACAATAAAAAAAGTAAAGTACTGAATGTAGAACGAACCTGTTGACGCAACGATGTTTGGTAAACCAGTTCAGACTCTTCAAAAGTGCTACGTCTGGTTGGAGGGACTTGTGATTGAACACATGGAGCAAAACTCTCTCCATCCTATTCTCCACTGAAACAAACTCCTCGAGCTTGTCCAGTTTTCACTCGAGGTAGATGATTCAGGTCATCTCTGAAAACCTTCACAAACTTTCTCTTCATAGTGACAATTTCTCTTCAACCGCCGAAGGAGAACCTCTAACCGTCTAGGAGACTTGCAGATCTTCAAGATAAAAATACTAGCTAATCTCATCCTAAGTCTAGATGAATTGCTCAACTCAATGTGGACTTTGGTTTTCTCTCGAGATCTTCCTTGGGATGCTCACAACACTTGTGTCTGAGAATATGCAGTGGAACAGCCAACCGTAAATGAAAGGTGGGTGCGGGGTATTTCTAGGTTGTGATCCCAATGGCTAAATGACAGATGTTACCCGATGTGGTAGCTTGATGCGTGTCCATAGCGGTCGGATTCCTCATCAAAGCGCAACTTTACTTGAAGAAATAGAAATCCGACTCACCGAATTGAGTTCTCTCTTGGAGGCACAAAGTGCGATGACTTTGCCTTCGAGCAATAACTCATATCTCAGTGAGATTTCTCTTCGGGCAAAACTTTTTTCTTACAAAAGTGAAGAAATCCATGAACAATCCCGAGCTATCTTGTCGATTTCATAGTTTTCAAGGTGCGGTACGTCCGAGGGTATTACCTAGCCTGGTCGTGCATGAAACCGTCTTTATTTCTGGAGACCAACAGTAAAATGATCGTCATTTCTTCACAAGAAATCTTATTCTGACATTCTTGGGATGGTTGGATTCGTGTCGAAGAGATGAAAGCACATGCGGTATTAGATCCTCATTTTTATCATTTTGGAAAATATCATATTTGACACTCCAAAGTGATGCTAAGTATGGTGTGTGGAAGTCTTCCACATTGATCTTCAACTCTGGACTTTTCACCGCGTTGGTCCCTAGTATCTCCGAAACACCTGCAGACACAACAAAACAAAGAAAACTTGCAAAAAATAACTAAAAACATGAACTATGAAATGCTCACAATGAAAAGAATATAAAGTGGAAATCATGCATACTAACATGTTTCTTGCTCAACGGGAATGATATATGGAGATAAGATGCAACAATTGAGCTCTAAACACGTGTATAAAGTAGATCCATCAGTGTGTACATTACATTGACGCCAAAAAGCGTTCCCATTTGATCCAGGGTTGGGCCACCAATGTCGGAGATGATTATGGTAGATCCCTTGATAGGGGTATCTCGGCTAGGTGAGTAGATTGAAGGGGAAACAAGAGACCAGTTTACCCATGTTTAGGCTCTCGAGATGAGGTAAAACTTACTTTCTACTCTTGTTGTATTTTGTGATGGGATGTACAGAGTACAAGGTAGAATTGAGAGATGTGCATTGATGTATCAACTAGCCTATACCCGACTTATATAGGATGTCGGAGGCCTAGGGTTACAGGAGTCCTAATCAACTAGCGGTGGAGGAGAGACCTTCATGGATACAAACTCCTTGTCTTGTTCGGCATGGCTTATGTAATCATACATGTAGATAGGTCATTGGTCAACATGAGGTGCTATAGAGGGAACCAACCTAGGGTTCCTTAGGTTGGCCTACTGGATCGATAACTCACATGCCAATGTACCCCTAGGCTGTAGCACCACCATTAGTTGCCAAACACTTATCTTCAACTAATAAGCGATTACAATAATAATCACAGTGATTCTTAGAGAGGAGAAAATAAAATGGTACCAACATTCTAAGTCTAGTTTTATCCTCAAAGGGGCTTCGAATACATGATACTTCCAAGGTATAGCCAATGGCAGACACCGGAAGAAACTTATTCATTCCCTGGTCCAGGCCAGGAGCAACTAAAATCCTAAATCACCAGTTATTATAAAAACTTGTTCGGAGCACCAGAAGAAGGAAACTTCTCAATGGATGAGTCCCGAATAGAGGAAATTACCCAGGTTTCTGAGGAGGAAAACAACCATCTTACTGCTCCATACACTAAGGATGAGGTTAAGAAGGTGGTTTCACAAATGGAACATAACAAGGTACCGGGGCCACATGGCTTTCCTGCTGAGTTCTACTAGAACTTTTGGGATGTTATCAAATCGGACCTTCTAGATTTATCTGGATATCTTCATGAAGGACAACTAGAATTGTTTCCTTTCAACTTTGGTGAAATAATCTTATTACCTAAGATTAATGAGGCTGAAAGGATTCAACAATACAGACCTATATGCCTCCTTAATGTTAGCTTTTAAATTTTCACGAAGGTGGCGACGATTCGGTTGAACTCGGTGGCTGACCATGTAGTTCGTCCCACACAGACAACATTTATGCAAGGTAGGAACATCCTTGACGGAGTTGTAATCTTGCGTGAAATTGTACACGAACTTCATCGAAAAAAGTTGAATGGGGTAATCCTCAAGATTGATTTTGAAAAAGCCTATGACAAAGTCAAGTGGTCTTTTCTCCAATAGACTCTCAGAATGAAAGGTTTTTCTGTAGAGTGGCACGCTCTAATCCATAATTCCGTTTCTAGAGGTAGTGTGGGTATTAAAGTCAATGATGATATTGACAACTACTTCAAGATGAAAAAGGGATTGCGACAAGGTGATACTCTATCCCCCATGCTATTTAATATAGTGGCGGATATGTTGGCTATCATGATCTAGCGTGCAAAGGTTGATGGGCAAATTGAGGGATTAGTTAATCATCTCGTGGATGGGGGACTATCAATACTTCAATACCCCGACGATACAATCCTCTTTATGGAACATGACTTAGAAAAAGCAAGAAACCTGGAACTGATATTGTCAGCTTTCGAGCAACTTTCGGGTCTAAAGATAAATTTTCATAAAAGCGAATTGGATTGTTTTGGTGAGGCTCGCAACACAACGCACACTTGTACGCCGAATTATTTGGCTGTAAACAAGGACAGTTTCCTATTAGCTATTTGGGCATACCGATTCATTGTCGGAGACTCACCAACGCTGAATGGAAACACGTCGAGGAGAGACTACAAAAGAGGTTAATTAGTTGGAAAGGAAAACTCTTATCCCTTGGTGGAAGTTGATGTCTACGCACGCTTCTATTCTTGTAGACTATGTTGGGCCTCCAAGCGCAGAGGTTTGTAGGACAACAGCAATTTCCCTCAAGTGGATGACCTAAGGTTTATCGAACTCAGGGAAGTAGAGGTTGAAGATGGTCTCTCTCAAGAAACCCTGCAATTAAGATACAAGAAGTCTCTTGTGTCCCCAACACACCTAATACAACTAGTAGTTGTATAGGTGCACTAGTTCGGCGAAGAGATGGTAAAATATGAGTGATAGGTGTGGAAAAGCAAGGTAATATAAATCTGTAATAAAAAGTGCAGCAAGCAAACAAGTAGTAAACGTGAGCGCAAACGGTATTGCAATGGTGGAAACAAGGCCTAGGCTTCATAGTTTCACTAGTGGCAACTCCCAACAACATTAACATAGTCTAATCACATGATATTCCCCATAAAACATGCAATGGAGACGTACTCGGAGGTCATTCCTTTGTGGTCAAGAGAGGACGAGAATTGTGTAGGGATACAAAAGCACACCTCAGAGTTCATAGTTCTCATCTATGGATTTCCCAATGTCACCGCGGCCATCCAATGAGAGTACCACAATCACCACAACATATCTAAAGGATAGTCAAAGACAAGCACCAAGAGACTCTCAATCTTCAATCCACACACAAAATAGGAAATCACTCATGAAAATATTATTCTAACCCATGTCCAATAGACCGCTGTCACCATGGTCTCGGGGATTATACTAGATAAGATCAAGTGAGTACATCAATCTAATACATAGAGGAAGGGGAAATATCATGGGATCACCCTAGATTAACATAGCCTATGATCACAACAAAGATCACATCATGGGAGAGAGAGAACAACACATAGCTACTGGTAGAAACCTTAGCCCCGAGGAGGAACTACTCCCGCATCATGTAGGGAGGAAGCAACGTCGATGGAGATGAATCCGGGGGCACTTCCCCGTCCCGGCAGGGTGCCGACATAGGAATTCTGGTCCCCCGAAGCTTGTCGGCGATGGCAGCGGAGATCGGAATTGGTTCTGGAGAAAAGGGTTCTCGAATCAGGGTTTTCGCGTCGCGAGTAAAAATAAGGGTCAAAGGGGGGCACCGGAGGGGTCCATCAGTCGCCCACGTGCCCTCCCGGCGCGTCCAAGCCCTAGGCCGCGCGGGGTGGCCGCCTAGGCACCAGGTGGGGCCCCTCTGGCCCTTCTTCGGTGAATTCGGAAGCTTCTGGAACGCTGATTTTTTATTGCATTTTTCCCGAATTTTTGGAGCACTTTTAATATGGGGCAAACCTGAAATGGAAAACAGCAGAAAACAGGAACTGGCACTAGGGTGCACTGAGTTAATAAGTTAGTCCAAATATGATTAAAAGTGTATGGAAGTTCATCAATAACATAGAAATATCACACAAAAGAGGCATGGAGCAAGCAGAAATTATAGATTCGTTTTGGACGTATCAGAAGTCGGGTTCTCATAAATTCAGTAATCAGTAATATTGTAGTATATATGATATCATTCTTCCAACTTCCAAAAGGAGTATTACATAGATTGTAATATCTCCAATCTAGATTCTTTTGGCAAGGAACTAACGAGAAGATGAACTATCGACTGGCTAAATAGAGTGTGGTTTGCAGACCTAAGGATCAAGGAGGCTTAGGAACCCATGATCTTGAGGTACAAATTCAGCTCTCTTAGGCAAATGGCTATTTAAGCTTTTGACTGAGGAAGGTGTATGGAAAAACCTTCTAAGGAGGAAATATGTTGGCCCCAAGGCAATATCCCAAATACTATGTGATGCTAACTCCTCGTTGGTTACCCCAAGTGGAAGGTTGGATGTAGTGTAGCAGCAAGATTTACCTTGGCAAAGATACCAAGGTTGAAAAGATTGTCTCTCGTAGGACTCCGAGGTCGAAAATAGGTGGTAAAGTGAACAATGGCGCCGAGGTTGATTACTTCACCTGGACCTGCACACATGATACGTCCCAAACGTATCTATAATTTCTGCTTTCTCCATGCATGTTTTGTGTGATATTGCTATGATATAGATACACTTTCATGCACTTTTGATCATATTTGGACTAACATATTAACTCAGTGCACCCCAATGCCAGTTCAAGTTTTCTGCTGTTTTTCTATTTCAGGTTTCCCCCATATTAAAAGTGCTCCGAAAATTCGGGAAAAAATCATATACAAAATCAGCATACTGGAATATTCCGGAATCACCAAAGTGGGGCCAGAGGGCCACCACCAGGTGCCCAGGCGGCCTCCCGGTGCGCCCTAGGGTGGGGCCGCACCAGGGGGTCGTCTGGACCCCTGGTGGCCGCCCTGGCTTCCCCCCTTCGCCTATATATTCTCCGTGACGGGATTCTTCTGAGGAGAGAAACCTTTTTCGCGATCTCGCCTCTGTTTCTCCGCCGCCGCGCTTCCAAGATTGGGAGCGCCAGAAGACCTCTTACCGGCACCCTGCCGGAGGGAGGATTGACCTCCGGGAGCTTCTCCTCCACCATGGACGATTCTCGGATAATCCGTGATTAGTCTACATTGGACCATGGGTCCATGATCAGTAGCTATGTGATGTTCTCCTCCCCTCTTTGTTCTTCATGTATTAGACCTTGTGAGCTTCCCTACATGATCAAGGCACATATGTAGTTCCTTCTGCTGTTGCTATGATGATTTTGCTGGGATCTGATGGATTATGAGACTATGTTCAGTTTGTGATAGTGTAATATATTTGGTTCTTATCTTTTATATTTTTGTTCTTGAGTAATTCTTGCATGTTCTCCCTTGCTGTTTATTGCTTTGGCCAAGTAGTAGGAAGTGACTCCAAGAGGGAACATTATGCTCGATTGTGGGTTCATGCCCCCTGATGACTAGCTTGAGTGACAGAAACATGAGTCTAGGGGATGTGATGTTGCCACAAGGGGAAAAACAACGGTGCTGGTAACCGCGGTTGCATGGATTGTTTACTTTACGCAAAGTTCTTTGTAACATCCCAATTTTCTAAATTCGGATGTTAATAGATCATCATATGCATGTCATGCTGGAGTTTTGCATTATTTGGATTTTCTGAATATTTTAAACATTTTTCAACTTAAGGCAATTTATGGGAGAGGATATAATATGACGTATCCCCATTTTAAATAAAGTTGAAAAGTGTTGAAAATATTTTTGGGTGTTTATAAACTGTTTCATAGGAATTATAAATAAATCAAATTTAGTTTTGGGATTTTTATAATTTTTATACGGAGTTTATTACACAAAAGGTATTTATGAAAATTGCATAATAGCTGAAATAGTAATTTCGGCAAAAACAATTATTTATATTATTTTATTTTATTTTATTGCTGTGACATTTTTAAAATTCATATTTTATTATTTAAAAATGTTCTGCGTAGTTGGTTGACCAACTAATTTTTTTAAACGAGTTTTCGTTTTGGGCCTTCTAGCGGTCTAGTCTGCTATTTTTCGCCGCGTGCGATACGGGCCTGACTCAGACTGAAACAAATATTTTTTTTCCTGGCTATGTAAAATTTCGGGATTTTATTTTTATTTATTTTTTTCCAAACCCTAAAAATCCCACCGCGGGACCCGCGTCGAACTCGCCGCCGCCGCTGTTTTTCGCCGTCGCCACCCCGCCGCCGGTCACCACCGCCGTCACTGGAGAAGCCGCGGGCCGCCGCCGCCAGGTGAGCCGCTGTCCCCTCCACCCTGCGACGCTGCCTCGCCGTGCCCGCCGCTGCTCTGCTGGCCGCGCCGGCGCCCCACCAGGCCGGTGACCTGAGCCGCCCCGTGGTCCGTTGGATCTAGATCCAACGTCCACGAATAGGTCTGGATCGGTTTTTTTTAGGGTTAGGGTTTAATCCGGTTAACCGGCGGTTTCCTATTTAGCGGACGTTCGTCGGACCGTTCGCCGGAGCGAACGACGTTCGCTCCGTAGCCGAGGACCTATTCACGACGAAGATTTATTTTTATTCGCGGGTAGGCCCTTTTTCACAGATTTTACCCTAGAACGGTATTCGCTATATCTTTTAAACCGTAGCTCCGTTTTAGGTGATTCTTTTTGCGTTGCGACCGTAGTGCAGTCTACGCACGCTTATATTCTTGTAGACTATGTTGGGCCTCCAAGCGCAGAGGTTTGTAGGACAGCAGCAATTTCCCTCAAGTGGATGACCTAAGGTTTATCGAACACAGGGAAGTAGAGGTTGAAGATGGTCTCTCTCCAGCAACCCTGCAATTAAGAAACAAGAAGTCTCTTGTGTCCCCAACACACCTAATACAACTAGGAGTTGTATAGGTGCACTAGTTCGGCAAAGAGATGGTAAAATATGGGTGATAGGTGTGGTAAAACGAAGTAATATAAATCTGTAATAAAAAGTGCAGCAAAGAAACAAGTGGCAAAAGTGAACACAAACGGTATTGCAATGGTGGAAACAAGGCCTAGGCTTCATACTTTCACTAGTGGCAACTCCCAACAACATTAACATAGTCTAATCACATGATATTTCCCATAAAACATGCAATGGAGACGTACTCCGAGGTCATTTCTTTGTGGTCAAGAGATGACGAGAATTGTGTAGGGCTACAAAAGCACACCTTAGAGTTCGTAGTTCTCAATCTATGGATTTCCCAATGTCACCGCGGCCATCCAAAGAGAGTACCACAATCACCACAACATATCTAAAGGATAGTCAAAGACAAGCACCAAGAGACTCTCAATCTTCAATCCACACACAAAAGAGGAAATCACTCATGATAATATTCTTCTAACCCATGTCCAATAGACCGCTGTCACCTTGGTCTCGGGGATTATACTAGATAAGATCAATTGAGTACATCAATCCAATACATAGAGGAAGGGGAAATATCATGGGATCACCCTAGATTAACATAGCCTATGATCACAACGAAGATCACATCATGGGAGAGAGAGAAGAACACATAGCTACTGGTAGAAACCTTAGCCCCAAGGAGGAACTAGTCCCGCTTCATGGAGGGAGGAAGAAACGTCGATGGAGATGAATCCGGGGGCACTTCCCCGTCCCGGCAGGGTGCCGGCACAGGAATTCTGGTCCCCCGAAGCTTGTCGGCGATGGCGGCGGAGATCGGAATTGCTTCTGGAGAAAAGGGGTCTGGAATCAGGGTTTTCGCGACGCGAGTAAAAATAAGGGCCAAGGGGGGCCACCAGGGGATGTCCCAGTCGCCCAGGCGGTCTGGTGGCGCGGCCTACCCCTAGGCCGCGCGGGGTGGCCGCCTCGGTGACTGGTGGCCCCCCTCCGGCTCTCCTTCGGTGATTCTGGAAGGTTCCTTCACACTGATTTTTTATATATTTTTCCCGGAATTTATTGGGCACTTTAAGTAATGGGAAAACCTAAAATACAAAACAGCAGAAAACAGAAACTGGCACTGGGGTGCACTGAGTTAATAGGTTAGTCCAAATATGATCAAAAGTGTATGAAAGTGTATCAAAAGCATAGCAATATCACACAAAACATGCATGGAGAAGGCAGAAATTATAGATACGTTTGGGACGTATCAACATCCCCAAGCTTAATTCCTGCTCGTCCTCGAGTAGGTAAATGATAAAAAACATAATTTCTGTGGTGACATGCTACCAAACATATAAGGACTTTTAAGTAAAGCAATCAAAGCATGCAATTCAATTCAAGTCTTAACAAGCAAGAGTCTATATTAGCATTGAGACAAGCAACATAAGAACATAAAGGTGCAAGAGCTCTCGCTGTCCGTGACTCAAATGTCTCCAAATGGTGTTTGCGTGCAAGAAAGGGGATAGGGAATACGAGATGAAAAAGTATTTTTGTTGAGAACTCAATCTACTAAAGTTTCTCACTCGGTCTTCTTTGAAATCTTATCTTGACTCGTCCCACGACCATGGCCATGGCCACGGCCCTTGGGGGCAGCGGCCCTTGGTCCCTTCTTCTTCCTTGAAGACGGTGCTTCTGTGGAGATTGATCTCCCCCTCAAGACGGATGCCAAGGAGGAGGAATTTTCGTGGTGCCCTTTGACCTAGGTTTTCTCTTTTTATATAGACTCTCGGATTCCTGTCATCCAGATTACGTCTTCTGTATTTCGAGGTTTCTGGAATCACCCGGACTCCGATTGAGCCTCATTTTATGTTTAACTGCACCGGAAAAAAATTCCCTACAACTTTGTGGTTTTAAGTTTTTCCGTTTGAGGCCGTCTTCTAACGTTTACGAGGCGATCTTTAAAACCTGTCTGATGGGGACATATTTCGGGAGAGTTAGAGTCCAACTCCTACAAGGCTCCTTTTTGTGATTTTTCCTTTATCTAAGTAATTCCTACACATAAAGTACAAAAACAAGAACTTGTGCACTCTTGCAACCATTAATAGGTTAGTTCCAAAATATGTTATAAAAAGATATGAAAGTGTATCAAAAGCATAGCAATATCACACAAAACATGCATGGAGCAAGCAGAAATTATAGATACGTTTGAGACGTATCAGGTAGCCATATGATCTTATCCTGTTTTCTTAGACAACCTAGCATGTGCTTGTTATATATATTGCTATACTTGTAGACGGGGATTGGTTTTGAGATTTCATTGAGCTGTGTAAGGATTTAATTACTTGACTAGCAAACCTTAATTAGAATACACCTCTTTACGGGCAGGGAGTGCTTCCTGGGGGCTCGTACCTTATCTAAGGAGAGACCAGGTTGTACCCCTAATGGATGGTTTTGGTGGTATAAAGAACGTCATGGTATCTACCCTCTGAACGTAAGTGGGTGCCGTACAGGCTCAAAAAGATCATACATACTTGGTGACTAGGAGCTTCCACTACAGGAAACATGAGTTTTGCCGTCAGCTTTGTGCTTTGCCGTCAGCTTTCCGTCGGGGCTGACGGCAAACGATGGTTTGCCGTCAGCTAGTAGAAATGCTGACGACAAAGAAACAACTGTAGGCAAAAGAAACTTTAGCCGTCAGCCCATGCAACGCCGTCAGTTAGCTGACGACAACGCGCAGAACAGCTGACGGCAAAGCCCCACTAGCGGCAACGTTTTCCCAGACCCCACCACGCGGCTGTGGGATAACGGACCGCCGCGTTGCCGTCAGCTGGCTGACGGCCAAGCGGCGGGCCGTTATCTCGGCCCGGGCGGACCTAGCCGCCACTTCTCTCTCTCACCCCGCTCGAGCCCGCTCTCAACCCCTCCCCTCCAAGCCGCTGCCGCCATCGGAGCTCCCCCGCCGCGCCGGCCGCGTCTTCCCGCCGTCGCCGGTGAGCCGCGACCACCCCGGCCGCCCCTTCCCCCGCTCCCCATTCTCTCTCTCTCTCCCGCTCATCCTCTCCTCCTCTGCAGGTCCAGCCTGCCGCCGTCGCCTCGTCCGGGTCGTCGCCGCCACTGCCAGCGGAGAGGCTGCACCCCTTGCGCCGCACTACGTCCGGGCCGCCACCGCCGAACTTCGTCCGTGCCGCTGCCGCCGCTGCTCTCCGGTGAGCCCACGGCCACCCACGGTTGCCCATTTTTTTATTTGTTTAATTAGATTTTAGTTAGCTTAGTGTAGATCTCTTAGTGGCATGGAATTTTAGTTAGCTTAGTGTAGATCTATATCTGTTAGTGTAGATTTCTGTTCATTGTTTGTTCTTGTAAGAAATTAGTTGTTAGTAATTTTAGTTATTTTTAGTTGTTAGGTTAGTTAAGGTTAGATATATATATATAGAATCTGTTTTGGTTATTGTTAGTTGTTATAGCTAGGGTTGTTACTACTAGTTTGGCAGAATCTTTTAGTTAGTTTTGTTCTATTATTATTTAGTTAGTTAGTAAGTTTAATTATGTTAGAATCAAAGTAAAGGGAAAGAAAGAAATAATTTATTAGTAATAAAACAATTTGTTAGTAAAGTGAAATTAATGAAAAGAAAAGTATGGCAGATGATATTACAACATGTAAACCTGTAAATAACAATTGATTAAATTATTTCAAAGTTTCCTTTTTTCTTTTGAAAATATTACAACATGTAGCTTGCCTTCAACCTTCCCCCAAACCAATAAGATTATAGTATGGATATTGGACTAGCATAACATTCTATACATAGATATCATTAGTAACAACCACCTTGACAAACCCCCTTTCCCTTCCTATTGTCTCCAAATACAATGCTCGATGTATCAAGTCCTTTTTTTCAAATTGAGAAAGCATATCCTAATCTCAAGAACCCAAGTTGTTCTAAGCTAGGTGGCATTTGTGTGGTTTATTGCCACGCTTGTATTTTATCACATCTGTGTGCCTTTCCCTCCTCTAGTTTCACCCTACCTAGAAGATAGGCGTAGCTAGTTCTTTCCTTCTCAACTCATGCAAGTCACGTAACCCATATGCGTCTCCTGTTCGAAAGATTCCATTTATAAATATGCATTCATTTGCATATTTATAATTGGATTCTTTCGAATTGTCCAACGTTATCCATGGACAACCCGAGTATGTGTAGATTGGATTCATTTCCCCATATATGCTCTCCTCCGGATCGGACGCAGGATTTCGTCAGCGCCACCTTGTTGTTCTCCGGGTACACATCCTCTCGGTTTATGCTGAGAAGTGTATCAGGAGAACAGCGGGGAGGTGCTGTCGAAATTTTGCGTCGGATCGGGAGGAGAGCATGGGGAAATGAATCCAATCTGCACATACTCGGGTGGGATTAGGACCTATCTTTACCTATTAGCTAGTGTGCATATGCCGTATCACCATAATTAATTATATGCCTTCTGGTGTTAATTTGTACTAGCTAGCTAGCCAGAATGAATGATCGTGCGTGGATGTACACTGGTCACCCTAGTCAAAAAAATATGACTAAGGAATGGTTGAACAATACCGAGGAGTTCCTAGAGGTTGCATTTAGTGCTGGCCAACCAAGAACATGGTGCCCCTGCACTAGATGTAAGAACTATTCACAACAGACAAAGGATGTAATGGGTAAACACCTGCAAATACGTGGTTTCATGCCTGATTATACGTTGTGGTCATTTCATGGCGAGTCGGCCCAACGTGACAGACATGAGGTAGTGCGTCAGCGCATTGAGGATTGTGGTACATGGATCGAAGACATGGTCAATGACTACAACGATGCTCGTCTTGAGGACGAAGAACCGGAGGAAACTGCCAAGGCCTTTTATGCCATGCTAGAGTCTTCAAAACTCCCACTGCATGCGCACACCAAGCTTTGTCAACTAGATGCCATCGCACAAACAATGGCTCTTAAGGCACAATTCAACTTGTCCAGAGAGTGCTATGATGCGATGATGACCTTATTCGGGCGCTTTCTACCGGACGGTCATATTATGCCTGCAAACCTATACCACTCAGACAAAATACTCGGTGCACTGAAGATGCCCATCGAGCGGATACATGCTTGTGAGAAAGGATGCGTCTTATTTAGGCATGAGTATGCGGATGATAATTATTGTCCACGCTGCAAGTCCTCCAGGTATATTGTCGTAGACAACGGTCTTGGTGAGAAGACGCAGAGAAAAATACCCGTAAACATTCTTCGGTACCTACCGATATTACCAAGACTTCAACGGCTTTACATGCTTGAAGAAACAGCAAAACAAATGACATGGCACAGAGATGGAATTAGACGTGCTACAGATGAATACGGGAATTTGATGTTGACCCACCATTAGCCTCGATGGGTTCAATCCTCTGATGGTGAAGCGTGGAAGATGTTCAATGAAATACATAAAGAAGGTAAAGCCAAAGACCCAAGAAACATGGCACTCGCCATTAGCCTCGATGGGTTCAATCCTTTCGGTATGACGGCAATCCAGTATAGTTGTTGGCCCGTATTCATCATGCCCCTCAATCTGCCCCCTGGAGTACTTATGCAAAGAAATCACATCTTCTTGACGTTGATAGTTCTGGGGCCCAACTATCCCAGAAAAAATATGAATGTGTACTTTCAACCACTGATGGATGAGTTGAAAGAAGCTTGGGATAATGGGATCCGGACATATGACGCAGCTAGCAAAACAAACTTCCAAATGCATGCTTGGTTGATGTACTCCATGGGCCTGCCAAAGTGTAAAGAATCTCGAAGATTGGTATGTCATCTATGACGTGCCGCCACATGGTAAACTACCTGCCCCCAATGAAGAAGAGGATTATCAACCTCACATAGACCCAGACACATATGACGGAGAATTCTTCCAAGAAACACGTGTGGCCAAAAAACATTTCGGAAAAACCTCTACGTTTGGTCAAAACATGGAAGTAGAGAATGACAATGCGGAGGAAGAGGAAGAAGTGGAACACGAAGAGGTTACCGATGCGGATGACCTATCATTTCTTGACCGGTTACAAAAAGGCTTTCGAAATGTGGTTGACGCTGAACCCGATCCCGGAGAAGAGATCATTCATGACGACACGCGTGATAGTGACGATGATGTTTTTATTGATCCTGGAGAAGATACAGATGATCCCGACTATTAGTTGTATGCATCCCAACTTTCTTTTGTTTTTTGTATATATGAATTTGTATTATTTATTTCCTTAATGTACTAATTCATCTTTATATGCATATGTTTGTTTTTTGTATATATGAATTTGTATTATTTATTTCCTTACTTTACTAATTCATCTTTTTTGCCATGGTCCATAAGGGAAAGTACAAAACGGTGACGGTATATTCCGAGGGCGACGGTGTTGAGGCGTACACCAGCGCTGCAGTCTACCACAAGATGATGGCCTATTCTGAGGTGGCGAAAGAGCTACGCGGTCCTCAGTTTGACCCGAGCGAGGAGGAGATGGATCCGGAGGCCTTGATGATTTCTGGTGGCGGTAAGCATCATGGCAGCACCTCCATGTGCAATGGCTTCGTACATTGCCCGGAGACTCTACCTCAGATCAAGGCGAGGCAAACGAGCTCCGCTCCTGCTGTACGACCTCGCCCGCGGCCAGTGGACATTGCTATCCAGGTATAACTTTGTCTCAATTTTTCTTTCCGTTCTTTAGACTACGTAGTGATGATGACAATAATTGCTATATTGTTGAGTGTTCGCAGGACGCCATTCAGAGGGAGAGACAAGCGACACAAGAGATGTTGTCGGAGAAGCTTGCGGAGAGGGTCATCATGCTTACCACATTGCAACTCATCCTTTGTTGCAGCATAATTCCGGAGCTGCATCTCACAACCCACAAGAATCTCCTAGTGAATCCCCGAGCAACCCACGTGGCGGCGCTTCTCAGCCTTTAGGTGGCCTCCGGTAAGTTACATAAAGCTCATCAATGACTTTATATGCTCATAAAGCTCAATAATGGTAGTAATAGCTTAGTTACATAAATATTTACTTATTCTTGGCTTATAAAAGCTAAAAAATGACTATATAAGCTTATAAAACTTATACTTGGCTTTATAAGCTTGTAAACCTAAAAATGACTTATACTTGGCTTATAATAGCTCCTCAATGACTTCATAAGCTCATAAAGCTGAAAAATGATGTTAATAGCGTAGTTCGATGAAAATTGAGTTATACTTGGCTTCTAAAAGCTCAATAGTGACTTTATAAGCTTATAAAGCTCAATAGTGACTTTATAAGCTTATAAAGCTCAAACTTGGCTTTATAAGCTTTTAAAGCTCAAATTAGATTTTATAAGCTTATTAAGTTCAACAATGACCTATACTTGTCTTATAAAAGCTCAATAATGAATTTACTAGATTAAGTGGCTTATAAACCTAAAAATGACTTATACTTCGCATATAAAGCTCAAAAATGAATTAATGACTTAGTTAGATCTAAAATGAGATATATTTAGCTCTTGAGGTCTAAGAAGAACAAGTATTGTAGAATAAGAAGAAGGATAGGAGGAAAAGAAAGAAGTGAAGAAGAAAGAGGTGAAAAAGAAAGTAAAAGAAGAAAAGTTCTTCTTATTCTTACTTTTTCTCTTCTTTCTTTTTCTCCATCTTCTCTTCTTCCTTTCATCTTATTCTTATTCTTCCACTTCTTCTCCTTACTCTTCTTCTCCTTGTTCTTCTTTTTCCTTTTTATTTTCATCTTTTCATCATTTTGGATTTCTTCTTTTTCGTATGTAACATATGATTATGTTTTCATTTTGCAGATTTGCCTTTATGCATGGATGGATGCTTCTTTGTTGTAGATATAGTATGTTAGGATGGAGATGACTTGTAGATGTATATAATGTTGGGCACTTTCCTTTTGTATATATGATGACTTGTTGTTTTAAACTTGGAGATGGCTTGCTGTTTTAAACATGGAGATGACTGGCTTTTTTAAACATGGAGATGGCTTCTTTTTGTTTATATGACTTGTGGATGGCTTCTTTTTGTATATATGACTTGTGGATGGCTTCTTTTGTATACGTGACTTGTGGATAGCATTATGATTGTATATATGACTTGTGGATGGCATTCTGTACATATATATATATATATTATTGTTTATATGCAGGGAATTAAAGAAAAACAAATTAAAAAGATAGATACAGAGAGCTTTTGCCGTCAGCAAAGGCGTTGCCGTTAGCAAGATGACGGCAAAGCGGACACGTGGCGGCAGCCTGTGCAATCTAGGCTGTGGCAGTGACCATTTGGTCATGGCTTTGCTGTCGGCCTTCAACCGGCTGACGGCAAAGAGTAGGTTGGCTGACGGCAAACTGCTGACATGTGGGCCCAGGCAAGGGCTTTGCCGTCAGCCAGACGGCTAGCTGACGGCAATGCACGCCGTTAACTCAGCCCATGGGGGTTAAGTCAGAGCTGGCCGTACGAGCGGCTTTGCCGTCAGCCAGTACAAAAAGGCTGACGGCAAAGGCTTTGCCGTTGGTCGATCTTGAGCTGACGGCAAAGCAGCTCACTGCCGACTGATGAGCTGACAACAGGTTTGCCGTCGTGGAGCTGACGGCAAAGCCTTTGCCGTCAGCTTTTCATAAGTTTGCCGTCAGCTTTGGCTGACGGCAAAACTCCTGTTTCCTGTAGTGTTCCATGTACATCCGCTGGCCATATGGGCTCTGGCTTAGTTGTGTACGATGTAGGAAGCCTCTCCCGTGCAAAGCTAGAAGATGTGGATGTGATAGGTGTACCGGCTTGCCGTTGGGTGTAGGTGACCTCTTCTGAAAGACTTCGTCTCAATCTTTGGGTTGAGTCCAGTGGGTAAAGTGTACAAACCTCTGCAGAGCGTACAAACTAATCATGATTAGCCGTGTCCCCGGTTATGGACAACCTTGAGCTACTAGACATTACTGTTACTGGAGGATCTTGACAGATGAATCACCTTAATAAAACTTGAGTGGACAAGATTTAATAAAGGGTGTGGGTTGGGGCTGGTGTAGCCCAGTTCAACCTTATGTAGTAAAACAAGTTAAAAGTTTGACTTAGGTAGATTGGGAAAAACCATCTTTCTGCAAAATAAAACCATAAGACTTTCCTTTGACTTATCCTTGCATGTAGCGATATGTCTGTTATATCCTTTTTCGTGTGACTTGCCGTACAAATCAGATGTACTGACTCGTCGTCGGGCTGTAACTTTCGGTGTTGCAGGTTTTTCAGACGACCAGTAAAGTGCGTTTAGGGTCGCGGGTCTTCACTCAGCATGTCGCTTTTGGATGTTGATGGGACTCCTTGATATTTACTGTTTGCTACTTCCGCTATATTAATATTGAATAACCTAGCCTTGAGCTATGCAATTTGTTTATGTTATGAATTCTAGAGCATACGATGTAATAATGATGCACTTGTACTTTGTTATACATCTATTACTGTGTGTGCTAGCGAGTCAATCCAGGGACTAGCACTTGATCACAGAGACTCCAATTCTATGTGAATTGGGTCGCTACAGATGGTATCAGAGCAGTGTGTTCACTGTAGGACGTGACCCTAGAAAATGGATTAGAAAAGCCATAGAAATGAAAATCTTACTTTATACCACTATGTCTTATACTTACTTACCTTCTCTATCTCGTATTCATACCGTTCTAATCTTGCATTTCCTCTCTTTGGTTATAGATGACTACCTTGTCTTATCTCTCTATGGCGTTTTGACCTGAGCTGAAGGGGATTTTCCATCACCTGAACATCTACGCGCCAGTTTTTCAGCCAAAGATAGTGGAGATAAGGGGATCTGATTCTTACTGGGAAGTGGAAGCATTTCTTCTCGGAAGCAAGACGGAGGAAAGTGTGATCACGGAGTCATTTGAAGTGCATGCCCCTGAGAAGGAGCAGTGTTTGCGCATAGCCGCTCACATGGCTCTTGGACGCATCGTCAACCGGTACACCCGCAAGCTGAAGGGTACGGTGTACGAGAGGATGACCAAGATCCTTCCATCTGGGAACATATGGCCGAAGAAGTTCAAGATTGTGCTTGGTACCATTTGTCCAGGTACAACCACCTACTTCATCCAGAGCCTGGAGAAGCACATCCTCAACCTGGAGAAGAGCACCCAATCAGATCTCTACACCATCACTGAGTTGCAGCAGTAGAACCACAAGCTCAAGAGGGACACCAACAAGCTGAAGACTGAGAAGATGGAGATGCAAGAAGAGATCAAGAGGATGAAGGAGAAGCTGAAGGCCAACCGTGTTGAAGAAAAGGAAGAGGAACCAGAAGTGGAGACTTCGGGAGAGGAAGATGAACCGAGTCCCAAGAGGCGCAACCGTACGAGTGGACGTGAATACCGTATGCTGTTTAGCAAAGACAACATTAGGAATTTCTTCACCGCCAATTAGTTTATCGACGTTATCGTGTTAGCGTATTTGACCATGTCGACTTATTCGGTATGGCATTACTAGGTTGTTTGATATACTCTTATTTCATGGTTGTATTGAGGATCTTATATTAGTTATGCAATATATTTTGAGACTATATGGTGTGATTGTATTTTCTTATTGGTATGAGTGCTTCTAATTGATGATATTGATTATTGATGATTGGTGAAAATTGTGTGATGATTGTGTGGTATGATGTGTTATATATGTATATGTTTTGTCTTGATCATAATAAGCATATGGGGTAGGATATATTTCCCTAGCTACTTTTTGTCTATAACTTACCTATTCTTGCCCAACAGATGACGCCGAGACGTGATCCCATGGGAAATGGGAACAACAACAATGAAGTGCCAGCTTACATGCAACAGTTACTTCAAGGACAAGCCCAGCTGATCTAGTTGATCACTCAGAACATGGGCAACAACAACAACAACGCGCCACCATCGCCACCACCTGTGGACACGCTTGCTAGGTTCCTGAGGTTGAATCCTCAGAGGTTCTCTAGCACTCCTGAACCAATTTTGGCGAATGA
This sequence comes from Bromus sterilis, assembly GCA_950022295.1. Classification (NCBI taxonomy): domain Eukaryota; kingdom Viridiplantae; phylum Streptophyta; class Magnoliopsida; order Poales; family Poaceae; genus Bromus; species Bromus sterilis. The sequence continues at coordinate 318,073,441 of OX465596.1, read as the reverse complement.
CTGGCTTCACTCAATGAGCCGGAACATGGAGACAGTTGGCTGTACTGAGGCTGAGAGATTGAGTTTTGCCTCACATTTGATGGAGGGTCCTGCTGCTGCATGGTGGGACAACTATTTGGTGACTTATCCCATCGACACCATTACTTGGACGCAGTTTCTGCATGGTGGGACAACTATTTGGTGACTTATCCCATCGACACCATTACTTGGACACAGTTTCAGGTTGCCTTTCGTGTCGCACATGTCTCTGCAGGCGCCATGTCCTTGAAGAAGAAGGAATTTCGCAGCTTGCGCCAGGGAGGTCGCACAGTAGCGGAGTATGTGGAGGAATTCAACAAGCTTTCCCGCTATGCTCCCAACGACGTCAATACTGATGCAGCTAGGAAGGAGAAGTTCTTGGAGGGTCTCAACGATGAGTTGGGAGTTCAGTTGACTGTGTCTACTTTCAACAATTGCCAGGGACTCATTGATAAGGCCATTGTGCTGGAGGGGAAACATTAGGCTATGGAGTACCGCAAGAGGAAGTACAACAACAACAACAAGTACAACTCAGGGCCACAACAGAAGCAGCGCACTTCCTATAATGGGAATGGAGGACATACTCATCATGGTGGAAATGGACATAACCATCATAGTGGAAATGCACATAATCATCATGGTGGAAATGGACACAATAACAATGGAGGTAATGTCCACAACCATAATGTCCACAATCATCACAATGGCCACAATCATCATAATGGGCTCAAGAATGGCAATGGCAATGGGAAAGGAAATGGAAATGAAGGGAACTACAACCAGAACCGTCAAGTGGTGAATGCGCAGAAGGACCTTAGTCAAGTTCAGTGCTACAAGTGCAGGAAGATGGGACACTACTCCAACATGTGCCCAGAGAACAAGGAAAACAATGGGAATTCTGGAGTTAGCAAGCCCAATCCTTTCAACAAGGGGCATGTGAACCATGTCAATGTGGAGGAAGTCTATGATGAGCCTGATGCAGTGATTGGTAAGTTCCTTATCAATTCAGTACCCACACTTGTTCTTTTTTATTCTGGTCCATCGCATTCATTCATATCAAGGGTATTTGTGGATAAGCATGAGTTACCTACCGTAGTTCTTAAGTCATCTATGCTTATAAGTTCCCCGAGAGCAGAGATGTCAGCTAGTTTGGGATGCTATCAGATAACCTTAGCCATTGGGAAGCATGATTTTCCTACAGATTTGATTATATTGAAGTCACAAGGTTTGGATGTTATATTGGGCATGGATTGGCTAGCCAAGTACCAAGGTGTTATTGATTGTGCCGGTCGGTCCATCACTCTTCGTACACCGACTGGGCAGGAGATCAGATATGTGTCCAAGTATAAGCATCAACACGCTCAGGTGAATTCTCTTAAGGGGGGTAGCCTGGATGTTGTGCGTGTTGTGAGAGATTATTCGGATGTGTTTCCAGAGGAGTTGCCAGGTATGCCACCGGATAGGGAGATTGAGTTCCTTATTGATTTAGTACCAGGCACCGGGCCTATTGCTAAGAGGCCGTATAGGATGCCCGCTAATGAACTTGCCGAGTTGAAGGAGAAGATTACAGAGTTGCAGGCAAAGGGATTCATTCGCCCAAGCTCGTCACCTTGGGGATCTCCAGTGTTATTTGTTGAGAATAAGGATGGAACCCATAGGATGTGTGGGGATTACCGTTCTCTAAATGATGTTACTATCAAGAACAAGTATCCTCTACATGTGATTAATGATCTATTTGACCAGTTGGAGGGAGATGGTGTGTTTTCTAAGATTGATCTTCGTTCTGGTTATCTTCAAGTGAAGATATTCCGAAGACTGCTTTTACTACAACGTATGGATTGTATGAGTATACCGTTATGTCATTTGGATTGACTAATGCTCCTGCATACTTCATGAATATGATGGATAAGGTGTTTATGGAGTTCTTGGATAAGTTCGTTGTGGTATTCATTGATGATATATTGGTGTATTCCAAGAATGAGCAAGAGCATGAAGCACATCTGCGTTTGGTATTGGAGAAGCTCAGGGAACACAAGTTGTATGCCAAGTTCAGCAAGTGTGAGTTTTGGTTGAAGGAGGTAGGATTACTTGGACATGTTGTGTCAGGAGAAGGAGTAGCTGTGGACCCATCCAAGGTTTCAACAGTTACAGAATGGGAGACACCCAAGACAGTTGGCGACATTCACAGTTTCTTAGGGCTTGCAGGATATTATAGGAGGTTCATTGAGAATTTCTCCAAGATTGCAAAACCAATGAATGTGCTGTTAAAGAAAGAGAATAAGTTTGGTTGGAGCGAGGAATGTGAAACCAGCTTCCAGGAGTTGAAGAAACGGTTAGTAACTGCACCAGTTTTATGTTTGCCTGATATACATAAAGATTTTCAAGTATATTGTGATGCATCTCGTCGAGGACTTGGTTGTGTTTTGATGCAAGGAGGTAAAGTTGTTGCTTATGCTTCACGTCAGCTTAAGAACCATGAGCAGAACCATCATACACATGATTTGGAGTTAGCTGCAGTTGTTCATGCATTGAAAACATGGAGGAAATATCTTATTGGTAATCATTGTGATATATTTACTGATCATAAGAGTTGGAAGTATATCTTTACTCAGAAGGAATTGAATCTCAGGCAGAGTAGATGGCTAGAGATTATTAAGGATTATGATTTGAATGTGCAGTATCATCCTGGTAAGGCTAATGTTGTTACTCATGCATTGAGCCGTAAGAGTCATATCAATGTTGCTAATGTTGAGGATATGCCACTTGAGTTATGCGAGCATTTCAAGAATCTCAGGTTGGAGATAGTTCCTAAGGGATATGTGGCAACATTGGACGTGAAGCCAAATTTGTTGGAAAGAATCAGAGAAGCTCAGTAGACTGATGCATAGATTGATGAAATAAAGGAGAATATGATCAAAGGGAAAGCAGAGGGTTTCCGTGAATATGAGCATGGAGCCATTTGGTTTGAGAAGCGCATTTGTGTACCGCAAGATGCAGAGATCGGGAAGTTGATTCTTCAGGAGGCGCATGATTCACCTTATTCTATCCATCCCGGGAATACCAAGATGTACTTGGACTTGAGGGAGAAATTTTGGTGGCCTAGCCTGAAGCGAGAGATAGCTCAGTAATTGCGTTGTGTGATGTTTGCCAGAGAGTCAAAGCCGAACATCAGAAGCCAGCAGGATTTTTGCAGCCTTTACCTATACCCGATTGGAAGTGGGATCAGATAGGTATGGACTTTATTACTGGTTTACCCAGGACTCAGTCAGGATATGATTCTATTTGGGTGATTGTTGATCGTTTGACTAAGGTTGATCACTTCATTCCAGTAAAGACAACTTATACAAGTGCTAAGCTAGCCAAGATTTATATGACCAGGATTGTTTGTATGCATAGAGTTCCAAGTAAGGTAGTGTCTGGTAGAGGTACTCAGTTCACATCCAAGTTTTGGCGTCAGTTGCATGAGACCTTGGGCACCAGGCTGAAATTCAGTACAGCTTTTCATCCACAGGCAGATGGGCAGACAGAGAGAGTGAATCAGATTATAGAGGATATGTTGAGAGCTTGTGCATTAGACTATGGGTCTAGTTGGGATGATAATCTACCATATGTTGAGTTCTCATACAACAACAGTTACCAGGCTAGTCTACAGATGGCACCGTTTAGTTACTGTATGGAAGAAAGTGCAGAACACTGTTGATGTGGGATGAAGTGGGAGAAGGTCAGTTGTTTGGACCAGAACTGATCAGAGATGCTGAGGAGAAGGTCAAGTTGATCCGTAATAGACTGAAGATAGCACAGTCCAGGAAGAAGAGTTATGCAGATGCGAAGCACAAGGATGTAACCTATGAAGTTGGGGACCGTGCATATCTCTGAGTTTCACCAATTCGTGGAATCAAGAGGTTTGGAATCAAGGGCAAGTTAGCACCACGTTTTGTGGGGCCTTACAAGATCTTGGAGCGCAGAGGAGAGGTAGCTTATCAGTTGGAGTTGCCAGAAGCTTTGTCAGGAGTTCATGATGTGTTTCACGTATCCCAGCTAAAGAAGTGTCACGCAGAGATGGCAGATATTCCTTTGAGAGATACAGTGCCACTTGAGGCAATTCAGTTGGAGAGTGACCTGACCTATGAGGAGAAACCTGTGAAGATTCTGGAGACTGCAGAAAGAGTTACCCGCACCAAGAAAATCAAGCTATGCAAAGTTCAGTGGGATCATCATACCGAGGAGGAAGCTACTTGGGAGCGAGAAGAAGACCTGAAGCAGAATCATCCGCACCTCTTTGCTAGCCAGCCCGAATCTCGAGGACGAGATTCATCTTAAGGGGGGTAGGTTTGTAACATCCCAATTTTCTAAATTTGGATTTTAATAGATCATCATATGCATGTCATGCTGGAGTTTTGCATTATTTGGATTTTCTGAATATTTTAAACATTTTTCAACTTAAGGAAATTTATTGAAGAGGATATAATATGACTTATCCCCATTTTAAATAAAGTTGAAAAGTGTTGAAAATATTTTTGGGTGTTTATAAACCGTGTCATAGGAATTATAAATGACTCAAATTTATTTTTGGGATTTTTATAATTTTTATACGGAGTTTATAGCACAAAATGTATTTAAGAAAATTGCATAATAGCTGAAATGGTAATTTCGGCAAAAAAATTTATTTTTATTATTTTATTTTATTTTATTGCTGTTACATTTTTAAAATTCATATTTTATTATTTAAAAATGTTCTGCATAGTTGGTTGACCAACTAAAAATTTAAAAAACGAGTTTTCATTTTGGGCCTTCTAGCGGCCTAGTCTGCTATTTTGCGCCGCGTGCGATTCGCGCCCGACTCGGACTGAAAAAAAATATTTTTTCCTGGCTATATAAAATTTAGTGATTTTTTTTCCAAACCCTAAAAATCCCATCGCGGGACCCGCGCCGAATTCGCCGCCGTCGCCGTTTTTCGCCGCCGCCACCTCGGACCGCGGCCCCGCCGCCGTCGCCGGAGAAGCCACGGGCCGCCGCCGCCAGGTGAGCCGCCGTCCCCGCCACCGTGCGCCGCCGCCTTGCCGCGCCCGCCGCCGCCCCACCGGGCCGGCGAGCCGAGCCACCCCGTGGTCCGTTGGATTTAGATCCAATGGCCACGAATAGGTCTGGATCGGTTTTTTTAGGGTTAGGGTTTAATCCGGTTAACCGGCTGACGAGGGGGTGACCCCACGAATCCTGCATATAAGGCTACCTGGTGCGTATGAAGACAGAAGGCCCGCTGGGAAGCTACGACAAGCCCACGATTGGCCCAACCAAGCACCGACGTAGGAGTCCGCGACTAACATGGAAGGCGTAACTTGGCGTACAAGGAAAGACTGGAATTAGGAAACTATCTATGTAACCTAGTACGGACTCCCCGAGACCTAGCCTAGTATATAAAGGTTGGGAGGGGAGACGTCCAACATAACTCAATACGCATCTACTCATCCTAGCCTTGCGAGAACTCGCCTTGGCCTCCACTCTAATCACCCCCTCACGCAATAATATTGAGCAGGAAGTGCTTCTCCTGTTAGCCGACGAGTATCGCCCAACCTGTGCCATCTCTATGACTAACCCAGGGTCCCTAACCATGAGATTTGCTGGGGTTGATCCCCGTCAATTGGCGCCGTCTGTGGGAACTACACAGGTTGGAATCACGATCTCGGCGGTCCCACCCTCAGAAGATCAAGACTCGAGGACTAGAACCAGATATAGCTCGCTCGAGGAATTCAAGATCACCACAAGCATCTCCATCATCTCGTCAAGACCGTCTAGCCTGCAGTCGAGCCAAGTCCAGCACCTCGACGACTGTCAGATCCATCCTCGACGGAAAAGAACTCGACAATCCAAAAGACAAGCACGAGGACTCTACTCAAGAACCCTACTCGACGAGTCGCAGCGCGTGGCCGAAGACTCGCCCACCAGTCGACGACCCGCCGCCGCCCGGACTCCCACCACACGCCAAGACAGCGACTCCGAAACCCAGAACGGAGAGTACTACGACCCAGATCGAAGGCCTGACGAATTCGACAACTTCATCCGAAGCCAATCACTCAGCGACGGGATAGAACTTGACCCAAGAATCCATAACCGAGCGGAAGACCACTCGCAGATCTTCCAAATCTCGAGGAGAAGAAGGCACGCCGGCTCCAACAAACTCACAGCCAAAGAGCAACTGGAAGGACCTTGCACGATCCACTGTTTCGAAGACAGTCGAGGACATCTCAGAGCAAGCCACACACTGGGAGATTGCCGCCTATTCGCCGAATTCTCCAACAACCTCAAGGAGGAGCGCGAAGTCAAACGCACTCGAAGAAGCGCGCAGTCGCCCGCACCAACTACAGAAGAGCAATACCCCGCGTCCCAGGGACGAGTCTGCATGATCCAAGAAGGAAGACCTCCGAAAGCAAAGCAAGATGCCTACACCTTGCAGGCCGATGCAGCCGAAGACCCAAAGATAACTGAAACCTACAACCTGAGCGGCGCCGAGACCATCATCACTTTATCACATTGCGACCACCCGCCCGCGGTCCCGAGGCCTGGGCACGCACCCTTGGTCCTCGAAGCACATATCGGAGGCTACGACATGGACAGAGTCTTCATGGACATAGGAAGCAGTCTAAACATAATCTTCACCAGCACCCTATGCAAGATGTTAATCCCACGATCAGTTTGGAAGAAGTGAGGCACCACAATATACATCGTAGTTTCGGGCGAAGCAGCCACCTCCATCGGAACAATAGAGCTTGACGTGATCTTCCGCAGCAAGCGCAACTTCGCAAAGCAAGCGCTCGAGTTCGAAGTACTCGACTGGCAGTCGCAGTATCACGCCATACTCGGGCGACCAGCGTTCGCACAGTTCATGGCAGTCCCACACTACGCTTATCTTAAGCTCAAGATGCCAGGACCCGCAGGAATTATCACAGTCAAGGGAAGCTTCACCAAATCAGACCAGTGCGACCGCAACTTCCACAAAGTCTCCGACACGTTCGGATCCCAACAACAGCTGAAAGAAATAGCCATGGTGACGGACAAAAGCATATTCCCACTGGCAAACCGAAGCGAGACAAAAGAATTCGGCCGCGAATTCAGCATCGACAGCGATACGATCACACACCAAGTACACCCAACAGACCCAGAAAAGACAGTCCGCGTATATGCCCACCTTCCAGAAGTGCAAGCAACCGCCCTCATAACTTTCCTTCGCGAAGAGTGGAAAATTTTCGCCTGGTGCCCAGCTGACATGCCCGGGGTACCACGAGAATTTGCAGAGCACGCGCTCCACATCAAGCCAAACACCAAGCCAGTAAAGCAGGCGCTGCGACGATTCTCAGAGCCCAAGCGCAGAGCAATCGGAGAAGAAGTCAACCGACTACTCGACGCACAGTTCATCCGAGAGACGAAGAAAGCAACATGGATAGCAAACCCAGTCCTAGTCCCTAAAAAGGACACCGAGGACTGAGGATGTGCGTCGACTATGGGCCCATCAACAAGCACTGCCCAAAATACCACTTCCCCCTGCCAAGAATCGATCAGATAATCGACTCCACAGTAGGATGCGACCTCCTCTCTTTCCTCGACGCATACTCAGGATACAATCAGATCAGGATGAAGGAAGAAGACAAAGAGCACACCTCGTTCATCACCCCCTACGGAGTATTCTGCTACCAAACAATGCCCTTCGGCCTAAAAAACGCGGGAGCCACGTACCAGCGGATGATGCAAGCATGTTTGAGAGATCAGATTGGCAGGAACGTCCAGGTTTACATAGACGACATCGTCATCAAAACCTATAGCGCCAACACGCTACTCGAAGACCTTCGCGAGACATTCGCGGCCCTCAACAAGTACAGGATCAAGCTCAACCCCAAAAAATGCGTCTTCGGCGTCCCAGCCGGAAAATTACTCGGGTACATGGTCTCCGCCCGAGGAATCGAAGCAAACCCCGAAAAGGTTCAAGCAATCGCCAAAATGCAAAGGCCAACAAACATCAGAGTACAACAGCTCACAGGAAAGCTCGCAGCATTGAGCCGCTTCATTAGCAGATTAGGAGAAAGGACCTTACCGTTCTACAAACTGCTGAGAAAAGGAGAAAAAATCGAGTGGACCAAGGAAGCCAGCAATGCATTCACAGACTTAAAGAAGACCCTCTCAACCCCACCAATCTTGGAGGTGCCTAAAGAGAGGGAAAAGCGGTATCTCTACATAGCAGCATGCAGCAGCGTCGTGAGCACAGCGCTCGTCATCGAGCTTGTAGAAGATGGCAAAATCCAGAGCATCCAAAGACCAATTTACTACCTCAACACGCTACTCACGAAGCCACAGCAGCGACACCCATACTACCAGAAGCTCCTGCTCGCCATTATCATGACCTCCAGTAAAGTATCGCACTACTTCGACGAACACCCCATCACAATCGTGAGCAGCGCACCACTCGCAGACATCCTCAACAATCCCGGAGCGACCGGTCGAGTCGCCAAGTGGAACATGGAGCTCAGCCCGCGAGACCTGCAGTTCAAACACCCGACAGCAATCAAAGCCCAAGTACTCCCAGATTTTCTGGTCGAGTTGGCAGAAGTCCAAACACCGGGTCCCCCAGACCTATCCAACTCATAAACGACGCACTTCGACAGATCTAAAAGACAGAAAGGAGTCGGAGCAGGCGTCCTCCTAGTCTCCACCAAAGGAACGAAGCTCAAATACATCCTCTAGATCAACTTCAGCAATGCCTCCAACAACGAAGCAGAATACGAGGTACTAATTCACGGCATGCGCATGGCGAAAATTGCGGTGGCACTTGCGAGGCACTAATTAAAAAAATCTGTTACTAGTGGTGCATTTCATACAAAATGCGCCACTACTAAGTTCATTTTTTTTCATTTTTCCTGTCTCGAGATCTTCAAATGCCCGTAACTTTTTTCTGTTAGGTTTTTGAGGATTCTAAAAATGTTCAACGGGTTACAACTCGTTGAATTTGGATATAACTTTTTGAGTAGATGATTTTTTCATATAAAAAGCTTTTTCATCGGAGGTCGTATGCAAAAGTTATGCCCATTTTACAAAATTCTCGAGAGATTTTGCAAAAAAAAGTCAAAATTCATATTTGTAAATTTTCCTAACAACTAGACCACATATCATATGGGAAACTTATTTTCTTTTATTTTTTTGACATTTCTATCATTTTCTTCTATTTTTTTAAATTGAAAAGGCGGTCCACGAGGGGTGGGGGGTGGGGTGTAATTGGGAATTTTCCCGCACATTTTTTGCTTAGTAGTGGCGCATATGAAAGATGCGCCACCGCTAAGAGCTTATGGGTGGCGCATTCTGGATGCGCCACTAATAATTCTTTAGGGGTGGTGCATTTCCAAAATGCGCCACCTATAAGGTTCTTATGGGTGGCGCATTTATCCAAATGCGCCACGTATAAGAGGATCCTGGGCTGGCCCACTCTTAGGGGTGGCACATTTTTAAAAATGCGCCACCTATAAGGGCTTATAGGTGGCGCATTTTTTACCAGTGCGCCACCCCTTACAACATAGTGGCGCATTACATATAAAATGCGCCACTAATAAGCTTTCCATGTATAGCTATTTCCCTAGTAGTGCTAGTACGTACTCCCCGAGACCTAGCCTAGTATATAAAGGCTGGGAGGGGAGACGTCCAACATAACTCAATACGCATCTACTCATCCTAGCCTTGCGAGAACTCGCCTTGGCCTCCACTGTAATCGCCCCCTCACGCATAAATATCGAGCAGTAAGTGCTTCTCCTGTTAGCCGACGAGTATCGTCCAACCTATGCCATCTCTATGACTATCCCAGGGTCCCTGACCATGGGATTTTCCGGGGTTGATCCCCTTCACCGGCGGTTTCCTATTTAGCGGAAGTTCGTCGGACCGTTCGCCGGAGCGAATGGAGTTCGCTCCGTAGTCGAGGACCTGTTCACGACGAAGATTTATTTTTATTCGCGAGTAGGCCCTTTTTCACAGATTTCACCCTAGATCGGTATTCGCTATATCTTTTAAACCGTAGCTCCATTTTAGTCGATTATTTTTGCGCTGCGACCATAGTGAAGTCTAGTTTACAGTAGGATGCACTTTGCACTGTTAAAATTTTCGAATTTGAATTTTGTACAGATTCAAATTCAAACTTCCGGTGACCGTATCTTTTATATGGTGTATCCGTTTTCGCCGATTCTAGTTGCGTTGGGATCATGGTGACTTGTAGATATCGTTTAGATACTGTTTAGTTGGTTTTCTTGTTGTTCATTTGGTTCTTTTACGGTTGCATTGTTTATGTGTTATATGTGTATTGAATGCAACCTTGTTTGATCGTGTAGACTGTCCAGAGTGCAACGCTTCGTTATGTGAAGAGTGTGATCGTCAGGAACAGGATCAAGGCAAGTCATACTTTGACCATTTCACAACCTATATTTTTACTTATGCATGTTGCAATATCACCCTATGCATGTGTAGGAGTTACTATACTATATTACTATTGTTGCAAACCTGGTAGGGTAGCCATATGATCTTATCCGGTTTGCTTAGACAACCTATCACGTGCTTGTTATATATATTGCTATGCTTGTAGACGGGGATTGGTTTTGAGATTTCATTGAGTTGTGTAAGGATTTAATTACTTGACTAGCAAACCTTAATTAGAATACACCTCTGGAAGGGCACGGAGTGATTCCTGGGGGCTTGTACCTTATCTAAGGTGAGACCAGGTTGCACCTCTAATGGATGGTTTTGGTGGTATAAAGAACGTCATGGTATCTACCCTCTGAACGTAACTGGGCGCCGTCCAGGCTCAAAAAGATCAAACATACTTGGTGACTAGGAGCTTCCATGTACAACCGCTAGCCATATGGGCTCTGGCTTAGTTGAGTACGATGTAGGAAGCCTCTCCCGTGCAAAGATAGCAGATGCAGATGTGATAGGTGTACCGGCTTGCCTTTGGGTGTAGGTGACCTCTTCTGAAAGACTTCGTCTCAATCTTCGGGTTGAGTCCAGTGGGTAAAGTGTACAAACCTCTCCAGAGCGTACAAACTAATCATGATTAGCCGTGTCCCCGGTTATGGACAACCTTGAGCTACTAGACATTACTGTTATTGGAGGATCTTGACAGATGAATCACCTTAATAAAACTTGAGTGGGCAAGATTTAATAAAGGGTGTGGGTTGGGACTGGTGTAGCCCAGTTCAACCTTATGTAGTAAAACAAACTAAAAATTTGAATTAGGTAGACTGGGAAAAACCAGCTTTCTGCAAAATAAAACCATAAGCATTTCCTTTGACTTATCCTTGCCTGTAGCGATAGGTCTGTTATATCCTTTTTCGTGTGACTTGCCGTACAAATCAGATGTACTGACTCGTCGTCGGGCTGTAACCTTCGGTGTTGCAGGTTTTTCAGACGACCAGTAAAGTGCGTTTAGGGTCGCGGGTCTTCACTCAGCATGTCTCTTGTGGATGTTGATGGGACTTGAAAGTCCAAGTATGTGATCAGAGGGGGAGTGGGTGAATGATCACTTCAAATTTTCGACTGAAACTTGGAAGTGAAGCATAAGTAGAGCGGAACAGGGAAGCAGAAACAAGTAACAGGGAAGTAAAATTGGAAGCGAAACTAAATGCAGTGAATCAAAACACATTGAAGCATAACTGGGAAGCAAATGTAATGCGGAAGGTAAATGCTTGAAGTAAAACGAACTGTGACTCGACGATGTTTGTTCGACCAGTTCACTCTCTGCAAAGCGCTACGTCTGGTTGGAGGGACTGGTGATTGAACACCTGGAGCAAATCTCTCTCCGTCCGTTGCTCCACTACACCAATCTCCTTGAGCTTGGTCAGTTTTGACTCGGGGTAGATTATCAAGGGAATCTCCGAAACCTTTGACAAACTTTATCTTCGAGGCGACAATTACTCTTTGCTCTATGAAGTCGACACTCTAACCGTCTAGGAGAATTGCAGTTCTCCAAGATAAAAAGGCTAGTAAGCTTTCACCTAAGTCATCTCGAATCTACTCAAATCAATGGGACTTAGACTTCAATATTCTGGGTATTGGGTTTTGCTTCGGTGGCGTTCTTGGGTTGCTCTCTTCAGTCTCCCTCAAAAATATTCTCAAAGCAGCCACCCGCAAATGGAGGAGGGCGACGTATTTATAGTTGGTGATCCCGAGGTGCGAAATGACTCATTTGACCCGAAGTGATAGCTTGACACGTGTCCACAACGGTCGGATTTGTCATTATTGCGCAACTTTACTTGCAGAACAAGTAAAGCTGACTCACAGACTTAGTTCTGCGTCGGATGCCAAAGAACGAAGTCTTTGCTACCGAAACTTAACTCAGTGCACATGAGATTTCTTCACTCTGGCTTCTCACTTGGTTTAGATTTGATCTGAGCATTTTCTCAATAACTTCGGTGTCCACAAACTAAAGACCCCTCTTGATAGTACGATTTGTCCTATGACTCAAAGAATCAGAAAAAGAACTACAAAATATCTAAGTATTGCGCCGTCTTCTTCATTTCCTTCAATGAGTTGAGCTTCAGGACACCTTCATTTTTCACTACTAGGGAATGCACTTTTAGTGGCGTCCTTTCTTTCTGTTTAGTGGCGCATTATGGATGCGCCACTAACTACAAGCCACTAATAAGGGCTTATAGGTGGCGCATTCTGGATGCGCCACCCCTAAGGCCTTTGCGTGGCGCATCTCAGAATGCGCCACCTATAAGCTCTTAACGCCACTATTAATTTTTTTAATTTTGAATTTTGAATCTGGATCTGGAAAACAATTTTATTTTATTTTATTTTTTTTCTTAATCTCAGGTTAGTATGCTTAATGCCCGGTCACTGTGCTTAATCTCAGGTCAAACTAACCTCTGTGGTCAAACTTCCCCGAGGGTCACCCATCCTAGCACTACTCCAGCCCCAGCACGCTTAACTTCTCGGTTCTATTCAACTCTCACTCCAGCTCACCTAGCAGACACTTGTTGATATATCTAACATATAAATCCTATTAAACCATGTTGATGTCTAGGACCTTGTTAATGTTCATGGGTGTGCTAAAACTTTCAACATTTTTTTGAAACTTTCTCGATGGGACCATTAGCATATTTTGAACTTTTAAAAAAAAATGAATATTTTTAAAAAATTTTAATGTTACTATCTAAAATGTTCAACTTTTTTTAAAACTTCCCGATTGGTCCTCTAGCCTATTTTGAATTTTAAAAAAAATTATTTTTAAAAAAAATTCAATTTTTTTCTGTTACTAGTGGCGCATTTCATACAAAATGCGCCACTACTAACTTCAAAAAAAAATACAATTTTTTTCATTTTTTTGGCCTCCAGATCTTCAAACGCTCGTAACATTTTTTCTATTAGGTTTTTGAGGATTCTAAAAATGTTCAACGGGTTACACCGAGTTAAATTTGGATATAACTTTTCGAGTAGATGATTTTTCATATAAAAAACTTTTTCATCGGAGGTCGTATGCAAAAGTTAAGTCCATTTTACAAAATTATCGAGAGTTTTTGCAAAAAAAGTCAAAATTCATATTTCTAAATTTTCCTAACAACTAGACCACATATCATATGGAAAACTTATTTTCTTTTATTTTTTTGACATTTCTATCATTTTCTTCTAATTTTTTTTCAAATTGAAAAGGCGGTCCACGGGGGGGGGGGGGGGTGTAATTGAGAATTTTCCCGCACAGTTTTTGCTTAGTAGTGGCGCATATGCAAGATGCGCCACCCCTAAGAGCTTATGGGTGGCGCATTCTGGATGCGCCACTAATAATTCTTTAGGGGTGACACATTTCCAGAATGCGCCACCCGTAAGCTCTTAGGGGTTGCGCATTTCCAAAATGCGCCACCTATAAGGTTCTTATGGGTGGCGCATTTATCCAAATGTGCCACTTATAAGGGGATCCTGGGCTGGCCCACTCTTAGGGGTGGCACATTTTTAAAAATGCGCCACCTATAAGGGCTTATAGGTGACGCATTTTTTACCAGTGCGCCACCCCTTACAACATAGTGGCGCATTACATATAAAATGCGCCACTAATAAGCTTTCCTTGTATAGCTATTTCCCTAGTAGTGTTTGGGGGTCATCCTTCGTGATTAAGCTTCGCTCAAGGGGTAATGCTTCGATTACTTGAAAACCTTCCCTGAAGCTTTATCACCTAGCTTGTCCTTCAGGAACCTATTCAACTGTGTACACTAGAAAACATTGTTAGTTCCTCTACTGTCTTGTCCAACAATATACAAAACACACGGGGGCAAAACTTTGCTCTTACAATCCCCCCTTTTTTTACTATTGTTGAAAAAACAAGCATCTATAAAAGATATTGAAGTTTTTGTGAAGTGAAGTGACAAACTCTAAGATATGAAGTTTTTGGCTCCGCCTGAATGCAAGCATCGAAGATTTATATAATCGAAGTTAATGCTTGATAGAAATTTCTTCAGTGGAGAGAAAAACAAATATCTTAACGAAGACAATTGCAGTTGAATGTATATGTCCAGAAATGTGTGCAATTGCTTCCAATGACATGTGACTTAGAAAATAATAACCACCTGGAAGATAGAGGATACAAAGCAATACTTGCAAGCAAAGGGTTATTAACATCTAAGAGTAGCACAGGAGTATCATGACCGAATGTAAACCTAAGTTACAACCCAATCGAAGAGAATGGAATGTTTGTTGCAACTTAAACCAAGTGAAGAAAAATGCAAATAGCAAAAGCCCTTTCCCCGATGCAAATCAAACTCATCGATGCCCTCATTCTCCCCTTTTTTCAATGATTGGACAAAAGGTTGGGAAGAGGTTCGAGAGATCTACAACGCGGCATCAACACCCTTGGATCCCGATGAAGCAGAGCTTGACGAAGACTCATCCGACGAAGATTGATCTCCTGAAGATTCTTCTTCCGACGCAAGCGAAGGAAGAGCTTCGAGTCGCGTCTAAGTGATGAGGTTGATGTTGAGGTCGCTGTCGTCGAGGCCGTCGTCGTCCTTCGAAGTGATGGAGTCATTTTCGGAGACAGTGTTTGGCCTGATGGGTTCTGGCTCGTTGACGAAGAATACTTCATCAATCTTGTTCAGGGGAGGAAGCTTTTGATTCAGGCGATCCAAAATATCATCGCGGGAAAAGTTTCGCTGGAGGTGCTCATACTCTTTGTAAATGCGAGCTTTACGAAGGCCTTTTACTGAGTTGAACTTCCGGAGTCCCTTCCAGGAATGACGTTTGAGTACACGCAGATAATTATTATTTTTAGAGCAATGTTGCCAACGCGGTTGATTTCATCAGCCAGAAATTGCATTTGACGTTGATTGGCTTCAATGTAGTTTTCGAGCATTTGCTGCGACCGAAGATTTACTTCAAAGTGGTGGCAGTCTTTCTGGAATTTCTTCGAGATGTTGCGCTCATTGACTTCATGGCGCACCCCAACATATGTGGCAAAAATATCATTGGGCTTCCTCAGCAATTCCAAAGTGTCACGCACTTGGGGAAGGAAAAGCTTCGGATGATGGCGAGTCACAAAGTCTTCATTCCTTCCATAGTCGCAGACAACTTGCAGCGAAGGAGCATATGGCTTCAGTGTAAATGGCAGTTCTGCTGCATGGACCAAATTCCAAAGGAAGAAGTCCTCAAAGTCAAATACGAGGCCATGAGTGAGCTTCATAATTGCATGCCTTGTCTCAGGATAAATGTTTGATTCTTCTGAAGCAGTACTCAATGGAATCAATGAGTTGGACAAGATATAGAACCAAGTGTTGGAAATGAGGTTCAAATGCTTCGGGGGAATGTTTTCAGGAATATAATTAGCAGAGACTTCAGTATCCAACAAGGTAGAAAATTGTTCTTCAGTCAGATCTGGCTCTAAGTGAATCTTTTCTAGATCGCCAGAATTCCTTGGAATATTGACTATCTCCATGAATTCGGCTGAAGACATTCTGAAGATTTCACCTTGGATCCTCCATTCCAGCGTCCATGAACGAGGTTCATTTTCATCACCAGAAACATATAGTGTGGCATAGAATTGCTTGATGAGTTCAGAATTGAAGGGAGTGCTCAAAGGAAACAGCCGAGTCAAATTCTGATTCTCAATTGTTTCGGTGATGTTCTGGAAGCAAGTGGAAGTGGAAAGACTTCGCATATCCAGATACCCGTGCCGAAACAAAACTCCTTGTTGACAGAAAACCTTGCTGTATAATTTTTTTTGCTCCGCAGTCTAGAAACGAAGATCATCCGTTGTTCGGTCTGAGGCATATGGACTAACACCAAAGAAACGGTGACGCTTCTGATGATGATGTTCCAAGCTGAATTCTGGACCGTGCCTTGAAGAACAGCCAGCGCCCTTGAAGATAGGAAAGGTTTCACGAGGGTAATTGGATTGAAGCTGGGTGTCTTGGCAGGGGCGCGAACGAGCGTGAATCCTTTGCAGAGGAGCTATTTGGTTGGTTCTTGAAGGTCCAGCAGTCTGAGCGACTATCAACGCTTGCTCCTGCGAGGGATTCAAAATCTGCACTTTCTCATCTTCATCTTCATGTGCTTCAGTGCGAGGCACATTTGCTTCAGATTCTTGAGCGGTTCTGGCAGGGGAAAAGTCTCGGGAGCCACGGGTTCTGGAGTGGGATGGAGAGGGTTCATTGGCTTCCTAGTGAGATGATGGGGGTGGTGCGGGAGCAGCAGGTGGTGTTGGTGTTCTTTGCGGTGCGGGACATGGAGCACGAGTTGGTGTGGGTGCACTAGGTGGAATGGGTGTAGGCGTTGGTGCAGGTGAAGGGGTTGGGGTTGGAGTTCTCTTGGGGGTTGGAGCTTTTGGAGGTGGAGTAGGTGTGCGTGTGACGGGAGTTTGCTTGGGAGTGGATTTGGTAGGAGGAGGTGTAGGGGTTTTGGTGGGTGGAGCTGAAGCTTTTAGTTTTGGCTGGGAAGGCTTTGTCTTGGGAGCAGGAGTGGGAACTGCTTCAGTATTTTCCTTCGGCTGGCTGGTTGGTTCATCACTCGTATCCATGTCAGCAGCCGAGGCCAAAGTGACCTTCCATTTCTTGGTGGTTCTGTTCTTCGGAGAAGTGTTAGAAGGCTTGGCGACAACAGGCTTTGCAGCAGCTGGTTCAGCTTGCAGTGGGGCCTTGCGCTTCCGGGAATCCCTTTCCATAATTGAAGCATTATGCGTCTTCACCATTTCATTCACTGCAGCTTTAATCTTTCCCTTGTAGGTTTTGATGTTGTCCTTGGTGATGGTGTTGACGTATGTCACCTTCTGAAGCAACTTCAAGGCGTGTTGTTTGAATTCTTCATCTGTTTAATCTTCAGCGCGCTTTTGATAGTTGTGAATCTTTTCAACTTTAGCTCTATCTCTAGAATGCAAGTCCTTTAGATGATTGATCATTGTAGAGATCATTACTTCGATGGAGCCTGAGATGTAGACTTCACCGAGATCGACAGCTTCAGGATCTACTGCCGCACACTTCTTCCAAAGAGCTTCAGTAACGCCCAATTGATCCCATAGTTCGCCTTCACGAGGGTCAGGGAACTGATGTTCACTATGGTGATCAGCTTCAGCTTGAGCTTCAGGCATAGAGATGCCTTTCTGCTTCGATGGAATTTCTTCAGCAGAGGGAATCATATTGACCACTGACTTCTTATGGGCAGCCCTGGCAGCTTTCTCAGCCTTCTTTGTTCTGAGGCCCTCTAGAGAGGCCTTGCATTTTGCTTCGTGCTCAGCCAACAGTTTGGCTTCATCTACAACTTTTTCTTCATTATTTTCGGCTTCGGCGAGCTTGCGCTTCGTCTCAGTCTTCTCTGCAACAAATCTTGCGGAGTCTAGCTCCCTTTGCTTTCTTGGAGCTGCCTCTTCTTCCTTCTGCTTCTCTGTAGATTCTCTAGCAAGAACGCTGCGGTTCAGTGCCTCCTCGAGGTCTTTCTGCTTCAGTTCAGCTTCAGTGAGCTTTCGCTTCCCTGAAGGATTTGAAGGAGCAGACTGCTTGGGCTTCGCTGGTGTAGCGGCCTTTGCAAATTGTTGATGCTTAGCAGGGTCATGCCTCTGCTTCGAGCGCCTCTCAGTATTGAGGGCATCAGCCGGTGGCTTGGAGGCCAAGGGCTTCGCAACCACCAAATTTGACAAGTCAATGGTGGGGCGAGCTGCGGATTTATCTGTGGGGTCTTGAATTCTTATCCCCTTAGCAGCCGGTTTCTCTCCTGGCTTCTTCTTCAATGGAAGCCGAATCCTTTGCTTCTTGGGAGGAGAAGGTTCTGACTCATCATCTGCTTCCGATTCTGATTCGTCATCAGCTTCAGCATTTGACTCATCAAGAATTGATTCTTCCAGAGCAGCTCGTTCCAGTCTTGCTTGCTCTTCGTCGTCGGTGGAAGCATGAGGGGGTGAAGAAAATTTCTTCTTAAGCTTCCTCTTCTTATTCGAGCTCGGGCCAACTCCATGAGCTTCAGCGTCAGCTAGCTTGGCAGCCTTCTTTGCTTCCTTGAGTCTCTTCTTCTCGGCAGCGAGTCTCAATCGCTTTTGCTCATTAGGATAATCATCCGGAGTCTTGAGGGTGTTGGGGTGAGGATATTTGGGTGGAACAGTATAGTACAGATGACGATTTTCTTCAGTGTATTTTCCACACATGTGTGAAGTGTATTGGAAGGGTGGACTGAAGGCAAATTGCACTGCCCATTTCCAGTCAGGGATACTCTTGTATTTGTACCACCTGATGGCCCAATAGCAGCGAATTTTTTGCAGACGAATCTTGCGTTGTTCCTTGGTTTCTTCTGGAGGTGTATCATATTCAAGTGCAATCCGAATAGACTCGGGAATGCCTCTTGCATTGTTGGTTTCCTTTGTGCTGCCTCCTTTTCTCTTGGGACTAGCCTATTCTGCTTCGTTGAGGTGATCAAGTACTGGCGACTCATCACCGAAGCCTCAATCCTCAGACATCCTGTGAAAGAGCAAAAGGTAGCGAGGGAAGATACCAATTGAAAGTCCAAATATGGTCTGAGCACCAGCAAAAGTTTCGACCAAAATAATGATTTTGACAAGAGATTCAGTTGAATACGGGTGATGTTTCCGGCCTGTTCTGAGCTATACTTAGCAACATCAATTGAGCAATGATTAACTGCATGCCCTAACACAGAACAGATGGCATCAAACCCTACAAACCTGAATCGAGATGGGAAGCTTTTGCTTGCTAAAACAAGATTCCCACCGGAGCAAGGATCCAACGGATCGAGAAACCATAAGAAAATCCAATGAAAAACTTACTAAGAACAGATCCAATCGGGATAGGAATGGACAGAAGATTGGATCGGGTGCTGCGACGTACCCTAACTTGGTGTCATCGAGCAGCTACGGCGACGACGAGCAGAGGAGGAGCTCGACGGCGGCGCGAAGTCCACGGCGGCGTTCATCCGGCAGTGAAGCGTCGAGAACGGCGACGAAGACGAAGAGCACGACGGCGCGCGAGAGAGATTAGGGTTCCGGAGCGGTTGGGGACGAAGTGATGAATGGGTTCACTGGGGTGGATGCCTTATATAGGGCTAGTCTGACAGGAGTTGTCAGATCAGATCGGACGACTCCCAGCAACCGTCCCTCCGGATTCTGTGGCGAGGATTTCGTGGCGTTTCGCGAGGGAATCTCAACGACCCGGATTAGATGGGATTTCAATGACTGAAGAATATGTCTTCATCTTGAGTAAAAACTTCGATAAAAGTTGGACACATTTGATTCGGAACTTAATGACGTTCGAAGCAAAATACGTTCCATTTCAATTATGCTCAACCATTTTGGACAAATAGAGTAAGAGGGAAAAAGAACAGAAGGGGGTAGGGTCCGAAACTTATCACCTCGAAGAAAAACCAAACGAAGCAAAAGGTGATAAGCATTGAGGACTAAATCCAATAAAAATAAGAATTGAATTGAAGCAAAAACAAATACCGAAACCGAAAACAAACAACGAAGTAAATGAATATATACATGGAGGTAAAGGTTCGGTCTTACAGTACATTTCGTGAGTCCAATATATTGAGCTCACACCTTAACACACATAACCTTTTCTCATCCAATGGTTTCGTGAATATGTCAGCCAGTTGATCTTCAGTTCTGACATGACTGATCACAATATCTTCACGCTGAACATGATCACGAAGAAAATGATGGCGAATGTCAATATGCTTCATGCGAGAGTGATGTACAGGATTGTGAGAAATTTTGATTGCACTCTCATTATCACATAGAAGAGGAATTTTCTTCACATGAATACCATAATCCTTCAGCGTTTGCTTCAGCCAAAGAATCTGAGTACAACATGACCCAGCAGCAATGTATTCGGCTTCAGAAGTAGATATTGATACACAGTTTTTCTTCTTAGAAGCCCAACACACAAGTGATCTTCCTAGGAAATGACAAGTCCCTGAAGTTGATTTCCTGTCCACACGATCACCAGCCCAGTCTGAATCAGAATAGCCAATAAGATCAAACTGAGCTTCCTTGGGATACCACAAGCCCAAGGTTTGTGTGTGAGCAAGATACCGAAGAATTTGCTTTACTGCAGTATGATGTGATTCCTTCGGATTGGCCTCAAAACGAGCACAAATACATACCGAAAGCATAATGTCAGGTCTAGATGCACAAAGATATAAAAGAAAGCCAATCATGGACCGATATTTCTTCTGATCGAAGGCTTTGCCCTTCTCATCTGCATCTAGGAAGCCATTGGTAGGCATTGGAGTCTTAATAGTTTTGAAATCAGTGAGACCAAACTTCTTCAGGCAATCCTTGAGATATTTTTCTTGAGAAATAAAGGTGCCATTCTTCTGTTGACGAATTTGAAGTTCAAGGAAGAACTTCAATTCACCCATCATAGACATCTCATATTTCTTCGACATCATTTTGGAAAATTCTTCGCTGATTTCAGTGTTAGTGCAGCCAAAAATAATAGCATCTACATATATTTGACAAAACAAATCACCATTATAAGATCGAGTGAAAAGAGTTGGGTCAGTTGTTCCTGGTTTGAAGCCTTTCTTCTGAAGGAAGTCCTTCAGTGTGTCGTACCAAGCACGAGGTGCTCGCTTCAACCCATAGAGAGCCTTGTGCAACCTGTACACCATGTCAGGATTCTTCGGGTCTTCAAAACCTAGAGGCTGCATAACATACACTTCTTCTTCGATTTCTCCATTAAGAAAATCACTTTTCACATCCATTTGATAAAGTAGGATACCACTGAAATTTGCAAAAGCAAGCATAACACGAATGGATTCTAGACGAGCAACTGGAGCATAAGTTTCGCCGAAATCGATACCTTCGATTTGGGTGTACCCTTGTGATACCAGACGTGCTTTGTTTCTTACCACAATACCATCTCATCTTGCTTGTTGCGAAAAATCCACTTTGTACCAATGATATTGTGCTTCGTTGGATCAGATCTTTCGACTAAGGACCAGACTTTGTTTCACTCGAATTGATTAAGTTCTTCGAGCATAGCTGTTAACCAATCTGGATCCTTCATGGCTTCATCAAAATTTGAAGGTTCTAGCATGGAGACAAATGAAAAATTTCCACAGAAGTTAGCCAAACGATTACGAGAACGAGTTGTGGGACGACCTGGTTGTTGAATTTCTTCAAGGATCGGATCAACATCAACTCTTCTTCGCACTCGATTCAGTGCATTTTCAATGACTTCTGGCTCTGGTTCTTCTTCAGGATCATTTTCTTCAGGACCAGCATCTTCTTCCGGATCTGCATTTCCTTCAAGATCTGCATTTTCTTCGTTCATCGGTTCTTCTTCGTCCTATTCATCACTTGCTTCAGGATGTTGATCTCCAGCGCCCCGGGCTATGTGTGGGAACATTGGATCATCATCATCTTGATTAGCTTGACGAGCAACTGCTTCAACAGGGCGAATTTCTCCAATAGCCATGGACCTGATCACTTCATCAAGAGGAGGTTCATCTAGATCATGAGGCAAATGATCTTTTTGAGAGCCATTAGTTTCATCAAACCTCACATTTACAGTTTCCATAACCTTTCCAAAGTGGGAGTTATACACTCTGTAAGTGTGAGAATTTGAGCCATAACCTAGTAGAAAACCTTCATGTGCCTTAGGGGCAAATTTGGAGCTATGATTCATACCTCTAATAAAGAAAGGAGCACCAAATACCCTAAGATACGAAACATTTGGCTTATTACCAGTGATAAGCTCATGTGAAGTTTTCTTCAGAAATTTGTGAAGGTAAACCTTGTTGATGATATGACATGCAGTGTTAATTGCTTCGTCCCGGAACCTGATAGGAGTCTTGTATTCAGCAAGCATAGTTTTATCCATTTCAATAAGAGTTATATTCTTCCTTTCAACTACACCATTCTGTTGAGGTGTATAAGCAGCAGAGAACTCATGAGTAAATCCATGATCATCAAGAAATTCTTCAATATGAGTATTTTTTAATTCAGTTCCATTATCACTTTGGATATGCTTCAGAGATAATTCATATTCTGTTTGAGCTTTCTTAGCGAATGACTTGAAGATTTCAACAACTTTGCTCTTGTCATCCAGAAAGAAATCCCAAGTATAACGAGAAAAATCATCAACAATAACAAGACCATATTTGTTTCCTCCCAGACTTGCATAATTTTGAGGACCGAAAAGATCCAGATGAAGCAATTCAAGGGGACGAGTAGTAGTCATGATAGTCTTCGCTGAATGATGTTTCTTCGTAATTTTACCAGCTTCACAAGCACTGCAGAGACGATCCTTATCGAATTTTACTTCGCTAAGGCCAATAACATGCTTCTTCTTCACTAGATTTTGAAGATTTCTCATCCCTGCATGACCAAGTCTTCGATGCCATAACCAACCGGGTGAATCTTTTGCCATTAGGCATGTGGATACGGCAGGGCCCGAAGAAAAATCAACAATATATAAATCTCCTTTTCGGTAACCCTCGAAGAAAAACGTATAGTCATCCTGTGAAAAGAAACATAGCGCGAAGCACAAAATAGAACAAGCATACCCATATCGCTTAACTTAGAAATAGACATAAGATTATAACCAAGAGATTGGACTAGCATAACCTTGTCAATGTGCTTATCTTTCGATATGGCAACCTTACCCAAACCTAAAACTTTACCCTTGTTGTTATCACCGAAGGTAATGTATTTCTGAGAAGATTGAGATAGTTTTTCTTCGGTGAATAACTCCTTGTCTCCGGTCATATGATTTGTGCATCCACTATCCATGACCCATTCGGATCCACCGGAGACATAGCCCTGTAGAAGAATTAGTTCTTCTTAACCACCCACAGACGAGCAGGTGACTGAGAAGATGTGGAAGCACTTGTTGAAGCAATATCAAATCGAACAGGATTATATTGCCTAGGGGGACCATCAAGTACACCATAAATGTAAGTCCTCTGCGAAGGGTTAGGATATGAATGAGCATATGCAATCTTATTATTGTTATCACGGTGACAATAAGTATAACGACCAGTGCGATAGTATTCATTTTGAGGAACATTTGATTCAGGCACCAGTGAATCATTTCTCTCTTCCAGAGAATAGAAGTGTTTCGGTGGTACCGAAGACTTTCCTTGCATAGAATGGTTACCAGGCAATTTCTCAACGAGTGACTTGCGCACCCAGATTTTTCTCTTATAGAAACCATTCTTTAGAGGGGCACCAATGTATTCGGCCGAAACCTTTCCTTCCTGGTTCTTGATAAGCTTGTAGTCATAATCAAGTGATTCATCAACAATAGCCTTATCAATTTTGTAGTTATAACCTGAAAGATTAGCAATGTCTATAGGCTTATCCTTTGCTAGGACCCATACAGTTTTTGGGTACTGCTCAGATTCCCAGTAAGTGCCATCACGATTTAGCTTCCTTTCAAAGCCAACACCTTCATTCCTAGGATTCCTGTGGAGTAATGCCTTCCTCAGGATATCACAAAGGTGCTGGTATCCCTGGACAGTTTTGAACAAACCTGTTTCAAACAAATCTTTCAACCTGAGGAGTTCCTCGGTAACAACAGACTTTTCCTCATCTGAGGCATTAGTATCATCAATAATAATAGGAGCTTTGCCTTTGGAATCAGTTTTGCTTCGTTCCAGACAAGTCAAGCAAGGTGAATCAGTTTTATGATTTGCTTCAGAACCTTGTTGATCCATGAGAGAGAGATTAACATTTTCCAACTCTTCATGATCCTCTTTCAGTCTTTCGAGAGCCATTTTCCTCTGAAGAAATTCATAGGTGAGCTTCTCATAATCAACTGAAAGAAGATCATGCCGAGAGGATAATTCTTCAAACTTCTCCTTCAGAGCAGCATGCTCATAAGTTAAAGTTTGACTTTTCTCTATCTCATCAATCAATAGAGTTTTTGATTTCTTAATGGTTTTGCTTAGCGAATCAAGTTCATCTTGTTGGATTGAAGCAATTTTAGCAAGTTTAGCATAGCTTATCTTAGAATCACTGTCATATGAAGAACAATCAGAAGTATCATAGGTAACTTTGGATGAAGATACCTTTGCTTTGGCCATGAAGCAATATGCAGGAGTTTCATCTTCACTGTTGTTGTTGGTGAAGAATGAGCTCGAAGCATCGACCGAAGCAAATGCCAATCCAGCAACACCATCAGACTCGGAACCAGATGCGAATCTTGAGCCTGATTCTGCTTCAGAACCGGAGGCTTCTGATGGCTTCTCGCCCTTCGTTGGTTACCCCAAGTGGAAGGTGGAGATGTAGCGCAGCAGCAAGTTTCCCTAGGTGAAGATACCAAGGTTTGTCTCCAGTAGGACTCCAGAGATGATAAGTAGGTGTCAGCGGCGCAACTGACGTGGTCCTACACACAGACACAGATAACTTTGTTCCCAACGAAGTTCAGAGAGGTTGTCAATCTCTCCGGTCTTGTTGTTCACAAAGGATAAAACGCAAGGGATAATGATAGCAAGTAAAAGCAGTAAAGTAAATATAGCGTGGAAACAGTAATAAGGATATGGACCGGGATACGTGATGTTCACTAGTGATGTCTCTCTCCCAAAAGACGATAAAACTGCTATGCGAGGTAAACAAATTACAGAAGGGCAATTGACAGGATTATAAACGCACCGCAATGCTAACTATGCTACAAAAGAAAGGAAGAGACTCAAAAGCACGGGCAGTACGCCAAAATAAGTAGACCGTAATCCAACTGCATCTACTACTAATCATCCACCTTGAGCTATCTATCCAGAACATCTCGCTGGTATTAAGTTGCGAGCCCCACCCAAAGTGTAAACCCAAAGCAACAGACAACTGCATTAAAAAGAACTCTGCGTAAAGTAAACAATCCTTGTAACCGCAGTTACAAGCACCGTTGTTTTCCCCCTTGTGGCAACAACACATCCCCTAGACTCATGTTTCTGTCACTCAAGCATGTCATCGGGGGGCATGAACCCACAATCTAGCACAACGTTCCCTCTTGGAGTCACTACCTACTACTTGGCCAAAGCAATAAACAACAACGGAGAACATGCAAGAATTACTTAGGAACAAAAATAGAAGAGATAAAAACCAAATATATTACTCTATCACGATCTGAACATAATCTCATAATCCATCAGATCCCAACAAACTCAGCATAGCAATAGAAGAAATATTACAAAAGTGCCTCGATCATGTAGGGCAGCTCACGAGGTCTAAACAATGAAGATCAAAGATGGGAGGAGAACATCACATAGCTACTGATCACGGACCCATGGTCCAAGGAAAACTACTCACGAGACATCCGGGGAGCATCCATGGTGGAGAGGAGACTCCTGGAGGTCAATCCTCCCTCCAGCAGGGTGCCGGGAAGAGGTCTTTTGGTGCTCCCGATCTTGGAAGCGCGGAGGCGGCAGAACAAAGGCGAGTTTGTGAAATAGGGTTCTTCCTCTGGAGTTTCCCCGTGACGGAGAATAAATAGGCGAAGGGGGGTAGCCAGAGGTGGAACAGGGGCCCCAGGCGCCCCCCTGGCACGGCCAGGGGTGGGGCCGCGCCGGGTGGCTGCCTGGGCCCCCTGGCTCCCCTCTTGCCCCTCTCAGGCTCTTCGCGAAGCTTCCTTCACACTGATTTTTATCTGAATTTTCCCGAATTTTTCTCGCACTTTATATATGGGGGAAAACTGGAATAGAAAAATAGAAGAAAACAGGAACTGGCACTGGGGTGCACTGAGTTAATAGGTTATTCCAAATATGATCAAAAGTGTATGAAAGTGTATCTAGATCATAGCAATATCACACAAAACATGCATGGAGCAAGCAGAAATTATAGATACGTTTTGGACGTATCAGCTTCTTCTTTAGAGTTCATTTCCTTTCCCAGATAGGCCTTGGCACGATGAGAATTGCTTCAACAAGAAGAATGTGTCTTCGAAGAAGAACTCTCACGCTTCTTGTGATACTTCTTTTTCTTGTCATCATCTGAATCCTTCTTCTTTTCTCTTCTTGAACTGGAATCATGTTTCTTGGACTCATAGCTTCTGGAGGATCTGTGGGACTTGCTTGAAGAATCTCTGAGTGAATGCTTTGATTTGTTTTCAGCTTCCCACGGAGGGCAATCAGCAATGTAATGACCTGGTTTCTTGCACTTGTAGCAGCAGTTGTCCTTCGATGGAGAGCTTCTTGAGGATGACCGATGAGATGAGTAGCTTGAGTTCCTTGAAGAATAATTCTTCTTGGGTGAAGAAAAACCTTTTCTTTGGAATCAATTGAAGCGTCTCATGATCAATTCCAAATCCTTCCCAATGCTGGCAGGATCATTAGATTCGACACCGGAAGCAGAACTGACTTCGGGTGAAGAATGATGTGAAGCTTTAGCTTTTAGAGCGTGTGATCTTCTTCGAGAGCCATTTATGTCACGTTTCTCATCTTCTTCCATTTCAAAGGTATTGAGTCTCTCAAAAATATCAGCGGCAACAAGATTTCTGAAATCAGTTCTTTCCTTGATCATCAATACAATGTGATCAAAAGAATCATCCAATGAGCGAAGCAAAGTTCTTACAACTGAGTGAGGAGTAATGTCATCAGCACCGAGGGAAATCAAATCATTTGCAAGAGAAGTGAGTCTGCTATATATGGAGTTGACTTTTTCGCCCTCGTTTCTCTTGAATCGATAGAATTTTCTTCGTAGAGTGCCAATTCTGGCATCTTTCTGAGTGGATACTCCTTCTCCAATCTTTTCCAGATAGTCCCAGAAACCTTTGGCAGATGGGATATTCTTCACTTCATGATACTTCTCTGGAGTGAAATGGTTGGTGATGAATACCTAGACTTCAGAATCAAGATCATTCAATTTTGCTTCAGCAGGAGTGATGGCATTCTCATCCTTGACTGTGACTCCATTCAAGACAACTTGCCAGACAGCTGAATTGATAGCCATGATATTTATCTTTATTTTGTCCTTCCAGTAAGGGTAGTCCTTCCCATTTAAAATAGGAATAGGTTCGCCGGAGCGAATAGCTGCGAAAGACATACTTGAAAGCACTCTAGGAGGTTAATCCAAAACACACAGAGTGTAGGGACTGACTAGCTCTGATACCAATTGAAAGTCCAAGTATGTGATCAGAGGGGGAGGGGGTGAATGATCACTTCAAATTTTCCACTGAAACTTGGAAGTGAAGCATAAGTAAAGCGGAACAGGGAAGCAGTACTAAATGCAGTGAATCAAAACACATTGAAGCATAACTGGGAAGCAAATGTAATGCGGAAGGTAAATGCTTGAAGTAAAACGAACTGTGACTCAGCGATGTTTGTTCGACCAGTTCACGCTCAGCAAAGCGCTACGTCTGGTTGGAGGGACTTGTGATTGAACACCTGGAGCATATCTCTCTCCGTTCGTTGCTCCACTGCACCAATCTCCTTGAGCTTGGTCAGTTTTGACTCGGGGTAGATTATCAAGGGAATCTCCGAAACCTTTGAAAAACTTGATCTTCGAGGCAACAATTACTCTTCGCTCTCTGAAGTCGACACTCTAACCGTGTAGGAGAGTTGCAGTTCTCCAAGATAAAAAGGCTAGTAAGCTTTCACCTAAGTCATCTCGAATCTACTCAGAGCAATGGGACTTAGACTTCAGTATTCTGGGTTTTGGGTTTTGCTTCGGTGGCGTTCTTGGGTTGCTCTCTTCAGTCTTTATCAGTAATATTCTCAGAGCAGGCACCCGCAAAAGGAGGAGGGGGGGAGTATTTATAGTTGGTGATCCCGAGGTGCTAAATGACTCATTTGACCCGAAGTGACAGCTTGACACGTGTCCACAACGATCGGATTTGTCATTACTGCGCAACTTTACTTGAGAAACAAGTAAAGATGACTCACGGACTTAGTTCTACTTCGGAAGACAAAGAACGAAGTATTTGCTACCGAAACTTAACTCAGTGCACAAGTAAAGCTGACTCACGGACTTAGTTGTGGCTTCTCACTTGGTTTAGATTTGATCTGAGCATTTTCTCAATAACTTCGGTGTCCACAAACTAAAGACCCCTCTTGATAGTACGGTTTGTCCTATGACTCAAAGAATCAGAAAAAGAACTACACAAAAACATCTAAGTATTGCGCCGTCTTCTTCATTTCCTTCAATGAGTTGAGCTTCAGGACACCTTCATTTTTGGGGGTCATCCTCCGTGATTAAGCTTCACTCAAGGGGTAATGCTTCGATAACTTGAAAACCTTCCCTGAAGCTTTATCACCTAGCTTGTCCTTCACGAACCTATTCAACTATTTACACTAGAAAACATTGTTAGTTCCTCTACTGTCTAGTCCAACAATATCCAAAACACACGGGGGCAAAACTTTGCTCTTACAGGACTCCTTGATATTTACTGTTTGCTACTTCCGCTATATTTATATTGAATAAGCTAGCCTTGAGCTATGCAATTTGTTTATGTCATGAATTCTGGATCATACAATGTAATAATGATGCACTTGTACTTTGTTATACATCTATTATTGTGTGTGCTAGCGAGTCGATCCAGGGACTAGCACTTGATCACAGAGACTCCACTTCTATGTGAATTGGGTCGCTACATTCTTTTAATGCAGTTGTCTATTGCTTTGGGTTACACTTTGGGTGGGGCTTGCAACTTACAGCGAGATGTTCTAGATATATATCTCAAGGTGAATGATTAGTAGTAGATGCAGTTGGATTTTGGTCTACTTATTTTGGCGTACCGCCCATGCTTTTGAGCCTCTTCCTTTCTTTGTAGCATAGTTAGCATTGCGGTGCGTTTTTAATCCTGTCAATTGCCCAGTTGTGATTTTTTACCTCGCATAGCAGTTTTATATTCTATTGGGAGAGAGGCATCACTAGTGAACATCATGTGAACCCGGTCCATATTATCATCACTGTTTACACGCTCAATTTATTTCCTGCTTTTACTTTCCAGTAGTTATCACTATTATCCTTTTATCACTTGTGTTTGATGCTTTGTAAAAAAAAGACCGGGGATATTGACAACCTCTCTGAACTTCATTGGGAGAAAAGTTATTTGTTGTGTGTGCAGGTCCAGGTGAAGTAAGCAACCCTGAGTTGTGAACGTCGCCATTGTTCACTTCACCGCCTACTTTCCGCTTTCGGATTCCTACGGGAGACACTCTCAACCTTGGTATCTTTGCCAAGGGAAATTTGATGCTATTCTACATCTCACATTCCACTTGGGGTAACCAACGAAGGGCGAGAAGCCATTATCATCTCTCGCGCATCAAGCAAATTTCGGGCGTCGTTGCTGGGGACTCCAATCGCCAAGATAGGGGAGTTTGATGGCTTCTCGCCCCTCGTTGGTTACCCAAAGTGGAAGGTTGACATGTAGACAGCAGCAAATTTCCCTCGGTGAAGATACCAAGGTTTGTCTCCAGTAGGACTCCGACAACAACAGGAAGGTGACAACGGCGCCAGCAATTAGGCGGTTGGCGTGGACCTGCACACACAACAGATAACTTTGCTCCCAACGAGTACATAGAGGTTGTCAATCCCTCCGGCCTTGTTGTTTACAAAGGATCAAACGCACGGGATAATAATGATAGAGATAGCAACAGAAAAGGAAATAAAGCAGAAAATAAATAACGGGTGTAAACAGTGGTGGAAATATGGACCGGGGTCCCATGATGTTCACTAGTGATGTCTCTTTCCCAAAAGACGATAAAATAGCCATGCGAGGTAAACAAATTACATCTGGGCAATTGACAGGATCATGTGCGCAAACCAATGCTAACTATGCTATAAAGAAAGGAAGAGGCTCAAAAGCATGGGCGGTACGCCAAGACAAGTAGAACGAAATGCATCAGCATCTACCTACTAATCATCCACCTTGAGATATCTATCCAGAACATCTCGCTGGTATTAAGTTGCGCCCACCCAAAGTGTAAACTCAAAGCAACAGACAACTGCATTAATGAACTTTGCGTAAAGTAAACAATCCTTGCACCCGCAAGTACAAACACCGTTATTTTCTCCATTGTGGAAAAACCACATCCCCTAGACTCATGTTTCTGTCACTCAAGCTAGTCATCAGGGGGCATGAACCCACAATCATGCATAACGCTCCCTCTTGGAGTCACTACCTACTACTTGGCCAAAGAAATAAACAGGAACGTAGAACATGCAAGAATTACTCAAGAACATAAATATAAAAGAGGAGAATCAAATATATTACTCAAACACAATCTGAACATAGTCTCATAATCCATCAGATCCCAGCAAACTCAACATAGCAACAGCAGAAAGATTACATATGTGCCTCGATCATGTAGGGCAGCTCACAAGGTCTAAACCATGAAGAACAAAGAGGGGAGGAGAACATCACATAGCTACTGATCATGGACCCATGGTCCAAGGTGGAATACTCACGGTTCATCCGGGAAGCATCCATGGTGGTGGAGAAGCTCCCGGAGGTGGTTCCTCCCTCTGGCAGGGTGCCGGGAAGAGGGCTCCTGGTTCTCCCGATCTTGGAAGCGCGGCGGCGGCGGAACAAAGGAGAGATCGCGAAAAAGGGTTCTATCCTCGAGGGTTTCGGGACGAGACGGATATATAGGCGAAGGGGGGCAGCCAGAGGTGGACTGGGGGCCCCAGGCGCCCCCTGGCGCGGCCTAGGGGTGGCAGCGCCAGGTGGCCACCTGGGCCACCCGTAGCTCCCCACTGGCCCCACTTGGGCTCTTCCCGAAGCTTCCTGTATGCTGATTTTTCCTATATTTTTCCCGGATTTTTTCTGGCACTTTAAGTAATGGGAAAACCTGAAATACAAAAACAACAGAAAACAGGAACTGGCACTGGGGTGCACTGAGTTAATAGGTTAGTCCAAATATGATCAAAAGTGTATGGAAGTGCATCAATATCATAGCAATATCACACAAAAGAAGCATGGAGCAAGAAGAAATTATAGATACGTTTTGGACGTATCAACATCCCCAAGCTTAATTCCTGCTCGTCCTCGAGTAGGTAAATGATAACAAACATAATTTCTGTGGTGACATGCTACCAACCATATAAGAACTTTTCAGTAAAGAAATTAAGGCATGTAATTCAATTCAAGTCATAACAGGCAAGCGTCTATATTAGCATTGAAACAAGCAACATAAGAACATAAAGGTGCAAGAGCTCTCGCTGTCCGTGACTCGAATGTCTCCAAATGGTGTTTGCGTGCAAGAAAGGGGATAGGGATATACGAGAGAGAAAAACATAGTTTTTATTGTTGAGAACTTAATCTACTAAAGTTTCACACTTGGTCTTCTTTTGAATCTTATCTTGACTCATCCCCAGACCACTAGCCAGGTACAAGTCAAAATGATCCACTCCTTTTCGATATTTTGAGCACTCATGCAATGGATGAGCGTAAGCAAGAAAGTTGACACTCAGGATAGCAAAGAGAGAAAAATGATGGGGGAGGAAGACAAAAAAGGTGTGAAAGGCTCACATCAATGAGGACAATCATAGGAGAGAGAAAGCCAAATGATATATATGATGTGAGCAGTAGGGATTGCCATGCAACGGATGCACATATGAGCTAGGGTAAGCTCTCCAATGGAACTAGTGGGGGTGCATCCAACTTGCTTGCTCAACAAGACCTAGAGCTCATTTGAGGAGGCTCATCATTGGAATATACAAGCCAAGTTCTATAGTGTGAAGGTCCCCACATAGCTATATGCAGGAATGATAATCTCAATGGAGTAGAAGATATAAGAGGGAGTACGAGTGTGGATCTCTCAAAAGGAATAGTAGTGTGCCCCTTCTCCCTTTTTATTTCTTTTTTCTCTTTTTCTATTTTTTGTATTTTTTTGGTGGCCTCAATGGCTCTTTCTATTTATCTCTCATTTGTCCTCTTTGGGATCTTTTGATTTTGTCCTCTTTGGGATCTGTTGATTTTGTCCTCTTTGGGATCTTTTCCTCACTTTAGGGGCAACAATCTATATATTACAAGAAGTATAGAAGATCTTTCACACTTTACAAAAGTACTCAACATAAATAAAATGAAACTATCATGAAGTATGCAAATGTATGCCTTTGCCAGTGTAGCAGGATATGAAATGATACTAGCGCGTCATGTAGCAATGATTAGGGCAAGGCCCAACTAGCATGCAGCTCATCGATCAAGCAAAACATGTATGACATGAAGATCAAGTCATGAGAAGGTGGATGTTGCATGGCAATGTATCTCGGAAAGGCTATGGAAATGCCTTGATACGTAGGTATGGTGGATGTTTTGAGGAAGGATATAATGAGGCTTATGATGACAGAGCGTATCGTGCCAAGGATTTGGATGTACCGGCGAAGGTGGACGCCAACTCTCGGAGTGAGAAGGAGGCAATGCACGACACAGGAGAGGCTAGAAAAATATGGGTAGGTGGAAGTGTCAACTTTCGAATACTCACATTAGTCCGAAGAACTCATGCACTTATTATCGGTAACTCTCAATCTAATTAGGACGTTGACAAAGAGACAAGTACCCCTTGGAGGAGTGTATGGGGGTTTGGTTATCCTTGCGCATCCTCGACTCATGGTACGTGAGTGTACTCTAATATTTGATCCCTCCAAAGATTAGTGATCCATGTAGTAGCTAAAGTTCTCAACTAATTTTGTAGGTTTTTCGAAAATAAACACGGATTGCCCAAAATACGACATCTATCACTAATAGGCTAAAGCTCTTGACACCAAAAGTTCAAACATTACTCAAGGCAATACCTCAAAACTATTGCAAGTTACTACTACAATTGAATAGCAACCTCAATTACCTACTTCAAGTCAAGACACAAAACTCAGTGCAACAGGCAAACTCTCTAAACAAGATAAACATGAAAACTCAAGAGAGTTCCAGCAACAAACTAAACAAAATCTCTTAAAAAGATAAGCATGAAAACTAAGAGCTAAACATGACAACAGCTATGAAAAAGATAAAGAACACACACAACAAAGATAAACATGAAAATCCTAGGTTGTGTTCTAGGGTGAAGTGGAGCGTGTTTCTCTCCCACACAAGGAAAGCTGGGTTCTAACTTGTTATGAACAGCAAGAAAAGCTAAAGAAAACTAAAAAGGAAATAAAGAGCAAGACGCTCCCAGCATAGCACATAACGCATGAAGTGATAAAAATATAGTGGAACGAAAGACAAAATGATAATTGTTGATGGAGAAGGGGATGCATGGGGGCATCCCCAATCTTAGGCGCTTGAGTCTCCTTGAATATTTATTGGGGATGCATGGGGGCATCCCCAAGCTTGAGACTTTGACACTCCTGAATCTTCTTTTATCATCTTCCCTCGCACACTTGAAAACTCCCTTCATACATAACTCATCATAATCTGATTAGCGAGGTTAGTACCCATAATAAAACAATTTTTCTCTATTGAAAATAAGGATATTCTTGATGATTTACTGTTTCTCAAGATCGCCAAAAAGTTTTTGCAAAGAAAAAGCAAGATTAAGGTTTGCAAAACGAAGAAAAGGCAAAAAAGGACAGAATCTGTGAAAAATAGACCAGCAGGTAGTAAAGAATTTTTAGGGATACTTCTGCAACTCAAATCAAAAAACTCAGAACCTACGAAAGTTTCGTGATTGTATAGATCACGCTGTGTAAAATTTTCAGCGCAAAAAGATGAACTGGGATTTTTCTATGATTTTCCCGTCACGAGGACAGAATCTGTTTTCTGGACAGCATGTCACAACTTTCACTTCCCTTGTCATATGAGGCTATAAATGGCACATATCTTGAAAAGTAAAGATACAATGATGTTGCCATAGTAGTAACAATCATCAAGACCACTAAAAACAGAAGAAGAAAAAAAGGAAAACCGAAATTCGTTGCGGGCTGCCTCCCGAAAGTGCTTTCTTTTATGCCTTTAAGCTAGGCATGAAGCAAAAAGATCAAGTTGTATCAATTGAACCATCATCAAGATCATCAAAAAGCTCTTCAATAGTACAACCACTCTTAAGAGGTCTTTCAAATAAAGGCCTAATAAAGATACTTCTAGGGATAAAAGAAAAAGGCGGAAGATCAATTGGAGTTTCATTTATTCTATTAAAGAGAGGTATCTCTTCCAAAGTCTTCACAGTTTCAACCCCTTTGGAAATAGATGGATTATTTTTGAAACGGGGAGCCTTTGGAACGTAAACGAACCTAGGTTCCTTCTTTTCCGTAGTTTCTAACTTTTTGGTTTTGATTGAGGAGAAAGTAGTTCCTAGAGTGTCAATGATTTCCTCAATCTTATCAATCCTAGAAGGGTCCAAGTCATGGGATTTGATGGTCTCCAAGGTTTTGAAAATTTTATGCATGGAGCTATCGAATTTATTCAAATTCCCTTGAATCTTACGATCCAACTCACTTATCTTATTAATGCTTGGCATCTCTAGCTCTATCTTTTCAAGTTTTTTCATAATGTGAGCTAGGGTAATGTCCTCTTGAATGCTAGCAACAGGGGGGTTTCCAACAAGATTTTCCATAATACTAAGAGCTTCCCAAACTGGGACTTCTAGGAAATTCCCATTGATAGCAGTATCTAAAATAAACCTATTCCAAGAAGTAATTCCAACATAAAAGTTTCTAAGCAGGATAGTACTGGATTGCTTCTTGGTGGCCCTTTTTTGAGAATCTTTAATTCTATACCAGGCATCTTTCAGACTTTCACCACCTCTTTGTTTAAAGGTGAGCACTTCTGCTTCACCTAAGGCAAAAGGACAAGACATAATGACAACTACTATCAAGGTAACTATTTTTTTGATTTTTCATAAAGGACACTAAAGCAAAAACTGAAAGGTAAACTAACAAGACTAAAAAGCAAAGATAAAAGATAGTGTGCAACTCCCCTATCTTCAAGAGTGGAGTCCCCGGCAACGGCGCCAGAAATTAGCTTTGATGGCTTCTCGCCCCTCGTTGGTTACCCAAAGTGGAAGGTTGATATGTAGAAAGCAGCAAATTTCCCTGGGTGAAGATACCAACGTTTTTCTCCAGTAGGACTCCGACAACGACAGGAAGGTGACAACGGCGCCATCAATTAGGCGGTTGGCGTGGACCTGCACACACAACAGATAACTTTGCTCCCAACGAGTACAAAGAGGTTGTCAATCCCTCCGGCCTTGTTGTTTACAAAGGATCAAACACAGGGGATAATAATGATAGCGATATCAACATAAAAGGAAATAAAGCAGAAAATAAATAACGGGTGTAAACAATGGTGGAAATATGGACCGGGGTCCCATGATGTTCACTAGTGATGTCTCTCTCCCAAAAGACGATAAAATAGCCATGCGAGGTAAACAAATTACAGCTGGGCAATTGATAGGATTATGTGCGCAAACCAATGCTAACTATGCTATAAAGAAAGGAAGAGGCTCAAAAGCATGGGCGGTATGCCAAGACAAGTAGACCGAAATCCATCTGCATCTACCTACTAATCATCCACCTTGAGATATCTATCGAGAACATCTCACTGGTATTAAGTTGCGAATCCCACCCAAAGTGTAAACTCAAAGCAACAGACAACTTCATTAAAGAAATTTGCGTAAAGTAAAAAAATCGTTGCACCCGTAAGTACAAGCACCATTGTTTTCTCTCTTGTGGCAACAACACATCCCCTAGACTCATGTTTCTGTCACTCAAGCTAGTCATCAGGGGGCATGAACCCACAATCATGCATAACGCTCCCTCTTGGAGTCACTACCTACTACTTGGCCAAAGCAATAAACAGCAACGGAGAACATGAAAGAATTACTCAAGAACATAAATATAAAAGAGGAGAATCAAATATATTACTCAAACATAATATGAACATAGTTTCATAATCCATCAGATCCCAGCAAACTCAACATAGGAACAGCAGAAAGATTACATATGTGCCTCGATCATGTAGGGCAGCTCACGAGGTCTAAA
Organism: Bromus sterilis; assembly: GCA_950022295.1. Taxonomy (NCBI): domain Eukaryota; kingdom Viridiplantae; phylum Streptophyta; class Magnoliopsida; order Poales; family Poaceae; genus Bromus; species Bromus sterilis. The sequence continues at coordinate 318,037,062 of OX465596.1, read as the reverse complement.
CCATGAAGAACAAAGAGGGGAGGAGAACATCACATAGCTACTGATCATGGACCCATGGTCCAAGGTGGACTACTCACGGTTCATCCGGGAAGCATCCATGGTGGTGGAGAAGCTCCCGGAGGTGGTTCCTCCCTCCGGCAGGGTGCCGGGAAGAGGGGTCCTGGTGCTCCCGATCTTGGAAGCGCGGCGGCGGCGGAACAAAGGAGAGATCGCGAAAAAGGGTTCTGTCCTCGAGGGTTTCGGGACGAGAGGGATATATAGGCAAAGGGGGGGGGGGCAGCCAGAGGTGGACTAGGGGCCCCAAGCGCCCCCTGGCGCGGCCTAGGGGGTGGACACGCCAGGTGGCCGCCTGGGCCACCCCTGGCTCCCCTCTGGCCGCACTTGGGCTCTTCCCGAAGCTTCCTGTACGCTGATTTTTCCTATATTTTTCCCGGAATTTTTCTGTCACATTAAGTAACGGGAAAACCTGAAATACAAAAACAGGAGAAAACAGGAACTGGCACTAGGGTGCACTGAGTTAATAGGTTAGTCCAAATATGGTCAAAAGTGTATGGAAGTGCATCAATATCATAGCAATATCACACAAAAGAAGCATGGAGCAAGCAGAAATTATAGATACGTTTTAGACGTATCAAGTTTCACACTATCTTTTACCTTTGCTTTTTAGTCTTGTTAGTTTACCTTCCAGTTTTTTCTTTTGATTTTGTGTCTTTATGGAAAACCAAAAAAATTAGTTGCTTTTTGCCTTTGCCTTTCTCTGCCTATTGATACTATCCTCACCATGGGTGTGGAACCACCCAAATATCGTAGGGTGGACATGTTTAACTTGGATCGTCTTCCATCAATTTGTGCTCGTGCTAAAAACCCAACCAACTTGGTTGAGGGAAAATCATTGGATGAGCATGCTCATTATACGCGGCACCACTTATATCACAAAGGGAAACACTTATGGGATCAAATACAAACTTCTTATTGCTATGCTGAGTGTTTATGCCACATTTATGATTTTACTTTATTCTCTAATATAGATCGTAAACACCTTCCTTTCCAATGTCAGTTTAATGAAAATGAGATTCTATCTTCTTATGCTAAAAGTGTTTATGATTACCTTGATGTTGAAAAAATTGAAGATTTTGTTGCTTTTAAGGGTGCTTATGAGATTGCTTCTTTGATTGAAAAGTATTACGATACTATTCACAAGTCTGAATACTTTGCAGCTCTTGCTTATTTCTTCGAGAATTATACTTCCAATGCTTATATTGAAGATTTTAAAACTAAAATGCTTGCTGCCCAAGAAGAGGCCAATTATTGCTTTGATGAGGAATCCCATGATTCTGAGGACTCGCTTGAAATATCCCTTTCTGAAAATCTTGATACACAGCTTTGTTGATGGCCAAGATGCCACTATGGATGATGCTTATGAAGATGAACTTGCTATAGTTCCATATTTTAAGCATGAAATTGTTGCTATTGCACCCACACTTGATTGTCCTATTATCCTTTTTAAATCTCCAACTCATATTTCGGAGAATTGTGCTCTTATTTAGTCTCAATGTGATGGGTTGCATTTATATTATGTTCCTAAAGACCGTGTTGAAAACTATACACGTGTGCTTGTAGGTCATGAACAACATGATTTATGTGATAGTTATATTCTTGATGTTTTTCATGATACTACTGAAAATTATTTTGAGAGAGGAAAGTTTGGGTATAGAAACTTCCATATTACTAAAACACCTCTCTTTTTGTTGAAAGTTTTGAAGTTGTTCTTCTTCTTCCACCTTTCTATGCTTGTCACGTTGCGCTTCTTTGATTTATTTTCTTATAAGATGCCTATGCATAGGAAGTGGGTTAGGCTTAAATGTTTTTCATATTTTCTTCTTGATGCTCTCTTTTGCTTCAAATATTATTCTCTTGTGAGAGCACCTTTTATAATCTTCATGTCTAGCTTAAAGGCATAAAAGAAAGCGCTTGTTGGGAGGCAACCCAAGATGTTTTTACTTCTGTTTTTAGTGATCTTGATGATTGTTACTACTGTAGCAACATCATTGCATCTTTACTTTCAAGCTTTGTGCCAAGTTTAGCTTCCGATTGCAAGAAAGTTCAAAAGTTGTGACATGCTGTCCAGAAAAAAGATTATGTCCTTGGATGGAAACATTAGCCTAAAATCACCAGATCATCTTTTTGATCTGAATTGTTGTGACATCGTGCTCAATACAATTGTTTTTCTAGCGTCTGTTCTGAGTTTTTTGATTTGAGTTGCAGAAGTACCCCGAATTTTTTTTACTACCTGTTGTTCTGTTTTTCACAGATTCTGTCACGTTTTGCCTTTCCTTACTTTTGCAAACCTTAAGCTTGCTTTTTATTTGCAAAAACTTTTTGGAAATCTTGAGAAACAGTATCTCTTCGAGAATATCTTTATTTTCAGTGGACAAAAAATATTTTATTAAGGGTACTAACCTCTCTAATCAGCTTATGATGAGTTATGTATGAAGGGAGTTTTCAAGTGTGCGAGGGAAGATGATGAAAGAAGATCCGGGAGTGTCAAACGCTCAAGCTTGCGGATGCCCCCATGCACCCCCAATAAATATTCAAAGAGACTCAAGCGTCTAAGCTTGGGGATGCCCCCGTGCATCCCCTTCTCCATCAACAATCATCAGCTCGTCCTCCGTCTCACTATATTTTTATCACTTCAAGCGTTTTGTGCTATGCTTAGAGCGTCTCTCTCTTAGTTTTCCTTTTTAGTTTTCTTTAGCTTTACTTGCTTTTCATAACAAGTTAGAAACCATCTTACTTTATGTGGGAGAGAAACACGCTCCACTTAAAACTAGAAAACATCATAGGATTTCATGCTTATCTTTCTTTTGTCGTGTGTTCTTTACCTTTTCGTAGTTGCTGCCATGTTTAGCCCTTAGTTTTCATGTTTAGTCTTTTTCAAGAGCTTTAGCTTTTGTTTAGTTTGTTGCTAGAACTCTTTTCAGTTTTCATGTCTATCTTGTTAAGAGAGTTGGTTGTTGCACTGAGTTGTGTCTTGTCTTGACGTAGGTAATTGAGGTTGCTATTTAATTGTAGTAGTAACTAGCAATAGTTTTGAGGTATTGTTGTGAGTAATGCTTGAACTTTTGGTGTCAAGAGATCTAGCCTATTAGTGATAGGTGTCGTATTTTGGGCAGTCCGTGTTTATTTTCAAAAACTACAAAAACTAGTTGAGAACTCTAGCTACTAGATGGATCACTAATTTTGGAGGGATCGGATATTAGAGTACACTCACGTACCATGATTCGAGGATGCGCAAGGATAACCAAACCCCCATACACTCGTCCTCAGGGTACTTGTCTCTTTGTGAACCTTCTTATTAGATTGAGAGTTACCGATAATAAGTGCATGAGTTCTTCGGACTAAGGTAAGTATTGAAAGTTGACACTTCCACCTCCTCATATTTGCTAGCCTCTTCAGTACCGCGCATTGCCCTCTTCTTACTCTGAGAGTTGGCGTCCACCTCGTCGGTGCATCCAAACCCTTGTCATGATACACTCTGTCATCATAAACCTCCTTATATCTTTCCTCAAAACAGCCACCATACCTACCTATCAAGGCATTTCCATAGCCTTTCCTAGATATGTTGCCATGCAACATCCACCCTCTCATGACTTGATCTTCATGTCATACATGTTCCTGCTACACTGGCAGAGGCATACATTTGCATACATCATGATAGCTACATCTTCTTTATGTTGAGTACCTTGTAAAGTGTGAAGATCTTCTATACTTCTTTTAAAATAGAGTGTTGCCGTTATGTGAGGCAAAGATCCCAAAGAGGACAAATTAAAAGATCCCAAACATGAAAAATGAGAGTTAAATAGAAAGAGCCATTGAGGCCACCAAAAATACAAAAAAATATAAAAAAGAGAAAAAGAAATAAAAAGATAGAAAGGGGCAACACTATTATTCCTTTTGAAAGATCCACACTCGTACTCCCTCTTATACCTTGTACTCCATAGATATAATCATATATGCATATATCTATATGGGGACATTGAAAATATAGAACTTGGATTGCATATTCCAAGGATGAGCCTCCTCAAATGAGCTCTAGGTCTTCATGAGCGAGCAAGTTGGATGCACCCCCACTAGTTCCATTGGAGATCTTTTCTAGCTCTTATGTGCATCTCTTGCATGGCAATCCCTACTCCTCACATCATAACTATCATTTAGCCTTCTCTCTCCTATGATTGTCCTCATTGATGTGAGCCTTTCACACCCGTTTTGTCTTATTCCTCCACCATATCTCTCTATGTGCCATCCTAAGTGTCAACTCTCGTGATTACGCTCATCCTGTAACATCCCAATTTTCTAAATTTCGGACGTTAATAGATCATCATATGCATCTCATGCTGCTTCCGCATTTTTCTGGAGTTTTAAATTATTTTTAAACATTTTTAACACATGGCAGTTCGCTGGAGAGGATATAAAAGGACTTATCCCCATTTTTAATTTGTTGGAAAATAGTTTAAAATATTTTTGGGAGACTCTTTAAATTTACTTTGGAGTTATAACTAATTTCTAAAAATATTTTGGGAATTTATTTATGCTCCGGAAAAGTTTTAAAATCAAATTTCGGAGTTTTCGGTATTTTTAAAATGCCAGAAAAGTATTTTAAAATATTTAAAAATAAGTTGCAAAGTTTTTATTTTTATTTAATATTTTGGTAAAGACAAAAATTCAATTTTATTATTTTAAAAGTATTGGCGAAGACGGAAATTAAAAATAATATTCCGTGATTTTTCTAAAATTATTTTGGGTCTAATGGGCCGTTCTGTTTTTTTTTCCCGCCGGACCGAATTTGTTTTTAATTCGGATTTAAAAAAAGAACTCTGCGGATCGGGTTATAAAACCCGCGGACCCGCGGGGCGATTAGGGTTTCGCCCGAATCCGCCGACCCGCCGCCGCCAGTCGCCGCCGCCGACAACCGCCGTCGCCCGTCGCCGTCGCAACCACGCGCCGCGCCGGTGAGCCGCCCCGCCCCCGCGCCTCCTCACCGCCGCCCCGCAGCGCTGGCCGCCGCCGGCCATGGCCGCCCGCACCGCCGCCGGATTTCGGCGAGATCCGGATCCAAATCCGCGCAGGGACCAGATCACTTTTTCGTACGTTATTTTATTTACGGTTAGGTCCTTTTCGCAGTGTAGACCCCGAATTCGCCCTGTACCGTTTTCGTCAGTACTTTTTAACGGTAACTCGGAATGGAGTGATTCCAGTTGCGTTGTGACCGTGGTGAAATTTTCTAGCCAGTAGACTAAGTCTTAAAGAATTTTGAAGTTTTCAAATTTGAATCCCAAGCAGATCCAAATGTGAACTTTCGGTAGCCATAACTTTTTAACGGTGCGCCCGTTTGCGCCGTTTATTTTTGCGTTGGTTTTATTTTGACAAGTACTTTAAGTTTAGCTACTGTTAGGCAAGTTTAGATACTTTTATTTGTATGTTTATTACTGTTTGTGCATAATTGTATTGAATATGTGTTGATTGGTGCTATGTTTGCTCGTATAGATTGTCCGGAGTGCGCCGCCTCGTATTGTGAGGATTGTGATCGTCAGGAACAACAAGAAGGCAAGTGATGATTTGACCATATTCATACCTATATTTTCTATATGCATTATGTTAAGAAATATCACCCTATTGCATGATAGGTAGTTACTTTACTGTTGCTGCAAACCAGTTAGGATAGCCACATGACTTGACTTGTATTAGTAGATCAACCTAGCCCGTGTTGTTACTTTATTGCTATGCTTTGTAGACGTGGTTTGGGTTGTGAGAATTCATGGAGTGCATGTGAACTATTTTTATAAACTGTGTAGCAACTTTATAATAAATAGAAATCACTTCTGGACGGGCGGGTTGCATCCCAGTAGATGTGCCTTGTCTAAGGACAGTGCCGGGGTTAAATGCACCCAATGGTTGTTTTGGTGGTGAACCGGGTGCGACATGGTGTCTACCCTCTGTACGCAGTGGGCGCCGTCCAGGCTCAAAAAGATCAGACATGCAATATTACTAGTAGCTTCCGTGTACAGCCACCGGCTATATGGCCTCTGGCTTAGCACGAGTACGTTGTGGGGAACCTGGCCCTGGTAGCTAGCTGATGTAGATGTGTGTTAGGTGTACCGGCTACCAAAGGGTGGAGGCAACCTCTTCAGAAAGTCTTTGTCTCAATCTTAAGGTTGAGTCCAGTGGGGAACGTGTACAACCTCTGCAGAGCGTATAACTGATCATGATTAGCCGTGTCCACGGTTACGGATGAACTTTGAGCAACTAGTCAGTACTATTGATGAATGATCTTGACAGATGAACACTTAATAATAATTTTGGTGGGAAAGAGTAGCATGGGTTGCTGTGTGTTTCAGGTAGAATTCAACTTAAAATGTTGACTAGTTTAGTTCAGGAGAAAATTGGCTTTCAGCAAAACAAAACCATAAGCCTTTCCTTTGACTTACCTTGCATGTAGTTGTAGGTCCTTTATATAAACTTTTCCGTGTCACTTGTCGTACAAATCAGATGTACTGACCCGTTGTCGGGCTGTAACCTTCGGTGTTGCAGGTTTTTCAGACGACCAGTAAGGTGCGTTTAGGGGTTGCGAGTCTACACTCAGCATGTTCGCTTGTGGCTGTTGATGGGACTCCACGTTACTTGCTTTTTCTTCCGCTATAATTATATTGAATAAGCTAGCCTTGAGCTATGCAACTTGTTATTTGTTTTACTCTGGATCATACGTTGTAATAATGATGCACTTGTACTTTGATATACATCTATGATACTGTGTGTGCCAGCGAGTTTGATCCAGGGACTGGCACTTGAGCACAGAGACTTCAATTCTTTGTGAATTGGGTCGTTACACATCCATTGCATGAGTGCTCAAAATATCGAAAACGAGTGGATCAAATTGACTTGTACCTGGCTAGTGGTCTGGGGATGAGTCAAGGTAAGATTCCAAAGAAGACTAAGTGTGAAACTTTAGTATATTGAGTTCTCAAAAAATATATTTTTTCTCTCGTATTCCCATCTCCCCCTTCTTGCACACAAACACCATCTGGAGACATTCGAGTCACGGACAACGAGAGCTCTTGCACCTTTATGTTCTTATGTTGCTTGTTTCAATGCCAATATAGACTCTTGCTTGTTATGACTTGAATTGAATTACATACCTTGATTGCTTTACTTTCAAAGTTCTTATATGGTTGTTAGCATGTCACCATAGAAATTGTGCTTGTTATGATTTACCTACTCAACGACGAGCAGGAAGTAAGCTTGGGGATGTTGATACGTCCCATACGTATCTATAATTTCTCCTTGCTCCATGCATGTTTTGCGTGATATTGCTATGATCAAGATACACTTTCATACACTTTTAATCATATTTGTACTAACCTATTAACTCAGTGCAACCCAGTGCCAGTTCCTGTTTTCTGCTGTTTTTCTATTTCAGGTTTTCCCCATATTAAAAGTGCTCCAAAAATTCGGGAAAAAAAGATAAAAAATCAGTGTACCCGAAGCTTCCGGAATCACCAAAGTGGGGCCAGAGGGCCACCACCAGGTGCCTAGGAAGCCTCCCGGCATGCCCTAGGGTGGGGCCACGCAAGGGGGCCGCCTGGACCCCTGGTGGCCCCCCTGGCAGCCCCCCTTCGCCTCTATATTCTTCATGATGGGATTCTTCCGAGGAGAGAACCCTTTTTCGCGATCTCACCTCTGTTCTGCCATCGCCGCGCTTCCAAGATCGGGAGCGCCAGCAGACCTCTTCCCGGCACTCTGTCGGACGGAGGATTGACCTCCGGGAGCTTCTCCTCCACCATGGACGCTTCCCAGATGATCCTTAGACCATTAGGTCCATGATCAGTAGCTATGTGATGTTCTCCTCCCATCTTTGTTCTTCATGGATTAGACCTTCTGAGCTGCCCTACATGATCAAGGCACATATGTAATTCCTTCTGCTGTTGCTATGCTGAGTTTGCTGGGATCTGATGGATTATGAGACTATGTTCAGTTTGTGATAGAGTAATATATTTGGTTCTTATCTTTTATATTTTTGTTCTTGAGTAATTCTTGCATGTTCTTCGTTGTTGTTTATTTCTTTTGCCAAGTAGTAGGTAGTGACTCCAATCGGGAATGTTATGCTCGATTCTGGGTTCATGCCTCCTGATGACTAGCTTGAGTGACAGAAACAAGAGTCTAGGGGATGTGTTGTGGCCACAAGGGGGAAAACAACGGTGCTTTTCACGCGGTTGCAAGGATTGTTTACTTTAGCAAAGTTCTTTTAATGCAGTTGTCTGTTGCTTTGGGTTTACACTTTGGGTGGGACTTGCAACTTAATACCAGCGAGGTGTTCAGGATAGGCATCTCAAGGTGGATGATTAGTAGTAGATGCAGTTGGATTTCGTTCTACTAATTTTGGCGTACCACCCATGCTTTTGAGCCTCGTGCTTTCTTTGTAGAATAGTTAGCATTGCGGTGCTTTTTTCAAAGGTTCAATGCAACAGATAATAGGTAGTGATAATTGCGACTGGAAAGTAAAAGCAGGAAATAAATTGAGCGTGTAAAAAATGATGGAAATATGGACCGGGGTCCCATGATGTTCACTAGTGATGTCTCTCTCCCAAAATATGATAAAACTGCTATGCGAGGTAAACAAATCACAGTTGGGAAATTGACAGCATTATGGGCGCAAACCAATGCTAACTATGCTACAAAGAAAGGAAGAGGCTCAAAAGCATGGGAAGTACGCCAAAATAAGTAGACTGAAATCCATCTGCATCTACTACTAATCATCTACCTTGAGATATCTATCCAGAACATCTCGCTGGTATTAAGTTGCAAGCCCCACCCAAAGTGTAAACCCAAAGCAACATACAACTGCATTAAAATAACTTTGCGTAAAGTAAACAATCCTTGCAACCGCAGGTACAAGCACCGTTGTTTTCCCCCTTGTGGCAACAGCACATCCCCTAGACTCATGTTGTTGTCACTCAAGCATGTCGTCGACGGACATGAACCCACAATCAAGCATAACAATGGAAAAATTCACGACAAATCACCATATCATCTTTTTGATCTAAAATTGTTTGACAGCATGCGCTATATAATTAGCTTTTGGGCGTCTGTTCTGAGTTTTTTTATTTGAGTTGCAAAAGTACCCCAAAAAACTATTTACTACTTGCTGGTCTGTTTTTCACAGATTCTGCCGCGTTTTGCCTTTCCTCAGTTTTGCAAGTCTTGTTCTAGATTTTTCTTTGCAAAAACTTTTTGGGACTCTTGAGAAACAGTAGCCCTTCAAGAATATATTTATTTCCAGTAGGGGCAAAAAATTTATTGTGTGTACTAACCTCTCTAATCAGCTTAGGATGAGTTACGTCTGAAGGGAGTTTTCAAGTGTGCGAAGGAAGATGATGAAAGAAGATCCGGGAGTGTCAAACGCTCAAGATTGGGGATGCCACATGCACCCCCAAGAAATACCCAAGGAGACTCAGGCATCTAAGCTTGGGGATTCCCCCGTGCATCCCCTTCTCCATCAACAATTATCAGTTCATCCTTCGTTCCGCTATATTTTTATCACTTCATGCACTATGTGCTATGCTTGGAGCGTCTTGCTCTTTACCTGTTTAGTTTTCTTTAGCTTTGCTTGTTGTTCATAACAAGTTAGAACCCAGCTTTCTTTGTGTGGGAGAGAAACACGCTCCACTTTAAACTAGAAGACATCATAGGATTTTCATGCTAATCGTTCTTTTGTTGTGTGTTCTTTATCTTTTCATAGTTGTTGTCATGTTTAGCTCTTAGTTTTCATGCTTATATTTTTAAGATCTTTTGTTTATTTTTTTGCTGGAACTCTCTTGAGTTTTCATGTTTATCTTGTTTATAGAGTTGGCTTGTTGCACTGAGTTGTGTCTTGACTTGAAGTAGGTAATTGAGGTTGCTATTCAATTGTAGTTGTAACTTGCAATAGTTTTGAGGTATTGTTGTGAGTAATTTTTGAACTTTTGGTGTCAAGAGATTTAGCCTATTAGTGATAGATGTCGTATTTTGGGCAATCTGTGTTTATTTTCAAAAACTACAAAACTAGTTGAGAACTCTAGCTACTAGATGGATCACTATCTTTGGAGGGATCGGATATTAGAGTACACTCACGTACCATGAGTCGAGGATGTGCAAGGATAACCAAACCACCATACAATCCTCCTCGGGGTACTTGTCTCTTTGTGAACCTCCTGATTAGATTGATAGTTACCGATAATAAGTGCATGAGTTCTTCGAACTAATGTAAGTATTCAAAAGTTGACACTTCCACCTTCCCATATTTGCTGGCCTCTTCGGTACCGTGCATTGGCCTTTCTCATCTTGAGAGTTGGCGCATACTTCGCCGGTGCATCCAAACCCTTGTCATGATATGCTCGGTCATCATAAATCTCCTTATATCTACCTCAAAACAGCCACCATACCTACCTATCAATGAATTTCCATAGCCTTTCCGAGATACATGGCCATGCAACATCCATATTCTCATGACTTGACCTTCATGTCATACATGTTCCTGCTACACTGGCAGAGGCATACATTTGCATACATCATGATAGCTTCATCTTCTTTATGCTGAGTACTTTTTTCAAGTGTGAAAGATCTTCTATACTCGTTGTAAAATAGAGTGTTGCCCCTAAAGTGAGGAAAATATCCCAAAGAGGACAAATGAGAGATTTATAGAAAGAGCCATTAAGGCCACCAAAAAATACAAAAAAGAGAAAAAAGAGAGAAGGGGCACACTACTATTCCTTTTGAGAGATCCATACTCGTACTCCCTCTTGTATCTTATAATCCATAGAGATTATCATATATGCATACAGAATATGTTTTCTGGACAGCATGTCACAACTTTTGAACTTTCTTGCAATCAGAGGCTAAACTTGGCACAAAGCTTTAAAATAAAGATACAATGATGTTTCTACAGTAGTAACAATGATCAATACACTAAAAACTGAAAGTAAAAACTCAAAGTAAAGATAACAAGGGTTGTCTCCCTAGAGCTGTTTCTTTATAGGCATAAAGATAGGCTTAAGATTTTAATGATGATCTCGTAGGAATAAGAGTGTAAGAACAAAAGAGAGCATCAAGAAGAAAATACCAAACACATTTAAGTCTAACATGCTTCCTATGCATAGGAATATTGCAATAGAATAATTCATTTAAGCACAAAGAAATAAGCATAGGAAGGCAAAACAATGCAGCTCCAAAACCTTCAACATAAAGAGAGGGAACATGATATTATTGAAATATCTATAGGCATATGTTCCCTTCTCATAATAATTTTTAGTTGGATCATGAATAAACTCAACAATATAAGTATCACATAAAGCATTGTTACCATGATCCACATGCAAAAGGGTAATCTTACTCTCCACATAAGCATAATCTTTCTCATTGGTAATAGTGGGAGTAGGACTATCATAAACAACTTGAACACTATAGATTAATTGTGTATTAGGATGATGGTGTTCAGCAAGGGAGTAATTCCATCCATGATTATGACAAGTTTCATAAGGATAATTTCCCCTTATGTCATAGGTACCTTTACAATCACTATAGATAGGAGTTATAACATCATCATGGTAGAGAAGAGCATTATCATTACTAGCAACTATATTTGTAAACATGTTGTCTTTATTCTCATTAGAAAAAGAATTATCGATTACCACATCACTAATGTGTAAAGGACTTGCAATCCTATCATCCCCAATCTTAGAGCTTTCCATATCATCACTCACAGAGTTGGTACCAAAAAGATTTTCAAGATCATAAGTAGCATTGCCATCATTTTCCCAAACACAAAAGTAACATGCATATCATAATCAAAATCATCTTCAATAGTGCCTACAGACTTAACATTAGGATAATAATGAATGCAATCAAGCTCACCATCCTCCAAAAATTTATGTCCGTTAGGATAAAAATTGATGCGAGGAATATGCTCAGGCCAGGTTGATACCCATTCTTATTCCTTTTGCTCCTCTTCCTCCTCCTATTCTTTTTCTTCTTCTTCACCTTAGGAGGGAGTTGTTGGAGATGAAGTTTCTCCACATATCCTTGTTTATCATTAGAAACAATAGGGGAAACTTGGGAGAAAATCTCCTTTTTATTAGTAGAAATATAAGAGATATTTTTATACTTTGGTAAAGTTCCCTCCTTTCTAATCTTACTTGTGTAATCATTTTCATGGCAATTAACAACACAATAGAGATGGCAATTTTGCAAAGTGTTGTTTATTCCTTAGGCATTAACATCTAGCTAAGAAGTATTTTCTGATAACTCTTCACGCATCAAAAATAACATAAGTTCATCATTAAGATCAGGGGTGATCATGTTATCACAAAATTGCTTAACAGTTATGTTTTGAAAGTGCATGCATTGAAAATTAAAGTGACCCTCTATACAACAAAGTTCACAAGTAAAAGGATAAAGGTCACACAATTCTCTAGCAATTTCATTTAAATATTTGACCCAAGTGATTGTTCTTTCATGCTTATGTTGCTTTCAATACTTCTCTTCTTTAATCATAGGCCTTTCACAAGGTCTATCCACTCCACAAAAATTCACATGCTTCTATAAAACTTCATTTTCAGGAATTGGATCATGCATGTGGCAATCATCATGAACAATTTCATTTTCTTTGCAATCATCATGATGCTTGATCCAATTCTCCTTAGGAATATTAAGATGTGAAGCAAAAGATTTGAGGGAATCAACAAGGAGTTGAGAATCAAGCCCAAACTTAGCACTAAACTTATTAAAACTTGCAGTTTCAACAAAGGATTTAATGCAATCATAGTCATAACTTATACCTGACTCTTTACCTTTGTCGATCTCCCAATCTTCAGTATTGTATTGAATTCTTTCAAGGAGTTCCCATTTAGCATCAATCTATTTGTTTGTGAAAGAACCCATAGAGGAAGCATCGAGCAAGTCTTTATCCTGTCGAGAGAGCCTCGCATAGAAATTAGTAATAATTATATCTTTGGGGAGCCCATGGTTAGGACATTTTATAATTAAAATTTTCAGTCTCCCCCAAGCTTGAGCTATGCTCTCTCCGTCATGAGGATAGAAATTATAAACATAATTCCTGTTCTCATGGACTTCATGAAGAGGATAAAACTTGGAGTAAAAGAGAGACTGGATCTCTTCCCAATCCCGTGGGTGAGAATTATCTAGTAGCCTATACCATTCCAATGCTTTTCCTTTCAGTGAAAACGCAAATAATTTCTTCATGACTCCACCTCTTGTCAAACCTGAAATCTTAAATAACTCACAAAGTTATGTAAGTTTCAATAAATGAATACTAGGATTGACTATCCCATCATAACAATCATTCCTAATTATTTCAATTATCCCAAGTGGTATTTTGAATGGGATACATTCATTAGGTGGAGGAGACTTCTCTACCACGAGTGTGGTAAAGCGGCCTTCCCCAAGCAGCAAGCTAAGAGTGCAGTTTTCCATAAACATAACTATTGAAAAATAAAAACAAGAAACGAAAAGATTTAATTGCAAGATCTAAAGATATACCTTCAAACCTTACCTCCCCGGAAACGACGCCAAAAATAGATTGATGTCTACGCACGCTTCTATTCTTGTAGACTATGTTAGGCCTCCAAGCGCAGAGGTTTGTAGGACAACAACAATTTACCTCGAGTGGATGACCTAAGGTTTATCAAACTCAGGGAAGTAGATGTTGAAAATGGTCTCTCTTAAGCAACTCTGCAATTAAGATACAAGAAGTCTCTTGTGTCCCCAACACACCTAATACAACTAGGAGTTGTATAGGTGCACTAGTTCAATGAAGAGGTGGTAAAATATGGATGATAGGTGTGGCAAAATGAAGTAATATAAATCTGTAATAAAAATTATAGAAAGCAAACAAGTAGTAAACGTGAGCACAAACGGTATTGAAATGGTGGAAACAAAGCCTAGGCTTTATACTTTCACTAGTGGCAACTCCCAACAACATTAACATAGTCTAATCACATGATATTTCCACTAAAATATGCATTGGAGATGTACTCGGAGGTCATTCCTTTGTGGTCAAGAGAGGACGAGAATTGTGTAGGGCTACAAAAGCACACCTTAGAGTTCATAGTTCTCATCTACGGATTTCCCAATGTCACCGCGGCCATCCAAAGAGAGTACCACAATCACCACAACATATCTCAAGGATAGTCAAAGACAAGCACCAAGAGACTCTTCAATCCACACACAAAGGAGGAAATCACTCATGAAAATATTCTTCTAATCAATGTCCAATAGACCGCTGTCACCTCGGTCTTGGGGATTATACTAGATAGAGACAAGTGAGTACATCAAATCCAATACATAGAAGAAGGGTACACATCACTGGATCATCCTAGATTAACATAGCCTATGATCACAATCAAGATCACATCATGGAAGAGAGAATTTCCCACATAGCTACTGGTAGAAACCTCAACCCCGAGGAGGAACTACTCCCGCATCATGGAGGGAGGAAGCAACGTTGATGGAGATGAATCCGGGGGCACTTCCCCATCCCGGAAGGGTGCCGGCACAGGAATTCTGGTCCCCCGAAACTTGTCGGCGATGGCGGCGGAGATCGGAATTGCTTCTGGAGAAAAGGGTTCTGGAATCAGGGTTTTCGTGACGGGAGTAAAAATAAGAGCCAAGGGGGGCCACCAGGGGAGGTCCCAGTCGCCCAGGCGGCCACCCGGCGCGGGTCCACCCCTGACCGCGCCAGGAGGGCGCCTGGGGGCTGTGGGCCACCCCAGGACTTCATCCTACGGCTGGAGGACTCTTCTAGAATGCTGATTTTTATATATTTTCCCGGAATTTTTGGGGCATTTTAAGTAATGGGAGAACCCGAAATACAAAGACAGAAGAAAACAGAAACTGGCACTGGGGTGCACTGAGTTAATAGGTTAGTCCAAATATGATCAAAAGTGTATGAAAGTGTATCAAAAGCATAGCAATATCACAAAAAACATGCATGGTGCAAGCAGAAATTATAGATATGTTTGGGACGTATCAGAGCCTCATTTGGATCCCTCTCCCCATGGGTGCTTTTGGTGAAAGCGCTTATTTTATATCCGATCGATTGCTTGGTTGGCGTTCGATCACCATATATAGGACAACTGAAACCAAGTTCGAGCTTGGCGCATGTGCATAGTTTTCATAAGATTGCCTTTCGTCTGCTGTATATATATATATAGGGTGGGTCTATTCTAACAACACCCCTTAAGACCTTATTCTAACAACACCCCCTCCCACCCCTCCCAGCTTCCTGGCGTGGCAGCGCCCGATCCGGCGGCGACCCCCGACCCCTCCCAGCTTCCTGGCGCGGCAGCGCCCGATCCGGCGGCGACCCCCACCCCTCCCAGCTTCCTGGCGCGGCAGCGCCCCGATCCGGCGGCGACCCCGACCTCTCCCAGCTTCTTGGCGCGGCAGTGCCCCCGATCCGACGGCGACCCCGACCCCTCCCAGCTTCCTGGCGCGGACGCGCCGCGGCCGGCAGCGACCCCCACCGCGTAGCGCACCCCCACCGGCGGCGGCGCGGAACGACGCAGAGAGCCACTATGCGACGCGGATTCGGCGGATCCTTTCACAATTCAGCACCGCCACCGCCTGCAGCTCCACCACTGCCTCAGTTCCGATCTCCTAGCCTGCAAGATCCGCCGCCGTTTAGCAAATCGAGGCATCCAGCCGCTGTGATGCATGGTCGAGGGAAGCGAACTGCAAGGAGGCCTTCTCCGGCAAACACTTAGTCGTCGTCGGAGTGAACTGCAATGGTCATATCGCCCATACAGCCTTCTCCAGCAACGATGGCGCAGGTTGAGAAGGTCCATGTGTTCCTGCAACGCAGCTGGGCTGCACATCGACAATAAGCCGAACTGCAACTATAGAACAACATAGCTGCTTTCAAGAGGAAGGTCGCGCCACCAACTAATATAAGCAGTCCTACTACGTGGATTTCATAATGTCGTGCTCTGTTTGTTTACAATGAAGTGCGTTATTGCGTCAAAAATGCGTTCGTGTCTCTCCCCATGGCTTACAATATGTAGTAGTTTGTGAAAATAATGCCGTGCACATTGTTATATGTTGTTGAGCACTGTGTCTTTCGACTGAACTGCATGGGAGTACATTGCATCCAAAAAAATATAGTTTCACACTAACTGAACTGCAAAAGTAACATTGCAGTTCAGTGCAGTTTTTGCTTCTTGCGTACAGAACTGACATATAGTATCTAAAAAATAGTGCAGTTCACTATTCTACAAAATAAATAAAAAAGTACCACTTTGGATGAGATACTAAAGTGCAGTTCACTGCCTATTCTCCTATGCAGGATAAAGCTGTGCAGAGAAGCCAGAAGATGCAGCGAGTGATTCACGACAATCAGCCCTGAACTGCGTTGAGAGAGAAGAGTGGGAGATGGCCGCAAAGATAACACCAGAGATAACTAGAGGTTTTTTCAACACGACAAACAGAACTGCATACTCAGCGAAGGAAGATGTAGAGGACGAAGATGAAGACGGAATAGAACATAGCGGCCAAGATGAGGAGGACGATGAACTGATATACATGGGGCAGCAAGCGCAGCGAGACGACGATGATGACGACGATGAAGAGCAACTCATAACAGTTATGCAGCCAAGGTACACGGACGTTATTGCAACATTTGGTCAGCAGATAAGAGTGGATGATATTGAGCCTCCACAAAACAATGTCGCGCCTCCGAAAACCAATGTTGAACATGAGCCGGTTCGAGAGAAACCGGTTCGTCAACACATAAATAGTGGGATTCCGCCGAGGCCGCCTGCCACACATCAAATGGATCAACGCCCGGATCAGAAAAAGACACAGGCAATAAAGAGAGTACAGTTCTCATCACTTCTGCCTCCCCGAGATCCTCGATTACACAGGTCTGTTGTAACTCCTCCATGCCCAATAAACATTGGTGAGATGAAAACACCAATGGAGAATAAGCAGTACACACATGTAAGCTTCCTTGATTTATTGCTGCAGTTCACTTATGAAAACTTTTTCAGCCTGCGCGTTCTTTCGTTAACAAAAAGAAAATCATTTTCATGTTGCGGTGCAGAACACGAGCTTGCTGCAAGAACTTGTGCCTGCGAAAGGTATGTATTTCACCTCTTTCGAGGCAGCACACGAGTTCTACAACACATATGCGAGGCATGCAGGATTCGGCACATGAAAAAGGGGGACGCACATGACAAACAACTACATAGTTTGCTCAAGAGAGGGCAACCACCAAGAGACTGTGTCAGATTATGACAGGAAGCGAGATAAAACAACGAAAAGAACTGGCTGCAAGGCGGAAATAAGAGTGAAAAAGATCAAGGATGTGTTTGTGATAGCACATGTTGAGCTCAATCACAACCACAAGATGATTGAAAGCCCAACTATGCTTCAACACTTGCATTCGCATAAGAGGGATGATCCATTGCTTGATAAACTTGTAAAGGACATGAAGATCGACAACCTGACGCACACGCAAATGATGTCAACCCTGTCGAGAATGTCAGGAGGGCTACAATATATGGGGCGCACTAGCCGTGACTGGGTGAACAAGTACATACATTAAACTAGCTGATATCTCCTCTGCTTGATGCAGTTCGCTTGTGCATTTCTATGTGTTGTTTAATGCTGAGGTATGTTCTGCTTTCCAACTGCTGGAAGTACCAGTTCACAAAGGAGGAAACTGAGGACGATGTGAAGAAACTGCTATATTTCTTTGAGAAGATGCAGGAAATAAATCCAGAGTTCTTCTATGATTAAAACAAAGATGCCGATAACCGTGTGCAAAACATCTTCTGGGAGAACGCAAGCTGCCAGGGTTCCTATGAAAATTTTGGAGATTGTGTCACATTCGACACGACATACAAGACCAACAAGTTTCACATGCCTCTGGGCATGTTCGTTGGAGTAAACCACAACCTACAAAGTACAATATTTGCGGTGGCTCTCGTCAGAGACGAAACAATACCATCTTTCGAGTGGGTGTTCCAGACGTTCTTGCGTTGCATGAACAACAAGCGGCCAATCTGCATACTGACAGGTAAACTAAAAATGCAGTTCAATGCTAGCTTTTTTGTAGTCCATTTCTTACATCCAAAAAACAAAAAAGAAAACGGAGAAAAAGCAAAAAAAGAAAAGAAAAGAAATGCAGTTCTCTCAAACTAACTGACTGCTTGTTTTCAAAAAAACATGCAGATCAATGTCCCTCAATGGATGCAGCGATAAAGAGTACGCTAATAGGCACGTTGCACAAGTTGTGCTGTTGGCATATACTGAAGAAATACAAGGATCATCTGTCCTTGTTGTACAAAGCATACGAGACATTCAAAGATGAGCTGACATCCGTTCTCAACCATCCATTGATGCCATCGAAGTTTGAACGCGCTTGGCATGACCTCATGGAGAAGTATAACCTGTAGAATGATGAAATTCTGAATGCGCTCTGGACAGACCGAGAAGAATGGATATCATCTTACTACAAGGAGGTGTTCTGTGCACGGATGGCATCAACACAGAGAAGTGAAAGGATGAACCGGATCTTGAAGAGAAACTTTGTCAAGGAAAGACACGACCTACACATATTTGCGTCGCAAGTGGACAGATGCATCCAGATGAGGAAGGGCAACGAGCATGCAGAGACCATGGTTAACGAGGTATGGTACAAAAAATCTTATTAAGCACATATACACAGTTCAAACTCGCTACTGATTTTCCTTTGAACTTAAAAAATGCAGTTCTCTTTCCGTATGAAAAAAAATGAGATGAAAAGTGTGATGTTAAATGCAGTTCTATTCTGTATATAAAAAATGCAGGCGGAAATTAAAACTACTACTCAGTTTGGTTTCGAGCTTCAACTATCCAGGATTTACACAAGGGCGGTCTTTGCTGACTTCAAGCAAACGCACTACCGGAGCACTGCATTCAGATCGGAGCAGTCCCATGACAACCTTACAAAGTATTTGGTGCGCCACATAACCAGTCCGATGATTTTGACTGGGCAAGACATGAGTTCCAGGTTTTCATTGACGTGACGAACGGTATATACGAATGCGAATGCAAACTGTGGACACACACAGGTCAGTGAGACGAGAAAATAAGGCACAAAAAAAGCATAATGAAGTTCACTAGAATAAAAAAACAAAAAAAGTACATATTTTTTATGCAGTTCACAAACCCTAAATTATCCGTTACATATTTATTTGAAGTTTGCTCGCACTGACAACCAAAAAAATAAATGAATATTTGCTGCAGGGCTGTTCTGCGTACACATCGTTTGCATGTTGGATCAGCTGCGGGTGGAAAAGATACCTGAGGAGTACATATTAAAGAGGTACACACGGAACGCGCGGCAAAATGCAACTTTTGACCGCAGAGACTACAAACAAACTGCTCCAGATGGAAGTTCAATGTTCTGCCGTAGGAGGCTACTTGTAGAAACAGCCATGGACCTGTCAAAATGGGGTGTGAAGTCGGATAGCGGGTTCAACAGAGCGTTATATGGGATGAGAGCACTCAGAGAAGAAGTTGACGTGTTGAACGAATAAGGGGCGGAGAACAACAAAAATGAACGGAGTGAGGAAAAGGAAGATGAGCACAAACATGACGCTGATGGTGCAGCTCCTACTATGGAAGAAACAATTCTTCCCCCACCTGTATCAAACACAAAAGGGAGAAAGAAGGAGAGCAAGTCAGCAAATAAAAAAGCTGTAGCAAAGGATGTAGGTTCTGAAAAGAAGAACAAGCCTGAGCCAGAGCTGGACAGCGAAGGGATGCCACTGGGAGTGAGGATGTGCAAATCATGCGAAAAGATTGCGGGGCACAACTCGAGGACATGCAAGAAGAGGCTAGAAAAAATCAAGGCCAAAAATGCCACCACATATGACCAAGCTGACCAACAAGAAGATTTGACAAAGAGAAGATTGTGCAGCATCTGCAAAAAGAGAGAGAAGCATAATGCAAGAACTTTCCCACAGAGAGAAGAAGCAAAATATGAAGAAGATGAGGAAGAAGATGATGATGAGGAAGAAGATGATGAAGAAGATAAGGAAGAAGATGATGATGAGGAAGAGGGAAAGGACGAAGAAGAAGATGAAGATGAAGACAACGAAGGACCAGCGTCAACATCGAAGGGAAAGGGCATTAAGAAAATAGAGCATAGGCAAGCATCGCAGCCGCATGGGCGCGTTACAAGGAATAACACGTTCAACAAGAAGAAAACAAATGGAGCGACAAACAATGAAGCAATTGCAGGTGCACGCTTTGAGAAGAAGCAGCAGGAACAGGACATAGCTCAGCCCACATACATTGTAGCCTTTTTACATACATCAACTTCATCCATTTATGTAGCATATAATAGAGATAACTTGAATTTAGTGGATAGAAAAAAAATAGACTTCAAGATATAATGTTGAAGTCCAATTTAATATATATAGCACAAAAAATAGGTATATTTTGTATTCAATGCTCTGCTGGTGCGATTGAGGAAAATGCAGTTCTCTCTAGAAAATGAAATGCAGATGAGATATGAGTGTCATTTTAAACATGCAGTTCTATTCTGTTTTCAGAACAATAATAGATGATATAAAAAATGCAGTTCTCTTATGTGTGCAGAAGCTGGGATGGCAGTGTAATGTTAAAAAATGCAGTTGTCTACTGTTTGCAGAAGCTCATATGGAGAAAAAAGTAAATAATGTGGTTATAAAAGTAAACAATACTCTACATGTAGTAGAGAGTCGGATTCTTCATGTGTACATTGTAGTACGCTTACCGCGAACAATGCAGTGAGCCAGCATGTAACCAGTGCAGTTCGTTTAATATATATTTTTTAAATGGATCTCTTGATTAGCGCACAAATGCAGTTCTGTGTTCCAAAGAAAAAAACTATTTTCCAAAACTTTTTGATTATCAACACTGTAAAGCGTTGAAGGCCCTCTTTTGCGCAATGTAGTGAACTTTGCAAAAAATGTTATATATTATATAGATATTCTGTTAACCAAGTGTGTGGGGGGGGGGATCCCCCCCCCACCCCCCCCAACCCACCAGCAAAACACATCCTCCTATAAAAATATGTAAGGATAGTTTCCGCTAAAAAAGATAAAAATTAGATGAAACTACATTATATACTTAGTCAAGCAGAGTTGCTTTCTCCGTTATATTACATAGATGTACAGAAAAAGGAGAACATCCTAGTTAATATGTTTAACAGATCCCATACATAAAAAAGGAGAGACAAAACTATTTACAATGAAGTTTCTAAAACACATCAAACAAGTATGATGTTGTTCTATGCCTCATCCTGCTCCTGCGAGTCAGGTTTGGCAATGAGACCAACAGACTTGCACACATTTTTTTAGCTCCTCAGGAAACTCGCTCGATAGGACCATGTTGTCAGGGTGGAACAGAATCTGGAACAGGAACTCAGCCTTCCAATCCACGACATCAGCTTCCTACGATCAAAAACAGCAACAAGATAAAACGAAACAGCAACTGACAAAAAAGGTGATACTGGTGAAGACAGGAAGAGGAAATATATGAAGGATTACATTGCGCTTTTCAAACTTCACAACAAAGCTTCTACCGTCATAAAACTGAGCCATCTTTAGAACAAAAATGTCGCACTCATTGGGGCCCTGTGCAGGGGTGCCCAAAAAGCTAGCTTTCTTTGAAACATCGACCCAGTCTACCGACTCCTTCTTATTGTATTCCTTTTCTCCGTAAACCTTCTTCATCAAAGAAGTCATCCTGATCATCTGTTGAAATACAACATAGACAAATGCACGCAACAAGTACACGTCACGAAAAATGTCGTTCAGCTCGTATACATGTGAAACCAAAAATATACAAAGATGAATAAAGCGAACATTTTACCATTTCAGTGCGGTCGCTGTGGTAGTCAGACTTACGCCACCTCGTCGTTTCATCAAACGATCCGCAGTATCTCCTAGTGTCATGGATATCGAGGGTCTCACGGTGCCTGTTCATCGTGTATAAAGAGTAGTGCTGATCTTTCATCCGTGGTAAGAGGATCTAAATTGGTTTTCAACAAAGGTGTTTCTCAGTTTGAGTGGGGGACAGGATTACTAGAAAAAAATGACGTAAAAAAATAAGAACATCGAGATGAAAACCAGAAAATCTGAGAACTTACTAATTTACAATTAAGAAGGTTCTCATCATCGCGGACATATGCTTTGAACTGCCTTGCTACATCTTCAACATTGAACTTGGTGTGCACAAAGGGCAACACGACGTTTCCGTGTTCATCTCTCTTCGCGTGATCATTCATTTGAAGCACATACTTAATTCATAAAAAATGCATTAATGCAGTTCGTCTAGGAAAATAAAAAAGGATCTTCTAATGTAAGCAAAACAAAATGCAGTTCACCAGGCGAAAAAGCTAAAAAAGAAAACAATTAAGAACACAGCATATTAATGCAGTTCGGTCTGGGATGAGTGAAAAAAAGAGTTACGTATGCAGTTCATTAGTAAGTTCCGAGAAAACGACATTTCCTGAGCTTTGAATAAAATTATTCAAACAAGCTTATCTTTTTTATTATACAGTTGCAATGCAGTTCGCACCTAAAAGCAACATCTTTGTATTATACGCTGGCAATGCAGTTCACCTACAGCAAGAAAAAAATAAAAAAGGGGAGGAATGAGAAATATCATGATAAATAGAGGGGAAAGAAGAACGCGTTCACCAGATCGGTAAACCACATTCATTCACTGGTCAATCTTCCAGTAATTAATGATATGATCCATCAACTCCGAGTCCATTAAACTGCCTTTGTAGAAATTTAAGAACATGTAGTCAACAGACACAGTGTATACTTCGATAGGATTCCTGTACATGAACAACGCGGACCTGCTCAACAAAAACAACACAGCGAGTGGGGATAGGGTTAGGAACGCAAATAAAGGCGTTCTTAACACAACAAAAAAATAAACGACATAGCTACAGCTATAAGCAAAGAAGAAAACTATAGAAAAAGGAACTGACTGGCTGTGTTTCTTCCTAAACGCAGGGCTCGACACAAGTTCCAATAGTTTCCTCGCTTCCACTAGAGAGTTGAACCTCGCAGGCTGCAACTTCTGTACCGGTGTTCTATATTTTGATGGCTTCTGCACAACCCTCTTGTTGGATAGAATAACTGCCTCACTTTCATTTTGACGTTCCACAGCTGCACTCCTCGTCCTCTTGCGAACTGGTGGCGGAGTCATAAAGTCCTCATCAGTGCTTTCGGCATTCGGAGGGCTGACTACCCTCCTGGACCTCTTACTGGGTGCATTCTTCACAGGCTTCGCAGGAGATTGTGCACTCCTCGTCCTCTTACACACAGGTTCCTTTGCATGCTTGTCAGGGGGGTCTTCAATAACATAATTCTTAATGGTTGGAGTGTGGACCTGAGTTTCAAACAATGAAATTCCACCTTGGTACGCGCCTTCATCAAAGCCTGCGGAAAAAATCGTGAAGTTCAATAACAAAAAAGGGAATAATGCAACATACTAACAGGCATTGTGTAATGCAGTGCACTTTTCCTATGAAGAAAAAACACATGAAACTAAATGCAGTGCACCTTCATGTACAAAACGATACAAAGCTGCTACGTGCATGCAGTCCATATATATTTGATTATGATGATGATCATACAGTCCTATATTATACTAAAATAATTAACAAAACAAAGTAGGTCTTCCCCCCATTTCTGTGCCAAATGAAGTTCTCTTAATATAAAAAACGTTGTGCGGACGAAAACAAGTAATAACCTTCTTTTAAAATTAAAAGGGATGTCAAGTCCAGACAGCAATACGAAGATGTCAGCCAACTGTAGAGCATTGCCTTCCGGATGTAGCCAATGTGCTCTTTGCCAAACTTAGCAACAGCTTCACCATCCCAGCTCTGCATGAATTGGAACATGAAAAATCCATAATCATGCCTGTAGAAAAAAAATAAACACATTAATAAATGCAGTTCACTCAAGAACGAATTGCTTCTGATACTAGTAAAACCAATGCAGTTCGCTATACCGAACGTTGATGCAGTTCTAAATAAAAGTATAAAAGTAGGGGAAAATGTGGTACTAATTTAGTAAAGAAGTTCAGCTCGATATACAAAAAGAAACAAATGAACATAGAAACAACTCATAACACAATGGTTGTAATGCAGTTCTCTCAAAAGGAAAAAGAAACTAATGACACATTGTTAATGCAGTTCGCTCAAATGGGAGAAATGCTTCTGGGTTCAGTAAAGCAAGCATAATGCTATGCACACAAAAATATACAAATAAGAAAAAAGATATAAGAACAAGTGCGAACCTGTTTCCCTGCTGTGGAACATTGACATGACTCAACACAAAGCCGTCAAGCGTGGGAGGGTTCAACGGCTCATCGCAGCTTGCGCTGCCGTCTTTCCAGACTTTTTTGATGTTCTTAACCATTTTCCTAAATACAATGCTTCCATGTTCACTTTCAGGGCCGTTTATTGAGTCAAGAAACTCAAATCTCTTTGCAGACAGGTTCAAAGTGACCAAGCAGTAGTGGCCAATCGCATCCTTCATTGATGCAGGAGGAGGATCAAATGTTGCGAACATAATCTGATTAAAAAATTGTATAGAACAAACGGGATGAGAACAAAGGAAAAAAAGGAACTACATCTAAAAATGACTGGGAAGAGCAAAATGATGCAATACCAAAATTTTCTTGTCGACACGTTCCTCTGCGCTTGAAGAAAACATCTTTTTCAAAGCCTTATTTGTGGAACCGCCGTTCCAAATTGAATTCTGTCAAAAAATACAAAACCAAGAAAGTTAATGTGGCCGTTGAAAATAAGCACAATAAAACATAGGCGAGGGGAGGCGTGTGATATAATTAAAGAAAACACTTACACATAGGTTATAGGGGACAATCATAGTTTGTGATCCTTTGAACCTCTCAGCTAGCATAGCTACACCAATATTTGCAAGACGAGTGCTTAGTGTTCCGTATGACCAAAACGACTCGCCAACATGACCAACAGTAATATCACCAAACTCGTCCTTGAATGCAACTAAATCCCTTCAGGAATATAAGAAAAAATCGCAGAAAAAAGGTAATAAGCTGCATGTACCTTACAAAAAAAACAAAAAAAAGCAACCAGATATAAGGACGAAGAGAAAGAACATACTTCTTCTTCTTATCCCTCCTAGCCCTCGTAACAGCATCAAATAACTCGTTGTATCTCCTCAGAAGAGCTGGATCGATACTGGACGAAGTGACAACAGGTAATTCCTCATCTAAAAAACATAGAAAAACCCCAATGTCAGACAATAGAGCATAAACACCATAAGTTTAGCCAGACTAGAACAAAAAATAATGCAGTTCACTTACCTTCGGTTTCGGAGTCCACATCCTGCACATCCGCGGAGACATCTTCGCTGAGAGTCAACTTATCCAAGCCAGTGATGTCATCGTCCAGAATGCTCATGTTCTGCACACTACTTGGTTGTTCCTCTTCAGAGCCGATCAAAACCGTCTCAGCTGCAGCTTTGCTTGTCTCAACTGGAACATCCAGATTGGTCCCAGCCAGATTGCCTTGAGGCTGCTCGGTGGCACGAGGGGCAACATGAAAAATCTCGGGAATATTATCGCCAGACAACAAAACAGATGGAGAAGCAACACAATCAATGCCGGCAGCTGTGCCCGAAGCATCAGCTACAACTCTAGCTCCTTCGCTCTCTTCTGCAGTTTCGGCTGTAGCGCAAGTATATCCTTCTCTCTCTCCAGCCTTGTCAGCATCCGCTACATCCTCCCTTCCTTCAGCCCTTTCTGCATTATCAGCAACAACAGAATCCTCCCTTCCTTCTCTTTCTTCTGCCTTTTCAGCCTCGGCAGAGCCCTCGCCTGCTTCTCTGAAATCTGCCTTGTCAAACTCCACATTGGCATCAGCTCCTTCTCTCGCTTCTACATTCTCATCCTCTGTAGTGTGATCCCCTTGGATTTCATCATATAACACACGGTCCTGATGAATTAAAACAAAACATTAAACAAATGATGCTGATGCAGTTCACTAAGCGAAAAAAACAAAATGCACCACACGTCAAATATAAAAAATAAATAACATAATGCAGTTCTATAAAACATATTATTTGTAGTTCACTGCTGAAAAAAATGCTACTCCTTCTCTGTTACATATTTTTTCAGGAAAATTCAGTTCGCTGACGATGCTGGTGCATGTATAATTCTTTTGTTTTTAAACTGCAAAACAATAAACTGCAGTTCACTACCACTGCTTGTGCAATTGTACTTCTTTGTTTTTAGACACTACGTAAAAGTTTAAACTGCAGTTCACTGCCGCTGCTAGTCCGCATATGAATATTTGATTTGAACACTACAGTAACATTAAAACATAATGAAAATGTACAGTAGAAAAGGTACAAAAAATTCAAACATTGTCTATGACGCCTTCGTCGACAAGATTGTCTCTAGCAGCATCAATAACAGGGGGCTGCTGCCTATCAGACACGATATCTGAGTCAAAAGCATGTTGGTCGTCCGGGTCATTATCGGGCCGCGCGTTTGCGTTAGAAGACTCTCCTCCGCACTGCAATAATAAAAAAGCATGCAAAAAACAAATGTCAATGGCATATGAAAATAAAAGAATATTAAAAACAAAAGAAAATATTGATACAAAAGCAGTTCACATATGACATGAAAAGAAGCATACATCAGCAGCAGAGCGATCAGACAAGGAAGCCCTAACAACATTTTCCCACCTGTCCATTTCCTTCACAAGTGCCTCAGCTTCCTGCTCATACCTAGCACACTTGACATGCTGGGAATGCTTGAACTGAACAAATGCCGCCCTGACATTCGAAACTGACAGATTAAAGAATTGAAGCTGCCCACAATCAAAGTTGTGAGCAGCATCAATTTCTGCTTCAGAAGGTCCTTTGCCAGGAGTAAACAGTCCAGCAATATTCCTCATCCTAGCGCCAGATGTTGGGAGATCGGAAGTTAAATTGATAACCCTGTCAAGAAGCTCGTCAACCTAGACGAAAATATTGCGGTCATCATGAGCCTCGCCGTGAGAACCTCCAGCAGACCCCCTAGCAACACCATCAACCCGCCTAAGTGGAGAACCCCTAGCAACACCATCAACCCACCGAATGGGTGAACCCCTAGCAAGAGGCTCACGAAAGCTGGGATGCAGTTCAGCGGTTGCAGTCCGCTTGTACACAATGTCCCCTATCGCCTTCCACTGAACAAAAAAGAAAGCAGTGCACATGTAAGAAAGTAAGAGGTTCACATTTAGCATGTCAAAAAAAACAAAAAAAGAAGATAATGACAAAACATAAAGAAACTGAAAATTGTGAACATACAGGCAACTTGCCAAACTTGTAGGTATCCAGATGAATCTTTCCCCTTACAATCATGTTGGCGTTATGAATCTTCTTCAACTCCTGATGAGACAGAATTGCAGCACGTGGCGTGCGTGTATGCATAACAGATACATTGCGAAGATTCAAGATATCGAGGTACATGAACAGAGGCACAATGGTGCAGCCCTCAGCACAGTTCTGCTTGCTCCCTTCAGAATTCCACTTGTACACTGCAGCCTGCAGCTCATCAACAACTAGCTGGCAAAAGTCCATCTCAGCCATGGAATCAAAGTTCAGGTTTTCAACCATGGCAGCTACCCTGGACAACCGAGTGGCAGGGCTGGGGCAAAGCAAACTCTGAAAAACAATGAGAAAGAAAACCTTCACGGCCATATCAACCTTCGCAGGATCCTTAACCAAGTTACGGAGTAGTTCAAGCAGGTCTTTCACATCTATGCTATGAGAGCGGTTAAAACCAAGCTCGTCCTTCAGAGTAGCCAGAGAATCATCATGGCCGCTTTCGGCAGGCCTGGGAGCGGTGCGAGTACCCATAGGGAACTCGAAAATGTGATGAACAGCCTCATGATTTATTTCTAGAACCTTGTTTGGCCCACAGTCTAGTTTAATCATCTCGGGGTTGATCTTTCCCATCAACTTGCACATAAGCACACGAGACACATTCTTCTTCACTTTCAAATTGAAGACAATGCCGAAACCTGCTTGCTGAACCAAAATTTTGTGCGGCTCCTTCAACAAATCAACGGCTTTACATACATTTGGAATAGACAGCCGAACAGTCTTGTTGAATCGCCATTCCCCCGTAGCATCGTCTTCGGACTTCTTCCTTTTGGAACTCTTGGCAACCTACAAAAAAAGAAATAAAGATGCAGTTCACATTAGCATCCGAATGTTATCTTGAGAACGCAGTTCTCTTATGTAACAAAAGAAAATGAGTTGGCAGTGAGTTGCTATTAAAATGCAGTTCTCTTCTATTTTTTGTTAAACCAAAATATGTGGGGCCCCCAACCTCCCCTTAAACAAACTTATATACAAAAAATGCAGTTCTCTTCTATATAAAAACAAGATGATATGAGAATGTGCTATTAAAATGCAGTTCTCTTCTATTTTTTGTTAAACCATATATGAGGGGTCCCCCCCTCTCCAACCTCCCCTTAAAAAAATCATATACAAAAATATGGGGGGGGCAACCTCCCCTTAAACAAACTCATATACAAAAAAATGCAGTTCTCTTCTATATAAAAACAAGATGATATGAGAATGTGGTATTAAAATGCAGGTCTCTTCTATTTTTTGTTAAACCATATATGGGGGGTCCCCCCACCCAACCCCCCCCCCCCAACAAAACTTCCCTTAAACAAACTCATATACAAAAATGCGGTGCGTTGCATATATACTACATTAAAACCTAGTGTAAAAACTGCTAGGTTTCATTTATACAATGAAGTGTTGTCCGCGAATATAGTATGACTCATAAGACTCGCTGCTGAAACAGCTCAAAAAAGCTGATGCAGTTCACGTCAGTAGCTCGTGTGACAAGGAGATAAATCAAAAGCAGCAATAAATGCATCGGCAAAAAAGAGTGACAAACAGCAAGATACCTTCGCAGCATCAATATCCTCCCCAACAGAATCCTCCTCACCAGAGTCGTTGTCAAGCGTTTATGCCTTTGAGCGTGCACGCTTGGATGGGCCATCAAAATCAACACCAGAGTAATCGTCAGCACTTGGCCGCTTTCTTTGAACCTCGGCATAATTGGGACTCTTTGAGTAATCAACCCGGGGACTGCGCCGTGGAGAGATTAAGCCTTCCTCTGCAACAGTGTTGAGTTTTCTCTTCACAGTATTCTTTGAAGGGACAAACTTAGCAGACTTATTTGAGTCTGCAATCCTCCTTCCTATCTCCTTACCCTTCTCAAACATTACTCGCTTCGCCTTCTGATCCTGCTTTGCCTTGTGCTCCTTCTCGAAACGATTAGCAAACGCAATCGCTTTCTGCCTTTTCCTCTCGTTGTCGGCTGCAATCTGATCGGGCACCGTCCAATCCTGAGTCACTGGTTCTGTGCCGTCAACAGATTGCGACTGAGTACCGGTAATTTCAGGTACACCGGATGTCCCATCCCCGACAACATCGGCTGAGAAATAACGGGTAATCAAATAGTTAACACCCCCACCACCAGACCCACCAGGGCATAAAACTATAGGTGGAAGAAAGTATGTGTGTGAGAGGAAAAACAAAACTAAATACATCTAATATAAATTGGGCCACACATATATGGCAAAAAAGGCAATGTACATAAATGCAGTGCACTTTTACCAAAAAAAAATATAAAAGATTTATGGAGACATAATAACTTGATGCAGTTCATTAGCATATGAAAAAAGAAAAAACTTATTGCACTTCATTCCAAGACAATAAAATTAAAATAATTAACTAGCTGCAGTTCATATCAATTTCACAAACTTGTCTAAAACACATGTAAGTTTGTAAGTAAAATATATAATGCAGTTCTCCCATAACAAAAAAGGAAGGTGCTATAAGATTTTATCACTTCTTCCTGGTGAGAAAAAAGTTGACACGAGTTGAGATTTTCCTAACAACCTTATGGCGACAGGGGCAAAGGAGACATTGTAAATTACCAGATGGAGCGGCCGTGCTGATTGGTGAGACATCAATGGGTGATGAAGAACCTGTAAAACAAAAAGATAAAAGAATCATCCTGAAGCGTAGTGACAAAAAGAAAAAGAAAAAGAACAAATGATATGGGAAAGCAGTTCACATACAATTTCCTCCAAACCTTGGACTTCTTCTAGTAGGAGAAGCCATGCTAAATCTGCAAACAACAACAGATAAATAATCAAACCCTAGAAAAGCAAACCTGAGCGCGTACAGATAAAAAAAACCTAGGTGGACATTGCTAGAATTTCAAGGCCACTAATACCACAACCTTCTCTTAAAAACAAACGCATGTTGCGATTCGAGCCTGGAAAATGATAGTTAAAAAAGCAAAAAGAAGCTGGTCACTCCAAAAACTAACCCTAGAAACAAATCGGGGACGACGATGACGATTTCCGGCGACGAAAATCGACGGAGAAGAGAGAATATCTATGGAGCCACTAGACGGTAGGGACTAACCGTGGGACGCTGTGATGAGCGGCGGAATAGCAGGGCAACGTCGCATCAGACGGCGGGGAACGGCGGCGGCTGCGGGCGTCGTCCCTCTCAGCCGCGAGACCGAGTGGGGGGTTTTTCCCTGCGGGGGGCGAGGGGGAGAATGAGGAGGGGACGGAGAGAAGCAGAGGAGGCAGGGGGTTAATGACTCCATCCGGGCCCACGAGTCAGCGACGCGCGTTATACATAAATAAAAAAATCTACCTTATTGGCCCACAAGTCATATACAGAAACGAACAACGGCTCGATCTATTTTGATGATGCAGTTCGGTTAATGAAAGTGATGCGGTTCGCCTGCAATCTCTTCAGTTGCTTCGTTTAAGAGCCGCCCCCGAAAAATACGGGGCCACGATCTCCAGACTGAATCGAATCGCCGCGCGCCCTGCTCCTCTATCCGCACGGTTCAACAAAGCACTAAGGCCACGATCACCACGATCCCAACGGGCGCAACCACGATCGCCCCCACTCCCCATGCCGATTGAAGAAGAAGAACGTGGGCTGGGAAGATGATGCTGCCACTCCCCTTTAAATTCCGGCATCCCACGCTTGATTGTTCACAAACTACTACGCTTCCCCCACCGTTCCTCCTCATTCCAGCCATGCCGTTCACCAAGATCTTCAAAGATGTCGAGGCGCACGGCAAGACAGTGCTCACGGTGGTCTACACCAACGACGTGAGCACCGGGGAGATGTACATCAACGACTACAAGGAAGCTCTGCTCACGGTGGACAGAAGATCGTCGGCATCGACGTCGAGTACACACCTGACAGGAGGGACGCCGCCCTGATTCAGCTCTCAATAGGCAAGGATCACGCGGTGCTCCTATTCCAGGTATGCGCTACTATGGGCGAGAGATGCATCGCCTTTGACAAGTTCCTCGCCAACTCGAAGTAAGCACTTCTTTTATACTGGTGTAATACATAGTTGCAGGCCTGTGGATATCTCCTTGGCTCTGTATGCAGTTCTGTTTGCCGTCTGTATGCGGTTCTGTTTGCCGTCTGTATGAAGTTCTCTAATGAATAACTTGTGGTCCACGTAGGTACGAGTTCGCTGGTTTCAGCATAGACCAGGACAAAGAAAAGTTTTCGCGGAGCAACCTGTACATATCCAACTTCACCGACGTTCAGGAGAACTGGAGGGTGCCTAAAAGAACAAAGGAGCTCGACTCACTTGGCGATGTGTCAGCCGCCATCATCGACGACTACTACGCGGACATGAAGAGCAAGATGACGAACGAAGAGCACAACCACTGGAATGACGTTCTCACCAAGAATCACATTGAGTATGCTGCGAAGGACGCCTATGCTGCGTTCGAGATATGGAACCGCATCACAACAGTGCAGGACAGCCTCACACGCGCTATAAAGGAGCGGACCAGGAAGCGCCCGAGGGATCCTGGGGCAAGGGGAGCTGGGGCAAGGGGAGTGCAGGATCACCTTCCACCTCCGGCTGGGCCGAGTGGAACTGATGATGTAGTCCATATGCTAGTAAAACCAAAGGGGTTCATGTCACGAGTGCTCGAGTTATTTCCTTCTGCATAGGTCAAGAAAAGTTTGCTTTCGTTGTAGTTTGCTTTGGAACAATATTTGCTTGAGTGGTTTAGGTTTCCTTGATGATGTACTTTGATTGTTATGAGCACAGAAACCCCTTGGTTTGTATATATGAACAATTTCTAGTTCTGAATGTGTTATCGAAGTGGTTCACATACAAAGGTTGATGCAGTCCTCTTTTATTAGAACTATAGTTTCGTGTGTGGTCTGCTTGGAAAAATGAAGCTATGTGGGTGCTTCAATTCTGTATATCTCTTCAACTGTTGTTCACTTCTACTCTTGTTCACTCCTAAAAAGCAGTTCACTTATAAAATATTGTCGAAAAAGAAGGTAACATATCAAGCAGGAAACGCGTGCCATTCTCAGTAGAAAAGTGGACAAAAATATTAATATAATGTTTCACTGCCTTTTCCGAAAAAGATTGTTTTCGCCATTCAAACTTACATGATAACTAGATGCCACACAGTATGACGCATTATTACAACGAAATGTTTTCACGCAGCTGCTAAAAAAACAACAGAACTGAGCTATAGCAAATTTAACTTGATTTCCAAACAATTTGCATGCCTATAAAACATAGACATGACAACATCCCCAGCCTGGAGACCAGATTCCTCCACCAATTCCTTCCATCCATCTTTGAGAACCAAACAATCATCAGAGCCGACAGAGTACATGACGTCAACATTATGATACCCATTCTTGCTAACAAAGACCAGGTTAACACAACTTTTTGAAACCCTGACTAGACCAGAAGGAAATTTCTGCACAACAACAACAAAAAATTATAAAATAAAGTGTAGCACAGGAAATATTCAACAGATGCTGTTTTTTACAATCTTCATAATAAAAACACTATATATAAAAGCAGTTCACTTAAAAATACGCAAAAAAATTAAAAATGCTTCTTCACAATCTAATTCTGCTGAAAGATATATATGAAAGCAGTTCACTAGTGCTAAATGTTTCTTCAAAGAATATAAAATCCTATATATGAAAGCAGTTCACTTAAACTAACACAAAAAAAATACTTCTTTCAGAAACTAAATTCTGCTGAAATCTTCATAATATAAAGATCTATATGAAAGCAGTTCACTACTGCTGCTGCAAAAAAATATGTTTCTTCAGAAACTAACACTACTGCATTAATCATATGGGGCTACGCACACACAAACAACGAGCGCTGAATCATACATACCCATGAATCATCGACATCAACTTGGGTCATTTGGTGGACGAATGGAGCTCTAAATCCAATGAATGGAGAGTACAGAAGGGAACAGAGAGCGTTGTGCCGCTGCTTGTGATTCAGAACAAGACCTTCAGAGAACATGCAGGTCTCCAACATGGGCTCCATCCTTGCCAAGCAGCCGCACGAGCAATCCATTTTACTGATGAGAAGAGGATATGGTTGGGGGCGAGGGGGGAGAGATCACGGATCTGATGGTAAGACGAGGGTGGGGTTGGGGGAGGGGAGGGGACTATCATATGGCCTCCGCGGATAAGATAAGATGGGTGGCAATGGACCCAGCTGTATATATACACAGCGGACACCAAGAAAAAAAGATGCAAAATCAGAACCAATGCAGTTCGGAGATATGATCAGATGCACTGCTATACGGTGATCAAATGCAGCTCACATTAAAGACCATTGCAGCTCGTTGTGCGTGCACATTAAAAAACAAATTGCTAACTAACAAATTTGATCTGCCTAGTTCCCTCTGCAATTCACGCAAACACATAAACAACAACAATTAGAAAATGCGCAACATATCGAGCGTGCGTTTGACAAATCGTGGCACAAGTCCAAACGCGTCACGCGCCCGCGGGGGCAGAGTTCTTCGCCTACCGACAGAAATTAGAGGAAATAACCAACCAAATGGACGAATTAGCAGCTCAATTCATCGCGGATTTACACAAATAGATTCGCGATCTTACAAAACACAATAAATTTTGGCGTAATTGATCGTGAACCCGACAAAAACGATGACGGCGCGCTGCTCTCAACGAAGAACGGACACAATTTCGCCATCTACATCGATTCTGGTGATTTTTTCGCGAAAAGTAGTGTTTTAGCACACAATACATCATCGCGGATCGTCGTGAATGCGAGTAAACAAGCGGAGTCGATCAAACCTAGTTTGATACGCTAGAACGCTGATGCAGTTCTCTGCACCCTCGTATGAGGTTCGAAACAGAAGACAGAAGCAGTGCGCGAACCTTTCTCTTGCAGTTCGGGATGTTGTCAGAATAGACCGGCTGTATATATATATATATATATATATATATATATATATATATATATATATATATATATATATATATAGGGTGGGTCTATTCTAACAACACCCCTTAACACCTTATTCTAACAACATTTTGCTTATTCTGCCAACACCTACTAACCGCACCACCCCGTCCCGAAGGAAAAAAAATAGGTCAACCCCCAGCCCCCAGCCGACAACTACGCCCCTCCTTCCCCACATCCATCGTGCCCACCCCCAACTCCCCACGTCCCCATCCTCCTCCGCCGCAACACCTTCCGCCGCCGCCCCACCACCCCTGGCCTCCTTCCTCCGGCGCCCCACCACCCCGGTCACCTCCCTCCTCCGCCCCACCACCCCTGGCCTCCTTCCTCCGTCGCCCCAATAGCAGATCTTGCCGGCTCGCCTTCCTGCCGCGGATCCGGAACGGTGGACGCGCCCGCGTGCCTCCCCCGCAGAAAAATCAGGCCGGCGGCCACCCCCGCTCGGATCCGCTCGCACCGCCCCCCTCCCTTGGCTCCTCCTCGCCACACATGACACCGCGCCTCCGCCGCCCGGGGTCCAACCGCCATGGCCTCACCGCCCCCAGATCCGGCAAGGATTGGCTAGGGGCGTTGCGCCCCCTCCACCCCCCAGCCACCTACCCCCGTGCCACGGCCACCTCACGACGGTCGGCTCCGCCCGCCGCCCCTACACCCCGCGCCGTGGCCACCTCGTGTCGGTCGGTCGCCCGCCGTGGGCGCCTCGAGCCAGCCTGTAGGTACAGGGCCCGATGCCGCCCCCACCCAGGCCACCCACACGCACGACGAGGAGCAAGACGGCGGAGGAGCACTGGATCTGAGCCGGAGCCTCTCGCCAATGCGCCCCGCGGCTGCGAATACCCTCCCGGCTCGATATGGGGGCGAGGCCAGCCACCTCCCGCTGACCAAGACTCCCCCGTGCGCAAGATCCAGGTGGATTCGATCCGTTCTCGCAATGCTGCAGCCGGTTGACCAGATCGAGCGTGGATGAAACCCCTGGCCACAGGCGGGTTGCAGTTCACATTTTTTTTGTATTTTTAAGATATTTGTTGTTGGTTTTAGTGAATACAATGCGGTCAAAATTTTCGTTTTGTGTGTGTGCCTTGATCTGTAGTTCAGTTGTTTGTTTGTTTCTGTTCGAATTTGATAGTTTTGCAGTAGCGGTGAACTATAGGGGGGCTACAGGAAAGAATTATAGCAACAAAGAGGAGAAAAGAAAACAATGAATAACAGTGCATTGCACATTCTTTCTGTAACGAAAATCATATGTTGCAGAATAAAATTTATTGAGAGCAAATCGATTCGTGTTGCAGTTCACTTCATTGCAGTGTGGTTTTTTATCTATGCAATAAAAAAAAGTTGCGCCTCGAGAAAATGCAGTTCACAAGCCTTGGCCATTCAATGCAGTTCACTCACCTCGCCCTTGCGGTGCACGCTCGTTGATAAAAAATTACGTTAAAAGTTAAAAAAACAAGTGCAGTTCTGTCAGTCGATAAATGAAACCGGTCTCTGAAGGATGCAGTTCGCTTCCCCCGATTTCGGATCCGCAAAAAACACGTGCAATTTTGTTTGGCGATAATGCAGTGTGCTTGTCTGTCGGATGCAATCAGGTGCCCCGCAGATGCAGTTCACTCGCCGATTTTTTGTTCCGCGAAAAACACGTGCGTTCTGTCTGGCGATAATGCAGTGCGGTTGCCCCAACGAATGCAGTTCACCTCGTCGATTTTGGCTTCGCGAAGAACGAAGTTCCGCGATTTACTAAAATCGACACAACTTTTAAACCGTAAGGAATTAGAGGATGTGTTTTACATACAAATGGAGCGCCTCGACGAGAGCTATCCAACCGTGTATCAATTGCATCGATCAGACCAACGAATCGAAAAAATTTACGCAAAAAACGTCCGCTGTCCACAAGAGGGCAGCGCCACCGTTTTCTAAATTTCTTCAAAACGGTGCAGAATCTCGAAAAGTTTTCAACATATGGATTAATCTACTACTCCAAGCGAATCCAACAGTGTATCATACGCATCGATCGGACAAGCGGTTAAAAAGTTCTACTCTCTACAAGATCCACCGGCGAGAAACAGAGTGTGCATGTTTTTTTGCGGCTAGATTTATCTCAAATCCGTAGCTAATTAGATAAAGTGTTCTACATATGGATGGAGCGCCTGGTCGATAGCTTTCCAACGGTGTATCATACGCATCATTCCGACAAACGGTTGAAGAGAAATCGTGAAAATACTCCCTCTGCGAAAGTGGGCTGCCGCACCGTTTTTGAAACTGCTGTTAATCCGTGAGGAATTAGAAGAAGTGTTCAACATACATAAGATGGTCCATTTCAATACGAATCCAACGGTGTATCATACGCTCAATTCCGACAAACGGTTAAAAAGTTGAAGCGGAAACGGTGCATGCGGTTCTGTTTTGCCCGAGTTGCAGTGCTCCGAATTCAGCAGTGCGGTTCTCTTTTGCGATACGATGTAGTTCGGAATGTTGTCAGAATAGTTATTCTGACATCGATGTCAGAATTGATCGGCTGTATATATATATATATATTATACTTTTTCTTATAAAGAAAGTGCCACATCAAAGTTGTGCATTTGGATGTACATTCAAATGTAATGAAACCCTTTCAAACATGTATTAGAACCACATGCATATATATGGTGATTTCCTCAAGGCTTTGTGGCTTGGCCCTATATAGAACACACATCAAACCCAATTAGGTTCATTGTATTCATCACAACATTCCCTAAATTCATATCTAATAATTATAAAGTTTGTGACTTGCACATTTAAGTCGAAACCTTCACCGAGGATGATAGTATATGAAATTTGTGAAGCACGTGGCACATCAAAGTCGTGCATTGCACATTTAAAAATCAACTAAACATTTCTATACATTAAATGGAGCCGCATGTGTGTGACGAAGGTCGTACGGACATTCATTGCGTGTCCACACATGTGTTATAGGGGTTCACCGACATAAAAAGGGTGTATACATGGTGATTTCCTCGATCTCTATGTTAGGGTATTCCTATAGGACATCAAAAATCAAGTTTGAGGCCATCTGTTAACAACACTCAATTTTCCTCACTTGATGGTTTATATTGTTAAGATTGTTTGTGATTGTAAATTTTTTAGATGGAGAAGTAATTTCAGTACAATTTGGACCGTGGTATGAATGATGGACGGCCTCAGACCCGGCTGCCTCCTCGCATCCTTATTCAATTACCCTCGAATATGGTCCAATCACTTCACGAGCACACCATTCCACACTAGGCAACTGCTCAATTTAAGGAGCGGTTCCTTGCAATTTACCAGCGAACCCCAGAAATCAAAAAATCCCATTAGCATCGATGATGGTGCACACTCCCCCATGCCGCCCCTTCATCTCCACCGTCGGCGCCGATGGCACACCGCTTCCGACACATCCAGCCCCGGTGAGTGGCGTATCTGATCCCCCCCCCCACAATCCCTAATCTGACCAACCACCAAACTGTGATGTGCCGTCCTCTTCGTCCACGGCGCCAGGTCAGCCTATCGACTCCTACTACACGAAGAGAAAGCCAGTGACCGACGGTGGCCATGACCGGGTCGCACAGCAGCGGTGCCCCGTCAAGAAAGAGGATGTCCCGGCCGAGGAGGTCGTCCTCCACCAAGCAGAGGAGACAGTCCGTGAATGCGACCGCCTCTTGAACGAACTCATTCAACTCCGCGATAAATTCACGCGCCAAATCGACGACACATGCCGCGAGTTGGCCGGGGTTGCTCCGGTGCTAGAGGGGCTCCACCGCGCCGTTTCTGAAGTAGAGCTCGAGGCGGCGCAAGAAATATCGAATGCAACGGCTCGCACCGAGGAAGCCATCCGGGAAGCCCAAGGTATTGCCGACGAGGCATTAATGGAGGCCAGCATCAAGATTTCCTCGACCACAGCGTACGCGGAAACCGTGATTCGCCAGGCGTACGACGAACTCAACGCAGCGTTGGAAGCGTGGTACACCAACAAAGAGGACAGTGGCGAGGAGGACGGTGCTAGCGAGGAAGACAACGCGGGCGGCGGCGGCGAGGAGGACGACGCCGATGAGGACAAGGCCGACGACGACGACGGCCACGACGGCTAATAGATTCAAGTACTTCGCCTATTCCACTAATATGCATGTTAATTATGCATAAGAACTTCTATTAATTTCCCTTCGCAAAAAATCATCTTTTATATGAAGTTGTTGTTCATAGAATCCGCTGATTTACAGTTTAAAATCTTTATTTTTTATCGACTTATTTCTATCGTTCTCAACTGTAAAGTGGCCCCAAAAACGGGATACCCTTATTAGTCAACCCAACTTCGCCGCCGCTCCTCCTCTACACGAAGTCATCTCCGCTCCCACCCCCAATCTCCAAATCCCACCCCCTCCAACGATTCTAGTCCATTAGTGCGGCCACATTCTCCCACTAACATCACCACAGAAGTTCTCCATGGCGGTCGTCAACCAGATTTCCACCACATACAGCCACCGCCGCCGCCATCAACCTCCAGGAAACCCTAGGCCGGCGGAGTCTTCTTGACAAAATGTAGGTAAATCCTTATTCCAAACTATTCATTTCACACTGAAATGTAGTTTGACTACTAACTTCGTTCTGAATCGATGGTTTGGATTCACAGTGCCCAAGGTGTTTGGACACCAGGGGTTTGTGCAACAATGGCTACGTAATGCATGCCAAGCACTTCTAGATCAGACTTCCAGTTGGCTTTCTAGACAGGACAGTGTGTTTTTTAAAATGGATATTTTTTCAATCATGGTGCTCCTGATTTGATATTACTTACCTCAGCATACTATACTATTGGTCTATCACTTAAGTCATCGCTATGAAGCTTTTCACTATATAGGAAGGTGGCACATAGCACATAGTTGTAAATTACAAAAGATTATTGATCTGTCCTTAGTCATGTAGTATAATTATGAATCTTTTGCTATGACGGAGGGTGCCACATAGTGCATATTTTGTAAATTCCTAACTTGTCATATTCACTTCTTCCATATCTATCTTGTTTGTTTTCTGAAAGAGAATTTTTTACGGAATATATTGCTAAATATTGTTCTCCTCCATAGTTCATCCCGTGCTTTACAAGAAAGCAAGTCCTCAAGATGTTGGGTGTTTCTTCTGTTCAAAAGACCAATGCTAATCCAAAGCTTAAAACAAAACATGGATTTCTCTTCCATTGTTCTCTTGTAAACTGTAAAGGGAAAACATTTGTTAGCGGATCAACTTGGGGAGAATTCGCCAAAGTATAGAAATTCGAAGTTTGTATGAAGCTACACTTCCATATTACCACGCATGGTCTGATAATCAAAGTGGATTTGGACAATGACCCAATCGTTCATCCATGTGTGTGTTTTGAAACACACTCTCTTCCTTGTTTGTGTGTAAACTTGTAGTTAATTGTTAGTTTAAAATAATTGTGCTTATGTAAATCTGCACATGTTATTAATCACATGTACTCCCTCCGATCCATAATAAGTGTCGCTCATCTAGTACAAAGTTTGTACTAGATTAGTACAAAATGAGCAACACTTATTATGGATCGGAGGGAGTACATGTTTACCTGCTCAGCTTACTATGATATGTTAGAAAAAACACAAGAGATAATTGAAAACATGGATCTTACTGCTGGAACCATAGGTACGTGGAAAGATACACGGTTTGTCATTGGGTTTTCTAACAGTATTAACTTGCTTGTGGGAAAATACGCATCTGAACCAAGTTCTGGACCGTACAAGCTACTTATCCATACTCTGACAAAGACCAACATTAAGAAGAAACTATTGGTAGTAACTTATTTGTTTTATTTTTCATATTACAGTCATTGTTATTTAATTAGAACATCATACTATGACACAATTGTGTTATTGCAACAGAGACTCCCCAGTCGTGTTCTGCCGGATCAGATGGATCGATATGGTGAAATGAGAATTATTATCTATATTGATACCGACTTATGGTCAATATACTCGACGTCAGAAAAAGAGGGACGCCTCGTCATGGATGGGTGGAAGGATTTACTCTGCTTGTACAAACTGTCAATTGGGGACAGGCTGTTATTACTGATCCACCATGGAGGTGATGAGGTTCTGCTCTTTATCACACCAATGCCTGC
The DNA here is from genome assembly GCA_950022295.1 of Bromus sterilis. NCBI lineage: Eukaryota > Viridiplantae > Streptophyta > Magnoliopsida > Poales > Poaceae > Bromus > Bromus sterilis. The sequence continues at coordinate 317,996,447 of OX465596.1, read as the reverse complement.
TGGAACTGAATATTCTGTACAACCTGATGAAGAGTAGTTCGATCCTTCTGCCATCGAGTTGGTGCTACATCACTCCTGCTATTGATATTAGATATTCTTGGTAATGACGTGCTGATATACCAAGTTTTTGTTCAACGTCTGAATTAAATATGCAATGTTAACGCAAGTTGTGTTTCATAGATGCTATGGAACAACATCTTCCTGTATTGTACTTGTATAATAAAAAATGCTCCTAATCCAGTATCCTCCTGCCATTACATTGGGGTAAAGTGCCAAGCATCACATTTAATGGTATATTAACGAATTTTTCTTTGTCTTTATCAACTAAGTTAGTACTTTCTTCAAGAAATGAAATCATTATACACGAATGTTAAATAATATTCGTAAAGCAGTATGATTTGAAGGCATACCACGGTAATCATATAATCAACACGAGCATGTAGGAAAAGAAGTCACATCATGTCAATTCGAGAATGTCGTCCATACTTGAACAGATTAGTTCCAAAGTAAACGTTTATGTTTTTTGCTTTTTAATCTTACAAAAATGTACCAACAATAGATGAGCTATAGCGTATTGGTAAATATATGAGGCAACCGCGTGAAAGTTTGTTGTTCCTCGGTTCGAATCTCGCACACAACATCTTTTATAGTACTATTTATTTTCTTTCTTCAACCCGACCAATATACTTTTTTCCTACAATGTCATCGTGACGCTTTATCCATATCCCATGACACGGGAACCATCGTAGAAATTATACGCGCGCACTGACAGCCAAAATACGTCGGCTAAAATCAGGCGGACTGTCACCGAAGTTGCCGGGGGCGATGGGACGGAAGGGATTTTTCGTGGTGACGGTATCCGTCAAGAAGGAACAACCTTCGATGACGTTTGCTCCTTCGTCACGCCGATTTTTGTCAAAACATATCGCCGATTTTGTAGTGAAAAGACATAACAATATCACCCATATAAGCATGGAACAAGCAGAAATATAGATACGTTTGGGACGTATCAGACGTCACACCAATGCCTCGGTATCCGCAGATTGAAGATCACATTCACATCTCAGTTTTGACTCGCTTGACGATACATCTTCTATGTTGACTGAGGCGGAGACGAAAAGTAATATCGGCTCCTTAGAAACCACCAGGTTAGAAGATGAAGATTTCTCTCTGTGGAAGATTACCCCGAAGCCGACTTCACGCGAATCTTGGGGGCTACTGTCGGGGGGATAGTTCGAAGACCCGACAGGATCAGCGAGGAGGCCTCATACTCAAGACGAAGGGAGTCGGCCAATGGGACAAACCTGGGTAAATCCCTGTGTGTCTTTTGTGTTGATTCTCCATGCGATCGAATCTTCCTCCTCGTATCCACTCGAAGCAAAGGCCCCGCTTTAAGTTCTCCAATGAGGACATATGGCGTGTTTTCCCACGACAGGGTCATCGGTGCATCGCACACGGAATCAACACATTTACAAAGGCAACATTCTTAGGGTCGGTGATTCATAGATAAACGACCAGTGAAATCTTGAACGAAACCGACTACTTTATGGGTGCAATGATTTTCCGAATTCAACCTTTTTAAGGACACCGGTGTATCGTACACGAAATCAACAATGGGTATAGAAAGCATCGTATTTCCAAAGGCAACATTCTCAGGGTCGGTATTGAATCGATAACCCATCCTTGAAATCATGAACGAAACCGTTTACTTTACGGGTGCAACAATTTTCCAAAGGCAATATTATAATGGTGACTCATGCATCGTACACGAAATCAACAACGGGGCATTCAGAGCAACGCATTTCCGAAAGCAACATTCTTAGGGTTGGTGATGCATCGATAACCCATCGTTCAAATCATGAAAGAAACCAACTAATTTACGAGTGCAACGATTTTCCGAAGGCAACATTCTTAGGGACACCGGTGCATCGTACATGAAATCAACAATGGGGCATTGAAAGCATCGTATTTCCAAAGGCAACATTCTTAGGTTCGGTGATGCATCGATAACCCATCGTTGAAATCATGAACGAAACCGATTACTTTACGGGTGCAACGATTTTCTGAAGGCAACATTCTTAGGGTCAACGGTGCATCGTACACAAAATCAACAATGGGGCATCGAAAGCATCGCATTACTGAAGGAAACATCCGAAGGCAACATTCTTAGGGTCGGTGATGCATCCATAAGCCATCGTTGAAATCATGAACGAAGCCAATTACTTTAGCGGTGCAATGATTTTCTGCAAGAAACATTCTTAGGTCACCGATGCATCATACATGAAATCAACGCATTTCCAAAGGATCCATTCATAGGATCGGTGATGCATCGATATCGACCGTTGAAATCATGAATGAAACCGACTACTTTACGGGTGCAACGATTTTCTGGAGTCAACATTCGTAAGGACACCGGTGTATCGTACACGAAATGAACAATGGTCATAGAAACCATCGCATTTCCGAAAGAAACATTCTTAGAGTCAGTGATGCATCGATAACCCATCCTTGAAATCATGAATGAAACTGATTACTTTACAGTGCAACGATTTTCCAAAGGCAACATTCTTTGAGTCACTGGTGCATCGTACACGAAATCAACGATGGGGCACTCAAAGCAACGCATTTCCGAAGGAAACATTCTTAAGGTCGGTGATGCGTCGATAACCTATCTTAATAGAATGAACGAAATCGGATACTTTACAGGTGCACCGATTTTCGGAAGGCAACATTCTAAGGGACACCAGTGCATCATACACGAAATCTACAATGAGATATCAAAAGTATCGCATTTCCGAAGGCAACATTCTTAGGGTCGATGATGCATCGATAACCCATTGTTAAAATCATGAACGGAACCGATTACTATACAGGTGCAACAATTTTCCGACGAAAACATTCTTAGGGTCACCGATGCATCGTACACGTAACCAATACATCTCCGAAGGCAACATTCTTAGGGTCGGTGATACATCGATAACCAACTGTTGAAATAATGAACGGAACTGACTACTTTATGGGTGCAATGATTTTCTGAAGTAAACATTCTTAAGGACACCGGTGTATCGTAAACAAAACTAACAATGGTCATCAAAAGCATCGCATTTCGGAAGGCAACATTCTTAGGGTCGGTGATGCATCGATAATCCATCCTTGAAATCATGAACGGAACCGATTACTTACGGGTGCAACGATTTTCCAAAGGCAGCATTTTTTAGGGTCACTTGTGCGTCATGCACGAAATCAACAATTGGGCATTCAAAGCAACGGTTTATGAAGGCTCGTTGATGCATCAATAACCCATCGTTCAAATCATGAACGAAATCGGTTATGGGTGCAACGTTTTCTGAAGGCAACATTCTTAGGGACACAGGTGCATCGTACACGAAATCAACAATGGGGCATCGAAAGCATCACATTTCCGAAGGCAACATTCTTAGGGTCGGGGATGCATAGATAACCCATCGTTGAAATCATGAACAAAACCAATTACTTTACGGGTGCAACGATTTGCCGAAGGCAACATTCTTAGGGTCACCGGTGCATCATACACGAAACCAACATTTCCGAAGGCAACATTATTAGGGTCATTAATGCATCCATAACCAACCGCGAAATCATGAACGAAACCAACTACTTTACGGGTGCAACGATTTGACGAAGTCAACATTCTTTGGGTCGGTGATGCATCGATAACCCATCGTTGAAATCATGAACGAAACCGACTGGAGATGCAACATGCAAAGAAGGTGAAGAAACCAGTAATAAAGATGTCCAACGATAAGTTGTCGAAATCCAAGAGCAAGCAGGTGGAAGTTGTGAACGGGAACATCTCGACCGTCGACATGGCTGACGAAGCGACTGAGGATGATGAGATGTAAGCATCCCAAATATTTGATGTTGATGGCTAGTGTTTCGATTTGATGATGCCCCAATAGGGTATGTAGCGTTCTTTTTCCTCCTCCAAGAAGAAAAGATTTGGCACAGTATGCAGATACATGATTAACATAGGTAGCATATTTAAGTGTGTTGTTTGACCACTAACCATGTAATATCCAGTCATTGTGTGTCTATCCCAGCTGTATGTCCTGAATGAACATCATTTTTCTTCAACCCTTTGATATACCACCAATTATTGTAGCAATAATATATTCATTTCCATTAGACATGTTGATCAAGACATTGTGTTGGTCATCGGTTGTTTTTTTTTGAAATGGGAAAATAGGGAAAGCCATACATCTGTGGTATAAATTTGTTTATCGACTAGAGGTTGTTTAAGGGATACTTTTGTTTACTTCTGCAATAACAAATGCAGGAAGGTTGGTGTGTCCGAATTGGTTCCGTGGAAGAAATACAAGCTTCCATTCTTGTAGACTATGTTGGGCCTCCAAGCGCAGAGGTTTGTGCACTAGTCCGGCGAAGCGATGATAAAATATGGGTGATAGGTGTGGCAAAGCAAGGTAATATAAATCTGTAATAAAAATTACAGCAATAAAACAAGTAGTAAGCGTGAGCACAAACGGTATTGCAATGGTGGAAAAAAGGCCTAGGTTTCATACTTTCACTAGTGGCAACTCCCAACAACATTAACATAGTTTAATCGCATGATATTTCCACTAAAACATGCAATGGAGACGTACTCAGAGGTCATTCCTTTGAGATCAATAGAGGACGAGAATTGTGTAGGGCTACAAGAATACACCTTAGAGTTCGTAGTTCTAATCTATGGATTTCCCAATGTCACTGCAGCCATCCAAAGAGAGCACCACAATCACCACAACATATCTCAAGGATAGTCAAAGACAAGCACCATGATACTCTCAATCTTCAATCAATTCACAATAGAAGAAACCACTCATGAAAATATTCTTCTAAGCTATACTAGATATAGACAAGTGATTACATCAAATCCAATACATAGAAGAAGGGGAAACATCATGGGATCACCCTAGATTAACATAGCCTATGATCACAATCAAGATCACATCATGGGAGAGAGAATTAACCACAGAGCTACTGGTAGAAGACCTCAGCCCCGAGGAGGAACTACTCCCGTATCATGGAGGGAGGAAGCAACGTCGATGGATATGAATCTGGGGGCACTTCCCCGTCCGAAAAGAGTGCCGGAGCAGGAATTCTGGTCCCCCTGAAGCTTGTTGGCGATGGCGGCAGAGATCGAAATTGCTTCTGGAGAAAATGGTTGGATTTTCAGGGTTTCTGCATCGAGGGTAAAAATAGGAGTCAAAGGGGGGCCCGAAGGTGGGACTAGCCACCCAGGCGACTAGAGAGTGCGTCCCCACTTCTGGCCGCGCCCTAGAGGCGCCTGGGGGCTGTGGGCCACCCCTTGAGCTCATCCCTCGGATGGAGGACACTTTCATTGAATTAGAATTTTTTTGGGAATTTTTCGAGCACTTCTATTTTTCACCTTTTTCTGCAATGCACGGACAAAAAAAGACAGAAACTGGCACTGGGCATTAAATTAGTAGGTTAGTCCAAAATATGTTGTAAATGATATGAGAGTGTAGCAAAACATATAGCATTATCAGCAACAGAAGCATGGAGCAAGCAGAAATTATATATACGTTTGGGATGTATCAACATCCCCAAGCTTAATTCCTACTCGTCCTCGAGCAGGTAAATGACAACAAAGCTACATTTTGTGGTGACATGCTACCAACAAAGTCTATATCTAGTATTGAAACTAGCAAAGTAAGAACATAAATGTAACAACCCGGGAATTCCACCCAAATTAATTTTTTTGTTTGTTGCATTATTTTGTTGATTCCTAGAATTGTTTGTAGTATTTGCTTCACCAATTTAGTAATTGGGGAATATTTCCCCCCTCCTTCTCGTATTGGCATGCGTGTCCGGACCCCGTCCACATGGCACACGACCTCGTTGCGGCAACGAGAAAGTAACCCGATCACCGTCGCAACCTCGAGCACATGTCCAGCCATCGCCATCGGAACAAAAAACCCCCCATTTATTTAATAAATGGATTATTTTATCGGGCGAGTTTCAACGATCTTGGTTCTGTGCAAAATGATGTAGACGACGTCAGTATAGTGCAGCGAGGCGGTGTTTCGAATTTCGTGCGATTACGGCTTTGTTTGATAGGTGAACGATCGGATGTGCCAGGCATAGTAGCCAGTGTAATTCCATGGGCGTATTTATAAAATTTGACGCGGGCCGCCAACCGACCAACGAGATTTCTCTCTTATCTGCTTATCTTAGCCCACCTCAAAACCAAGGCCAAAAATCCCTCTAAACAACCCATTTTGTAGCCCATTTAACCTCCCATAAGCACCTGCTATAAATGGACAAACCTCCCTGCCTAATCTGGAAAACCCTAGCCCTAGCACCTCAACTTCCGCACCCAACCTCTCCATAGCCGCTACCTTGCAGCCAACCTCTTCCCCACTCCAGATCTGGTCGCACCGCTGTGAACCGTCGGATCTGGATCGAACGGACCGAAGAGCGCCACGTCAATAGACGAGTTCCCCCAGCCCGAGCTCGTCCCGAGCCGCATCCCCTGGAGATCCGCCCGCGGCCACCTCCTCACCGCCGCCATGCGCCTCTACCGCGCTCCGGTCGCCTCCGGCGTCGACCCCCTCTGCCCCAGGTCACCCCCGTGACCCCTGCCTCCTCTCCTTCCCCCTGGTCCCTCTCTAATATCTCCCCTAACTTCTCTCTACTCCACATCGCTGCCATGGCCGAGCCGGACCTTGAGGGAGCCTGCTGCTCGCACCGCCGTCCTCCCCTTCGCTGGATCGGGTGGATCCGGCCATCCCGCACCCATGCCCTGCTTCCCCATGGCCTGCGCCGCTGCCACCTCACCGGAGTGCTGGCCGGCGAGCCCTTGTCGGCCGCCTCCTCGTGCAGAACCGGGACGAGGAGATCGAGCACGCCTCGGTCGAGCTGGGCCCAGCTCGTGCCCAAGTGGCCCAAGCCTCGGCGCCCCTCTGGCCCGCACGCCCCAGCAGCCCACGCGCCTCCTCTGGCCCAGCAGCCGTGGCGCGGCCCACCGAGCACCTCGGACCGCAGCGCCCCCCTCGCTCTAGGCGATAGCGCTGCTATCCCTCGCCTCTGCACTAGTTGGGCCACGGCCCGCGAGGTGAGGCGCCACCCCCTTTTTCTTTTTCTTTTTGTTGCTGCACTGTTGGGCTTGGCCCGTGACTATTATGTGCTCTGTGCGTTATATTTTATCTAGAGCTCACCCTTGTAAGGCCTAGTCCAGTGCAGTTTCGGCCCAAAACGATTAGTAGTTTTTTCATGTTAATTAAATTGAAGATTTTGTTAGTATTTTGGCGAGGCTTGTATCTTTTTAACGGTAGCTCGGATCGCGGCGTGTTAAACATGAAACTTGCTTAGAATTTAGTGTATATTAATAAAATGTTCTCCTTTGCCATGTTTGAACTTATCTACATGTTGTTTCACTGCTATTTACACTGCTTGCCACTGTAAACTGTTCATTTAATAACTTTTTAACCGTTTCTCCGATAAAAATATTTCTTATATGTACGTTGACTAGATTTTTGTGTAGATCGTGAATATGATGCTCTTGATTGCTAATCAAAATAATAAAATATGGTTAGGGTAAAACAGTACCAAATTCTTTAAATATCGTGGGGTAATAGTGATATGCCATGCTTATGAAGTTACCCCACTTAACTTGACTAGTATAGGTAGTTTACCTTACGCTCCACCTCTTGCCACGTTTGTGTGACATGCCATACTTGAGTGAGATGCCATGTTAACAACCTTTGCTCATGTTGTGTAGCTAAACAACTTGAACCAGTCTAAATGTGCGATAACGTCATGTGTACGAATACTCCACTTAACCTGCTAGTAACCGCTCTCGACGGTAGATGTGATACCGTAGTGCGTTGTCTCGTGTTTCCTTCTTGTTGATGCTTGCTCGTGATTGCTTTTTAGTAATAGATTCTTGCTCGTCAATTTCCTTTCCAGTGTTTCCTTGTGTGCTCTCGCGGGTACTCTCGGAGACGTTGCGAGCTTGCGATCGACTAGACCTTCGACTTCGTTTTCTCATCAGGTAAGGGGAAGCATATATCATGCTTATAACTTTTAGCTCACTTGTGCCTAGGTATAGAAAATAACAATTGCTTGATCCTACCACCTTACATTTAAGCCTCCATATTAAAACCCAAACAACCATGTTCCTCCACATCCCAGCAAACATTTCTTTGGCCATGTACCTTGCTTGCTTAACCACTTCTAAGTATGCATGCTTAGGATGCTATCAACTGTTATCATGTTACTCCTTGGATTGGGCTATCACATTATTATATTGTTGTGGATGATATGATTATTATAATGTTGACTATACTCGACGAAGGATGGAAGGTCTAGGCTATCCCGCCCCGATGCTTTGTTCCATTCGAGTCACCGAGGACCCGAGTTCCGGGTATTGTGTCTCCTGACGAGTGTGCCTAACCGCGTGTGGGATACTATGGGGTCCCCTTTTCTTACCTACTTAGCTTCAAACATTTCTAGCGATGGCACAAGCTGATTTACCATTTGTAAACCATGCATATATGTCTGTCGGGTCGCTCCTAGCATATATCCTTTAAAACAACTTGGGCCAGCGGAGACATGGTTTCTCTGGTTGGTCCACCCGATCATCTAGGACCCGGCCCCATGTGAGGTGACCCGGTAATCCTGTCGTGGGCAAGTCACGACAGATGTCCGTAGAGTCGTACTTGATTATGGGTCCTTTGCTACGAGTGTACGAGGAAGAAGAAACATCACAGAGACAGAGCAACGCGATTTTATACAGCTTCAGGCCCCGGGAAACATCGTCCGGTAAAGACCCTACATGCTGTTTGTGGCCAGGTCTTATTCCTTTGCTCATGGGGAGTCGGCGGCATGTCGCCGACTCTCTTACAGTTGTATTCAGGCGAAAGTCTACTTTTATGGAGAAAGCCTACTCTAGTGGCGAAAGCCTACTCTGGTGGCGAAAGCCTACTCTCATGGAGAAAGCCTACTCTGGTGGCGAAAGCTTACTCTCATATCGAGAGCCTACTCTCATATCGAGAGCCTACTCTGGCGGAAGCCTACTTTGGCGGAACTTGGCCTCTATGAGCGCCCTACCCCTCCTTATATAGGTGGAAGGGGGAGGCTTACATGTAGAGTCCTATTCTGATACAAACTAGTCTCATCTTGTATTACAAGTCGGATATCAATCCGAGTCCTACTCTACGTCTTGTAGCTTTTCGTATCTTCCAAGTTAGGTAGACTCCATATTGATTCCTTCGTCCGGCTGACTCCTGTGGAGGAGAGTCCCCTGTCTGGCCGACTCCTATAGAGGAGAGTCCTTTGTCTGGCCGACTCTTCTAGAGGAGAGTCCCCTGTCTGGACGACTCCTGTAGAGGAGAGTCCCCATCAAGCCGACTCATGGAGGTGACTCATGTCAGCCAACTTATGGAGGTGACTCATGTAAGCCGACTCATGGAGGTGACTCATGTCAGCCGACTCTAGTCTTCAGGACCTGTCTTCTGGCTGAGTCTTCCTTTTGGGTGCTATCTTTTGGCCGGGTCTTAGCTGTGAGTAATCCCCCCGACAGTAGCCCCAAAGTTTAGCTTGGACGCAATCTTGGCGTCGGCTTCATTTTTCCTCTGCCTTTTCATGGCAATGAGATTGTCGTAGAAGAGAACGTTGGTTGCGCGTCCATGGTAAACTTCCAGTATAATGAATAGTTAGGATAAAGACCGGGTCTGGAGGCCAAAACCATTAAGCCGGCTTGCTCCACTGATTTATGTCAATGAACCTTATATGATTCAATTTTGAACTCTTCCATGTTTGGGTTCAATGTTGTTTTTTGCTCTTCCGTGTCGTGTAAAAAGAACTCGGGAAAATGTTTACGGGAAATTTTATGTCCATATCACCTGTAGCCCCCAAGCTCCGAGTTTGTCATCTCGTGATGACTTGGAGTTTTGTATATAAAATAGCCTTGCTGGCGTAGCCCCTCAAGTGCCGGGTTGCCTTGCCTGCAGCAACCTGGGATTTGTACTTGTGAATTTTGCTTCGAAGTAGTGTAGCCCCCAAGTGCCGGGTTTTCTTGCCTGCAGCAACCTCAGACTTGCAATTTCTTGCTTGATCTCTGAAGTCGGCAAGTATTATACCGGCAATGTTTGTTGAAGCCGGCAAATATTTGCTTGCTGATAAAAAACCGATGAATGCGAATTTGCTGAAATCGATAGATATGATATGATGGGTTGTGTTCCCAGCTTCTAAATAGAGTGTCCCTTCGAGTGCTGGAATATGTTTGTTTCAGCAACCCGGAATAATGTGTGCCAACTCTTAAGTCGGCATGAGCATCTGAATGTGGCGAGAGCCAGTGCGACGAAAGTCGACTTATATATTTTATATGGCAAGAGCCAGTGCGACGAGTGTCGACATATATATATGGCGAGAGCCAGTGCGACCGAGGTCGACTTTTTATATGGCGAGAGCCGTTGCGACCGAGGTCGACTTTATATATGGCGAGAGCCGTTGCGACCGAGGTCGACTTTATATATGGCGAGAGCCGTTGCGACCGAGGTCGACTTTATATATGGCGAGAGCCGTTGCGACCGAGGTCGACTATATATATGGCGACAGCCGTTGCGACCAAGGTCGACTTTATATATGGCGAGAGTCGTTGCGATCGATGTCGACTTTTTAATGTAGAAGATGCAATGCAAAAGGTATAGTCCCCATGAGTCGGTATGAGTATCTTTGTGTCATACCGGGTTATAGAAAATAGTTTCAAGCTTCTATCCCTATGAGTCGGCATGCGTGTCTTGACACAGTACCGAGTCGCATAGGAACTTGCGTTGAGTTGTGGTCCCTATGAGTTGGCATGTGTGCATTGACGCATTACCGAGTCACATAGGTTTTAACTCTGTATCCTGCAAGGATTTTTTATATATGCCAAGAAAAAATATGCCTATGATTATGTATGCAAAAAGGGTAAATTACAAATTTCTCATATAGAAGTCGGCTCTGGATTCATCTTTTCCTCATTTTCTCAATTTATGAGAAAAGTTTTGGGTTATCCAGGAGTCGGAGCTTCTCTGTATGCCGTCTCACATTGATCAGCGTTTTTCCGTTTTTTGCTTTTAAACCTCTCTTGAGAGTCTTTAGCCGGGTTTCGCTTTTTTAGATCGTATGAGCATCAAACATATAGGCAGTTATAAGGCGTGGAGTGCCACATGTATATGTCGAGTTTTCTTAGTTAAGACTCGATGAGTATAGTCGAGCCCCCAAGATTTCCCTGAAATAAGCTATATACACGTAATTACACATATGTGCCGGGTTTTCTCAGTTAAAGGTTGATGAGTGTCATCAAGCCCCCTGAACTTTCCCTGAAATAAACACGTAAGTGCCCGGATAACAGTTGAGAGTTGATCAAGCCCACAAGTTTCTGACATAATAATTGTTGGATATATGCTCTAGAGGCAAATAATATATGATTATTCCAATATATCTAAGCAAGTTCATAACCAGTTTCATACCGTGCTAGAACTGCATCGGTGAAACAATGATGCAGGTGTGGTATAGAAACCCCCAGAGTTCCTAGTTAACCTCTACATCGATAACTAGTTCATGGTCAACATGATGATCGTGGTTTCGCGATCATGGACAATTAAGTCTCTTGACTATGAGGTCACCTCACTGGTTAAGTGACGTGGTGAACATTACCCAAAGTAAGCATTACAGCATGATCAAATCTTATGAAGGTTCGGTGTTGTAATTACAGAACGTGGTAGACCGTTCCTTTGACTGTGAGTACATGCATAATCACTATCTTCCCGGATGCTTTGACTTACATCCCACCACCTGACTGAAATATGCGGGTCATAACGGTTGTATCTTAGGTATTCCGTGGAGATATGTTGAGGAGTATTGTTACAAGAGCGGGATTTGTCAATCCATATAATTGATAGATACTCGGGGCCCACTCGATGAGTTTCCATCCATAAAGCTGCGCAGCGTGTGACTAGGTCACGGGGATGAATATCATGGGAACGAGTGAATAAGGATTTGTTCGGAACGAGGTTGAACCAGACATAGGATGTCATTGATCGAATCTCGGAACAATCCAGTATCGCTGACAAAGGGAATGCTATACGGCGTAAGGTCCAATCGATGTTGATATCCGGAATGCACAGGGGTCATTATGGGCATCCAGGTCCCGCTGATGATCATTGACCATAGCCTCTGCGAGGTCATGACTGGAGTGTTCTCGGACCGTAGGGTAACACACTTAAGGGCTCGATGAAATCGGAGACCTTTTTCGGAACCATCGGAGCAACCAGAGAATAAAGGAAACAATATCGGAGAAGTACCGTGTTGAACCGAAACAGGTTCGGAGTGAACCGGAAGGTGTTCCGGAGCACCGGGAGATGGAATATTATGTTTTAGTTATTAATTAATTGAATTAATAATTAAAATCATTTTATTTCTAATTAATATGTGCTATGGGCCTTAGTGGAGAAAAAGGCCCATTAGGGGAATTAAAAGGGAAAAAGAAAAAGAAAAGAGGGGGGAGGCGCCATGGGCCCTAGGGCCCATGAGGGGTGCGCCCCCTTCCCCCCCTTGGCCGGCCACCCCCCTTAGCAAGGGACTTTAGTCCCACATTGCTAAGGGAGGGGGGTTGACTCCCTCCCCTCTGCCTATATATAGATAGCCAGGGTGCACATATATAATACACAGAAATTCGTGAGAAAATAAATATTACTCCGAATTGAGATCGGTTTTCTCCGGTCTTCTCCCCTCCCTTGTCTCTTTCACGGTGAACTCCCTAGTGTGAGTCTATAGTGGAATTGAGGCTTCTCTGCTAGAATCGGAGGCCGTCGTGCTGCCGAAGCTCCGTCCGGAGGTCTGCTTCCGCCACCTCCGCTGGATCGGAGAACGGAGGTCGTCATCGAGTCTCGTACGTGTGCGAGTACTACGAGGTGCTGCACGTGTGGCACTACACCCATCCGGGTGGTCAACACAACCAGGGGGCTGTGAAACTTGATCGGCTACATCAACCACGTTTACGGGAACGTTTCCCGCGCAACGGACTACACCCCGAGGTATGTTATTTCCGCACTACTTTCCGTTACGGTAATACGGCTAGCTAGATCTTGGGTTATGGGAACGCTAGTTAGAAAAAATTGTGTTTTCTGCTGCGAACCCCAACAGTGGTATCAGAGCTAGGTCTATGCTTAGTATTACTGTACGGATAGAACACATCGGGGATGTGGGCGTTGATTGTATGATTGTTACCCTCCCACGTGTACTTGTTCACATCTGCGGCATCGTTTGATGAAGCGGCCCCCGACCAACTTTACGCGTACTCTTACGCGAGACTGGTTCCACGATTGACATGCGGCTTGTACCGTATAAAGTGGCTAGGGGGGTGTCTGTCTCTCTACTTTAGCGGATGTGGCATTTGCAACGGAGGGCCCCGTGCGGGGTGTAATAGAGACGATCGTATGGTTGACGTTGTGGTTGAATCGTAGGTTAAAACCTGTTTAACTATGAAAGCCCTAGCAGCCACTTAAAACTTGCAATATACAACTAGAACGTCTAAACCTTGTATTGCTAAGTGGGGGCTATCGTTTGTTTGTTTGTGATGTAGTGATAGCTTTGCTATGTGTTACTAGTAAGTAGTAATCGTCATCATAAAACAAATTAAATGGAGACATTGTAGACTTAGTGTTGCCATAGCCCAGACATCTTAAAACTTGCTAGTATAGGATACACGACGGTAGCATGTGATAAGATGATCCCTTAACAAAGCCAAACACAAGTATTCTACCGAAGTGTGCACCGCCTGGTAGGTTCTCCCATATGGCTTGATGCTCCGTACATACCGGAGTTGTCCTACATATTAAATGGAGTTCGCATGAGGTTGGGTTCGGCAAGCCTGGCATATGCAGATATGGCCTTGCTGAGCAGCATATAACATGGAGGTTAATTTGGCGAGCCTAGCATATGCAAATATGGCCTCGGAATACTAGAGATCGAAAGATCGAGCATGAGTCACAGTACATATAAGATAATGTGATCGCACAAGTTGTTTTCTACCTTTGAAACTGACCCGTCGGCCGTGTGATATTCAAGGTCGGGCAGTGAATCTGGATCATGTAATCACTAAAACTTCCTAGGGATGAATTGTTTTAGTGCGAGCTCATTTATAATATGATTATATGAACTCACTTGTTGTGAACTAGTCTTAATTGTGTTCCTTGCAATTATGTTTGTAGAAAATGGATAATACCCAGTACCTTGAAATGGTTTCCTTCTTACATGGTGAAAGACTTAAAGAAAATGGGTCAAACTTCGTTAGTTGGTACTTACGCCTTAGAGCCGTGCTCAAGAGAATCAACCTTTCATTCTTAACTAAAAGGCACGTGGGAAACCCTCCAGAAAACGACATGGATGCACGAGCGGCGATTGATTATCAATATCGTCGAAGGACATATGCCATGGCTAAGGGTATCATAGAAACCAGCATTCCGCAACCTTTGCGTGAGGAGTATGCTGATTTGGATACATACGATATGATCGATGAGTTGAAGTCATCAAACTTGCATCAGTTTAGAGTTGCCAGATTTGAGTTAGAAAGTGAGTTTCTCTCTACAAAGATGGAAGAAGGCTCTTTCCTGAAGGCACACTTGTCCAAGATGCATGAGATACATCTGAGCCTCGTAGATGAATTTGACTATGAGACCACACATGAGTCTGCGATATACACAGTGTTACACTCGCTTCCACCGAGCTATACAGACCATGTCCATGGCTATGTCGGCAGAGGTGAAAGCCTCGAGTTCTCTGACTTCATGGATAGACTTCAGTATCTGGAGGTTGAACCCATTGAAGGAGAAGTTGTCGATAGAGAAGGTATATATTTGATATACTTTATAAATGTTAACTCCCTTATACAACACTTGTAGTAAATGAGTATCTGATACTTATTCTGTTTTAAGAAAACAGGACCTGCCGTTGCATGGACGGGAAGAGGTGAAATCAAGGATTGATGGATATCAAGTCAGTTGATGGCCAGCATGGATTCCGTCGAGACATCTATCATAGGAGATACTTAGAGTATTAGATAAATCTTATGTAATCATTATAGTATGAACACTTAGTTGTGTGTCTTGCATCTCGCGAAACAAAGTTATTCATGTAATGAGACAAGTCAGTTGTTCCATCTTTATGAATAAAAGTGTGCTTATACTTTGATTACGTCTTGATTTATGATATGATAGAAAGCATTTATAGTACTACTATTATTGTCAAGAAATATTCAATGTTTAATGATAAAGTTGTCTTGATTATAGCAAGTCAAAGATTTGATTACATGAGGTGACTTCATAACTGATGAATTCATTAAATGTATGATCTATTAACTTGTGAGTTCATTATCGAATGAAAATCATAACTTGATTGCATGAGATGGATTAGATACACGATCTATGAACCTCTGCAATAAATATAATCATGACAAGGTTCTAGCAAGTAGAACTTGTACCAATCATTATACATAAATGATGTACTGAATGGGCACGTGAGTTATCATTAAAGACTTCATATGATTAATTGAAAGTTGTATTCAATAGGGATCATAAAACTGAGATTCAGGAATCACAGTGAGAAGTGAGAATACAAGGATACATATCACTACGCTACAATCCGAAGTGATAAGTATTGATATTGACATAATGGGAGACTTGTGGAAGTTGTACCACAAACTATGATGGAAGTTGAAAGTGCTAGACTACTTAAACCATCCGTAGTCATACTAAACCATAGTATGGTCTAAACGTTCTTTCCCCTAGAACTATAGTTATTGTCGAATAAGTTGTTTAATTCATTAAGTTAAAACACCCACTTCATGAATAGGAAACCATCCTAATTCTAATGAGACATGATAGCTCCATAACTGATGGTGTTATAAGGTTTCTTAAAAGAAAGAATTTCTTTGTAATAAAACTACGAGCAATTGAAATTACATATTCTCCCCGAATAGCAAAATTTGTGTTGCTTAATTGGTAATACGAGAAAAGTCTCTCGACACGGATCCAATGGGAGATAATGGAAACTTTGACCGGGGTATTGGACCTTGCCTTCAGAATATCAGAGTATTGCAACGGAAGCGTGTTCCGCTGTAATGACACTGCATAAGGAAGGATATGCCAAAGATGATTGATCTTGGTATATGAGTTGAAGCCATTGTTGAATTTAGAAGGTTGTCATGAATACGTTCTGTACAGAACAATAATCATGAGTCTTCTTAATAAAACAATAGGGAATAATATTGCTTGAAGACACAAAGGAATGATGGTAGCCTAGAACACGAGGAGAAATGAAATAATATTGAGTTACATATAGGATGGATCACGTCCTGTGAAATAAATCGGTTATTTCATATTCTCGACAAACTGGAGAGTTATTGAGAATAATGTAATGGGCATAAGGCATTATTTGGTTATGACCAAAGTTCAATGGTGATTGACTACGGAAACGTAGGAATGCTTTAATCAATAAAATATTTCATTTACACTACGATGGACCATAGCCTGAAATTGCATCTCAGTCAAATTTGGGATTTGAAAGAGAATTGTAATGGGCATGACGAAGGTTACTTCGTTAAAAGGATGGACTATAGTACCTCAAGACAGGAACCCTCAACCTTGATTTGATCAAGTGATTTTGTGATGACCAAAATATTGAGTGGGCCTGCAGTTTCATGAAACTGAGTGGGAGCTTTGAAGACTTCCCGGAGACTTGGAATGCAGAGGGCATTTTCTGAGTGGGAGCTTTGGAAGTTCTGTCATTATGTGAGACATAGTGAACAATAAAATTACTTGATGAAAGATGAACCACAAATATATGAGTATATGATGGATATATTTGAGTGGGAGCATGATCATTGTCTCAAACATATATGCATTGATATGTGTGAAGAATGATCTCATATATATGGATATGCATTGATTGTGTATATAGAGAATCGTCTTATATACATATGTGCATTATGATATATATAGAGCATAAGGCAAATAAAATACAAGATTGCAAGAAATCTTCTTTTATGTGAAATACCAACACATTACACGTTGAAATCTATATGAGTAGATTAAAATACGGATAATGAAACGAAGTGAAGGTTGGAATAATCTTCTAGACAAGAAACAGGTTCTTGTGGCTAGAAATTATATAATGGATGAAATCCAAATATCACAAGCAATGTCTTGATGGAAGAATAAAGATGCACCATGTACTGGACATGTGATCTTATATGTTCTTGACATATGAATCTACCATATAACATGCGTTGTGAATCCAACAACAGAATGACTCAAAAGTTCTTGGAAGAAGAACAGATTCCGATGTGCTTTAGGAGTAAAACACAGAATCTGAATAAAGTCCATGATTTCAGTATATGAGGAATACTGAGGACTGTACTCTAAAATATAGAGAGGATAATAGACTTGAATGTAATGCAAGATTACAATTGCAAGCCATATTATGGGTCTCTATGGAATTAGAGACATCACCAAAGACATGAAAGAAACGTGAGAAAAATTCACGGCACTACAAACATAATACTACTTAAGAAAGTAGACGTATGGATAAAAGTTTAGCATTAGAAGTATTGGACTTTTGGCTGAGTGTATTTCCCAGTATATATGACTAAGGATGAGTCTTCTAAAGACTGAACCAAGAGATCATTGGAGGATACTGTGAAATAATAGTCTCACTCTCCCGCGAAACTTATATCCAACCATTATATGATAATGAGTGGTATGTCAAAAGAGTTTTTTGACCTGTACCAGTTGCAAAGGAAACATACGAATCTGAATTGGTGCAGTTCGTTGACGAACCCTCTTCCATGAGCATGCATGATCAATGAAACACTTATGTGATAAGATGATTATGATCGGAAAAATGCGGCTAGATTATTAGCACTCTAGTGCAAGTGGGAGACTGTTGGATATATGCTCTAGAGGCAAATAATATATGATTATTCCAATATATCTAAGCAAGTTCATAACCAGTTTCATACCGTGCTAGAACTGCGCCAGTGAAACAATGATGCAGGTGTGGTATAGAAACCCCCAGAGTTCCTAGTTAGCCTCTACATCGATAACTAGTTCATGGTCAACATGATGATCGTGGTTTCGCGATCATGGACAATTAAGTCTCTTGACTATGAGGTCACCTCACTGGTTAAGTGACGTGGTGAACATTACCCAAAGTAAGCATTACAGCATGATCAAATCTTATGAAGGTTCAGTGTTGTAATTACAGAATGTGGTAGACCGTTCCTTTGACTGTGAGTACATGCATAATCACTATCTTCCCGGATGCTTTGACTTACATCCCACCACCTGACTGAAATATGCGGGTCATAACGGTTGTATCTTAGGTATTCCGTGGAGATATGTTGAGGAATATTGTTACAAGAGCGGGATTTGTCAATCCATATAATGGATAGATACTCGGGGCCCACTCGGTGAGTTTCCATCCATAAAGCTACGCAGCGTGTGACTAGGTCACGGGGATGAATATCACGGGAACGAGTGAATAAGGATTTGTTCGGAACGAGGTTGAACCAGACATAGGATGTCATTGATCGAATCTCGGAACAATCCAGTATCGCTGACAAAGGGAATGCTATACGGCGTAAGGTCCAATCGGTGTTGATATCCGGAATGCACAGGGGTCATTATGGGCATCCAGGTCCCGCTGATGATCATTGACCATAGCCTCTGCGAGGTCATGACTGGAGTGTTCTCGGACCGTAGGCTAACACACTTAAGGGCTCGATGAAATCGGAGACCTTTTTCGGAACCACGGAGCAACCAGAGAATAAAGGAAACAATATCGGAGAAGTACCGTGTTGAACCGAAACAAGTTCGGAGTGAACCGGAAGGTGTTCCGGAGCACCGGGAGATGGAATATTATGTTTTAGTTATTAATTAATTGAATTAATAATTAAAATCATTTTATTTCTAATTAATATGTGCTATGGGCCTTAGTGGAGAAAAAGGCCCATTAGGGGAATTAAAAGGGAAAAAGAAAAAGAAAAAGAGGGGGGAGGCGCCATGGGCCCTAGGGCCCATGAGGGGTGCGCCCCCTTCCCCCCCTTGGCCGGCCACCCCCCTTAGCAAGGGACTTTAGTCCCACATTGCTAAGGGAGGGGGGTTGACTCCCTCCCCTCTGCCTATATATAGATAGCCAGGGTGCATATATTTAATACACAGAAATTCGTGAGAAAATAAATATTACTCCGAATTGAGATCGGTTTTCTTCGGTCTTCTCCCCTCCCTTGTCTCTTTCACGGTGGACTCCCTAGTGTGAGTCTATAGTGGAATTGAGGCTTCTCTGCTAGAATCGGAGGCCGTCGTGCTGCCGAAGCTCCGTCCGGAGGTATGCTTCCGCCACCTCCGCTGGATCGGAGAACGGAGGTCGTCATCGAGTATCGTACGTGTGCGAGTACTACGAGGTGCTGCACGTGTGGCACTACACCCATCCGGGTGCTCAACACAGCCAGGGGGCTGTGAAAATTGATCGGCTACATCAACCACGTTTGCGGGAACGTTTCCCGCGCAACGGACTACACCCCGAGGTATGTTATTTCCGCACTACTTTCCGTTACGGTAATACGGCTAGCTAGATCTTGGGTTATGGGAACGCTAGTTAGAAAAATTTGTGTTTTCTGCTGCGAACCCCAACAATAATAATGCAAAGTATGATATGTATCATGCAAAGAACAGTAAGTAAATGTATGTAATGCATACGATGTTTTGATTTTGAAGGGGTTTGTTGCGACCAAAGTTGGCCTTTTGGTTGTGTGGCGTTTTAGCCGGTTGCGACGAAAAGTCAACTTTTAATGGCGGAAGCCGGTTGCGATCGAGGATTGACTTTATGGCGGAAGCCGGTGTTTTGTAATGATCCTAGACCCATAAAGGAGCTAGATTTTCCGATGAACCGGAACTCATCGAGGAGCCGGAAATTTGTAGACTCTTCTCTTCGGAGAGTCAGAATTTTTCCAACGAACCAGAATCTGAGCTAGAATTTTACCGTCGAAATCAATTGACCAAACTTGTGATGGTCAATTTTTGATCCGTCGTTGAAATATAATATATCTCCATCTCTGATGGATCCTGTAGGAGGTCTAGCCCCCGAGTCTTGAGTCGACTCGAGGAGTCGGCTGGGGACTCCATGTATCTGGCTTGATAAATAAACAAGCATTGATCTGATGATGCAGAGAAAACCCGGAAAACCATGGAAGGCAACCGTGGTGAGGTTGTGACTGAGCTTTGTAGGAGTCAGTGGTTGATAGTTCTTCCAATATGTCAAGCCGGCAATAGCGAGAGCCAAGCGGTTGTAAGCCGACGCATATGTGTCTATTAAGCACGATGTTGTAAGACGTCGTGTATGTTGACGTCGATTGTGGCGTTGTGAGCCGGCATGAAACGAGGCAAGCCGGCGTGGCCACAGAAAATAATATATGTCCTGAACCTGATGACTTGCTCAAGAGATAGTTGTCCAATATCCGAAGTGCGGACCGGTCTTAAGTTGAGCCGAATTCGCGATTTGGAATTCGCGATCTCGCGTAGAACAGAAAACGCGTTGTAGTGCGGGAGTCGGGCATGGACTCATCTAATTTGGTGAGTCAGAATTTTTCCGTAGAATCATCTCCTTTGTGAGTCGGAATTTTGTAGACTCTTCTCTTCGGAGAGTCGGAATTTTGTAGACTCTTCTCTTCGGGAGTCGGAATTTTTTAGACTCTTCTCTTCGAAGAGTCGGAATTTTGTAGACTCTTCTCTTCGGAGAGTCGGAATTTTGTAGACTCTTCTCTTCGGAGAGTCGAAATTTTGTAGACTCTACAACACAGACATTCTTATCCTGCAGGCTGTGCTTGAGGGTCAATGTTGAAGTCGAGTTTTGAGTCGCACGCTTGGATTTTTTCTTGTTTTCTCCATGAGCTTGATGTAGATCTTGATGCAGATGTTGAAGAAACCGAGGTTGCAATGCACCCGATTCGGATTGAGTCCTGCCAGAGTCGGCGGACCGTTGATTTGTTGATTTACATTCGTTCGTGCCGGTTCTTCTTCGTCCGGCCGATCACGAGTTTCTCGATCCTTGTGAGTACTTCCTCCAAGATGACAAAACCCTTGTGCGTAGGCCCCACGGTGGGCGCCAACTGTCGTGGGCAAGTCACGGCAGATGTCCTTAGAGTCGGACTTGATTATGGGGCCTTTGCTACTAGTGTACGAGGAAGAAGAAACATCACAAAGACAGAGAAACACGATTTTATACAGCTTCAGGCCCCGGGAAACATCGTCCGGTAAAGACCCTACATGTTGTTTGTGGCCAGGTCTTATTCCTTTGCTCACGGGGAGTCGCCGGCATGTCGCCGACTCTCTTACAGTTGTATTCAGGCGAAAGCCTACTTTTATGGCAAAAGCCTACTCTGGTGGCGAAAGCCTACTCTGCTGGCAAAAGCCTACTCTCATGGCGAAAGCCTACTCTGCTGGCGAAAGCTTACTCTCATATCGAGAGCCTACTCTCATATCGAGAGCCTACTTTGGCGGAACTTGGCCTCTATGGGCGCCCTACCCCTCCTTATATAGGTGGAAGGGGGAGGCTTACATGTAGAGTCCTATTCTGATACAAACTAGTCTCATCTTGTATTACATGTCGGATATCAATCTAAGTCCTACTCTAAGTCTTGTAGCTTTTCGTATCTTCCAAGTTAGGTAGACTCCATATTGATTCCTTCGTCCGGCTGACTCCTGTGGAGGAGAGTCCCCTGTCTGGCCGACTCCTGTAGAGGAGAGTCCCCTGTCTGGCTGACTCCTATAGAGGAGAGTCCCCTGTCTGGCCGACTCCTGTAGAGGAGAGTCCCCATCAGGCCGACTCATGGAGGTGACTCATATCAGCCAACTTATGGAGGTGACTCATGTCAGCTGACTCATGGAGGTGACTCATGTCAGCCGACTCTAGTCTTCAGGACCTGTCTTCTGGCTGATTCTTCCTTTTGGGTGCTATCTTCTGGCCGGGTCTTAGCTATGAGTAATCCCCGCAAAAAATCCGACCTGCGTCAGCCGGAAGAGTCTGATCCTAGAGTGCGAACGACTTTTGGATTGGGTGTCGACTCCCCGGGGGCCACCCGGATTTGTTCGTTGTTAGTTACAGGGATTATGAAGTCCGGATCTCTCGGAACAACTCTTCAATGAGTGTCTTTAACGGGCCCGACTTAGAGAGATGGGCGTGCGTGCGGAGCCTTGTAATGGGCAGTTGGTACACCCCTGCAGGGTTAAATCTTTTCAAGAAGCCGTGTCCACGGTTGTGGATGACTTGAGACCTACTCCTTGTTCATAGACAACAACAATTGAGATAATCTTAATAACTTGATCAACGTGTGTGTGCCTTGACTGCTTCTTCTTCATCGGGATGCGAAGGGGAGGACAAGGATAGGATAGGTGTTATGTTTGCGTAAGTAGATGATAGCAAGACTTGTTGGAGGCCATTCCTCATCGAATGCTTGGCTTCTCATCTTATTCTGAATAGAACGTTAGTCATTCATATATTGCTAGTGCGGCTGCAACCTCAACCACTACCCCCATCTTACCATGAGAAGTTAGTTACAAGACTTGTTGATATAGCTCACCTCTTCTCTTCGCTTTTACGCACGTTATGCAAACGATCTTGGACTTCAGAGGAGCTCGACGACCCTTCTTCTGGACGCCTTCGCGGAGACTCGATGATGACTAGTTAGGTGGATCCCGGCGGAGAGCCTGGACCCATGTGGTTACGAGAATGGTGTGTTTTACCTTTTCCACTAGGCATTTGATTGTAGTTTCTACTCAGACATATGTCTTCCGCTGATGTACTGTATTAAGACAGTTGTATGCCGATTGTATGAGATGTTCTATCCTTGTAGATGTAATGTTGTGATATCATGTTGGAAATCCGGGGCATATGGCATTGTCATATGTCGCGGTGGGACCGATATGTGCTTCATCCCCGGATCTGGATGGAAACATCTAGATCTGGAACAGTACCGCATATCGGGCCTTACAATAAAGGTGCAAGATCACTCACTGTCCGTGACTCGAATGTCTCTGATGACCCACAAGTGTAGGGGATCGCGATAGTCTTTGCGGGTAAGAGAACCCTATTTATTGATTCGACACAAGGCGAGCCAAAGAATATTTATAAGCTTTAACAGTTGAGTTTTCAATTCAACCGCACCTGAAAGATACTTTGCTTGGCAACGAGATATTAGTAGTAACAGTGATATGGAAGTGATGGTGGCAACGAAAATAGAGGTGGCAAAGAAACGAAAGTAAAACGGTAAAAGTAAAGTAACTTGTAACCAGCAGAATTAAAACATAGTAGGCCAGGGGAATGGATGGTTGGGCGCTGCATGGATGAGAGATGACATGTAATTTACTTGGGGCAAGGCACACAGAAAAGTAAAGATCATCTAGGCAAATATCAAGCATTAGACATGTATCCCAAGGTAGTTGTACGTGCTTGCAATAAGAAATTGCACAACATCTTTTGTCCTACCATCCCTCTACAAACGGGGCCAAAAGGAACTTATGGAGATTAAGGTGCTCCTGTCAAAGAGCACCTGAACAAAGAATTAACAATAAATGGATACATGGAATCCTCAAACAATAACCCATCCCCTTTGGTGTACCAAGCTATCACCATTGGGATCGCCGGTTCCGGACTATAATAGGTGCATACAACTCATAGATAGGGTCAAGAACACAAATATATTCATGAAAACACATAGGGTTCAGATCTGAAATCATGGCACTCGGGCCCAAAGTGATAAGAATGAAGCACAACAAGTAGTATCAAAGATGATAAACACCATAGTAGATGATAGGCAACATGCCCCAACAATCTGATCAACTATTACATGATATATTATATGAATGAATGCTCATACAAGTAGGGCTAAGGAAACTCATCAAATTATGGCAAACATATCCTTGGTCAAAGGGCAACTAATAACTTTTACTTATGCTCTTTCACTTTATAATGAAACAATTTGAAGATTTTGAAAGAACATGTTATTAGTCATGAAGTGCAAATGCTAACACAAAGGAAGATGCTTGCTTAGCATAAGCTTTCGCAAACAACTTACTTATCAAATGATAATGTCAACGAGGATGTGGCATGAAAAAACTAAATGCAGCATTATATGAATGAATCATCATCAGCATCAAATGTCTATTCTCTTTGGAAAAATAAGGAAGTGGGAAAAACTGACTCAACATAAAAGTAAAAGATAGGCCTTGTTATAGGGCAAGTAGGGAAAACTCATGTGCTATCCCTAAATCAAACAAAGTGAAAAAAATTATTGGGAGGTGCATAGTTTGTCAACGAATGCTAATAGATAGCTTAATTACTTCTCAAGCTGGACAAGTTTCGAGGAACGGCTCCCAAGTGGGGACGATCACATCCCCTTATTCTCCTTTGTTTATCACTGCCAAAGTTTCTGATTTCTCATAGACCAAGCATGAAGGAGGATTTGTTTTTTGCATTATCTTACGAGCTGGGCGCACTCATGCCAGTTCCTCCTCGTAGTGGGGGTTTGCAGATTAGACATGCAATCCCGGGGTAAAACTTGTCCAACTTAAGAAGATCATGAATTACCTACTACTTCCTCATGAGCTAAACAAGAGGCACAAAACAGAATATTTTGAACATTTAAGGATAACACATAAATTCTATACTTTTAGGAGTGGTAGGGAAATACCACGAATATGAAGGTATGGTGGACTCATATGTGATACGTCCCAAACGTATCTATAATCTCTGCTTGCTCTATGCATGTTTTGTGTGATATTGCGATGATCTAGATCCACTTTCATACACTTTTGATCATATTTGGACTAACTTATTAACTCAGTGCACCACAGTGCCCGTTCCTGTTTTTTGCTATTTTTCTATTTCAGGTTTCCCCCATATTAAAAGTGCTCCAAAAATTCAGGAAAAATCAGATAAAAAATCAACGCAGAAGAACCTTCCGGAAACACCTGGGTGGGGCCAGAGGGCCACCACCAGGGGTCCAGGCGCCCTGGTGGCGTGCCCTAGGGCTTGGCCGCGCCAGGGGGCGCCTGGACACCTGGTGGCCCCCCTAGCTACCCCCTTCGCCTATTTATTCTCCATGACGGGATTCTTTCGAGGACAGAACCCTTTTTCGCGAGCTCGCCTCTGTTCCGTCGCCACCGCGCTTCCAAGATCGGGAGCGCCAGTAGACCTCTTCCCGGCACCCTGTCGGAGGGAGGATTGACCTCCGGGAGCCTCTCCTTCACCATGGATGCTTCCCGGATGATCCGTGAGTAGTCTACCTTGGACCATGGGTCCATGATCAGTAGCTATGTGATGTTCTCTTTGTTCTTCATGTATTAGACCTTGTGAGTTGCCCTACATGATGAAGGCACATATGTAATTCTTTCTGTTGTTGCTATGATGAGTTTGCTGGGATCTGATAGATTATGAGACTATGTTCAGTTTGTGATTGAGTAATATATTTGGTTCTTATCTTTTATATTTATATTCTTGAGTAATTCTTGCATGTTCTCCGTTGCTATTTATTGCTTTGGCCAAGTAGTAGGTAGTGACTCCAAGAGGGAACGTTATGCTCGATTGTGGGTTCATGCCCCTGATGACTAGCTTGAGTGACAGAAACATGAGTCTAGGGGATGTGTTGTTTCCACAAGGGGGAAAACAACGGTGCTTGTAATCGCGGTTGCAAGGATAGTTTACTTCACGCAAAGTTCTTTTAATGTAGTTGTCTGTTGCTTTGGGTTTACACTTTGGGTGGGGCTCGCAATTTAATACCTGCGAGATGTTCTGGATAGATAACTCAAGGTGGATGATTAGTAGTAGATGCAATTAGATTTTGGTCTACTTATTTCGGCATACCGCCCATGCTTTTGAGCCTCTTCCTTTCTTTGTAGCATAGTTAGCAACTTGGTGCGTTTTTAATCCTGTCAATTGCCCAACTGTGATTTGTTTACCTCGCATAGCAGTTTTATTGTCTTTTGGGAGAGAGACATCACTAGTGAACATCATGGGACCCCGGTCCATATTCTCATCACTTTTTACACGCACAATTTATTTCCTGCTTTTACTTTCTAGCTGCTATCACCAATATCATTATCCTTTGTGTTTGATCCTTTGTAAACAACAAGGCCGGAGAGATTGACAACCTCTATGAACTTTGTTGGGAGCAAAGTTATTTATGTCGTGTGAAGGTCCAGGTAAAGTAAGAAACCCTGAGGTTGTGAACGGCGCCATTGTTCACTTTGCCACCTACTTATCACTTTCGGAGTCCTACTGGTTCGATCTCAACCTTGGTATCTTTGCCAAGGGAAATTTGCTGCTATCCTACATCTCACCTTCCACTTGGGGTAACCAACGAAGGGCGAGAAGCCATTATCCACTTCCTCGCCATCAAGCAAATTTCTGGCATCATTGTCGGGGATTCCGAGTGTGAAGATAGGGGAGTTGCACACTATCTTTTACGTTTGCTTTTTAGTCTTGTTAGTTTACCTTTCAGTTTTTATCTTAGTGTCCTTTATTAATAATCACTGAAAAATTATTTACCCTGCTTTTAGTAGTCCTTCTTGTTTAGATGAACATGTTAGGACTTGGTGCTTTGAGGGAATCGGAACTTCTAGATTTCCATCAAAGGGATGGAGAAAATATGAAGAAGGCATGGGACAGAATTTCTGAGGCACATAAGAGAATTATGCCTTGGATAAATATAAAAATTGTGCTTAGAAATTTTTACCATGGTCTTTTCAAGTGGTGTAAACACTCTCTTGATATTATAGCTGAAGGAGACTTTATAGAGTGTGATGAAGCTAGAGCTCTTGATATTTTTCATGGTTTATCTAGTTATTTTGTTTATGATCGTAGCATTGACACTGTTGTAGATAGACTTTCCATTATTGAAAGAAGGATGGATGCTCTAGACTTGAGAAAGGTAGATGAACTTAAGTCCAACAAGAAAGAAATGTTGGAGATAGATGATGATTGGGAGCCTTTTGTTAGGATTAGCATCTCTAACCAAGACTTCCTTGCTTTTTGTGATATTGGATCCATGGTTTCTACAATGCCAAAAATAGTTTATGATTCTTTGAAGCCAGACATGGATAAATTTTCATCTTATCATGAAGATTCTAATGGTGATATTTCAGAGCTTAAAGGAAAGGTAAAATAAGTCCAAGTTGCATTCCTTAATAGGGTTGCAACGATGGATTTCTTCATCATGGAGCCAAACCGAAGTAACATCGTGCTTGGAAGGGACTTCCTCCGAGCTATGAAAGGCTTCATTGATATTGGTAAGGGGCACATACACTTACGTGGAAAAGCGAATAGTAAGTACCTCTTCCCTAGGAAAAATAAGAATGAGCTTGTTGAAAATCAATTTGAAGGGTTTATGACTCCGATGATCTCAGGGACGTTTGATTCTTCTTTTTGCTTTATGCCTAGCTTAAAGGCGTAAAAGAAAGCGCTTGTTGGGAGGCAACCCAAGATGTTTTTACATCTGTTTTGAGTGGTATTGATTATTGTTACTACTGTAGCAACATCATTGTATCTTTATTTTCAAGCTTTGTGCCAAGTTTAGCCTCCGATTGCAAGAAACATCAAAAGTTGTTACATGCTGTCCAGAAAACAGATTCTGTCCTTGGACGAAATAATTAGCCTGCAATCACCAGATCATATTTTTTATCTAAACTATTTTGAAAGCGTGCTCCATAAAATTGTTTTTCGGGCGTCTGTTCTGAGTTTTTTGATTTGAGTTGCAGAAGTACCCCTAAAAATTATTTACTACATGTTGTTCTGTTTTTCACAGATTCTACCACGTTTTTCCTTTCCTTACTTTTGCAAACCTTAAGCTTGCGTTTTCTTTGCAAAAACTTTTTGGCGATCTTGAGAAAATAGTAGATCTTCAAGAATATCTTTATTTCTAGTGGAGAAAATTATTAATTAAGGGTACTAACCTCTCTAATCAGCTTATGATGAGTTATGTATGACGGGAGTTTTCAAGTGTGCGAGGCAAGATGATGAAAGTAGATCCGGGAGTGTCAAACGCTCAAGTTTGGGGATGCCCCCATGCATCCCCAATAAATATTCAAGGAGACTCAAGCGTATAAGCTTGGGGATGCCCCCACGCATCCCCTTCTCCATCAACAATCATCAGTTCGTCCTCCGTCTCACTATATTTTTATCACTTCATGCGTTATGTGCTATGCTTGGAGCGTCTCGCTCTTAGGTTTCCTTTTTAGTTTTCTTTAGCTTTGCTTGCTGTTCATAACAAGTTAGACCTTAGCTTACTTTGTGTGGGAGAGAAACACGCTCCACTTCAAACTAGAACACACCATAGGATTTTCATGCTTATCTTTTCTCTATTGTGTGTTCTTTATCTTTTCGTAGCTACTTCCATGTTTAGCTCTTAGTTTTAATGTTTATCTTTTTCAAAATCTTTAGTTTAGTTTAGTTTTTTGCTGGAACTCTCTTTAGTTTTCATGTTTATCTTGTTAAGAGAATTGGTTGTTGCACTAGTTGTGTCTTGTCTTGACAGTAGGTAATTGAGGTTGCTGTTTAATTGTAGTAGTAACTTGCAATAGTTTTGAGGTATTGTTGTGAGTAATGTTTGAACTTTTGGTGTCAAGAGCTCTAGCCTATTAGTTATAGGTGTCGTATTTTGGGCAATCCATGTTTATTTTCAGAACCTACAAAAATAGTTGAGAACTCTAGCTACTAGATGGATCACTAATCTTTAGAGGGATAGGATATTAGAGTACACTCACGTACCATGAGTCGAGGATGCGCAAGGATAACCAAACCCCCATACACTCCTCCTCGGGGTATGTGTCTCTTTGTGAACCTCCTCATTAGATTGAGACTTACCGATAATAAGTGCATGAGTTCTTCGGACGAATGTAAGTATTGAAAGTTGACACTTCCACCTCCTCATATTTGCTAGCCTCTTCGGTACTGCGCATTGCCCTCTTCTCACTCCGAGAGTTGGCGTCCACCTCGCCGGTGCATCCAAACCCTTGGCATGATACGCTCTGTCATCATAAACCTCCTTATATCTTTCCTCAAAACAGCCACCATACCTACCTATCAAGGCATCTCCATAGCCTTTCTGAGATATATCACCATGCAACTTCCACCTCTTCCTCCTCGCCTATGATTGTCCTCATTGATGTGAGCCTTTCTCACCCTTTTTGTCTTCCTCCTCCATCATATCTCTCTCTTTGCCATCCTAAGTATCAACTCTCGTGCTTACGCTCATCCATTGCATGAGTGCTCAAAATATCGAAAGGGAGTGGAACAAATTGACTTGTACCTGGCTAGTGGTCTGGGGACGAGTCAAGATAAGATCCCAAAGAAGACTAAGTGTGAAACTTTAGGAGATTGAGTTCTCAAGAAATATATTTTTTTTCTCGTATTCCCATCTCCCCCTTCTTGCACGCAAACACCATCTAGAGACATTCGAGTCACGGATAGCGAGAGCTCTTGCACCTTTATGTTCTTATGTTGCTTGTTTCAATGCTAATATAGACTCTTCCTTGTTATGACTTGAATTGAATTACATACCTTGATTGATTTACTTTCAAAGTCCTTATATGGTTGTTAGCATGTTACCACATAAATTATGCTTGTTATCATTTACCTACTCGAGCGAGCAGGAATTAAGCTTGGCGATGTTGATACGTCCCAAACGTATTTATAATTTCTGCTTGCTCCATGCATGTTTTGTGTGATATTGCTATGATCTAGATACACTTTCATACACTTTTGATCATATTTCTACTAACTTGTTAACTCAGTGCACCACAGTGCCAGTTCCTGTTTTCTGCTATTTTTTCTATTTGAGGTTTCCCCCATATTAAAAGTGCTCCAAAAATTCGAGAAAAATCAGATAAAAAATATGTGCAGAAGAACCTTCCGGAAACACCTGGGTGGGGCTAGAGGGCCACCACCAGGGGTCCAGGCGCCCTGGTGGCATACCCTAGGGCTTGGCCGCGCCAGGGGGCGCCTGGACACCTGGTGGCCCCCCTGGCTTCCCCCCTTGGCCTATTTACTCTCAGTGACGGGATTCTTCCGAGGACAGAACTTTTTTTGCAATCTCGCCTCTATTCCGCCGCCGCGCTTCCAAGATCGGGAGCGCCAGCAGACCTCTTCCCGGCACCCTGTCGGAGGCAGGATTGACCTCCGGGAGCCTCTCCTCCCTCATGGACGCTTCCTGGATGATCCGTGAGTAGTCTACCTTGGACCATGGGTCCGTGATCAGTAGCTATGTGATGTTCTCCTCCCTCTTTGTTCTTCATGGATTAGACCTTGTGAGCTGCCCTACATGATCAAGGCACATATGTAATTCTTTCTGCTATTGCTATGCTGAGTTTGCTGGGATCTGATGGATTATAAGACTATGTTCAGTTTGTGATTGAGTAATATATTTGGTTCTTATCTTTTATATTTATGTTCTTGAGTAAGTCTTGCATGTTCTCCGTTGTTGTTTATTGCTTTGGCCAAGTAGTAGGTAGTGACTCCAAGAAGGAACGTTATGCTCGATTGTGGGTTCATGCCCCCTGATGACTAGCTTGAGTGACAGAAACATGAGTCTAGGGGATGTAATATTGCCACAAGGGGGAAAACAACGATGCTTGTAACCGCGGTTGCAAGGATTGTTTACTTTACGGAAAGTTCTTTTAATGCAGTTGTTTGTTGCTTTGGGTTTACACTTTGGGTGGGGCTCGCAACTTAATACCAGCAAGATGTTCTGGATAGATATCTCAAGGTGGATGATTATTAGTAGATGCAGTTGGATTTCGGTCTACTTATTTTGGCGTACCGTCCATGCTTTTGAGCCTCTTCCTTTCTTTGTAGCATAGTTAGCATTGCGGTGCGTTTTTAATCCTGTCAATTGCCCAGTTGTGATTTTTTACCTCGCATAGCAGTTTTATCTTCTTTTGGGAGAGAGACATCACTAGTGAACATCATGTGAACCCGATCCATATTCTCATCACTGTTTACACGCTCAATTTATTTCCTGCTTATACTTTCTAGTTGCTATCACCATTATCATTATCCCTTGCGTTTGATCCTTTGTAAAAAACAAGGCCGGAGAGATTGACAACCTCTCTGAACTTCATTGGGAGCAAAGTTATTTGTGTCGTGTGCAGGTCTAGGTAAAGTAAGCAACCCTGAGGTTGTGAACGGCGCCATTGTTCACTTTGCCACCTACTTATCACTTTTGGAGTCCTACTGGTTCGATCTCAACCTTGGTATCTTTGCCAAGGGAAAAATTCTTCTATCCTACATCTCACCTTCCACTTGGTGTAACCAACGAAGGGCGAGAAGCCATTATCCACTTCCACGCCATCAGTATGGAAGATATTGGTTTTAGGGTATGGATACACAAGCAGAAATCTGCTCGGCGAAGAGTTTGGCTAGCAAAGGCTTTGAGAGAACAGACAATTGATGATGACTTAGATGCAGAGCATATAAAGCATAAACATTAAGGTAAGCATAATACATCAAGTTGTCTTCCATGTCAACATAACACATCAAGCATAATAACATAAAGGTTTTGGCTATGTCGCTGCTTGAGAAAAACATGCATGTTGTCATGACCAAAGCTATGTTTGCCAAAATTTAAATAAAGTTTTCAAAGCCATACCTGATATAAGGTCAATACTCCCCATAAGAATCATCATATAAGGTCGATTGCGTGAAGATAATACCGAGTGTAGCGAAGGAACCAATAGACTTCTCGTTAATATTCCATCATAGACGACTCCACAATCACGGATACAAGACTCTCCACAAAGGAGTGATAGACCTCAATGCAAACACCTATTTCATAAGATAACTTCCCTAGACATGATACGACTCTAATTGACTCTAAAAGACAAAGATAAAGATAAAGATACCGGGCACTCCTCCAAGCTTGGAACAAGCTAAGGGGATGCCATTACCCGAGGAGATTTCACTCCTCGTTCTTGTTCCTGTTGATCACGTAGTCCTTAGCGAAGAGCTTCCACGGAAGGGGTTCTCCGGTCTCGTATGAGATGTCAGTCGCTGAGATCCTCCACTCAGCACCCAAACCCATGCGTAGAAACTTTAGTTCATACTCATAGTTCTAGTTCTGGAGATCATAAATCTTCCCTTGGATCTCAATAATTCTTTCTTCTGATGCGGTGATGATTGACCACATCTCCTTCATCTCCTTCTCGAAGTAAGTCTTCAGCTCATTGATGATGCCAAAATTAGCTTCAACACCACGCTCGATCATATTCTTGTACTTGAAGACTTCTTGCTCCACTTCTTCCAATCTAGCCTCGATGCTCCCCTCCTTGACAGGTCCCTTCAAATCTTCTTTATGGAGGACACCATCCTCCACCCAAATGGTTTGAGGGTGCTTATTCACCTCGGCGAGGTAAGGGTTGATGACGTTGACGACGAACTTGTCCTTGGGTGAACTTGGGAAATCCATGGCACCTAGGTCTAGACGAAAGTTTTCCTAGCAGAAACAACTCGAAAAGAAAACACACGAAATCGCAAGATACTGTGTCGGGACTATCCGGGAAAATATATAGCAAAAGATTCTACAACAGAAGGAAGGTAATGAGCCAAAGTGGGGTCGGAGACGGACTCTGGGGTGCCCGGACGGCCACCCGGCGCGGCCAGGAGGTAGGCCGCGCCAGGGGGGCGCCTGGGCCCCCTGGAGCTCCTCTCCGGTTCCAATTAGGCTTCGAATTTTCCTCATTTTGCAAAAACTCGTAATATGGAACTTTTATGGCGGTTCGCGATGTTTCCTTACCGTAATACATACCTTTTCTTATTTTGTTCCTGCTGGTGTCTGGAATAAGGCTGCAACATATTCTTCATGATTTGTTGTGTGTATTAAATTTACGTCAACATTGACAGGGTCTCCCGCCATGTAATTCTTGAGTCTTTGCCCATTCACAACTTGAGGTTGGGTGCCATCAAAATTGTTAATCTTGATTGCACCGGAGTGGTAGACTTCTTCGATATGAAATGGCCCTTCCCATCTGGAAAGTAGTTTACCTAGAGAAAACCTGAAACGAGATCTGAACAAAAAAACTTTATCACCAACATTAAATTCACGTTTCAGAATCCTTCTATCATGCCCCTTCTTTACCTTTTCCTTAAACATTTTAGCACTCTCGTAAGCTTCACTTCTCCACTCATCTAGAGAAGTGAAGTTCATGAGACGCTTTTCACCGGCTAACTTGGGGTCAGCATTAAGCTCTCTAACAGCCTAGAAAGCTTTGTGTTCTAACTTTAATGGCAAATGGCAAGCCTTGCCATAGACCATCTTATAGGGATACATGCCCATGAGGTTTTTGTAAGAAGTTCTATACGCCCACAAATCATCTCCTAACTTATTTGACCAGTCCTTCCTAGAACTATTAACTATCTTTTGCAAGATCAACCTGATCTCTCTATTGTGAGCTCAACTTGCCCACTAGTTTGAGGATGGTACGGTGAAGAAATTCTATGATTGACATCGTACTTGGCTAAAGATTTTCTAAAAGCTGCATGCGTGATGTGTGATCCTCCATCAGTCATAAGATACCTTGGTACACCAAACCTAGGGAAAATTACATCTTTGAGCATTTTCAAATATGTCTTGTGATCAGCACTTTCAGTGGAGATTTCTTCAACCCACTTGGTTACATAATCAGCAGCTACTAAAATGTGAGTGTACTTGTGTGCGGGAGGAAAATGACCCATAAAATCAAAACCCCAGCAATCAAAAGGCTCAATCACTAGAGAATAATTCATAGGCATATCATTCCTCCTACTAATATTACCAACTCTCTGATACTTA
Source organism: Bromus sterilis (assembly GCA_950022295.1). Taxonomy (NCBI): domain Eukaryota; kingdom Viridiplantae; phylum Streptophyta; class Magnoliopsida; order Poales; family Poaceae; genus Bromus; species Bromus sterilis. Next base: position 317,962,528 of record OX465596.1, on the reverse strand, counting down.
TCAAAAGATATAACATAATTTCCAGCATCCTTAAAGAGAGTAGGCCAAAAAAACCTGATTGCAGAACCTTATGTGCGGTCCTCTCACCAGCATTATGTCCTTCATAGGGACTATCATGATATTGTCTGAGAATGTCCTTCTGCTCGTGTTCCGGTATACATCTTCTCACGATCCCGTCCAGACCTTCTTTGAAAATATGAGGGTCATCCCAAAAGTAATGCCTCAAATCATGGAAGAACTTCTTCCTCTGCTGAAATGTTAAACCTGGAGGCAAATACTTTGCAACGATAAAATTAGCATAATCTAAAAACCAAGGATCGGAAAGAGATTGTACTTTTACAACGGAAAGTTGTTCGTCTAGAAAGATGTTGTTGACTGGAATGGGATCATGCGGTATATCTTCCATCCTTGAAAGATTGTCCGCCACCGGATTGTCTGCTCCCTTCCTATGAACTTTCTGTAAATCAAATTCTTGAAGGAGTACCCACCTGATGAGCCTTGGTTTGGCATCCTTCTTCGCCATAAGGTACTTAAGGGCAGCATGGTCAGTGTGAATAATAACTTTTGAATCAACAATATAAGGTCTATTCTTATCACAAGAAAATACTACTGCTAAGAATTCATTCTCAGTAGTAGCGTAATTTTTTTGAGCACTATAAGGGTTTTGCTAGCATAATGTATAACATTCAATTTCTTGTCAAGCCTTTGTCCTAACAAAGCTCCAACAGAAAAATCACTAGCATCACACATAATTTCAAAGGGCAATTTCCAATCAGGTGGTTGTACTATAGGAGCGGTTATTAAAGCTTTCTTAAGAACTTTGAAGGCTTCCTTACAATCTTCATCAAATACAAAAGGAACATCCTTCTGGAGAAGATTAGTGAGGGGTCTTGAAGTCTTAGAAAAGTCTTTAATAAATCTTCTATAGAAACCAGCATGACCGAGAAAACTACGAATACCTTTGATGTCCCTTGGATAGGGCGTCCTTTCAATAGCTTTAATCTTCGCCTTGTCCACTTCAATTCCCTTCTCGGAAATCTTGTGACCAAGAAAGATCCCTTCGTTAACCATGAAGTGGCACTTTTCCCAGTTTAGAACTAAATTTGTGTCCTCGCATCTCTGCAAAACTGTATTAAGATTGTGGAGACATTGGTCAAAGGAAGTTCCATCGACGGAGAAATTTTCCATGAAGACTTCCACAATCTCCTCACAGAAACCATGAAAAATAGCAGACATGCATCTCTGAAAAGTAGCAGGTGCATTGCATAAACCAAAAGGCATACGCCTATAAGCATAAGTATTGTAAGGACACGTGAAAGTGGTCTTCTCTTGATCGGCGGTGTTACCATGAATTTGAGAGAAGCCAGAGTACTCGTCAAGATAGCAAAAGTGGGTGTTTTTGGACAACCTCTCAAGCATCTGATTGATGAAGGTCAGCGGGTAGTCGTCCTTCCTGGTGGCCTTGTTTAACTTCCTGTAATCAATACACATTCTATATCCAATAACAACTATTTGAGGTATTAGTTCATTTTTATCATTAGGAACAACAGTCATACCTCCTTTCTTAGGAACAAAATGAACTGGACTTAGAGCATGTCTAGTAGAACCCTTCAAACCCCAAACCCTTATAGCAGTTTTAAGGGTTGGAAATAGCCCTTTTTGTGCACCTTTACGGGTTGAAAACAGGGACAAAGACTAGAACCCTTAAATCCAACCCTTAAAACATTGAGCATCTCCATGAACGACGTGGACGGTGTGCCCATTCCATCAAGCACCTCCGGGGCGGCAGCGACGGGCGCGGCGGCCACAGCCTGCTTCCTCGGGGCCCTCGACTTGGTCATGGACTTCCTTGGGGCTGGGGAGGACGCCGCCTTCGCCTTGGAGGCAGCACGAGGCCGTGGCTGCGGGCGGAACGGAGGCGGCCGTGCCGGGCGTGTGCATGCCGACGACGGAGGCCGTGGGAGGCAGGTAGGCGGAGGCCGTGTGCGGGGCGGCGGCCGACGGGTGGCTCCGGGCGGACGGCGCGAGGGACGCCGGCGCGATGGAGGCGGGCGGGGTGGCGACTGATGTCTGCGCACGCTTCTATTCTTGTAGACTATGTTGGGCCTCCAAGCGCAGAGGTTTGTAGGACAACAGCAATTTCCCTCAAGTGGATGACCTAAGGTTTATCGAACTCAGGGAAGTAGAGGTTGAAGATGGTCTCTCTCAAGCAACCCTGCAATTAAGATACAAGAAGTCTCTTGTGTCCCCAACACACCTAATACAACTAGGAGTTGTATAGGTGCACTAGTTCGGCGAAGAGATGGTAAAATATGGGTGATAGGTGTGATAAAACGAAGTAATATAAATCTGTAATAAAAAGTGCGGCAAAGAATCAAGTAACAAAAGTGAGTGCAAACGGTGTAACAATGATGGAAACAAGGACTGGGCTTCATACTTTCGCTAGTGGCAACTCCCAACAACATTAACATAGTCTAATCACATGATATTTCCCATAAAACATGCAATGAAGACGTACTCGGAGGTCATTCCTTTGTGGTCAAGAGAGGACGAGAATTGTGTAGGGCTACAAAAGCACACCTCAGAGTTCGTAGTTCTCAATCTATGGATTTCCCAATGTCATCGCGGCCATCCATTGAGAGTACCACAATCACCAAAACATATCTAAAGGATAGTCAAAGACAAGCACCAAGAGACTCTCAATCTTCAATCCACACACAAAAGAGAAAATCACTCATGATAATATTCTTCTAACCCATGTCCAATAGACCGCTGTCACCATGGTCTCGGAGATTATACTAGATAAGATAAATTGAGTACACCAATCCAATACATAGAGGAAGGGGAAATATCATGAGATCACCCTAGATTAACATAGCCTATGATCACAACAAAGATCATATCATGGGATAGAGAGAAACCACATAGATCAAGATATAAGCCTTAGCCCCGAGGGGAACTACTCACACATGGACATGGTGAGAGGGAGAGTTTTTGATGGAGAGGTGCAGCCCGGAGAAGATGAAGGAGACGGCGACGGCCACGGCGGCGGCGGCGCCCACGACCACGGCGGTGGCCACGGCCCTTGGGGGCGGCGGCCCTTGGCCCCTTCTTCCTCCTTGGAGTCGCCGGCGGTGGCCACGGCCCTTGGGGGCAGCGGCCCTTGGCCCCTTCTTCTTCCTTGGAGATGGTGCTGATGTGGAGATTGATCTCCCCCTCAAGACGGCTTCCAAGGGGGAGAAATTTTCGTGGTGCCCTTTGACCTAGGTTTCCTCTCTTTATATAGACTCTCTGATTCCCGTCATCCAGATTACGTCTTCTGTATTTCGGGGTTTCTGGAAGCATCCGAACTCCGATTGGGCCGAATTTTATGGCTAAATCCACCGGAAAAAATTACCTACAACTTTGTAGTTTTAAGTTTTTTCGTTTGAGGCCGTTTTCTTGCATTTCCGAGGCGATCTTTAAAACCTGTCTGGTGGGGACAGATTTCGGGAGAGTTAGAGTCCAACTCCTACAAGGCTCGTTTTTGTGATTTTTCCTTTATCCAAGTAATTCCTACACATAAAGTAAAAAAACAAGAACTTGTGCACTCTTTCAACCATTAATAGGTTAGTTCCAAAATATGTTATAAAAAGATATGAAAGTGTATTAAAAGCATAGCAATATCACACAAAACATGCATGGAGCAAGAAGAAATTATAGATACGTTTGGGACGTATCAACATCCCCAAGCTTAATTCCTCGAGTAGATAAATGATAACAAGCATAATTTCTATGGTGACATGTGACACAACCATATAAGGACTTTTAAGTAAAGCAAATCAAAGCATGCAATTCAATTCAAGTCTTACCAAGCAAGAGTCTATATTAGCATTGACACAAGCAACAAAAGAACAAAGGGTGCAAGAGCTCTCGCTGTCCGTGACTCGAATGTCTCCAAATGGTGTTTGCGTGGAAGAAAGGGGATAGGGAATACGAGATGAAAAAGTATTTTTGTTGAGAACTCAATCTACTAAAGTTTCACACTTGGTCTTCTTTAGAATCTATCTTGACTCGTCCCCAGACCACTAGCCAGGTACAAGTCAATTTGATCCACTTTTTCGATATTTTGAGCACTCATGCAATGGATGAGCGTAAGCAAGAAAGTTGACACTTAGGATGCCAAAGAGAGAATATGGTGGAGGAGGAAGACAAAAAGGGTGTGAAAGGCTCACATCAATGAGGACAATCATAGGTGAGAGAAAGTCAAATGATAGATATGATGTGAAGAGTAGGGATTGCCATGCAACGGATGCACATATGAGCTAAAAGCTCTCCAAGGGAACTAGTGGGGGTGCATCTAACTTGCTTGCTCAAGAAGACCTAGAGCTCGTTTGAGGAGGCTCATCATTGAAATATACAAGTCAAGTTCTATAGTGTGAAGGTCCCCACATAGTTATATGCATGAATGATAATCTCTATGGAGTACAAGATATAAGAGGGAGTACGAGTGTGGATCTCTCAAAAGGAATAGTAGTGTGCCCCCTTCTCTGTTTTTATTTATTTTTCTCTTTTTTCCATTTTTTGTATTTTTTTGGTGGCCTCAATGGCTCTTTCTATTTCTCTCATTTGTCCTCTTTGGGATATTTTAATTTTGTCCTCTTTGGGATCTTTTAATTTGTCCACTTTGGGATCTTTTCCTCACTTTAGGGGCAACACTCTATATATTACAAGAAGTATAGAAGATCTTTCACACTTTACAAAGTACTCAAATCATAAAAAAGATGTAACTATCATGATGTATGCAATGTATGCCTCTGCCAGTGTAGCAGGAACATGTATGACATGAAGATCAAGTCATGAAGAGGTGGATGTTGCATGGAAATATATCTCGGAAAGGCTATGGAAATGCCTTGATAGGTAGGTATGGTGGCTGTTTTGAGGAAAGATATAAGGAGGTTTATGATGACAGAGCGTATCATGCCAAGGGTTTGTATGTACCGGCGAAGGTGGACGCCAACTCTCGGAGTGAGAAGAAGGCAATGCACGGCACGGGAGAGGCTAGCAAAAATGAGGAGGTGGAAGTGTCAACTTTCAATACTTACATTAGTCCGAAGAACTCATGCACTTATTATCGGTAACTCTCAATCTAGTAAGGAGGTTCACAAAGAGACAAGTACCCCGAGGAGGAGTGTATGGGGGTTTGGTTATCCTTGCGCATCCTCGACTCATGGTACGTGAGTGTACTCTAATATTCGATCCCTCCAAAGAGTAGTGATCCATCTAGTAGCTAAAGTTCTCAACTAATTTTGTAGGTTTTGAAAATAAACACGGATTTCCCAAAATACGACACCTATCACTAATAGGCTAGAGCTCTTGACACCAAAAGTTCAAACATTACTCACATCAATACCTCAAAATGATTGCAAGTTACTACTAAAATTAAATAGCAACCTCAATTACCTACTTTCAAGACAAGACATAACTCAGTGCAACAACCAACTCTCTTAACAAGATAAACATGAAAACTAAAGAGAGTTCCAGTGACAAACTAAAAAAAATCCAAGGCTCTTGCTAAGACAAACTAAGACTAAAACTAGACATGACAGTAGCTACGAAAAGATAAAGAATACATAACAGCAAAAAGATAGGCATGAAGAATTCTATGATGTGTTCTAGTTCAAACGGAGTGTGTTTCTCTCCCACATAAAGTAAGACGGGATCTAACTTGTTATGAACAGCAAGCAAAGTTAAAGAAAACTAAAATAAAACCTAAGAGCGAGACGCTCCAAGCATAGCACATAACGCATGAAGTGATAAAAATATAGTGAGACGAAGGACGAACTGATGATTGTTGATGGAGAAGGGGATGCACGGGGGCATCCCCAAGCTTAGACGCTTGAGTCTCCTTGAATATTTGTTGGGGATGCATGGGGGCATCCCCAAGCTTGAGCGCTTGACACTCCCGAATCTTCTTTCATCATCTTCCATCGCACACTTGAAAACTCCCTTCATACATAACTCATCATAAGCTGATTAGAGAGGTTAGTACCCTTAATAAAATAATTTTTACCCACTGGATATAAAGATATTCTTGAAGAGATACTGTTTCTCAAGAGTTCCAAAAAGTTTTTGCAAATAAAAAGCAAGCTTAAGGTTTGCAAAAGTGAAGAGAGGCAAAACGTGGCAGAATCTGTGAAAAACAGAACAGCAGGTAGTAGAGAATTTTTTCGGGGAACTTCTGTAACTCAAATCAAAAAACTCAGAACATACGAAAGTTTCACAATTGTATAGAGCATGTTGTCAAAAACATTCAGATCAAAAAGATGATCTGGTGATTTTATTCGAATTTTTCTGTCCAGGGACAGAATCTGTTTTCTGGACAGCATGTCACAACTTTTGCTTCCCTTATCATAAGAGGCTATAACTTGGCACAAAGCTGAAAAGTAAAGATACAATGATGTTGCTACAGTAGTAACAATCATCAAGACCACTAAAAACAGAACAAAAACAAAAAGGAAATCCTAAATTCGTTGCGGGCTGCCTCCCGAAAGCGCTCCTTTAAAGCCATTAGCTAGGCTTAAGGTTTTAGTGATGCTCTCGTAGGAATAAGAGTTGAAGAACAAAAGAGAGCATCAAGAAGCAAATATCAAACACATTTAAGTCTAACATGCTTCCTATGAAAAGGGATCTTGTATAGAAATAACTCATTGAAGCATAAAGAGATTAGCATAGGAAGCCAAAATAAGTGCAACTTCAAAACCTTCAACATAAAGGGAGGGAACTTGATATTATTGAAATATCTATAAGCATATGTTCCCCTCTCATAATAATTTTCAGTGGGATCATGAATAAACTCAACAATATAAGTATCACATAAAGCATTGTTACCATGATCCACATGCAAAAGGGTACTCTTACTCTCCACATAAGCATAATCTTTCTCATTTGTAATAGTGGGAGTAGGACTATCATAAACAACTTGAACACTATAGATTAATTGTGTATTAGGAAGATGGTGTTCAACAAGGGAGTAATTACCTCCATGATTATGACAAGTTTCATAAGGATAATTTCTCATTATGCCATAGGTACCTTTATAATCACTATAGATAGGAGTTATAACATCATTACAGTAGAGAAGAGCATTATCATTGCTAGCAACTATATTTGTAAACATGTTGTCTTTATTCTTACTAGCAAAAGAATTATCAATTACCACATCACTAATGGGTAAAGGACTTGCAATCCTATCATCCCCAAGCTTAGAGCTTTCCATATCATCACTCTCAGAGTTGGTACCAAAAAGATTTTCAAGATCATAAGTAGCATTATCATCATTTTCCCAATCACAAAAAGTAACATGCATATCATAATCAAAATCATCTTCAATAGTGCCTACGGACTTAACATCAGGATAATAATGAATGCAATCAACCTCACCGTCCTCCAAAAATTTATGTCCGTTAGGATAAAAATTGATGCGAGGGATGTGCTCAGGCCAGGTTATTACCCACTCTTCTTCCTTCCTGCTCCTCTTCCTCCTCATCTTCTTTTTCTTCTTCTTCACCTTAGGAAGGAGTGGTTGGAGGGGAAGTTTCTCCACATATCCTGGTTTATCATTAGAAACAATAGGGGAAACTTGGGAGAAACTCTCCTTTTTATTAGTAGAAATATAAGAGACATTTTTATACTTTGGTAGAGTTCCCTCCTTTCTAATCTTACTTATGTAATCATTCTTATGGCAATTAACAACACAATAGAGATGGCATTTCTGCAAAGTGTTATTTATTCCCAAAGCATGACCATCTAGCCAAGAAGTCTTTTCTGATAACTCTTCACACATCAAAAATAACATAAGATCATCATAACGATCAGGGGTGATCATGTCATCACACAACTGGCTAACAGTTATGTTTTGAAAGTGCATGCACTGAAAATTGAAGTGACCCTTTATGCAGCAAAGTTCACAAGTAAAAGGATAAAGGTCACACAGTTCTCTAGCAATTTCATTTAAATATCTAACCCAAGTGATTGTTCTTTCATGCTTATGTTGCTTACAATACTTCTCTTCTTCAATCATAGGCCTTTCACAAGGTCTATCCACTCCACAAAAATTAACATGCTTATATAAAACTTCATTTTCAGGAATTGGATCATGCATGTTGCAATCATCATTAACAATTTCATTTTCTTTGCAAATCTCTTTAAAAGGTTCATGATGCTTGATCCAATTCTCCTTAGGCATATTAAGCTGTGAAGCAAAAGAATTGAGGAAATCAACAAGGAGTTGAGAATCAAGCCCAAATTTAGCACTAAATTTATTAAAACTTGCAGTTTCAACAAAGGACTTAATGCAATCATACTCATAAATTATACCTGACTCTTTACCTTTGTCGATCTCCCAATCTTCAGTGTTGTGTTGGATTCTTTCAAGGAGTTCCCATTTAGCATCAATCTTTTCGTTTGTGAAAGAACCCATCGAGGAAGCATCGAGCAAGTCTTTATCCTGTCGAGATAGCCTTGCATAGAAATTAGTAATAATCATATCTTAGGGGAGCCCATGGTTAGGACATTTTAGCATCAAAGTTTTCAGTCTCCCCCAAGCTTGAGCTATGCTCTCTCCGTCATGAGGATAAAAATTATAAATATAATTCCTATTCTCATGGACTTCATGAAGAGGATAAAACTTGGAGTAAAAGAGAGACTGGATCTCTTCCCAATCCCGTAGGTGAGAATCATCTAGTAGCCTATACCATTCCAATGATTTTCCTTTCAGTGACAAGGCAAATAATTTCTTCATGACTTCACCTCTTGTCAAACCTGAAATCTTAAATAACTCACAAAGTTCTGTAAGTTTCAAAAAATGAATACTAGGATTGACTGTCCCATCATAACAATCATTAATAATTATTTCAACTATCCCAAGTGGTATTTGGAACGGGGTACATTCAGTAGGTGGCGGAGACTTCTCTACCACAGGTGTGGCAAAGCGGTCTCCCCAAAGCAGCGAACTAAGATTGCAGTTTTCCATAAACCTAACTAGTGAAAATAAAAACAAGAAACGAAAAGATTTAATTGCAAAATCTAAAGATATACCTTCAAGCACTCACCTCCCCGGCAACGGCGCCAGAAATAGCTTGATGTCTACGCACGCTTCTATTCTTGTAGACTATGTTGGGCCTCCAAGCGCAGAGGTTTGTAGGACATTAGTAATTTCCCTCAAGTGGATGACCTAAGGTTTATCGAACTCAGGGAAGTAGAGGTTGAAGATGGTCTCTCTCAAGCAACCCTGCATTTAAGATACGAGAATTCTCTTGTGTCCCCAACACACCTAATACAACTAGGAGTTGTATAGGTGCACTAGTTCGGTGAAGAGATGGTAAAATATGGGTGATAGGTGTGATAAAACGAAGTAATATAAATCTGTAATAAAAAGTGCAGCAAAGAAACAAGTAACAAAAGTGAGTGCAAACGGTGTAACAATGATGGAAACAAGGCCTAGGCTTCATACTTTCACTAGTGGCAACTCCCAACAACATTAACATTGTCTAATCACATGATATTTCCCATAAAACATGCAATGGAGACGTACTCGGAGGTCATTCCTTTGTGGTCAAGAGAGGACGAGAATTGTGTAGGGCTCCAAAAGCACACCTCAGAGTTCGTAGTTCTCAATCTATGGATTTCCCAATGTCACCGCGGCCATCCAAAGAGAGTACCACAATCACCACAACATATCTAAAGGATAGTCAAAGACAAGCACCAAGAGACTCTCAATCTTCAATCCACACACAAAAGAGGAAATCACTCATGATAATATTCTTCTAACCCATGTCCAATAGACCGCTGTCACCATGGTCTCGGAGATTATACTAGATAAGATCAATTGAGTACATCAATCCAATACATAGAGGAAGGGGAAATATCATGGGATCACCCTAGATTAACATAGCCTATGATCACAACAAAGATCACATCATGGGAGAGAGAGAAACCACATAGATCAAGATATAAGCCTTAGCCCCGAGGGGAACTACTCACACATGGACATGGTGAGAGGGAGAGTTGTTGATGGAGAGGTGCAGCCCGGAGAAGATGAAGGAGACGGCGACGGCCACGGTGGCGGCGGCGCCCACGACCACGGCGGTGGCCACGGCCCTTGGGGGCAGCGGCCCTTGGGGGTAGCGGCCCTTGGCCCCTTCTTCTTCCTTGGAGATGGTGCTGCTGTGGAGATTGATCTCCCCCTCAAGACGGCTGCCAAGGGGGAGGAATTTTCGTGGTGCCCTTTGACCTAGGTTTCCTCTCTTTATATAGACTCTCGGATTCCTGTCATCAAGATTACGTCTTCCGTATTTCGGGGTTTCTGGAAGCATCCGAACTCCGATTGGGCCGAATTTTATGTCTAAATCCACCGGAAAAAAAATTCCCTACAACTTTGTAGTTTTAAGTTTTTCCGTTTGAGGCCGTCTTCTAGCGTTTCCGAGGCGATCTTTAAAACATGTCTGGTGGGGACAGATTTCGGGAGAGTTAGAGTCCAACTCCTACAAGGCTCCTTTTTGTGATTTTTTCTTTATCCAAGTAATTCCTACACATAAAGTACAAAAACAAGAACTTGTGCACTCTTGCAACCATTAATAGGTTAGTTCCAAAATATGTTATAAAAAGATATGAAAGTGTATCAAAAGCATAGCAATATCGCACAAAACATTCATGGAGCAAGCAGAAATTATAGATACGTTTGGGACGTATCAGCGACCACGGAGGAGGCGGGCGGCGCGAGGGAGCCGGTGGGCGGGGCGGCGGTCGGCGCAGGGGGCGGCTCCATGGCGGGGCGCTGGCCGGCGGCTGTGAGGGAGGCAGAGGCGGGCGGCGGCGGCTGGGGAGGCCGAGGGAGGCGGGCGGCGGCCGGGGGCGCGGGCGGCGGTTGGGGCTCCCGCGCACGCATCGTGGAGAGTAGGGGTTAAGGGGTTGGGGCCTCTCCAACCCTCACTTCTACAGGTTGGGAGGGGGAGTAGGGGTTGGGCCCTTAAATTTTTTTGAGGGTTTGAGGGTTAAGGGGTTCTAATCTACGGGAATTTTTTGTTTCAACCCGTAAAAAGCGGTTATTTTTTAGGGTTTGAGGGTTTAGGGGTACTACTAGAAATGCTCTTACCCACCTACTATCAGCTATAGGATAGATGATACCTACGGCTAGAAGCTTGAGAATTTTATTCCTAACCACGTCCTTCATCCTTGGGTTCAACCGTCGTTGATGGTCAACAACCGGCTTAGCATCGGGCTCGAGATTGATAGTATGTTGGAAAATCGATGGACTAATCCCCTTAAGGTCATCAAGGGTATAGCCAAGGGCACCACAGTGTCTGTGAAGTGTCTTCAATAATTGCTCTTCTTCAAATCCTGAAAGGTTAGCATTGATAATAACAGGATATATTTTCTTTTCATCTAAATAAGCATACTTGAGCGTATCGGGAAGTGGTTTGAGGTCAAACACCGGGTCTTTTTGATTGTGCTAGGATTCCTAAAGGTTCAACCGGAAGGTTGTGCTTCAGGATAGAAGTTTGTCTTGTGAATATTTCATCCAACTCATTTCTTTCTTGCATATGCATATCCTTCTCGTGGTCTTCCATATATTGCTGCAAAGGATCATTAGGAGGAATAGCAATGGAAGCAATATCTTCAATAATTTTATCATTACTAGGTAAATCAGTACCAAGAGGCTTCTTAGAGAACTTAGAAAAGTTAAATTCATATGGATCACCATTGAATTCAACAGAAACCTTACCTTTTCTGTAATCTATTATAGCTCCACAAGTGCTGAGGAAAGGCCTATCAAAGCTAATAGGGAAAAAACTATCTTGTACTGAACCAAGTAGTAGAAAGTCGGTAGGACATTTTACCTTTCCACATAGGACTTCAACATCTCTCACAATTCCAATGGGAGAGATAGTTTCTTTCTTTGCTAGATAAATAGTAACATCAACCTCTTCAAGTTCACAGGGTGAAATCTCACCCATGATCTCCTGATAGAGTGTATAGGGAATAGCGCTAGCACTTGATCCAAAATCGCATAGCCCATAGTAATTGTGATCCCCTATTTTAACAGATACAACTGGCGTACCTGAAATTGGGCTTTTATTCTTGGTTATAACAATGTTAGTTGAAACAACCCAAAATTTTATATTGGAATCTCAAACATCATCAGTAACTAAATCCTTAACCACTACAACTTGAGGATCGACCTTGATCTGGTCCTCAGATTCGTCAGTTCTTCTCCCACTTTTATTTATTATGCCTATCACAAAAGAGTGCTCCATTATCCTTACGGGAAAAGGTTTTTTTTTCATATATAACTGCAGGAAAAATAGGGTCAGCAACATTAATATCAACAGGTAATTCTTTAAAGGGTTTATGATACTGATCCTTCTCCTCCTTAGAAGAGTCAATATGAGAGGTAAAGTTCTTACAAAAATCAATCATAAGCTGGGAATCAAGACCAATCTTAGAGCAAAAGGTATTAAAGTAATCAGTTTTCACATAGCTCTCAATATAATCATGCTCATAATTTATAATGGGTTCAATACCTTTATCAATTTCCCAGTATTCAGTGTTCTTCTGGATCCTTTCAATGAGATCACACCGCTCTTCAATGCTTCTCGTCTGAAATACCCCACTATAGGAGGCATCCAACATCTCCTATCCTAACGAGAAAGCCTGGCATAAAAAAATTTAAGTATAATATCTTTGGGGAGTTCATGAATAGGACATTTGAACATTGGGGTCTTTAGTCTCCCCCAAGCTTGAGCGATGCTTTCTCTGTCACGAGATCAAAATTAAAAATGTAGTTCCTGTCTCGATGAATTTAATGAAGAGGATAAAACTTTGTATAAAAGAGAGACATAAGCTCTTGCCAATTAAGTAAATGGGATTTATCGACGAGCTTATACCAGTCTGAAGCTTTATCTATAAGTGACACGGAGAATAATTTCTTCATGACAAACTCCATTGACACACCTGCAAGCTTGAATAATGAACATAGTTGTGATAAATATAGCAAGTGTTCACCTGGATGTCTGTCTCCCTGCATAACGATTAGCCAAGACATAATCGATAATACCAGTTGGTATTTTATAAGGCACGGTTTCAGTAGGGGTAGGAGTGACCACCACAGTAGTGGATCATTTCCCCATAAGCAACGAACCAAGAGTAGAGGTGTCCATAAGGACAAAAAGTAGCAACAGGAAAAAAAACAGAAATATAAAAGCTTCCTTACCAACTTCACTTACTAATAGCGCTACGTTCCCCGGCAACGGCGCCAGAAAATAGTACTTGATGACCCTCAACTGTAGGGGGTTGATTGTAGCGTTTTCGATTAATAAGAGTGTCGAACCCAACGAGGACCAGAAGGTATTGGTAAGTGACTTTGGTAAAGATATAACTACAGGCACTGAAAGATAACTTTTTAGGGGGTTTTGGTATAGGCAACGAGAAAGTAAAAACAAGCAAGGTAAAAGATATTGAGGAGCAACAACTGGCCCAATCCTTTTGAGCAAAGGATAAGCCTAGCAACTGAACTTAAAGAGGCTAAAGTGTTCTTGAGGACACACGGGAGAGATAGTCACGTGCTTTCGCCATATTTCGTATCGGTACTATGTAATGTGTTGATAAGTGTTGAGTGGGTGCATCTATGCTGGTACACCTTCTAGACTAAGATAAGTGCACTCTTATGATTAAACACCTTGCAAGCATCCGCAAATACAAGGTAATAATTAAGGCAAAAGCTTAACCACAGTAATACGATCAAGGACCCATTATTCTCATGTGCAAAAGCGTGCAAGCTGGGGTTTCTGTCACTCCGGCAACCCACCGTAAGCATTCTTTGTACACAATGCATTCCCCTAGGTCCTTAATAAGGCGAAGTGTTGAGTGTTCGACTCACACAACACCACTAGGAAAATAACAACACAACTTAAATATCAAAAAGCACATATTGGTTCAACATCATATGAATATTAGCAACTAGACTTCTCCCATGTCCTCAAAAACTAAAGTAACTACTCACAAGACATCAAAAAGATCATGATTAGTGGTGATAAATAGATGATAAACAATCTGGACATAATAATATTTCTCCAACAAAACTCAATAGCATTCACCACAAAGTAGTAATCAACATCGGTGGAGTAGAGAGGATAGATAGTATGGATTACAACACAAGTTGCAATTGTGAGATGAGATAGGATTGTGGTGGAGATGGTGCTGATCTTGGGGATGATGTTGATGATGATCTCGATGATGCCCGTGACGATGGTGATGACGATGGCGATGATCTCCCCTTCCGGGAGGTGTTCTCCCCGACGGAATCTGCCCGCCGAAGATGCCTTTTCTTCTCTGTAGGTTTCCGCCACGGAGCGGCGTCGGAACTCACGAAACTCCTCTCTTTTTAGAGTTTTCGGAAGACGATGGATAAATAGGCCAGAGGGGGAGCCTGGGGTGGCCCCAAGGTCTAGGGGGGCCACCCGGTGCGCCCCTGGTGGGGGTCGCGCCAGGGGGAACCTGGTGGCCTCCCTCCGGTTCCCATTTTGTGTGTCCCCGTCATTCTTCTGTAAAACAGGCTCCGTTAATTTTCAGGTAATTTGGGGGTCTTCTGATTCAGCAACTCTGCGTCCACTTTTTAGCGCTGAATCCTGTGTCTGCTGCTTCGGCGTCGGAAAGTTGCAAACTGTGTAAAACAAGCCAAAACAACATAAGCATAGCATCATAACATGAAATATATCAATGAATAGGGGTGAATTACGATATAAAATAGTGATGCATTTTGGACGTATCAGCGGCCTAGTGGCGCGGCCACCCCCTAGGTCGCGCCAGGTGGTCGCCCGGGAGGGGGTCCTACCCCCGGGGCTCTCCTTTGGCCTATATACTCCCTGTGACCTAAAAACCCCAGAACAAAAGTTGGATCAAGAGTTATGCCGCCGCTCCGTGGCGGAAACCTACAGAGAAGAAAAGACCTTTTCGGCGGGCAGATTCCTCCGAGGAGAACTCCTCCCGGCAGGGGAGATCGTCCTCATCGTCATCACCATCGTCACGAGCATCATTGAGGTCATCATCACCAACACCATCTCCATCTTCATCTCATCTCACTTTTCCATTGCAATCCGTGTTGTACCTTGCACTATTCATCCCCTCTAATTTACCGGTGTTGTTTACTCTTTTGTAGTGAATGCTATTAAGTTTTGTTGGAGAATTGTTTTTATGACCAGATTGTTCACCATATATTAATCACCTCTGATCATGATCTATTTTATGTCTTGTGATTGGTTCCTTTAGTTCTTGAGGACATGGGAGAAGTCTCGTTGTTAGTAGTCATATGATGTTGAAGTAATATGTGTTGATTGATATTTATGTTGTGGTGTTATTCTTCTAGTGGTGTTATGTGAACGTCGACTACATAACACTTCACCTTTTTAAGGACCTAGGGGAATGCATTGTGTATAAAGTATGCTTACGGTGGGTTGCCAGAGTGACAGAACCTGAACCCCAGTTCACATACTTTTGCATGAGGGAGTGTTGGATCCTAAAGTTTATTGCTATGGTTAGGCTGTGCCTTAATTTCTCTCTTGTATTTACGGATGCTTGTAAGAGGTTTAATCATTAGAGTGCACTTGAATTAGTCTAGGCGGTGTGCTAGCATAGGTCCATCTACACAACACTTATCAACACAAACATAGTACTAGACGGAGTATGGCGAAAGTCACTTGACTACCTCTCCCGTGTGTCCTCAGGAACGCTTTCTCCTTTATAAGTTTAATCCCTCGACTTATCCTTTGTGTTCAAAAGGATTGAGCCACTTGCTGCACCTCAACACCATTTACTTTCCTTGCTTTTATTTCCATGTTGCTTATACGAGAAAACCCATAAAAGGTTACTTTTCAGTACTTGCAGTTATTCCTTTCTCAAGATCACTTGTCAGTACCTTTTTCTCCTCGTTGGGTTCGACACTCTTACTTATCGAAAAGGCTATGAGACACTTGTGGGTCATCAAGACCATTTTCTGGCGCTATTGCTAAGGAAACCTTTACATTGTACTTGCAATTTTTATTTTGTTGTTACTACTTTTCATCCTTATGGATAATTCTGCTCTTGGTTCTTTGCTTGTGGGGAACCGTCCCACCGCTATTGTGGTGGAGAAGGCTCCTCCACCTAATGAAATTGTGCCTTTTAAAATACCAACTGGTATTGTTGATTATGTCATAGCTAATCGTTATGCAAGAGGCAGACATCCAGGCGATCACTTGCTCTATATTTCACAATTATGTTCCTTATTTAAACTTGTAGGTGTATCAATGGATTTTTTCATGAGGAAATTATCCTCTGTATCATTGAAAGATAAGGCTTTGGATTGGTATAAGCTTCTCGATAACTCTCATTTACTAAATTGACAAGATCTTATGCCTCTCTTTTATGCAAAGTTTTATCCTCTTCATGAAATACATTGAGACATGAACTATATTTATAACTTTTGGTCTCGTGAAGGAGAAAGCATCGCCCAAGATTGGGGGAGATTGAAATCCCTAATGCTCAAATGTACCAATCATGAGCTCCCCAAGGAAATTATTCTTACAATTTTTATGCAAGACTTTCTCGTCAGGATAGAGAGATGCTTGATACCTCCTCTAGTGGGGTATTCCGAACCAGAAGCATTGAATATAGATGGGAACTTATTGAAAGGATTCAGAAGAACAATGAAGATTGGGATATTGATAAAGGTTTTGAACCCGTTATAAACTATGAGCATGATTACATTGAAAGCTATGTGAAAACTGACTACTTCAATACCGTTTGTGCTAAGATTGGTCTTGATTCTGAGCTTCTAATTGAATTTTGCAAAGACTTTGCCTCTCATGTTAATTCTTCTAAGAAGATGGAGGATCAGCACCATAAGCCCTTTAAGGAATTCCCTGTTGATACTAATGTTGCTGGCCCTATCTTACTTGCAGTTTTATATGAAAAACCCCCTTTTCCCACAAGGATGAGGGACCCTATCTTACCTGCAGTTTTATCTAGTTTTAGTCTTGGACGCCAAGTCTTGGTTTCCATAACGCTAAGTACTACTATGTCTGTGCTTCGAGTGGGCCAGTCGTGGGCCGGTCGCGGCTTCTAGTGGGCCTTCTGTCTTCACACGCACCAAGTACCCTCATCGTAGGAGTTGTGGGGACACCCCCTCGTCAGTGCAGTTGACTATGATGAAATATTAATGAGAAGTCTATTGGTTTCTTCGCTGCACTCGGTATTCTTTCCACGCAATCGACCTTATATGTTGATTCCCATGGGAGTATTGATCTTATATATCGGTTATTGTTTTGAAAACTTTATTTAATCTTGGCAAACATAGCATTGGTCATAACAACAAGCATGAGTTTTCTATTATCAAGTTATATCCAAAACCTTTATGTTCTTATGATTGAAGTGTTATGCTGACAAGGAAGACAACTTGATGTTTCAAGCCAATTCTTAATGTTAGACTTTATATTGTTTTGCATTCAAGTCAACATCAGTTGTCTGTTCTCAAAGCCTTTGCTAGACAAACCTTGTACTAAGCGGGAATGCTGCTTGTGCACCCATACCTTGAAACCTTAACCTTCCAAAGAGTCCATCATACCTTTCCTATGTGTGGTATTTGTTAGTTTAATCTTGAATAGTAGTATTAGTTCAATTTGTGTTAGACTAGGAGTGCTAGCCAGGTACGGCTTGCATGCAATATATTGAGTTGTGTCCGTGTAAGTTTAGGTCCATAAGCTAGCGTCGGTTTGCAACATATAGGTTTAGGAAAGTTTGAGTCGGCTGGGCGTGTATTTATACAAGGGTAAGCCACAGTTTTGTAACACCGGGAGAAAACAAGAAAATAAAGAAAGAAATAGGGGCACGACAAGGGCCCTTGGCTACAGAGTTTTTTTGTGTGTGCGTGTTCGTTGATCTGATGTGAGCGATCCTAAAGGATTAATTTCCAACAATTGGTATCAGAGCAAGGTCGATCTGAAGCTGCGCTTGCCCCGGGGTGGCGCCCGATTAGCGCCTCAGGGCGGGCAATCTAGTCGCTAGGAGGTGCGACGACAAGAGGAGAAGCGGGCCATGAAGTCGTTGTGTGGTGCAGCGAGGAGGATGATCAGGCAACCGCCGCTCGAAGGAGTGACATGGAGGAAGACGGCGGGTTGTCGTCTGCAAGGCGGTAGAAGATGATCGTTGATGGAAGCGGCGGTGCCGAGGTGCGGTGCGGGAAAGCCGTCAAGATCGTCGACCGGGAGTTTGAGTCAAGGAGTCGTGCGAGTTTTCACAGTTGGTCGTCGTCGTGTCAGTGGGTTGTCGGCATGTCCAAGTGCTTGTCTCGGTGAGGATTCGTTGAAGATGAAGTGCCCAAGTCGTCTATGTGTCTCGACGAGAGGATCAAGTTCAAGTATGCGGGGGCGGTAAACCAGTGAAGGTGAGTCTCTTCAATGAGGCCATGTCTCTACATGAGGCCGGAGTGGATGGTGAAGTTCACAGGAGGTCGGCGTGTATCTCGCTAGGGTGGATGGTGTAGTCCACCGGGTGGTGTGTTCCACAAGGTTACTAGCGAGGCTGGGTAGTCCAAGGCATATTTGAGTTGATCATTAAATTCGCCAAGTTAAAATTGGGGAGAGCCAATTTGATTTGTCGTGGTGTGAACGGATGAATGACAAGGGATGATCTACAACGAGACAAGATCAGAGAAGCACAAGGAGATGATAAATCTAAATTTAGAGGATTCAAGATTAGGGAGTGAATGTTAGTTTAATCTTGAATGGTAGTACTAGTTCAATTCGTGTTAGACTAGGAGTGCTAGCCAGGTACGGCTTGCATGCCATATATTGAGTTGTGTCCGTGTAAGTTTAGGTCCATAAGCTAGCGTCGGTTTGCAACATATAGGTTTAGGAAAGTTTGAGTCGGCTGGGCGTGTATTTATACACGGGTAAGCCACAGTTTTGTAACACCAGGAGAAAACAAGAAAATAAAGAAAGAAATAGGGGCACAACAAGGGCCCTTGGCTACAAAGTTTTTTGTGCGCGCGTGTTCGTTGATCTGATGTGAGCGATCCTAAAGGATTAATTTCCAACAGTATTTCACTACCACTCCTAAAATATATTATTCGTGTGCTATCTTTAAAACCTTAAAAATAGTATTACTCCTTGTTTTGTGGCTGTGTTTTAGCTCATGAGTAAGTAGTAGATAATTTATGATCTTCTCATACTGGACAAGCTTTATCATGGGTTTGCATGTCTAATCCGCGAATCCCTAATACGAGGAGGGATTGGTATGAGTGCGCCCGGCTCATAAAAGATAATAGCAACAAAGAAACATTATTCACGCTTTGTTCATGAGAAATCAGGAAACTTTGGTAGTGATAACAAAGGAGACTAATGGGATGTGATCGTCCCTCCTTGGGAGCCGTTCCTAGAAACTTGTCCAGTTTGAGAAGTATTGGGCTATCTTCTAGCATTCGTTGACGAATTATGCATCTCCCAAAAGCTTATGTTTACAATCTTATTGCTTTAAAAAACACTAAAAGCTCTAGCACATGAGTTTTTCCTACTTCCCTCTGCGAAGGGTCTAGCCTTTACTTTTATGTTGAGTCAGTAAACCTACTTCCTTCTATCCTTTAAGAGAGAAGACACCTTATGTTGACAAAGATGCATTCATTTATATTTTCCCATTGAGAATTGCCATATCACATCTTTGTTGACATTATCAATCAAGATAAATGAGTTGTTTGTTGAGCTTGGCTACATCGAACATCTTCCTTTGTGTTAGCATTATCACTTCTTGACTAAAAACATGTTCTTTTAAAAGCCTCAAATGATCTCATCAAAATATAAGAGAAGAGAAAAAGTTAAAAGTTATTAGTTGTTCTTTGACCAAGAACATGCTTGTCATGAATCGACGAGTTTCCTTAGCCCTACTTTTGATTATAATTGATATTACTCTTTCATAAGGGCCTTATGAGTTGAGATTGTTGTTGAGGATGCTTGAGTTTAGTAGAGAAATAGTGATGCTTCTTATCTGTATTCTTATTTATCGACACTTCACTCTCTAAACTTGTGAACAGGTTTACCGAGATCAGTATTCGCTTGGGAAAAAGCGAGGCCTAAGCTTGGGGGAGTTGATACGTCCAAAATGCATCACTATATTGTATCATAATTTACCTCTATTCCTTCATATATTTCATAATATGATGTTGTTCTTATAGTGTTTTGCACAATTTACAACTGTCCGGTGCCGAAACAGCAGACGCGGGAATCAGCAGGGAAAGGTGCACATAGAGTGGGCATATCAGCACATCTCCACATGACCTGAAACTTTCGGGGAACTTTCTAGAGAAATCACGAAGGCATGCAAAAGGGCACCCGAAGGGGGGCCACCAGGCTTCTAGGCGGCCTGGTGCCACAGCCACCCCCTAGGCCACGCCAGGTGGCAGCCTGGGAGGGGGCCCACCCCCGGGGATCTCCTTTGGCCTATATACTCCCCCTGACCTAAAAACCCAAGAACAGAAGTTGGATCAGGAGTTCCGCCGCTGCTCCGTGGCGGAAACCTGCAGAGTAGAAAAGACCTTTCCGGCGGGCAGATTTCGCCGGGGAGAACTCCTCCCGGAAGGGGAGATCGCCCTCATCGTCACGAGCATCATCGAGATCATCATCACCATCATCCCCATCACCAGCACCATATCCATCTTCATCTCATCTCACTTTTCCATTGCAATCCGTGTTGTACCTTGCACTATTCATCTCCTCTACTTTATCGGTGTTGATTACTCTTTTGTGGTGAATGCTATTAAGTTTTGTTGGAGAATTATTGTTATGACCAGATTGTTCATCATATATTCATCACCTCTGATCATGATATCTTTTATGTCTTGTGAGTAGTTCCTTTAGTTCTTGAGGACATGGGAGAAGTCTCGTTGTTAGTAGTCATATGATGTTGAAGTAATATGTGTTGATTGATATTTAAGTTGTGGTTTTATTCTTCTAGTGGTGTTATGTGAACGTCGAATACATAACACTTTGCCTTTTTAAGGACCTAGGAGAATGCATTGTGTATAAAGGATGCTTACGGTGGGTTGCCGGAGTGAAAGAAACCTGAACCCCAGTTCGCATACTTTTGCACGAGGAAGTGTTGGATCCTAAAACTTATTTATATGGTTAGGCTTTGCCTTAATTTCTCTCTTGTATTTGCGGATTCTTGCAAGAGGTTTAATCATAAGAGTGCACTTGTCTTAGTCTAGGCGGTGTACTAGCATAGGTCCACCCACACAACACTTATCAACACAAAACATAGTACTAGACGGAATATGGCTAAAGTCCCTTGACTACCTCTGTTGTGTGTTCTCATCAACGTTTTAGCCTTTATAAGTTTAATCCCTCGGCTTATCATTTGTGTTCAAAAGGATTGGGCCACTTGCTGCACCTCAACACCATTTACTTTTCTTGATTTTATTTTCTTGTTGCTTATACCAGAAAACCCATAAAAAGTTACTTTTTAGTACTTGCAGTTATTCCTTACTCAAGATCACTTGTCAGTGCCTTGTGCTCCTCGTTGGGTTCGACACTCTTACTTATCCAAAAGGCTACGATAGATCCCCTAAACTTGTGGTTCATCTGTGCATCATACACGAAATCAACAACGCGGCATCGAAAGCGTCTCATTTCCGAAGGCACTTCCGAAGGCAACATTCTTAGGGCTGGTGATGCATCGATAAGACATCGTTGAAATCTTGAACGAAACCGATTACTTTACGGGTGCAACGATTTTCCGAAGCCAACATTCTTCGGAACACCGATGCATCGTACACGAATTCAACAATGGGACATCAAAGCACCGCATTTCCGAAGGCAACATCCGAAGGCAACATTCTTAGGGTCGATGATGCATCGATAACCCATCGTTGAAATCATGAACGAAACCGATTACTTTACGGCTGCAACGATTTTCCGAAGGCAACATTCTTAGGGACACTGATGCATCGTACACGAAGTCAACATTGGGGCTTCAAAATTATCGCATTTCCGAAGGCAACATTCTAAGGGTCGGTGATGCATCGATAACCCATCGTTGAAATCATGAACGAAACGGAATACTTTACGAGTGCAACTATCTAAAGGCAACATTCTTAGGGTCGGTGATGCATCGATAACCCATAGTTGAAATTATGAACGAAACTGATTACTTTACGGGTGCAACAATTTTCCGAAGGCAACATTCTTAGGGACACCGGTGCATCGTACACGAATTCAACAATGGGGCATCAAAGCATCGCATTTCGAAGGCAACATCCGAATGCAAAATTCTTAGGGTCAGTGATGCATTGATAACCCATCGTTGAAATCATGAAATAAACTGATTACTTTACGGGTTCAACGATTTCCGAAGGCAACATCCTTAGAGACACCGGCGCATCGTACAAATATTCAACAATGGGGCATCAAACCATCACATTTTTAAGGCGACATTCTTAGGGTCGATGAGGCATCGATAACCCATCGTTGAAATCATGAATGAAACCGATTAATTTACGGATGCAATGATTTTCCGAAAGCAACATTCTCAAGGACACTCGTGCATCGTACACGAAGTCTACAATGGGTCTTCAAAATTATCGCATTTTCCGAAGGGAACATTCTTAGGGTCGGTGATAAATCGATAACCCATCGTTGAAATCATGAACGAAACTGATTACTTTAAGGCTGTAACAATTTTTCGAAGGCAACATTCTTAGGGACACCGGTGAATCGTACACGAATTCAACAATGGGGCATCAAAGCATCGCATTTTCGAAGGCAACATCCGAATACAACATTCTTAGGGTCGGTGTTGCATCGATAACCCATCGTTGAAACATTAACGAAACTGGATACTTTATGGGTGCAATTCCGAAGGTAACATTCTTAGGGTCGATGATGCATCGATAATCCATTGTTGAAATCATGAACGAAGCCGATTACTTTACAGGTGCAACAATTTTCCGAAGGCAACATACATACGGACACCGGTGCATCGTACACGAAATCAACAATGGGTATCAAAATTATCGTCTTTCTGAAGGCAACATTCTTAGGGTCGGTGATGCATCGATAACCCATCGTTAAAATCATGAACGAACCGATTACTTTACAGGTGCAACGATTTTCCGAAGGCAACATTCTTAGGGACATCGGTGCATCCTGCAGAATTCAGCAATGGAGCATCAAAGCATCGCATTTCCGAAGGCAACATTCTTAGGGTCGATGATGCATTGATAACCTATCGGTGCAACGATTTTCCGAAGGCAATATTTTAGGGTCGGTGATGCATCGATAACCCATCGTTGAAATCATGAACGAAACCGATTACTTTACGGCTGCAACGATTTTTCGAAGGCAACATTCTTAGGGACACCGGTGCATCGTACACGAATTCAACAATGGGACATCAAAGCATCGCGTTTTAGAAGGCAACATCCGAAAGCAACTTCTTAGGGTCGGTGACGCATCGATAACCCACCGTTGAAATCATGAACGAAACCGATTACTTTACGGGTACAACGATTTTCCGAAGTCAACATTCTTTGTTTGGTACACCGGTGCATCGTACACGAAGTCAACAATGGGGCTTCAAAATTATCGCATTTCCGAAGGAAACATTCTTAGGTTCGGTGATGCTTCGATAACCCATCGTTGAAATCTTGAACGAAACCGAATACTTTACGAATGCAACGATCCGAAGGCAACATTCTTAGGGTTGGTGATGCATCGATAATCCATCATTGAAATCATGAACGAAATTGATTACTTTACGGGTGCAACGATTTTCCGAAGGCAACATTCTTTGGGACACCGGTGCATCGTACATGAATTCAACAATGGGGCATCAAAGGATCGCATTTACGAAGCCAACATCCGAAGGCAACATTCTTAGGGTCAATGATGCATTGATAACCCATCGTTGAAATCATGAAAGAAACAGATTACTTTACGGGTGCAACGATTTCCGAAGGCAACATCCTTAGGGACACCGGTGCATCGTACAAGAATTCAACAATGGGGCATCAAAGCATCGCATTTTCGAAGGCAACAATCTTAGGTTCGGTGATGCATCGATAACCTATCGTTGAAATCATGAACAATACCGATTAATTGACTGGTGCAATGATTTTCCGAAGGCAACATTCTCAGGGACACCGGTGCATCGTACACGAAGTCAACAATGGGGCTTCAAAATTATCGCATTTCCGAAGGCAACATTTTTAGGGTCGGTGATGCATCAATAACCCATCTTCGAAATCATGAACGAAAACGATTACTCTACGGGTGCAACAATTTTCCGAAGGTAACATTCTTAGGGACACCGGTGCGTCGTACACGAATTCAACAATGGGGCATCAAAGCATCGCATTTTCGAAGGCAACATTCTTAGGGTCGGTGATGCATCGATAACCCATCGTTGAAATCATGAACGAAACCAAATACTTTACAATGCAACGATTTTACGAAGGCAACATTCTTAGGGTTGGTGATGCATCAATAACCAATCGTTGAAATCATGAACGAAACCGAATACTTTACGGGTGCAATTCCGAAGGTAACATTTTTAGGTTCGGTGATGCATCGATAACCCATCGTTGAAATCATGAACGAAGTCGATTACTTTACAGGTGCAACAATTTTCTGAAGGCAACATACTTAGGGACACCGGTGCATCGTACACGAAATCAACAATGGGTATAAAAATTATCGTATTTCCGAAGGCAAGATCCGAAGGCCACATTGTTAGGGTCAATGATGCATCGATAACCCATCGTTCAAATCATGAACGAAACCGATTACTTTACGTGTGCAACAATTTTCCGAAGTCAACATTCTTAGGGACACCGATGCATCGTACACAAAGTCAACAAAGGGGCTTCAAATATCTCGCATTTTCGAAGGAAACATTCTTAGGGTCGGTGATTCATCGATAACACATCGTTGAAATCATGAACGAAACCAAATACTTTACGAGTGCAACGATTTTCCGAAGGCAACATTCTTAGGGTCGGTGATGCATCGATAACTCATCGTTGAAATCATGAACGAAACCGAATACTTTACGGGTGCAATTGCGAAGGCAACATTCTTAGGGTCGGTGATGCATCGATAACCCATCGTTGAAATCATGAACGACACCGATTACTTTACAGGTGCAACAATTTTCCGAAGGCAACATACTTAGGAACACCGGTGCATCGTACACGAAATCAACAATGGGTATCAAAATTATCGCATTTCCGAAGACAACATTCTTAGGGTCGGTGATGCATTGATAACCCATCGTTGAAATCATGAACGAAACTGATTACTTTACGGGTGCGACGATTTCCGAAGGCAACATCCTTAGGGACATCGGTGCATCGTACACGAATTCAACAATGAGGCATCAAAGCATCGCATTTTCGAAGGCAACATCCGAAGGAAACATTCTTAGGGTCGGTGATGCATCGATAACCCATCGTTGAAATCATGAACGAAACCGATTACTTTACGTGTGCAAAGATTTTCCGAAGGCGACATTCTTAGGGACACCGGTGCATCGTACACGAATTCAACAGTGGGGCATCAAAGCATCGCATTTCCGAAGGCAACATTCTTCGGGTCGGTGATGCATCGATAACCCATCGTTGAAATCATGAACGAAACCTATTGGAGATGTAGCAGGCTAAGAAGGTGAATGTATGTAACACCCTCAGATGCCTGTAACAGTAACCATCATTACTGTTAATCATCACTGTTGGATTATCACTGATTGATCTCCCTTGTCCTTGATAAAACTTTGTGATGCTAATGATCAAACCTTGCTCTGGTTGATCAACACCCCATGCACCATGTACTTGAGCCCTTGGGGTCAAAACCCAAAGCCAAATGCACCTTGCTCATCTAACAAGCCAAACCCTAGTTGAAACTTCTTTGAATGAAAAATAAAACAAAAGTGCTCAAATAAAGTTGTTCCAAAAATCATGAAACTATTTTTGTAAATTGCCTAAAATCATTATAATCATGTTGGACCAACTTTGGTAGTTTTTGAAGTTATGGAAAATCCCAAACAATTATAACAGTAGCTTATAAGACCCTTTTTAATCCTAAAATATTTAAAAGAAATACCCACTGAGTTTTAAAATGCACCAAATCTTTTATGTAACCTACAGGTGACATACAACTAATTTACAAACCACCAACACGTTTAAATAAAATGCAGAAGTGATTAATTTAATTACAACAGTAAACAAAAGCAAAAGGAAAAGAATAAAACAAACCGAAGACTTACCTGTCGCCCCTGGGCGAAGCCCACACCACGGCCCACCCCGGCCCGTCTTCCACCTCCCACCTGCTCCCGTCACGTCGGCCAACTGCTCGACGCCGTGGCACAGCCGTGGCCACGGGCGCCGCTGGAGCCCTCCCCTCCCTCACCTGCCCCCTATGACCGGGGAGGCGATAAGGCCAACCCCAGAAGCTCCCTGGACAACCCCACCCCTTTTCCTGTCGCCCCTGGGCGAAGCCCACACCACGGCCCACCCCGGCCCGTCTTCCACCTCCCACCTGCTCCCGTCACGTCGGCCAACTGCTCGACGCCGTGGCACAGCCGTGGCCACGGGCGCCGCTGGAGCCCTCCCCTCCCTCACCTGCCCCCTATGACCGGGGAGGCGATAAGGCCAACCCCAGAAGCTCCCTGGACAACCCCCACCCCTTTTCCCCTTCCCCCTCACCTCGCGCTCGACGAGGAGAGAACCGCCCGAGGCCACCGTCGCCATTGCCGCGCCAACTCGCGGCCATCGACGACGACGGGCCACGAAAACGTGTCCATCGGGAGCGCAGACGACGACTTCATCACCTCGGAGGAGAAGCCGTGCCCGGAGCCCCTGTACGCAGCGAATCGGCGCCGGCTTCATCTTCGACTCCGGCGTGCCTCCGGCCAAATTCCGGCCGCTACGGACCACCACCGCGCCCGCTGCCCTCCTCTACCGTCTCAGGGTGAGCTGGGTCACCTTCCCCATGTACTCGCGCCCCCTCTCTCCCCCTGTACTGGCCGCCGCCATTGGAGCCGAGCACGTCTCCGCCGAGGAAGGACGTGCGCTCGCTCCAGTGAGCTTCAGCTCACGCCGCTTGCACCACTGTGTTCCTGGTAGAGCATAGGTTCGGTTAAGATGAGTTGCGCGCTCGATTTCACCCCGTACCCCCGATTTCCATTTGACCCGAGTGCTGCCTCCGCCATTGTCGACGGCGACCTTCACTCCGGCCACCGCCGGTCGCTGCTACGGCCACCATTCGACGCGTTGTTCTCCCCTCTGTCGAACGCGCCCAGCCCCAGCCCCTCCCGTGGCCCCAGTCGACGGCAGGGCCAACCTCGCCGCCGTCCTGTGTCGCCGCCGGCGAGCACAGCCCGGGCTGGCTCACTGACTGGTGGGACCCGCCCGAGTGATTAGCACTAATGGAGGAGATAAAACCCCCACTGAGTATGACAAGTGGCCCCCCTGGTTAATTAAATGAATTAATTGATTTATTAGTGTACTGTGTATGACATGTGGACCCAGAGAATTTTGGAATAAAAATAAAGATTTAATTAAATAACTAGAGGCTGACAGGTGGGTCCCCTCTGTCAGTTTGACCTGGCCAACCCTCTCTGTGGATAATGTTCTGTTTTAATAATAAAAATAAATTAGAAATTGATTTAAAAGGATTTAAACTTTGAATTTGAATATCTTTTAAACCGTAACTCGGATTCAAAAACTTTATACATGAAAATTGATCAGAAAAATATAACGAATACGAATACACTATCCGTAGGCCTATCACACCCCTCTAACACAACGAACATCGAACCGTTCCCCCTCCGGACCGACTGTCCGATAAATTGTCCGGTACTGTTAGAGTGCCCGGATGAATTTATTCCGAACACGAATGTTTCTCGGAATAGATCAACTAGCACGGATACGCCCCCCTTATGATTGACCGGTACTCACGACACCTCCGGCTTGATCTTTTCCCCCTCCGGACACCTTGTCCGATAATCACCCGGAGCTGGTAGTTCATCCTCAGATGAATTTCCGTTCCGAGCAACGTGCATTGCACTGCGTTAGAACACCGTTAACATTTCATCTATCATGTCATGCATCTGTTGGTATATGCTTGCTGTGTATTTACTGTTTCCTCCCCCCCCCTTAATCTCCGGTAGACCCCGTTGCTGCCGTCGACTACACCGCTGCTGAGTACGACTACTTCGTCGACGACCCTAGTACTACCGTCGAGCTTCCAGGCAAGCAGACCCATTCTCTTCCCCAGATATCGCCTATCTTTCCGTACTTTCTTGCACTAGGTATTGTTACTGCTGCTGCTACGTTACAATCATATTCAATTGCATAGCCTGTTTTTGCCGCCCCTTGATGTACCTCCTTTATCCTATGCTGCCTATTATTTTATGCATTATTCAGCAGTGAGCCCTGCGCATTGTTACCTAGGATTAGATAGCGGGCCGTGATCACTCAGGGGAGTGAACGCGGATACAAATATTATAACTGCACAGGTACGGTACATGCAGACACCGTCTAAGGCCCCTATCTGGGTTATGCCTAGTCACCTCAAGTGTGAGCTATCAAGGAGTAACCCTTGTACTCCACTCGAGGCTGACTTTGTCTTGCCGCCATAGGGTCCTGAACGGCGATTGTCCTTCAGGTAAGAAGTCGGGCGACCCAACGGTGCCCGCGAGAGGTATTACGACGGGACGACAGGGAGGGTATGGCCAGTGTACCGGTGTACTTGGCCCCTGATCGTTGGCCGCGAGAGTTACCAAATACCACGAAAGTCGAGCTCCTCCAGGAGCACTCGCGAGACAAGGTAAGGAGACGGTTCACCTTGTTGGTAACCGCAGTGACTTGGTGGGACGACGGGGCAGGCACCGATATCCTGGTGGTCCTGGCTGCTGTCGTTGTCCGCGGGTCAGTTAAGTCGAGACAACGATAACGGTTGTCACGCAGGTTAATTAAAATGCTAAATGGTTCAGTGAATGTCTTGAGTTGGCTATATGCCATGTACGCACTACCTACCCGTGGGAATTACGAGTTATGGGCTCCTCTGCTTCGTAGTGTCGTCCGAGGACTCTTCAGACGTCAGCAGTACTGCGAACTGATTGCCGGGAAGTGGTGTTGTCTTATTTGCTCGCGCGGTGATGTCTTATTTGGATTTGCTTCAACTTCACCGGCCAGCCACGCACCGTGCAGGAGTACGTTCGGGTTGGGGCCCATGGCCCGGCGTACTTAGGATTTAGACCGGCGGATGGCCTCTCTGTTGAGTTTGAAAGATGGGCTATGAAGTGTCGGATAGCCTCGGTGGAGCGTTCCCTAACAAGGTTCCCGCCACCCTGGAGATCCGTGCGTGTAGCGTAACACAAGTGCACCCCTGCAGGGAAGATTAATCTATTCGAATAGCCGTGTCCATGGTAACAGGACGCTTTATACTGAAGCTGGATCTTACCACTAGAAACTATTATTATTAAACTGTATGGTTCCGGGTTCTCTTCCTCGCGGGGATGTCGAGGAGGTGAACTCGGAGGCATTGCTAATTATTACAACTTATTATTATACAATGTTGCATCAACTTCTGCTGCATTGTTACTTTATGCTTTATATAAACTGTTGGCTGATTCTTACCTCATGCTGCAAGACATCGTCGGAAGATGTTAGTCTTCGTTAGGCTAGCTTCTTACCCTTGCTCTGAATTTCTGTCTTTCACTCCACTATATACAGCCTCTTCTTTCCGTTGATACAATGCATAATTCTTAGTAGCGGACGTAAGACTCGCGGGTATACTAGATACTCACCTGCTTTATTTCTTTTACTGTTTTGCCTGATCGGCCGCTGCAGCCGACGTTGGAGCCCAGGAGCAGGAGTACCCCGGGGGCGCCTACTACGACGTCGAGTTCCCCGTCGACCAGGAGTAGTTCGGTGGATCCCAGGCAGGAGGCCTCGCCTTTTCGATCTGTATCTCTGATGTGATTTGTGCTAGTCTTCTTAAGGCAAAACTTGACTAACTATGTCTGTACTCAGATATTATGGCTTGTATGACTTATGTATTCGGGTCCGCGTGATCCCCTCTATTGTAACATATTTGTTTATCCTTTTGTGTTTAGTGTTGTGCTGTGATATTATCACCGTGGCACCCTAATCTCAGTCGTGTACCCTGTGTGTATGATTACTGTACACGGATTTATTTTGGGGGCGTCACAATGTAACAGCCCAGATTTCACAAAAAATAAAAATTTTGTTTTCTGCGTGAATTGATTGATTGCCTGATTTATTTACGGTGTTTGCATCCCCGATTTATCGATCGGCGATTATTTTCCCCCCTCTTATCTCGTATCGGACGGAGACCGACCCTTGCCACCCTGACACTCGACCTTTGCGACACCGGGTTTCACCCGATCACCGTCGCGAAAATCACACGAGACCAGCCGCAGCCAACGGAACGAAAAACCCCGTTTAATAAGTAAATGGGTTATTTTTATACTGCGCAGGAAAGTGTTCTCGAAACGATTCCAGCGCGAGGTGAACGCCGCCGGCTCGACGCGCTGATCGCGCAGTTCAAAGTTTTACCCGAATCGGAGGTCCTGCAGACCCCCGGCGGTCAGAAACGTGAACGCCGCGCGCGCGAGAGAAAAACCGAGGATGTTTTTGCAAACTGCCAGCCACCGGGGCTATATAAAGACCACCACACTCCCACCCCTTTCTAGGGTTTCCCTAGCCACAAAATTGCAGCCATCCCCTCCACTTTGCCCCAAAAATAGCCCCATTTTCGCAATTTAGCCTTTTTTCGCAACCCTAGCCATCCTCAGATCTGGACCATCCGATCCGGAGATCCGACGGCCCAGATCTCTCCCAGGGAGCTCCCCACCTACCCCTAACCTCTCCTCTCTCCTCACGCCTCCACGTCGCCGGGCGCCTCCACGGCCGCAGCCGCCGGCGAGCAGCCACGGACCGCCGCGCCACCTCAGGTCTCGGCCGCCCCTCTCCTTCCTCTCCTCCGTCTCCTCACCTCCTTCCCGCTTGCCGCAGGTAGCCGCCGGCGCCAGGGAGCTGCCCCGAGCCGCCATGGCCTTGAAGCTCGTCCGCCGCCGCCGAGCTCGAAGCTCCCTCACCGCCAGCCGCCGCCCGGACCGGATCCGGCCGGATCCGCATC
Source organism: Bromus sterilis (assembly GCA_950022295.1). NCBI lineage: Eukaryota > Viridiplantae > Streptophyta > Magnoliopsida > Poales > Poaceae > Bromus > Bromus sterilis. The sequence goes on along the minus strand of OX465596.1, from coordinate 317,931,305 downwards.
ACCCCGCGCCCCCTGGTCGTCCAGCCTGCTCCGCGCTCGCCCCTCGCCGGCAGCCGGCGAGCCCGTCCGCCGCCGCCACCTGACGAGGTCCTGAGTCGGGACGGGACGATCTGGTGCTCGCTATCCCGATTGGGCCTCCCCCAGCGCATGGGCTGGCGCCCCCATACGGCCCAGCAGGCGCCCCTGGCCCATGGCCTCTCCACCGCGAGCTGGGCCTCGGCCCGACTGGTGAGCCATCCTTTTTTATTTTTATTTTTTCCTGTTTCTGTTGGGCCCAATAGCACTAGATTCGGCCCAGGAGACGTTTTTTTCCTTTTACTTAATTGGCAGATTGTGTTATTTATTTGTGTTGCCCGTATCTTTTTAACCGTTAGTCGGATCGCGACGAGTTAAACATGAAAGTTGCTTAGAATTTTGTCTAGTTTAATAAAATGTGCTTCTTTTTTATGTTTAACTTTGTTTATATGTTGTTTACCTGCTAATTACAACTGCTTGCCACTGTAAACTGTTTATTTAATAACTTTTTAATCGTTGCTCTATTTAAAATGTTCCTTATATGTAACTTGACTAGAATATAACTTGATCATAGACAACAACAACTGAGATAATCTTAATATAACTTGATCAACATGTGTGTGCCTTAACTGCTTCTTCTTCGTCGGGACGCAAAGAGGAGGACAAGGATAGGATAGGTGTTATGTTTGCGTAAGTAGGTGGATAGCAAGACTTCTTGGAGGTGATTCCTCATCGAATGGTTGGCTTCTTATCTTACTCTCTAGATCGTTAACCACTTCATAAATGCTAGTGCGGCAGCAACCTCACCACTTACCCCATCCTTACCGTAAACTACTAGTTGTCCTAGAATGACGAGTGATGAAGTCCTTGTTGGGTCAGTTGACCACTACAGTTGAATGCTGAGTACCTCTGTACTCATGATACTACCCTCAAACTCTTTTCAGGGTTCTTGATCGACAACAGGTATGGTGATCGACGTTTCACGTGGAGACTCGACGACGACTAGTTAGGCGGATCCCGGCAGAAGGCCTGGACCCGTGTGGTTATGGGAATCGATGTTTTTCTCTTTGCCAGTAGGCATTTGATTGTAGTCTGTACTCAGACATGTATCTTCCGCTGTTATATTGTATTAAGGTAGTTGTATGCCGATTGTATGAGATGTTGTATCCTTGTATCTGTAATGTTGTGATATCATGTTGGAAATCCGGGGCATATGACTTCGTCATATGTCACGGTGGGACCGATATGTGCTTCGTCCCCGGATCTGGATGGAAACATCTAGATCTGGAACAGTATCGCATATCGGGCCTTACAGTGAAGAAACCAGTAATAAAGATGTCCAACGGCAAGTCATCGAAATCTAAGAACAAGCAAGTGGAAGTTTTCAACGGGAATAGCTCGACCGTCGACATGGACGATGAAGCGACTGAGGATGATGAGATGTAAGCAGCCCATATGTTTCATGTTGATGGCTAGCGTTTTAATTTGATGGTTCCCCAGGAGTGAGGGCGGTGTATGTAGCGTAGTTTTTCCTCCTCCAAGAAGAAAATGTTTGGCGCGGTATGCAGAGACATGATTAACATAGGTAGCATATGTAAGTGTGTTGTTTGACCACTAACCATGTAATATACAGTCATTGTGTGTCTATCCAAGCTGTATGTCCTGAATGAAAAATATTTTTCTTCAGCCCTTTCATATTCCGCCAATTATTATAGCAATAATATATTCATTGCCATTAGACATGTTGATCATTGACATTGTGTTGGTCACCAGTTGTTTTTTCTGAAATGGGAAAATAGGGAAAGTCATACATGTGTGGCGCAAATTTGTTTATCGACTACACGTTGTTTAAGGGATAATTTTGTTTACTTCTGCAACAACAAGTGCAGGAAGGCTATATTGGTTCTGTGAACGCTACAAAACGCGAGAGAGTGATGGCGTATGTGGTGACCCATCGGGTAATTTTGGAGTGTACTATACCATAATACATTAACAATTTGAAACTTGTTAAGTTAGGTTAATTGAAGCACACTTGTTTATGATCCATTAGTCAGGTCGGGAAGTTAATGCCGCAAGCAAGAAGTTAATTGAAGCACACTTGTTTATGATCCATTAGTCAGGTCGGGAAGTTAATGCTGCAAGAAAGAAGTCAAGTAGTCAGGATTCTGTCCTCGATGAATTTGCATGTGCCTTCCAACAGTGGACAGCTGATATATTTCATGCTTGTTGTACTTGTGAATTATTTAAAAGTCTAGTGAAAAAGACATCTACTGTTTCATGGCAAATCAAAATTTTAGAAAACTATTATCTGACTAAACCTACTATTGTCGTCATTGCCAAACAGCAATTCCATATATGTAATGTGCTTATGTTTTTCTGAGGGTTTTAATTTTCACTGGGTGTTGCATGTGTTTATGAATATAAACAAGTGATAAGGTTAAAGGCACTTCATTCTCTTGAAGGACTAGAAATTCGGATAATAAAGTAGAAAATAGTAAAGGTCATATAGTGAGACAAAGGAGAAAACATTGCTCTTCTTATTCTGGTGAGGCTAGATTAAATGGTTTACACTAACTAAATATGGAATGTGAAATTGTTACAATCAGAAAAAATACTATTTTTTAGGGGATGCACAGTAGCTAGTTTAACATAATGTAGCCAAAAAATTACTACTGTACTCTACAATTTATTTTGAGTAAGTGCACCTAGGAAACTATAGGTAGCATTTAAGAACGATCTTAACCTTGAGGTGGGAGTTTGAGTAGTCATGTGCATCAGGAGCAGGGGTAATAGATGGGTATTTAGAGAAGTTCTCTTCCAGTTTCTATCCAAGTAACATTGCCCCTGTAGTAGGAAATAAATTTAGATGGTGTCGAGCGTGATTTACGACGAATGGATGAAGGTAGGAGTCGAAGTGACCACAAATCACCTTTAAATAGTGTACAGCAAGCTCGGCCTGAAGCCCTTCAGCCATCTGGATAAGGGCATGGTCTGGTTTTTTCCAGAGTATCTTGAGTCTCACTCTCACTATGTTTCCATAAAAGGCCACTAGGATCATTAAAACCAGGTTGTTCAAAGCAATAAATAAAACAGAGGCTCAATACTTCGCTTAGCCGCTCAAAATGATCCAAACAAAAGCGCAACAAACCTTAGATAGTAGAAACAATAATCGAAGATAACAAAAGGAGGAGTAAATAACTACCTGAGAGGATCTTGAACGTTGCTCTATGGGAAAAGCTGGATTTGTGAAGTCTCTGAGGAAGAAAAAAAAAGGAAAAGGTGGCTTTCAAAATCCATATGTAAAGAATAAAATAAATGTCCGATTATATAAAATGTTCACTTGAGATGCCATAATGTGCTGAAATCTATTATGGATGGAAGCTATTGTCGATAAGTTATTGTTCAACCAAACTTACAAGAACCGAGTCATCTTACCTAGATCTATCATTATTGTAGTGAACTTGCAACTCGCTGAGGCTGGGAATTCAAGAGAATAAGATCAGGCTGAGGACTTAAATTTTTATTAAAAAAACAAGAGAACTGCTTGAGGACATACTTTGAGTACTGAATGTCTAGCTGGCAGCAACCATCATAAATTTTCCACAACTGAAATTATTTATTTTGGTGGAAGTCAAGAGATTCATAGTGAAAGCATATGGGCATCGGCTTCTAAAAGTTGTATAAGCAACAGGAGACTTACATGCAAAGTGCCAGCTGCTTGTATTGCACTTTGGCGTGACTGAAACTGTATGAGAGCTTGAAAATCTACATCACAAAAAAAGAGTACGGTAATAGCAAACATGAATCCTTTTATTCAACATGTGGTAACTTATCGACATTTCTAGTAGAAAAGACTGCTAGGAAATGGCTAGGTTCTTTAGAAAAAACTAGCAGGGAAGAAGCGCAGCGGAACGCCGCTCCCGTTAATGCACGTTGTTAGGTTATATGTTGTTCATTTTGCAGTTTTTCTTTTTTAAAGATCAATAGGAATGAAGTAGAGATGAATAATAAAACAATGGACTAAACATTGATCTGTGGAGATAAGTTGCATAGCTAGATCAGAATTCCAAGAAAAGGAAATAAATGCTTTTAAGAGACTAATTGGTATACACTATTTATTGGACACAAGTGTCTACATTACACAGGTTTACATTGTATGTACAGAGGCAAATCGTGTATGTAATTACTGTGATGTACATGCGTGATTATGTTTTGATTGGTGATGTGAGGTACATCCCTAATTAACCTTTTTATTGCTTATGGTTTGTCCAGAACATAGTAAACCAAGGCTCGTAAATAAGAGCTGATGGTTTGGCCAAACCACAGAGCAAGAGGCCATACATTCAACAATATGTGGACAGTAACCTATTTTTAGTTTTTTGGCTTTAGCAAATCAAAATAAATCAGAATCATATTCTTGCAATGGAATCATCGTAACCTAAAGCATGCAAACAATATTAATCTTGTGATGTTAAAGCAAAACATTTTACAACAATGTCGATAACAAACATGATTATTCATCTTTTTCTAAAATAAAGCGTGTGCAAAAGCGTGTACCCGCTTGTACATGTACATATGCATTTCTGAAAAAATTAAGATATGAACAACATATTCAAGAATATATTTTGAGGTGAAACATTACTGTATAATAAATTATCAGTGTCGTTGGGCACATAAATGTTATTTGAGTATTTGGACTTGTAATGGAGCAATTATCAGTCTCTTCATTATGAATAAGCAAATTAAATTGCAGACCTAAGGCTAAGAGTCACATTCAAAACTGAATTATACCTAAGATATTCCCACCGTTTGAGGACGCCTGCTCATATTCTTGTTAATTCAGTAAGCTTCTCGAGTGTAATTCCACTCTTGCTCCTCCATTCTTCATCTACCCACTGAAGAAAGCAATATAGATCATCAGTCATCACCGTGTATTCTTATTAAGGGAATACAGTCAGACTATAAATACACCCTAATTATTTCTAGAAGATAAGAATGATTTGATCACATATCTGACTATAAATTTTAACTTATTATTGCTGAGATTTTGTCAGACAATCTTAGTAGATATAATGCTCGTAATGATTGCAGCTGAGACCTTAAACGATGAAGTGACACATCAAAATCTTCGCCAAGCCATTTATGCAGACCAAAAAGCTAATTAGCTGCGTGCCATATAACCGAAATAACTACCATGTACACCAATGTTGTTAGAGAATGTAGATATGCTTCCACAGTAATGACGAACAAATCTGAAATTAGCAATCTTGCAGGACGGTCACAACAATTTTTATTGTCTAATTAGAAAGGTATGGGCTTCGGAATATTGGCTGAGATATGTGTATATGAAGAGTAAAGGAATGAATAGTTAGCAAAATTATTGGCACTAAAAATACACCCTTATATATGAAGTGCAGATGTTGCTGCCTAATTTTCATACAACACGCTTGCTCCAACATATCATTGTAACCAAAATTTGAAAATATTCACTAATTACCAGAAGTATAGATGCAAGTGGTAATAGTATAGATGCATATGCTTGCTAACGGTAATATTTGAAACAACATAGTTAGATATTTTCATACAGTCTTAAATCAAATATCAAGGTATGAATTGCTGACCAGGCCTATCGCCTGGTTATTGGGATTGAAATAACAGGCCAAACATCGGGCAGAGGCAAGCAGCAAAGACAATGGGCTGGGTCTCCCACCTCATGTAGGTTGTCGGGGGTTCGGGGCTACTCTTAGCTACTCCAGCCGCCATGAATGAAGAAAGAAGCGCCACCATAAGAGCTTGCTTTAGACGTTGCAGTCAATAATTAAAAGCTAGCTAGAAGAGATGGTTTCACTCTCTGATCTGTCCTTGCAAGCAAAGATCATCAACTAAAATTAAATGTGACAATTTGCATGGTGATATCAACTAAATTATCTTAATAGTTCTCACACTCCAGCAACTTGGTATATGGCCATGGCAGATAGAATGAGCGACCAGTCGTTGGGATTGTCCTGCATACACAAAAGTCCTAATTGGATCAATATTCAATAGATATAAACATGAAGAAGATGATTGGTTCTCGTACACATATTAACAAACAGATAGAGGGCATGAAATAGAACCATCAAAGAATACAATACATGTGTATTTTTGTCAAGGTTTGTCTGCACTAAACTTGACACCACACGAACATTTTATCCGAAAAAGGAATTTCAATTGCAGACTGATACACTACCTTTATTGCAGGGCCTTGTATTTTTCTATGAGAAAAAGAGAGAAGCTCCTGAGAGGAGGAGCAGCAGCCACTTAGTTAGAGAGAGAGAGCAGAGGCGGCAGTGACCACACTGTGCAGAGAATTGCTGCTGCAGACAGGGAGAGAGATTGAGCAGCACCGGCAGTTTCACTCTTTAATACACGCACCTGGGGGAGCGGTAGACAACGTCCCTCTAACGGCAGTAGGTCTCCACCGGGCGCGACATTTCGTGCCGATCGTTGCTCCTCCAGCGTGGTCATCAATGGCCGGTGCAACCTACCAATGGCTTCTCGTGCAGTGTCATCACCTGCGCAGAAAGCAATCGGAAATAAGGCGTCGGGGGAGAGATTCAAGGGGAAAGGGGGTCATGCTGCTGTGGTGCTGCTGCCTCGCCCATTGTTGTTGATGCGTCGCCGCCGCCATTTTTGCCGGAAGTGAAAGAGGGATAGATACGGTGGACACAAGAGATGGATACAGGAAAAGCGGTAGAACTTCTAGCTTAGCAGGTATACGTGTCGCTGCAAGAGAGAAGACGCCCAAAGCCTCAAACGCAGTATATATGCAGTAGAAAGCTACATTAAAAGTACCTCATCTTTTTCCCATGGCAAAAGCATTTGCATTATATTAATCATTAATTAACAATTTAAAATAACAGAAAAATGATATCTTCTAAATAAGTGACCTGAACAACATGTAACTCAATCTGAACTATTGTTTGGGTTTAGAGCTGTAAAATCAGATCCGATAAATGGGAACTAAAGAAATAAAACAATTTAACCTAGTGGCCTGCCTACGACATCCTTCAGAATATTAAAGATAATAACTCCAATTTCAAATGCAAACTTCAATCTTGCCGCAACTGTTTTAAGCCTAACAAACTGGTGGCATCCCTTATCAGCCATCTCGTCCAATACGGTCCATGTACAACATGATTTAACCATACTTAAACATATCGGGCAAGAAGTCACAACTGGATATGATATTCATGGAAACTCATACCTGCAGCCAGCTTTCTTGGCGGACACCATGGCAAGCATCGCGCTCTTCCCTCACATCGCACCATGTGGCCACACCTTGCTTCAAGCTCTCCGGTTGACAGAGAACCAAGAGTTTCTGAATTGTAAGAAAGTTGAATCAACAAACTGAATAAAGTAAAACGCATATGACCATACCAAGTGAAAACTGCAGTTTGTAGCATAATATTTTAAACATTGTACCATCGCGTCTATTGGGAAGGAAATTCTTACCCATTGTTCAAACAGCAAAGGATTCCTTATAAACAAGAACCTAGCACTCCAAAGTCTTTAGTAATAAACTGCTAGTAAATATATGCAGAAGTTGATTCAAACAGCAAAGGATTCCTTAAAAATAAGAACCTATCACTTCTTCTATAGATAGTAGAACCTAGCACCTCGAAATCTCTAGTAACTGGTAGTAAATAAGTGTGAAAGCTGATTCAAACACCAAAGGATTCCATGGAAACAAGGACCTAGCACTTCTTTTATGGGGAGTATAACCTAGCAATTCAAAGTATCTACTACCCAACTGCTAGTAAATATATCCTAAAACGGATGTAACTAATAAAAAATGTAAATATATCCTAGTTATAGATAGAACCATTTGATTATGCATAATAATAAAATCATTTGTTTCCACTGCACACGAAAGTATTTTTCACTATAAAAGACAATGCATGCGTCCACTACTGTTTATCTCAGTATCAAATTACAATTATGAAATCTCTACAACTATTATCAGCACCTTGTGACTATGGGGAAAATTTTCTACAGAGAGAAGGATTGGTCTTCTCTATAAGCTAAATGGTTATCACTGATATTTAAAAAGGGGCTAAAGAAAACAAACATACAAAATTCCTTATCTATTTCAACAAATATAAAACTCATATTGATCAGCTTTCGATGAATAAACATGCAAACAATTCATCAATCACTCCATGAGTATTAAACAAAAATGAATATGTAGTTCAATCACTAAAGAGATTAAATAAATACTGGACATATAAAACAAATTTTGTTTAATAAATGTGCAATCAATTCATCAATCACTCCATGAGTATTAAACAAAAAAGAATATATAGTTCAATCACTAAAGAGATTAAATAAATACTGGACTTATAAAACAAAATTTGTGCATACATATAGACTAAATAAATAGGACGGGGGAGGGGTAGAAAGGAAAATTAAGACTCACCTTACAGCCGAGGAATGTAGTCAACAACAGAGGCGACATATGCAGTTGACGAGGACGACACCCCTAATTTCCCTGCTGATTATGTGGAGGTTGGACCAGCAGCAGGAGGCCTTCAAGGCGACTGGGCAATGGAAGGAAGAGGCCCCCTCCTCTGCCGGTGCGTGGCTGTGGAGCTCAAGCGGCGGCCATGATGGATCTGGCTGCGGCCTGAGGTAAAGGAGTCGCTCGGTCCGCCCAGAAGAAACGATTTGAAAAGATCGATGGTGAGGTAGATGAGATAAACAGCTAGCAGCATAACAGTCGGGGTTTTGAAAGAGTAAATGCAAGTACCTCTCCTTGCCGGTTGAACATACGACCAGTAACGATCCACTACCACCGTGTGCAGATGGGTTGTCGATCTGTGTTTATGAAGGGGAGATGATGTTGTCATAAGAGCCTTTTGAATACAACTTATTTTTCTGTCATTTGAAATTGAGAGATACAAGCCAATAGCTTACCACATATAACAACCAGTCCTCAGCTTGACAAACCTATGCAGAGCTGGATCATCCGAAAGTTTCCCTCTAGCTCTAAACCAATAATGCTGGCTGAAAAGAATCAGATGCATAAGTGCATAACTGAATCAGAAAAACTCAAAAACATATATTCCCTCCATCTCAAATTACGAAGTCCAGATACATTCATATCTAGACAAATCTACGTCAAGTAATTTTGAGACAGAGGAAGTATTATGCAAACCCATCTATGTTAAAATTATGAGTCTGGAGGATCTACACTGAAGCTTAAAATTTATATCTAAAAAGGTCCGAGCCACATAGAAACTAAGGATTATTGAGTCTCAATGCCACAAATAAATTTCATGAATTTACCTTGGTTCATGTTAAGACTTGGAATCTTGGCAGAACCTCGTTTCAATGGGCCAAGGTACAAACTTTTACTTGGCAGCCGAGTTCCTATATTGCCTGCAGATAACTAAACTGTCAGCACTATGGCAGCGTGTGATAATGAGATGAACAGACTGTCAAATCCATATGATAACTGAAACTTAAGAGGTCTAACAACTTATACAAATGTGCTGCCCAACTAAGCACCATTATACTAATGTGCTGCCCAACTATGTATCATTACCAGAATGGGAGATCCACTTGAAAACTAATACACACATACACAATCATGCTTCTCTTACCAGTTCAGAAAATGTTGCTTCTTAAGGTGAATATTGCCAGTTAGCAAAACATATGATTCCAACTGAATAAAATTTACATTGGAAACCGTGGATCAGTCAGCCTTGTTTCTAGTATCTCCTCCATATTCAGGAGGAGCATTTGATTATTTATTAGTTCAAGACTTTTTCCTCACGTGCATAAGAGAAACTTGATACAAAAATCCTTGCATGTTCTGGAGGAGGAACAACAAGTATGATTGCAGCCTGATGCTCAAATCCCAATTCTTCCATCTGCAGAACAGAAGTTAGACAACTCGAAGGAAAGCTACTCGATGTAGAAGCCGGGCACGCGATGTATCCTCCAGTGCCATGTGGCGCATGGAAACACCGCTGCCGCCGCCGGCGTCGAAGGCCCGGATCAGCACCTGCGCGTCCACGAGCACCGTGTGGCAGAGCCTAATCATCGGGATAGATCGGATCTCACGCGTGTGTGTCGACGCCGCGACATCAAAGAAGCGAGCGTGGAAGGAGGTGGTAGGGACGGAGCAGAGCAGCCCTGGTCCCCTCGCGCGCCACCATGCCGGATCAGCCCCGTTCGCGCGGAGCAGAGCAGTCCTGGTGAGGGAGAGCACGATGGAACCCGAGGCTCCTCTCCCGGCGCTTGAAGCCCTCGATGACGACCTCTGGTAGGGAGAGAGCCAGAGAGGGCGAGGGGGAGGGAGAGAAGGCGGAGCAGGCGGCGAGGTGGCCGGTGGATGAGTAGGGTGGAGGCGGCGGCTGGTTAGGGTTGGGAAGGGAATCGGGGGAGAAAGAGAAGACGTGGGCTTTTGATTTTGGAAGAAAAAACGATAAACATGAGGTGGGACCAGCGAGCGAAGGGCATACGACGGTTCCCTGCGAGACCACGTACCAACGGCTCTTTTTCTCTACTCTGTCTTCAACTCTACTCGCCTCGGTTGAATTGGTTCTCGTACACATATTAACAAACAGATAGAGGGCATGAAATAGAACCATCAAAAAATACAATACAAGTGCATTTTGTCCAGGTTTGTCTGCACTAAACTTGACACCACACGAACATTTTATCCTAAAAAGGAATTTCAATTGCAGACTGATACACTACCTTTATTGCAGGGCCTTGTATTTTTCTATGAGAAAAAGAGAGAAGCTCCTGAGAGGAGGAGCAGCAGCCACTTAGTTAGAGAGAGAGAGCAGAGGCGGCAGTGACCACACTGTGCAGAGAATTGCTGCTGCAGACAGGGAGAGAGATTGAGCAGCACCGGCAGCTTCACTCTTTAATACACGCATCTGGGAGAGCGGTAGACGACGTCCCTCTAACGGCTGTAGGTCTCCACCAGGCGCGACGTTTCTTGCCGATCGTTGCTCCTCCAGCGTGGTCACCAATGGCCGGTGCAACCTGACGGTGGCTTCTCGTGCGGTGTCATCAACTGCGCAGAAAGCAATCGGAAATAAGGCGTCAGGGGAGAGATTCAAGGGGAAAGGGGGTCATGCTGCTGTGGTGGTGCTGCCTCGCCCATTTTTTTTATGCGTCGCCACCGCCATTTTCGCCGGAAGTGAAAGAGGGATAGATACGGTGGACACAAGAGATGGATACAGGAAAAGCAGTAGAACTTCTAGCTTAGCAGGTATACATGTCAACCATAGAAACAAAAGACGTGTCGATGCAATAGAGAAGGCGCCCAAAGCCTCAAACGCGGTATATATATGCAGTTGAAAGCTACATTAAAAGTACCTCATATTTTTCCCATGGCAAAAGCATTTGCATTATATTAGTCATTAATTAACAACTTAAAATAACAGAAAAATGATATCTTCTAAATAAGTGACGTGAACAACATGTAACTCAATCTGAACTATTGTTTGGGTTTAGAGCTGTAAAATCATATCTGATAAATGGGAACTAAAGAAATAAAACAATTTAACCTAGTGGCCTGCCTACGACATCCTTCAGAATATTAAAGATAATAACTCCAATTTCAAATGCAAAATTCAATCTTGCCGCAACTGTTTTAAGCCTAACAAACTGGTGGCATCCCTTATCAGCCAGCTCGTCCAATACGGTCCATGTACAACATAATTTAACCATGCTTGAACATATCGGGCACGAAATCACAACTGGATATAATATTCATGGAAACTCATACATGCAGCCAGCTTTCTTGGCGGACACCATGGCAAGCATCGCGCTCTTCCCTCACATCACACCATGTGGCCACACCTTGCTTCAAGGTCTCCGGTTGATAGAGAACCAAAATTTTCTGAACTGTAAGAAAGTTGAATCAACAAACTGAATAAAGTAAAACGCATATGACCATACCAAGTGAAAACTGCAGTTTATAGCATAATATTTTAAACATTGTACCATCGGGTCTATTGGGAAGGAAATTCTTACCCATTGTTCAAACAGCAAAGGATTCCTTATAAAAAAGAACCTAGCACTTCAAAGTCTTTAGTAATAAACTGCTAGTAAATATATGCAGAAGTTGATTCAAACAGCAAAGGATTCCATAAAAATAAGAACCTATCACTTCTTCTATAGAGAGTAGAACCTAGCACCTCGAAATCTATAGTAACCGGTAGTAAATAAGTGTGAAAGCTGATTCAAACACCAAAGGATTCCATGGAAACAAGGACCTCGCACTTCTTTTATGGGGAGTATAACATAGCAATTCAAAGTATCTACTACCCAACTGCTAGTAAATATATCCTAAAACGTATGTAACTAATAAAAAATGTAAATACATCCTAGTTATAGATAGAACCATTTGATTATGCATAATAAAAAAATCATGTGTTTCCACTACACACGAAAGTATTTCTCACTATAAAAGACAATACATGCATCCACTACTGTTTATCTCAGTATCAAATTACAATTATGAAATCTCTATAACTATTATCAGCACCTTGTGACTATGGGGCAAAATTTCTAAGAGAGAAGGGTTGGTCTTCTCTATAAGCTAAATGGTTATCACTGATATTTAAAAAGGGGCTAAACAAAACAAACATACAAAAATTGCTTATATATTTCAACAAATATAAAACTCATATTGATCAGCTATCGATGAATAAACGTGCAAATAATTCATCAATCACTGAATGAGTATTAAACAAACATAAATATATAGTTCAATCACTAGAGAGATTAAATAAATATTGGACTTATAAAACAAAATTTGTTTAATAAACGTGCAAGTAATTCATTAATCACTTCATGAGTATTAAACAAAAATGAATATATAGTTCAATCACTAAAGAGATTAAATAAATACTGGACTTATAAAATAAAATTTGTGCATACATATAGACTAAATAAATAGGAGGGGGAAGGGGTAGAAAGGAAAATTAAGACTCACCTTACAACCGAGGGATGTAGTCAACAACAGAGGCGACATATGCAATTGAAGAGGACGACACCCCTAATTTCCCTACTGATTATGTGGAGGTTAGACCAGCAGCAGTAGGCCTTCACGCCGGCTGGGCAATTGAAGGAAGAGGCATCCTCCTTGCCGGTGCATGGTTGTGGAGCTCAAGCGGTGCGGCCATGACGGATCTGGCTGCGGTCTGTGGTAAAAGAATCGCCCAATCTTCCCAGAAGAAATGATTTGAAAAGATCGATGGGGAGGTAGATGAGATAAACAGCTAGCAGCAATACAGTCGGGCTTTTGAAAGAGTAAATGCAAGTACCTCTCCTTGCCGGTTGAACATACAACCAGTAACGATCCACTACCACCGTGTGCAGATGGGTTATCGATCTGCGTTTATGAAGAGGAGATGATGTTGTGATAAGAGCCTTTTGAATACAACTTATTTTTCTGTCATGAGAAATTGAGAGATACAAGACAATAGCTTAACACATATAACAATCAGTCCTCCGGTTATTCAAAGATGAGCCCAGGCTCATCTAATCCTGCGCAAAAGATCCTTGAAAAAATATTTGAAAAAAGATCAACAGAAAAGAGACTGTTTACTGTGAATTGCTGCTTCCCCAGTCCTCAGCTTTCACAGGCTCTTGTGGAACCACATACTGTGAAAGATTTCCGAAGGCAACATTCTTAGGGTCGATGATGCGTCCATAACCTATCAGTGCAACGTTTTTCCGAAGAAAACATTCTTACGGTCGGTGATCCATCGGTAACCCATCGTTGAAATTATGAACGAAACCGATTACTTTACAGGTGCAACGATTTTCCGAAGGCAACATTCTTAGGGACACAGGTGCACCGTACACGAGTTCACCAATGGGGCATCAAAGCATCGCATTTCCGAAGGCAACATTCTTAGGGAAAATGATGCATCAATAACCCATCGCTGAAATCATGAATGAAACCAATTACTTTATGGGTGCAACCATTTTCCGAAGGCAACATACTTATACGAATTCAACAATGGGACTTCAAATCATCGCATTTCCGAAGGCAACATTCTTAGGGTTGTCGATGCATCGATAACCCATCGTTGAAATCGTGAACGAAACCGATTACATAACGGGTGTAACGATTTTCCGAAGGCAACATTCTTAGGGACACCGATGCATCGTACACGAAGTCAACAATGGGGATCAAAATTATCGCATTTCCGAAGGCAACATCCTTAGGGTCGGTGATGCATCGATAATCAATCGTTGAAATCATGAACTAAACCGAATAATTTACGAGTGCAACGAGTTTCCGAAGGCAACATTCTTAGGGTCGGTGATGCATCGATAACCCATCATTCAAATCATGAACGAAACCGGTTATTTTACGGGTGCGATGTTTTTCTGAAGACAACATTCTTAGGGACACCGGCGCATCGTACACTTCAACAATGGAGCATCAAAGCATTGCATTTCCGAAGGCAACATTCTTAGGATCGGTGACGCATCGATAACCCATTGCTAAAATCATGAACGAAACCAATTACTTTACGGGTGCAACGAATTTCTGAAGGCAACATTCTTAGGGACACCGGTTTATCATACACGAAGTCAACAATGAGGGATCAAAATTATCGCATTTCCGAAGGTAACATCCAAAGGCAACATTCTTAGGGTCGTTGATGCATCGATAACCCATCGTTGAAATCATGAACGAAACCGATTACATAAAGGGTGCAACGATTTTCCGAAGGCAACATTCTTAGGGACACCGGTGCATCGTACACGAATTCAACAAATAGGGCACCAAAGCATCGCATTTTCGAAGGCAACATTATTAGGGTCGGTGATGCATCGATAACCCATCGTTGAAATCATGAACGAAATCGATTCCTTTACGGGTGCAACAATTTTCCGAAGACAACATTCTTAGGGACACCGGTGCATCGTACACGAATTCAACAATGGGGAATCACAGCATCGCATTTAGGAAGACAACATTCTTAGCGTCAGTGATGCATCGATAACCCATCGTTCAAATAATGAACGGGTGCAACGATTTTCCGAAGACAACATTCTTAGGGACACTGATGCATCGTACACGAAATCAACAATGTGGCATCAATATTATCTCATTTCCGAAGGCAACATTCTTAGGGTCGGTGATGCATCGATTACCCATCGTTGAAGTCATGAACAAAACTGAATACTTTACGAGTGCAACGGTTTTCTGAAGGCAACATTCTTAGGGACACCGGTGTATCGTACACGAATTGAACAATGGGGCATCAAAGCATCACATTTTCGAAGGCAACATTCTTAGGGTCGGTGAGGTATTGATAACCCATCGTTGAAATCATGCACGAAACTGATTACTTTGCGGGTGCAACGATTTTACGAAGGCAACATTCTTAGGGTTGGTGATGCATCGACAACCTATCTATGCAACGATTTTCCGAAGGCAACATTCTTAGGGTCGATGATGCATCGACAACCTATCGGTGCAACGATTTTCCGAAGGCAACATTCTTAGGTACACCTGTCCACTGTACACGAATTCAAGAAATAGGGCATCAAAACATCGCATTTTCGAAAGCAAGATCCGAAGTCAACATTCCTAGGGCGAGTGATACATCGATAACCCATCGTTGAAGTCATGAACGAAACCGATTACTTTACGGGTGCAACGATTTTCCTAAGGCAACATTCTTCGGGACACCGATGCATCGTACACGAATTCAACAATGGGGCATCAAAGCATCAAATTTCCGAAGGCAGCATTCTTAGGATCGGTGATGCATCGATAACCCATCATTGAAATCATGAACGAAACCGATTATTTTACGGGTGCAACTATTTTTCGAAGGCAAAATTCTTAGGGACACGGTGTATCGTACACGAACGAAACCGATTACTTTACGGGTGAAACGATTTTCCGAAGGAAACATTCTTAAGAGACACCGGTGCATCGTACACGAATTCAACAACGGGGCATCAAAGCATCGCATTTCCGAAGGCAACATTCTTAGGGTCGATGATGCATCGACAACCCATCGTTCAAATTATGAACGAAACTGATTACTTCACCGGTGCAACGATTTTCCGAAGGCAACATTCTTAGGGACACCGGTGCATCGTACACGAATTCAACAAATAGGGCATCAAAGCATCGCATTTTCGAAGGCAACATTCTTAGGGTCGGTGATGCATCGATAACCGATTGTTACAATCATGAATGAAACTGATTACTTTACGGGTGCCATGATTTTCCGAAGACAACATTCTTAGGGACGCCGGAGCATCGTACACGAATTCAACAATGGGGAATCACAACATCGCATTTAGGAAGGCAACATTCTTAGCGTCGGTAATGCATTGATAACCCATCGTTCAAAACATGAACGAAACCGATTACTTTACGGGTGCAACTATTTTTCGAAGGCAAAATTCTTAGGGACGCGGTGTATCGTACACGAACGAAACCGATTACTTTACGGGTGCAACGATTTTCCGAAGGAAACATTCTTAGAGACACCGGTGCATTGTACACGAATTCAACAACGGGGCATCAAAGCATCGCATTTCCGAAGGCAACATTCTTAGGGTCGATGATGCATCGACAACCCATCGTTCAAATTATGAACGAAACTGATTACTTCACGGGTGCAACGATTTTCCGAAGGCAACATTCTTAGGGACACCGGTGCATCGTACACGAATTCAACAAATAGGGCATCAAAGCATCACATTTTCGAAGGCACCATTCTTAGGGTCGGTGATGCATCGATAACCCATTGTTCAAATCATGAACGAAACTGATTACTTTACGGGTGCCATGATTTTCCGAAGACAACATTCTTAGGGACGCCGGTGCATCATACACGAATTCAACAATGGGGAATCACAGCATCGCATTTAGGAAGGCAACATTCTTAGGGTTAGTGATGCAGCGATAACCCATCTTTCAATTCAAATCATGAACAAAATCGATTACTTTACGGGTGCCACGATTTTTCGAAGACAACATTCTTAAAGACACCGATGCATTGTACACGAATTCCACAAATAGGGCATCAAATCATCGCATTTTTCGAAGGCAACATTCTTAGGGTCGATGATGCATCGATAACCCATCGTTGAAATCATGAATGAAACCGATTACTTTACGGGTGCAACAATTTTCTGAAGGCAACATTCTTAGGGTCGGTGATGCATCGACAACCTATCGGTGCACTGATTTTTCCGAAGGCAACATTCTTAGGGACACCGGTGCATCGTACACGAATTCAACAAATAGGGCATCAAAGCATCGCATATTCGAAGGCATCATCTGAAGGCAACATTCTTAGTGTCGGTGATGCATCGATAACCCATCGTTGAAATCATGAACGAAACCGAGTACTTTACGGGTGCAATGATTTTTCGAAGGCAACATTCTTAAGGACACAGGTGCATCGTACACGAATTCAACAATGAGGCATCAAAGCATCACAATTTCACAAGCAACATTCTTAGGGTCGGTGATGCATCGATAACCCATCGTTCAAATCATGAACGAAACCGATTACTTTAGGGGTGCAACGATTTTCCGAATGTATTATTTTTAGGGACACCGGTACATTGATACCCATCGTTGAAATCATGAACGAAATCGATTACTTTACAGGTGCAAAATTTTTCCGAAGGCAACATTCTTAGGGACACCGGTGCCTCGTACACTAATTCAACAATGGGGTATCAAAGCATCGCATTTTCGAAGGCAACATTCTTTGGATCGGTGAGGTATCGATAACCCATTGTTGAAATTATGAACGAAACCGATTATTTTACGGGTGCAACGATTTTCCGAAGGCATCATTCTTAGGGTCGGTGATAAATCGACAACTTATAGATGCAACGATTTTCCGAAGGAAACATTCTTAAGGTCGGTGATGCATCGACAACCTATCGGTGCAACGATTTTCTGAAGGCAACATTCTTATGGACAACGGTGCATCATACACGAATTCAACAAATAGGGCATCCAAACATTGCATTTTCGAAGGCAACATTCTTAGGGTCGGTGATGCATCAATAATCTATCGGTGCAACGATTTTCCGAAGACAACATTCTTAGGGTCGGTAATGCATCGATAACCCATTGTTGAAATCATGAACGAAACCGATTACTTTACGGGTGCAACGATTTTCCAAAGGCAATATTTTTAGGGACACCGGTGCATTGATATCCATCATTGAAATCATGAACGAAATCGATTACTTTACGGGTGCAACAATTTTCTGAAGGCAACATTCTTAGGAACAACGGTGCCTCGTACACTAATTCAACAATGAGGTATCAAACCATCGCATTTTCGAAGGCAACATTCTTTGGGTCGGTGAGGTATCGAAAACCCATTGTTGAAATCATTAACGAAACCGATTACTTTACGGGTGCAACGATTTTCCGAACGCAACATTCTTTGGGTCAGTGATGCATCGGCAACCTATCGATGCAACGGTTTTCCGAAGGCAACATTCTTAAGGTCGGTTATGCATTGACAACCTATCGCTACAATGATTTTCCGAAGGCAAAATTCTTATGGACACCGGTGCATCGTACACGAATTCAACAAATAGGGCATCAAAATATCGCATTTTCGAGGGCAACATCCGAAGTAAACATTCTTAGGGTCGGTGATGCATCGATAGATAACCCATTATTGAAATCATGAACGAAACCGATTACTTTACGGGTGCAACTATTTTCCGAAGGCAACATTCTTAGGGACACCGATGCATCGTACACGAATTCAACAATGGGGCATCAAAGCATCACATTTTCGAAGGCAAAATCCTAAGGCAACATTCTTAGGATCGGTGATGCATCGATAACGCATCGTTGAAATCATGAACGAAACCGATTGCTTTACGGATGCAACAATTTTCAGAAGGCAACATTCTTAGGGACACCGGTGCATCGTACACGAACGAAACCGATTACTTTACGGGTGCAACGATTTTACGAAGTCAACATTTTTAGAGACACTGGTGCATCGTACACGAATTCAACAATGGGGCATCAAAGCATCGCATTTCCGAAGGCAACATTCTTAGGGTCGGTGATGCATCGATAACACATCGTTGAAATCATGACCGACATCGATCACTTTACGGGTGCAACGATTTTCCGAAGGCAACATTCTTAGGGACACCGGTGCATCGTACACGAATTCAACAAATAGGGCATCAAAGCATCGCATTTTCGAAGGCAACATCCGAAGGCAACATTTTTAGGGTCGGTGATGCATCGATAACCCATCATTGAAATCATGAACGAAACCGATAACTTTACGAGTGCAACGATTTTCCGAAGACTACATTCTTAGGGACACCGGTGCATCGTACACAAATTCAACAATGGGGAATCAAAGCATCGTATTTAAGAAGGCAACATTCTTAGGGTCGGTGATGCATCGATAACCCATCGTTCAAATAATGAATGAAACCGATTACTTTACGGGTGCAACGATTTTCCGAAGACAACATTCTTAGGGTCGATGATGCATCGACAACCTATCGGTGCAACGATTTTCCGAAGGCAATATTCTTAGGGACACCGGTGCATCGTACACGAATTCAACAAATAGGGCTTCAAAGCATCGCATTTCCGAAGGCAACATCCGAACGCAACATTCTTAGGGTCGGTGATGCATCGATAACCCATCGTTGAAATCTTGAACGAAACCCATTACTTTACGGGTGAACGATTTTCCGAAGGCACCTTTCTTAGGGACACCGGTGCATCGTACACGAATTCAACAATGGTGCATCAAAGCATCACATTTTCGAAGGCAACCTTCTTAGGGTCGGTGATGCATCAATAACCCATCGTGCAAATCATGAACGAAACCTATTACTTTACGGGTGCAACGATTTTCCAAAGGCAACATTCTTAGGGACACCCGTGCATCGTACACGAATTCAACAAATACGACATCAAAGCATCGCATTTTCGAAGGCAACATTCTTAGGGTCGGTGATGCATCGATAACCCATCGTTGAAATCATGAACGAAACCGATTACTTTACGGGTGACACAATTTTCCGAAGTCAACATTCTTAGGGACACCGGTTCATCGTACACGAATTCAACAATGGGGAATCAAAGCATCGCATTTAGGAAGGCAACATTCTTAGGGTCGGTGATGCATCGATAACCCATCGTTCAAATCATGAACGAAACCGATTACTTTATGGGTGCAACGATTATCCGAAGGCAACATTGGTAGGGTCGGTGATGCATCGACAACCTAACGGTGCAACGATTTTCCGAATACAACATTCTTAGGGACACCGGTGCATCGTACACGAATTCAACAAATAGGGCATCAAAGCATCGCATTTTTGAAGGCATCATCCGAAGGCAACATTTTTAGGGTCGGTGATGCATCGATAACCCATCGTTGAAATCATGAACGAAACCATTACTTTACGGGTGAAACGATTTTCCGAAGGCAATATTCTTAGGGACACCGGTGCATCGTACACGAATTCAACAATGGGGCATCAAAGCATCACATTTTCGAAGGCAACATTCTTAGGGTCGGTGATGCATCGATAAACCATCGTTGAAATCATGAACGAAACCATTACTTTATGGGTGCAACGATTTTCCGAAGGCAACATTCTTAGGTAAACCGGTGCATCGTACACGAATTCAACAAATAGGGCATCAAAGCATCGCATTTTCGAAGGCAACATCCGAAGGCAATATTTTTAGGGTCGGTGATTCATCGATAACCCATCGCTGAAATCATCAACGAAACCGATTACTTTACGGGTGCAACGATTTTCCGAAGACAACATTCTTAGGGACACCGGTGCATCGTACACGAATTCAACAATGGGGAATCAAAGCATCGCATTTAGAAAGGCAACATTCTTAGGGTCGGTGATGCATCAATAACCCATCGTTCAAATCATGAACGAAACCAATTACTTTACGGGTGCAATGATTTTCTGAAGGCAACATTCTTAGGGTCGGTGATGCATCGACAACCTATCGGTGCAACGATTTTTCGAAGGAAACATTCTTAAGGACACCGGTGCATCGTACACGAATTCAACAAATAGGGCATCAAAGCATCGCATTTTCGAAGTCAACCTCCGAAGGCAACATTCTTAGGGTCGGTGATGCATCGATAACCCATCGTTGAAATCATGAACGAAACCGATTACTTTACGGGTGCAACGATTTTACGAAGGCAACATTCTTAGGTACACCGGTGCAACGTACATGATTCAACAATGGGGCATCAAAGCATCACATTTTCGAAGGCAACATTCTTAGGGTCGGTGATGCATCGATAACCCATCGTTCAAATCATGAACGAAACCAATTACTTTACGGTTGCAACGATTTTCCGAAGGCAACATTCTTAGGGACACCCGTGCATTGTACACGAATTCAACAAATAGGGCATCAAAGCATCGCATTTTCGAAGGTAACATTCTTAGGGTCGGTGATGCATCGATAACCCATCGATGAAATCATGAACGAAACCGATTTATTTAAGGGTGCCACGATTTTCCGAAAACAACATTCATAAGGACACCGATGCATCGTACACGAATTTAACAAATAGGGCATCAAAGCATCGCATTTTCGAAGGCAACATTCTTAGTGTCGATGATGCATCGATAACCCATCGTTGAAATCATGAACAAAACCGATTACTTTACGGGTGTAACGAATTTTTGAAGGCAACATTCTTAGGGTCGGTGATGCATCGACAACCTATCGGTGCAGCGATTTTCCGAAGGCAACATTCTTAGGGACACCGGTGCATCGTACACGAATTCAACAAATAGGGCATCAAAGCGTCGCATTTTCGAAGGCAACATTCTTTGGATCGGTGAGGCATCGATAACCTGTTGTTGAAATCATGAACGAAACCGGTTACTTTACGGGTGCAACGATTTTCCAAAGGCAGCATTCTTAGGGTCGGTGATGCATCGACAACCTATAAATGCAACGATTTTCCGAAGACAACATTCTTAAGGTCGGTGATGCATCGACAACCTATCGGTGCAACGATTTTCCGAAGGCAACATTCTAATGGACACCGGTGCATCGTACACGAATTCAACAAATAGGGCATCAAGACATCGCATTTTCGAAGGCAACATTCTTAGGTTCGTTGAAATCATGAACGGAACCGATTACCTTACGGGTAAAACGATTTTCTAAAAGTAACATCCGAAGTCAACATTCTTAGGGTCGGTGATGCATCAGTAACCTATCGATGCAACGATTTTCCGAAGGCAACATTT
Organism: Bromus sterilis; assembly: GCA_950022295.1. Taxonomy (NCBI): domain Eukaryota; kingdom Viridiplantae; phylum Streptophyta; class Magnoliopsida; order Poales; family Poaceae; genus Bromus; species Bromus sterilis. The sequence goes on along the minus strand of OX465596.1, from coordinate 317,908,973 downwards.
TAGGGTGGGTGATGCATCGGTAACTCATCGTTTAAATCATGAACAAAACCGATTACTTTATGAGTGCAACGATTTTCCGAAGTCAACATTCTTAGGGAAACCGGTGCATCGTACACGAATTCAACAATGGGGCATCAAAGCATCGCATTTTCGAAGGCAACATCCGAAGGGTTGGTGATGCATCGGTAACCCATCGTTAAAATCATGAACGAAACCGATAAATTTACGGGTGCAATGATTTTCCGAAGGCAACATTCTTAGGGACACCGGTGCATCTTACACGAAGTCAATAATGGGGCATCAAAATTATCACATTTCCGAAGGAAACGATTTTCCGAAGGCAATATTTCTTTTGAACGAGGAAGGGTCTAGAAGACCCGTTACTGAAATTCCATTAAAGGGGCAAAGATTACAGCAAAGCGCCCCAAAAGATGGGGAATAAGAACATGGGGCCTAAGAATTAAATAGAGGACCCCAGCATAAAAATGTAAAACGCAATCGAGTCCTCCCTCGCCGCCCAGTCGCCGGAGCCTCCCGTCGTAGCCAGTGTAGTCCCCGTCGGGGACAAACCACTTGGGGCGAAAACACCGAAGACTGCTACGCTGCAGGAGCTCAAAGGCCTCCACAATGGCTCTCTGGCCTGGAGGTTGTGAAGGCGCTGGCACATCGCCGCACGCATCCTGGATCAAAGCCGCCCTTCGGCAAGAAGAATCGACGGGGAACAGCACCGTCGAGTATAAGCACTTGAGAGGATCTTCAGCAGCAGGACTTGACCAGATAAATCCACCCAAAACAGCCTGACGAACACCTCGATGCCCATCACCACGATGGCCTAGGAGAAGGTCAACAGAGCTGGCTTGAATTAGATCCATCTCGTAGGATAAACAGAGCTTATTGAAGCAGCCTTGGAAAGGCTCGATTTGCTCCACCATCCACTATGGACAGCAGGATACAGATCAAATCTTCCCCATCTTGACGCCGCTCAAGAACGCCAAGAGCAGACCGAGAGGATCGTCTCTCCAACCCCTACGAGCATCATCTGTCCTCCTTTCCTTCCCAAGACCACCACGGCCAGCTAAAGGAAGAGGAGGCACCAGAGGTACACCGCAAAGAAGAGAAGATGAAGGCCGGTTATTTGAGGAAGCCATGGCCGTCCTCCTCCACGCATCTGGCTACGACCAACGGAGCACCTACACCATTTGTCCTCCTTTCCTTCCCAAGACCACCACGGTCAGCTAAAGGAAGAGGAGGCACCAAAGGTACACCGCAGAGAAGAGAAGATGAAGGCCGGTTATTTGAGGAATCCATGGCCATCCTCCTCCAAGCATCTGGCTCCGACCAACGGAGCACCACATAGAGGACGAGCACCTCCATCCAGCGCCAGATCTCGGCCCGGAGATCCAGCCGCCGCTCCCCGGCATCGCGCCAAACTACAGCATAAAGCCAACTACTACCTAGATCTACTCCGGTGCATCGTACACGAATTCAACAAATAAGGCATGAAAGCATCGCATTTTCGAAGGCAACATCCGAAGGCAACAATCTTAGGGTCGGTGATGCATCGATAACTTATCGTTGAAATCATGAACGAAACCGATTACTTTACGGGTGCAATGATTTTCCGAAGGCAACATTCTTAGGGACACCCGTGCATAGGGCATCAAAGCATCGCATTTTTTAAGGCAACATTCTTAGGGTCGGTGATGCATCGATAACCCATCGTTGAAATCATCAACGAAACCGATTACTTTACAGGTGCAACGATTTTCCGAAGACAACATTCCTAGGGACACCGGTGCATCATACACGAATTCAACAATGGGAAATCAAAGCATCGCATTTAGGAAGGCAACATTCTTAGGGTCGGTGATGCATCGATAACCCATCGTTCAAATAATGAACGAAACTGATTACTTTACGGGTGTAACGATATTTCGAAGGCAACATTCTTAGGGACACCGGTGCATCGTACACGAATTCAACAATGGGGAATCAAAGCATCGCATTTAGGAAGGCAACATTCTTAGGGTCGGTGATGCATCGATAACCTATCGTTCAAATCACGAATGAAACCGATTACTTTACGGGTGCAATGATTTTTCGAAGGCAACATTTTTAGGGACACTGGTGCATCGTACACGAATTCAACAATGGAGGATCAAAGCATCACATTTCCAAAGGAAACATTCTTATTTGAGGAAGCCATGGCCATCCTCCTCCTCCACGCATCTGGCTCCGACCAACGGAGCACCTACACCATTTGTCTTCCTTTCCTTCCCAAGGCCACCACGGCCAGCTAAAGGAAGAGGAGGCACCAGAGGTACACCGCAGAGAAGAGAAGATGAAGGCCGATTATTTGAGGAAGCCATGGCCATCCTCCTCCTCCACGCATCTGGCTCCGACCAACGGAGCACCACGTTGAGGACGAGAACCTCCATCCAGCGCCAGATCTCGGCCCGGAGATCCAGCCGCCGCTCCCCGGCACCGCGCCAAACTACGGCATAAAGCCTACTACTACCTAGATCTACTCCGGCGCCTTCCCTTTGCCACCTCCAGCCAGCTATTCTGGCGAGAGGGGCGCCGGGGCGGCCCGGTCGCACTGGAAGCATGAGCAGTAAAGAAGGGAGAGGAAAGCGAGGTGGGAGAGAGGACGGGAAGCGAGGTGTCTCCCTGAAGGCAACATTCTTATGGACATCGGTACATCATACACGAATTCAACAATTTGACATCAAAGCATCGCATTTCCGAAGGCATCATTCTTAGGGTCGGTGATGCATCGATAACGCATCGTTTAAATCATGAACAAAACCGATTGAAAATGTAGCAGGCTAAGAAGGTGAAGAAACCAGTTATAAAGATGTCCAACGGCAAGTCATCAAAATCTAAGAGCAAGCGGGTGGAAGTTGTCAACGGGAACAGCTCGACCGTCGACATGGACGACGAAACGATCGAGGATGATGAGATGTATAAGCAGTGAGGGCGATGTATGTAGCGTAGTTTTTCTTCTAAGAAGAAAAGTTTTGGCACGGTATGCAAAGACATGATTAACATAAGTAGCATATGTAAGTGTCTTGTTTGACCACTAACCTTGTAATATCCAGTCATTGTGTGTCTATCCCAGCTGTATGTCCTGAATGAACAACATTTTTCTTCAGACCTTTGATATTCCACCAATTATTGTAGCAATAATATATTCGTTGTCATTAGACCTGCTGATCATTGAACTTTTGTGTTGGTCACCAGTTGTTTTTTCTGAAATGGGAAAATAGAGAAAGTCATACATGTGCGGCACAAATTGGTTTATCGACTAGACAATGTTTAGGGGATAATTTTGTTTACTTCTGCAACAACAAGTGCAGGAAGGCTAGTTTGGCCGTATTGATTAAGTGAAATAAATGCAGGCTAAATTACAGAAAAGTGCAGGAAGTTGCTGCAAAACGCGAGAGAGCGATGGCGTATGTGGTGACTCATCGGGTAATTTTTCGAGTATTATACCAGAATACATTAACTAATTGAAACTTGTTAAGTGAGGTTAATTGAAGAACACTTGTTTATGATCCATTAGTCAGGTCGGGAAGTTAATGCCGCAAGCAAGAAGTTAATTGAAGCACGCTTGTTTATGATCCATTAGTTAGGTCGAGAAGTTAATTCCGCAAGCAAGAAGTCAACTAGTCAGGATTATGTCCTCGATGAATTTGCACGTGCCTTCCAACAGTGGACAGCTGATATGTTTCATGATTGTTGTGCTTGTGAATTATTTAACAGTCTAGTGAAAAATACATCACCTGTTTCATGGCAAATCAAAAATTTAGAAAACTATGATCTGACTAAACCTACTATTGTGGTCATTGCTAAACAACAATTCCATATATGTATTGTGCTTATGGTTTTTCTGAGGGGATTTAATTTTCACTGGGTGCTGCATGTGTTTATGAATATAAACAAGTGATAAGGTTAAAGGCGCTTCATTGTCTTTAAGGACTAGAAATTCGGATAATAAAGTAGAAAATAGAAAAGGTCATATAGTGAGACAAAGGAGAAAACATTGCTCTTCTTATTCTGGTGAGGCTAGATTAAATGGTTTACACTAACTAAATATGGAAAGTGCAATTGTTACAATCAGAAAAAAATGCTATTTTTTAGGGGATGCATAGTAGCTAGTTTAACATAATGCAGCCAAAATTTTTACTAGTGTACTCTACAATTTAGTTTGAGTTAGTGCACCTAGGAAACTATAGGTAGCATTTAAGAACGATCTTAACCTTGAGGTTGGAGTTTGAGTAGTCATGTGCATCAGGAGCAGGGGTAATAGATTGGTATTTAGAGATGTTCACTTCTAGTTTCTGTCCAAGTAACATTGCCCATGTAGTGGGAAACAAATTCAGATGGTGTCGAGCAGGATTTACGACGAATGGATGAAGGTAGGAGTTGAAGTGACCGCAAATCACCTTTAAATAGTGTACAACAAGCTCGGCCTGAAGCCCTTCAGCCATCTGGATAAAGGCATGGTCTGGTTTATTCCAGAGTATCTTGAGTCCCACTATGTTTCCATAAAAGGCCATTAGGATCATTAAAACCAGGCTGTTAAAAGCAATAAATAAAACAGGCTCAATACTTCGCTTAGCCGCTCAAAGTGATCCAAACAAAAGCGCAACAAACCTTAGATAGTAGAAACAAACCTTAGATAGTAGAAACAATAATCGAAGATAACAAAAGGAGGAGTAAATAACTACCTGAGAGGATCTTGATCGTTGCTCTGTGCGCAAAGTTGGATTTGTGAAATCTCTGAGGAAGAAAAACAGGGAAAGGTGGCTTTCAAAATCCATATGTAAAGAATAAAATAAATGTCCAATTACATAAAATGTTCACTTGAGATGCCATAATGTGCTGAACTCTATTACGGATGGAAGCAATGTAGTTGTTCAACTAAACTTACAAGAACCGAGTCATCTTACCTAGATCTATCATTATTGTAGTGAACTTGCAACTCGCTGAGGCTAGGAATTCAAGAGAATAAGATCAGGCTGAGGACTTAAATGTTTATAAAAAAACAAGAGAACTGCTTGAGGACATACTTTGAGTACTGAATGTCTACCTGGCAGCAACCATCATAAATATTCCACCCCTGAAATTATTTATTTTGGTGGAAGTCGAGAGATTACATGCAAAGCGCCAGCTGCTTGTTTTGCACTTTGGCGTGACTAAAACTGTATGAGAGCTTGAAAATCTACATCACCAAAACGAGAGTACGGTAATAGCAAACATGAGTCCTTTTATTCGACATGTGGTAACTTTATTGATATTTCTAGTAGAAAAGACTGCTAGGAAATGGCTAGGTTCTTTAAAAAAAACTAGCAGGGAAAAAGCGTGATGGCACTCCGCTCCCGTAAATGCACTTTGTTAGGTTATCTGTTGTACATTTTGTTGTTTTTCTTTTTGAAAGATCAATAGGAATGAAGTAGAGATGAATAATAAAGCAATGGACTAAACATTGATTTGTGGAGATAAGTTGCATAGCTAGATCAGAATTCCAAGAAAAGGAAATAAATGCTTTTAAGAGACTAATGGGTATACACTATTTAATGGACACAAGTGTCCACATTACACAGGTTTACATTGTATGTACAGAGGCAAATCGTGTATGTAAATTACTGTGATGTGCATGCGTGATTATGTTTTGATTGGTGATGTTAGGTACATCCCTAATTAACCTTTTTATTGCTTATGGTTTGTACAAAACATAGTAAACCAAGACTCGTAAATAAGAGCTGATGGTTTGGCCAAACCATAGAGCAAGAGGCCAGACATTCAACAATATGTGGACACTAACCTATTTTTAGTTTTTTGCCTTCAGCAAATCAAAATAAACCAGAATCATATATTTGCAATGGAATCATCGTAGCCTAAAGCATGCAAACAATATTAATCTTGTGATGTTAAAGCAAAACATTTTACAAGAATGTCGATAAACAACATGATTATTCATCTTTTTCTAAACGAAAGCGTGTGAAAAAAACTAAGATATGAACAACCTATTCAAGAATATATTTTAAGGTGAAACATTACTGTATAATCAATTATCACTGTCGTTGGGCACATAAATTTTATTTGAGTATTTGGACTTGTAATGGAGCAATTATCGGTCTCTTCGTTATGAATAAGAAAATTAAATTGCAGACTAAGGCTAAGAGGCACATTCAAAACTGAATTATACCTAAGATATTACCACCGTTTGAGAACACCTGCTCATATTCTTGTTAATTCAGTAAGCTTCTCGAGTGTAATTCCACTCTTGCTCCTCCATTCTTCATCTACCCACTAAAGAAAGCAAGATGGATCATCAGTCATCACCTTGTATTATTATTAAGGGAATACAGTCAGACTATAAATACACCCTAATTATTTCTAGAAGATAAGAATGATTTGATCACATATTCGGCTATAACTTCTAACTTATTATTGCCGAGATTTTGTCAGACGATCTTAGTGGTTATAATGCTCGTAATGATTGCAGCTGAGACCTTAAACGATGAAGTGACATACACATCAAAATCTTCGCCAAGTCATTTATGCAGATCAAGAAGCTAATTAGTTACGTTCCATATAACTGAATTAACTACCAGGTACACCAATGTTTTTAGAGAATGTAGATACGCCTCCACAGTAATGACGAACAAATCTGAAATTAGCAATCTTGCAGGACGGTCACAACAATTTTTATTGTCTAATTAGAAAGGTATGGGCTTCAGAATATTGGCTGAGATATGTGTATATGAAGAGTAAAGGAATGAATAGTTAGCAAAATTATTGGCACTAAAAATACACCCGTATATATGAAGTGCAGATGTTGCTGCCTAATTTTCATACAACACGCTTGCTCCAACATATCATTGTAACCAAAATCTGAAAATATTCACTAATTACCAGAAGTATAGATGCAAGTGGTAATCGTATAGATGCCTATGCTTGCTAACGGTAATATTTGAAACAACATAGTTAGATATTTTCATATTGCTACTATATGAAAGTATTGGCTCTGAAATATACAGTCTTAAATCAAATATCAAGGTATGAATTGCTAGGCCTGGTTATTGGGTTTAAAATAACAGGCCAAACATCGGGCAAAGGCAAGCATAGATAGATATTTTCATATTGCTAAAGGTAACGGTAATATTTGAAACAACATAGTTAGATATTTTCATATTGCTAATATATGAAAGTATTGGCTCTGAAATATAGTCTTAAATCAAACATCAAGGTATGAATTGCTTACTAAGCCTACCGCCTAGTTATTGGGTTTGAAATAACAGGCCAAACATCGGGCAGAGGCAGGACGCAAAGACAATGGGCTGGGTCTCCTACCTCATGTAGGTTGTCGGGAGCTCGGGGCTACTCTTAGCTACTCCAGACGCCATGAATGAAGAAAGAAGCGCCACCATAAGAGCTAGCTATAGACGTTACAGTCAATAATTAAAAGCTAGCTAGATGAGATGGTTTCACTCTCTGATCTGTCCTTGCAAGCAAAGATCATCAACTAAAATTAAATGTGACAATTTGCATGGTGATATCAACTAAATTATCTTAATAGTTCTCACACTCCAGCAACTTGGTATATGGCCATGGCAGATAGAATGAGCGACCAGTCGTTGGGATTGTCCTGCATACACAAAAGTCCTAATTCGATCAATATTCAATAGATATAAACATGAAGAAGATGATTGGTTCTCGTACACATATTAACAAACAGATAGAAGGCATGAAATAGAACCATCAAAGAATACAATACATGTGTATTTTTGTCAAGGTTTGTCTGCACTAAACTTGACACCACACGAACATTTTATCCGAAAAAGGAATTTCAATTGCAGACTGATACACTACCTTTATTGCAGGGCCTTGTATTTTTCTATGAGAAAAAGAGAGAAGCTCCTGAGAGGAGGAGCAGCAGCCACTTAGTTAGAGAGAGAGAGCAGAGGCGGCAGTGACCACACTGTGCAGAGAATTGCTGCTGCAGACAGGGAGAGAGGTTGAGCAGCACCGGCAGTTTCACTCTTTAATACACGCACCTGGGGGAGCGGTAGACAACGTCCCTCTAACGGCAGTAGGTCTCCACCGGGCGCGACATTTCGTGCCGATCGTTGCTCCTCCAGCGTGGTCATCAATGGCCGGTGCAACCTACCAATGGCTTCTCGTGCAGTGTCATCACCTGCGCAAAAAGCAATCGGAAATAAGGCGTCGGGGGAGAGATTCAAGGGGAAAGGGGGTCATGCTGCTGTGGTGCTGCTGCCTCGCCCATTGTTGTTGATGCGTCGCCGCCGCCATTTTTGCCGGAAGTGAAAGAGGGATAGATACGGTGGACATAAGAGATGGATACAGGAAAAGCGGTAGAACTTCTATCTTAGCAGGTATACGTGTCGCTGCAAGAGATAAGACGCCCAAAGCCTCAAACGCAGTATATATGCAGTAGAAAGCTACATTAAAAGTACCTCATCTTTTTCCCATGGCAAAAGCATTTGCATTATATTAATCATTAATTAACAATTTAAAATAACAGAAAAATGATATCTTCTAAATAAGTGACCTGAACAACATGTAACTCAATCTGAACTATTGTTTGGGTTTAGAGCTGTAAAATTAGATCCGATAAATGGGAACTAAAGAAATAAAACAATTTAACCTAGTGGCCTGCCTACGACATCCTTCAGAATATTAAAGATAATAACTCCAATTTCAAATGCAAACTTCAATCTTGCCGCAACTGTTTTAAGCCTAACAAACTGGTGGCATCCCTTATCAGCCATCTCGTCCAATACGGTCCATGTACAACATGATTTAACCATACTTAAACATATCGGGCAAGAAGTCACAACTGGATATGATATTCATGGAAACTCATACCTGCAGCCAGCTTTCTTGGCGGACACCATGGCAAGCATCGCGCTCTTCCCTCACATCGCACCATGTGGCCACACCTTGCTTCAAGCTCTCCGGTTGACAGAGAACCAAGAGTTTCTGAATTGTAAGAAAGTTGAATCAACAAACTGAATAAAGTAAAACGCATATGACCATACCAAGTGAAAACTGCAGTTTGTAGCATAATATTTTAAACATTGTACCATCGCGTCTATTGGGAAGGAAATTCTTACCCATTGTTCAAACAGCAAAGGATTCCTTATAAACAAGAACCTAGCACTCCAAAGTCTTTAGTAATAAACTGCTAGTAAATATATGCAGAAGTTGATTCAAACAGCAAAGGATTCCTTAAAAATAAGAACCTATCACTTCTTCTATAGATAGTAGAACCTAGCACCTCGAAATCTCTAGTAACTGGTAGTAAATAAGTGTGAAAGCTGATTCAAACACCAAAGGATTCCATGGAAACAAGGACCTAGCACTTCTTTTATGGGGAGTATAACCTAGCAATTCAAAGTATCTACTACCCAACTGCTAGTAAATATATCCTAAAACGGATGTAACTAATAAAAAATGTAAATATATCCTAGTTATAGATAGAACCCTTTGATTATGCATAATAATAAAATCATTTGTTTCCACTGCACACGAAAGTATTTTTCACTATAAAAGACAATGCATGCGTCCACTACTGTTTATCTCAGTATCAAATTACAATTATGAAATCTCTACAACTATTATCAGCACCTTGTGACTATGGGGAAAATTTTCTACAGAGAGAAGGATTGGTCTTCTCTATAAGCTAAATGGTTATCACTGATATTTAAAAAGGGGCTAAAGAAAACAAACATACAAAATTCCTTATCTATTTCAACAAATATAAAACTCATATTGATCAGCTTTCGATGAATAAACATGCAAACAATTCATCAATCACTCCATGAGTATTAAACAAAAATGAATATGTAGTTCAATCACTAAAGAGATTAAATAAATACTGGACTTATAAAACAAATTTTGTTTATATAAATGTGCAATCAATTCATCAATCACTCCATGAGTATTAAACAAAAAAGAATATATAGTTCAATCACTAAAGAGATTAAATAAATACTGGACTTATAAAACAAAATTTGTGCATACATATAGACTAAATAAATAGGACGGGGGAGGGGTAGAAAGGAAAATTAAGACTCACCTTACAGCCGAGGAATGTAGTCAACAACAGAGGCGACATATGCAGTTGACGAGGACGACACCCCTAATTTCCCTGCTGATTATGTGGAGGTTGGACCAGCAGCAGGAGGCCTTCAAGGCGACTGGGCAATGGAAGGAAGAGGCCCCCTCCTCTGCCGGTGCGTGGCTGTGGAGCTCAAGCGGCGGCCATGATGGATCTGGCTGCGGCCTGAGGTAAAGGAGTCGCTCGGTCCGCCCAGAAGAAACGATTTGAAAAGATCGATGGTGAGGTAGATGAGATAAACAGCTAGCAGCATAACAGTCGGGGTTTTGAAAGAGTAAATGCAAGTACCTCTCCTTGCCGGTTGAACATACGACCAGTAACGATCCACTACCACTGTGTGTAGATGGGTTGTCGATGTGTGTTTATGAAGGGGAGATGATGTTGTCATAAGAGCCTTTTGAATACAACTTATTTTTCTGTCATTTGAAATTGAGAGATACAAGCCAATAGCTTACCACATATAACAACCAGTCCTCAGCTTTCACAGGCTTGTGGAATCACATACTGTGAAACATTAACAAACAACAGAAAAGAGACCGTTTACTGGTGGGACGAATGTGGTAAATAAATTAAGAAATCAATAATGAATGTAAGTTGTTGAAACATACGAGTGGTCAAGACTGAGGTGGGATGAATGTGGTTAATAAATTAAGAAACCCATAATGAGTGTAAATTGTTGAAACATACGAGTGATCAAGACTGAGAGAGTATGTCTTCAAACCCCTCTCCCGATGCGGATTTAGGATGACGACCGAATATAGTAGATCCGAAGCATATGCTACAACACATCTGTAATGACATAGAATAATGTCATCGACATACCAGAAATGTCAAATATGAACAATGTTGCAGTGATAAATGACAAACCTATGCAGAGCTGGATCATCCGAAAGTTTCCCTCTAGCTCTAAACCAATAATGCTGGCTGAAAAAAATCAGATGCATAAGTGCATAACTGAATCAGAAAAACTCAAAAACATATATTCCCTCCATCTCAAATTACGAAGTCTAGATATATTCATATCTAGACAAATCTACGTCAAGTAATTTTGAGACAGAGGAAGTATTATGCAAACCCATCTATGTTAAAATTATGAGTCTGGAGGATCTACACTGAAGCTTAAAATTTATATCTAAAAAGGTCCGAGCCACATAGAAACTAAGGATTATTGAGTCTCAATGCCACAAATAAATTTCATGAATTTACCTTGGTTCATGTTAAGACTTGGAATCTTGGCAGAACCTTATTTCAATGGGCCAAGGTACACACTTTTACTTGGCAGCCGAGTTCCTATATTGCCTGCAGATAACTAAACTGTCAGCACTATGGCAGCGTGTGATAATGAGATGAACAGACTGTCAAATCCAGTCTTTTGAATGGGGAGGTAGATGAGATAAACAGCTAGCAGCAATACAGTCGGGGTTTTGAAAGAGTAAATGCAAGTACCTATCCTTGCCGGTTGAACATACAACCAGTAACGATCCACTACCACCGTGTGCAGATGGGTTGTCGATCTATGTTTATGAAGATGAGATGATGTTGTGATAACAGCCTTTTGAATACAACTTATTTTTCTGTCATGAGAAATTGAGAGATACAAGCCAATAGCTTACCACATATAACAACCAGTCCTCCAGTTATTCAAAGATGAGCCGAGGCTCATCTAATCCTGCGCAAAAGATCCTTGAAAAGATATTTGAAAAAAAATCAACAGAAAAGAGACCGTTTACTGTGAATCGCTGCTTCCCCAGTCCTCAGCTTTCACAGGCTTGTGGAACCACATACTGTGAAACATTTCCGAAGGCAAAATTCGTAGGGTCGATGATGCATCGATAACCTATCGGTGCAACGTTTTTCCGAAGAAAACATTCTTACGGTCGGTCATACATCGACAACCCATCATTGAAATTATGAAGGAAACCGATTACTTTACGGGTGCCACGATTTTCCGAAGACAACATTCTTAAAGACACCGGCGCATCATACACGAATTTAACAATGGGGAATCAAAGCATCGCATTTAGGAAGGCAACAATCTTAGGGTCGGTGATGCATCGTACACGAATTTAACATCATGAACGAAAGTGATTACTTTACGGGTGCAACGATTTTTCGAAGGCAACATTCTTAGGGTCGGTAATGCATGGACAACCTATCGGTGCAACGATTTCCGAAGGCAACATTCTTAGGGACACCGGTGCATCGTAATCAAAGCATCGCATTTTCGAAGACATCATCTGAAGGCAATATACTTAGGGTCGGTGATGCATCGATAACCCATCGTTGAAATCATGAACGAAACCGATTACTTTACGGGTGCAACGATTTTTCGAACGCAACATTCTTAGGGACACCGGCGCATCGTACTTGAATTCACTAATGAGGAATCAAAGCATCGCATTTAGGAAGGCAACATTCTTAGGGTCGGTGATGCATCGATAACCTATCGTTCAAATCATGCATGAAACCGATTACTTTATGGGAGCAACGATTTTCCGAAGGCAACATTCTTAGGGTCAGTGATGCATCGACAACCTATCGGTGCAAAGATTTTCCGAAGAAAGCATTCTTAGGGACACCGATGCATCATACGCAACAAATAACGCATCAAAGCATCGCATTTTCGAAGTCAACATCCGAAGGAAACAATCTTAGGGTCGGTGATGCATCGATAACTTATCGTAGAAATCATGAACAAAACTAATTACTTTACGGGTGCAACGATTTTTCGAAGGCGACATTCTTAGGGACACCGGTGCATCGTACACGAATTCAACAATGGGAGATCAAAGCATCACATTTCCGAAGGCAAAATTCTTAGACTCGGTGATGCATCGATAACCCATCGTTCAAATCATGAACGAAACCGATTACTTTACGGGTGCAACGATTTTCCGAAGTCAACATTCTTAGGGTCGGTAATGCATCGACAACCTATCGGTGCAACGATTTTCCAAAGGCAACATTCTTAGGGACACTGATGCGTCGTACACGAATTCAACAAATACGGCATCAAAGCTTTGCATTTTCGAAGGCAACATCTGAAGGCAACAATCTTAGGGTCGGTGATGCATCGATAACTTATCCTTGAAATCATGAACGAAACCGATTACTTTACGGGTGCAACAATTTTCCGAAGGCAACATTCTTAGGGACAACGGTGCATCGTACAAGAATTCAATAATGGGGTATCAAAGTATCGCATTTTCGAAGGCAACATTCGAAGACAACATTCTTTGGATCGGTGATGCATCGATAACCCAGCGTTGAAATCATGAACGAAACCGATTACTGTACGAGTGCAACGATTTTCCGAAGGCAACATTCTTAGGGTCGGTGATGCATCGACATACTATAAATGCAACGATTTTCCGAAGGCAACATTCTTAGGGACACCGGTGCATCGTACACGAATTAAAAAATGGGGCATCAAAGCATCACATTTTCGAAGACAAATTCTTAGGGTCGGTGATGCATCGATAACCCATCGTTGAAATCATGAACGAAACCATTACTTTACGGGTGCAACGATTTTTCGAAGGCAACATTCTTAGGGACATCGGTGCATCGTACACGAATTCAACAATGGGAATCAAAGCATCGCATTTTCGAAGACAACATTCTTAGGGTCGGTGATGCATCGATAACCCATCGTTGAAATCATGAACGAAACCATTACTTTAGGGGTGCAACGATTTTCCGAAGGCAACATTCTTAGGGACACCGGTGCATCGTACACGAATTCAACAATGGGGAATCAAAGCATCGCATTTAGGAAGGCAACATTCTTAGGGTCGGTGATGCATCGATAACCTATCGTTCAAATCATGAACGAAACTGATTACTTTACGGGAGCAACGATTTCCGAAGACAACATTCTTAGGGTCGGTGATGCATCGACAACCTATCGGTGCAACGATTTTTCGAAGGTAACATTCTTAGGGACGTCGGTGCGTCGTATACTAATTTAACAATGGGGATCAAATCAGCGCATTTAGGAAGGTAACATTCTTAGGGTCGGTGATGCATTGATAACATATCGTTCAAATCATAAACGGAACCGATTACTTTACGGGTGCAACGACTTTCCGAAGGCAACATTCTGAGGGTCGGTGATGCATCGACAACTTATCGGTGCAACGATTTTCCGAAGGCAACATTCTTAGGGACATCGGTGCATCGTACACGAATTCAACAAATAGGGCATCAAAGCATCACATTTTGGAAGGCATCGTCCGAAGGCAACATACTTAGGGTCGGTGATGCATCGATAACCCATCGTTGAAATCATGAACGAACCCAGTACTTTACGTGTGCAACGATTTTCCGAAGGCAGCATTCTTAGGGACACCGGTGCATCGTACTCGAATTCAACAAATAGGGCATCAAAGCATCGCATTTTCGAAGACATCATCTGAAGGCAATATACTTAGGGTCGGTGATGCATCGATAACCCATCGTTGAAATCATGAACGAAACCGATTACTTTACGGGTGCAATGATTTTCCGAAGGCAACATTCTTAGGGACAGCGGTGCATCGTACACGAATTCAATAATGGGGAATCAAAGCATCGCATTTAGGAAGGCAACATTCCTAGGGTCGGTGATGCATCGATAACCTATCGTTGAAATCATGAACGAAACCGATTACTTTACGTGAGCAACGATTTCCGAAGGCAACATTCTTAGGGTCGGTGATGCATCGACAACCTATCGGTGCAACGATTTTTCGAAGGTAACATTCTTAGGGACACCGGTGCATCGTACACGAATTCAACAAATAGGGCATCAAAGGATCGCATTTTGGAAGGCATCATCCGAAGGCAACATACTTAGGGTCGGTGATGCATCGACAACCCATCGTTGAAATCATGAACGAACCCAATACTTTACGGGTGCAACGATTTTCCAAGGGCAACATTCTTAGGGACACCGGTGCATCGTACACGAATTCGACAAATAGGGCATCAAAGCATCGTATTTTCGAAGGCAACATCCGAAGGCAACATTCTTAGGGACACCGGTGCATCGTACTCGAATTCAACATATAGGGCATCAAACCATTGCATTTTCGAAGACATCATCTGCAGGCAATATACTTAGGGTCGGTGATGCATCGATAACCCATCGTTGAAATCATGAACGAAACCGATTACTTTACGGGTGCAACGATTTTTCGAACGCAACATTCTTAGGTACACCGGCGCATCGTACACGAATTCAATAATGAGGAATCAAAGCATCGCATTTAGGAAGGCAACATTCTTAGGGTCGGTGATGCATCGATAACCTATCGTTCAAATCATGCATGAAACCGATTACTTTATGGGAGCAACGATTTTCCGAAGGCAACATTCTTAGGGTCAGTGATGCATCGACAACCTATCGGTGCAACGATTTTCCGAAGAAAGTATTCTTAGGGACACCGATGCATCGTACGCAACAAATAACGCATCAAAGCATCGCATTTTCGAAGTCAACATCCGAAGGAAACAATCTTAGGGTCGGTGATGCATCGATAACTTATCGTAGAAATCATGAACAAAACTGATTACTTTACGGGTGCAACGATTTTTCGAAGGCAACATTCTTAGGGACACCGGTACATCGTACACGAATTCAACAATGGGAGATCAAAGCATCACATTTCCGAAGGCAACATTCTTAGACTCGGTGATGCATCGATAACCCATCGTTCAAATCATGAACGAAACCGATTACTTTACGGGTGCAACGATTTTCCGAAGTCAACATTCTTAGGGTCGGTAATGCATCGACAACCTATCGGTGCAACGATTTTCCAAAGGCAACATTCTTAGGGACACTGATGCATCGTACACGAATTCAACAAATACGGCATCAAAGCTTTGCATTTTCGAAGGCAACATCTGAAGGCAACAATCTTAGGGTCGGTGATGCATCGATAACTTATCCTTGAAATCATGAACGAAACCGATTACTTTACGGGTGCAACAATTTTCCGAAGGCAACATTCTTAGGGACACCGGTCCATCGTACAAGAATTCAATAATGGGGTATCAAAGTATCGCATTTTCGAAGGCAACATTCGAAGACAACATTCTTTGGATCGGTGATGCATCGATAACCCAGCGTTGAAATCATGAACGAAACCGATTACTGTACGAGTGCAACGATTTTCCGAAGGCAACATTCTTAGGGTCGGTGATGCATCGACATACTATAAATGCAACGATTTTCCGAAGGCAACATTCTTAGGGACACCGGTGCATCGTACACGAATTAAAAAATGGGGCATCAAAGCATCACATTTTCGAAGACAAATTCTTAGGGTCGGTGATGCATCGATAACCCATCGTTGAAATCATGAACGAAACCATTACTTTACGGGTGCAACGATTTTTCGAAGGCAACATTCTTAGGGACATCGGTGCATCGTACACGAATTCAACAATGGGAATCAAAGCATCGCATTTTCGAAGACAACATTCTTAGGGTCGGTGATGCATCGATAACCCATCGTTGAAATCATGAACGAAACCATTACTTTACGGGTGCAACGATTTTCTGAAGGCAACATTCTTAGGGACACCGGTGCATCGTACACGAATTCAACAATGGGGAATCAAAGCATCGCATTTAGGAAGGCAACATACTTAGGGTCGGTGATGCATCGATAACCTATCGTTCAAATCATGAACGAAACTGATTACTTTACGGGAGCAACGATTTCCGAAGACAACATTCTTAGGGTCGGTGATGCATCGACAACCTATCGGTGCAACGATTTTTCGAAGGTAACATTCTTAGGGACGTCGGTGCGTCGTATACGAATTTAACAATGGGGATCAAATCAGCGCATTTAGGAAGGTAACATTCTTAGGGTCGGTGATGCATCGATAACATATCGTTCAAATCATGAACGAAACTGATTACTTTACGGGAGCAACGATTTCCGAAGACAACATTCTGAGGGTCGGTGATGCATCGACAACCTATCGGTGCAACGATTTTTCGAAGGTAACATTCTTAGGGACGTCGGTGCGTCGTATACGAATTTAACACTGGGGATCAAATCAGCGCATTTAGGAAGGTAACATTCTTAGGGTCGGTGATGCATCGATAACATATCGTTCAAATCATAAACGGAACCGATTACTTTACGGGTGCAACGACTTTCCGAAGGCAACATTCTGAGGGTCGGTGATGCATCGACAACTTATCGGTGCAACGATTTTCCGAAGGCAACATTCTTAGGGACATCGTTGCATCGTACACGAATTCAACAAATAGGGCATCAAAGCATCACATTTTGGAAGGCATCATCCGAAGGCAACATACTTAGGGTCGGTGATGCATCGATAACCCATCGTTGAAATCATGAACGAACCCAGTACTTTACGTGTGCAACGATTTTCCGAAGGCAGCATTCTTAGGGACACCGGTGCATCGTACTCGAATTCAACAAATAGGGCATCAAAGCATCGCATTTTCGAAGACATCATCTGAAGGAAATATACTTAGGGTCGGTGATGCATCGATAACCCATCGTGGAAATCATGAACGAAACCGATTACTTTACGGGTGCAACGATTTTCCGAAGGCAACATTCTTAGGGACAGCGGTGCATCGTACACGAATTCAATAATGGGGAATCAAAGCATCGCATTTAGGAAGGCAACATTCCTAGGGTCGGTGATGCTCGATAACCTATCGTTGAAATCATGAACGAAACCGATTACTTTACGTGAGCAACGATTTCCGAAGGCAACATTCTTAGGGTCGGTGATGCATCGACAACCTATCGGTGCAACGATTTTTCGAAGGTAACATTCTTAGGGACACCGGTGCATCGTACACGAATTCAACAAATAGGGCATCAAAGGATCGCATTTTGGAAGGCATCATCCGAAGGCAACATACTTAGGGTTGGTGATGCATCGACAACCCATCGTTGAAATCATGAACGAACCCAATACTTTACGGGTGCAACGATTTTCCAAGGGCAACATTCTTAGGGACACCGGTGCATCGTACACGAATTCAACAAATAGGGCATCAAAGCATCGCATTTTCGAAGGCAACATCCGAAGGCAACATTCTTAGGGACACCGGTGCATCGTACTCGAATTCAACATATAGGGCATCAAACCATTGCATTTTCGAAGACATCATCTGAAGGCAATATACTTAGGGTCGGTGATGCATCGATAACCCATCGTTGATATCATGAACGAAACCGATTACTTTACGGGTGCAACGATTTTTCGAACGCAACATTCTAAGGTACACCGGCGCATCGTACACGAATTCAATAATGAGGAATCAAAGCATCGCATTTAGGAAGGCAACATTCTTAGGGTCGGTGATGCATCGATAACCTATCGTTCAAATCATGAATGAAACCGATTACTTTATGGGAGCAACGATTTTCCGAAGGCAACATTCTTAGGGTCGGTGATGCATCGACAACCTATCGGTGCAACGATTTTCCGAAGGCAGCATTCTTAGGGACACCGGTGCATCGTACACGAATTCAACAAATAAGGCATCAAAGCATCGCATTTTTGAAGGCAACATCCGAAGGCAACAATCTTAGGGTCGGTGATGCATCGATAACTTATCGTTGAAATCATGAATGAAACCGATTAATTTACGGGTGCAACGATTTTCCGAAGGCAACTTTCTTAGGGACACCCGTGCATAGGGCATCAAAGCATCACATTTTTGAAGCCAAGATTCTTAGGGTCGGTGATGCATCGATAACCCATCGTTGAAATCATCAACGAAACCGATTACTTTACGGGTGCACCGATTTTCTGAAGTCAACATTCTCAGGGACACCGGTGCATCCTACACGAATTCAACAATGGGAAATCAAAGCATCACATTTAGGACGGCAACATTCTTAGGGTCGGTGATGCACCGATAACCTATCGTTCAAATCATGAACGAAACTGATTACTTTACGGGTGCAATGATTTTTCGAAGGCAACATTCTTAGGGACACCGATGCATCGTACACGAATTCAACAATGGAGGATCAAAGCATCACATTTCCGAAGGCAACATTCTTACAGTCGGTGATGCATCGATAAACCATCGTTCAAATCACGAACGAAACCGATTACTTTACGGGTGCAACGATTTTCCGAAGGCAACATTCTTAGGGACACCCGTGCATCGTAAACGAATTCAACAAGTAGGGCATCAAAGCATCGCATTTTCGAAGGCAACATTCTTAGGGTCCGTGATGCATCGATAATCCATAGGTGAAATCATCAACGAAACCGATTACTTTACGGGTTCCACGATTTTCCGAAGACAACATTCTTAGGGACACCGATGAATCGTACACGAATTTAACAATGGGGATCAAATCATCGCATTTAGGAAGGCAACATTCTTAGGGTCGGTGATGCATCGATAACCCATCGTTCAAATCATGAACGGAACCGATTACTTTACGGGTGCAACGACTTTCCAAAGGCAACATTCTGTGGTCGGTGATGCATCGACAACTTATCGGTGCAACGATTTTCCGATGGCAACATTCTTAGGGACATCGGTGCATCGTACACGAATTCAACAAATAGGGCATCAAAGCATCGCATTTTGGAAGGCATCATCCGAAGGCAACATACTTAGGGTCGGTGATGCATCGATAAACCATCGTTGAAATCATGAACGAACCCAATACTTTACGGGTGCAACGATTTTCCGAAGGCAACATTCTTAGGCACACCGGTGCATCGTACTCGAATTCAAGAAATAGGGCATCAAAGCATCGCATTTTCGAAGAGATCATCTGAAGGCAATATACTTAGGGTCGGTGATGCATCGATAACCCATCGTTGAAATCATGAACGAAACCGATTACTTTACGGGTGCAACGATTTTCCGAAGGCAACATTCTTAGGGACACTGATGCATCGTACACGAATTCAACAATGAGAGATAAGAGCATCACATTTCCGAAGGCAACATTCTTAGAGTCGGTGATGGATCGATAACCCATCGTTCAAATCATGAACGAAACCGATTACTTTACGGGTGCAACGATTTTCCGAAGGCAACATTCTTAGGGACACCCGTGCATCGTAAACGAATTCAACAAGTAGGGCATCAAAGCATCGCATTTTCAAAGGCAACATTCTTAGGGTCGGTGATGCATCGATTTTCCTAAGACAACATTCTTAGGGACACCAATGCATCGTACACGAATTTAACAATGGGGATGAAATCATCGCATTTAGGACGACAACATTCTTAGGGTCGGTGATGCATCGATAACCCATCGTTCAAATCATGAACGGAACCGATTACTTTACGGGTGCAACGACTTTCCGAAGGCAACATTATGAGGGTCGGTGATGCATCGACAACTTATCGGTGCAACGATTTTCCGAAGTCAACATTCTTAGGGACACCGGTGCATCGTACACAAATTCAACAAATAGGGCATCAAAGCATCACATTTTGGAAGGCAACATTCTTAGGGACACCGGTGCATCGTACACGAATTCAACAAATAAGGCATCAAAGCATCGCATTTTCGAAGGCAACATCCGAAGGCAACATACTTAGGGTCGGTGATGCATCGATAACCCATCGTTGAAATCATGAAAGAAACCGATTACTTTACGGATGCAACGATTTTCCGAAGGCAACATTCTTAGGGACACCGGTGCATCGTACACGAATTCAACAAATAGGGAATCAAAGCATCGCATTTTCGAACGCAACATTCTTAGGGTCGATGATGCATCGATTACCCATCGGTGAAATCATGAACAAAACCGACTACTTTAAGGGTGCAAAAAAATTCCGAAGGCAACATTCTTAGGGTCGGTGATGCATCGACAACCTATCGGTGCAGCGATTTTCCGAAGGAAACATTCTTAGGGAGACCGGTGCATCGTGCACGAATTCAACAAATAGGGCATCAAAGTATCGCATTTTCGAAGGCAACATCCGAAGGCAACATTCTTAAAGTCGGTGATGCATCGATAACCCATTGTTGAAATCATGAACGAAACAGATTACTTTACGGGTGCAACGATTTCCCGAAGGTAATATTTTTAAGGACACCGGTGCATTGATATCCATCATTGAAATCATGAACGAAATCGATTACTTTACGGGTGCAACAATTTTCCGAAGACAACATTCTTAGGGACACCGGTGCCTCGTACACTAATTCAACAATGAGGTATCAAATCATCACATTTTCGAAGGCAACATTTTTTGGATCGGTGATGCATCGATAACCCATCGTTGAAATCATGAACGAAACCAATTACTTTACGGGTGCAACGATTTTCCAAAGGCAACATTCTTAGGGTCGGTGATGCATCGACAACTTATAGATGCAACGATTTTCCGAAGGCAACATTCTTATGGACACCGGTGCATCGTACACGAATTTAACAAATAGGGCATCAAAGCATCGCATTTTCGAAGGCAACATCCGAAGGCAACATTTTTAGGGTCGGTGATAGATCGATAACCCATCGTTGAAATCATGAACGAAACCGATTACTTTACGGGTGCAACGATTTTCCGAAGACAACATTCTTAGGGACACCAGTGCATCGAACACGAATTCAACAATGGGGAATCACAACATCGCATTTAGGAAGGCAACACTATTAGGGTCGGTGATGCATCGATAACCCATCGTTCATATAATGAACGAAACTGATTACTTTACAGGTGCAACGTTTTTCCGAAGGCAACATTCTTAGGGTCGGTGATGCATCGACAACCTATCGGTGCAACGATTTTCCGACAGCAACATTCTTAGGGACACTGGTGCATCGTACACGAATTCAAAAATAGGGCATCAAAGCATCGCATTTTCGAAGGCAACATTCTTAGGGTCGGTGAGGCATCGATAACCCATCGTTGAAATCATGAACGAAACCGATTACTTTACGGGTGCAACGATTTTCCGAAGGCAACATTCTTAGGGACACCGGTGCATCGTACACGAATTCAACAAATAGGGCATCTAAGCATCGCATTTTCGAACGCAACATTCTTAGGGTCGATGATGCATCGATAACCCATCGGTGAAATCATGAACAAAACCGATTACTTTAGGGATGAATTTTTTTTCCGAAGGCAATATTCTTAGGGTCGATGATGCATCGACAACCTATCGGTGCAGCTGTTTTCCGAAGGCAACATTCTTAGGACACCGGTGCATCATGCACGAATTCAACAAATAGGGCATCAAAGTATCGCATTTTCAAAGGCAACATCCGAAGGCAACATTCTTACGGTCGGTGATGCATCGATAACCCATTGTTGAAATCATGAACGAAACAGATTACTTTACGGGTGCAACGATTTCCTGAAGGTAATATTTTTAAGGACACCGGTGCATTGATATCCATCATTGAAATCATGAACGAAATCGATTACTTTACGGGTGCAACAATTTTCCGAAGACAACATTCTTAGGGACACCGGTGCCTCGTATACTAATTCAACAATGAGGTATCAAATCATCACATTTTCGAAGGCAACATTTTTTGGATCGGTGATGCATCGATAACCCATCGTTGAAATCATGAACGAAACCGATTACTTTACGGGTGCAACGATTTTCCAAACGCAACATTCTTAGGGTCGGTGATGCATCGACAACTTATAAATGCAACGATTTTCCGAAGGCAACATTCTTATGGACACCGGTGCATCGTACACGAATTTAACAAATAGGGCATCAAAGCATCGCATTTTCGAAGGCAACATCCGAAGGCAACATTTTTAGGGTCGGTGATGCATCGATAACCCATCGTTGAAATCATGAACGAAACCGATTACTTTACGGGTGCAATGATTTTCCGAAGACAACATTCTTAGGGACACCAGTGCATCGAACACGAATTCAACAATGGGGAATCACATCATTGCATTTAGGAAGGCAACACTATTAGGGTCGGTGATGCATCGATAACCCATCGTTCATATAATGAACGAAACTGATTACTTTACAGGTGCAACGTTTTTCCGAAGGCAACATTCTTAGGGTCGGTGATGCATCGACAACCTATCGGTGCAACGATTTTCCGACAGCAACATTCTTAGGGACACCGGTGCATCGTACACGAATTCAACAAATAGGGCATCAAAGCATCGCATTTTCGAAGGCAACATTATTAGGGTCGGTGAGGCATCGATAACCCATCGTTGAAATCATGAACGAAACCGATTACTTTACGGGTGCAACGATTTTCCGAAGGCAACATTCTTAGTGACACCGGTGCATCGTACACGAATTCAACAAATAGGGCATCTAAGCATCACATTTTCGAACGCAACATTCTTAGGGTCGATGATGCATCGATAACCCATCGGTGAAATCATGAACAAAACCGATTACTTTAGGGATGATTTTTTTTTCCGAAGGCAATATTCTTAGGGTCGATGATGCATCGACAACCTATCGGTGCAGCTGTTTTCCGAAGGCAACATTCTTAGGACACCGGTGCATCGTGCACGAATTCAACAAATAGGGCATTAAAGTATCGCATTTTCAAAGGCAACATCCGAAGGCAACATTCTTACGGTCGGTGATGCATCGATAACCCATTGTTGAAATCATGAACGAAACAGATTACTTTACGGGTGCAACGATTTCCCGAAGGTAATATTTTTAAGGACACCAGTGCATTGATATCCATCATTGAAATCATGAATGAAATCGATAACTACACGGGTGCAACAATTTTCCGAAGACAACATTCTTAGGGACGCCGGTGCCTCGTACACTAATTCAACAATGAGGTATCAAATCATCACATTTTCGAAGGCAACATTTTTTGGATCGGTGATGCATCGATAACCCATCGTTGAAATCATGAACGAAACCGATTACTTTACGGGTGCAACGATTTTCCAAAGGCAACATTCTTAGGGTCGGTGATGCATCGACAACTTATAAATGCAACGATTTTCCGAAGGCAATATTCTTGTGGACACCGGTGCATCGTACACGAATTCAAAAATGGGGCATCAAAGCATCACATTTTCGAAGGCAACATTCTTAGGGTCGGTGATGCATCGATAACCCATCGTTGAAATCATGAACGAAACCATTACCTTACGGGTGCAACGATTTTCCGACGGCAACATTCTTTGGGACACCGGTGCATCGTACACGAATTCAACAATGGGGAATCAAAGCATCGCATTTAGGAAGGCAACATTCTTAGGGTCGGTGATGCATCGATAACCCATCGTTCAAATCATGAACGAAACCGATTACTTTACGGGTGCAACGATTTTCCGAAGGCAACATTCTTAGGGTCGGTGATGCATCGACAACCTATCGGTGCAGCAATTTTCCGAAGGCAGCATTCTTAGGGACACTGTTGCATCGTACACGAATTCAACAAATAAGGTATCAAAGTATCGCATATTCGAAGGCAACATCCGAAGGCAAATTCTTAGGGTCGGTGATGCATCGATAACTTATCGTTGAAATCATGAACGAAACCGATTACTTTACGGGTGCAAGGATTTTCCGAAGGCAACATTCTTAGAGACATCGGTGCATCGTACACGACTTCAATAATGGGGAATCAAAGCATCACATTTTCAAAGGCAATATTCTTAGGGTCGGTGATGCATCGATAACCCATCGTTCAAATCATGAACGAAACCGATTACTTTACGGGTGCAACGATTTTCCGAAGTCAACATTCTTAGGGTCGGTGATGCATCGACAGCCTATCGGTGCAACGATTTTCCGAATACAACATTCTTAGGGACACCGATGCATCGTACACGAATTCAACAAATAAGGCATCAAAGCATCGCATTTTCGAAGGCAACATCCGAAGGCGACAATCTTAGGGTCGGTGATGCATCGATAACTTATCCTTGAAATCATGAACGAAACCGATTACTTTACGGGTGCAACAATTTTCCGAAGGTAACATTCTTAGGGACACTGGTGCATCGTACACGAATTCAACAATGGGGTATCAAAGCATCGCATTTTCGAAGGCAACATTCTTTGGATCGGTGATGCATCGATAAGTCAGCGTTGAAATCATGAACGAAACCGATTACTTTATGAGTGCAACGATTTTCCGAAGGCAACATTCATAGGGTCGGTGATGCATCGACAACCTATAAATGCAACGATTTTTCGAAGGCTACATTCTTAGGGACACCGGTGCATCGTACACGAATTCAAAAATGGGCCATCAAGGCATCGAATTTTCGAAGACAACAATCTTAGGGTCGGTGATGCATCGATAACCCATCGTTGAAATCATGAACGAAACCATTACTTTACGGGTGCAACGATTTTCCGAAGGCAACATTCTTAGGGACACCGGTGCATCGTACACGAATTCAACAACGGGGAATCAAAGCATCGCATTTAGGAAGGCGACATTCTTAGGGTCGGTGATGCATCGATAACCTATCGTTCACATCATGAACGAAACCGATTATTTTACGGGAGCAACAATTTCCGAAGGCAACATTCTTAGGGTCGGTGATGCATCGACAACTTATCGATGCAACGATTTTTCGAAGGTAACATTCTTAGGGACACCGGTGCATCGTACACGAATTCAACAAATAAGGCATCAAAGCATCGCATTTTCGAAGGCAACATCTGAAGGCAACAATCTTAGGGTCGGTGATGCATCGATAACTTATCGTTGAAAAATCATGAACGAAACTGATTACTTTACGGGTGCAACGATTTTCCGAAGGCAACATTCTTAGGGACACCCGTGCATAGGGCATCAAAGCATCGCATTTTTAAGGCAACATTCTTAGGGTCGGTGATGCATCGATAACCCATCGTTGAAATTATCAACGAAACCGATTACTTTACAGGTGCAACTATTTTCCGAAGACAACATTCTTAGGGACACCGGTGCATCATACACGAATTCAACAATGGGAAATCAAAGCATCGCATTTAGGAAGGCAACATTCTTAGGGTCGGTGATGCATCGATAACCCATCGTTCAAATCATGAACGAAACTGATTACTTTACGGGTGTAACGATATTTCAAAGGCAACATTCTTAGGGACACCGGTGCATCGTACACGAATTCAACAATGGCGAATCAAAGCATCGCATTGACGATGACAACAGTCTTAGGGTCGGTGATGCATCGATAACCTATCGTTCAAATCATGAATGAAACCGATTACTTTACGGGTGCAATGATTTTTCGAAAGCAACATTATTAGGGACACCGGTGCATCGTACACGAATTCAACAAATAGGGCATCAAAGCATCACATTTCCGAAGGCAACATTTTTAGGGTCGGTGATGCATCGATAACCCATCGTTGAAATCATGAACGAAACCGATTACTTTACGGGTGCAACGATTTTCCGAAGACAACATTCTTAGGGACACCGGTGCATCGTACACGAATTCAACAATGGGGAATCACAGCATCGCATATAGGAAGGCAACATTCTTAGGGTCGGTGATGCATCGATAACCCAAAGTTCAAATAATGAACGAAACGGATTACTTTACGGGTGCAACGATTTTCCGAAGGCAACATTCTTAGGGTCGGTGATGCATCGACAACCTAACGGTGCAATGAATTTCCGACGGCAACATTCTTAGGGACACCGGTGCATCGTACACGAATTCAACAAATAGGGCATCAAAGCATCGCATTTTCGAAGGCAACATTCTTAGGGTCGGTGAGGCATCGATATCCTATCGTTGAAATCATGAACGAAACCGATTACTTTACGGGTGCAAGGATTTTTCCGAAGGCAACATTCTTAGTGACACCGGTGCATCGTACACGAATTCAACAATGGGGCATCAAAGCATCACATTTTCGAAGGCAACATCCGAAGGCAACATTTTTAGGGTCGGTGATGCATCGATAACCCATCGTTGAAATCATGAACGAAACCGATTACTTTACGGGTGCAACGATTTTCCGAAGACAACATTCTTAGGGACACCGGTGCATCGTACACGAATTCAACAATGGGGAATCACAACATCGCATATAGGAAGGCAACATTCTTAGGGTCGGTGATGCATCGATAACCCAAAGTTCAAATAATGAACGAAACGGATTACTTTACGGGTGCAACGATTTTCCGAAGGCAACATTCTTAGGGTCGGTGATGCATCGACAACCTAACGGTGCAACGAATTTCTGACGGCAACATTCTTAGGGACACCGGTGCATCGTACACGAATTCAACAAATAGGGCATCAAAGCATCGCATTTTCGAAGGCAACATTCTTAGGGTCGGTGAGGCATCGATATCCTATCGTTGAAATCATGAACGAAACCGATTACTTTACGGGTGCAAGGATTTTTCCGAAGGAAACATTCTTAGTGACACCGGTGCATCGTACACGAATTCAACAATGGGGCATCAAAGCATCACATTTTCGAAGTCAACATTCTTAGG
Organism: Bromus sterilis; assembly: GCA_950022295.1. Classification (NCBI taxonomy): domain Eukaryota; kingdom Viridiplantae; phylum Streptophyta; class Magnoliopsida; order Poales; family Poaceae; genus Bromus; species Bromus sterilis. The sequence goes on along the minus strand of OX465596.1, from coordinate 317,881,399 downwards.
GTCGGTGATGCATCGATAACCCATCGTTCAAAACATGAACGAAACCGATTACTTTACGGGTGCAACGATTTTCCGAAGTCAACATTCTTAGGGACACCGGTGCATCGTACGCGAATTCAACAAATAGGGCATCAAAGCATCACATTTTCGAAGCCAACATTCTTAGGGTCGGTGATGCATCGATAAGCCATCGTTGAAATCACGAACGAAACAGATTAATTTACGGGTGCGACGATTTTCCGAAGACAACGTTCTTAGGGACACCGGTGCATCGTACACGAATTCAACAATGGGGAATCAAAACATCGCATTTAAGAAGGCAACATTCTTAGGGTCGGTGATGCATCGATAACCCATCGTTCAAATCATGAACAAAACCGATTACTATACGGGTGCAGCGATTTTCCGAAGGCAACATTCTTGGGGACACCGGTGCCTCATACACTAATTCAACAATGGGGTATGAAAGCAGCGCATTTTCGAAGGCAACATTTTTTGGATCGGTGATAACCCATCGTTGAAATCATGAACGAAACCGATTACTTTACGGGTGCAACGATTTTTCAAAGGCAACATTCTTGGGGTCGGTGATGCATCGATAACTTATCCTTGAAATCATGAACGAAACCGATTACTTTACGGGTGCAACAATTTTCCGAAGTCAACATTCTTATGGTCGGTGATGCATCGATAACCCATCGTTCAAATCATGAACAAAACTGATTACTTTACGGGTGTAACGTTATTTCGAAGGAAACATTCTTAGGAACACCGGTGCATCGTACACGAATTCAACAATGGGCAATCAAAGCATCGCATTTAGGAAGGCAACATTCTTAGGGTCGGTGATGCATCGATAACCTATCGTTCAAATCATGAATGAAACCGATTACTTTACGGGTGCAATGATTTTTCGAAGGCAACATTTTTAGGGACACCGGTGCATCGTACACGAATTCAACAATAGAGGATCAAAGCATCACATTTCCGAAGGCAACATTCTTAGAGTCGGTGATGTATCGATAACCCATCGTTCAAATCATGAACGAAACCGATTACTTTACGGGTGCAACGATTTTCCGAAGACAACATTCTTAGGGACACCCGTGCATCGTAAAAGAATTCAACAAGTAGGGCATCAAAGCATCGCATTTTCGAAGGCAACATTCTTAGGGTCTGTGATGGATCGATAACCCATCGTTGAAATTATCAACGAAACCGATTACTTTACGGATGCCACGATTTTCCTAAGACAACATTCTTAGGGACACCGATGCATCGTACACGAATTTAACAATGGGGATCAAATCAGCGCATTTAGGAAGGCAACATTCTTAGGGTCGGTGATGCATCGATAACCCATCGTTCAAATCATGAACGGAACCGATTACTTTACGTGTGCAACGACTTTCCGAAGGCAACATTCTGAGGGTCGGTGATGCATCGACAACTTATCAGTGCAACGATTTTCCGAAGGCAACATTCTTAGGGACATCGGAGCATCGTACACGAATTCAACAAATAGGGCATCAAAGCATCACATTTTGGAAGGCATCATCCGAAGGCAACATACTTAGGGTCGGTGATGCATCGATAACCCATCGTTGAAATCATGAACGAACCGAACACTTTACGGGTGCAACGATTTTCCGAGGGCAACATTCTTAGGGATACCGGTGCATCGTACACGAATTCAACAAATAGGGCATCAAAGCATCGCATTTTCGAAGGCAACATCCGAAGGCAACATTTTTAGGGTCGGTGATGCATCGATAACCCATCTTTGAAATCATGAACGAAACCGATTACTTTACGGGAGCAACGATTTTCTGAAGACAACATTCTTAGGGACACCGGTGCATCGTACACGAATTCAACAATGGGGAATCACAACATCGCATTTAGGAAGGCAACATTCTTAGGGTCGGTGATGCATTGATAACCCATCGTTAAAATAATGAACGAAACGGATTACTTTACGGGTGCAACGATATTCCGAAGGCAACATTCTTAGGGTCGGTGATGCATCGACAACCTATCGGTGCAACGATTTTCCGACGGCAACATTCTTAGGGACACCGGTGCATCGTACACGAATTCAACAAATAGGGCATCAAAGCATCGCATTTTCGAAGGCAACATCCGAAGGCAACATTCTTAGGGTCGGTGAGGCACCGATATCCTATCGTTGAAATCATGAACGAAATCGATTACTTTACGGGTGCAAGGATTTTCCGAAGGCAACATTCTTAGTGACACTGGTGCATCGTACACGAATTCAACAATGGGGAATCAAAGCATCACATTTTCGAAGGCAACATTCTTAGGGTCGGTGATGCATCGATAACCTATCGTTCAAATCATGAATGAAACCGATTACTTTACGGGTGCAATGATTTTTCAAAGGCAACATTTTTAGGGACACCGGTGCATCGTACACGAATTCAACAGTGGAGGATCAAAGCATCACATTTCCGAAGGCAACATTATTAGAGTCGGTGATGTATCGATAACCCATCGTTCAAATCATGACCGAAACCAATTACTTTACGGGTGCAACGATTTTCCGAAGGCAACATTCTTAGGGTCGATGATGCATGGACAACCTATCGGTGCAGCGATTTTCCGAAGGCAACATTCTTAGGGACACCGTTGCATCGTACACGAATTCAACAAATAAGGCATCAAAGCATCGAATTTTCGAAGGCAACATCCGAAGACAAATTCTTAGGGTCGGTGATGCATCGATAACTTATCGTTGAAATCATGAACGAAACTGATTACTTTACAGGTACAAGGATTTTCCGAAGGCAACATTCTTAGAGACATCGGTGCATCGTACACGAATTCAACAATGGGGCATGAAAGCGTCACATTTTCAAAGGCAACATTCTTAGGGTCGGTGATGCATCGATAACCCATCGTTCAAATCATGAACGAAACCGATTACTTTACGGGTGCAACAATTTTCCGAAGTCAACATTCTTAGGGTCGGTGATGCATCGACAACCTATCGGTGCAACGATTTTCCGAATGCAACATTCTTAAGGACACCGATGCATCGTACACGAATTCAACAAACAAGGCCTCAATGCATCACATTTTCGAAGGCAACATCCGAAGTCAACAATCTTAGGGTCGGTGATGCCTCGATAACTTATCCGTGAAATCATGAACGAAACCGATTACTTTACGGGTGCAACAATTTTCCGAAGACAACATTCTTAGGGACACCGGTGCATCGTACAAGAATTCAACAATGGGGAATCCAAGCATCGCATTTTCGAAGGCAACATTCTTTGGATCGGTGATGCATCGATAACCCAGCGTTGTAATCATGAACGAAACTGATTACTTTACGAGTGCAACGATTTTCCGAAGGCAACATTCTTAGGGTCGGTGATGCATCGACAACCTATAAATGCAACGATTTTCCGAAGGCAACATTCTTAGGGACACCGGTGCATCGTACACGAATTCAAAAATGGGGCATTAAAGCATCACATTTTCGAAGATAACATTCTTAGGGTCGGTGATGCATCGATAACCCATCGTTGAAATCATTAACGAAACCATTACTTTACGGGTGCAACGATTTTCCGAAGGCAACATTCTTAGGGACACCGGTGCATCGTACACGAATTCAATAATGGGGAATCAAAGCATCGCATTTAGGAAGGTGACATTCTTAGGATCGGTGATGCATCCATAACCTATCGTTCAAATCATGAACGAAACCAATTACTTTACGGGAGCAACGATTTCCGAAGGCAACATTCTTAGGGTCGATGATGCATCGACAACCTATCGATGCAACGATTTTTCGAAGGTAACATTCTTAGGGACACTGGTGAATCGTATACGAATTCAACAAATAAGGCATCAAAGCATCGCATTTTCGAAGGCAACATCCGAAGGCAACAATCTTAGGGTCGGTGATGCATCGATAACTTATCGTTGAAATCATGAACGAAACCGATTACTTTACGGGTGCAGCGATTTTCCGAAGGCAACATTCTTGGGGACACCGGTGCCTCATACACTAATTCAACAATGGGGTATCAAAGCATCGCATTTTCGAAGGCAACATTTTTTGGATCGGTGATAACCCATCGTTGAAATCATGAACGAAACCGATTACTTTACGGGTGCAACGATTTTCCAAAGGCAACCTTCTTGGGGTCGGTGATGCATCGATAACTTATCCTTGAAATCATGAACGAAACCGATTACTTTACGGGTGCAACAATTTTCCGAAGTCAACATTCTTATGGTCGGTGATGCATCGACAACCTATCGGTGCAACGATTTTCCGAAGGCAACATTCTTAAGGACACCGATGCATCGTTCACGAATTCAACAAATAAGGCATCAAAGCATCGCATTTTCGAAGGCAACATCCGAAGGAAAATTCTTCGGGTCGGTGATGCATCGATAACCTATCCTTGAAATCATGAACGAAACCGATTAATTTACGGGTGCAAGGATTTTCCGAAGGCAACATTCTTAGGGACACCGGTGCATCGTACAAGAATTCAACAATGGGCTATCCAAGCATCGCATTTTCAAAGGCAACATTCTTAGGGTCGGTGATGCATCGATAACCCATCGTTCAAATCATGAACGAAACCGATTACTTTACGGGTGCAACGATTTTCCGAAGTCAACATTCTTAGGGTCACCGGTGCATCATACACGAATTACACAATGGGAAATCAAAGCATCGCATTTAGGAAGGCAACATTCTTAGGGTCGGTGATGCATCGATAACCCATCGTTCAAATCATGAACAAAACTGATTACTTTACGGGTGTAACGATATTTCGAAGGCAACATTCTTAGGAACACCGGTGCATCGTACACGAATTCAACAATGGGCAATCAAAGCATCACATTTAGGAAGGCAACATTCTTAGGGTCGGTGATGCATCGATAACCTATCGTTCAAATCATGAATGAAACCGGTTACTTTACGGGTGCAATGATTTTTCGAAGGCAACATTTTTAGGGACACCGGTGCATCGTACACGAATTCAACAATAGAGGATCAAAGCATCACATTTCCGAAGACAACATTCTTAGAGTCGGTGATGTATCGATAACCCATCGTTCAAAGCATGAACGAAACCGATTACTTTACGGGTGCAACGATTTTCCGAAGACAACATTCTTAGGGACACCCGTGCATCGTAAACGAATTCAACAAGTAGGGCATCAAAGCATCGCATTTTCGAAGGCAACATTCTTAGGGTCTGTGATGCATCGTTAACCCATCGTTGAAATTATCAACGAAACCGATTACTTTACGGATGCCACGATTTTCCTAAGACAACATTCTTAGGGACACCGATGCATCGTACACGAATTTAACAATGGGGATCAAATCATCGCATTTAGGAAGGAAACATTCTTAGGGTCGGTGATGCATCGATAACCCATCGTTCAAATCATGAACGGAACCGATTACTTTAAGTGTGCAACGACTTTCCGAAGGCAACATTCTGAGGGTCGGTGATGCATCGACAACTTATCGGTGCAACGATTTTCCGAAGGCAACATTCTTAGGGACATCGGAGCATCGTACACGAATTCAACAAATAGGGCATCAAAGCATCGCATTTTGGAAGGCATCATCCGAAGGCAACATACTTAGGGTCGGTGATGCATCGATAACCCATCGTTGAAATCATGAACGAACCCAATACTTTACGGGTCCAACGATTTTCCGAGGGCAACATTCTTAGGGACACCGGTGCATCGTACACGAATTCAACAAATAGGGCATCAAAGCATCACATTTTCGAAGGCAACATTTTTAGGGTCGGTGATGCATCGATAACCCATCGTTGAAATCATGAACGAAACCGATTACTTTACGGGTGCAACGATTTTCCGAAGACAACATTCTTAGGGACACCGGTGCATCGTACACGAATTCAACAATGGGGAATCACAACATCGCATTTTGGAAGGCAACATTCTTAGGGTCGGTGATGCATTGATAACCCATCGTTAAAATAATGAACGAAACAAATTACTTTACGGGTGCAACGATTTTCCGAAGGCAACATTCTTAGGGTCGGTGATGCATCGACAACCTATCGGTGCAACGATTTTTCGACGGCAACATTCTTAGGGACACCGGTGCATCGTACACGAATTCAACAAATAGGGCATCAAAGCATTGCATTTTCGAAGGCAACATTCTTAGGGTCGGTGAGGCATCGATATCCTATCGTTGAAATCATGAACGAAACCGATTACTTTACGGGTGCAAGGATTTTCCGAAGGCAACATTCTTAGTGACACTGGTGCATCGTACACGAATTCAACAATGGGGAATCAAAGCATCACATTTTCGAAGGCAACATTCTTAGGGTCGGTGATGCATCGATAACCTATCGTTCAAATCATGAATGAAACCGATTACTTTACGGGTGCAAGTATTTTTCAAAGGCAACATTTTTAGGGACACCGGTGCATCGTACACGAATTCAACAGTGGAGGATCAAAGCATCACATTTCCGAAGGCAACATTCTTAGAGTCGATGATGTATCGATAACCCATCGTTCAAATCATGAACGAAACCAATTACTTTACAGGTGCAGCGGTTTTCCGAAGGCAACATTCTTAGGGTCGGTGATGCATCGACAACCTATCGGTGCAGCGATTTTCCGAAGGCTACATTCTTAGGGACACCGTTGCATCGTACACGAATTCAAAAAATAAGGCATCAAAGCATCGCATTTTCGAAGGCACCATCCGAAGACAAATTCTTAAGGTCGGTGATGCATCGATAACTTATCGTTGAAATCATGAACGAAACCGATTACTTTACGGGTGCAAGGATTTTCCGAAGGCAACATTCTTAGAGACATCGATGCATCGTACACGAATTCAACAATGGGGCATCAAAGCGTCACATTTTCAAAGGCAACATTCTTAGGGTCGGTGATGCATCGATAACCCATCGTTCAAATCATGAACGAAACCGATTAATTTACGGGTGCAACAATTTTCCGAAGTCAACATTCTTAGGGTCGGTGATGCATCGACAACCTATCGGTGCAACGATTTTCCGAATGCAACATTCTTAAGGACACCGATGCATCGTACACGAATTCAACAAATAAGGCATCAAAGCATCGCATTTTCGAAGGCAACATCCGAAGTGTGACGCCCCCAAAATCAATCCGTGTACAGTAATCATACACGCAGGGTACACGACTGAGATTAGGGTGCCACGGTGAGAATATCACAGCACAACACTAAACACAAAAGGATAAACCAATATGTTACAATAAAGGGGGTCACGCGGACCCGAATACATAAGTTATACAAGCCATAATATCTGAGTACAGACATAGTTAGTCAAGTTTTGCCTTAAGAAGGCTAGCACAAATAACATCAGAGATACAGATCGAAAAGGCAAGGCCTCCTGCCTGGGAGCCTCCGAAACTACTCCTGGTCCTGGTCAGCGGGGGTCTCGACGTAGTAGTATCCGCCTCCGGGGTACTCCTGCTCCTGGGCTCCAACGTCGACTGCAGCGGCCGATCAGGCAAAACAGTAAAGGAAATAAAGCAGGTGAGTATCTATTATACCCGCGAGTCTTACGTCCGCTACTAAGCAATACGCATTGTATCAACGGAAAGAAGAGGCTCTATATAGTGGACTGAAAGACAGAAATCCAGAGCAAAGGTAAGAAGCTAGGCCTATCGAAGACTAGCATCTTCCGACGATGTCTTGCAGCATGAGGTAAGAATCAGCCAACAGTTCATATAAAGCATAAAGTAACAACGAAGCAGAAGTTGCTGCAACATTGTATAATATAAGTTGTAATGATTAACAATAATAATAATGCCTCCGAGTTCCCTTCCTCGACTCCCTGCGAGGAAGAAGACCCGGAACCATACAGTTTAATAGTAATAGTTTCTAGTGGTAAGATCCAGCTTCAGCATAAAGCGTCCTGTTACCGTGGACACGGCTATTCGAATAGATTAATCTTCCCTGCAGGGGTGCACTGGCGTGACTCTACGACGCTCGGATCTCCAGGGTGGCGGGAACCTTGTTAGGGAACGCTCCACCAAAGCTATCCGACACAAAGTAGCCCATCCTTCGGCAATCAACAGAGAGGTCATCCGCCGGACTATATCCTATGTACGCCGGGCTTTGGATCCTAACCCGAACGTACTCCTGCACGGTGCGTGACTGGCCGGTGAAGCAAAATCAAAGCAAATACAAATACACCGCTCGAGCAAGAGAAGACAACACCACTTCCCGGCAATCAGCCCACGGTACTGCTAACGTCTTAAGACCCTCGAACGAGACTACGATGCAGGGGAGCCCACACTCCTTATCCCACGTGTAGGTAGTGCGTACAAGCCAAAAGGCTACTCAAGACATCCGCCGAACCATTTAGCATTTTAATTAACCTGCGTGACAACCGTTATCGTTGCCTGGACTTAACCGACCCGCGGTCAACGACAGCAGTCAGGACCACCAGTACATCGGTGCCTGCCCTGTCGTCCCACCAAGTCACTGCGGTTACCAACAAGGTGAACCGTATCCTTACCTTGTCTCGCGTTTGCTCTTGGTAGAGCTCGACTTTCGTGGTTTGGTAACTCTCGCGAGATACGAGCAGGGGCCAAGCACGCCAGTAACGTCGGTCGTACTTCGAGTGGAGTACAAGGATTACTCCTGGATAGCTCACACTTGAGGTGACTAGGCATGACCCAGATAGGGGCCTTTGGCGGTGTCTGCTTGGTACCGTACCTGTGCAGTTGTATATATTGTATCCGTGTTCACTCCCCTGAGTGATCACGTCCCGCTATCTAGTCCTAGCTAACAATGCGCAGAGCTCACTGCTGAATATATGCATAATTATAACAGGCCGCATAGGATAAAGGAAAGGTACATCAAGGGGCGACAAAATCAGGCTATGCAATTGAATAGGATTGTAATCGTAGCAGCAGCAGTAACAATGCCTAGTGCAAGAAATGTACGGAAAGATAGGTGATATCTAGGGAAGAGAATGGCTCTGCTTGCCTGGAAGCTCGACGGTAGGGGTAGGGTCGTCGACGAAGTAGTCGTACCCGGCAGCGGTGTAGTCGGTGGTAGCAGCGGGGTCTACCGGAGAATAAAGGGGGGGGGAGAAACAGTAAATACAAAGCAATATATACAAACAAATACATGGCATGACGTATGCAAAGTTAACGGTGTTCTAACGCAGTGCAAAGCACGTTGCTCGGAGCGGGAATTCATTCGGGGATGAACTGCCAGCTCCGGGTGATTACCGGACAGGGTGTCCGGAGGGGGAAGGGTTCATGCCGGAGGTGTCGTGGACATCCGACAAACGTATGGAGGGTGTATTCGTGTTAGTTGAACCATTCCGGACAACTTTCGTGTTCGGAATAAATTCATCCGGGTACTTTTTATCGGTACCGGGAATTATCGACAAACAGCCCGGAGGGGGAATGTCGATGATCGGTGTGTTAGGGGGGTGTGGTGAGGGTATGGATAGGGTATTCTTATTCGTTGTATTTTTCTGATCAATTTTCATGTATAAAGTTTTTCGATCCGATATACGGATTAAAAGATATTGATTTTATAAGTTTAATCAATTTTAAAACATTAAAAATCCTTTTTAATAATTTCTTTTATTATTTTAGTAACATTATCCAGAATAGTGTTGACTGGTCAAACCTGACCAGTGGGACCCGCTGGTCAGCCTCACATGCTAATTAAACATTTTAATTAAATTTAAATTACCCTGGACCTACATGTCATACACTAGCAGTGAATAAATCTATTTATTAAAATCTAACAGGCAGTGGGGCCTAGTTGTCATACACACATAAGTAAATATCTGTTTAATTATCTTTTAAAAGGCATGGGGCCCAATTTTCATACCGGGGGGGGGGGGGGGTTATCTCCAGTTTTATTAACAGAGGGATTAGAGGGGGGGGTGGGACCCGCATGTAAGTGGCAGTGGCCACGTTTAATTAGCGCTAACAGTGGATCTGACCACGGGCCCCGCATGGCAGTGACCAGGGGGGTCGCCGGCGACGGCGTACACAGGAGGTCCGGTGAGGGGGCTCCTGGTCGCCACAGGGCACCAACTGGTGGCGCGCCCCGGCTCGTTCGAAAGGGGGGGTTCGCCGTGCGTCGTTCTGTGCAGTTGGCGCGGGCTGGGACGGCCTTCATCGGCGACGGCGAAGACCTCCCGCGGCGGCTGGTCCACGGCTCGACGGGAACGACGAGGACAGGGGAGTTTGGAGCGTGAGCTCACCGCGAGCGAGTCGAGGTGGCAGTGTGCGTGGCGAAGGCGCGGGCCGGCTTGAATTTGGAGGAGCTCCACGGCGGTGCAGAGGGGGGAATCAGCGACGTGGTGGTGCGAGGGGGGGGGGGTCCCGGCTTCGATTCGATGGCGTAGGTGTCGAAGACGAAAGAGGCGCAGCTCCAGGACAGCACGGCGCGGTACGGCGTGCCCTCTCGCCGCGGTGGTGCGCTGCGGGTGGAGACGGCCGAGCTCGGTGAGGGCGCGGGGCGAGGTGGGGAGGGGCACAGGGGGGCTGTGGGGCGTCTAGGGTTAGGGTTGAGGGGCAGGGGGCGTCGTCCGCGACTTGTAGTCGCCGGGGGGGGGGGTCGCCGATGGCCTCCACGTCGACGGCCATGGTGCCCGGCCACGGGATGCTCGACACGGGGGTGGGGGGGCTGCACAGTGGAGACGACGGGTGGGGGAGGCCGGGTGGGCCGTTTTCGGGGTAGGTGGGCTGCGGGTAGTTGGGGGTTAGTGGGCTGGTGGCCCAGTGAGGTGGGGGGTTGATTAGGTGGGGTTTTATTTTTCCTCTTCTTTTTTGTTTAATTTCTTTTCTCTGTTTGTATTTTGTTTAGCTAGGTTTTGATTTTTCTAAAATATTATACTTGCACCAATATTAGTGTTACACAGTACCATGATGCCACAAAAAGATTGGGACAAAAATAAAATCATTTGCAATTTTGTTTTATTTAAATGGGATTAAATGCCACTGATTTCACATTGATTTGTTTTGATTAAATTAGTAAACATTTTAATAAACTCACATTATAGTTTTAATATGATTTACTGATTATTAGGGATTTTATAAAAGTGGTTCCAAGATTTTTGGAAAATATTTTATTGTCACAATATTTTTAATATTCATCAACAGGCATTTAGGGTTTGTTTGAATTTTATTTCAAATGGTTTGGACTTTAGTTGGCCAATGATGATCAAGGTCCATGGTTCATATTTGCTTGCAACAACATCAAAGGAGAATTTGAATTTGAACTGAACCAGTTGATCAACCAAAAGTTTTGAACAGTACAGATGAACAGTAACAGTGATTACTGTTCACTGACAGTGAGGGTGTTACAAATCTCCCCCACTATAGGAATTCTCGTCCCGAGAATCTAAGCGGTAGAGGGGAAAAGATCGGGGTATTCTTCACGAAGGCGATCTTCGCGTTCCCAAGTGGCTTCATCTTCAGAATGATTCGACCACTGAACTTTGAGGAACTTGGTTGTCTTGTTGCGGGTTTTGCGTTCAGACTGATCGAGAATGCGGCTCGGATGTTCTTGATAAGTCAAGTCCTATTGCAATTCAATCATATCATGTTCCACTTCGCGAATAGGGTCCTTGAAGCAGCGTCGGAGTTGCGACACGTGGAAGACATCGTGGACTTGAGAGAGGTTTGGCGGCAATTCCAATCGGTATGCCACTGGTCCACTCCTGGAAAGGATACGGAACGGGCCAATGTAGCGAGGAGCTAACTTGCCTTTGATCCCGAAGCGGTGAGTGCCTCTCATGGGAGTGACACGGAGGTAAGCATATTCGCCAGGTTGATAGACCATTTCCTTGTGCTTGCGGTCATAGTTACTCTTTTGACGAGACTGAGCAGCTTTCAAGTGTTCACGAATAACGCGAACCTGATCTTCAGCATGTTGTATGATGTCCGGACCAATGAGAGTTCGCTCTCCAGTTTCTGACCAATTCAGAGGGGTTCGACACTTACGTCCATAGAGAACTTCAAAGGGTGCCATCTTCAGACTAGCTTGGTAGCTATTGTTGTACGAGAATTCAGCAAATGGAAGGGATTCCTCTCATTTCTTACAAAATGAGATGACACAAGCTCGAAGCATGTCTTCAAGCACTTGATTGACGCATTCAACTTGGCCTTGCGACTGGGGGTGATAAGCGGTGCTGAAGTTTAGGTGAGTGCCCATAGCTTCTTGGAAACTATCCCAGAATCTTGAGGTGAAAATGCTGCCACGATCAGAACTGATCTCCAACGGAATACCATGGAGGGACACAATTCTGGAAACATACAAGTCTGCTAACTGACTAGCAGAGATCGTCTCCTTGACTGGAAGAAAGTGGGCAACCTTGGAGAATCGGTCGATGACGACAAAGATAGCATCATGACCCTTCTGTGATCGGGGAAAACCAGTGACGAAGTCCATTTCGATATTGTCCCATTTCCATCTAGGAATAGAGAGTGGTTGTAGAGTTCCAGCAGGTCTTTGATGTTCTGCCTTGACGCGACGGCAAACGTCACATTCAGAAACATATCAGGCAATGTCTTGCTTCATGTTAGGCCACCAGAATTGCTGACGAATGTCTTGGTACATCTTGGTGCTTCCAGGATGAATGGACAACGGGGTATCGTGAGCCGCTCCCATGACCTTCGGGGTCATATCCAGGTTCTCATGCCTGCCCTTGCTGTGAGTAACCACTAAACGGTTCTGGTAGAACGCCGCACCTTTGCTATCAACGGTGAAGGGTGAGGGTCTCCCATTGGCGATATCGCGCTTAATCTTGTGTACGAAATCATCATAAAACTGTATACCCTTGACGGATTTGACGAGATCCGGTTCGATAACCAGGTTATTTGCATAACCTTGAGGAACAATCTCGAGGTTTAACTTTTGAAAATCTTCATACATAAGTGGTTGTTGTACTTGAACTTCAAGTTCACTACAGTAAGCTTTACGGCTTAAAGCATCGGCCACCACATTAGCTCTGCCAGGGGTGTAAGAAATTCCCATGTTGTAGTCGACTATTGTCTCGAGCCATCTCTGCTGGAGGAGATTCAGGTCTGGTTGAGTAAATAGGTACTTCAGGATTTGGTGGTCGGTGTAGATCTCGCAACGATTACCGACGAGGTAATGTCGCCACAGCTTCAATGCATAAATTACCGCTGCCAATTCAAGATCATGTGTTGGATACTTATCTTCGTGAGCACGCAATTGACGAGAGCCATAAGCAATCACTTTGCGCTCTTGCATTAGGACACAACCTAATCCTTGACGAGATGCGTCACAATATATCACGAAGTCCTTCTGAGTATCAGGCAGAGCAAGCACTGGGGGAGAAGTGAGCTTGTCCTTGAGGGCTTGAAAACTTTCCTGACATTTATCTGTCCACTCAAACTTGACGCCTTTGTGAAGCAGGTTAGTCAGAGGCCTGGCAATCTTGGAGAAGTTCTCGACGAAACGGCGGCAATAGCTGGCGAGTCCGAGGAAACTTCTGACTTGCCTGACAGTCTTGGGAGGAGTCCAGTCAAGAATAGCCTGGATACGTTCTGGGTTGACGGCAATGCCATCCTTGGAAATCACGTGACCAAGGTAGGTCACTTCAGGAAGCCAGAACTCACACTTAGAATATTTAGCTTAGAGTTTGTGTTCTCGAAGCTTTTCCAGTATAAGACGAAGATGTTCAGCATGCTCCTCTTTATTCTTGGAGTATATTAAGATATCATCCAGATAAACCACGACAAACTTGTCGAGGTATTCCATGAATATATAGTTCATCAACCGGGAGAAGGTGGCTGGAGCATTCGTCAAGCCAAAGGACATGACAGTGTACTCGTATGAACCATAGCGAGTAATGAAAGCGGTCTTCGGAATGTCCTCTTCCCGGACTCGGATCTGATGGTAACCCAACCTCAAGTCGAGTTTCGAAAACACCGTGGATCCAACAAGTTGATCATACAGATCGTTGATCCGGGGAAGCGGATATTTGTTCTGGATGGTGGCTTGGTTGATGGGTCGGTAATCTTGGACCAAACGATTAGTTCCATCGCTCTTCTTGACAAAGAGCGAAGGTGCTCCCCAAGAAGAGGAACTTGGGCGAATGAATCCTTTGTGAAGTGCTTCATCGATCTCCTTCTTCAGTTCAAGGAGGTGGTGAGGTGGCATCTTATAGGGACGCTTGGCAATAGGGACGGTGCCGGGTTTCAGGTCGATGACAAATTCAACCTCTCGGATCGGGGGTATTCCCGGGAGTTCTTCTGGGAAGACGTCGGGAAAATCACGAACGACCGGAACGTTCTCAATCCCGTCAAGAGGTGAGACATTCAGAGCATTCATCATATAGATATGCGTTTCAGCATCACGGGTAATCCGGGTGGTGCGGTTAACAATCTCGCCGGAGGGGTGAAAAAGTTGGACAGAACTGGTGCCACAATAAAGTGCGGCATCGTGGACTTTCAACCAATCCATGCCCAGAATGAGGTCTATAGTGGAAGACTTCAGGAGGATGGGGGAAGTAAGGAACTCAATTCCTTCCATTTCGACGATGGTTTTGGGCACTATCTTGGAGGTGTGGCAATGACCTATCGGAGTGCGGACAACCATCGGTGGATCCATCTTTTCTACCATGAAGTTATGTGACAATGCAAATGCTTCCGACATGAATGAATGTGATGCTCCTGTATCAAATAAAACAGTAGCAGGTACTGAATTAACAAGGGTACCCATCACGGTAGCAGGTTGCTCCTGAGATTCTTCGACATTAATGTTGTAAGCATGTCCGCGAGTGTGAGAAGAAGACCCAGTGTTATAGTTGGGGGTCCTGTTGTTGCCACGGCCATTTCCACGGCCAGCAGGGTGAACTACCAGTTGACTCTGTCGCTGGGGGCAGTCTCTGGAAAAGTGACCTGGCTGATGGCACTTGAAGCACAGGCTATCCTGAGGACGGAGGGGTGCAGTCTCAGTCTTCAGCTGTCTCGGCGGGGGCGGAGGCAGACGAGGTGCAACATACGACGGCCTTGGTACAGGGGCAGGGGGACGATACACACTGTGTGGAAGCCAAACGCGTTGCCTCTGTGCTGTGCCCGAAGATGAGCCAGCCTCACGGGGGCACTTCGCCGAACCACCGAACTTAAGCTGAGCAGTCTCAAGGGTGATAGTCTGATTCACCATGGTGGCGAAGTCGGGGAAGACGTGCAAAGCTAGTGCAAGCTGGAGATCTGCGTTGAGTCCATCATTGGGGAGGTCACTTGCAGCATTGGGACCCGCATGTAAGTGGCAGTGGCCACGTTTAATTAGCGCTAACAGTGGATCTGACCACGGGCCCCGCATGGCAGTGACCAGGGGGGTCGCCGGCGACGGCGTACACAGGAGGTCCGGTGAGGGGGCTCCTGGTCGCCACAGGGCACCAACTGGTGCGCGCCCCGGTTCGTTCGAAAGGGGGGGTTCGCCGCGCGTCGTTCTGTTCAGTTGGCGCGGGCTGGGACGGCCTTCATCGGCGACGGCGAAGACCTCCCGCGGCGGCTGGTCCACGGCTCGACGGGAACGACGAGGACAGGGGAGTTTGGAGCGTGAGCTCACCGCGAGCGAGTCGAGGTGGCAGTGTGCGTGGCGAAGGCGCGGGCCGGCTTGAATTTGGAGGAGCTCCACGGCGGTGCAGAGGGGGGAATCAGCGACGTGGTGGTGCGAGGGGGGGGTCCCGGCTTCGATTAGATGGCGTAGGCGTCGAAGACGAAAGAGGCGCAGCTCCAGGACAGCACGGCGCGGTACGGCGTGCCCTCTCGCCGCGGTGGTGCGCTGCGGGTGGAGACGGCCGAGCTCGGTGAGGGCGCGGGGCGAGGTGGGGAGGGGCACAGGGGGGCTGTGGGGCGTCTAGGGTTAGGGTTGAGGGGCAGGGGGCGCCGTCCGCGACTTGTAGTCGCCGGGGGGGGTCGCCGATGGCCTCCACGTCGACGGCCATGGGTGCCCGGCCACGGGATGCTCGACACGGGGGTGGGGGGCTGCACAGTGGAGACGACGGGTGGGGGAGGCCGGGTGGGCCGTTTTCGGGGCAGGTGGGCTGCGGCTAGTTGGAGGTTAGTGGGCTGGTGGCCCAGTGAGGTGGGGGGTTGATTAGGTGGGGTTTTACTTTTCCTTTTCTTTTTTGTTTAATTTCTTTTCTCTGTTTGTATTTTTTTTAGCTAGGTTTTGATTTTTCTAAAATATTATACTTGCACCAATATTAGTGTTACACTGTACCATGATGCCACAAAAAGATTGGGACAAAAATAAAATCATTTGCAATTTTGTTTTATTTAAATGGGATTAAATGCCACTGATTTCACATTGATTTGTTTTGATTAAATTAGTAAACATTTTAATAAACTCCCATTATAGTTTTAATATGATCTACTGATTATTAGGGATTTTATAAAAGTGGTTCCAAGATTATTGGAAAATATTTTATTGTCACAATATTTTTAATATTCATCAACAGGCATTTAGGGTTTGTTTGAATTTTATTTCAAATGGTTTGGACTTTAGTTGGCCAATGATGATCAAGGTCCATGGTTCATATTTGCTTGCAACAACATCAAAGGAGAATTTGAATTTGACCTGAACCAGTTGATCAAACAAAAGTTTTGAACAGTACAGATGAATAGTAACAGTGATTACTGTTCACTGACAGTGAGGGTGTTACACGAAGTCAACAATCTTAGGGTCGGTGATGCATCGATAACTTATCCTTGAAATCATGAACGAAACCGATTACTTTACGGGTGCAACAATTTTCCGAAGGCAACATTCTTAGGGACACCGGTGCATCGTACACGAATTCAACAATGGGGTATCCAAGCATCGCATTTTCGAAGGCAACATTCTTTGGATCGGTGATGCATCGATAACCCAGCGTTGTAATCATGAACGAAAACGATTACTTTACGAGTGCAACGATTTTCCGAAGGCAACATTCTTAGGGTCGGTGATGCATCGACAACATATAAATGTAACGATTTTCCGAAGGCAACATTCTTAGGGACACCGGTGCATCGTACACGAAATCAAAAATGGGGCATTAAAGCATCACATTTTCGAAGACAACATTCTTAGGGTCGGTGATGCATCGATAACCCATCGTTGAAATCATTAACGAAACCATTACTTTACGGGTGCAACGATTTTCCGAAGGCAACATTCTTAGGGACACCGGTGCATCGTACACGAATTCAACAATGGGGAATCAAAGCATTGCATTTAGGAAGGCGACATTCTTAGGATCGGTGATGCATCGATAACCTATCGTTCAAATCATGAACGAAACCAATTACTTTACGGCAGCAACGATTTCCGAAGGAAACATTCTTAGGGTCGATGATGCATCGACAACCTATCGATGCAACAATTTTTCGAAGGTAACATTCTTAGGGACACTGGTGAATCGTATACGAATTCAACAAATAAGGCATCAAAGCATCGCATTTTCGAAGGCAACATCCGAAGGCAACAATCTTAGGGTCGGTGATGCATCGATAACTTATCGTTGAAATCATGAACGAAACCGATTACTTTACGGGTGCAACGATTTTCCGAAGGCAACATTCTTAGGGACACCCGTGCATAGGGCATCAAAGCATCGCATTTTTAAGGCAACATTCTTAGGGTCGGTGATGCATCGATAACCCATCGTTGAAATCATCAACGAAACCGATTACTTTACGGGTGCAACGATTTTCCGAAGACAGCATTCTTAGGGACACCGGTGCATCATACACGAATTCAACAATGGGAAATCAAAGCATCGCATTTAGGAAGGCAACATTCTTAGGGTCGGTGAATCATCGATAACCCATCGTTCAAATCATGAACAAAACTGATTACTTTACGGGTGTAACGATATTTCGAAGGCAACATTCTTAGGGACACCGGTGCATCGTACACGAATTCAACAATGGGGAATCAAAGCATCGCATTTGGGAAGGCAACAATCTTAGGGTCGGTGATGCATCGATAACCTATCGTTCAAATCATGAATGAAACTGATTACTTTACGGAGGCAATGATTTTTCGAAGGCAACATTTTTAGGAACACCGGTGCATCGTACACGAATTCAACAATAGAGGATCAAAGCATCACATTTCCGAAGGCAACATTCTTAGAGTCGGTGATTTATCGATAACCCATCGTTCAAATCATGAACGAAACCGATTACTTTACGGGTGCAATGATTTTCCGAAGGCAACATTCTTAGGGACACCCGTGCATCGTAAACGAATTCAACAAGTAGGGCATCAAAGCATCGCATTTTCGAAGGCAACATTCTTAGGGTCTGTGATGCATCGATAACCCATCGTTGAAATTATCAACGAAACCGATTACTTTACGGATGCCACGATTTTCCTAAGACAACATTCTTAGGGACACCGATGCATCGTACACGAATTTAACAATGGAGATCAAATCATCGCATTTAGGCAGGCAACATTCTTAGGGACATCGGAGCATCGTACACGAATTCAACAAATAAGGCATCAAAGCATCGCATTTTTGAAGTCATCATCCGAAGGCAACATACTTAGGGTCTGTGATGCATCGATAACCCATCGTTGAAATCATGAACGAACCCAATACTTTACGGGTGCAACAATTTTTCGAGGGCAACATTATTAGGGACACCGGTGCATCGTACACGAATTCAACAAATAGGGCATCAAAGCATCGCATTTTCGAAGGCAACTTCCGAAGGCAACATTTTTAGGGTCGGTGATACATCGATAACCCATCGTTGATATAATGAACGAAACGTATTACTTTACGGGTGCAACAATTTTCCGAAGGCAACATTGTTAGGGTCGATGATGCATCGACAACCTATCTGTGCAACGATTTTCCGACGGCAACATTCTTAGGGACACCGGTGCATCGTACACGAATTCAACAAATAAGGCATCAAAGCATCGCATTTTCGAAGGCAACATCCGAAGGCAACATTCTTAGGGTCGGTGAGGAGTCGATATCCTATCGTTGAAATCATGAACGAAACCGATTACTTTACGGGTGCAAGGATTTTTCGAAAGCAACATTTTTAGTGACACCGATGCATCGTACACGAATTCAACAATGGGGCATCAAAGCATCACATTTTAAAAGGCAACATTCTTAGGGCCGGTGATGCATCAATAACCCATCGTTCAAAACATGAATGAAACCGATTACTTTACGGGTGCAACGATTTTCCGAAGTCAACATTCTTAGGGACACCGATGCATCGTACGCGAATTCAACAAATAGGGCATCAAAGCATCGCATTTTCGAAGGCAACATTGTTAGGGTCGGTGATGCATCGATAACCCATCGTTGAAATCATGAACGAAACCGATTACTTTACGGGTGCGACGATTTTCTAAAGACAACATTCTTAGGGACACCGGTGCATCGTACACGAATATAACAATGGGGAATCAAAACATCGCATTTAGGAAGGCAACATTCTTAGGGTCGGTGATGCATCGATAACCCATCGTTCAAATCATGAACAAAACCGATTACTATACGGGTGCAACGATTTTTCGAAGGCAATATTATTAGGGTCGGTGATGCATCAACAACCTATCAGTGCAACGATTTTCCAAAGGCAACATTCTTAGGGACACCGTGCATCGTACACGAATTCAAAAAATAGGGCATCAAAGAATCGCATTTTCAAAGGCATCATCCAAAGGCAACATATTTAGGGTCGGTGATGTATCGATAACCCATCTGAAATCATGAACGAAACTGATTACTTTACAGGTGTAATGATTTTCCGAAGGCAACATTCTTAGGGACACTGGTGCATCGTACACGAATTCAACAATGGGAAATCAAAGCATCACATTTAGGAAGGCAACATTCTTAGGGTCGGTGATGCATCGATAACCCATCGTTGAAATCATGAACGAAACCATTACTTTACGGGTGTAACGATTTTCCGAAGGCAACATTCTTAGGGACACCGGTGCATCGTACACGAATTCAACAAATAGGGCATCAAAGCATCGCATTTTCGACGGCAACATTCTTAGGGTCGGTGATGCATCGATAACCCATCGTTGAAATCATGAACGAAACCGATTACTTTACGGTTGCCACGATTTTCCGAAGACAACATTCTTAGGGACACCGGTGCATCGTACACGAATTCAACAATGGGGAATCAAAACATCGCATTTAGGAAGGCAACATTCTTAGGGTCGGTGATGCATCGATAACCCATCGTTGAAATCATGAACGAAACTAATTACTTTACGGGTGCAACGATTTTCCGAAGGCAATATTTTTAGGTACACCGGTGCATTTATATCCATCATTGAAATCATGAACGAAATCAATTACCAACAATTTTTCGAAGGCAACATTCTTAAGGACACTGGTGCCTTGTACAGTAATTCAACAATGGGGTATCAAAGCATCGCATTTTCGAAGGCAACATTCTTTGGATCGGTGAGGCATCGATAACCCATCGTTGAAATCATAAACGAAACAGATTACTTTACGGGTGTAACGATTTTCCGAAAGCAACATTCTTAGGGCCGGTGATGCATCAACAACTTATAAATGCAACGATTTTCCGAAGGCAACATTCTTAAGGTCAATGATGCATCGACAACCTATCGGTGCAACAATTTTCCCAAGACAACATTCTTTTGGATACCGGTGCATCGTACACGAATTCAACAAATAGGGCATCAAGACTTCGCATTTTCGAAGGCAACATTCTTAGGTTCGTTGAAATCATAAACGGAACCGATTACTTTACGGGTGCAACGATTTTCTAAAAGTAACATCCGAAGTTAACTTTCTTAGGGTCAGTGATGCATCAGTAACCCATCGATGCAACGATTTTCCAAAGACAACATTTTAGTGTGGGTGATGCATCGGTAACTCATCGTTTAAATCATGAACAAAACCGATTACTTTATGAGTACAACGATTTTCCGAAGTCAACATTCTTAGGGAAATCGGTGCATCGTACACGAATTCAATAATGGGGCATCAAAGCATCGCATTTTCGAAGACAACATCCGAAAGGTCGGTGATGCATCGATAACCCATCGTTAAAATCATGAACGAAACCGATAAATTTACGGGTGCAACGATTTTCCGAAGGCAACATTCTTAGGGACACCGGTGCATCTTACACGAAGTCAATAATGGGGCATCAAAATTATCACATTTCCGAAGGCAACGATTTTCCGAAGGCAACATTTTTTTTTAACTTGGAAGGGTCTAGAAGACCCATTACTGAATTTCCATTAAAGCGGCAAAGATTACAGCAAAGCCCCCCAAAAGACGGGGAATAAGAACATGGGCCCTAAGAATTAAATAGAGGACCCTAGCATAAAAAAGTAAAACGCAATCGAGTCCTCCCTCGTAGCCAAGTCGTCGGAGCCTCCCGTCATAGCTAGTGCAGTCGCCGCCGAGGACGAACCACTTGGGGCGAAAACACCGAAGACTGCTACGTTGCAGGAGCTCGAAGGCCTCCACAATGGCTCTCTGGCCTAGAGGTTTTGATGACGCCGACACATCGCCGCACGCGTCCTGGATAAAAGCCGCTCTTCGGCAAGAAGAATCGACGGGGAACAGCACCGTCGAGTATAAGCACTTGAGGATCTTAAGCAGCAGGACTTGACCAGACAAATCCACCACAAACAGCCTGACGAACACCTCGATGCCCATCACCATGATGGCCTAGGAGAAGATCAACAGAGCCGACTTGAAGTAGATCCATCTCGTAGGATAAATAGAGCTTATTGAAGCAGCCTTGGAAAGGCTCGATTTGCTCCACCATCCACCATGGACAGCAGGAGACAGATCAAATCTTCCCCATCTTGACGCCGCTCAAGAACGCAAGAGCAGACCGAGAGGATCATCTCTCCAACCCCTACGAGCACGATCTATCCTCCTTTCCTTCCCAAGACCACAACGACCAGCTAAAGGAAGAGGAGGCACCAGAGGTACACCGCAAAGAAGAGAAGATGGAAGGCCGGTTATTTGAGGAAGCCATGGCCATCCTCCTCCATGCATCTGGCTCCGACCAACGGAGCACCTACACCATTTGTCCTCCTTTCCTTCCCAAGACCACCACGGCCAGCTAAAGGAAGAGGAGGCACCAGAGGTACACCGCAGAGAAGAGAAGATGAAGGCTGATTATTTGAGGAAGCCATGGCCATCCTCCTCCACGCATCTGGCTCCGACCAACGGAGCACCACGTTGAGGACGAGCACCTCCATCCAGCGCCAGATCTCGGCCCGGAGATCCAGCCGCCGCTCCCCGGCATCGCGCCAAACTACGGCATAAAGCCAACTACTACCTAGATCTACTCCGGCGCCTTCCCTTTGCCACCTCCAGCCAGCTATTCTGGCGAGAGGGGCGCCGGGGCGGCCCGGTCGCACTGGAAGCCTGAGCAGTAAAGAAGGGAGAGGAAAGTGAGGTGGGAGAGAGGACGGGAAGCGAGGTGTCTCCCCGAAGGCAACATTCTTAGGGACATCGATACATCATACACGAATTCAACAATTTGACATCAAAGCATCGCATTTCCGAAGGCATCATTCTTAGGGTCGGTGATGCATCGATAATGCATCGCTGAAATCATGAACGAAACCGATTAAAAATGTGAAGAAACCAGTTATAAAGATGTCCAACGTCAAGTCATCAAAATCTAAGAGCAAGCGGGTGGAAGTTGTCAACGGGAACAGCTCGACCGTCGACATGGACGACGAAACGATCGAGGATGATGAGATGTATAAGCAGTGAGGGCGATGTATGTAGCGTAGTTTTTCTTCTAAGAAGAAAAGTTTTGGCACGGTATGCAAAGACATGATTAACATAAGTAGCATATGTAAATGTCTTGTTTGAACACTAACCTTGTAATATCCAGCTGTATGTCCTGAATGAACAACATTTTTCTTCAGACCTTTGATATTCCACCAATTATTGTAGCAATAATATATTCGTTGTCATTAGACCTGCTGATCATTGACATTGTGTTGGTCACCAGTTGTTTTTTCTGAAATGGGAAAATAGAGAAAGGCATACATGTGCGGCACAAATTGGTTTATCGACTAGACGATGTTTAGGGGATAATTTTGTTTACTTCTGCAACAACAAATGCAGGAAGGCTAGTTTGGCCGTATTGGTTAAGTGAAAGAAATGCAGGCTAAAGTACAGAAAAGTGCAGGAAGTTGCTGCAAAACGCGAGAGAGCGATGGCGTATGTGGTGACTCATCGGGTAATTTTTCGAGTATTATACCAGAATACATTAACTAATTGAAACTTGTTAAGTGAGGTTAATTGAAGCACACTTGTTTATGATCCATTAGTCAGGTCGGGAAGTTAATGCCGCAAGCAAGAAGTTAATTGAAGCACGCTTGTTTATGATCCATTAGTTAGGTCGAGAAGTTAATTCCGCAAGCAAGAAGTCAACTAGTCAGGATTATGTCCTCGATGAATTTGCACGTGCCTTCCAACAGTGGACAACTGATATGTTTCATGCTTGTTGTGCTTGTGAATTATTTAACAGTCTAGTGAAAAATACATCACCTGTTTCATGGCAAATCAAAAATTTAGAAAACTATGATCTGACTAAACCTACTATTGTGGTCATTGCTAAACAGCAATTCCATATATGTATTGTGCTTATGGTTTTTCTGAGGGGATTTAATTTTCATTGGGTGCTGCATGTGTTTATGAATATAAACAAGTGATAAGGTTAAAGGCGCTTCATTGTCTTTAAGGACTAAAAATTCGGATAATAAAGTAGAAAATAGAAAAGGTCATATAGTGAGACAAAGGAGAAAACATTGCTCTTCTTATTCTGGTGAGGCTAGATTAAATGGTTTACACTAACTAAATATGATAAGTGCAATTGTTACAATCAGAAAAAAATGTTACTCCCTCCGATCCATAATAAGTGTCGCTCATTTTGTACTAAGCTAGTACAAACTTTGTACTGGATGAGCGACACTTATTATGGATCGGAGGGAGTATTTTTTAGGGGATGCATAGTAGCTAGTTTAACATAATGCAGCCAAAAAATTTACTAGTGTACTCTACAATTTAGTTTTGAGTTAGTGCACCTAGGAAACTATAGGTAGCATTTAAGAACGATCTTAACCTTGAGGTTGGAGTTTGAGTAGTCATGTGCATCAGGAGCAGGGGTAATAGATTGGTATTTAGAGATGTTCACTTCCAGTTTCTGTCCAAGTAACATTGCCCATGTAGTGGGAAATAAATTCAGATGGTGTCGAGCAGGATTTACGACGAATGGATGAAGGTAGGAGTTGAAGTGACCGCAAATCACCTTTAAATAGTGTACAGCAAGCTCGGCCTGAAGCCCTTCAGCCATCTGGATAAGGGCATGGTCTGGTTTATTCCAGAGTATCTTGAGTCCCACTATGTTTCCATAAAAGGCCATTGGGATCATTAAAACCAGGCTGTTAAAAGCAATAAATAAAACAGGCTCAATACTTCGCTTAGCCGCTCAAAGTGATCCAAACAAAAGCGCAACAAACCTTAGATAGTAGAAACAAACCTTAGATAGTAGAAACAATAATCGGAGATAACAAAAGGAGGAGTAAATAACTACCTGAGAGGATCTTGAACGTTGCTCTGTGGGCAAAGCTGGATTTGTGAAATCTCTGAGGAAGAAAAACAGGGAAAGGTGGCTTTCAAAATCCATATGTAAAGAATAAAATAAATGTCCAATTACATAAAATGTTCACTTGAGATGCCATAATGTGCTGAAATCTATTACGGATGGAAGCAATGTAGCTGTTCAACCAAACTTACAAGAACCGAGTCATCTTACCTAGATCTATCATTATTGTAGTGAACTTGCAACTCGCTGAGACTGGGAATTCAAGAGAATAAGATCAGGCTGAGGACTTAAATGTTTATAAAAAAACAAGAGAACTGCTTGAGGACATACTTTGAGTACTGAATGTCTAGCTGGCAGCAACCATCATAAATATTCCACCCCTGAAATTATTTATTTTGGTGGAAGTCGAGAGATTACATGCAAAGTGCCAGCTGCTTGTTTTGCACTTTGGCGTGACTAAAACTGTATGAGAGCTTGAAAATCTACATCACCAAAACGAGAGTACGGTAATAGCAAACATGAGTCCTTTTATTCAACATGTGGTAACTTTATTGATATTTCTAGTAGAAAAGACTGCTAGGAAATGGCTAGGTTCTTTAAAAAAAACTAGCAGGGAAGAAGCGCGACGGCACGCCGCTCCCGTAAATGCACTTTGTTAGGTTATCTGTTGTACATTTTGTTGTTTTTCTTTTTGAAAGATCAATAGGAATGAAGTGGAGATGAATAATAAAGCAATGGACTAAACATTGATTTGTGGAGATAAGTTGCATAGCTAGATCAGAATTCCAAGAAAAGGAAATAAATGCTTTTAAGAGACTAATGGGTATACACTATTTACTGGACACAAGTGTCCACATTACACAGGTTTACATTGCATGTACAGAGGCAAATCGTGTATGTAAATTACTGTGATGTACATGCGTGATTATGTTTTGATTGGTGATGTTAGGTACATCCCTAATTAACCTTTTTATTGCTTATGGTTTGTCCAAAACATAGTAAACCAAGACTCGTAAATAAGAGCTGACGGTTTGGCCAAACCATAGAGCAAGAGGCCAGACATTCAACAATATGTGGACACTAACCTATTTTTAGTTTTTTGCCTTCAGCAAATCAAAATAAATCAGAATCATATATTTGCAATGGAATCATCGTAGCCTAAAAGCATGCAAACAATATTAATCTTGTGATGTTAAAGCAAAACATTTTACAAGAATGTCGATAAACAACATGATTATTCATCTTTTTCTAAACGAAAGCGTGTGCAAAAAAACTAAGATATGAACAACCTATTCAAGAATATATTTTAAGGTGAAACATTACTGTATAATCAATTATCAGTGTCGTTGGGCACATAAATTTTATTTGAGTATTTGGACTTGTAATGGAGCAATTATCGGTCTCTTCGTTATGAATAAGCAAATTAAATTGCAGACTAAGGCTAAGAGGCACATTCAAAACTGAATTATACCTAAGATATTACCACCGTTTGAGAACACCTGCTCATATTCTTGTTAATTCAGTAAGCTTCTCGAGTGTAATTCCACTCTTGCTCCTCATTCTTCATCTACCCACTAAAGAAAGCAAGATGGATCATCAGTCAGACTATAAATACACCCTAATTATTTCTAGAAGATAAGAATGATTTGATCACATATTCGGCTATAACTTCTAACTTATTATTGCCGAGATTTTGTCAGACGATCTTAGTGGTTATAATGCTCGTAATGATTGCAGCAGAGACCTTAAACGATGAAGTGACATACACATCAAAATCTTCGCCAAGTCATTTATGCAGATCAAGAAGCTAATTAGTTACGTTCCATATAACCGAATTAACTACCAGGTACACCAATGTTTTTAGAGAATGTAGATACGCCTCCACAGTAATGACGAACAAATCTGAAATTAGCAATCTTGCAGGACGGTCACAACAATTTTTATTGTCTAATTAGAAAGGTATGGGCTTCAGAATATTGGCTGAGATATGTGTATATGAAGAGTAAAGGAATGAATAGTTAGCAAAATTATTGGCACTAAAAATACATCCGTATATATGAAGTGCAGATGTTGCTGCCTAATTTTCATACAACACGCTTGCTCCAACATATCATTGTAACCAAAATCTGAAAATATTCACTAATTACCAGAAGTATAGATGCAAGTGGTAATCGTATAGATGCCTATGCTTGCTAACGGTAATATTTGAAACAACATAGTTAGATATTTTCATATTGCTACTATATGAAAGTATTGGCTCTGAAATATAGTCTTAAATCAAATATCAAGGTATGAATTGCTAGGCCTGGTTATTGGGTTTGAAATAACAGGCCAAACATCGGGCAAAGGCAAGCATAGTTAGATATTTTCATATTGCTAAAGGTAACGGTAATATTTGAAACAACATAGTTAGATATTTTCATATTGCTACTATATGAAAGTATTGGCTCTGAAATATAGTCTTAAATCAAACATCAAGGTATGAATTGCTTACTAAGCCTACTGCCTGGTTATTGGGTTTGAAATAACAGGCCAAACATCGGGCAGAGGCAGGACGCAAAGACAATGGGCTGGGTCTCCTACCTCATGTAGGTTGTCGGGAGCTCGGGGCTACTCTTAGCTACTCCAGACGCCATGAATGAAGAAAGAAGCGCCACCATAAGAGCTTGCTATAGACGTTACAGTCAATAATTAAAAGCTAGCTAGATGAGATGGTTTCACTCTCTGATCTGTCCTTGCAAGCAAAGATCATCAACTAAGATTAAATGTGACAATTTGCATGGCGATATCAACTAAATTATCTTAATAGTTCTCACACTCCAGCAACTTGGTATATGGCCATGGCAGATAGAATGAGCGACCAGTCGTTGGGATTGTCCTGCATACACAAAAGTCCTAATTGGATCAATATTCAATAGATATAAACATGAAGAAGATGATTGGTTCTCGTACACATATTAACAAACAGATAGAGGGCATGAAATAGAACCATCAAAAAATACAATACAAGTGCATTTTGTCCAGGTTTGTCTGCACTAAACTTGACACCACACAAACATTTTATCCACTATGTATCATTACCAGAATGGGAGATCCACTTGAAAACTAATACACACATACACAATCATGCTTCTCTTACCAGTTCAGAAAATGTTGCTTCTTAAGGTGAATATTGCCAGTTAGCAAAACATATGATTCCAACTGAATAAAATTTACATTGGAAACCGTGGATCAGTCAGCCTTGTTTCTAGTATCTCCTCCATATTCAGGAGGAGCATTTGATTATTTATTAGTTCAAGACTTTTTCCTCACGTGCATAAGAGAAACTTGATACAAAAATCCTTGCATGTTCTGGAGGAGGAACAACAAGTATGATTGCAGCCTGATGCTCAAATCCCAATTCTTCCATCTGCAGAACAGAAGTTAGACAACTCGAAGGAAAGCTACTCGATGTAGAAGCCGGGCACGCGATGTATCCTCCAGTGCCATGTGGCGCATGGAAACACCGCTGCCGCCGCCGGCGTCGAAGGCCCGGATCAGCACCTGCGCGTCCACGAGCACCGTGTGGCAGAGCCTAATCATCGGGATAGATCGGATCTCACGCGTGTGTGTCGACGCCGCGACATCAAAGAAGCGAGCGTGGAAGGAGGTGGTAGGGACGGAGCAGAGCAGCCCTGGTCCCCTCGCGCGCCACCATGCCGGATCAGCCCCGTTCGCGCGGAGCAGAGCAGCCCTGGTGAGGGAGAGCACGATGGAACCCGAGGCTCCTCTCCCGGCGCTTGAAGCCCTCGATGACGACCTCTGGTAGGGAGAGAGCCAGAGAGGGCGAGGGGGAGGGAGAGAAGGCGGAGCAGGCGGCGAGGTGGCCGGTGGATGAGTAGGGTGGAGGCGGCGGCTGGTTAGGGTTGGGAAGGGAATCGGGGGAGAAAGAGAAGACGTGGGCTTTTGATTTTGGAAGAAAAAACGATAAACATGAGGTGGGACCAGCGAGCGAAGGGCATACGACGGTTCCCTGCGAGACCACGTACCAACGGCTCTTTTTCTCTGCTCTGTCTTCAACTCTACTCGCCTCGGTTGAATTGGTTAGGTTGTATCCTAACCCATCAAAATTTAAATCTCAGATTTAATATTGATGATCGCATTTTTTTAATATATTTTAGTATTTTTTATGATGTGTTTTCAGTGGAAGAAAATGTTTTCGTCAAAGATGAGGTGGTGACTTCGTTAATCTCAAGATGATGTGCCAGCTCAATATTTGCGAAGATGTTGATAAGGGTAATGTGTCGGTGCTTTTATAAAGGTGAGTGTATACTCGTATATGTAAGTGTCTGTGTTGTGCTATGTTCTCTCTCAAAAAAGAACTCCACTCGCCTCGATCTATTCTCCCTTCGCTTACCTCACCACGTGCATCGTAGAAAAAAAGAACAAGGCCGTTCGCCCCTTTTCTCCCCCGATCCTAGGCAGCGCCAGCTCCCGCCTCCATCCGACGAAGCCACTCCCCCCCCCCTCTCCACAATCTAGGCAGCACTGCATCCTCGATCCGCTCACCGGTCATCGCCTCGCCGGACGCGAACTTCCCCCGCTGCCCTTAGTCGTTCCTCCCTCCTTCCCCACCGTCCTCACTCGTACGACGTCGTCGCACACCTCTCATCTGCATCATCATACTGGTGGTCTAGGTCATGGTCTTGATGACCCCATCATCTCCGATTGTGGTTTTGACCGTCGGCGAGGAGGTCGAGCCTCCCACTCCTTCCATGGGCATCCTGATCTGGGATCTTGCGCTCGTGTCGTCCCTCTGGCCAACTAGAATAGCAAGAATTTGTATGTCACCGGCAAGTGTGCGGAGTGGCGCCGGTGGCAATAGAAACGGCAGGCTTGGGACCGGACTACCTCGATGGTGACCTTGGGCTCTCCATCTTATCCAAGCTCACCGCCCTTCAACTGCTCCCGGTAGGACCTCTCGGTCCACCTAACGTCGGACTACCCACTATTTAATTGAATGATTCTCCCAAAACTGCTCCTCCTTCATCCAGCTGCAATGGTATCCACTCTTCTCGCGTTCTTTCGGGTGCTTTAAATTTGAGGATTGTTTCTACCTTACCATAATGGAAGTCGAGGGAGTTGGGTCAGAGATAACTCACGAAAGAAGAATTATTGTTGAAATTGTTGCACTTCTATGTGAATTTTGAGATTGCTAACCACATTTATCATGTTACATTTTTTGCATAATAAGAGGCCAAGAAACCAAGACTTATTTGATTGCTAATTTGCTATACAAGCAGCCATGGTGAGATAAAGTGTTGATTGGTGTTGTGCATTTTGCTAGCCCTAATGCCTTGGTAGTTGGAGTGTCATCATGGCATTGCTTAAAATGACGGTGGTCGAGCATCCGGATACGCTGTATTCGGCAGAACGGATCAGTATCACTGTGTTGCTCGACATGCCTGAGTATATAGTGACTTTGTTTTCTAATTGTGAGCCTATCCATGCATGTGTAATAAAATTACACTGCTTTGGGGGTTTAACACTTGGATAAAGGTAAAGAGTAACACATTAAAATTAAAGAATACTTTTTTTGAAGGTAAAGGTCAATCCAGCCACTTATATTGCATGAGACAGCACAGTTACATCATTTGCAAGGGAATTAACCAGGAAAACCGGGGCCTCATCCTTCCACACAATCGTGGTAGAACCCTCCGTTTTACTTGCAAGTAGATCAGCTACCGAATTGGCTAAACGAGGACAGAAATTGAAGCTAATGAAGTTCAAATTACGACTAAGGGAATTACGCTCCTCAAATATTGCAGCCGCTGGACCGAGAGAGTTCCCTCCGTATAGCATAACTTGGATAACGTCGAGGAAATCCATCTCCACTTCCAGATTGTTACAGCCCGTCTCACCTGCCAGCAGAAGCCCGTTCCGAAGACTAATCGCTTCCGCCGTACCCGCATCTTCAATAAAAGGCAAGCTCGTACATGCAGCCGCAACAAAAGATCCCGCCGCATCCCGAATAATGGCGCATGTTCCTCCCGAGCCAGACTCTGCGTCGAACGCAACATCCACATTCAGTTTCTGGCTTCCCTCCGCCGTTTGGTCCATCCTGCTCGAATGATAGTTTTGCGGCTGGAGTAAGCTCTAGTGAAATTCGTGGCAATGGTCCTTATCGCATGTGCAGATTTCATCGACGTCATAATTTTCTCTCCGTGAGTAAGCTGTCGTCGCTCCCACCTGATATACTAGGCCCCACTGCTATGAGCGCCAGTGGGTGGACCTAAGTAGCTTGTACAATAGATGTCGGCTTTGATCGGAGAAGCTCGTGAAGAATCGAGATATCTTGTTGATCATTCACAGCCGCCAGGCGAATAGTATCCTCCAGACCAAGACACTTCCATACCGCATGTGCTCGAGAACATAGGAACAGTCCAAGATTAATACTTTCACAGTGTGTTGCACAGACCTGGCACTGGCTCCTCGTCGACATATGTCTGTTTGCGAGCACCCCAAGGCAAGGTATGGCCCTCAACAACGTTTTCCAGCAGTGGATTTTAACTTTTGCTGGCAACGGCAACTTCCAAAGAATTTTCCAAACCGGGCTAGCATTTGAGGTGTCTATTGGATTTGTTCGCCTCAACTTCTTCCCGTGTTGGTGATCCAAAGAACGTGATACACCGATCTCACTGTAAAATTTCCACTCTTCTCCAGTTGCCACGAGATGAAGTCTTCCATCATCCCCACTGCTAGGGGACTTTTCAAAATCTAGTGAGCATCTATGGGCCAGAATCAGCATTGATCAACTCTGAGACCTTTGTTAAGATGATGTTCCCCCTTGGTGTAATAATTCCTCTTGAAGATGACCGTGTTGGATATATGCTCTAGAGGCAAATAATATACGATTATTCCAATATATCTAAGCAAGTTCATAACTAGTTTCATACTGTGCTAGAACTGTATCGGTGAAACAATGGTACAGGTGTGGTATAGAAACACCCAATGTTCCTAGTTAGCCTCTATAACAATAACTAGTTCATGGTCAACATGATGATCGTTGTTTCGCGATCATGGACAATTAAGTCTATTGACTGTGAGGTCACCTCACTTGATGAGTGACGTGATGAACATTACCCAACGTAAGCATTATAGCATGATCAAACTTATGAATGTTCAGTGTTGTAATTACAGAACGTAGTAGACCGTTCCTTTGACCGTGAGTACTTGCATAACTG
Source organism: Bromus sterilis (assembly GCA_950022295.1). Taxonomy (NCBI): domain Eukaryota; kingdom Viridiplantae; phylum Streptophyta; class Magnoliopsida; order Poales; family Poaceae; genus Bromus; species Bromus sterilis. Next base: position 317,849,510 of record OX465596.1, on the reverse strand, counting down.
TTATCTTGTCGGATGCTTTGACTTGCATCCCACTGCCTGACTGAAATATGCTGGCCATAACGGTTGTATCTTGGGTATTCCGTTGAGATATGTCGAGGAGTATTGTTACAAAAGCGGGATTTGTCAATGTTGGGAAACGCAGTAGAAAACAAAAAAATTCGTGCCTACGTAGCAAACACCCAAGGTCATATATGAAGATTGCATACAAGGTTTTAGGTCATGGCTCACCAACCGATGTAGCGGAAGTAGAGTTGGTGAGGACTGCCGGTGTAGATCCTCGCAATTAGGAATTTCAATGACCTCCCAACCGCGAGGATATCGATCCCTCGAACCGTCCCGCGATCTAGTCCCGCGGACAAGTCCCACGAACAAGCTCCTCGAAGAAGGGTCGAACGCACGACCCCTCCATTAGTATCCACACATCCCGTAGCATCAATCCAGCAGCGCTCCGCCGTCCAGAGAAGAACGCCACCGAGAGAATTAGAGGGAGAAAACCCTAACGGATTTCGATCTAGAACAACGTCTAAACCGGGGTCTAATTGTGGAGCAACGGGGTTTAGAGGAGGGAGGGTGGCGCAGGGGGGCTAGGGTTTAAGTGTGTTGCGCCCCTTGCCCCTCCCCCACATTATTGTTGGATATGTGCCCTAGAGACAAATTAATAAAGATATTTGTCACATATCCGTTTTGTTCATAATACGTTTTATACTGTGCTATAACTGTATTACTTGGAAATACTAATACAGGTGTAGTATAAAACATGGTCCGTAGTTTAACTCGGGTAAACTATCTCATTGGGCAATTGATTGATCAAGCTTTCCTGATCATGGCGACACTTAAGTCCATTGACAATGAGGTCATATCATTAAGGGGAATGATGTGATGGACGTACACCCACCTAAAGTATTGCAATGTGATCGAGTCACATAGTTCAGCGTTGCTATGACTTTGTAACGTATGGCTTAATCCTTAGACCGTAATGATCATACGTAATCACGATCTATGAGGAGACTTTGATTTGTATCCCACCGCCTGACTGAAATATGCTGGCTATAACGGAGCACTTTGGGTATTCCGAAATAGATGGTTGATGAGTATGTTAATAGATCAGAGCGGGATTTGTCAGTCCTTGTGATAGGACAGGTACTCTGGGCCCACTCGGTGATATTGCATCAACACCTTGCAAGGACGTGACTAGGTCACAAGAGATGCAATGATCATGGACGAGAGAAGTTGTTTGTTGTGAACGAGATGTGAACACGATATGTGGGATACCGACGATCAAACCTCGGACAAACAAAGTACCGCAGCACAAAGGGATTACGTCGTATCGTTAACGGTTTCCAAAAGCGATCGAAGTTCATTCGATGGAAGCGCAGGGGCTGTCAAGGATTGTAACCAGGTCCAACTGACTAGTCATTGGTCAATGAGAAGAGTCTCTACCATGTCTGCTGTTTCCCGGACCGTTAGGGTGTTACACTTAAGGGCAATCGATGCATATAACAGTTACGGGATCAATCGGTGAAATAGGAGAAATCGCCGGAATAGTTCCGGAGGAGGACGGAATGGTTTCCGGACATTTTGAATAGTTCAAAATAAAGTTTAATTGTTTTAATAATGTTTTTATTATTTAATTATCTGAATTAAATATTTAAAACATATTAAATAAATTAAAAAATGGGAAAAGGCTATATGGGCCCATGGGGCCCATTAGGGGAGGAGGGGGTTTCCCCCCTTGGGCTTGGCGCTAAGGGTGGGGCCCATCCCCCCTATGGCCGGCGCACCTCCCCCCCTTGGGGGTTTAGTCCCACATGGGGGAGGGGAGGAGGATCACACCCCCCCTTGGCCTATATAAGGAGGGGTAGACCCCCCTTTTCCCAACACACCAAATCTCCTTCTTTCTTCCTTCTCCTTCCCGGAAGTGGACTCCCCTTGTTTGGAGTCTGCACCAGGATTGGAGTTCTCCACCATAAGGCAGGCCGTCGCTCTGCTGGAGTCGGGATCCTTAGCCATTTTTCTTCCGCTGCTCGCCTGGTTCGGGGCCCGGGAGGAACATCGATTGTACCGTACGTGTATAATCTCTTCGAGGCACTACACCTGTGGTGCTACTTCGTCGCTGGAGGTTTACCGGGAGTCATCCTCGCCGGTGGTGGTCTTCTACACGACAGGGAGGTCGTAGTTCTGAGTCTACGCCAACCACGTTCGTAAGAACGTTTCCCTCTTTCGGTCTTCAAAGGTATGAACACCGATTCCCTCCGTTACTTTACATCGCCATAGCATAGATCTTGGGTTCGGGTACCGTAGGTGTGAAAATTTTGTGTTTTCTGCCCCGTATCCCAACAGTGGTATCATGAGCTAGCTATGCGTAGATGTTTTGTACGGATAGAACACATCTAGGATGTGGGCATCGAATCTTCATTCGTTACCCTCCCACGTGTACTCATTTAGCGTTGCGGCAATGTTTGATGAAGCGGCCCCCGACCGACCTTACGCGTTTACGCGAGACTGGTTCCACGCTTGACATATGGCTTGTACCATATAAAGTGGCTGGGGGGGTGTCTGTCTCTCTGCATTAGCGATGCGAAGATGTTTGCAACGGAGGGCCCCGATAGGGGTGTAATAGAGACGGATGGGAGACGGTGTTGTGGCATGTTTTTCGCAGGATAGAAACGGTTCTCTCTCTCGAAACCCCTAGCAGCCACGTAAAACTTGCACAAGCTAAAGTAGAAAGGCGTTTAACTTTTCTTTGCATGAAGGGGGATCATAGGTTGTATGATTTACAGTTTTACTTCCTGTTTTATGCTAGTATGCTAGATATATCAACGGTAGCACGAAACAGGACCATCTCTCACAATACCAACATTGTGTTCTCCCTTGGTGGGCACCGCCTGGAAGGTTCTCCCATATGGCTTGATGCTCCGTACATACCGGAGTTGTCCTACATATTAAACGGAGTTCGCATGAGGTTGGGTTCGGCAAGCCTGGCATATGCAGATATGGCCTTGCTGAACAGCTAACATCAAGGTCCGATTGGCAGGCTTGACGTATGTAGATGCGGGCCTGGAACACAGAAGACCGAAAGGTCGAGCACGAGTCACATGCCTGATGTGATTGGCTTAGAGGCCTACCTGGTTCGCATACTGATGGCCGTAACGATCGGGGGAGGTATGGGGGCTGGGATTGTGTAATCACTTAGTTAAATTGAGAGGTGTTTATCTAAGTGGGAGCTTTCTAGAATTTTGAGATTAAACTGAAACTCCACATTATGAACAAAAGTCTAAATATGTATCCTTGTGAATCAACCTTGTAGATGGCAGCACCTCGCCCCTCGTTCAACTTAGGATCATTCCTAGAGAAAGATAAACTAAAAACAGATGGGACAAACTTCACCAACTGGTTCCGCACCCTAAGGATTCTCCTCGTTCCCCTCAAAATGGCATACGTACTAGAGGACGCGTTAGGTGACGCACCAGCAGATGATGCCAGTCAAGACGAGAAGAATGTCTATCTCTCCAGGACTGATGATTACAACCTTGTCCAGAGTGGCATGCTCTACTCCATGGAGGCTGAGCTGCAGAAACGTTTTGAGAGGATGGGTGCATATGAGATTATCACCGACCTCAAGGCGGTCTTCGCACCTCAAGCCAGGGCTGAACGGTACGAGGCTTCTGAAGCCTTCTTCTCAGCAAAGATGGACGAGCACGGCAGCGTGAGTGAGCACGTAGTCAAAATGTCTGGCTACGTTCAACGCTTGAATGCTCTGGAATGCCAGATTCCAGATGAACTTGCTGTTGATAGGGTGTTGCAGTCGCTTCCCCCTAGCTACAAAGGCTTTGTGCTGAACTACAACATGCAGGGGATGACCAAAACCCCTTCTGAGTTGTTCTCCATGCTGAAGAGCGCCGAGGTTGAGATCAAGAAGGAGCACGCCGTCTTCATGGTCAACAAGACCATTGACTTCAAGAAGACAAGTAGGCGGGAGAAGGCCAAGAGAGGTGGCCCCAAGAGGGATGGCAAGTCAGTTGCCGCTCCTCCCAAGGCACCCAAGCCTAAACTCGGAGTGGAGTGCTTCTACTGCAAGGGTGAAGGTCACTGGAAACGCAACTGTCCCAAGTACCTAAAGGACAAGAAGGTTGGCAAGGTCGCCAAGAGAGACGAAGGTATATTTGATATACATATTGTTGATCTTCTCTTGACAAGCGCTGGGGACACATCCTGGATATTTGATATAGGATCTGTCGCTCATATTTCTAATTCCATTCAGGGACTAAGGAATAGGAGACGCTTGCTCAAAGATGAAGTGACGATGCGCGTGGGGAATGGCTGACGGATTGAGGTCTTGGCGTTCGGCACGAAGCATCTTAGTCTCCCTTCGGGATTGGTTTTAGTTCTGAATAATTGCTACTATGTACCCGCGTTGAGTGTGAACATCGTTAGTGGCTCTTGCTTGAAGCGAGACCACTATTCTTTTAAGTCTGATACAATTGGTTGTTCGATTTATAAGGATGAAATGTTTTATGTTCACGCACCGGAGTTGCATGGTTTATTCGTACTTAATCTCGATGGTGATGTGTGTCACATTAACAATATTGAGGCCAAAAGATTGAAGAATGATGAAGATCACATGATGATGTGGCATTGCCGACTTGGTCATATTGGTATAAAACGCTTGGAGAAGCTCCATAAGGATGGACTTCTTGAGTCATTGGATTTTGGATCCCTTGATACATGTGAACAATGCCTCATGGGCAAAATGACAAGGACTCCATTCAATGGCGTAATGGAGCGTGCGGATGTCTTATTGGGGATCACACACTCGGATGTATGTGGACCCATGAACGTCCCCACTCGCAATGGTCTTCGTTACTTCGTGACCTTTACTGATGATTTGAGTAGATATGGGTATATTTACTTGATGAAGCACAAGTCTGAAACCTTTGAAAAGTTCAAGGAATTTCAGAATGAGGTCGAAATCAACTCGGAAGAAAAATCAAGCACCTTCGATCGGATCGAGGTGGCGAGTATTTGAGTCACGAGTTTGGCAATCATCTGAAGTCTTGTGGCATAGTACCACAGCTTACGCCGGCAGGCACACCTCAGAGAAACGGTGTGGCTGAGCGACGTAATCGAACCCTATTGGATAGTGTACGATCGATGATGTCTCATACTGATTTGCCTGTGTCATTCTGGGGGTATGCATTAGAAACTGCCGTTCATATTCTTAATAGGGCACCATCCAAATCTGTAAAGACAACACCATTTGAAGAATGGCATGGCACAAAACCTGAGTTGTCTCACCTGAAGATTTGGGGTTGTGAGGCTTATGTTAGGAAACTACAGCCGGACAAACTTGAATCCAAGGCGGATAAGTGCATCTTTGTGGGCTATCCCAAGGAAACTTGTGGATACACCTTCTACAACAAGTCTGACAGCAAAACGTTTGTTGCCAAGACGGGACACTTTCTTGAGAAGGAGTTTCTCGCGAAAGAGTTGAGTGGGAGGAAAATAAACCTCGATGAAGTGACTGACCAATCACTACAATTGGAAGAAACGGCTACGGAAATTGTTCTGGAACCATCTTCCATAGTGGGAGTTGAAGAGAATGGCCAGAACAACATTCATAACGATCATGGCATTAATGATGATCATGATGAGAATGAAGAGGAACCTTTTATGCCCCGTAGGTCATCAAGAGTCCGTCAACCTACTGAGTTTTACGGACAGCTTGTGAATGCAATCTCGGCTGATGAGTCGGATGAACCTACAAGTTACAAAGAAGCAATGGAGGGACCCAAGTCCGAGAAATGGCTTGAAGCCATGAAATCCGAAATAGACTCCATGTACACCAACAAAGTATGGACTTTGGTGGATATTCTCGAGGACCGCAAGGCCGTCGAGAATATATGGATTTTCAAGAAAAAGACTGACGCAGACGGAAACGTATCTGTCTATAAAGCTCGACTTGTCGCGAAGGGTTTCCGACAATTCAAGGAGTTGACTACGAGGAGACGTTCTCTCCTGTAGCGATGATAAAGTCTATTCGGATCCTACTAGCAATAGCTGCATATCATGATTACGAGATATGGCAGATGGATGTGAAAACTGCATTCCTTAATGGCAACATTGAGGAACAGTTGTATATGATGCAACCAGAGGGGTTTGTCGATCCAAGGAACGCTGGTAAGGTTTGCAAGCTTCAACGGTCCATCTATGGGTTGAAGCAAGCATCTCGGAGCTGGAATCTTCGATTTGATGAGGTCATTAAAGCTTTTGGATTTGTCCAAAACGTCGAAGAGTTCTGCGTCTATAAGAAACTGAGTGGGAGCTCTGTAGCATTCCTTGTGTTATATGTAGATGCCATATTACTAATAGGGAACAATAAGAAATTCTTAGAGGAAGTGAAGGAATATCTGAATGGACAATTTTCCATGAAGGACCTAGATGAAGCTGCGTACATATTGGGGATTAAGATCTATAGAGATAGACCTAATCGACGGTTGGCCTTGAGTCAGAACACTTATATTGACAAGATATTGAAAAGGTTCAAAATGGATGACTCCAAGAGAGGTCTCTTGCCAGTTATAAAAGGTGTCAAATTAAGCGTGACTCAAAGCCCAACCACAGCAAAAGAGAAAGAGGAGATGTCCTCAAAGCCCTATGCCTCAGCCATAGGTTCTCTCATGTATGTTATGTTATGTACCAGACCGGATTTAGCGCTGGCCATTAGTATGACTAATCGCTACCAGAGTAACCCGGGAATGGCTCACTGGACAGCAGTAAAGAACATCCTTAAGTACTTAAGAAGAACCAAGGATCTTTTTCTCGTTTATGGAGGAGTTGATGAGGAGCTCACCGTAAAAGGTTACGTTGACGCAAGCCTCGGCTCAGATCTAGATGACTCGAAATCCCAGACGGGATATGTTTTCATGTTGAACGGTGGCGCAATTAGCTGAAGGAGCGGCAAACAGTCAGTCGTCGCTCAATCTTCAATGGAGTCGGAGTATATTGCCGCTTGCGAAGCGTCAAACGAGGTGTTGTGGCTGAAGAAGTTCGTGATCGAGCTTGGCGTCTTTCCCAGTTGCACTGACCCCGTGGGGATCTTCTGCGATAACACGGGTGCCATTGCTAACGCGAAGGAGCCAAGAACTCACTCTACAGCCAAGCACATCCTCCGAAAGTTCCATGTGACGCGAGACTACGTTAGGGATGGACACACTAGGATTCACAAGATACATACGGATCTGAACGCAGCAGACCCGATGACTAAACCTCTTCCACAGGGCAAGTTTGAAGAACACCGAGAGACCATTGGTGTTAGATACATACCTGATGTAAACTAGTGTAATTTGTACTCTAGTGCAAGTGGGAGACTGTTGGATATGTGCCCTAGAGACAAATTAATAAAGATATTTGTCACATATCCGTTTTGTTCATAATACGTTTTATACTGTGCTATAACTGTATTACTTGGAAATACTAATACAGGTGTAGTATAAAACATGGTCCGTAGTTTAACTCGGGTAAACTATCTCATTGGGCAATTGATTGATCAAGCTTTCCTGATCATGGCGACACTTAAGTCCATTGACAATGAGGTCATATCATTAAGGGGAATGATGTGATGGACGTACACCCACCTAAAGTATTGCAATGTGATCGAGTCACATAGTTCAGCGTTGCTATGACTTTGTAACGTATGGCTTAATCCTTAGACCGTAATGATCATACGTAATCACGATCTATGAGGAGACTTTGATTTGTATCCCACCGCCTGACTGAAATATGCTGGCTATAACGGAGCACTTTGGGTATTCCGAAATAGATGGTTGATGAGTATGTTAATAGATCAGAGCGGGATTTGTCAGTCCTTGTGATAGGACAGGTACTCTGGGCCCACTCGGTGATATTGCATCAACACCTTGCAAGGACGTGACTAGGTCACAAGAGATGCAATGATCATGGACGAGAGAAGTTGTTTGTTGTGAACGAGATGTGAACACGGTATGTGGGATACCGACGATCAAACCTCGGACAAACAAAGTACCGCAGCACAAAGGGATTACGTCGTATCGTTAACGGTTTCCAAAAGCGATCGAAGTTCATTCGATGGAAGCGCAGGGGCTGTCAAGGATTGTAACCAGGTCCAACTGACTAGTCATTGGTCAATGAGAAGAGTCTCTACCATGTCTGCTGTTTCCCGGACCGTTAGGGTGTTACACTTAAGGGCAATCGATGCATATAACAGTTACGGGATCAATCGGTGAAATAGGAGAAATCGCCGGAATAGTTCCGGAGGAGGACGGAATGGTTTCCGGACATTTTGAATAGTTCAAAATAAAGTTTAATTGTTTTAATAATGTTTTTATTATTTAATTATCTGAATTAAATATTTAAAACATATTAAATAAATTAAAAAATGGGAAAAGGCTATATGGGCCCATGGGGCCCATTAGGGGAGGAGGGGGTTTCCCCCCTTGGGCTTGGCGCTAAGGGTGGGGCCCATCCCCCCTATGGCCGGCGCACCTCCCCCCCTTGGGGGTTTAGTCCCACATGGGGGAGGGGAGGAGGATCACACCCCCCCTTGGCCTATATAAGGAGGGGTAGACCCCCCTTTTCCCAACACACCAAATCTCCTTCTTTCTTCCTTCTCCTTCCCGGAAGTGGACTCCCCTTGTTTGGAGTCTGCACCAGGATTGGAGTTCTCCACCATAAGGCAGGCCGTCGCTCTGCTGGAGTCGGGATCCTTAGCCATTTTTCTTCCGCTGCTCGCCTGGTTCGGGGCCCGGGAGGAACATCGATTGTACCGTACGTGTATAATCTCTTCGAGGCACTACACCTGTGGTGCTACTTCGTCGCTGGAGGTTTACCGGGAGTCATCCTCGCCGGTGGTGGTCTTCTACACGACAGGGAGGTCGTAGTTCTGAGTCTACGCCAACCACGTTCGTAAGAACGTTTCCCTCTTTCGGTCTTCAAAGGTATGAACACCGATTCCCTCCGTTACTTTACATCGCCATAGCATAGATCTTGGGTTCGGGTACCGTAGGTGTGAAAATTTTGTGTTTTCTGCCCCGTATCGCAACAATTATATAGGTGGCCAGGGGGCTGTCCTGGGCGACCTAGGGGGTGTGGAGTCCCCTTGGGACTCCTACTCCCAAAGGGAGTCCTTCCATAAGAGAAATCCTACCCCAAGGAGGATTGCAATCCTACTTGGAGTAGGATTTCTCCCTTATGGCGCCCTCCCCACCTCCAAGCCGACTTGGGGCAGCCTAGGTGCCTTTCCCCCAAGGCTAGGGGCGTGGGATAGTGAGTGGTACTGCCCGGAAACTTCCAGAAGCTTCCAGAAGCTTCTAGGACCTTTCATGACCTTCCGGGATGGTTTCGGGACATTCCGGAACCTTTTGGAGCACTTCCAGGACCGTTCTCAGATGTTCCGAAACCATCTGGATAGTTTCCGGGACCATCCGAGTTACAGTTTAAGCTACTGATACGTCTCAAACGTATCGATAATTTCTTCTCGCTCCATGCATGTTTTGTGTGATATTGCTATGATCTAGATACACTTTCATACACTTTTGATCATATTTGGACTAACCTACTAACTCAGTGCACCCCAGTGCCAGTTCATGTTTTCTGCTGTTTTTTTTATTCCAGGTTTTCCCCATATTAAAAATGCTCCAAAATTTCGGGAAAAATCGGATAAAAAATCAGCGCAACAGTCTTCCAGAAACACCCAAGTGGGTCAGAGGGCCACCACCAGGGGCCCAGGCGGCTGGACCCTTGGTGGCCCCCCTGGCTGCCCTCCTTCGCCTATTTATTCTCCGTCACAGAGAAACTCCGAAGACAGAACCCTATTTCGCAAATTCTCCTCTGTTCTGCCGCCGCCACACTTCCAAGACTGGGATCACCATTAGGACCCTTCCCGGCACCCTGCTGGAGGGAGGATCGACCTCCGGGAGCTTCTCCTCCACCATGGACGCTCCCCGGATGTGCCGTGAGTAGTCTACCTTGGACCATGGGTCCGTGATCAGTAGCTATGTGATGTTCTCATCCCCTCTTTGTTCTTCATGGTTTAGACCTCGTGAGCTACCCTACATGATCGAGGCACATATGTAATTCTTTCTGCTTTTGCTATGCTGAGTTTGATGGGATCTGATGGATTATGAGATTATTTTCAGATTGTGATAGAGTAATATAATTGGTTCTTATCTTTTGTATTTTTGTTCCGAAGTAATTCTTGCATGTTCTCCGTTGCTATTTATTGCTTTGGCCAATAGTGACTCCAAGAGGGTACATTATGCTCGATTGTGGGTACATGCCCCCTGATGACACGCTTGAGTGACAGAAACATGAGTCTAGGGGATGTGTTGTGGCCACAAGGTGGAAAACAACGGTGCTTGTAACCGCGGTTACAAGGATTGTTTACTTTACGCAAAGTTCTTTTTAATGCAGTTGTCTGTTGCTTTGGGTTTACACTTTGGGTGGGGCTCGCAACTTAATACCAGCGAGATGTTCTGGATAGATATCTCAAGATGGATGATTAGTAGTAGATGCAGATGGATTTCGGTCTACTTATTTTGGCGTACTGCCCATGCTTTTGAGCCTCTTCCTTTCTTTTGTAGCATAGTTAGCATTGCGGTGCGTTTATAATCCTGTCAATTGCCCTTCTGTAATTTGTTTACCTCGCCTAGCAGTCTTATCGTCTTTTGGGAGAGAGACATCACTAGTGAACATCACGGGACCCCGATCCATATTATCATCACTATTTACACGCTCATTTACTTTATTGCCTTCTACTTTCACTTGCTATCATTATCATTATCCTGTGTTTTTGATCCTTTGTAAACAACAAGACCGGAGAGATTGACAACCTCTCTGAACTTCGTTGGGAGCAAAGTTAATTGTGTTGTGTGCAGGTCCGCGTCAGGTGCGCCGCTAACACCTACTTATCATCTCTGGAGTCCTACTGGTCGATACTCAACCTCGGTATCTTCACCGAGGGAAACTTGCTGCTACGCTGCATCTTACCTTCCACTTGGGGTAACCAACGAAGGGCGAGAAGCAATCCTCTCTCGCGTATGAAGCGAATTTCTGGCGCCGTTGCCAGGGACTCCGAGTGATAAGATAGGGGAATTGCCCACTACCTTTTACCTTTACTTTTTAGTCTTGTTAGTTTACCTTTCTGTTTTTATCTTTGTGTCTTATATCAAAAATCACAAAAAATATATTTATCTTGCTAGTATCTTTCAGAATGTCTGGTCCTTTTGCCTTTGTTGAGACAGAGGTTCTCACCTTTAAAAAATGTGGGGAAATTTTAAAAGATGCTTGGTATAGAATTAATGATTCACAGAAAAAAAAACCAAGAAGCAACCCACTACTATCCTGCTTAGAAATTTTTATGTTGGGATTACTCCTTGGAATAGGTTCATATTAGATACTGCTATCAGTGGGAATTAGAAGCCCCAATTTGGGAGTCTATTAATGTTATTGAAAACCTTGTTGGAAACCTCCCTGTTGCTAGCATACAAGAAGATATAACTCTAGCTCACATTATGAAAAAACTTGAAAAGATAGAGTTAGAAATACCAACTATAACTAGGATAAATGAGTTGGATCGCAAGATTCAAGGGAATTTGAATAGGCTTGATAGCTCCATGCTTAAAATTATTAAAACTTTGGAGACCATCAAATTCCATGATATGGATCCTTCTAGGATTGATAAGATTGAGGAAATCATTAATACTCTAGGAACTACCTTCTCCTCAATCAAACCAAAAAAGGTAGCAACTCCGGCTAGAAAGGAACCTAAGTTCAATTATGTCCCTAAGGTTCCTCGACCTAAAAATAATCCACCCATTGCCAAGGAAGTTGAAACCGTGAAAACTCTGGAAGAAATACCTCTCTTTGATAAATTTATAAATGAAACTTCCATTGATTTTCCGCCTTTTGGTTTTCTCCCTAGAATTTTCTTCATTAGGCCTTTATTTGAAAGACCTCTTAAGACTAGTTGTACAATTGAAGAACTTTTTGATGATCTTGATGATGGTTCGATTGATACAACTTGATCTTTTGCCTTATGCCTAGCTTAAAGGCGTAAAAGAAAGCGCTTGTTTGGAGGCAACCCAAGATGTTTTTACTTCTGTTTTTAGTGGTCTTGATGATTTTTACTACTGTAGCAACATCATTGTATCTTTATTTTTCAAGCTTTGTGCCAAGTATAGCCTCATATGACAAGGGAAGTGAAAGTTGTGACATGCTGTCCAGAAAACAGATTCTGTCCTCCTAACGGGAAAAATCAGAATAAATCACCAGTTCATCTTTTTGAGCTGAATTTTTTACACAGCGTGCTCTATACAATCACGGAATTTTCTTATGTTCTAAGTTTTTTGATTTGAGTTGCAGAAGTGCCCCTAAAAAATTCTTTACTACCTGTTGTTCTGATTTTTCACAGATTCTACCACGTTTTGTCCCTCCTAACTTTTGCAAACCTTAAGTTTTCTTTTTCTTTGCAAAAACCTTTTGGCAATATTGAGAAACAGTAGATCTTCAAGAATATCTTTATATCCAGTGAGGAAAAATTATTTATTAAGGGTACTAACCTCTCTAATCAGCTTATGATGAGTTGTGTATATAGGGAGTTTTCAAGTGTGCGATGGAAGATGATGAAAGAAGATTCGGGAGTGTCAAGCGCTCAAGCTTGGGGATGCCCCCATGCATCCCCAATAAATATTCAAGGAGACTCAAGCGTCTAAGCTTGGGGATGCCCCCGTGCATCCCCTTCTCCATCAACAATCATCAGTTCGTCCTTCGTCTCACTATATTTTTATCACTTCATGCGTTATGTGCTATGCTTGGAGCGTCTCACTCTTAGGTTTTAGTTTTAGTTTTCTTTAGCTTTGCTTGCTATTCATAAAAAGTTAGATCCCGTCTTTAGCTTTATCTTTGCTTGCTGTTCATAAAAAGTTTTAGCAAGAGCCTTGTCTTTTGTTTAGTTTATTGCTGGAACTCTCTTTAGTTTTCATGTTTATCTTGTTAAGAGAGTTGGTTGTTGCACTGAGTTATGTCTTGTTTTGAGAAGTAGGTAATTGAGGTTGCTATTTAATGTTAGTAGTAACTTACAATAGTTTTAAGGTATTGATGTGAGTAATGTTTGAACTTTTGGTGTCAAGAGCTCTAGCCTATTAGTGATAGGTGTCGTATTTTGGGCAATCCGTGTTTATTTTCAAAAACCTACAAAACTAGTTGAGAACTCTAGCTACTAGATGGATCACTACTCTTCTGAGGGGTCAGATATTAGAGTACACTCACGTACCATGAGTCGAGGATGCGCAAGGATAACCAAACCCCCATACACTCCTCCTCGGGGTACTTGCCTCTTTGTGAACCTCCTCATTAGATTGAGAGTTACCGATAATAAGTGCATGAGTTCTTCGGACTAATGTAAGTATTGAAAGTTGACACTTCCACCTCCTCATATTTGCTAGCCTCTCCTGTTCCCTGCATTGCCTCCTTCTCACTCTAAGAGTTGGCGTCCACCTTCGCCGGTACATCCAAACCTGATACGCTCTGTCATCATAAACCTCCTTATATCTTTCCTCAAAACAGCCACCATATCTACCTATCAAGGCATTTCCATAGCCTTTCCGAGATATATTGCCATGCAACTTTCACCTCTTCATGACTTGATCTTCATGTCATACATGTTCCTGCTACACTGGCAGCGGCATACATTGCATACATCATGATAGCTACCTCTTCTTTATGATTTGAGTACCTTGTAAAGTGTGAAAGATCTTCTATACCCTCTTGTAAATTAGAGTGTTGCCCTTAAGTGAGGAAACGAACCCAAAGTGGACAAAATAAAAGATCCCAAAGAGGACAAATGAGAGTTAAATAGAAAGAGACATTGAAGCCACCAAAACAAATACAAAAAAATAGAAAAAAGAGAAAAAGTAATATGAGAGAAAAGGGAAACACTACTGACGAGGATCAGCCTCGGCAAATCCCGTGGTCAGGGACGTTGGGTTAGATCGTAGAGAAGGAACAAGTTGGCGATACTCGTCGGCTAACAGGAGAAGCACTTCCTGCTCGATTATATTAAGTGAGGGGGCGATTACAGTGGAAGTCTAGGCGAGTTCGCACAAGACCGGAGGTGTTGATTTTAGATTAGATGTTCTGAGGCGTCCCCCCTCCCAACCTTTATATACTAGGCTGGGTGTCGGGGAGTCCGTCTCAGGTTACAGGGACGACTGCCTAATTCTAGTCGTGCCTTGAACACCAAGTCTTGACTTCCATATTGGTCGCGGACTCCTACGTCGGTGCCTAGAGCAGGCCAGTCGTGGGCCTGTCGAAGCTTCCAGCGGGCCTCTTGTCTCCGTATGCACCAGGTATCCTCACACGCAGGAGTCGTGGGGTCACCCCCTCGTCAGTAGCCCCTGAGTGCCTGGGGGACTCGAAGAGTCGCGCAGTGACTCGAATTCATCCTCGTTTGCTTTCATATGCGCAGCGCGACTGCGAGTCGCTGGCAGCTTTAGCCACGACAAATGTTTATTTCGAGGGATGCTAAGCTGAAAGGGCCCAAGGTAGTCGACTGGTCAAGCCTTGGCGAATTGCGCTAGTGGCAAATACCTCAATAGCCCAATCAAGCCCGTGTCCCTCGACACGAACTTGGGAACGACCGGTGTCTAGCAAAGTTCATGTCGCTGCAGGTCTTATAGGATCAATGTTGCCGGTCCCAGTAAATAGCCTTAACGCGTCCGTCATCGGCTCATCTGTCTATCATGTGAGCGCATGGAAACCATCGGGAATGAAGTCGCATGGTGGCAAGTCCCGGCCCGGCCGTCTGCGCAGCGGGGTCCTACCTATACGCTAAGCTTGCGTGGCATCTGAGTACAACAAGTCGCAACCCAGGCATCATTTTTATAGAGGCACGGAGCCTAATTAGCGATGCACCACTTGGAATTAACGATCAAGCGAGCTACTAGTAGTCACTCGCGGAGCTTTTGCGAACTCGGGCGAGGAAAATAAGAAAGCGCCCACTCGGAAAGTCGTCGAGTGCGCGAGCAGATTATATTGTCGAATACTTATTGAGTCTTTGCGAGTAGTCACTCGAATGCTTTGCTGCTTTCAGGCTGAGGGAGCACCCGAACTCTGAAGGTACGTTGCTTCTGCTAGTGCGAGTGATCACTCGAGCACGTTGTTTGCCTTCTGGGTGAGGGAGCACCCGAAACTCTGTAGATGATGTGATTACAACTGGTGCGAGTAGCCACTCGAGCACGTCTTTTCCTTTTGGGTGAGGGAGCACCCGAAACTCTTGAGATTTTAGATTTTACTCTGTTTTTATAAAGGTATTCCCGATGGGAGTAAAGGGTTTTAGAATAATATGAAAAAATTGTGAAGAGCGGGCTGCTGACCGAGGATGTGTGCTCAATACGCGTTGCTAAAAAGTGACGTTGCTGGGCCGCCTGGCAAGTTGGGTGGCTGTGGCGTGTGAATGGAAGTGACGTGACGCCATGCTGCCCGAAAATTTTGCACTGTGTGATTATGGCCCTCGTTTTTCACGCATAGTGGGCGGTATGGTTATTGTGCCGGTTGAGTTTTCCATGCTTCTCGACTGTCGTGGGATCGTGCCACGTCTGCCAAGATTAACGGTGATTGGGCATTCCGCAACTGCTGGTTAAATACCGGGGAGCTGCTGGATTTATGTTTTACCCAACCATCATCTTCCCCTTCTTGTTCTTCTTCTTCTTCCTTCTTCTGTTCTTTGCCTCTTGCCTCTTCACTTTGTGCAGTTTCGTGGTGAGATCCATGTCCAAGCGCCCTCGAAGTGCAGCGCAGGAGTCAGCGAGGATGACTGGTAGATGGCAGCGGTCTGCTTTTGGAGCTGCAGATCTGGATGACTTGGTAGCGGACGACATGGTGGTGGATAGTGCAGCTCGGATTCCTAGGGAGGAGGAGGTTCCCGCGCCTCGTCCTGATGAACGGGTATGCTTTAAGAGCTTCTTCCCTCGTGGGTTTGCGCTTCCAGTTCATCCTTTCCTCCGGGGGTTGCTTTTTGCCGATCAGTTGCAACTGCATGACTTGACCCCCAATGGGATTCTGCACATTGCCTGCTTTATTACGTTCTGTGAGTTTTTTTGGGGAATCTATCCCCATTGGGGGCTCTGGAAACGCCTCTTCAATGTGAAGAGGACGAACTCTGAATATGCCATTGGGGGCATGGGTATTTCCATTAAAGATAAGGCTGCCTACTTTGATTTGGAAAAAAATGGATTCTGTCTATACGTGGCAGAAGAGCTGGTTTTATCTGAAGGATCGACACGTTGATGGGCAGCAATTTGGTCTTGCTCCTTTCGATCCTGTTGCGCGAGCGGTCAAGCGATCCTCGTGGGCGCATCCTCTGTCTGCTCGTGAGGTGTCTCTTGTTGAGCCATTGGTGTAAAAGATTTCTTCTTTGAAGACGAGTTAACTGGCGGCCAACTTATTTCTGTGTTTGTGAGGAGACGCGTCCAACCACTTCAATATCGAGTGCGTCCCATGTGGCAATATACTGGACCCGACGACTCGACCAGGTGTTCGCCTGAGGAGTTCTCTGATGGTGACCTTTTGTCTCGGGTCCAACAAGTTACGAAGTGTACGAGTATCGGGGAGGAAAGCCTCGTCCATCCTTACGCTGCTGATTTACCTCTCCCCTAGGTACTTTTCTTGAGGTTTTTTCTGTAGTTTTCACTATTGTCTGTTGAATATTGATGATGTTCTGGCTTGCAGGGTCATACTCCTTTGTTGAACAATCCGCCGCAACCTGAGGATGCTGAAATACTTGATGAGCCTGATGCGGCTGATGTTGGTCCTGTGCCCGCGGGTGATGGGGGTGCTTTGGGTGCTGATGCTGGCGAGTCCACGGGTGGAAAGCCGTCAGCTGCTGACGACGGTGAGGGTTCGAGTCCTTTGCGTATCAAACGCCATCGCTCCTCGAGTGCGAGTGACCACGATGCAGCGGGTGGTGGTGATGATTTGCCGCCAGCCGCGCCATCTGTTGCTCCGTGCCCTCCTTCGGCTGCTCCAAAGAGGCGCAAGTATGGGATGCTGCTACGTCCGGGCGCTGCACCTACCGGGTTCGTATAACTTTCCTTGGGTGGGTTTGCTGTTTGTTTTTGGCTACTGTTCTGATGATATGTCACTTGCAGTACTGCTCATGTTCCGGCTGCTTCCTCTACGAGTACTGCTGTTGTTGATCTTCAGTCAGCCAATTCTGGCGCGGCGGCTAATCGGCCGAGTGACTCAGGTGCGGCAATTGATCGGCCAGTTCCTTCGGCGACTCCTATAGCTTCGGGTGCAGGGACGACTCCTGCGACTATTCCGTCCGGGGGATCCGCAGCTGCTACCGAGGGGGTCTCTCTCCCAGATACTAAACCTGCAGTTCCTGAGGAGCACTACTTGGAGCGGCGGGATCTCTTTGCTGAGGATAAGGCCAAGTTTTTTGATCGCATGGCGGAGCAGGTATGGAATTCCTTGTCCTTATGAACTGTATTGGAGCGCGACCGCGCTCCCGATGGGAGTAGCCTCCGAGGCTGCGAGCAATCACTTGTGATTGGTTGCAGTCATATATTTTCTTTTCTCTTTTATTGATCTTTGTGTGACATTGGGGGCACGATAGTGCTCCCGATGGGAGTAGCCCCCGAGGCTGCGAGCAATCGCTTGTGATTGGTTGCAGCCTTTGGACTTGATTTTTCCTTTTCTTGGCTTTGACTTGCACATTTTACTTGAATTCAGCCTTTGTTCCAGATATGTGAGCGTGTGCTGACCGATGTTGATCAGTGGCGACATGCTCATGACTCGGCCTAGGGGAGCTTGACCACCATGAGACCTGAGATTCTTTTTCCTTCTTTGATCTTTGTTCTGCTGGTGGTTGGTTACCTGACTGATATCTTCTCCGCAGGTCGCAAGAAGAGTGCTGAGAAGCGGGCCGAGGCTGCGGAAAAGGAACTTTCTGAGCTTCGGGCCGCTTTGGAGTCCAAGGAAAAGGACCTGCAGGTGCAGCGTGGCGAGCTCGAGCGGTTGCAGCGAGTGGAAGAGCAATTCCTGCGGGTGGAAAAGGTTGAGTGCAAGCGCCTGCATGACTTGGCGGGTTCTTTGGCTGGTAAGTAGACTATTCCTTTTCCTTCCTTTGGGATTTTGCTCTTCTCTTGAATTTCTAAATGCTGAATCTTCCCACTTTTTGCAGGTTCCGCGGGTGTTGAGGCGGTGGAGGCAGCTGCAGTGGGATCGAGCACTCTTTGTGGCGCTGTGGACGCAGTGTCAGGTCCTGCTGGGGCCGTGAGGGATGTCTGCGCTCGGTCTTCGACTCTCCTGAAGCTTCTTCATGAGCATATGTTCCCAGATGAAGAGAAGAGGCCAGAGGGTCTTGACTCGCAGGTTGCTGATAACCCACAACTGCAGAGGATCGAGATAGTCTTCGCGGGTAAGAATAACCCAATTTATAGATTCGACTCAAGGGGAGCCAAAGAATACCCACAAGCTTTAACAGTGGAGTTGTCAATTCCACCGCACCTGAGATACACTTACTTGCAACAAGATATTAATAGTAACTGGGATATGGAAGTGATGATAGCAACGAAAATAGTGGTGGTGAAACAGTAACAGTAAAACAACGAAGGTAAACAACTAGTAACCAGCAGAATTAAAAACACTGTAGGCTAGGGAGATGGATGGTTGGGCGCTGCATGGATAAGACACATCATGTATTTAACTTGGGGCAAGGCACACAGAAAAGCAAAGATCATCTAGGCATAAATCAAACATCAGGCATGTACCCCATAGGTAGTTGTACGTGCTTGCAATAAGAACTTGCACAACATCTTTTGTCCTACAATCCCGCTATGAACGGGGCCAAAAGAAACTTATGGAGATTAAGGTGCTCCTATCAAAGAGCACCGGAACAAAGCATTAACAATCAATGGATACATGGAATCCCCAAATTATAGTCCATCCCCTTTGGTGTCCCAAGCTGTCACCTTTGGGATCGCCGGTTCCGGACTATAACAGGTGCATACAACTCATAGATAGGATCAAGAACACAAATATATTCATGAAAACACATAGGGTTCAGATCTGAAATCATGGCACTCGGGCCCAAAGTGACAAGCATTAAGAGCAACAAGTTGAAGCAAAGATGATAAACAACAATCTAGATGATAGGCAACATGCCCCCAACAATCTGATAAACTATTACATGATCTAACTCATCCAATCCCTACCATCCCCTTTGCCTATAGCAGGGAATTACTCACACATGGATGGAGAAGTCATGGAGGGAGGATGGAGTGGCGATGATGACGACGATGGCGATGATCTACCCTCACCGGAGGCCAAAACAACCTCCATATTAGCCCTCCCGGAGAAGAACAGAGGGTGGCGGCGGCTCCGCGCCGTGAATTGGGAAAACGACTTCTGTTTCGGGGTTTCTCCGTCACGGGAATAAATAGGAGCCTCGGTAGGGCACCAGAGGAGGGGGGAGGCCCCCAAGCGGCCAGAGGGTCGGTCCTACCCCTGGCCGCGCCAGGGGGGCGCCTGGGGCCCCCTTGGCTGCCCTCTGGTCCCACTTCTGGCTTCTGGCTCCTTCGGGTGCGTGGATTTTCTGGTATTTTTCTGGGAATTTTCTGAGACGTCCAAAAATCCATTTTCCTACGCAGAATAAAACCATACAGGCAGCTCTGCTGAAAACATCGTTAGTCCGGGTTAGTTTCATCCAAATCATGCAAGAATGAGGGCAAAACAATAGCAAAAGTTTTTGGAAAAGTAGATACATTTGAGACGTATAAACTCCCCCAAGCTTAGCATATTGCTTGTCCTCAAGCAATTCAGTACAATGAACTGAACGCGACAAAGAAAACTTTGACAAACTCTTTTGCTTCAATAGATGTATATAAGCATGCATTATGAAAAGAATTTAGCAAGTATCAAAACAATGCTATGAGGACAATGCACGAAGCAATCCTTCTTTCAAGTGATCAATCACAAACAACTAAAAGTAAATAATATGCTACTGAAAATCAAGACAGGATTACAATGCAGAAAGCTTGAACATACTAGAGTGGTATTTCGCTAGCCTCCATGAGTGAAGCAAAACATAAATGCAGAAACTCCTTTGGAGTTTTAAAGGAGACTAGAACTAAGAACTTTAGAATAAGTAATACCACAATCATGCCAAAGACAATGTAGTACTTTGGGACAATGCACATTACACTCAGAATGACAATTATGCTCTCCTAGTTGGTGCTTTGAAGAAAGAAGGTGGAGACTCTCGAACCGTGGAGTTTGATGGAAAGGTTGAAAACCTGTGGTTCGAAGCAAAGACTAAACATGTACCAGAGCTCTTGATTTTTAAAACAGAGATAAAAAGTGTTTTGGGAGGTGCATGCTTCGTCAACGAATGCTAGTAGACAACTCAATCACCTCTTACTTTCGAGGAACGACTCCCAAGATGGAGACGATCACATCCCCTTAATCTCCTTTGTTTATCACTGCCAAAGTTTTCTGATTTCTCATAGACAAAGTGTGAAGGAGGGTTTGTTGGTTGTGATTATCTTTTGTGAGCTGGGCGCACTCATGCCAGACCCTCCTCGTATTAGGGGTTTGCAGATTAGACATGCAATCCCTGAATAAAACATGTCTAACATAAGACGGTCATGAATTACCTACTACTTCCTCATGAGCTAAAGCAGAGACACAACACAGGAGTGCTTTTGAATAATTTCGAGATGGTACAAGAAAGTCTTCGTTAGGATGGCTGGTAAATACCACATAGGAAGGTATGGTGGACTCATATGGAAAAACTGGTTTCAAGGATTTTGGATGTTGGGAATGTGCCCTAGAGGCAAATAAAATATGTTTATTGGCGTATTCCATTAGTTCATAATAAGTTTTATACTATGCTATAACTGTATTAAGCGGAAACATTAATACACGTGTGGTATACAAACAACCAGGTCCCTAGTTAACTCTAGTAAACTAGTCCATTAGGCAATTGATGATCAAGGTTTCCTGATCATGAGATGTGAATAGTCTATTGACAATGGGGTCATGTCATTGGGAGAATGACATGATGGACACACACCCACCATAAGTGTTGCAATTTGATCCGGTCACATAGTTTAACATTGTGATAACTATAAACGTAGTGACCCGATCCTTAAGACCGTGATGATCATACATAATTGCTATCTACGAGGATGCTTTGAGTGCATTAACCGTTACACTGAAACATGGTAACCATAAAGGTGTATCTTGGGTATTCCGAAGTAGATATGTTGATGAGTATGCAAATAGATCAAAATGGGATTTGTCCATCCGAGTGACGGATAGGTACTCTGGGCCCACTCGGTGATATTAGATCATAAAGATTGCGCAATCATGTGACTAGGTCACGGGGTTGTAATATCACGGGAACGAGTAAACATGTTTGTCGGTAACGAGAATGAACTAGGTATATTGGATACCGACGATCAAACCTCGGACAAACAAAGTACCATATGACAAAGGGATGAGGACTCAACGTTAACGGTTCAAACGATGAAGTTAATTCGATGGAAGCGCAAGGGCTCATCAAGGATTGTAACCAGATCCCACATGATGGTCATTGGTCAGAGAGTGCGTGATCATGTCTGCTGTTTCCCGAACCGTAGGGTGTCACGCTTAAGGGTATTCAACGCAATAAGGATTGATTCGGGATCATCGGTGAAATAAGAGAGAACACCGGAATTGTTCCAGGAGGTGCCGGAAGTTGTTCTGGATATTTTGAAAGGTTCAAAATAATGTTTAATAATGTTTAAATATGTTTTATTATTTAATTAAAAGAATTAAATATTAAAATATGATTAAATATAATTAAAAATGAATTAAAAGGCATATGGGCCTAAAGAGGCCCATTAGGGGAAGGAGGGAGCTCCCCCTTGGGCCAAGGCGCCAAGGGAGGGAGCCCACCTCCCCTAGCCGCACCAAACCCCCCTCCCTAGGGTTTAGTCCCACATGGGAAGGGGAGGGAGGGTGGCACCCCTCCTTGGTCTATATAAGGAGGGGTGGGGTGCCTTTTTTCTTAACACAATTTGATTTGAGACAAGTTTCTCAGATCTCTCTTCTCTCTCTTTCTCCCTCCTCGAGTGGACTCCCCTTGTTTGGAGTCTACACTTGGTTGGGGTTTCTCCACCATACGCACGCCGTCGTGCTGCTGGAATCGGGATCCGAATCCATCTTCTTTCCGCTGCTCTTCTGGTTCGGAGCCTGGAGGGACGTCGGGTACACCGTATGTGTGTAATCCCGCGAGGCGCTACACTTGTGGTGCTCCTTCATCATTGAGGCCGTGTTGCGACGTCTTCATCGACAACGTTCCGACGGGGACGTAATCCCGTCATCGGTCTACAAGGACTGGATGGCTTCTGGAGTCGTCGAGGATCTCCGCCGCATCGAGGATCGGCGGGTACGACTACATCAACCACGTTCACGCGGGAATGTTTCCCGCTTAACGGACTACATACTGGTATGTGACCTATTTCCATCCGTTACTTGCATCGCCATAGCATAGGTCTTGGGTTCGGGACGCGTAGGTCATGAAAAATTATTGTTTTCTGCCCCGTTCTCCAATAGTGGTATCAGAGCAAGGCTATGCGTAGATGTATTGTACGGATAGAACACATCTAGTATGTGGGCATCAATTCTCCAATTTTTACCCTCTCACGTGTACTCATTTAGCATTGCGGCAATGTCCTGATGAAGCGGCCCCGACCGACCTTACGCGTTTACGTGAGACTGGTTCCACGCTTGACATAAGGCTTGTACCATATAAGTGGCTGGGGGGTGTTTGTCTCTCTAACATTAGCGGTGCGAAGACGTTTGCAACGGAGGGCCCCGACAGGGGTGTAATAGAGACAATTGCGGGATTGGTGTTGTGGTTGTATGTTCGTAGGCATAGAAACGGTTCTATCTCGAAAGCCCTATCGGCCACGTAAAACTTGCAAAAGATAAAGTAGAGGCGTCTAAACTTTAATTTGCAGGGGGGCATCATAGTTAGAAGTATTTATACTATAGCATCCTGTTTTGCTTGTATTAGATATACAACGGTAGCATTATAGGATGATCCCTCACTAATCCAACAAAGTGTCCTTCCTTAGTGAAGCACCATCTGGAAAGATCTCCATTATGGAGGCATCACGTGTCACACGGGTGTCAAACATATTAGCGTTCAAATGAGATGGGTGGAGCAAGCCTAGCATGTCCAGAAACATGGCCTTGCATACGCGGCATATAATCGCTAAGGTTATTGTGGCGAGCCTGGCATATGCAGATATGGCCTCGGGACACAGTGATCGAAAGATCGAGCATGAGTCACATGGATGATGTGATTGGCATGATGGCCTACCTTGAGAATATACTGATGGTCGTGTCACACGGGGGAGGTATAGTTCTCAAGGATTGTGTAATCACTTAGAACAAACTATGAGGGATGTTTGTCTGAGTGGGAGTTCTAGAATTGTTTAAAACATGAACTCCTATTATGAACTTAATCTTCATGTCTTAGCAAATATCATTGTAGATAATGTCATAACCAATGTTTATAACCATGGCTCTTTAGTGTGATGTAGAACTTAAGGAAAATGGGTCTTACTTCATTGATGTGTACCAACACCGTTAGAGACATACTCATTACTAATGACTTGTTAAAACATAATACGAGAACTGCTAGGAGATACACCGGATAACTCCGTAATTGAGGAAGATGATGATTAGTATTGTATTCATCGTCTCTTATTCAATGACTGTCCGATACACCATACTTCATTCTATGGAATCTGAGTTGTGAATGCATGATTAAGACACCAACACGTATGACGTGCTAGGTGATCTTAAAAGCACTAATTCACAAATCAGAGTAATGGAATATGAGTATATGGACGGGGTTTCTTTCAACCATGGGGGAAGGAACAACCTGCTGAGAAAGTCACTTGGAAAATGTATAAGATACATGAACACCTTGTGTACAACTTGGACTACAGAATGACTGGTTACTTTGCGATAACTGGGGAGTTGCATCCGCTTCCTCCCAGCTACAAAGACCGCGTCTAGACTATGTCATGAAGGAGAATCATTCACCTGTCATGATGTCATGGTTAAAGTTGTGAACTTTAAAGGTAGAACCAATGCAGAAATAGTCATTGACGGAGAAAGTATATTTGATACACGGGTTATAAATGTCTTTCCCCACAAAACACTGATTGTGGTTGATTAAGTATTTGATGCTTGAACTCACTTCTTAAAGAGTGGCTTGGAAGGGATGAGGTGACAATGTGTGCTGACGGTAATCAAGATAGTTGATGGTCGACAACACTCTCCCTCTACATCTATCATTTGATTAGTATATGAATAAATTTATGATCGTTTGAGTGTGAACCTTATTAGTGTGTCTTGCATCTCGCGAAGACAATTATTCATATTAGTGAGAAACAAGTCAGTTGTTCTCCTTTTATGAATGATATCTTTTATGGTCACATTACGGTTATGAATGAGTTATTCTTATATTGATGGTAGTAGTTTGATCATTTATAAGAAATATTGTAATGCCAAGAATTATCAAAACTTAGCAATGACACTACCGTTTAAGTCATGATTGGTTTGATGAAGTCTTGAGATACTTGATCTCTTGACACATGCAAACCATGCCTCTTTAGGTGAGATGACTGAAACCTCGCATTTTGGTAAAACAGAGTTTGCGATGACTGTTGCATATCATACATAGTGATGTATCATATTTCAGCATGTAGTGAATTTCATTATTTCGTAAACTTCAGATGTGGGCTTAGATGAATATGTGTATTCACTAATGAAACATGAGTCTGGGATAGTTTGATGTGATCAAAGGGATTTCAGAATGAAGACGGGTACTAAATTAACGAGAAAAACAAGTCTCTACGATTTGATCAGAGAGACAAATGTTTTGAGTTAGCCTTCGGCATACGGACTTGTGTGAAAGTTGTTCCACAAATTACAATGCTTGGAACACTTCAATATTGTTGATGTGCCTGAACATTATAATCATCCTCTATTGGATAGTGTATGGTATAAGTTATCTCTTACCGAGTTACGTTATTATTGTTTAGAGTTATTAATTTAATAAGCAAACACTCACTTCAGTATAGGGAACCATCTGAGTTCGTGGAAACCAACACTATATAAGTTATGGTGTGTCATGGTTTCTAGGAAAATAATTTATGTGGTAAATTATCTTTGTAGTGTATCCTTAGTCAACTATGGATGCATCTTCCGCAACTAGGACCAAAGAGCAAAACTTGTGTTGCTAAGTTTGGTGTTTGTCAAGAAGTGTTCTTGATGAATGTGTTAATGGAAGAAAGTGAAAGTTCAAACAAGGTAATTGACCTTGCCTCCAGATGTCAGAGTAGCGCAACGGAATGTGTTCCGAAACCAAAGCTCTACAATTAGAGGAGAAAATGATGATAATGATCATGGTGTTTCGGTTGAAACTTTTACTGAACAAAGTAGGATTCAAGAATACATATTTGCCGTTGTGCAAAGTAATATTCATGATTCACTTGTCAAGTTAATGGAACAAGACATACCTACGAACTACGAAGAAGCGATGGTGGACCTAAGTACGAGAAATGACTATGAGACATGGAATCCTATATTGAGTTACATTTAAGATTACATGAATCTTATCGAGTAAAGAGGTCACTTTATATTCTCAATAACTTCAAGGTTATAACGAATAAATGTGAACATCAAAGGAAGACATCAAGATCGATTTGTCATGAAGGATGTTTCTGACAAATTCAAAAGGTTGACTACAATAGTAGCGATGCTTGAGTCAATAGGATTATCACTACGATTGATCCAAATTGTTATCAATACCGTGATTTCCTCAAATCATGCATTTGAAGAAGGGTTGTAATTGGTACAACGAGAAGGTTTTGGAAAACATATGGATGCTAGTGTCTCGTAACCGGAATTCTCGATTTGATGGATGATCAAAGGATTTTGGACTTAGACAAAATATCGAGGAAACATGCATTTGCATGAAACTGAGTGGGAGCTGAATAGTATCCTAAACCTAATATGTGGACGACATATTTTGAGTGGGAGATATGGGAGTATTATCCTGAACTTAATATGTGGGTGACATATTTGAATGGGAGCTATGTGGATGTTATCCTAGTCTTATATGTGGCTGACATATTTGAGTGGGAGCGTGACAAGATTATCATATATAACATATGGTGAATGATGTAGTTGGTATTAATGATTATTGAAAATCTTTCATGAATGAAGTTAAGCATTGAAAATCTATTAAGATAGATTAACGCGTTTAATATCATTGAGTCGGAATACTTTCCTGGATAAGATTCTGAAGAAGTTCAGAATGGGACAAGTCAAGAAGGTAGTTCTTACTTGTATATCCAAGAGAAGTATCGAGTTAATCCCAGCACAAGAACAATGGTTAGATGATGGTTAAATGAAAGAAATGGATGTGCTACATCCTCTATGCCTCTGTCATAGGTTCTTTCATATAAAAACCAAAGTTTTGTACTCGACGTAATGTGACCCAAGTTCTTAGTAAGAAGAACATGTTGTGATATGATTTATGAGTAAATCATTGAACAAAGAGTTAAGTTTATCCTTCAGTATCCGGGGAGAACTGAGGATACATCTCTAATTTGTAAAGGATAGTGGACTTGACCATAAATGTTATGCTGGTTCAAGTTCTGACACTAACCTGGAAAATTGAGATATCATACTAATAAATACCTAAGTTGAAAGAAACATGGTTAGACATCAAAGTTGCATATAATGCACTAAGGATTAACTCTACAATGATATGGCTACTTTAGAAGTGGCAAGAGTTATATTCTGGCTTAAGAAGTTCGACTTCTGACTGAGTGAGTTTCAGTGTGCATGACTATGGGAAAGTCCGCGTGACCCACGGGATGTCATTGCTGAAACACAAACAAACGAAGTCTCACTCTACAGCCGAATATATATATATACCTCATCATTATAATGGATAATATCAAACTAGGTGACATTAATGAATTGCAAAAGACATACGGATCTGAGTGGTACCCAGACCGTTGATACAACCTTTTCCACAAGCAAGCATGATCTATAACCATATACATGATATGGAGTTATGATCCACAGACAAATGCAACTAGATTATTTGTACTCTAGTGCAAGTGGGAGACTGTTGGGAATGTGCCCTAGAGGCAAATAAAATATGTTTATTGGCGTATTCCATTAGTTCACAATAAGTTTTATACTGTGCTATAACTGTATTAAGCGGAAACATTAATACACGTGTGGTATACAAACAACCAGGTCCCTAGTTAACTCTAGTAAACTAGTCCATTGGGCAATTGATGATCAAGGTTTCCTGATCATGAGATGTGAACAGTCTATTGACAATGGGGTCATGTCATTGGGAGAATGACATGATGGACACACACCCACCAGAAGTGTTGCAATGTGATCCAGTCACATAGTTCAACATTGCGATAATTATAAACGTAGTGACCCGATCCTTAAGACCGTGATGATCATACATAATTGCTATCTACGAGGATGCTTTGAGTGCATTAACCGTTACACTGAAACATGGTAAACATAAAGGTGTATCTTAGGTATTCCGAAGTAGATATGTTGATGAGTATGCAAATAGATCAAAATGGGATTTGTCCAACCGAGTGACGGATAGGTACTCTGGGCCCACTCAGTGATATTACATCATAAAGATTGCGCAATCATGTGACTAGGTCACGAGGTTGTAATATCACGGGAACGAGTAAACATGTTTGTCGGTAACGAGAATGAACTAGGTATATTGGATACCGACGATCAAACCTCGGACAAACAAAGTACCGTATGACAAAGGGATCAGGACTCAACGTTAACGGTTCAAACGATGAAGTTAATTCGATGGAAGCGCAGGGGCTCATCAAGGATTGTAACCAGATCCCACATGATGGTCATTGGTCAGAGAGTGTGTGATCATGTCTGCTGTTTCCCGAACCGTAGGGTGTCACGCTTAAGGGTATTCGACGCAATAAGGATTGATTCGGGATCATCGGTGAAATAAGAGAGAACACCGGAATTGTTCCGGGAGGTGCCGGAAGTTGTTCTGCATATTTTGAAAGGTTCAAAATAATGTTTAATAATGTTTAAATATGTTTTATTATTTAATTAAAAGAATTAAATATTAAAATATGATTAAATATAATTAAAAATGAATTAAAAGGCATATGGGCCTAAAGAGGCCCATTAGGGGAAGGAGGGAGCTCCCCCTTGGGCCAAGGCGCCAAGGGAGGTAGCCCACCTCCCCTAGCCGCACCAAACCCCCCTCCCTAGGGTTTAGTCCCACATGGGAAGGGGAGGGAGGGTGGCACCCCTCCTTGGCCTATATAAGGAGGGGTGGGGTGCATTTTTTCTTAACACAATTTGATTTGAGACAAGTTTCTCAGATCTCTCTTCTCTCTCTTTCTCCCTCCTCGAGTGGACTCCCCTTGTTTGGAGTCTACACTTGGTTGGAGTTTCTCCACCATACGCACGCCGTCGTGCTGCTGGAATCGGGATCCGAATCCATCTTCTTTCCGCTGCTCTTCTGGTTCGGAGCCCGGAGGGACGTCTGCTACACCATATGTGTGTAATCCCGCGAGGCGCTACACTTGTGGTGCTCCTTCATCATTGAGGCCGTGTCGCGACGTCTTCATCGACAACGTTCCGACGGGGACGTAATCCCGTCATCGGTCTACAAGGACCGGGTGGCTTCTGGAGTCGTCGAGGATCTCCGCCGCATCGAGGATCGGCGGGTACAACTACATCAACCACGTTCGCGCGGGAACGTTTCCCGCTTAACGGACTACATACTGGTATGTGACATATTTCCATCCGTTACTTGCATCGCCATAGCATAGGTCTTGGGTTCGGGACGCGTAGGTCATGAAAAATTATTGTTTTCCGCCCCGTTCTCCAACATTGGATGCACAAGCAGAAATCCGCTTAGTGCGAGCGAAGGATAGCAAAAGACTGGGAAGCGACCAACTAGAGAGCATTAACAGTCATAATCATGCAGAGCGACAAAGTAACATTGAATTGAGCATGAAAATGATTTGACTATTCTGAAATTCACAGATCATCAAGGCAGAGTAGACTTTTCAGTCATAAACATGTGTAAGCATGTGCCAAGTCAATCCAAGAATTCTCCAAAGGGAAATACCACTTCAGTATGCCAAACCATGAACAATGCAATATATGTAAATCAGTTCAACAATGCATTATGTACTCTAGCTATTTGAGATTAGCCACAAGGAAAGCATGAACACTAGGAAAGCATTGTAAACATAGCACTATGTCGCTACAAGCTGGTCTCTAAATCATAAGTACAAGCATATGTACAAGAGTAGAAACAAAAATAGTTCATACCGGTTTTCCTTGTTGCATTCCTTTCGTCGATCTTCGTCATCACTGCCTTGTCGCTTGCACGATTGGACATAGAAAAATATATTCAAGTGCAAATTCCATCACGAACTCGAGTTGAACTCTGCAACAAAGCAAACTAAAGAGAGAAAAGAAACCTTTTTGGATTTTCAAAGATTTAGCGAAAGAAAAGAGAAATCTTTTTGTTGTTTTTGCAAAATAAAAGAACAAAGAAGAACGGGCAAAAACTTTGAAAAGATCAAAGCGAACAAAATGAAAACGGATAATACAATGGAAAGGTGAGAAGGTAACGTACTCCCCCAAGCTTAGGATTTTGGCCTAAGTTGGTAGCAGCTACTGCCCCCAGGAGCCTCCTGCTCCGGGGTAATGGTAAGTCCAGGAGTTGTATGAGCCCTCCGGTGCGTACACCGAAGTCCTTGGATCCTCCCATGAGGAAGGTCCTGCGCTCCAAGCGGAAGAAGACCCCTCGCCATGCTCGGTGAAGGTCTCTTCCTGGAAAGGTGGGACTCACCATGCTCCTTGTCATCGGGAACAACCCCCTCCATGGGGTTATGCGGCTGGTAATTAGCCATGAACTCATCGAACTGAATCTCGTTGAAGGGCCATCCGTTCCGGCGAGTGTTATCAAACAAAAGTGGTGCAGGTAGATGGATCTCACGAGTAATGGTCCTTTAAAACCTCAAAATATAATCAAGGCTACGAAACTGGGAAGTCATGGTAACAAACTTATGCCTCTTCATAGCCGCAAGATCGAGACTCGCGTATGAAAAGGGAACATCGTCAGGATGCGGGGTGCGCTCAAGAGACTCAGAGATAAGTGTGGCGTAAACGCCACCATATAAATCGCCCTTGTTACTGTTCGTAACAAGGCGCCGAGCAATCAAGGCACCCACATTATACTCATTCTTATCAGAGAGGGCGTTCGCATAAATAGCGAAATCTTGTGCAGAACCATTGCTCGTGTTGTCACGAGCTAACACCCCTCTAGCAACAAAATACGCAAAATACCTGAGGTGTGGAAACAAAATGCTGGAAATCTTTGTACGTCGAATGTCGGTCTCCTCCTGGCAGCAAAGGGAGTTGAAGAGGGTCCTCAACCCGGAAGGCTGCATGGTCATCTTAGTCGTCTGACCAACGTTCGGCACACCTATTATATCACAAAACTGTGTCAAAGACATGGTTATGAGATAGTTATAAAGTTTGAACTCAACGGTTCCAACATCATGGTTATAAAAAAAACTGTTAACAAAGCAGGAGGTAAGCTTTTTGTATTGTACCACACGGCATAAAGCTAGCCGTGTCAAACCTGCTTTGGCACAAAGGCCATAAAATTCCTCCTTAATTCATGCAGCTGTAAGAAAATCATCGCATGGATACATCATTGCGCATGCTGGATTTGTGTCTTCCAACAACTCAAGGGGCACATGATCTTCATTGTAGCTCACCCTAACTGTTGAGGGTGAAGCTGCATCTCTAGTGATTCGATCGGAGCGCTCGGGCTTCTTCTTCCCAAGCCACCCCTTTGCTTTTCCAAAGAAACTCATTTCTGATTTTTTTTGACAATTAACAAAAACAAGGATTTAAACAAAGTGAGTTGAGGCAAACTACTCTACTCACTTACCTAAGGCATAAACTTGCATCCAAACTTGGAAAATAAAATTCTACACATGCATGCAAGCTCATATGAACAACACCAAGAGTTACTAAATACTCACAAATGAGGCCACCAATCAAAAATCTAATTGGAGGGGTGAAGGAGTTACATACCAGAGAGTATTTGCTCAAAATCTCAGCTCGAACGGTGGGCTGTAGAGAGAGATTGAAAATCGCCTCCAAGAACAGCAAGAATGCAAGAACCGGAGCAGAACTCGTGTTTTTGGAGAGAGAGGAAGGAGGAGGAAGAAGACATACCTAGAGGTGGGGCCTGTGGGCCCCAGGCGCCCTGTGGGCGCGGCCAGGGGTCAGGCCGCGCCAGCAAGCCGCCTGGTCCACTGGTGGCCCCCTGGTCAGCCCCAGGTGCCTCTGGGTCACTCCCGACATGGAAATTTTTAATATATTTTATCTGGATTTTTTCTGACAACTTCACTATTGAATTTTTTTCGAAGTTCAAAAGGCTGCGAAACTTTCTGAAACTTGGAGTAGTGGTTAGAGTTGTGAAGTTTCAAAAACATATAAACTTGGTACATCAAGGAGAATAAAAGCTAAGGCAAATGAAAACATAACAAGCTCCACTTTTTACCTATATAAAACATGCTTACTAGCAAGGTTGAGCAAGTCTTACCAACAAACCAGCGATATATAGAGCAAAAAGTCTCACCTCTTATGAAGTAGTCATTGCACCTTTACTTTAATGGACATTGTCCCCACCATGATGGTTTCGTATTTGTGATGTACATGTAGAGGACAATCCCATTCTCCAATCTTCACTGTCTCGATATTCTCTATAGAGTCGAGGCCATGCCTTTTGTCAATCTTCTTCGGAAAATACACCGTGTGTTCTTTGTCATTCACATTGAAAGTAACCTTTCCTTTATTGCAATCAATAACAGCTCCTGCGGTGTTAAGAAAAGGTCTACCAAGAATAATAGACACGCTCCCATCTGATACGTCTCAAACGTATCTACTTTTCCAAACACTTTTGCTATTGTTTTGCCTTCATTCTTGCATGATTTGGACGAAACTAACCCGGACTAACGTTGTTTTCAGCAGAGCTACCTGTATGGTTTATTTGTGCGCAGGAAAATGGATTTTTAGACGTTCCAGAAAATTCCCAGAAAATTACCAGAAAATCCACGCACCCGAAGGAGCCAGAAGCCAGAAGTGGGACCAGAGGGGAGCCTTGGGGGCCCCAGGAGCCCCCTGGCGCGGCCAGGGGTGGGGCCGCGCCCTCTGGCCGCCTGGGCTGCTCCCCCCTCCTCTGGTGCCCTACCGAGGCTCCTATTTATCCCCGTGACGAGAAAACCCCAGAACAGAAGTCGTTTTCCCAGTTTCCGTCGTGGAGCCGCCGCCACCCTCTGTTCTTCTCCGGGAGGGCTAATCTGGAGGCTGATTTGGCCTCCGGAGAGGGGAGATCGTCGCCATCCTCATCACCATCACCACTCCATCCATCCTCCATGACTTCTCTTCACATGTGTGAGTAATTCCCTGCTGTAGGCAAAGGGGATGGTAGGGATTGGATGAGTTTGATCATGTAATAGTTCGTCAGATTGTTGGGGGCATGTTTCCTATCATCTAGATTGGTGTTTATCTTCTTTGCTACAACTTGTTGTTCTTAATGCTTGTCACTTTGGGCCCGAGTGCCATGTTTTCAGATCTGAACCTTATGTGTTTCCATGAATATATCTGTGTTCTAGATCCTATCTATGAGTTGTATGCACCTATTATGGTCCGGAACCGGCGATCCCAAAGGTGACAGCTTGGGACACCAAAGGGGATGATCCATAATTTGAGGATTCCGTGTATCCATTGAGTTTATTGCTTTGTTCCGGTGCTCTTTGACAGGAGCACCTTAATCTCCATAAGTTCCTTTTGGCCCCGTTCATAGCGGGATGGTAGGACAAAAGATGTTGTGCAAGTTCTTATTGCAAGCACGCACAACTACCTACGGGATACATGCCTATTGTTTGATATTTGCCTAGATGATCATTGCTTTTCTGTGTGCCTTGCCCCGTGTTAGAATCTATTATATGTTTACTCTCATCCATGCAGCGCCCAACCATCCATCTCCCTAGCCTACAGTGTTTTCAATCCTGCTGGTCATTAGTTGTTACTTTTTGCTATTTACTTTTGCTGTTGCTATCATCACTATCATACTACCATTACCACTTATCTATTGTTGAAAGCAAGTATATTTCAGGTGCGGTTGAATTGACAACTCAACTGTCAAAGCTTATAAATACTCTTTGGCTCCCCGTGTGTCGAATCAATAAATTGGGTTAACTTACCCGCGAAGACTATCTCGATCCCTTACGCCTGTGGGGCATCAAGCAGCGTTTTCTGGCGCCGTTGCCGGGGAGCATAGCAATATTTACAAGTCTACTTGAAGTATCCTGCCTGCTGCATATCATCCGCTATGGGTAAGAAAGGAGACCCCAAGGTTCCGATCTGACCATCCCGTACAAGAAAAGGTACTGTTCTGAACACAAGTGCTACACTTGATTCACCTTCTGTTATGAGTAAGTTTACTTCACCACCACTACATGATGCTTCTATTGAGTCTGTCACTATGTCCGATACTTTTGATGATGCTTCCACTACTCTTGATGATGCTACTTTTCTTGGTCACTATATTGAAACTCAGACTGCTAAGACTGCAGCAAAATCCAAGACCAAGACCCCTGCTACCTATATTCCTACCTGCAAAACCTTTGGTTACCCGAGCTTAGATGAACTCAAGGAGAGAATCCTTGATGATGATTATGTTACTCTTGATGATGATTTTTGCAGGGAACTCAGAGAGTGTGTTGACTCTGACCCTGGTGCTGTTAAGGAGTTGCTCAAGAGGCACTCCATGAAGAACAAAGTTATTCCTGATCCTCAATTTGCCACATCTCCTATATGCATCACTGATCCTGATTATGATTTCTCTGTTGATCTTTCACTTATATCTACAGTCGAGGCTGACCCCTTTTATGGCAGAGAAAATGATGATGCTATAGCACACTTGACCAAACTCGCTGAGTTAAGCAACCTATTCACTACTGATGAGAAGATACGAAACTTCTACATGGCCAAGATTTTTCCTTTTTCTTTGAAGGAAGACGCTAAATCATGGTACGATGCATTGCCCTATGGTTCCGTTAAAAGTCCTCAGGACTTAGTCAAATATTTTGTTGATAAGTATTTCCCAGCTCGTCTGCAACATGCTGCTTTGCAAAGAATCTATAACTTTAAACAATTGCAGGATGAGCAACTCCCTAAAGCTTGGGGGAGGTTTTGTGATTTACTTAAGGTTATGCCGGGACATGGAATCCCCAAGAATGAACTGCTTGATATATTTTACGCTGGTTTAACCGATGAATCCAGATCCTATCTGGATAGTTGTGTTTTCAGGGAAAGAACGCCGGACGATGCAGAAGAATTAATGTGCAAAATTGCCAAGAACTATGAAGACTGGTCCGTTCCTAAACCACTTGTACCACCGAAAAAGAGGGGCATGCTTGTTCTGAACCCCGAAGATATGCAAGAAGCAAATAAGTCTATAAAGGAGAAAGGTATTAAAGCAGAAGACATGAAGAATTTACCGCCTATTGAGAAGTTGTGTGAGCCTACTACTCACCCTCCCTTGGTAGAGGTACACTCTTTATTAGACTTTACTGAAAGTGACATCCCTAAAGGTAAGCCTCCCGACCAATGTTTAGATGAGCTTGATAATTTTATTGTTAAGCAAGACCATTTTAATAGGAGATTACAAAGTCAGTTGCATGATAATTCTCTTGCTATCAAAAGTTTGTGTGATGTTCTAGAAAGAACAATTAATGATGTTAAATGTCTTGTTAAGCATTTTCATATGGTTCAAACTCAGATTGAACAAATTTCTAATGTTCAAAAAGATTTGCTTGCTAATAATGCCAAACAGGACATACAAGCTTATGGAATCAAAACTAGGGGTGGAACACACACCCAGGACCCACTCTATCCTGAGGGGCATCCAAAGAGGATCGAGCAAGATTCTCAAGTACAAGAAGAAGACGAGGTTGTTAGCTCTCCGAAGAAGAAAAAGAAGAAGAAGAAACACACGGAGGCTGACAATCCCGATGATCCTATTACAAGTGAAAAGCCAGCTGTTGATCCTAACAGCATATCTACATCCGATGCTGAAACAGAAGACGGTGCCGAGCCTGAAGAAAAGGACGCAGAGAAGGATGATTCTCCCAAGGTAAGAGAAGAAGAAGCACCCGATAAACGCAAGAGGTACTCTAGAGAGGACTTCATCGCAAGAAGGCATGGGAAGGAAAGAGAACCATGGGTACATAAACCCATGCCTTTTCCAGGTAAGTCCCTCAAATCTAAAGAAGAAGAGCATTATAATAAATTTTGTGAATGGATGAAACCTCTTTTTCTTCAAATTTCTTTGACTGATGCTATTAAGTTACCTCCCTATTCGAAATATATGAAAGATATTGTTACTAATAAAAGAAAAGTTCCTAATGAGGCAATATCTACTATGCTTGCTAACTACTCTTTCAGTGGCAAGATTCCTAAGAAGCTCGGTGATCCAGGTATACCCACCATTCCTTGCTCCATAAAGAATAATTACGTCATAACTGCTTTATGTGATCTTGGGACAGGAGTGAGTGTTATGCCTTTCTCTCTTTACAAAAGGCTTTGTTTAGAGAAACTAATCCCTACAGATATCTCCCTTCAGATGGCTGATAAATCAACAGCTGTCCCAATAGGTATTTTTGAGGATGTACCCGTTGAAGTTGCTAACTGTTTAATCCTTACAAATTTTGTTGTGCTTGACATGCCCGAGGATGGGAGCATGTCCATTATTCTTGGTAGACCTTTTCTTAACACCGCAGGTGCTATTATTTATTGTAATAAAGGAAAGGTTACTTTCCACGTTGATGATAAAGAACACACGGTGTATTTTCCAAAGAAGATCGACAAGAGGCATGGCCTTAACTCTATAGAGAATATCGAGACCGTGAAGATTGGAGAATGGGACTGTCCACTACATGTGCACCACAAATACAAAACCATTATGGTGGGGACAATGTCCATTAAAGTGAAGGTGCAATGATCACTTCATAAGAGGGAAGACTTCTTGTTCTATATATCGCCGGTTTGTTGGTAAGACTTGATCAACCTTACTAGTGAGCTTGTTTTATATAGGTAAAAAGTTAAGCTTATTATGTTTTCATTTGCTTTAGCTTTCATTCTCTTTGCTATACCAAACTTTTTATGTTTTTGAAGCTTCAAAATACTAAACACCGTTCTAAGTTTTCAGAAAGTTTTGCAGCTTTTTGAACTCCGAGAAATTTTTCAACAGTGAAGTTTTCAGAAAAATTCCAGAAAAATAAGAATAAAAATTTCCATGACAGGAGTGACCCAGAGGCACCTGAGGCTGACCAGGGGGGGCCCACCAGTGGCCCAGGCGGCCAGCTGGCGCGGCCTGCCCCCTGGCCGCGCCCACAGGGCGCCTGGGGCCCATAGGCCCCACTTCTAGGTATGTCTTCTTCCTCCTCCTTCCTCTCTCTCCAAAAAACACGAGTTCTGCTCCAGTTCTTGCGTTCTTGCTGTTCTTGGAGGCAATTTTCGATCTCTTTCTACAGCCCACCATTCAAGCTGAAATTTTGAGCAAATACTCCCTAGTATGTAAGTCCTTCACCCCTCCAATTAGATTTTTGATTGGTGGCTTCATTTGTGAGTATTTAGTAGCTCTTGGTGCTGTTTATGTGAGCGTGCATGCATGTGTAGAATTTTATTTTTCAAGTTTTGATGCAAGTTTATGCCTTAGGTAAGTGAGTTGAGTAGTTTGCCTTAACTCACTTTGTTTAAATCCTTGTTTTTGTAATTTGTCAAAAATTTCAGAAATGAGTTTGCTAGGAAGAGCAAAGGGGTGGCTTGGGAAGAAAAGGCCCGAGCGCTCCGATCGAGTTACGAGAGCTTCAGCTTCACCCTCGACTGCTAGGGTGAGCTACAACGAAGATCATGTGACCTTAGAGTTGTTGGAGGACACAAATCAAGCACGTGCAATGACTTTCCCGTGCGATGAATTCCTTGAAGTTGCAGGAATTAGGGAGGAGTTCTACAATCTTTGTGCTAATGCAGGTTTGACGCGGCTCGCAACCTGCCGTGTTGCTCAGTATCAAAAACTCACCTCCTGTTTCATTAACAGTTTTAGATATAACCTTGATGCTGGTTCTGTTGAGTTTAAAATTTACAATAATCTTTTGACCATGCCTTTGGAAAAGTTTTGTGAAATAATAGGTGTGCCGAACGTGGGACTGACGGCGAAGATGAGCTCTCAGCCCTCCGAGCTGAGGACCGTGTTCAACTCTCTCTGTAGCATGGATACAAGGGATATTCATCGGTCAAAGATCTCCAACATCTTATTTCCACACCTCAGGTATTTTGCGTATTATATTGCTAGAGGGGTGTTAGCTCGTGACAACACGAGCAACATATCTGCGCCGAATATTGCTATCCTGGCAACCGCCCTTTCAGGGAGGTTTGATTATAATGTGGGTGCCTTGATTGCTCGACGCCTTGCTATGAACGGTAACAAGGGAGAATTATTTGGTGGCGTTTACGCCACACTTATCCTAGAGTCTCTTAACGTCACCCCACACCCCGATGATAAGCCTTTTACTTATTTAAGTTTTTATCTTGCTGCTATGAAAAGGCATAAGTTTGTTACCATGACTTCCGAGTTTGGTAACCTTGATTATATCTTGCGTTTCGGAGCTACCACGGAACGCAAGATCCGTCTACCTGCACCTCTTTTGTTTGATTTTTCTCGCAGGAACGGATGGTCCTTTGATGTTATCCAGTTCGATGAGTTCGTGGTCCAGCATCAGTTTCATAACCCCATGGAGGGGGTTGTGCCCGACGAGGAGGAGCATGGTGAGTTCCCACCTTTCCAGGGAGAGACCGTCACCCAGTTTGGTGAGGGGTCTTCCTTTGCTTGGAGCGCAGATCCTTCTTCTTGGGAGGATCCAAGGACTTCAAAGTACGCGCCGGAAGCCTCATACGACCCTTGGACTCACCCGTACTACCCTGGAGCAGGAGGCTCCTGGGGACATTAGCTACTACCAACTTAGGCCAAAAGCCTAAGCTTGGGGGAGTACGTGCCCTTCTCACTTTTCCATTGTATTATCCATTTTATTCGCATTGATCTTTTCGAATCTTTTGCCCGTTTTTCTTTCTTTTAACCTTTGAAAAACACAAAAAGATTTCCTTTCTCTCTTTAGTTTGCTTTGTTTTCAGAATTCAGCTTGAGTCCGTGATGGCATTTGATTATATTTCCTACGTTCGATCGTGCAAGTGACCAGGCAGGAATGACGAAGATCGACAAAAGGGAAGCAACAAGGAAAACCGGTATGAACTCCTCTTGTTTCTACTTTTGTACATATGCCTGTACTTATGATCTAGAGACCAACTTGTAGCGACATAGTGCTATGTTTACAATGCTTTCCCAGTGTTCATGCTTTCCTTGTGGCTAGTCTCAAATAGCTAGAGTACATAATGTGTTGTTGAAATGATTTACATGCATTGCATTATTCATGGTTTGGCATACTGAAGTGGTATGTAACACCCTCGGTGTCAAGCTACAGTGATCACATTTTATTAATGACTAAGCTCAGTGATTAACCATGACTTGATTATCATTGAATCAAATCTTTTTCAAACCCCTTTGGATAAAAAAAACAATGTGGAAATAAAAGTGAAACCAAAAATGTTGCAAACAATTTTATTAAATGCATAATAATCATTAGGTCATATTAAAGTAATAATGGGTATTTATTACAATGTTTAAATATTTTAAACATTTCAAACCGTAGCAAAACAACCACCTTTGTTCCTTTTTAAATAAAACAAAATTGCAAATGAATTTATTAGGTGGCCAAACTTTTTGTGGCAGCATATTAAATTATAATATAAATATTGGAGCAATTCTCATATTTTACAAAAATCAAATGTGACTAAACAAATAGAAAACATAAAAAGAAAAGAGGAAAACAAAGGATATATAAAAACTAAACAACGCCCTGGGCAGGGCTCCCCCACTGGGCCAAGCCACCTTCACCCCAGCCCACCACGGCCCAACCCCTCCCCTCACTCGTCTTCCTCCCCTGTTCATAGGGGGGTCGTGGCGTGCATCCCGCGGTGGCCACGCCGTGGAGGCCATCTACCGGCTGGCCGGCAGGGTTAAGACCCCCGCGCGCCTCCAGAAACCCTAGGGCGCCCCACTCCTCTTCCTTCTCGCACCGCCTCGCACTGTGCCAAGCTTTCCCGAGCCGCCCGTGTACATCCCGTCGTCGGCCGCCGTGCTCGATGCGGCCAACGTCGACGGATCGGTGCCCGAGCATGTCCAGGCGCTGCATCTCCGTCGTCCTCATCAAAATGTGCAAGGAATCGACTGGAGCCGCATCCTGGCCGACGCCCCCTTCACCTCTTCACCCCGCGGTCGCCGGCGCCATTGACGCCGATTGGCTCCACCTCGACTACCTCCAGCTTCCCCGAGACCTCCTCGAGATCCCCTGTGAGCCCACGCACCCCCAAACCCCTTCCATTCCTCCGTCCTGTCCCGTAGCGCCATTGCCGCAGTTTCGAGCTCCGGCCGCCACTTGTGCTCCCCGTGGCCGTCGAGTAGGTCGTCCTTGGCGTCAACCACACGCACCCTTGGATGCGCAACTGGACGCGCGTTCGATTCCCCCCCTTACGCTTGTGTTTTTGTCGCCGGAGTGGCCGCGACGACCTCGTCGAGCTCCCTGCGCCCGCCGTCTGCCATGGCTGGGACGCATCGGCCGGCCATCGTGGCTGCGCCCCTGCCCTGCCCTGTGCAGTGGGTGCGCACGCGTGCGTGACCACAACCCCCGCTGCGGCCCCTCCTCCCCTGCTCGCCAGAACGCCCTCACCGCCGTCCTACGGCTCGTCTCCGGCGTGGTTGTCCCGTGGCTTGGGCCACTGCCATGTGGGGCCAGCCCGGTTTAGATTAGGGGTTAATCCCCTGGTTGAATTAACCCCCCAGCTAATCCCTCTACCCCAATGACATGTGGCCTCCCCCCCTAACTAGCAGATTAAAACTAATCTAATAACCCCCTAGCCTATTACATGTGGGCCCCTGGCCTTTTAAAATAATTTAAAACTGTTAATTATGTCTCTGTTAGTATGACACATGGGCCCAACTGGGTTTTGTTTAAATTTAAATGCAATTATAAAATGTGAGTATGACATGTGGGCCACCCTTCTGTTTTGTTTAATAAAAATGATTTATCAATATGTGAGGCTGACTAGTGGGACCCACTGGTCAGGTTTGACTGGTCAACCCCACTGTTGTGGATAATGTTGCATTTAAATAAATAAAAAAGAAATCCAGAAAATGTTAAAAAATGATTTAAATTAGGAAATTCAATATCTTTTAAATCGTAAGTCAGACTCAAAAACTTTATACATGAAAATTGATCAGAAAAATATAAAGAATACGGATACGATACCCATACCCCCACCACACCCCTCTAACATACCGAACCCGAGATTTCCCCCCTCCGAATTGTCTGTCCAGTAATTACCCGGTACCGGTAAAACTATCCGGATGAATTTATTCTGAACACGAAAGTTGTTCGGAATGTTTCAACTAGAACGGTTACACCATCCACACGTTTGTCGGATGTCCACGACACCTCCGGCATGATCCCTTACCCCTCCGGACACCCTGTCCGGTAATCACCCGGAGCCGGTATTTCATCCGGGTGAATTCCCTATCCGAGCAATACACCTTGCAATGAGTTAGAATACCGTTAACTTTGCGTTTGCCATGTCTTGCAATTGTATTGCTATTATTGTTGTGTATTTATTGTTTCTTCCCCCTCTCTTATTGTCCGGTAGTCCCGACGACCGCTGCCGATGCCCTTGTGATCGACTACGTCGTCGACGACCCTACCCCTACCGCGAGCTTCCAGGAAAGCAGAGCCATTCTCTTCCCCAGATATCGCCTATCTTTCCGTACATTTCTTGCACTAGGCATTGTTACTGCTGCTGCTACGATTACAATCCTATTCAACTGCATAGCAAGTTTTTGTCGCCCCTTGATGTACCTTTCCTTTATCCTATGCTGCCTATTATTACTTATGCACTATTCAGCAGTGAGCCCTGCGCATTGTTAGCTAGGATTAGTTAGCGGGCCGTGACCACTCAGGGGAGTGAACACGGGTACAATATATACAACTGCACAGGTACGGTACAATGCAGACACCACCTAAGGCCCCCTAGCTCGGCTCTGCCGAGTCACCCTCAAGTGTGAGCTATCAAGGAGTAATCCTTGTACTCCACTCGTTGATGACTCTGTATAGCCGCTCTAGGTACCTTAGCAATGGTTGTCCTTAAAGGTAAGAAAGTCGGGCGACCCAACGGTGCCCGCGAGAGGTATATTGTCGGGAACGACAGGGAGGGTACGACCGACGTTACTGGCGTGCTTGGCCCCTGATCTCGCGAGAGTTACCAAACTACGAAAAGTCGAGCTCTACCAAGAGCACACGCGAGACAAGGTAAGGAGACGGTTCACCTTGTCGGTAACCGCAGAGACTTGGTGGGACGACAGGGTAGGCACCGATGTACTGGTGGTCCTGACTGTTTCGTTGACCGCGAGTCAGTTAATTCGAGGCAACGATAACGGTTGTCACGCAGGTTAATTAAAATGCTAAATGGTTCGGCGGATTTCTTGAGTAGCCTTTTGGCTTGTACGCACTACCTACACGTGGGACGAGGAGTGTGGGCTCCCCTACATCGTAGTCTCGTTCGAGGGTCTTCAGACGTCAGCAGTACCGCGGGCTGATTGCCGGGAAGTGGTGTTGTCTTCTCTTGCTCGAGCGGTGTATTTGTATTTGCTTTGATTTTGCTTCACCGGCCAGTCACGCACCGTGCAGGAGTACGTTCGGGTTAGGGTTCGAAGCCCGGCGTACATAGGATATAGTCCGGCGGATGACCTCTCTGTTGATTGCCGAAGGATGGGCTACTTTGTGTCGGATAGCTTCGGTGGGGTGTTCCCTA
Source organism: Bromus sterilis (assembly GCA_950022295.1). NCBI lineage: Eukaryota > Viridiplantae > Streptophyta > Magnoliopsida > Poales > Poaceae > Bromus > Bromus sterilis. The sequence continues at coordinate 317,807,303 of OX465596.1, read as the reverse complement.
ACAAGGTGTACGCCACCCTGGAGATCCGACCGTCGTAGAGTCACGCTAGTGCACCCCTGCAGGGAAGATTAATCTATTCGAAAAGCCGTGTCCACGGTAACAGGACACTTTATGCTGAAGCTGGATCTTACCAGTAGAAACTATTACTATTAAACTGTATGGTTCCGGGTCTTCTTCCTCGCAGGGAGTCGAGGAAGGGAACTCAGAGGCATTATTATTATTATTCATTACAACTTATATTATACAATGCTGCAACAACTTATGCTTCATTGTTACTTTATTGCTTTATATAAACTGTTGGCTGTTTCTCTTCTCATGCTGCAAGACATCGTCGGAAGATTCTAGTTTTCGATAGGCCTAGCTTCTTACCCTTATTCTGATTTCTATCTTGCAGTCCACTATATATACAGCCTCCCCTTTCCATTGATACAATGCATAATGCTTAGTAGCGGACGTAAGACTCGCGGGTATGCTAGATACTCACCTTTGTTATTTTTCCTCCTTTATGTTTTGCCTGATCGGCCGCTGCAGTCGACGTTGGAGCCTTGGAGTCCAGGAGCAAGAGATCCCCGATGCCGACCACCACAACATGAAGATCCCCGATGCCTTCTACGACGTCGAGTCCCCCCATTGACCAAGAGTAGTTTGGAGGTTCCCAGGCAGGAGGCCTCGCCTTTTCGATCTGTTGTTATTTGTGCTAGCCTTCTTAAGGCAACCTTGTATTCTTGTGTCTGTACTCAGATACTTTTGCTTCCGCTAACTTTGTGCTCTCGAGCTGTTGTATTCGATCCCTCGTGGCCCTTGGCTTGTATTACACAACTTGTATTATTTTATTTGTAGAGTTGTGTTGTGATATCTCACCGTGAGTCCCTGATCTCGATTGTGTACCTTGCGTGTATGATTACTCTACACGACTTGATTTTGGGGGCGTCATAAGTTGGTATCAGAGCCGACTGCCTGTAGGTAACCCCCTTCCAACTCCTTGGTCGAAGTCGTGTCTAGTCATTGCAAAACTACTTACTAACAGTGTCGTGTGGCTTATCGGCCCACGTCGCAAAAACTGGGTGGTATTAGGATCTTTTTCTCCGTACCCTTACTCTGGGACTCTACTCTCTCTTCCTTTCGGGTTAAAGATTTTGCTAACTCTGACATTAGGTTCTCGTGACTACTTTCTCCCGGAGAGCCCCTCTTTACAGACGATCGTTTGCTTCACGAGAAGATTCCGAAGATTACTCTCTGATAAAACTCCCGAGACCATATGTGTCGATCACCTTTACAATTCCATACCACCGGTAAGCCCGTATGTATGACCACATACACATTCCGTTCATCCATTCAATTCCAGTTGCTCTTGTGTTCACAAGATGCATCGTAATACTTTCCGATGTTTCGAGAATTCTTTGAGCCTACTGCCTTGCAGCTTCTTTTCACCCTGCGGATAATTCCTCACATTTAACGAGGATCCGTTCATCCTAAGTGGTTCCTGTGATTCCCAAAATACTTTCAAATACTATTCGATCTCGTGCCAATCCTCGACAGCCTAATACTTTGGAGATTCTTCTTGCCTGCTTGCACTATGATTAATCCCGTTTGTCTTGTGGTCTTCGATGCCTTCCCTTGGCATTGTCATTCTGATCTGTTGAATCATCGTGTGTGCTAGTGCACGCAATCATCAATTGATCCCTATGAATTCATTCTCCCGGCTCAGACGTCATTCCAGACATGAGCTGGTTCTCGGTAAATCAACCTTAATTGATTAACCGTCAAGCTTCTATTCAACTTATTCTTGTTTGATCGATGTATCTGAATCTGATACACCGATATGGAAGTCATAATTCCTTTGTACTTAAGCATCGAATTATTCCGATGATCCTATCTACAATGCTTTGGCATTCTTTCTTCTTATGGTTGAGTACCGATACTCGCCCCAAACTCTCGGTACGCCGCCTGACCTTATTGGTGGATTACAACCTGCCGTCCCCTTGTGTCCTAAGTCATTGACGAATTTCCCCCTGATATAAAATGCCTGTGACAAATGGTATCATCTGCTCCGTGTCGTCAGCCTTCTGCTTTCGAACTAGTATTCCTCGTTTATGATGTTTGTTGTATGGGTTTCAAAATGCCCCGATGGGTTAACCCTATGCTTCCCCTAATATGTATGAACCCAAACTTTATGCGGGTCATAATCTACTGGTACTTCTCCAGATAAGATCCCAATACGGAAATTCCGCGAAAGCGAGAAGTGATTGAAATTTTATGCATTGAAGAAGTGGGAGTCGACCCTGAACCTTGTGTTCATGCCCATGGATACTATGTAGAACTTATCATGAGAACTTCTTGTAAAGTTAATTACCCCCTTGGAATAAACCCTTCGGCACCTATGATCCTTCGTTCACCCTTCGAGTATTACCTCCTGGTATCTCGAGGATATCTTACCTTTGCCCTACATCTAATAAATTTTGATGAAACATTACCTTTCCCTGTCATAACCACTCCAAGGGTTCTGGGTTGTTGTCAACCGAGAACACCAAATACTTTTACTTCACCATTCCATTTTGCTTGATGTCACCGTTGTTCGATTGTATTTTCTGGAAACCTTTTGACATGATGTGTCGTGGTCGTCATCGACATTTTGACTTCTCCCAAGTGTTACTTGGTTGCATCATGAGAAATACCATCCTTACCCCTCGATGATTTGTGTTATCATTGGCAACCCCCTTTGACTCCCTGCCAATACAAACTTGGTCATGTGTATCTTGCTCTGCTTCCCCTCAGGAAAGATATACCCGTGATACTTGTGTATCATCACTTTTCCTTTCCATTGGTCTATTTGACCTTCCTTGTAATGTGTCTTGTGTGAGCAGTGATAATTCCCTGCCTATGTAAACACTTCGGTGTACTACTTTGTCCGTACAACCTGTTACTACTGTTGATAACATTTCGGTAACCACCGATGGACGAGAACTTTGCCTATTGGTCCGCCTCGTTTTAACGAGCAGGAAAATGGTTCTCTGCGTCCCTCGCCCTTGGCACTGATGTTGTTACCAACATAGTTGACAAGATGTTCTCTGACTTACCTTGCAACTTGATCGCATTGTTTGTCACCACCCTTCTTATTCAATGTGGGCCCATAACCCACAGTTCTTCAGGATCAAACCCTGACTCTCTTGTACCTTTCTGTTCTCGGGATTATTCCTCATGCTTGACCTAGTGTACCATTCACGAGTCATTTACCTTGTGATCTTCGGTTCAATATCAGACTCAGTGCTTATGCCTGATGCTCTGGACCCCTTTTATCCTCCATTATCATCGTCGAATGCTTGCATATCCGCTTGAGAACTTCTCATGCCTTCTTTTGTTTCTCTCCATGTATCTCCCTGAGTTTAACTTTTGAGATACTTTGTACCCCATTCCCTTCGACCATATCGGTTGATTAAGCTTGTATGGATCCGACCCCCTCAAGCTTGTACCCCATTCCCCCCTAACTTATTCGTAGGTACGATGCAGTAACGAAAGAAGGATAACAACTCGTCGAGATGCACCGATGCAGAGAAATGAAGACGTCAAAAAGAAGAATTAACTGCTTCGAGAAGAGCAACAAGAACCAGAAGACTCGTTAGAATACGAAACCAACGCTTTACCCCTTCCACTACCTTTTAATTCTCGGGACAAGAATTCCTTGTAGTGGGGGAGATTTGTAACACCCTCGGTGTCAAGCTACAGTGATCACTTTTTATTAATGACTAAGCTCAGTGATTAACCATGACTTGATTATCATTGAATCAAATCTTTTTCAAACCCCTTTGGATAAAAAAAAACAATGTGGAAATAAAAGTGAAACCAAAAATTTTGCAAACAATTTTATTAAATGCATAATAATCATTAGGTCATATTAAAATAATAGTGGGTATTTATTATAATGTTTAAATATTTTAAACCTTTCAAACCGTAGCAAAACAACCACCTTTGTTCCTTTTTAAATAATTTTTTTGCAAATGAATTTATTAGGTGGCCAAACTTTTTGTGGCAGCATATTAAATTATAATATAAATATTGGAGCAATTATCATATTTTACAAAAATCAAATGTGACTAAACAAATAGAAACCATAAAAAGAAAAGAGGAAAACAAAGGATATAAAAAAAACTAAACAACGCCCTGGGCAGGGCTCCCCCACTGGGCCAAGCCACCTTCACCCCAGCCCACCACGGCCCAACCCCTCCCCTCACCCGCCTTCCTCCCCTGTTCACAGGGGGGTCGTGGCGTGCATCCCGCGGTGGCCATGCCGCGGCCACGCCGTGGAGGCCATCTACCGGCTGGCCGGCAGGGTTAAGACCCCCGCGGGCCTCTAGAAACCCTAGGGAGCCCCCACTCCTCTTCCTTCTCGCACCGCCTCACACTGTGCGAAGCTTGCCCGAGCCGCCCGTGTACATCCCGTTGCCGGCCGCCGTGCTCGATGCGGCCAACGTCGACGGATCGGTGGCCGAGCATGTCCAGGCGCTGCATCTCCGTCGTCCTCATCAAAATGTGCAAGGAATCGACTGGAGCCGCATCCTGGCCGACGCCCCTTCACCTCTTCACCCCGCGGTCGCCGGCGCCATTGACGCCGATTGGCTCCACCTCGACTACCTCCAGCTTCCCCGAGACCTCCTCGAGATCCCCTGTGAGCCCACGCATCCCCAAACCCCTTCCGTCCCTCCATCCTGTCCCGTAGCGCCATTGACGCGGTTTCGAGCTCCGGCCGCCACTTGTGTTCTCCGTGGCCGTCGAGTAGGTCGTCCTTGGCGTCAACCACACGCACCCTTGGATGCCCAACTGGACGCGCGTTCGAGTCCCCCCTTACGCTTGTATTTTTGTCGCCGGAGTGGACGCGACGACCTCGTCGAGCTCTCTGCGCCCGCCGTCTGCCATGGCTGTGACGCATCGGCCGGCCATCGTGGCCGCACCCCTGCCCTGTGCAGTGCGTGCGCACGCGTGCGTGACCACAACCCCCGCCCACCCCCGCCGCGGCCCCTCCTCCCCTGCTCATCGGAACGCCCTCACCGCCGTCCTACGGATCATCTCTGGCGTGGTTGTCCCGTGGCTTGGGCCACTGCCATGTGGGGTCAGCCCGGTTTAGATTAGGGGTTAATCCCCTGGTTGAATTAACCCCCCAGCTAATCCCTCTACCCCAATGACATGTGGGCCTCCCCCCCTAACTAGCAGATTAAAACTAATCTAATAACCCCCTAGCCTATTACATGTGGGCACCTGGCCTTTTAAAATAAATTTAAACTGTTAATTATGTCTCTAATAGTATGACACACGGGCCCAACTGGTTTTTTTTAAATTTAAATGCAATTATAAAATGTGAGTATGACATGTGGGCCACCCTTCTGTTTTGTTTAATAAAAATGATTAATCAATATGTGAGGCTGACCAGTGGGACCCACTGGTCAGGTTTGACTGGTCAACCCCATTGTTGTGGATAATGTTGCATTTAAATAAATAAAAAGAAATCCAGAAAATGTTATAAAATGATTTAAATTTGGAAATTCAATATCTTTTAAATCGTAAGTCAGATTCAAAAACTTTATACATGAAAATTGATCAGAAAAATATAACGAATACGGATACGATACCCATACCCCCACCACACCCCTCTAACATACCGAACCCGGGATTTTCCCCCTCCGGATTGTCTGTCCGGTAATTACCCGGTACCGGTAAAACTATCCGGATGAATTTATTCTGAACACGAAAGTTGTTCGGAATGTTTCAACTAGAACGGTTACACCATCCACACGTTTGTCGGATGTCCACGACACCTCCGGCATGATCCCTTACCCTTCCGGACACCCTGTCTGGTAATCACCCGGAGCCGGTATTTCATCCCCGGGTGAATTCCCGATCCGAGCAATACACCTTGCACTGCGTTAGAATACCGTTAACTTTGTGTTTGCCATGTCTTGCAATTGTATTGCTATTATTGTTGTGTATTTATTGTTTCTTCCCCCTCTCTTATTGTCCGGTAGTCCCGACGACCGCTGCCGATGCCCCTGTGATCGACTACGTCGTCGACGACCGCTGCCGATGCCCCTGTGATCGACTACGTCGTCGACGACCCTACCCCTACCGTGAGCTTCCAGGCAAGCAGAGCCATTCTCTTCCCCAGATATCGCCTATCTTTCCGTACATTTCTTGCACTAGGCATTGTTACTGCTGCTGCTACGATTACAATCCTATTCGACTGCATAACATGTTTTTGTCGCCCCTTGATGTACCTTTCCTTTATCCTATGCTGCCTATTATTACTTATGCATTATTCAGCAGTGAGCCCTGCGCATTGTTAGCTAGGATTAGTTAGCGGGCCGTGACCACTCAGGGGAGTGAACACGGGTACAATATATACAACTGCACAGGTACGGTACAATGCAGACACCGCCTAAGGCCCCCTAGCTCGGCTCTGCCGAGTCACCCTCAAGTGTGAGCTATCAAGGAGTAATCCTTGTACTCCACTCGTTGATGACTCTGTATAGCCGCTCTAGGTACCTGAGCAACGGTTGTCCTTAAAGGTAAGAAAGTCGGGCGACCCAACGGTGCCCGCGAGAGGTATATTGTCGGGAACGACACGGAGGGTACGACCGACATTACTGGCGTGCTTGGCCCCTGCTCGTATCTCGCGAGAGTTACCAAACTACGAAAAGTCGAGCTCTACCAAGAGCACACGCGAGACAAGGTAAGGAGACGGTTCACCTTGTCGGTAACCGCAGAGACTTGGTCGGACGATAGGGCAGGCACCGATGTAATGGTGGTCCTGACTGCTGTCGTTGACCGCGGGTCAGTTAAGTCGAGGCAACGATAACGGTTGTCACGCAGGAAAATTAAAATGCTAAATGGTTCGGCGGATGTCTTGAGTAGCCTTTTGGCTTGTACGCACTACCTACACGTGGGACGAGGAGTGTGGGATCCCCTGCATCGTAGTCTCGTTCGAGGGTCTTCAGACGTCAGCAGTACTGCGGGCTGATTGCCAGGAAGTGGTGTTGTCTTCTCTTGCTCGAGCGGTGTATTTTTATTTGCTTTGATTTTGCTTCACCGGCCAGTCACGCACCGTGCAGGAGTACGTTCAGGTTAGGGTCCAATGCCCGGCGTACATAGGATATAGTCCGGCGGATGACCTCTCTGTTGATTGCCGAAGGATGGGCTACTTTGTGTCGGATAGCTTCGGCGGGGTATTCCCTAACAAGGTGTACGCCACCCTGGAGATCTGAGCGTCGTAGAGTCACGCCAGTGCACCCCTGCAGGGAAGATTAATCTATTCGAATAGCCTTGTCCACGGTAACAGGACGCTTTATGCTGAAGCTGGATCTTACCACTAGAAACTATTACTATTAAACTGTATGGTTCCGGGTCTTCTTCCTCGCAGGGAGTCGAGGAAGGGAACTCGGAGGCATTATTATTATTATTCATTACAACTTATATTATACAATGCTGCAGCAACTTCTGCGTCATTGTTACTTTATTGCTTTATATAAACTGTTGGCTGTTTCTCTTCTCATGCTGCAAGACATCGTCGGAAGATGCTAGACTTTGATAGGCCTAGCTTCTTACCCTTATTCTGATTTCTATCTTGCAGTCCACTATATATACAGCCTCCCCTTTCCATTTATACAATGCATAATGCTTAGTAGCGGACGTAAGACTCGCGGGTATGCTAGATACTCACCTTTGTTTTTTTCCTCCTTTATGTTTTGCCTGATCGACCGCTGCAGTCGATGTTGGAGCCTTGGAGTCCAGGAGCAGGAGATCCCCGATGCCGACCACCGCAACATGAAGATCCCCGATGCCTTCTACGACGTCGAGTCCCCCCGTTGACCAGGAGTAGTTTGGAGGTTCCCAGGCAGGAGGCCTTGCCTTTTCGATCTGTTGTTATTTGTGCTAGCCTTCTTAAGGCAACCTTGTATTCTTGTGTTTGTACTCAGATAGTTTTGCTTCCGCTAACTTTGCGCTCTCGAGCTGTTGTATTCGAGCCCTCGTGGACCTTGGCTTGTATTAAACAACTTGTATTATTTTATTTGTAGAGTTGTGTTGTGATATCTCACCGTGAGTCCCTGATCTCGATTGTGTACCTTGCGTGTATGATTACTGTACACGACTTGATTTTGGGGGCGTCACATGGTATTTCCCTTCGGAGAATTTTTGGATTGACTTGGCACATGTTCACACATGCTTATGACTATAAAGTCTACTTTTGCCTTGATGATCTTTTTGTTTCAGAATAGTTATATCACTTTCATGCCCGATTCAATGTTGCTTTGTCGCTCTGCTTGATTATGACAGTTATTGCTCTCTAGTTGGTCGCTTCCCAGTCTTTTGCTAGCCTTCGCTCGCACCAAGCGCAATTCTGCTTGTGCTTCCAAACTCCTTTTCAAACCCAGTTGTTCCATTTGAGTCCACCATACCTACCTATATGTGGTATTTACCGGCCACTCCTAACTTAGACTTTCTTGTGCCATCTCGAAATTTATTCAAAAGCTTCCCTTTTTGTAACCGTACAAGCTCATGGTACGGTGAGGGGAAATCAGTATCTTTCATGCCAAAAATATTTTGACGGAAGTTTTAACTAGTCAAAACAGAAAAAGAAAAAAATATATAAGAGTTACACCTCCCCCATACTTGATGATGGAGTGAAATGGACCAAATGCTGCTTATGATAGGTGGAACGATACCCCCCTTCCATCCTTGAGGCAAAATAAAAGGTTCCGTAGACCATCGAAGGATTCATGGATAAGGGAATATGTGTAAGCAAAAGGCATTATATATGGTTGGCATGGGAGATATTGAGAGACCTTTACCGTTCACCGTTGACTGGAAAGTTGCACTTACCAAATTTTTTTTATCTCTGTTTTCAAAACCAAGAGCTCTGGCACATGTTTAGTGTTTGCTTCCTTTCACGGGTTTTCAACCTTGCCACCAAAAGCCACGGTTCGAGAGTCTCCCCTTTTTTCTTCAAAGCTCCAACTATGAGAGCTTAATTGTCATTCTTAGTGTAACATGCATTGTCCCAAAGTATTACATTGTCTTCTGCATGCTTGTGTTATTGCTAGTCTGAAATACTGAGTTCTAGTCACCTTTAAAACTCCGGAGGAGTTTCTGCATTTATGTTTTGCTTCACTCATGGAGGCTAGCGAAGTACCACTCAAGTATGTTCAAGCTATGTGCATTGTGATCCTGTCTTGATTTTCAGTAGCTTATTATTTACTTTTAGTTGTTTGTGACTGGTCACATGAAAGAAGAATTGCTTCGTGCATTGTCTTTATAGCATTGTTTCAATACCTGCTACACTCTTTTCGTAGTACATGCTTATATACATCTAATGAAGGAAAATAGTTTGTCAAAGTTTTCTTTGTCGTGTCCAGTTTGTTGAACTGAATTGCTTGAGGACAAGCAATATGCTAAGCTTGGGGGAGTTGATATGTCTCAAACGTATCTACTTTTCCAAACACTTTTGCTATTGTTTTGCCCTCATTCTTGCATGATTTGGACGAAACTAACCCGGACTAACGCTGTTTTCATCAGAGCTGCCTGTATGGTTTATTTGTGCGCAGGAAAATGGATTTTTAGACGTTCCAGAAAATTCCCAGAAAATTACCAGAAAATCCACGCACCCAAAGGAGCCAGAAGCCAGAAGTGGGACCAGAGGGGAGCCCTGGGGGCCCCAGGCGCCCCCCTGGCGCGGCCAGGGGTGGGGCCGCGCCCTCTGGCCGCCTGGGCTGCTCCCCCCTCATCTGGTGCCCTACCGAGGCTCCTATTTATCCCCGTGAGGAGAAAACCCCAGAACAGAAGTCGTTTTCCCAGTTTCCGTCGCGGAGCCGCCGCCACCCTCTGTTCTTCTCCGGGAGGGCTAATCTGGAGGCTGATTTGGCCTCCGGAGAGGGAGATCGTCGCCATCGTCATCACCATCACCACTCCATCCATCCTCCATGATTTCTCTTCACATGTGTGAGTAATTCCCTGCTGTAGGCAAAGGGGATGGTAGGGATTGGATGAGTTTGATCATGTAATAGTTCGTCAGATTGTTGGGGGCATGTTGCCTATCATCTAGATTGGTGTTTATCTTCTTTGCTACAACTTGTTGTTCTTAATGCTTGTCACTTTGGGCCCGAGTGCCATGTTTTCAGATCTGAACTTTATGTGTTTTCATGAATATATTTGTGTTCTAGATCCTATCTATGAGTTGTATGCACCTATTATGGTCCGGAACCGGCGATCCCAAAGGTGACAGCTTGGGACACCAAAGGGGATGGTCGATAATTTGAGGATTCCGTGTATCCATTGAGTTTATTGCTTTGTTCCGGTGCTCTTTGACAGGAGCACCTTAATCTCCATAAGTTCCTTTTGGCCCCGTTCGTAGCGGGATGGTAGGACAAAAGATGTTGTGCAAGTTCTTATTGCAAGCACGCACAACTACCTACGGGATACATGCCTATTGTTTGATATTTGCCTAGATGATCATTGCTTTTCTGTGTGCCTTGCCCCGTGTTAGAATCTATTATATGTTTACTCTCATCCATGCAGCGCCCAACCATCCATCTCCCTAGCCAACAGTGTTTTCAATCCTACTGGTCATTAGTTGTTACTTTTTGCTATTTACTTTTGCTGTTGCTATCATCACTATCATACTACCATTACCACTTATCTATTGTTGCAAGCAAGTATATTTCAGGTGCGGTTGAATTGACAACTCAACTGTCAAAGCTTATAAATACTCTTTGGCTCCCCGTGTGTCGAATCAATAAATTGGGTTAACTTACCCGCGAAGACTATCTTGATCCCTTACGCCTGTGGGGCATCACCATCCTCGGGCATGTCAAGCACAAAAAAATCAGTAAGGGTTAAACAATTAGCAACTTCAACGGGAACATCCTCACAAATACCAATGGGAACAACTGTTGACTTGTTGTAACGGCCCAGATTTCACAAAAATTAAAAAAAATTGTTTTCGGTGTGAATTGTCTGATTGTCTGATTTGTTTGCGGTGTTTGCATCCCCGATCTATCGATCGGCGATTATTCCCCCCCTCTTATCTCGTACCGGACGGAGACCGACCCTTGCCAACCTGACATTCGACCTTTGCGACACCAGGTTTTACCCGATCACCGTCAAGAAAACCGCTTGATACCAGCCGCAGCCAACGGAACGAAAACCCCGTTTAATAATTAAACGGGATATTTTTATAGCGCACCGGAAAGTGTTTTCGGAACGGTTCCAGCGCGAGGTGAACGCCTCCAGCTCGACGAGCTGATCGCGCAGTTCGAAGTTTTACCCGAATCGGAGGTTCTGCGGACCCCCGGCGGTCAGAAACGTACACACCGCGCGCGCGAGAGAAAAACCGGGGATGTTTTTGCAAACTGCCAGCCACCGGGGCTATATAAAGACCACCACCCCACCTAGGGTTTCCCCTAAGCACCTAGGCAGCCACCAGCCCCAGATCTGGCACAAAAACACCCCATTTTCGCAGTTTTTATCCCCATTTTTCTCAAACCCTAGCCCCTCTCGATCTGGACCGTCGGATCGGCGGATCCCACGGCCCAGGGCCGTCCACGTCACCCCCACCGGATCCCTCACGCCCGTGGAGCTCCTCCCTCAACCGAGCACGAGCGCATGGCGCCCCAGCCCGCGGCCACCTCCACCGGTGTTGCTCCGGCCGCCGGCAAGCCGCTGCCCAGCCGCAGGAGTTGCGGCCGCCATGAACGCAGGAACTGAAGCTCCAGCCGCCGCCGCATCCGGCAACCCCGCCGCGCCGCACGTGACCCCGACCGCCGCCGCCTGCTGGATCCGGGAGCGGCGCTCCTTATCCCGCCGGCCCAGGCCACCCAGGACCGCGCCGGAGTTGCCCAGCCGCCGCCGCCGGCCTCGGTTCCGACGGGAACAACGTGGCGAGCAGGCCAGCCGCCGCTGCGTGGGCCAGCGCGCCCCTGGCGACCCACCAGTGACAAGGCCCAGCCTAGCCAGTCCGCGGCCCAGCCGCCCTCCAGCCCAGCCGCTAGGCCGGCTTATCCAGCCGCCAGTGGGCCTCGGCCCAGGGTGAGGGCCCGTGTCCTGTTTTTTTCTCTGCCCACTGTTATTTTTTTCTAAGTCCTGAGAATTATTGCTGCTGATTCAATTTTGCGCGGTAGATTGCGATCAAACCGTAGCTCGGATCGTGTTGCGCCCAAAAGATGAATTGCTCAGTTCTGCATGCTCTAGCGTTCGTATGTAGAAAGTTTTTCCGTTTGAGGCCTTCTAGATAATTTAATTCTGCGTCGAAGTGGGTACCAGATTGTTAGTTGTGTTGTTGTTGCTGAACTGTTATTTTATTGCAACTTCGGGCGACGGTTGCGTCGCAACCGTACGTCGGAATGGAGTGATTCCTTTTGCATCCTGTTAAGCATTGTTTCTACTTCAGTTCAATGCCTTCACATGCCATATTTTCTTGCTGCATGTTGATTGTATCTTGCTCCAAAGTAGCTACCCTGCTGTTAGTGTGCTGCTGTTTATATTTTGTTGCAACTTCGATCGACAAGTGTGTCGCGACCGTTTATCGGAATTGAGTGATTCCAATTGCATATTGTTAAGCATCATGTCTACTTCATTATATGTATTGCTATGTCATGTTTCTGCACTTTTGCATATAGTTATACCCCTGTTTATACAGCATAAAAATAATAGTTTCTGCCATGTTTTCGTGATTTTCACAAAGTCCTAGACCAGTAATGTTTTATTGCATTTTGCATGGGCTATAACTAGTTGTTCAGGATGCCTATTTGCATGATTTTTTTGCCATGCCTTCCCCTGCCATGTCTACTTTAAATGCATATCATTTATGAGCATGTTTGCAATCATTACCCTGTTTATGCAATGGTCTAAAGTGTGCTTCCTGATGTTGGCAGATTGTGCCTGTAGCTTGTTTTGCTTGTATCTTTTTAACCGTAACTCTGTTTGGAGTGTTCTTTATATGTAACTTGACTAGAATTGCATGTAGATTGTGTTTATGCTGTTCTTGCTTGCTAATACAAATTATAAAATTGTGTATAGGGCAAAACAGTACCAAACATTATAATTATCGTGGGGTCCGTAATAGTTGGCATGTATAGGTTTTACCCCCACTTAAAATGACTAGATTAGATAGTTTATTTTGTGCTTCACCTCTTGCCATGTTAATAACCTTTTCTCAAGTTGTGTAGCTAAACAACTTGAACCTTTATAAAATGTGCGGTATCGTCGTGTGTGACGAGTACTCCACTTAACCTGTTAGTAGCCGCTCTCGACGGTAGGTGCGATGTCTCGTGTTGCCTTCTTGTTGATGCTTGCTCGTGTTTGCTTTGTAGTAATAGATGCTTGCTCGTTGATTGCTTTCCAGTGTTTACCCTCTTGTGTGCTCCCGCGGGTACCTATCGGAGACGATGCGAGCTTGCGATCAACTACACCTTCGGAACCCGACTTATCAACAGGCAAGGACTATACATTACTTATGATCCATTCTATTTCAACCAGCGGTTTGCATGCTTGTCTAGGTTAGGTTCGATGTTTGATCCTACCATATGTTTACAGCCTCTTTCAAACCGATACAACCATGTCCCCTCCCAGCAAACCTTGTACTGCTATGTTACTATTGCTCGTTGCTCAGCCCCTGCTTAGTATGCATGCTTAGGATGCTACGATGTTACCCTGTTACTCCTTGGTTTGGGCTATCACATTATTATATTGTTGTTGATGATATGATTATTATAAATGTTGACTATACTCGACGAAGGATGGAAGGTCTAGGCTATCCCGCCCCGACGCTTTGTTCCATTCGAGCCACCTAGGATCCGATTTCCGGGTATTGGTTTTAAGACTGAGCGTGCCTAACCGCGTGTGGGATTTTATGGGGTCCCCTCTTCTTACCTACCTAGATTCAAACATTTCTAGAGGTGGCCCAAGATGATTTACCATTTGAAACCGTGTGCGTAACTGGTCTGCAACCAGTGGATTTAAAACAACTCGGGCCAACAAAGACAGAGTTCCTTTGTTGGTCCACACTGGTGAGCTAGGGAAGTCCCGCTGTTATATAGGTGAGGCTAACCCCGACCTTAGCCATTCGGAAGAGTCCGATCCGAGAGCGTGGCCGGCTTTTGGATTGGGTGTCGACTCCCCGGGGGCCACCCGGATTTGTTCGTTGTTAGTCAGAGGGACCTGTCGTTTCGGATCTCTCGGAACTAAATCATAAAATGGTTTCCTGTGATGGGTAGCAACTGAGAGAGATGGGCGTGCGTGCGGAGCCTTGTAATGGGCAGTTGGTACACCCCTGCAGGGTTAAATCTTTTCGAGAAGCCGTGTCCACGGTTATGGACGACTTGAGACCTACTCCTTGTTCATAGACAACAACAACTGAGATAATCTTAATATAACTTGATCAACGTGTGTGTGTGCCTTGACTGCTTCTTCTTCGTCGGGGTGTGAAGAGGAGGACAAGGATAGGATAGGTGTTATGTTTGCGTAGTAGTTGATAGCAAGACTTGTTGGAGGCGATTCCTCATCGAATGCTTGGCTTCTTATCTTACTCTCTAGATCGTTAGCCACTTCATCAATGCTAGTGCGGCAGCAACCTCATCACGTACCTCATCCTTACCGTAAACTACTAGTTGTCCTAGAATGACGAGTGATGAAGTCCTTGCTGGGTCAGATGACCACTACAGTTGGATGCTGAGTACTTCTGTACTCATGATACTACCCCAAACTCTTTTCAGGGTTCTTGATCGACAACAGGTATGGTGATCGACGTTTCACGTGGAGACTCGACGACGACTAGTTAGGCGGATCCCGGCGGAGGGCCTGGACCCATGTGGTTATGGGAACCGATGATTTTATTTTTCCACTAGGCATTTGATCGTAGTCTGTACTCAGACATGTATCTTTCGCTGTTGTATTGTATTAAGGCAGTTGTATGCCGATTGTATGAGATGTTGTATCCTTGTATCTGTAATGGTGTGATATCATGTTGGAACTCCGGGGCATATGACTTCGTCATATGTCGCGGTGGGACCGATATTTGCTTCGTCCCCGGATCTGGATGGAAACATCTAGATCTGGAACAGTACCGCATATCGGGCCTTACAACTTGGTATCAGAGCCTTACCGACCGTAGGATCCCTTCTCTGGCCGAAGTCGAGTCTAGACAAAAACTAGTTTGTAGTTACTAAGATAGTTATCGGAGACTAGGAATCTTTTTACTCCTTACCCTTGCTCTGGTCAGGACAAGTGTCCTAAGTGTTTTATTCTCGCCTTGTCCCCTTTAAACTCTAGGATCTCGAGTGTGTGGAGTATCGAAACCGTTACAATGCCTTGCTTGCAGCGTCTTGTCTCGATTCCGAGCTCAGGTGGGAATTCCTGTAGTACCTTCAGCTTCTCCGGTTTCGGATATCATCTGGGTCGTCCTTTGCCCTCCCTCATTTTGCCCGGTGTTTTCACGACTTGTGTCGAAAAGCACTATCCCTTTGACCAGGTTTTAGCTGTTGTTCTTCCTCTTGACACTGATGGTTTCGTTTTTCCGACGATGCCGTCTGTCTGCGGAGAGAATCTCGACGGAGTTTGACGTTCGAAATGGAGCAGAGTCCCTTGTTGGTGGTGTTGAAGAACACCGTGCCTCTTTTCTCTTCCCCCTCTCCCCCGGATCGTCCAGGATCTCGGGACGAGATCCCTTGTTGGTGGTGTTGTATTGTAACAGCCCAGATTTCACAAAAATAAAAAAAATTTGTTTTCGGTGTGAATTGTCTGATTTGTTTGCGGTGTTTGCATCCCTGATTTATCGATCGGCGATTATTTCCCCCCCTCTTATCTCGTACCGGACGGAGACCGACCCTTGCCACCCTGACACTCGACCTTTGCGACACCGGGTTTTACCCGATCACCGTCGCGAAAACCGCTTGAGACCAGCCGCAGCCAACGGAGCGAAAACCCCGTTTAATAATTAAACATGATATTTTTATAGCGCACCGAAAAGTGTTTTCGGAACGGTTCCAGCGCGAGGTGAACGCCTCCGGCTCGACGCGCTGATCGCGCGATTCGAAGTTTTACCCGAATCGGACGTTCTGCGGACCCCCGGCGGTCAGAAACGTAAACACCGCGCGTGCGAGAGAAAAACCGGGGATGTTTTTGCAAACTGCCAGCCACCAAGGCTATATAAAGACCACCACCCCACCTAGGGTTTCCCCTAAGCACCTAGGCAGCCACCAACCCCAGATCTGGCACAAAAACACCCCATTTTCACAGTTTTTATCCCCATTTTTCTCAAACCCTAGTCCCTCTCGATCTTGACCGTCGGATCCAACGGCCCAGGGCCGTCCACGTCACTCCCACCGGATCCCTCACTCCCGTGGAGCTCCTCCCTCCACCGAGCACGAGCGCATGGCGCCCCAGCCCGCGGCCACCTCCACCGACATTGCTTCTGCCGCCGGCGAGCCGCTGCCCCGCCGCAGAAGTTGCGGCCGCCATGAACGCAGGAACCGAAGCTCCAGCCGCCGCCGCATCCGACAACCTCGCCACGCCGCACGTGACCCTGACCGCCGCCGGCTGCTGGATCCGGGAGTGGCGCTCCTTATCCCGCCGGCCCAGGCCACCCAGGACCGCGCCGGAGTTTCCCAGCCTCCGCCGCCGGCCTCGGTTTCGACGGGAACGACGGGGCGAGCAGGCCAGCCGCCGCCGCATGGGCTAGCGCGCCCCTGGCGGCCCACCAGTGCCAAGGTCCAGCCCAGCCAGTCCGCGGCCCAGCCGCCCTCCAGCCCATCCGCCAGGCCGGCTGCTCCAGCCGCCAGTGGGCCTCGGCCCAGGGTGAGGGCCCGTGTCCTGTTTTTTTCTCTGCCCACTGTTATTTTTTTCTAAGTCCTGAGAATTACTGCTGCTGATTCAATTTTGCGCGGTAGATTGCGATCAAAACGTAGCTCGGATCGTGTTGCGCCCAAAAGATGAATTGCTCAGTTTTGCGTGCTCTAGCGTTCGTATGTATAAAGTTTTTCCGTTTGAGTCCGTCTAGATAATTTAATTCTGCATCGAAGTGGGTACCAGATCGTTAGCTGTGCTGTTGTTGCTGAACTGTTATTTTATTGCAACTTCGGGCGACAGTTGCGTCGCAACCGTACGTCGGAATGGAGTGATTCCTTTTGCATCCTGTTAAGCATTGTTTCTACTTCAGTTCAATGCCTTCACATGCCATATTTGCTTGCTGCATGTTGATTGTATCTTGCTCGAAAGTAGCTACCCTGCTGTTAGTGTGCTGCTGTTTATATTTTGTTGCAACTTCGATCGACAAGTGTGTCGCGACCGTTTATCGGAATTGAGTGATTCCAATTGCATATTGTTAAGCATCATGTCTACTTCCATTATATGTATTGCTATGTCATGTTGCTGCACTTTTGCATATAGTTATACCCCTGTTTATACAGCATAAAAATAATAGTTTCTGCCATGTTTTCGTGATTTTCACAAAGTCCTAGACCAGTAATGTTTTATTGCATTTTGCATGGGCTATAACTAGTTGTTTAGGATGCCTATTTGCATGATTCTTTTGCCATTCCTTACCTGCCATGTCTACTTTAAATGCATATCATTTATGAGCATGTTTGCAATCATTTCCCTGTTTATGCAATGCTCTAAAGTGTGCTTCCTGATGTTGGCAGATTGTGCCCGTAGCTTGTTTTTCTTGTATCTTTTTAACCGTAACTCCGTTTGGAGTGTTCTTTATATGTAACTTGACTATAATTGCATGTAGATTGTGTTTATGCTGTTCTTGCTTGCTAATAAAAATTATAAAATGGGTTTAGGGCAAAACAGTACCAAACATTATAATTATCGTGGGGTCCGTAATAGTTGGCATGTATAGGTTTTACCCCCACTTAAAATGACTAGATTAGATAGTTTATTTTGTGCTTCACCTCTTGCCATGTTAATAACCTTTTTTTATGTTGTGTAGCCAACTTGAACCTTTCTAAAATGTGTGGTATCGTCGTGTGTGACGAGTACTCCACTTAACCTGTTAGTAGCCGCTCTCGACGGTAGGTGCGATGTCTCGTGTTGCCTTCTTGTTGATGCTTGCTCGTGTTTGCTTTGTAGTAATAGATGCTTGCTCGTTGATTGCTTTCCAGTGTTTACCCTCTTGTGTGCTCCCGCGGGTACCTCTCGAAGACGATGCGAGCTTGCGATCAACTACACCTTCGGAACCCGACTTATCAACAGGCAAGGACTATACATTACTTATGATCCATTCTATTTCAACCAGCGGTTTGCATGCTCGTCTAGGTTAGGTTCGATGTTTGATCCTACCACATGTTTACAACCTCTTTCAAACCGATACAACCATGTCCCCTCCCAGCAAACCTTGTACTGCTATGTTACTATTGCTCGTTGCTCAGCCCCTGCTTAGTATGCATGCTTAGGATGCTACGATGTTACCCTGTTACTCCTTGGTTTGGGCTATCACATTATTATAGTGTTGTTGATGATATGATTATTATAAATGTTGACTATACTCGACGAAGGATGGAAGGTCTAGGCTATCCAGCCCCGACGCTTTGTTCCATTCGAGTCACCTAGGATCCGAGTTCCGGGTATTGGTTTTAAGACTGAGCGTGCCTAACCGCGTGTTGGATTTTATGGGGTCCCCTCTTCTTACCTACCTAGATTCAAACATTTCTAGAGGTGGCCCAAGCTGATTTACCATTTGAAATCGTGTGCGTAACTGGTCTGCAGCCAGTGGATTTAAAACAACTCGGGCCAGCAGAGACAGAGTTCCTTTGTTGGTCCACACTGGTGAGCTAGGGAAGTCCCGCTGTTATATAGGTGAGGCTAACCCCGACCTTAGCCATTCGGAAGAGTCCGATCCGAGAGCGTGGCCGGCTTTTGGATTGGGTGTCGACTCCCCGGGGGCCACCCGGATTTGTTCGTTGTTAGTCAGAGGGACCTGTCGTATCGGATCTGTCGGAACTAAATCATAAAATGGTTGCCTGTGATGGGTAGAAACTAAGAGAGATGGGCGTGCGTGCGGAGCCTTGTAATGGGCAGTTGGTACACCCCTGCGGGGTTAAATCTTTTCGAGAAGCCGTGTCCACGGTTATGGACGACTTGGGACCTACTCCTTGTTCATAGGCAACAACAACTGAGATAATCTTAATATAACTTGATCAACGTGTGTGTGTGCCTTGACTGCTTCTTCTTCGTCGGGATGCGAAGAGGAGGAAAAGGATAGGATAGGTGTTATGTTTGCGTAGTAGTTGATAGCAAGACTTGTTGGAGGCGATTCCTCATCGAATGCTTGGCTTCTTATCTTACTCTCTAGATCGTTAGCCACTTCATCAATGCTAGTGCGGCAGCAACCTCACCACTTACCCCATCCTTACCGTAAACTACTAGTTGTCCTAGAATGACGAGTGATGAAGTCCTTGCTGGGTCAGATGACCACTACAGTTGGATGCTGAGTACTTCTGTACTCATGATACTACCCCCAAACTCTTTTCAGGGTTCTTGATCGACAACAGGTATGGTGATCGACGTTTCACGTGGAGACTCGACGACGACTAGATAGGCAGATCCCGGCGGAGGGCCTGGACCCGTGTGGTTATGGGAATCGATGATTTTCTTTTGCCACTAGGCATTTGATTGTACTCTGTACTCAGACATGTATCTTCCGCTGCTGTATTGTATTAAGGCAGTTGTATGCCGATTGTATGAGATGTTGTATCATTGTATCTGTAATGTTGTGATATCATGTTGGAAATCCGGGGCATATGACTTCATCATCTATCGCGGTGGGACCGATATGTGCTTCGTCCCCGGATCTGGATGGAAACATCTAGATCTGGAACAGTACCGCATATCGGGCCTTACACTTGTCATCCATCTGAAGAGAGATATCTGTAGGGATTAGTTTTTCTAAACATAGTCTTTTGTAAAGAGAAAAGGGCATAACACTCACTCCTGCTCCAAGATCACATAAACCAGTCCTGATATAATTATTCTTTATGGAGCAAGGAATGGTGGGTATACCTGGATCACCAAGCTTCTCAGGAAATCTCGCCACTAAAAGAGTAGTTAGAAAGCATAGTAGATATTGCTTCATTAGGAACTTTTCTTTTATTAGTAACAATATCTTTCATATATTTCGAATAAGGAGGTAACTTAATAGCATTAGTCAAAGGAATTTGAAGAAAAAGAGGTTTCATCCACTCACAAAACTTATTGTAATGCTCTTCTTCTTTGGTTTTGAGAGACTTACCTAGAAAGGGCATGGGTTTCTGTACCCATGGTTCTCGTTCCTTCCCATGTCTTCTTGCGATAAAATCTTCTCTAGTGTATTTCTTGCGTTTGTCGGGTGCTTCTTCTTCTTGAACCTCGGGTGGATCATTATTTTCACCATCCTTTTCAGGCTCAGCACCGTCTTCAGTTTCAGCATCAGAGGTAGATATACTATTTGGATCATTGGAATTTCAGCTTCTTTGTGCTTCTTCTTCTTCTTCGGAGAACTAACAATTTCTTCTTCCTGCATTTGAGAATATTGCTCGATCCTCTTAGGATGCCCCTCCGGATAGAGAGGATCTTGAGTGCTAGTTCCTCCTCGGGTTTTAATCCCGAAGGCCTGTATATCCTGTTTGGCATTATTAGCAAGCAAATCTTTTTGCACATTAGAAATTTGATCAAGCTGAGTTTGAACCATATGAAAATGCTTCACAAGACATTTAACATCATTAATTGTTCTACCTAGAACATCAAGCAAACTTTTGATAGCAAGGGAATTATCATGCAACTGACTTTGTATCCTCTCATTAAAGTGATTTTGCTTCATAATAAAATTATGAAGCTCATCTAAGCATTGACCGGGAGGCTTACCATGAGGAATTTCACTTGCATTGAAATCTAAAAGAGAGTGTACCTCTACCATTGGAGGGTGAGTGGTAGGCTCACACAACTTCTCAATAGGGGGTAGATTCTTCACGTCTTGAGTTTTAATACCCTTCTCTTTAATAGACTTCTTTGCTTCTTGCATATCTTCGGGGCTTAGGACAAGCATGCCCCTTTTCTTTGGTGGCGGAGGTGGTTCAGGGACGGACCAATCTTCATGGTTCTTGGCAATCTTGCCCATTAGTTCTTCTGCATCGTCCGGTGTTCTTTTCCTGAAAACACAACCAGCACAACTGTCCAAATAGGATTTAGGTTCATCAGCTAGACCAGCATAAAATATATCAATTAATTCATTCTTAGGGACTCCATGTCCCGGTCTAGCCTGGATCAGACTGCAATACCTCCCCCAAGCTTTAGGGAGGTTCTCATCCTGCAACTGTTTAAAGTTATAAATTCTTCGTAAAGCAGCATGTTGCACATGAGCAGGAAAGTACTTATCAACAAAAGAGTGAGCTAAGTCTTGAGGACTCCTAATGGAACCACATGTTAGTGCATCGTACCATGCTTTAGCACCTTCCTTTAAGGAGAAAGGAAAAATCTTAGTAACATAGAAATTTCGTATCTTTTCATCTGTAGTAAACAAGCCACCCAACTCAGTGAGTTTGGCCAGGTGTGCAATAGCATCATCATTTTCTCTGCCATAAAAGGGGTCAGCTTCAACCATAGATATAAGTGAAAGATCAACAGAGAAATTATAATCAGGATCATTGATGCATATAGGAGACGTAGAAAATTTAGGATCAGGAACAGTCTTGTTCTTCAGGGAGTGTTTTTCGAGAAGTTTTTAATAGCATCAGGGTCAGAGTGGTCAAACTCTGTTAGCTCCCTGCATAAATCATCATCAAGTATAATATAATCATCATCAAGGAGTCTCTCCTTGAGTTTACTCAAATCGGAATAAGTGTAAGTTCCATCAAAAGGATAGCAAGTATCAGGAATTTCAATTCCAGATTTTTTTTGCGGCAGCAGCGATCTGTTTCTCAAGAGCGTGACTAAGTGAACCAATATCATCAAGAGTAGTAGAAGCATCATCAAAAGCATCGGACATAGTAGCAGATTCAGTAGAGTCATCATGTGGTGAAGGTGAAGCAAACTTACTCATAACTGAAGGTGAATCAAGTGTATCACTAGTGTTTAGAACAATACCTTTTCTTGTACGGGATGGTAAGATCAAGATCTTGGGGTCTTCTTTCTTACCCATAGCGGATAAATTGCAGCAGGTAAAATACTTCAAGTAGACTTTTGAATAAAGCTATGGTCCCCGGCAACGGCGCCAGAAAACAGGCTTGATAACCCACAACTGCAGGGGATCGAGATAGTCTTCGCGGGTAAGAATAACCCAATTTATAGATTTGACTCAAGGGGAGCCAAAGAATACCCACAAGCTTTAACAGTGGAGTTGTCAATTCCACCGCACCTGAGATACACTTACTTGCAACAAGATATTAATAGTAACTGCGATATGGAAGTGATGATAACAACGGAAATAGTGGTGGTGAAACAGTAATAGTAAAACAACGAAAGTAAACAACTAGTAACCAGCAAAATTAAAAACACTGTAGGCTAGGGAGATGGATGGTTGGGCGCTGCATGGATAAGACACATCATGTATTTAATTTGGGGCAAGGCACACAGAAAAGCAAAGATCATCTAGGCATAAATCAAACATCAGGCATGTACCCCATAGGTAGTTGTACGTGCTTGCAATAAAAACTTGCACAACATCTTTTGTCCTACCATCCCGCTACGAACGAGGCCAAAAGGAACTTATGGAGATTAAGGTGCTCCTGTGAAAGAGCACCGGAACAAAGCATTAACAATCAATGGATACATGGAATCCCCAAATTATAGTCCATCCCATTTGGTGTTCCAAGCTGTGACCTTTGGGATCGCCAGTTCGGACTATAACAGGTGCATACAACTCATAGATAGGATCAAGAACACAAATATATTCATGAAAACACATAGGGTTCAGATCTGAAATCATGGCACCCGGGCCCAAAGTGACAAGCATTAAGAGCAACAAGTTGAAGCAAATATGATAAACAACAATCTAGATGATAGGCAACATGCCCACAACAATCTGATAAATTATTACATGATCTAACTCATCCAATCCCTACCATCCCCTTTGCCTACAGCAGGGAATTACTCACACATGGATGGAGAAGTCATGGAGGGAGGATGGAGTGGCGATGATGATGACGATGGCGATGATCTCCCCTCACCGGAGGCCAAAACAGCCTCCAGATTTGCCCTCCTGGAGAAGAACAGTGGGCTGCGACGGCTCCGCGACGTGAATTGGGAAAACGACTTCTGTTTCGGGGTTTCTCCGTCACGGGAATAAATAGGAGCCCCGGTAGGGCACCAGAGGAGGGGGGAGGCCCCCAGGGGGCCAGAGGGCGCGGCCCCACCCCTGGCTGCGCCAGGGGGCGACTGGGGCCCCCTTGGCTGCCCCCTGGTCCCACTTCTGGCTTCTGGCTCCTTCGGGTGCGTGGATTTTCTGGTATTTTTTTGGGAATTTTCTAAGACGTCCGAAAATCCATTTTCCTACGCACAATAGAACCATACAGGCAGCTCTGCTGAAAATAGCGTTAGTCCGGGTTAGTGTCATCCAAATCATGCAAGAATGAGGGCAAAACAATAGCAAAAGTGTTTGGAAAAGTAGATACGTTTGAGACGTATCAATTGCTGCCTTCAGACCGGGCGGTGATCACCTGGAGGGCTTGGTTCGTGAGAATGTGGTGAGTGGGTTTGCCACGTCTTTTGTTGTTCTTCTGGGACATTGTGTTCCTATTGAGGATTCCATGGTGGATAGCCTGCCTGATTATATAGACGAGTAGAGTGCTCGAGCCACTCGACTTGCCCGCCAGCTACAACTGGTTGTCGAGGCTGATATCCGTAACTCTTAGGTCGAGGAGTAGGGGGAACTGGTTTTTTGGTGCCCTGTCTTGGAACTTGAGTTGTAATGAGCCTCCTGCGGGATGGTGGATCTTTTAATTTGGTGAAAACTGCTTTGTCCTGTTGGCTATGCTTTTTTGTCCTTTTTATTTTGACTTGTTCTCCTTTTCGGTAGGCCACCCCAGCCGTTTCTCGGGCGTGGAATTTGCTGAAGGAAGGTGCTCACGAGGGTACCTATGAGTCTGTTTGTTTGAGGCTAAAAGACGCCGAGCGTGAGGTTGTATGTCTCAAGGGTGCTGTCGCCGTCCAACGCTCCAAACGTGAACATGCTGAAGCTGTTGTGGATAGCCTAGCTGCTTGGGTGGAAAAGTTGTCTGATCTTCTGAAGGGTGAGTTTGTCTTCCTTCGACTGCTCGACTGTGCGAGGTATTTTCCTTGTGCTTGCTGCTGATTATTGCTCTTCTTTACGAAGTGCTGGCTGGGCGATCTCGCGAGGAGGAGGAGGCCGTGCAGCCGGAGTTGTTGAGGCTGGATGACCCAGTCGTGCAGGCGAACAATCCCTTTTGGATGGACAGGGCGCGTGCTCAAGTGTTCGGCATTTTTCGGCGGCGGGTTGAAAGGGTGCCGCAGGCTCTTGAGTACTGTTGCGGGGTGCTCAGTGGGATTTTCTCTGAATTTTATCCGCCGACTCCTGTTCCATCGTCGCTTAAGAGGCTTTGTCGGGTGTTCTCTCAGCCTGCGGAGCTTCGCCGCGTAGTAAATCATCAGATTCGTGCGGGGAATTGTTATGCCTTTGCCTTTGTCCATAGTCATTGGCCTGGTGTAGATATTATGATGGCGGCTCAGGGTCCTTGTAACACCCCGGGTGTCACGCTACAGTAATCACCTACAGTAATCCCTTTTACTGTTGCCAAGTCACCGTGGTTAAGCATGGATGATCACCCTTGATCATAGTGATCCAAATTCAAACCAAATAAAAATTCCAGATACAAGTGGAAATAAAACTTAATCCAAACATATTGCAACCACTTTTGTAAAATGCCCAATATTCAGTGGACCGTGTCCATGTGGGTATGTGAATTTATTAAGCTATAAAATAAATCAAACAATTCAAACATCAGCAAAACAGTGGCATTTAATACCTTTTTAATAAAACCAAAAATGCAAAAGAATTTATAAAAACTCCAAATCTTTTTGTGCTAGTTAAGTTTGGTGCAACAATAATTTAGGAGCAAGTTTCATGTTGTAGAAAAATATAAAGGCTATTAAACTAATTACAAATAGAAAGAAATAAAAGAAAGAAACAAAAAATATAGAAAAACCCCTATCCCTCGCCCTGGGCGAAGCCCACCCAGGGCCCATCCCAACCCAACCACCTCTTCTTCCCCACTGTTCCTCCGACCGCGTCTTCATGGCGACAGTGGCCACCACAGACGGCTCGCGCTTGCGTCGCTGCAGGAGCACATCGAGGTTAAGGACGCCCCTGAGCCCCCCACTTGAAACCCTAGATCGAGCCCCTGTTACTATCCCCCTCTCCTCGCTCGGCACCTCCCCTCCTCGCCAATTTTCTCCACCACCGTGAGCTTCCCGTCGTCGTCCACCATGGGCCGCGTGGCCATTGGCCTCCCCGCACTGCGCCAGCATGTCTGGGAGCTTGGCCACACTCCTCCACGCCGAATCCACCCCCAAGCCGAGGCCAGGACGCCTCACAGCCGTCGCCTCCTCCGCCTTCCCTGCCGAGATCACCACGGCCCACGCGGTGCGCCGCTGCACCCGCTGCTCCGGCAATGGCCCCGGCGCCTCCCTGTACCCCTACTCGACTCCCCGTGAGCATCCTCCCCCCAATCCCCCATTCCTTCGCCGTAGGTGCCCCCGACACCCGCTGTTCGCCATGGCCGGGAGCACGAGCTCCCGTGGTGCTCGCCGCCGTTGCTGCGTGCGCCCTGGCTTGGCCGTGGCCCTGTGTGCCTCTTGCCGCCCATGCACGCCCGGCCGCCGCGCCCACCGCGCCATCCCCTCACCGGAGCATCTCCGGCCGCCATGTCCTAGCCGGAGCTAATCCCCCTCCTGACTAATCTCTTTGTTAAGCCTAATCCCTCCCTCCCCGTCAATGACTAGTGGGCCCTGCCCCTCTAATTAAAAATAGTTAGAGTAAATCCCCCTATTAATAACACTGTTAAAAGAAACCCCCTGGACCTATGACACATGGGCCCCATGTCCTTAACTTAATTAAGTTGTTTAATTAGCACATCTTTGAATGACAGTTGGGTCCCACTAGATTATTAGATTAATTAAATTAGATTATAAATAATCAGTGTATGACATGTGGTCGAGTGGTTTTTAGAAAAAAATAAGGATTTAATTACATGGCTAGAGACTGACATGTGGGACCCACTGGTCAGTTGACCAGTCAACCTTACAGGTGGGTCCCCTCTGTCAGGTTTGACCAGTCAACCCACTGTTCTGGATAATGTTGGATTTAATTAATAAAAGAAATTCCTAAAAGCTTTTAAATATTAGAAAATCAATATCTTTTAAACCGTAAGTCAGATGGAAAAACTTTATACATCAAAATTGATCAAAAATATATAACAAATACGGATACATTATACGTGTGTATACTACCCCCCTCTAACATACCTAAGATCGAACCGTCCCCCTCCGGACCTTCTGTCCGATGATTTGTCCGGTACTGTTAAAGTATCCGGATGAATTTATTCTGAACACGAAAGTTGTTCGGAATGTTTCAACTAGCACGGTTACACCATCCACACGTTTTTTGGATGTCCACGACACCTCCGACATGATCCCTTCCCCCTCCGGACACCCTGTCCTGTAATCACCCAGAACCGGATTTCATCCCTGGATGAATTCCCACTCCGAGTAACGTGCATACCACTTTGTACCGCCTTAGAACACCGTTGACAATGTGTCTGTCGTGTATTGTATTTTTATTGCTATTATTGCCGTGAATTTACTGTTTCTTCCCCCCTCTCTCATTTTCCGATAGTCTCGACGTCCGCTGGCGATGCCCCTGTGATCGACTACTTCGTCGACGACCGTACCTCTACCGTCGAGCTTCCAGGCAAGCAGATCCATTCTCTTCCCCAGATATCGCCTACCTTTCCATACTTTCTTGCACTAGGCATTGTTACTACTGCTGCTACGTTACAATCCTATTCAATTGCATAGCCTGTTTTTGTCGCCCTTGATGTACCTCCTTTATCCTATGCTGCCTTTTATAATTATGCATTATTCAGCAGTGAGCCCTGCGCATTGTTAGCTAGGATTAGATAGCGGGCCGTGGCTACTCAGGGGAGTGACGCGGATACAAAATATATACAACTGCAACAGGTACGGTACAATGCAGACACCGCCTGAGGACTCCTAGCTCGGCTCTGCCGAGCCACCATCAAGTGTGAGCTATCGAGGAGTAATCCTCGTACCTCCACTCGTTGCTGACTCTGTATTGCCGCTCTAGGTAACTGAGCAACGTTTGTCCTTAAGGTAAGAAGTCGGGCGACCCAACGGTGCCCGCGAGCGGTATATTGTCGGAAGCGACACGGAGGGTACGACTGACGTTACTGGCGTGCTTGGCCTCTGCTCGTATCTCGCGAGAGTTACCAAACCACGAAAGTCGACTTCTACCAAGAGCACTAGCGAGACAAGGTAAGGAGACGGTTCACCTTGTTGGTAACCGCAGAGACTTGGTGGGACGACAGGGCAGGCACCGATGTACTGGTGGTCCTGACCGTTGTCGTTGACCGCGGGTCAGTTAAGTCGAGGCAACGATAACGGTTGTCACGCAGGTTAATTAAAATGCTAAATGGTTCGGCGGATGACTTGAGAGACCCGTTGGTCTGTACGCACTACCTACACGTGGGATAAGGAGTTGTGGGCTCCCCTGCGTCGTTGTTTGTCCGAAAGATCTTCAGACGTCAGCAGTACTGCGGCCTGATCGCCGGGAAGCCGTGTTGTCTTATTTGCTGCAGCAGGTGTGTTTGGATTTTCTTTTGCTTCACCGGCCAGACTCGTACCGTGCAGGAGCGTGCAAGGGTGAGGGACCTAGACCCCTTGGCGCATAGGATATAGTCTGGCGGATGGCCTCTCTGCTGAGCCTAGGATGGGCTGCGATGTGTCGGATAGCCTCGGTGGGGCGTTCCCTAACAAGGTTCATGCCACCCTGGAGATCCGAGCGTGCAGGCTGAACAGTAGTGCACCCCTGCAGGGAGTTTAATCTATTCGAATAGCCGTGTCCACGGTAACAGGACGCTTTATGCCGAAGCTGGAACTTACCACTACAAACTACTACTATTAAACTGTATGGTTCCGGGTTTTCTTCCTCGCAGGGAAGTCGAGGAGGGGAACTCGGAGGCATTATTATTATTAATTATTACAACTTACTATTATACAATGTTGCAGCAACTTCTGCTTCATTGTTACTTTATTGCTTTATATAAACTGTTGGCTGTTTCTCTTCTCATGCTACAAGACTCGTCAGAAGATGCTAGTCTTCGATAGGCCTAGCTTCTTATCCTTATTCTGATTTCTATCTTGCAGTCCACTATATACAGCCTCCCCCTTCCATTCGATACAATGCATAATGCTTAGTAGCGGACGTAAGACTCGCGGGTATGCTAGATACTCAACTTTGCTTTATTTCCCCCTTTATGTTTTGCCTGATCGGCCGCTGCAGTCGACGTTGGAGCCTTGGAGTCCAGGAGCAGGAGATCCCTGATGCCGACCACCGCAACATGAAGATCCCCGATGCCTTCTACGACGTCGAGTTCCCCATCGACCAGGAGTAGTTTGGAGGATCCCAGGCAGGAGGCCTCGCCTTTTCGATCATTGTTGTTTATGTGCTAGCCTCCTTAAGGCAACCTTGTATTATTGTGTCTATACTCAGATACTGTTGCTTCCGCTAACTTTGTGCTCTCGAGCCGTTGTATTCGAGCCCTCGTGGCCCTGGCTTGTATTAAACAGCTTGTATTATTATATTTGTAGAGTTGTGTTGTGATATCTCACCGTGAGTCCCTAATATCGATCGTGTACCATGCGTGTATGATTACTGTATACGGTCTGTTTTTGGGGGCGTCACAGTCCTCCTGGTGGTCGAGCTCAGCTGATGGATGACCATTACTCCGTAGCGGACGAGACTGCGAGCCATGTTGTGAAGTGGATGGCGAAGAGAATGACCGTCGTCAGAGTGCTCTGTGCAAGGTGAAATCGGAGCCTGGAGATTAGTCTTTGCTTGGTTTTTGTAGGTTCTTCTTTGAGTTGTAGGTTGTCTTCTTTTGCTATACGAAGTGTGCTGTTGTTCATTTTGTCTTTATTTTGCTGATATGTTATGAATGAATCCCCTGAATGTTGGGAGGCTGAGTCGTGCGGTGCGAGCGAGTCTTGGTTGTTTCCAAGTCTTGAGCGAGTAACGGCTCGGGGGGTGGCTGCTGCGAGTGAGCCCCCGAGTGCTGGTTTTCAAGCCGCGTAGGCGAATAACGCCCGGGGGGGGGGGGGGTGGCTGCTGCAAGCGAGCCCCCGAGTGCCAATTTGTTAAGTCGCGTAAGCGAATAACGCCTCGGGGGGTGGCTGCTACGAGCGAGCCCCCGAGTGCCAATTTGTCAAGTCGCGTAAGCGAATAACGCCTCGGGGGGTGGCTGCTGCGAGCGAGCCACCGAGTGCCAATTTGTCAAGTCGTGTAAGAAAATAACGCCTCGGGGGGTGGCTGCTGCGAGCGAGCCCCCGAGTGCCAATTTGTCAAGTCGCGTAAGCGAATAATGCCTCGGGGGGGTGGCTGCTGCGAGCGAGCCCCCGAGTGTCAATTTGTCAAGTCGCGTAAGCGAATAACGCCTCGGGGGTGGCTGCTGCGAGCGAGCCCCCGAGTGCCAATTTGCAAGTAAGTACTTTTTTTGGAAAAATATTTGCAGTATCTTTCATGTTGTTCTTACACGAGGGGCTGTTGAAGACAACCTTTTATTTAGATCGATGGCTTGACAACCCTAGAAATGTAAAGTTGCTGCTAGGATAACTTGAGTCTTTGGCGTGTGGTGCCGGCGAGTCCTTTGGTTGCTGTTTTGGCTTCTAAGGGAGCACTTCTTATTCTTGTGTGGTGACTCCGCGGGTTAGGAGTGCTCCAAAGGTTTCTGATATCTTGTGGAATTCTCTGTCGCAGCGATCGAATCTGATGAAGCTGTCGCTGACTGTGATGATGCCCCGCGGGCCTGACATTTTGAGCTTGAGGTAGGCGTAGTGTGGTACTGCCATGAAGCGTGCGAAGGCTGGTCGACCGAGGATGGCATGGTACTGTGATTTACAGTCGAGCACTTCGAAGTCCAGTAACTCCTTGCGGAAGTTGCTTGCGTTGCCAAAGAAAATTTCCAGGCTTATTTTCCCAAGGGGGTAAACTATTTTGCCTGGCACGATTCCATGGAAGGTAGTGCCTGAAGTCTTTAGTGCTGAGTTTTGGATGAGCATTTCCTCCAGGATTTTGGTGAATATGATGTTGATTCTGCTGCCGCCATCCATGAAGACTCGCGACATGTCGTAATTTCTGATTCTTGCCTTGAGTACCAGCGCGGCGTGTCCTGGGCCCGGGATGGCTGGCGGGTTATCTTCTCGGGAGAAGGTAATGTCGGTCTTCGACCCGCACATGTATTCTGGGATGGCAGGGTGCAAGGAGACTGCGAGGAAGACTTGTCTGGTGACCTGCTTTTGTTGCCTGTTTGATGGTCTTCCTTCTTGGATCATATAGATTCGACCGTGTGCTTCTTGGTATTTTTCTTCTTCGTCGGGTGTCGAGCACCGCTCCTGGATGGCCGCGACCTGTCTTGCTGGTGCGGCGGGTGCGGGTGGTGCATTGTGGGCAATTTTTTCGACTGCTATGCTTGCGAGAGGTTGTGTTGTTGGTGATGTAGACCGGCTTTTTTCTTCTGAAAGCTCGGTGAAGCGTCTGCAGTTTCTTAGGGTGTGTCCCGATCTGAGCTTTCTGCGCTCGTTTTTTAACCCGTGTAGGGTGCAGGGCCCATCGAGCCGTTCTTTGGCCGAGCGGTACGCTCGGGTGTCGTCTCGTGGCTACCTTGATCTCCAGTCTTTTTTCTGGACCTGGGGTGCTTCTTCTTGGTTGTCCCTCCGCTGCATTCTGCTGTTGTCTCGATGTCTGCCTTATCTATCGTCTGAGAAACCGGCCGCGACCATATCGGGTCCTCTGTCGTCGTAGAAGTTACGCCTGGGACACTTTCTTCTTCTGTCGTACCCTCTGTCTCCGGTGTATTAGTCATAGTCGCGTTCTGGGCGTGCTGACTGGATTTCTGACTCATTTTGAATGAAATCTTATCCATCGGCCCAGTTGTTGGCTTGTTCTAGTAATCGCGCGAGTGTTCGGACCTGCATCTGCCCGAGTTGCTCTTTAAAGTCAATGCGTTGTAGGCCTCTTCTGAATGTGTCGATCACACTTTCGTCTGATATGTCCTCGGCTTAGTTTTTGAGTATGGTCCACCGATGGATGTATGCTCGCAGGGACTCTCTGGTTCCTTGCCTACACACTCTTAGCTCTTCGAGTGATGCTGGTCGTTTGTAGGTGGATTTGAAGTTCTCG
Organism: Bromus sterilis; assembly: GCA_950022295.1. Classification (NCBI taxonomy): domain Eukaryota; kingdom Viridiplantae; phylum Streptophyta; class Magnoliopsida; order Poales; family Poaceae; genus Bromus; species Bromus sterilis. The sequence goes on along the minus strand of OX465596.1, from coordinate 317,775,862 downwards.
ATGAAGGCGCTGTGAAACTGCTTCCAGGAGCTAATCGATCCTCGTGGTAGGTTCTTCAGCCAGTGTCGCGTCGAGCTCTCGAGCATGAGCTGTACGTACTACATTGTCGTGATGTTGGTTCCACATTGGAACTTCACGGTTGTTAGGTAGTCATCGAGCCATGCCTCTGGTTCTTCGAGTCCGTCATATTTGTGCGTTGTGGAGTTTAGTTTGAAGCCTTTCGGCATCCGCGTCTCGTGTATGGATCGCGTGAAGCATAGTGCGCCGCATGGTTCTATGTCTTCGTCGGATGCGAGCTCGTCTGAGTACTCTTCGCGGGCTGTGCGTTTGTGTCTTCCTCGGTTGACTTTGTTCTGTGTGATGTCGTCGCGTGCGTCTCGTCAATTGCTACGTCGGTTGTTGTTTTCTTCCCTGTCATGGTCTTTGCTTCTGTTTGAGCGCTTGCGCTAGTCGTCGTTGCTGTCGTCTTCGTCGTCATCTGGTGAGCTGGGGTTCATGTCCGGTGTCTGTTCGCGAGGCGCTCGTCTTGTGCTTGCTTTTTTGGGTGCCGAGGCGTTGATGGCGTCCTTCATCACCTTGAGTGCCATCGTCATATTGCGATCTGCTACGCCCTTTTTGCCCTTCTGAGCACGAGAGAGATATGCATGGGCAGTTATGAGAGCTTTAGCTGGTGTGAGTTTCTCTTCTTCTTCATTGTCCTCTTCGAGCCTGAAGTCGTCGTCTAGTTTGCGGGCAACTTTCTTCTTATTGGTGCGTCTCAAGTTGCCGAATCTAGATTTGCCTCGGGCGGGGGAGCCGTAATCGGAGGAGTCGCTTTCGGGCAGTGCTTTGCGGTTGGTCCTCGAGTCGATGGCAATTTTTCCTTGCTTCTCCAGCTCTAATCGCTGCTGTCATGTTTTCTTGGTGATATCGCTTGCCAGCTTGTGGTATGCTCTGAGCTCGTCACGAGTTGCATTCTCTGGTAGTAGCTTTCCGCGCTTTACTGCGTCTTTTACTCTGACGATTGCTTCTTTGGACAGGTATATTTTTTCTATGGGATGGTCCTCTTTTGCCGCTTCTGAGATCTGACGCCTGCTGCTCTCCGGCTCGTCGTTCTTACGGTTTCTATGCTCCTGTCTCTTGAATTCTTTTCTTGGTATGGTTCCTGGTTCTCCAAGGGTTACGGTAATCTGTCCAGTATTGTAAGGATCGCTGCTTTTGCGGTTTGAGTGTGCGTCTCTATGACTGCTCGGGTCGTCGTCTTGGCCTTTGTCGTCTGAGGTTGGCTCGCGGGTGTCTGCCATGAACACCTGGAACGGTGCCCTGGTTGCTAGTCCGGTCACGTCTGTGCTGCGTTTCTTCCATGTTGACAATCCACTCGAGTAGTGCGAGTGATGCAGTGCTTGGTGTTGGGGTGGGAGTCGCGGCCGACTCGCGGAGTTGCCGCGTGGGCGGGTGCTTCGTCTTTGGCTGTTACGATTATTGCTGCGGGTGCTCGGGCATGATCCGTGAGGTGAAGAGTGCCCCAATGGTTGACGTAGATCTGGTACCCACCGAAGGTCAGGTCGATGCCAGCGCGCAGGTCGGTGAAGGCTGGTCGTAGGGTCGGAAGGTGAGCCACGAAGCCGAGGGACCCGAATAGATCGGAATCTGCTCGAGCCATGGAGTCGTCGAGTGCTGGAGGAGTCGTTGACTTGGTGGATGCTGATGAAGGGGCCGCCGAGATCGTGATTCCAACCTGTGAAGTTCCCACAGACGGCGCCAATTGATGAGGATCAGCCTCGGCAAATCCCATGGTCAGGGACCCTGGGTTAGACCGTAGAGAAGGAACAGGTTGGCGATACTCGTCGGCTAACAGGATAAGCACTTCCTGCTCGATTGTATTAAACGAGGGGGCGATTACAGTGGAAGTCTAGGCGAGTTCGCACAAGACCGGAGGTGTTGATTGTAGATTATATGTTCTGAGGCGCCCCCCTCCCAGACTTTATATACTAGGCTGGGTCTCGGGGAGTCCGTCTCAGGTTACAGGGACGACTGCCTAGTTCTAGCCGTGACTTGAACGCCAAGTCTTGACTTCCATATTGGTCGCGGACTCCTACGTCGGTGCCTAGAGCAGGCCAGTCGTGGGCCTGTCGAAGCTTCCTGCGGGCCTCTTGTCTCTGTATGCATCAGATATCCTCACACGCACGAGTCGTGGGGTCACCCCCTCGTCAATTACTATCCTTTTGAAAGATCCACACTAGTACTCCCTCTTATCCTTCACTACTGGAATTCGCCAATTTGCCGTCCGCCAAGGCGGACGGCAAACACCTATATGGCGGACGGCAAAGCTCTTTGCCGTCTGCCTCCACACGGTAAAGCAATCGTCAGCTATTTCTTCGGCAAAGAGGTGCATTGCCGTCTGTCGTATATCGACGGACGACAAAGCTATTCGCCGTCCGCTTTAGTGGAAGCAGACGGCAGCGCAAGTGTGACGGCGAAGCTGTTTCAATCGACTCCGTCAGGCCGTTAACGGCGTAGTTTGCCGTCTGCCTGTAGACGACAAAGCTCGTTGACGTCATCTAACAGTTTGATGACGTCCCCCCCCCCCCCCCCCCCCGCCTTTGTCGTCGACCAGCAGACGACAAACCTATCCTCTTTGCCGTCTGCCGTGCCGCCAGGTAGACGGTAAAATGACCAAATGGTCACCCAACTGTTGCAAGATTGCACAGCTGGGCACCACGTGTCCTCTTTGCCGACCACCAGCAGACGGCAAACATCTTTGCTGACTGCAAGAAGACGGCAAAGAGCCTATATTGTCTCTGTTTTTTCTGTTTTTCTTTTAATCCCTGCATTTGACAAAAAAGCAATACATACATATATATAGCAGCAGAACCAGAAGCACATTTTAACACCACATCACATCATATCAAACAACATATGAATCTCCAACAAGTATAACACATTGTTTCCAAACAAGGATAACAACAATATATACATAGTTCATTACACAAAGTCTTCATAACAACAATAAACTGTTTCTAAGCTATATTGAAAGTGAAAATACAGCAACTCCATCGATGCACGACCCTCATAAAGCAAATCTGCAAAATCAAAATAAGAAAGTTAGCGGAAGAAGGAGGACAAGAAGAATAAGTAATAAGAGAAAGTTCTGTCGCTCTTTCTCAAGAGCTTCCTGCAACCCCACTCCTCTAGTTAGCATTGAATCAGCCGGAGGTGGCGGCGAGGAAGCAGCAGCAGGTGTCCGTTTCCCTTTCCCGCGACCACCACCTGCTTTGCCTCTCCCGGTCTTCTTCCGACCTCCTCTCCCCCTGGGCACTTCATCAGTAGAAGGAGGAGGCGAGGAAATACTCTCGAGCAAAGACCTCCGTAGAGCCAGAGGTGGGAGCGCATGACCCCTCCCTCGTGAGCCTGAGGTCTCGCCGTCCATATCTGTCACGAACCTGCCAAGAATTAAAATAAAATAATTAGTACAATGAGAAAAAGAATTAATAATACAAAAGTAATTACTGCAATAATGAGAATATATATATATAATTAAAGTTGAGATGCATACAACTAACAATAGTCGGGATCATCGGTATCTTCTCCGCGATCAATTGAAGGATCGTCATCACTATCACGCGTGTCGTCGATAATGACGGCCTCATCAGGTTCAACAACACCAACATTTGGAAGGCCTTTATGTAAACGGTCAAGCATGGAAAGGTCATCTGGAGCAGTAACCTCTTCTTCTTCAGGCTCTTCAACATCGTCGTTAGTGGGTTCACTCTCATTGTCTTCTTCCATGTTCTGGGGTTGCGTAGAGGGGTTTCGGAAATGTTTTTTTATCGCGCGTGTTTCTTGGAAGAATTCTCCTTCATATGTCTCTGGGTCAATGTGGGGTACATAATCCTCTTCATTGGGGGGAGGTGGTCTAATATGTGGTGGCACATCATAAACGACATCCCAACCTTTCAGGTTTTCAACCGTTTGGCAGGGGTAGGATAGATAGAAAACCTGGGTGGCCTATTGAGCCGTAATATAGACATCGAGGACATTAAAATGGGTGTCTTGTCGAATTTCGACTAGACCTACATGTTCATGAGTTCGTCTAGTCCTCGACGGGAGAAACCAATGACATTTGAAGACAACGACGTTGGGAGGATTTTCACCATAGAATAGAAGTTCGTATATTGCTTCAACTCTTCCATAATACTCAATACCTCCGTCGCCGACAGCAGAGACACCCGAATTTGTACTTTTTCGATCGGCCATTTTTCGCTCTTTATCAACGGTACGAAAGCGATACCCGTTGATGTCGTATTTCTCAAATACACGGACCTTATTGTCAAAACCATTAGCGACTTGTCTCAATTCGGCGTCCATAGGCTCCTCATTTGCCTATAAGTTTAATAGGAAAGGATTGGTATATTACTGAAAAATAGGTCGAACCAACAAATGAAACCCTATATATGAATGATAGTTACCGTTCGTTTGAAACAAGAGATGAAACCAGGATTGCCATCTCCTTGAATGGCAAGAAGCTCATACTCTGCAATGGAATCACTTTCAATAACCGCTCCATTCGAGAATTTGGCGATGTATCGACTGTATGAATTCATGGGAATTAATAAGAAACAAGAATTATTAGAAGTTGCGAAACAATGTACGTACCGAGCACTTAGTCAATGTACGGTCGCACTTCTGTTAGGTTGGTGAAGATATATAGTGTAAGAGTCCGCCATTCTTTGATATCCAAAATCTTATTTCTCGAAGCACCAACAGGTCCGAGCTTCCCTTTGAATAGGCTGAGGTTGGATTGATGCCGTTGGGGGTCGCCAGTATTGTACCGAGGCTTTGGATTATGCAAATGGCGATTTTTGGCTTCATAATGTGCTGTCACGAAGTTTGCCGCCTCCTCGGTAATGAAAGCCTCGGCCATCGATGCTTCAATTCTACGTTTATTTTTACATTTTGCTCGAAGCGTCTTCTGCATTCTCTCCGTTGAATAGCACCAACGATTTTGCACAGGCCCCCCTAATCTTGCCTCGGTCGGGAGATGCAATATCAAATGCTGCATCAGATTAAAAAAACCCGGTGGAAAGATCTTCTCTAACTTGCAGAGCAACTCCGGCGCCATATCTTCCATGTCTTCTAGCACACCATCAGATAGTTCTTTAGCACAAAGAACACGAAAGAAATAGCTCAGTTCTGCCAGTACTAGCCACTCTTCCTCGGGGATATAGCCGCGCAACATCACCGGCATTACCCGGCAAGCCATATGTGCCAATCATGACTCTTCAACCCAAATATTTTATGTTTTTCAGGACTCGCTCCCCTCCTCGGATTCGCTGCATACCCATCGGGGAACATCAAACTGTTTTGCACCCACAAGAGAATTTCCCTGATATGCCCCCTTTCAAGATTGAACCAGACCCTTGGCTTGGACCAATTCTTCTTTCCTTTCGGCTGTCGCATGTTCTGTGAGGGTCTATCACATAGAGTCTCCTGGTCGACTCTAGCTTTAGGATTATCCTTTGACTTCCCATCTATGCCGAAAAATGTACCAAACAGGGCCGCGCCGATTTTTTTTAGTGTGCATCACGTCAATATTGTGTGGAAGTTCGAGGTCTTGGAAGTAGGGGAGATCCCAGTTGTTCTCCTCTTCTTCTATTATTTTATTTCTTTTCATTTTCTCTTCTTCTTTTCCTATTCTACCTTTTCTCCGCTTCTTTTTTTATTTCTTATAACTATGCTAAATGAAATAAAATCTAACTAATATAAACCTAAACCGAGAAAAATTCTAACACAACCTAAACTGAACAGAGAAAAAACAACAAAAACATATCTAATTAAAACTAAACAGAGAAAAATTCTAACACAACCTAAAACCTTCTTCTTTATCTTCTTCTTCTTCTTCTTCCTTTTTTCCTTTTCTTCAACTTCTCTTTATCTCCTTCTATTCTTCTTTTATTTTATTACTTTCTTTTTCTAATAACTAAAATCCTAACTAATTCATCTTTTTTATTTTCTTTTCTTTTTCTAAAATCAAAAATTCTAACACTAACAGCCTAACTAATTGCAACTAACTATATAACAAACTACAACTAACTAAACTAACTAAAATAGAAAAAAATAGAGAATAGGGACGAGGGGCTCACCGGAGTGGCGGCTTGGGGCGAGTGGCGGCGGTGGCGTCTTGGGGCGAGTGGAGGCGGTGGCGTTGAACAAGGAGGCCGACACTGGCAGTGGCAGCGCGGCAGCGGCGGCAGGCCTGTGGGATCTGCCGGTTAGAGAGGAGGGAAGGGCGGTGGCGGGAGAAGGGAGGATAAGAGAGGAGGGGCGTGCGGCGGACACTCACCGGGGACAAGGGAGGGCGGCAGGGGTTCACCGGAACAGGGGGCCGGCGCGACGCAAGGCGGCGGCACGGGGCGGGGTGGCGGCGGTGCGGGTCCTGGGATGGAGAGAGAGAGAGAAGGCGTGGGCGAGAGAGTGGAGAGAGAGGGGGTGGGGCAGGCTGCAGAGGTTAACGGCACGGGGGATTTTCCGTCTGCCGACCTACGGCAAACAACACTATGTCGTCTACCGGCAGACGACAAAGCGGTGAGCCGTTAGCCGGGCCGCGTCTCCAGCTCCACTGGGCCCCGCGTGTGGTTTTCCGTCTACCTCTAGACGGCATAGCGACGTTTGCCGTCTGCCATCCATGAAGCAGACGGCATACCACTGGTTTGCCTTGTGTGTTTCTTTCGCCGTCTATATTTAGGGTAGCAGACGGCGTATCACTTGTTTGCCGTCCGCCCCGACGAAAAACAGACGGCAAAGCACCTGACACATGGAAAATTAGTGAATTCCAGTAGTGCTTGTACTTCATGGAGATGATCATGCATATAGCTATGTGGGGACCTTCACACTATAGAACTTGGCTTGCATATTCCAAGGATGAGCCTCTTCAAAAGAGCTCTAGGTCTTCATGAGCGAGCAAGTGATACGTCCAAAACGTATCTATAATTTCTGCTTGCTCGATGCCTCTTTTGTGCGATATTGCTATGATATTGATGAACTTCCATACACTTTTGATCATATTTGGACTAACCTATTAACTCAGTGCACCCCAGTGCTAGTTCTTGTTTTTTGCTGTTTTCCTATTTCAGGTTTCCCCCATATTAAAAGTGCTCCAAAAATTCGGAAAAAATCCAATAAAAATCAGCGTAGAAGAAGCTTCGGGAATCACCGAGGGGGCCCAGAGGGGACCCACCAGGGCCCCAGGCGCCCTCCCGGCGCGCCCTAGGGTGGGGAATTTAGATAACCTCTCGTCGAAGGTAGACAATTTAGCCCATGAAGTAGAATTGCTTAAAATTAGAAATTCTCCTCTTGAGGAGAGGAAGGTCACTCCTATGAATGCCATCCAAGTGCAAATTAATGAAAACATTAGGATGATGGCTAAACTTAAAGAGAGACGGGCTAGAGAAAAGGAGGAAGAAGATAGAATTAAGAGCCTTCCTACACACCATACTGTTGCTACTATCCATGTTGTTGAGGATATCCAAACTCTTAGCACCCAATGCACCCCTAGTCCCTTAGGACCTATTAATGGTGATGCTATGACCTCAACCGTAGAAGAAGAAATTCCTATGACTATAGAAGCTACCAAACAAGTGAGCCTAAAGGACACCACTACTACTTTACTTGATAGTAGTGACCTTGATTTTGATAATTGCACCCTTTCTGAAGTTATTCGTTTCCTTCACAAGATGTCTAGAGACCCCCACACTAGCACACTTAATCTTGCCTTCACGGAGCATATCACTAATGCTCTCATCATAGCTAGGGAGGAGAAGCGTAGGGTATAGGCCTCCATACCTAGAAATATATAAGATCGTTGGGATCCTATGATTAAAATTAAGTTGAATAACTTTTCTTGCTATGCTTTATGTGATGTTGGAGCTAGTACCTCCGTTATGCCCAAAAGAATGTATGATATATTTGAATTGAAACCTTTTGATCCTTGTTCTTTTGGTGTTCGTCCTGTCGACTCTTCCGTAAATAAACCTTTGGGGAAGATCTATGATGTTCTTATCATTGTCAATGACAATTATGTTCCCGTTGATTTTACAATTATGGACATTGAATGTGAACCTCCTTGTCCAATTATTTTGGGACGTCCTTTTCTTCGCACCGTGGGTGCCGTTATTGATATGAAAGAAGGGATTATAAAATTCCAATTCCCTCTAAAGAAAGGGATGGAACACTTCCCTAGTAAAAAGATTAAGTTTCCTTTTGAGTCCGTCACACGGGCTAGTTATTTTCTTGAAAAAACTTGATCTATTTGCACTAAGCCTAGCTAATGGGTTTAAAGAAGCGCTTTCGGGAGGCAGCCCGCAACGAATTTAGGATTTCCTTTTTGTTTTTCTTCTGTTTTTAGTGGTCTTGATGATTGTTACTACTGTACTAACATCATTGTATCTTTACTTTTCGAGCTTTGTGCCATTTATAGCCTCATATGACAAGGGAAGTGAAAGTTGTGACATGCCGTCCAGAAAACAGATTCTGTCCTCGTGACTAGAAAAATCACAGAAAAATCCCAGTTCATCCTTTTGAGCTGAATTGTTTACACAACATGACCTATACAATTAAGGAACTTTCGTATGTTCCGAGTTTTTTGATTTGAGTTGCAGAAGTATCCGTAAAAAATTCTTTACTACCCGCTGGCCTGTTTTTCACAGATTCTGTCCTGTTTTGCCTTTTCTTCATTTTTGCAAACCTTAAGATTGCTTTTTCTTTGCAAAAACTTTTTGTAATTCTTGAGAAACAGTAGCTCTTCAATAATATCCTTATTTCCAGTAGATAAAAAATATTTTATTATGGGTGCTAACCTCGCTAATCAGATTATGATGAGTTATGTATGAAGGGAGTTTTCAAGTGTCCGAGGGAAGATGATGAAAGAAGATTCAGGAGTGTCAAACGATCAAGCTTGGGGATTCCCCCATGCATCCCCAAGAAATATTCAAGGAGACTCAATTCTCTAAGCTTGGGGATGCCCCCGTGCAACCCCCTTCTCCATCAACAATTATCAGTTCGTCTCTTGTTTCACTATATTTTTATCACTTCATGCGTTATGTGCTATGCTTGGAGTGTCTCGCTCTTAGGTTTTATTTTTAGTTTTCTTTAGCTTTGCTTTCTGTTCATAATAAGTTAGAACCCAACTTTCTTTGTGTGGGAGAGAAACACGCTCCACTTCCAAAATCTAGAACACAACATAGGATTTTTCATGCTTATCTTTGTTGTGTGTGTTCTTTATCTTTTTTCATAGCTACTTCCATGGTTTGCTCTTAGTTTTCATGCTTATATTTTCAAAGAGCTTTTGTTTAGTTTGTTGCTGGAACTCTCTTGAGTTTTCATTTTTATTTTGTTTAGAGAGTTTGCCTGTTGCACTGAGTTTTGTGTCTTGACTTGAAGTAGGTAATTGAGGTTGCTATTATTTTATAGTAGTAACTTGCAATAGTTTTGAGGTATTGTTTTGAGTAATGTTTGGACTTTTGGTGTCAAGAGATTTAGCCTATTAGTGATATATGTCGTATTTTGGGCAATCCGTGTTTATTTTCAAAACTTACAAAATTAGATGAGAACTTTAGCCACTAGATGGATCACTACTCTTCTGAGGGGTCGAATATTAGAGTACACTCACGTACCATGAGTCGAGGATGCGCAAGGATACCCAAACCCCCATACACTCCTCCTCGGGGTACTTGTATCTATGTGAAACCTCCTTATTAGATTGAGAGTTACCGATAATAAGTGCATGAGTTCTTTGGACTAATGTGAGTATTCGAAAGTTGACACTTCCACCTTCCCATATTTTTCTAGCCTCTCCTGTGCCGTGCATTGCTTTCTTCTCACTCCGAGAGTTGGCGTCCACCTTCGCCGGTACAACCAAACCCTTGGCATGATACGCTCTGTCATCATAAACCCCCTTATATCTTTCCTCAAAACAGCCACCATACCTACCTACCAAGGCATTTCCATAGCCTTTCCGAGATATACTGCCATGTAACATCCATCTTCTCATGACTTGATCTTCACGTCATACATGATACTTGCTTGATCGATGAGCCGCATGCTAGTTGGGCTTTGCCCTAATCATTGCTACATGACGCGCTAGTATCATTGCATATCATGCCACACTGGCAGAGGCATACATTTGCATACTTCATGATAGTTACATTTTCTTTATGATTCGAGTACCTTGTAAAGTGTGAAAGATCTTCTATTCTTTTTGTAATATATAGAGTGTTGCCCCTAAAGTGAGGAAAAGATCCCAAAGTGGACAAATCAAAAGATCCCAAAGAGGACAAAATTAAAAGATCCCAAAGAGGACAAATGAGAGAAATAGAAAGAGTCATTGAGTCCACCAAAAATATATAGAAAAAATAGAAAAAAGAGAAAAAGAAATAAAAAGAGAGAAGGGGGCACAGTACTATTCCTTTTGAGAGATCCACACTCGTACTCCCTCTTATATCTTGTACTCCATAGAGATTATCATTCATGCATATAGCTATGTGGGGACCTTCACACTACAGAACTTGGCTTGTATATTCCAATGATGAGCCTCCTCAAATGAGCTCTAGGTCTTCTTGAGCAAGCAAGTTGGATGCACCCCCACTAGTTCCATTAGAGAGCTTACCTTAGCTCATATGTGCATCCGTTGCATGGCCATCCCTACTCCTCACATCATATCTATCATTTGGCTTTCTCTCGCCTATGATTGTCCTCATTGATGTGAGCCTTTTATACCTTTTTGTCTTCCTCCTCCACCATATTCTCTCTTTTCCATCCTAAGTGTCAACTTTCTTACTTACGCTCATCCATTCCATGAGTGCTCAAAATGTCGAAAAGGAGTGGATCATTTTGACTTGTACCTGGCTGTGGTCTGGGGATGAGTCAAGATAAGATTCCAAAGAAGACCAAGTGTGAAACTTTAGTAGATTAAGTTCTCAACAAAAAAAATACTTTTTCTCGTATATCCCTATCCCCTTTCTTGCACGCAAACACCATTTGGAGACATTCGAGTCACGGACAGCGAGAGCTCTTGCACCTTTATGTTCTTATGTTACTTGTTTCAATACTAAATATAGACTCTTGCCTGTTATGACTTGAATTGAATTACATGCCTTGATTGCTTTACTTAAAAAGTTCTTATATGGTTGTTAGCATGTCACCACTGAAATTATGCTTTTATCATTTACCTACTCGAGGACGAGAAGGAATTAAGCTTGGGGATGTTGATACGTCCAAAACGTATAATTTCTGCTTGGTCCAAGCCTCTTTTGTGCGATATTGCTATGATGTTGATGAACTTCGATACACTTTTGATCATATTTGGACTAACCTATTAACTCAGTGCACCCCAGTGCCAGTTCCTGTTTTCTGCTATTTTTCTATTTCAGGTTTCCCCCATATTAAAAGTGCTCCAAAAATTCGGGAAAAATCCAATAAAAAATCAGCGTAGAAGAAGCTTCGGGAATCATCGAGGGGGGCCAGAGGGTACCCACCAGGGCCCCAGGCGCCCTCCCGGCGCGCCCTATGGTTGGGCCGCGCCAGGGGGCCGCCTGGACCCCTGGTGGCCCCCCTGGCTGCACCCCTTCGCCTATTTATTCCTCATGACGCGAAACCCCCGGAAGGGGAACCCTTTTTCGCGATCTCTCCTCTATTCCGCCGCCGCCGCGCTTCCAAGATCGGGAGCACCAGAAGACCTCTTCCCGGCACCCTGCCGGAGGGAGGAACCACCTCCGGGAGCTTCTCCACCACCATGGATGCTTCCCGGATGAACCGTGAGTAGTCCACCTTGGACCATGGGTCTATGATCAGTAGCTATGTGATGTTCTCCTCCCCTCTTTGTTCTTCATGGATTAGACCTCAAGAGCTTCCCTACATGATCGAGGCACATATGTAATAATACTGCTGTTGCTATGCTGAGTTTGCTGGGATCCGATGGATTATGAGATTATGTTCATATTGTGTCTGAGTAATATATTTGATTCTCCTCTTTTATATTTATGTTCTAAAGTAATTATGGCATTTCTCCGTTGTTGTTTATTGCTTTGGCCAACTACTAGGTAGTGACTCCAAGAGGGAGCGTTATGCATGATTGTGGGTTCATGCCCCCCGATGACTAGCTTGAGTGACAGAAACATAAGTCTAGGGGATGTGCTGTTTCCACAAGGGGGAAAACAACGGTGCTTGTACTTTCGGGTGCAAGGATTGTTTACTTTACGCAAAGCTCTTTAATGCAGTTGTCCGTTGCTTTGAGTTTACACTTTGGGTGGGATTCACAACTTAATACCAGCGAGATATTCTGGATAGATATCTCAAGGTGGATGATTAGTAGGTAGATGCAGATGGATTTCGGTCTCCTTGTCTTGGCGTACCGCCCATGCTTTTGAGCCTCTTCCTTTCTTCATAGCATAATTAGCATTGGTTTGCGCACATAATCCTGTCAATTGCCCAGCTGTAATTTGTTTACCTCGCATGGCTATTTTATCGTCTTTTGGGAGAGAGACATCACTAGTGAACTTCATAGGACCCCGATCCATATTTCCAATACCGTTTACACCCACTATCAATTTACTGCTTTATTTACTTTTCCGTTGCTATCACTATCATTATTATCCCGTGCGTTTTATCCTTTGTAAACAACAAGGCCGGAGGAATTGACAACTCCTCTGTACTCGTTGGGAGCAAAGCTATCTGTTGTGTGTGCGGGTCCAGGGGAAGCAAGTGATTATCAAACGGCGCATCACTTGCTGAACCACCTACTTGTCGATCTTGGAGTCCTATTGGTTCGACATTCAACCTTAGCATCTTTGCTAAGGGAAACTTGCTGCTGTCTACATCTCAACCTTCCACTTTGGGTAACCAACGAGGGGGCGTTAATTCGTACCATCAGCAAGTTAGATGCACCCCCACTAGTTCCATTGGAGAGCTTTTTAGCTCATATGTGCATCCGTTGCATGGCAATCCCTACTCCTCACATCATATCTATCATTTGGCCTTCTCGCCTATGATTGTCCTCATTGATGTGAGCCTTTATCACCTTTTTGACTTCCTCCTCCACCATGTTTTCTCTCTTTGCCATCCTAAGTGTCAACTTTCGTGCTTACGCTCATCCATTGCATGAGTGCTCAACATATCGAAAATGAGTGGATCAAATTGACTTGTACCTGGCTAGTGGTCTGGGGACGAGTCAAGATAAGATTCCAAAGAAGACCAAGTGTGAAACTTTAGTAGATTGAGTTTTGAACACAAAAATAATTTTTTCTCGTATTCCCTATCCCCCTTCTTACACGCAAACACCATTTGGAGACATTCGAGTCACGGGCAGCGAGAGCTCTTGCACCTAATGTTCTTTCGTTGCTTGTTTCAATGCTAATATAGACTCTTGCATGTTATGACTTGAATTGAATTACATACCTTGATTACTTTACTTTTCAAAGTCCTTATATGGTTGCTAGCATGTCACCACAAAAATTATGCTTGTTATCATTTACCTACTTGAGGACGAGCATGCACTAAGCTTGGGGATGTTGATACGTCTCAAACGTATCGATTATTTCTGCTCGCTCCATGCATGTTTCGTGTGATATTACTATGATCTAGATACACTTTTGATCATATTTGGACTAACCTACTAACTCAGTGCACCCCAGTGACAGTTCCTGCTTCCTGCTATTTTTCTATTCCAGGTTTCCCCTATATTAAAAATGCTCAAAAAATTCAGGAAAAATCGGATAAAAATCAGCGCAACGGAGTCTTCCAGAAACACCCAAGTGGGGCCAGAGGGCCACCACTAGGGGCCCAGACGGCCACCTGGCGGGGCCAGGGGCTTGGCCGCGCTAGGGGGGGGGCGCCTGGCCCCCTGGTGGCCCCCTGGCTGCCCCCCTTCGCCTATTTATTCTCCGTCACGGGGAAACTCCAAAGACAGAACCCTATTTTGCAAATTCTCCTTTGTTCCGCCGCCGCCGCGTTTCCAAGACCGGGAGCACCGTCAGGACCCTTCCCGGCACCCTGCCAGAGGGAGGATCGACCTCCAGGAGCTTCTCCTCCACCATGGACGCTCCCCGGATGTGCCGTGAGTAGTCTACCTTGGACCATGGGTCCATGATCAGTAGCTATGTGATGTTCTCCTCCCCTCTTTGTTCTTCATGGTTTAGACCTCGTGAGCTGCCCTACATGATCGAGGCACATATGTAATTATTTCTGCTTTTGCTATGCCGACTGATGGATTATGAGATTATGTTCAAATTGTGACAGAGTAACATAATTGGTTCTTATCTTTTGTATTTTTGTTCCAAAGTAATTCTTGAATGTTCTCCGTTGCTATTTATTGCTTTGGCAAAGGGGTAGGTAGTGACTCCAAGAGGGAACGTTATACTCGATTGTGGGTACATGCCCCCTGATGACACGCTTGAGTGACAGAAACATGAGTCTAGGGGATGTGCTGTGGCCACAAGGGGGAAAACAATGGTGCTTGTAACCGCGGTTACAAGGATTGTTTACTTTACGCAAAGTTCTTTTAATGCAGTGGTCTGTTGCTTTGGGTTTACACTTTGGGTGGGGCTCGAAACTTAATACCAGCGAGATGTTCTGGATAGATATCTCAAGGTGGATGATTAGTAGTAGATGCAGATGGATTTCGGTCTACTTATTTTGGTGTACTGCCCATGCTTTTGAGCCTATTCCTTTCTTTTGTAGCATAGTTAGCATTGCGGTGCGTTTATAATCCTGTCAATTGCCCTTTTGTAATTTGTTTACCTCGCATAGCAGTCTTATCATCTTTTGGGAGAGAGACATCACTAGTGAACATCACGGGACCCCGGTCGATATTATCATCACTATTTAGACGCTCATTTACTTTATTGCTTTTTTACTTTCAATTGCTATCATTATCATTATCCTGTGTTTTTGATCCTTTGTAAACAACAAGACCGGAGAGATTGACAACCTCTCTGAACTTCGTCGGGAGCAAAGTTAATTGTGTTGTGTGCAGGTCCGCGTCAGGTGCGCCGTTGACACCTACTTATCATTGTCGGAGTCCTACTGGTCGATACTCAACCTCGGTATCTTCACCGAGGGAAACTTGCTGCTACGCTGCTTCTTACCTTCCACTTGGGGTAACCAACGAAGGGCGAGAAGCAATCCTCTCTCGCGTATCGGCTACCCGATGACCGCGTAAGTTGTCGGGACATCCACCGATTAACTGGAAACTATTCCGGTCGTTCCAGGACTTCCCCAGTACCACTCTCATATATTCCAGATCCACCCGGGACTATTCCAGAGTGATCCGGACATATACTTACATACCCAGAACTACTTCTGGTGCCCTTATGAACAATTCCATAAATACCCAGAACTACTTCCGGTGCCGTATGAACTATTCTATTTTTCTTTCACTAAACCTTCTACCATTCCAGTATTTTAACAAACTACTGCTCATTAAGTGTGTGACCCAATAGGTTCGGTATAATGCAGACATGACTCAGAACATCTTCCAGACATAGGTCGACAGCCTTTTGTCAATAGCCAATAATCAACAGCGGAACCATGGACACCCATGTTGAATCCCACACATACACGAAGAAACTTCGAGTGAACCATTATGTTTAGTCATGTACCATTCCCTTTTCTTCGCGATATATGACAAAGTCAGAGGAGAGAAGTTTAACACCCATGTGTAACAACTTCTTGAACACATGCCACTCGTTATCCTCTTTGCTCGTTTGTCCCTTTTTCTCGTTATCGTATTCCGGTATCCCCGTGACTAAATCACAATGCGTCTGGCCAGACTATAATGGATACCGCTATAACGAGTGGGCCCAAAGTGAATATCTTCTTCATCATGAAGGAGAAAATCCCAGTCTTGAACTATCACATTTACTAGACACACTATCCGGTGTACCCAGAACTTATTTTACTACTTCTCAGTAATGGGAAGATTCATCTAAAAACCAAAGTACATCTTCCTGTGTGAAGCAACTCGATACTCTCATGGTCTAAGGAATTACATATATGATAACATTTCATGATATGACTTATAACGTTGTTACGATGAGATCTCTAAGTATATCATTCAATACTGGGGTCGGTTCAACATCATTGTTATGCTAACAATATGTTCTCATTTCTACTGACATCCTTGTTACAAGAACAATGTCCATGATTAAGAAAACGTAATCATCAGTTAGCACATGAGCTGGTCTTAGAGGCTAAACCAGGAACTCTTGGTGTTTACATTTCCACACATGCAAATGAGTTTTCTTCTGAATCTCACAGTCAGGGTCATTGCAATTATAGCACAGAAATATAAACATTAATTACGAACGTCGATATATATATATATATATATAATAACATTTTATTATTGACTCTAGGGTATATTTCCAACAGTCTCCCACTTGCACTAGAGTCAATAATATTGTCAGTGCTTGAGCACTTTACACCTATGGCATACCGGTGTAATGCATGCTTCATTTGTGGTATGGACTTCATCTTCGGATATGAGGTTTCAGGCCCGTTTTTATCTTGCATATCTTCGCGTTTTCACGCTATCATAAAATTCACTAATTTTGTCAGTTTAGCTTTGTATATGTTTGAACCATTTGGTAAGACCTTGGTTCCTTAGAATAAGTCACGAAATCATTCATCAATGTTCCATGAGATTCAAGCATCTAGGAAACCATACCACGTTCATAAATGAACTTACAATTCAAAATACCCTCCTTGTTACTTCTTTAAGCAACAATATACTTAGCCTCCGTTATAGAATTCGCCACAGTATCTAACTTAACACAGTTCCTCCATACTGTGCCACCCTTACATGTGAAACACATAATCCCAATCAAAATAAAAAATCGGTCAGAGCAAGCATGAAGACTGAATTGGTGTAACTATTTACATCAAACTTCAGCTAGTGTAACTTATTACAACGAGTTCTTCATTATCTCCATTTTTCCGAGAAACATAATTTATCTTTCATAAGTTTAACTTTTCACTATTTGTCCAATGATCAACATATTGATCACTTTGGTATCTTGCTCACAACCTTTTGGAGCAGTGGACATATCTGGTTGTTTTACATATTATGGTGTACATGATTAATCCAAACACATAGGTGATTGGAATTGAATTCACGTGTTTATTGCTTATCTGTGTTTGACGGGGATGTACCCCGGCAAATCCCATGGTCAGGGACCCTGGGTTAGTCATGAGAGGCATAGGTTGGACGATAGCTCGTCGGCTAACAGGAGGATACGTTCCTGCTCGATGTTATTGATTGGAGATGGCGATTACAGGGGAGCCAAGGCTAGTGCGCACAAGGCTAGGGTTACAGATTGCGTATTGCTTCTCTCGGACGGCGGACAAGCGACACATGGGGCACGATTTACCCAGCTTCAGGCTCCCAGAGGGAAAACTCTACATGCTGCTTGTCTGATCTTGTATTGATGATGGTGTACAGAGGTGCCGTGAGGGCTTTGGTGGAGAGAGATCTGCCTAGTCCTATGTGTGGGGATTGAGAGCTTCTATTGTGGTTGTGACCTTATCTAGAGAGGTGCCCCTACCTCGCTTTATATAGATAGATGGGTAGGGTTTAAAAGATTCCTAGTCGACTACAAGTAGGAGTCCTTGTCTTGCGCCTCAAGTCTTCGGCTTCACGTCTTATTCCATCATGTCGGTGTCCACGAGTGGGCCCCTGGTGGGCCGCCAGCCATGACACGCACCAGGTACCCTCACGTAGAGGAGTCGTGAGGTCACCCCCTCGTCAGTAGCCCCCGAGTGCCTGGGGGACTCGAAGATTCGCGCATGGAATCGAATCTGCAGTAGCCGCCGTAGTGCGTGTCGATCATTTGCTGATGAACGGTCGAAGATGTCGTGAGTATGCTCCCGATGGGAGTATTTGGATGAAGCATCGAAATTGCAGTCCGGTTCGTCTTCGTATTTCATCGTCGGGTGGGGAGAAGTTGCCCAGTCGAGCGGTCGTCTTGTAGGTTATGCGAGAAGCATTCGTCGGGTGCGCGTCAGCGCTCCCGATGGGAGTAGCCCCTGAGGCTATGTGCGACTCGTGGAGTCGGGCATAGGCTCAAGCTGTTTTTTTAAGCTAACCCCGTCGTTCTTGTCGGATGCGCGAGTAGTGCTCGTCAGGTGCGCGTCAGCGCTCCCGATGGGAGTAGCCCCCGAGGCTATGTTCGACTGCTTGCAGTCGAGAATAGACTCAAGACTTCTTCGTCGTTGAGTAATTGACATCCGAGGAAGTGCTCGGCTCGGGTCCTGCGTCGTAGGCGTGAGTTGTTGTAGGGATCAGTCGTGGACGAGGAGGTTGGCGTCGCCGCGTCATGAGGGCGCCCAGCCCCCGAGCATCTGCTGAGAAGGAGAAAAAGGTGTAACTGTATTAAGATGTACTTGCGCGATATACAAAAGAATTGTAAGGTGCATGATTTGCGGATGTTGCACTTTTGTCGAGTGGAAAATGTAGCTGCATATACGGTTTAAGCGTGTCTTTTTGTGAGTAGGCCCTCCAGCAGCAAACTCCTGCCGGGTAATACGGACACGATGCCAGACTTGTTGAACTCGGAGACAAGAGCGGCCTTTTGGTACCCAGCTTCACTATTTTGACGAACGTCAATAAACATCATATAAAACTAAGCATGATCCAAAGAATGATTGTGTAGTCCTCGAGATGGTTCTGTACGACTGCGTAGTCGGCAGGATGATTTTGTGTGCGACTGTGTAGTCGTCTTTGGCGACTGATCGAGAATGTATAAAGGTTTTCGAATCATAGCATATGAGAGTGTAAAAAAACTTAGCTGTAGGATCGACGTGGCGGAGGATGTCGAAGATGAGCAGTCGAGTAGTCGATGATGAGCAGTCGACGAGGAAAGAATGGAGTCGATGTGATGGCGACTGCGATGTTCAGCCCCCGAGTCCGCGAGCCCCCGAGTGTTGAGGTGGCGAAGTTGCGCGGAAAAGTCGTCGTGATGAATTTATCTGGCGAGTGATTAGAGGACTCGACGCGGCGATTCCTGCGATGGATCTCGGTACGGGAGAGCCCATACAAAGGAGCTCGGCGCAGGATGATTCGTGTGCTTGGAGTCGACGGTGCGGCGAGTGACCGAGAAGGACTCGACGCGTCGGGCGGGATCCTTCGATTGTTCATTGTGTGATGTCTTTGTAGCAGCGCGAGTCGATGTAGAAACCTTGGAGAGTCATCCATGGCATGTCGAGTTGGAGTAGAAGCCTTGTGGGTCAAGATTGGACCCGAATTCGCGATTGGAAATTCGCGATATTGCGTAGATCCAAAAATGCGTTGCAGTGCGAGAGCCGCCGACGGAGATCTAACTGTTGGAATTTTCTGAAATGTTTAGTGCTGATGGGGAGTTGGGACCCGCATGCTTTCACCAGAGGGATCTTCAAGTTGATGTCCAAGCTAATGTCGGGAATTTATTTGCTGGAGTCGCGCGGAGTTCCGTCAGATTTCGAGAGTGCTTCAGTGCGCGGGTTGCCGACGGAGATCCAACCGTTCGAATTTGCTGATATTTTCACAGATTTTCGAAAATTGGATTTCACATCTTTCCAGTGAAGGGATCGTCGAGATGAGCGCCGAGTCGCCGTTGCGAGTTCCCGGAACACAGACATTTTTTTGTCCTGTTGGCTGCGCGTGAGCGCTTTTGTTGATGTCGATCTTCGAGTGACGCGCTCGAAAATTTTCTTGTTTTCTTCGTGAGCTTGATGTAGATCTTGATGTAGTTGTTGAAGAAGCCGAGGGATCCGAGCAGATCGGAACCTGCTCGAGTCATGGAGTCGACGGGTGTTGACGGAGTTGCTGTCTTGACGGCGCCAATTGATGGGGATGTACCCCGGAAAATCTCATGGTCAGGGACCCTGGGTTAGTCATGAGAGGCACAGGTTGGACGATAGCTCATCGGCTAACAGGAGGATACATTCCTTCTCGATGTTATTGATTGGAGATGGCGATTACAGGGAAGCCAAGGCTAGTGCGCACAAGGCTAGGGTTACAGATTGCGTATTGCTTCTCTCGGACGATGGACAAGCGACACATGGGGCACGATTTACCCAGCTTCAGGCTCCCAGAGGGAAAACCCTACATGTTGCTTGTCTGATCTTGTATTGATGATGGTGTACAGAGGTGCCGTGAGGGCTTTGGTGGAGAGAGATCTGTCTAGTCCTCTGCGTGGGGATTGAGAACTTCTGTTCAGCTGTGCACTTCTCTCAAGATTCAACAATCTGGACAAGTTGCACTGTCCTCCCACTCACTCTTTTGCAAGAAACTATTTTCTTCAAAACACAACGTTCTTAACAACATTTTTTTTTGCTTTTGTGTAGTGACAGAGGAATACCAAAACTTTTGGCATAACCTTAACAAAGTAGCACTTGTCTGATTTGGGGTTTTGAGTATGTCAAGCATATGCCTCGTATACCCAAATTTTAAGAAAAGACAACATGGTTTTAACAGTCCATACCACATCTAATATGGTGTCATTTCAACAGATTTGATGGTGCTCTTTTCAGTGTAAAAGTCGTAGTCACTAACGCATAACTTTAATAAGTATAATGGAAAATTAATAAACGCCATATTTGATCTTACCATGTCATACATGGCTTGATTACGTCTCTCGAACACTTTACTCATAGTGGTGTTCTGGGAGGCACAAGTTATGACACTTCTTCACAACTCATCAGACGTTCGCTAAACTTGCAACTCAAATATTACTTTCCACAATCTAATTTGCAGAAGAATTATTTTATTGTTAAAATGAATTTCTATTTCACTCTAAAATTCCTTGAACGTTTCAAATGTTTCAGACGTAAGTCTACATTGAACAGATATCCACATATCTACTTCAAATCATGAGTGAAGATAGAAAATCCAGTGCACACAACTACACTTATTTGACTACACACATTGATGGCTTCTCGCCCTTCGTTGGTTACCCCAAGTGGAAGGTTAAGATGTAGCGCAACTGCAAGTTTCCCTCGGTGAAGATACCAAGGTTTGTCTCCAGTAGGACTCCAGAGATGATAAGTAGGTGTCAGCGGCGCAACTGACGTGGACCTGCACACAGACACAGATAACTTTGTTCCCAACGAAGTTCAGAGAGGTTGTCAATCTCTCCGGTCTTGTTGTTCACAAATGGTAAAACACAAGGGATAATGATAGCAAGTAAAAGCAGTAAGGTAAATATAGCATGGAAATAATAATAAGGATATGGACCGGGATACGTGATGTTCACTAGTGATGTCTCTCTCCCAAAAGACGACAAAATTGCTATGCGAGGTAAAAAATTACAGAAGGGCAATTGAACGGATTATAAACGCACCGCAATGCTAACTATGCTACAAAAGAAAGGAAGAGTCTCAAAAGCACGGGCAGTACGCCAAAATAAGTAGACCGAAATCCAACTGCATCTACTACTAATCATCCACCTTGAGATATCTATCTAGAACATCTCACTGGTATTAAGTTGTGAGCCCCACCCAAAGTGTAAACCAAAAGAAACAGACAACTGCATTAAAAAGAACTCTGCGTAAAGTAAACAATCCTTGTAACCGCGGTTACAAGCACCGTTGTTTTCCCCCTTGTGGAAACAGCACATCCCCTAGACTCATGTTTCTGTTACTCAAGCATGTCATCGGGGGGCATGAACCCACAATCTAGCACAACGTTCCCTCTTGGAGTCACTACCTACTACTTGGCCAAAGCAATAATCAGCAATGAAGAACATGCAAGAATTACTTAGGAACAAAAATATAGGAGATAAAAACCAAATATATTACTCTATCACAATCTGAACATAATCTCATAATCCATCACATTCCATAAAACTCAGCATAGCAATAGCAGAAATATTACAAAAGTGCCTTGATCATGTAGGGCAGCTCACGAGGTCTAAACAATGAAGATCAAAGAGGGGAGGAGAACATCACATAGCTACTGATCACGGACCCATGGTCCAAGGAAAACTATTCACGAGACATCCGGGGAGCATCCATGGTGGAGAGGAGACTCTCGGAGGTCAATCCTCCCTCCGGCAGGGTGCCGGGAAGAGGTCTTCGCGTGCTCCCGATCTCGGAAGCGCGGCGGCGGCGGAACAGAGGCGAGTTTGCGGAATAGGGTTCTTCTTTTGGAGTTTTCCCGTGACGGAGAATAAATAGGCGAAGGGGGGCAGCCAGAGGTGGACCAGGGGCCCCAGGCGCCCCCCTGGCGCGGCCAGGGGTGGGGCCGCGCCGGGTGGCCGCCTGGGCCCCCTGGATCCCCTCTGGCCCCTCTCGGGCTCTTCGCGAAGCTTCCTTCACATTGATTTTTTATCTGAATTTTCCCGAATTTTTCGGGCACTTTTTATATGGGGGAAAACTGAAATAGAAAAACAGCAGAAAACAGGAACAGGCACTGGGGTGCACTGAGTTAATAGGTTAGTCCAAATATGATCAAAAATGTATGAAAGTGTATATAGATCATAGGAATATCACACAAAACATGCATGGAGCAAGCATAAATTATAGATACGTTTTGGACGTATCACACATCAGCATGTATGATTTCCAATAGTTTAGTTTCCCGTTCATGTATGGCCTATCAACGGTGTTTTTAGTCACTTTACTTCGAGACAAAGTTCGCAAGCGTCAAGTGATTCATAATCATATGACTCGAAAGTCCATCACTTATGAAATTTTTTCATGCATGTTATGTCACTTGTGGTAAACTGCAGTGCCACACCTATGTGGTACTTTTATGAGTCTTGCGACATTTAGCGTCAGTGTTATGGATGTTTAGCATTATTATCAGGATTCATAACATACAACCTATTCACAATAGAAGTATGGCCTTTATGTTATTCATAACTTTGAATAACTTTCTTGCATCAAACATGATTCAAAATGATGTTTTGCAACAAGGCTAAAGTGTAGTAACAATTTACTCAACTCTAAAATGAATTATGAAGATAATCTTAGAGTAAACGCACAGTATAGTAAACCTTTCACCTTGTTCCTGTGCGTGTCAAAACTCATCATCAGCTAGTCATAAAGGCCATAGTATTTCTTGCATCGAGTTGCAACAATATGCAATCGACGTGATATTCCAGTGATCAACTTGTTTAATCACAATACCCAAGAATTAATTATTAATTATTTAATCATGATTTCCAAGAATTACATCTTCTGACCAGTAATGAATCCATCTATAACTACGTATGCCTTTCATTTCTGAGCTGGATATCCCAGTCCTCTTTCGTTTTTCCTTTATACATATCATAGTTCTATTTCCAATGTCACTCCTACTCACAGAAGACCACACATGATTAAGGGTGGCGCATGCCATCGATTTTCCGATGTGTAAGTCTTACTAACACGCTTTGGAATTTCCTTCCCCTTAATTATCATCATCATATGATCGTTGTTCTTCTGTATCCCACACTTACCAGTTTCATTTGAGAACAATGAACACTTTCACTAATGCTTACAATTATACATTGTACTAGATATCTTATATCCAACAACAATTAACTCATTACTGAAAATGGTTTTTCAGCTCCATGAATATCAAATAACTATCCCAAATGTTTTGAAGTTCGGGTTTCATGGTGGTGAAGACAATGTGCTTAGCTGTGGTGGAATTATAGCCTTTTGGACTATGGACGTAAGTCACATCATCCATAGCATTAGCGGGAGAGCATAAAAAAATAGCGATAGGACATGGTCCTTCTCGGCATTATTGAGGATAGTCCTCACAATAAGGTACAATTAATCAAAATCAATTGGGAAGGTGGTAACGCGAGCCATTATTCTATAACGATAATGCAAATGCTAAGACTTTGTTCATAATTAAGTTGCACTTATGATTAATCAATTTAATTACTTAGTGCGCTCCCACTCAGATCAATATCTCTCGTAATTCATGCTGGAGTGATTCAAGATCCAACCCAATCGTCCGCCATTGATGTGACATCACGGATGACTTAGACTGGACCGGTAGGCCAACTTGCCAATCACGCCAAAGGTGATTCTTGTTCATCTTTGGATGGGCGTGTTCCGGTAGCAAACTTTTATCCAAACCGTCAAGACAACCAAGTGTTATTGCAGTGTGTTCTTAACAGACCCACTTTTTATGTGTCACACCGTGTGCACCCATGTGACATGACATGCTCCGGTGTGAAACATAGTATAGACGGTGCTACAGTTGGACGAACACTATCAACTTGATATTGTTTTGCGAGAGATTGCCCTAATAAAATACGACTACCGCGCATCAAACAAGGGTGCATCAAAGGGATAAACATCACATGCAGTTCATAAAATTATGTGATATGATATAGCCCTTTGCTTCGTGAAGTCTTCATTGTCTTCACGTCATCGTGGAAGAAGTCACCGTGTCCACCAACTTTATCCTTGGCGTCGGGAACATCACCACGGCTTTCGGCATGTGCGTCGGGGTCCACCTCTGTGTAACACCCTCAGATCCAGTACAGTAATCACTACAGTGATTCCACTGTTAGTGATCATTACTGTTGATGATCAAACCTTGAACACGTTTGATCACAGCTCATTGAAATTCCAACCCTGATAAAAATTTCAAATAAATGTGGATTGTAAATCTTGCTCCAAGGATTGTGGATGCATGTCAATCAACTTGACCATGGTTAAACCAAATCCAACTAGCCATGTGAATAACCACAAGTCAATGCTAATGATGGAACCAATGTTGTGGGGTCATCACAATTATTTTGAAAATTAATATAAAAATGGAAATCATAGTTAAACCAAAGTTAATGAAACATATTAAATAAAGTGCCTAGCAATCTTAGGCCATGATAATATAGCAATGTTTGTTTTATTAAAAATGGTATAGTAATATAAAGGAATAATATTTAAAATAAAAACAATAGTTGGGAATTGTTAAATTGCCATGGAATAATATAAACAAGTGGGAATTTTAAATGAACTAAAAATTATGGAAACAATTTTATAAAATGCCTAATAATCTGTAGGCCATAATAAAAGTGATATGGGATTTTATTACCATGTTTAAAAATGTTAAACAAATAAAAACAGTGTCAAATCAGTGGCATTTAATCCATTTTAAATATAACAAAAATTCAAATGATTTTATATGAGTCCCAAACTCTTTATAGCAGTATATTAAATTGCAAATGAAATTATGGAGCAAGTCTCATATGTAACAAAAAACCATTTGTTGAACAAATAAAATAGAAACATAAAAGAATAAATAAAAGATAAACAAAGAAAATAAAAAAAAACTAAGCCTCGCCGCGGGCGAGGCCCACCCGGGCCCACCCCCCTCCTCTCTTCTCTCTCCCCTACCCCCCAACCACCCCTCACCTGCTCCCCTCCCGTGGCAGCATGGCCATGGGCAGGGCGACATGGCCCCCCCTCACCTGCCCCCCTGCTACCTGCTCCCCCCTTCCCCTCTGGATTTGGAGGCCACCCGCATCCCCCGTGACCCCGTGAACCTAACCCCCCCTTTTCTCAGACCCCCCTCGCTAGATCTTTCACGCCCGAGATGCCGCCACCACTGCCTCGCCGTTCCCACGGCCATCGGCCGCCATAGGCCACGACGACGTGTCTGGGAGATTCCCCGTACTCGACTCCTTTGCCTCGTGCCTTCAATCGACGCCGGGACGGCCCGCAAGCTTGCCATCGACTCGCCCCCTTGCACCACGGCCACCGCACCGCCGTGCAGAGTTCGTCGCCTTCTGAGCGCCGCCGGCTTCCTCGAGAACTCCACGAGCTTCCTTGTGAGCCCACGAACCTCTCCCCTCTCTCAATTCCATCGTGCGCGTCCCCTGGCCTCGGCCCCGTGCAGCGTCGCCCGTCGTCGCCTTGCCGCGTTCTCACTGGGCCATGCACGACCTTGCCGTGTCCACGCGCGCGCACGCACGCTCCTGCAGCGCCCCTGGCTCCCCCCCAGCGCGCACCCTCGCTGCTCGCTCACTGCCGCCCTGCCGCGGCCCGGCTCGTCGGAGTATACGGCCGCGCTGTGCTCTGTTCGCCGGCCCGGCCATGGTTTGGTTAACCATGGGCAACGCCCCCTAACCACCCACTGCCAAATGGGCCCCAGGCCACTAAGCCCCCCTGTTAATTGCAACATTAACAAATAACCCCCCTGTTGAACACTTGTGCATATGACACGTGGGTCCAGCCCATTGAAAATAACCCCTAGATTAATTAGATTGATTAAATGGGCCTCTGCGCTATGACACCAGGGCCCCACTGTTTATTAAATTAATTAAAATTAATTAATATTAAATCTAGAGTATGACATGCCGGCCCCACTGCTAATCAGATTTAATCAAATAGATTATATAAAATGAGAGATTGACAGGTGGGTCCCATTTGCTAATTAAATAGAAATGAATTAATTATAGATCTAGAGGCTGACATGTGGGACCCACTTGTCAGTATTGACTAGTCAAAATCACTGTTTTGGATAATGTTTCTATTTTAATAATAAAAGAAATTCCAAAAATCATTTAAATTGATTTAAAACTTTAAAATTCAATATCTTTTAAACCGTAATTCAGATTCAAAAACTTTAGACATCAAAATTGATCAGAAAAATATAACGAATACGGATACGCTATCCGTATGTAAACCACCCCCTCTAACACAACGAACATCGACATCCCCCCTCCGGTCCGTCTGTCCGATAAATTGTCCGGTACTGCTAAAGTACCCGGATGAATTTATTCCGAACACGAATGTTTCTCGGAATAGATCAACTAGCACGGATACACCCCCTTATGTTTGTCCGGTACCCACGACACCTCCGGCTTGATCCTTCCCCCTCCGGACACCCTGTCCGGTAATCATCCGGAACCGGTAGTTCATCCTCAGATGAATTTCCGTTCCGAGCAATGTGCATTGCACTGCGTTAGAACACCGTTAACATTTCATCCGTCCTGTCATGCATCTGTTTGTATATGCTTGCTGTGTAATTACTGTTTCTTCCCCCCTTAATCTCCGGTAGACCCCGCTGCTGCCGTCGACTACACCGCTGCTGAGTACGACTACTTCGTCGACGACCCTACCTCTACCGTCGAGCTTCCAGGCAAGCAGAGCCATTCTCTTCCGCAGATATCGCCTATCTTTCCGTACATTTCTTGCACTAGGCATTGTTACTGCTGCTGCTACGTTACAATCCTACTCAATTGCATAGCCTGTTTCTGTCGCCCTTTGATGTGCCTTCCTTAAATCCTATGCTGTCTATTATTACTTATGCATTATTCAGCAGTGAGCCCTGCGCATTGTTAGCTAGGATTAGATAGCGGGCTGTGATCACTCTGGGAGTCATCGCGGAAATGATATATTACAACTGCAACAGGTACGGACCAATGCAGACGCCATAGGGAACCTACAACGGCGAGACTCTGCCGAGTCGCTTCGAGTTTGGCTTACGAGTGGAATGGACTCGTATTTCACTCTCGTCGGCTCAGTAGCGTAGCATCACCGGGATGATACGAGGTTTACCTCTTTAGTTCATTCCGCAGATGTCTCTGTCAAACCTCTTTAAGTGTGCCATCGAGGGTGATACCTCCTGGTTTCACTTAATGGTAGGAACTCGAACCAACCGGTGTCCTTAAAGGTAAGAAGTCGGGCGACCCAACGGTACCCGCGAGAGGTATTGCGACGGGACGACAGGGAGGGTACGACCAGTGTACCGGTGTGCTTGGCCCCTGATCGTTGGCCGCGAGAGTTACCAAACCACGAAAGTCGAGCTCCTCCAGGAGCACACGCGAGACAAGGTAAGGAGACGGTTCACCTTGTTGGTAACCGCAGTGACTTGGTGGGACGACGGGGCAGGCACCGATGTACTGGTGGTCCTGGCTGCTGTCGTTGTCCGCGGGTCAGTTAAGTCGAGGCAACGATAACGGTTGTCACGCAGGTTAATTAAAATACTAAATGGTTCAGTGAATGTCTTAAGTTGGCTATATGCCATGTACGCACTACCTACCCGTGGGAATTACGAGTTTATGGGCTCCTCTGCTTCGTAGTGTCGTCCGAGGACTTTTCAGACGTCAGCAGTACCGCGGGCTGATTGCCGGGAAGTGCGCTGTCTTCTTGGCTCGAGCTGTGTTGTTTTTGTTACGTCTTCCCGGCCACCCACGCACCGTGCAGGAGTACGTCAGGGTTGGGGTCCAAGGCCCTGAGTACTTAGGATTTAGACCGGCGGATGGCCTCTCTGTTGAGTTTGAAAGATGGGCTATGAAGTGTCAGATAGCCTCGGTGGAGCGTTCCCTAACAAGGTTCCCTCCACCCTGGAGATCCGTGCGTGTAGCGTAACACAAGTGCACCCCTGCAGGGAAGATTAATCTATTCGAATAGCCGTGTCCACGGTAACAGGACGCTTTATGCTGAAGCTGGATCTTACCACTAGAAACTATTATTATTAAACTGTATGGTTCCGGGTTTTCTTCCTCGCGGGGATGTCGAGGAGGTGAAATCGGAGGCATTGCTAATTATTACAACTTATTATTATACAATGCTGCAGAAACTTCTGCTGCATTGTTACTTTATGCTTTATATAACTGTTGGCTGATTCTTACCTCATGCTGCAAGACATCGTCGGAAGATGCTAGTCTTCGTTAGGCCTAGCTTCTTACCCTTGCTTTGGATTTCTGTCTTTCAGTCCACTATATACAACCTCTTCTTTCCGTTGATACAATGCATAATGCTTAGTAGCGGACGTAAGACTCGCGGGTATACTAGATACTCACCTGCTTTATCTCCTTTACTGTTTTGCCTGATCGGCCGCTGCAGTCGACGTTGGAGTCCAGGAGCAGGAGATCCCCGATGTCGACCACCGCAACGTGAAGATCCCCGATGCCTTCTACGACGTTGAGTTCCCCGTTGACCAGGAGTAGATTGGAGGTTCCCAGGCAGGAGGCCTCGCCTTTTCGATCTGTTGTTATTTGTGCTAGCCTTCTTAAGGCAACCTTGTATTATTGTGTCTGTACTCAGATACTATTGCTTCCGCTGACTTTGTGCTCTCGAGCTGTTGTATTCGAGCCCTCGTGCCCCCTGGCTTGTATTAAACAGCTTGTATTATTTTATTTGTAGAATTGTGTTGTGATATCTCATCGTGAGTCCCTAATCTCGATCGTGTACCTTGCGTGTATGATTACTGTACACGGCTTGATTTTGGGGGCGTCACACTCTGCATCTTTGATCATCACCTTGTCTCCATCTATTGCCTTGCCTCAAGATAATAAACAGTTCTGGCACGCATGCCATAATTAAGTGACAATCATATGACTCCAGTCATCATGCCCTATGATGTCTACGCAGGCTTCTATTCTTGTAGACTATGTTGGGCCTCCAAGCGCAGAGGTTTTTAGGACAGCAACAATTTCCCTCTAGTGGATGACCTAAGGTTTATCGAACTCAGGGAAGTAGAGGTTGAAGATGGTCTCTCTCAAGAAACCCTGCAATTAAGATACAAGAAGTCTCTTGTGTCCCCAACACACCTAATACAACTAGGAGTTGTATAGGTGCACTAGTTCGACGAAGAGATGGTAAAATATGGGTGATAGGTGTAGCAAAGCAAGGTAATATAAATCTGTAATAAAAAGTGTAGAAAGCAAACAAGTAGTAAACGTGAGCACAAACGGTATTGCAATGGTGGAAACAAGGCCTAGGCTTCATACTTTCACTAGTGGCAACTCACAACAACATTAACATAGTCTAATCACATGATATTTCCCAAAAAACATGCAATGGAGACGTACTCGGAGGTCATTCCTTTGTGGTCAAGAGAGGACGAGAATTGTGTAGGGCTACAAAAGAACACCTCAGAGTTCGTAGTTCGCATCTATGGATTCCCCAATGTCACCGCGTCCATCCAAAGAGAGTACCACAATCACCACAACATATCTAAAGGATAGTCAAAGACAAGCACCAAGAGACTCTCAATCTTCAATCCACACACAAAAGAGGAAATCACTCATGAAAATATTCTTCTAACCCATGTACAATAGACCGCTGTCACCATGGTCTCGGGGATTATACTAGATAAGATCAAGTGAGTACATCAATCCAATACATAGAAGAAGGGAAAAAAATCATGGGATCATCCTAGATTAACATAGCCTATGATCACAATCAAGATCACATCATGGGAGAGAGAGAAGACCACTTAGCTACTGGTAGAAACCTCAGCCCCGAGGAGGAACTACTCCCGCATCATGGAAGGAGGAAGCAACATCGATGGAGATAAATCCAGGGGCACTTCCCCGTCCCGGCAGGGTGCCAGCACAGGAATTCTGGTCTCCCGAAACTTGGTGGCGATGGCGGCGGAGATCGGAACTGCTTCTGCAGAAAAGGGTTCTGGAATCAGGGTTTTCGCGACGCAAGTAAAAATAAGGGACAAGGGGGAGTCCGAGGTGGTGCCCAGGGGGTCCAGGCGGGTACCCGACGCGACCTACCCCTAGGCCGCGCCCATAGGCCGCCTCGACGACTGGTGGGGCCCCTCTGGCTCTCCTTCGGGCGTAAGGAAGCTTCTGGAATGCTGATTTTTTATATATATTTTTCCGGAATTTTTCTGGCACTTTAAGTAATGGGAAAACCTGAAATACAAAAACAACAGAAAATAAGAACTGGCACTGTGGTGCACTGAGTTAATAGGTTAGTCCAAATATGATCAAAAGTGTATGAAAGTGTATCAAAAGCATAGCAATATCACCCAAAACATGCATGGAGCAAGCAGAAATTATAAATACGTTTTGGACGTATCACCGTACCACGACACGCGGGCCGCGAATAAATATTACATAACATATAACATCTCATACAAACACATTGCAAATCTTGAAGGCTATACCACATCACATGCATACTCTGCAAAAACAAGTTAGATCGCCATCTACACGGGTTGATGCAAATTTTATTGTGGTTGATTAGCAGGTTACATGCAAACGTTGTTCCCTATACAAACCAAACACGATACTTCATTCTTGCTAGTTTAACGTTCGGGGTGCGTGCAACAACTAACGCCACAAGCCAAACTTCGTTAAACGTGTGACCCCCGTGTGGATTTGAGTTCATAAAATCCACAAGACCCTCCATGTTAAATCCTCTATTGCGAGATTAAGATGAGATCCAAGGAGTTTGATGTAGACCATGATCAAGGCAACCAGCATACTGAAAGCAGCATAGAGGGATCGATGGAATACTCCATCCTTGTAGCAAAACCTCAACTTGTCATCAAGCACAGAATAAACCACATGTCAGGGAAGCAACAAGAAAATCAATGCCTCATATCAACATATGATCTAGACCTAAACATGCATCTACTCATAGATCGCTCTGATACCACTGTTGGGAAACACAGTAGAAAGCAAAAAAATTCGTGCCTACGTAGCAAACACCCAAGATCATCTATGAAGATTGCATACAAGGTTTTAGGTCATGACTCACCAACCGATGTAGCGGAAGTAGAGTACGTGAAGACCATCGGTGTAGATCCCCGCAGCTAGGAATTTCAATGAACTCCCAACCGCGAGGATATCGATCCCTCGAACCGTCCCGCGATCTAGTCCCACGGACAAGTCCCACGAACAAGCTCCTCGAAGAAGGGTCGAAGGCACGACCCCTCCATTAGTATCCACACATCTCCATTAGTATCCACACATCCCGTAGCAGCAATCCAGCAGCGCTCCACTGTCCAGAGAAGAACGCCACCGAGAAAACTAGAGGGAGAAAACCCTAACGGATTTCGATCTAGAACAACGTCTAAACCGGGGTCTAATTAGGGAGCAACGGGGTTTAGAGGAGGGAGGGTGGCGCAGGGGGGCTATGGTTTAAGTGTGTTGCGCCCCTTGCCCCTCCCCCACATTATATAGGTGGCCAGGGGGCTGTCCTGGCCGACCTAGGGGGTGTGGAGTCCCCCTAGGACTCCTACTCCCAAAGGGAGTCCTTCCATAAGAGGAATCCTACCCCAAGGAGGATTGCAATCCTACTTGGAGTAGGATTGCTCCCTGATGACCCTCAACTATAGGGGATAGTTTGTAGCGTTTTCGATAAATAAGAGTGTCGATCCCAACGAGGAGCAGAAGGTATTGGTAAGTGACTTTGGTAAAGAAATAGCTGCAGGAACTGAAAGATAACTCTGCTGATGTGCCTCGCTCCCCAGCTCCACAGAATTCCCCTCACCTAGAAGAAAATGCATCTCACCACTCCACCCCTTCTAATTCAAGGACTCGCGATTCTCGTGATTATTCTTCAGCCATATATGTTCAAGAATCTGAAGTAAATGTGGCGCATGATGTCGCCCGTGAAGAAGATGACCAAGTTCAGATTATAAATCCTTCACAGGAACTGGCTCTAACTGTTGCTCAGGTTGCTGACACCTCAGAAATTGCTCCATTTGCTTGCAAGCAAAGGCCTCGGAATCACTGCCGTCCTAGCCAATACACCGAGGTGGACTCAAACTACCCCAGGGAAATATTTCCAATCTTCAAGGGTGCTGGTTGTTCTTTGCGCCATGGACCGGAATTCAGCCTCGAGCAGCACCAGAAAAGGCATAGGTTCTTCGGAACAAGTCCATATGCTTTGCCCTCTACCGCAGATGATCTTCGCTTCTGGACAGCAGAACAACAAATTTTGTATACCAAAGTCTACTGCCAGAAGGGTGTGCTGTTCCGCCACCGCTATCTTGATATAAGAAGTCTTTCAACTGCCACTTGCTTCCAGAACATCGCGGAAACTATTGAGTCTCAGAATTTGGTCAGGCTGTTAGCTTTGAGCACTCCATTCAATTATGAACTCATTAAGGAATTTTTATGCCACCCTTTATGTTTCGGGTGATGCAAAATCCCCAAGCACTTGGATTCTTGAAGCGATGATACAAGGGAAAATTTTCCGCATGTCTTCAGAAGAGATTATGGAAATTGTAAACATACCTCGACACACTGGAGAACTTGAGCAGATTCACATGGAACCAGACCTCACCGAAGCTCAATTTGGAACTTTGCTGGACACTGAGATCACTGCTGATTTCATTCCTGAAAACATTTGCCCGAAGCATCTGATATTCATTTCCAAGACATGGTTATACATTCTGTCAAACTCATTGTTTACATTGAGTACTGCTTCAGAGGAATTCAATATCTATCCAGAAGTTAGGCATGCCATAATGAAGCTCACGCATGGAATGGTATTTGATTTTGAAGACTGCATCCTTCGCAACTTAGTTCATGCTGCAGAACTTCCATTTAAACTGAAGCTATATGCTCCCTGGCTGCAAGCCGTCTGCAATTATGGCCGTAATGAAGACTTTGTTGCACGACATCATCCGAAGCTCTTCACCCCTTCTGTGTGTGACACTTTGAATCTGCTGAGGCAACCCGACGATATCTTTGCTACATATGTTGGTCTTCGCCATGAAGTAAATGAGCGCAATGTCCCGAAGAAATTCCAAAAAGACCGCCATCATTTTGAAGTAAATCTTCAGTCGCAGCAAATGCTTGAAAACTTCATTGAAGCAAATCAACGCCAGATGCAATTCTTGGCCAATGAGATCAACAGAGTTGGAAACATAGCACTTAACAACAATCAATATTTTCGTGTGCTCAAGCGCCACTCCTGGAAAGGGCTGCGGAAATTTAACTCGGTCAAGGCTCTTTGCAATGATCGCATCTTCCAAGAGTACGAACACTTGAAGCAAAACTTTTCCAGGGATGGCACAGTTGATCGACCGAATCAGAGGATCCCGCCCCTGCAAAAGATTGATGAAGTATTCTCCGTCAACGAGCCCGATCCTATCAGGCCCGACACCGTCTCCGACAACGACTCCGTTACATCCAAGGACGACGCCGACCTCAACGACAGCGACCTCGACCTCGACCTCGTCGCCACGAAGAATCTTGAAGCTCTTCCTTCGCCTGAGTCGGAAGAAGAATCATCAGGAGATCAATCTTCTTTGGGAGAGACGTCTTCAAGTTCTGCTTCATCGGGCTCTAAGGGTGCTGATGTCACGTAGTTATACTCTTGATCCGCTTCACCACCTTTTTGCAATCATTGAAAAAAGGGGGAGAATGTTTGGCATCGATGAGCTTAGATTTGCATCGGGGAAAGGGTCTCTGCGTTCTTATTTTGCTTCCCGTGGTTAAGTTACAACAAACATTCCATTTCATTCGATTGGGTTGTAACTTAAGTTTACATTCGGTTATGCTACTGCTGTTCTACGCTTAAGTATTAATAACCCCCCGTGCTTGCAAGTTGTTCTTCGTATTCTCTATCTTGTAGGTGGTTATTATCTTTAAGTCACTGGTCATTGGAAGGGATTGCACATACTTCTGGATTTCTATCTTCTAATGCAATTCCCTTCGCTAAGATATTTGTTTTGCTCTCTACCGAAGAAATATTCCTCAAGCATTCACTTCGATTAGATAAATCTTCGATGCTTGCATTCAGGGGGGGGGGTTCAAAAACTTCATATCTTAGAGTTTTCTCTCAACTCAATTCAAAACTCCAATATCTTTTATCGATGCCTGTTTAGTCAACAATAGTCCAAAAGGGGGGAGATTGTAAGAGCAAAGTGTTCTTCTCCGTGTAGAAGATGACTTAGAAAAAAAAGTTTGGTAAAAAAAATCGGCCGCCAGGCCAGCCAAGTAGGCCGGCCCAGCCGCCCAGGCCCAGCCGCGCCCTCGTCCCTCCCGTGCGCACGCACGCAGCAGCAGCAGCACGGGCGTAGCAGCGCCATGGCCGCGCCACGCCCGGCCACGCCAGCCACCACACGCCCTCTTTTCCTTCCTTCCCCGCCTCCCCGCGTATCCCGCACCTCCCCTCTCCGCCCCGACACCATTATGGCCCCCATTAAGCCGCCATTAAAACCTCGCCGGAGTTTCTGCACTAGCCGGATTTCGTCGCTCGGAGCACGCATCTGGACACCCCCTCCCCCTATATAAACCACCCCTGCGTGCCTCTCCTCCCACTCGTCCAAAGACCCCAAAAATCTAGCCAAAAGTCGCACCATAGCTCGCGAATTTGCTTGTCGGAGTTCGCCAGCGGAGCTCCGCCTCGGCGTCGATCACATCGCCGGTAAGCCATCTCGAGACCCCAAACTCTAGAAATCGGATGCCCTCGTCGTTGCGCACCTTATGGACAAGTTTTTGCTTCTTCTCTTGCATCACAGCCCCGTCCCCGAGCTCGCGCGCCCGCCGGAGTTCGCCGGAACACCGCCTCTTCCCGACCATCTCCGACATCTCCGGAGTCCGCCGCCACCACCCCGCACCTCCCCACGCCGAGCCGCTCCTCCCCGACTACTTCGTCGTCGCCAATCCGCGCCGGAGCCGCCGCCCCACGAAAAGCTGCCGCCGGCCAACACCTCTGTACGTGTGTGTTTTTCTCTGTGTAGAAGATGACATAGAAAAAAAAGTTTTATAAAAGAACAAAAAATGAAGCATTTTTTTATTTAGAGAACGTTCACTAGATTAGAATTTTAGGGCCCCCCTTGTTCACACGATAGCCAGGAACTTAGATCTAATTATTTAATTTTCTGTTTTAGCAGTTTGCTCCCTAGACTTTGTATAGCTATATCTTTTTACTCGTTTATTAGTTTTAAACGAAACCAAATCCCACGTTTAAGTTTTTCATCCCTATATCCCGTGGAAACCTATTTTCAAAATTTCAAAATTTTAAAATATTAGTTTGGACATATTTAAATTCAAACTTAGTTTAGCCATAACTTTATAACCGTAGCTCGGTTTTGACCGATTCTTTTTGCAAATCGAAACCCTAAATTATCCCTATCACTTAGGACTTTCATCAACAAGCTTACACAAATTTTCTTCTGTTTTGCAAAACCTTTTTTCATTCGTTCTTTTCAAAGTTTGTCGAAACATTGTTTTCGTTTTCTTTTGCATTATGTTTTGATTGGATGCACTTGTTTGTTTCCGATAGATTGTCCAGAGTGCGAAGCAGAGTACTTCCAATCCTTAGAGTTTGATCATCAGCAGCCAGGCAAGTCTACCTTTGATCATTTTCCACTTTACCTATGTTTTATTGCATGTTGTACCCCTTTTCTTAGAATGCATAAGTAGAAGTTTACTTTCATGCAAACCTAGTAGTTCAATTGTGGTAGGTTTAACTTGTCACCATCGTGTAGGTAATTGTAGTGCTTTGCTATTGTAGACGTGGATTGGGGAGTGAATTCACGATGAGATGAGTGACTTTGTAGTAAATCAGGACCAAGTTAAACTCAATGAACTACCTGGGTGGATTGGTTGGAGGCAACCTGGAGGAACCAGTGGAGATGCCTAAGTGACCTGGAGATGGCCAGTGATCACTGCGGAAAGCCACCCAGGCTTAAAGAGATTTTATCATATTGTCATTGCTAGAAGCTTACGTGTGCAGCCACAAGCTATTATGGGCTCTGGCTTGGTCGATTAGTAGTAGTGACTCTTGCTCGGTGGTGCTACGAACGTAGTGTTGGTAGGTGGGATGGGCACCGCCAGAGTAAGGGAAACTCTTCTAAAAGACCTTGTCTCGACCTTCCTGTTTCCATACAACGTGTAGTGTGGTAAATACCAATGGAGGTGGTCGAGTCTTGTGGGGAAAGTGCACAAACCTCTGCAGAGCGTATTAATCTAATCGATTAGCCGAGTCGCCGGTATTGGAAAATTTGAGCGTCTAGTTATGGTAATTTTGAGAAATCTCATCATCTTTAATTAATCATTTTGGGTATAATTACCATGGGTTGTCTTGTGCTTATTTTGGTGAAATTATTTTTAGGAACACTTATTCTATAGAAAAAATAGCTTTATGAAATTGAAACGTAGAAGCTCCACCAGCCAAATGCATGTATTGTAGGACTTCATTTTCTTCTCCTTGGTATGACTTGCCGTACATTCAAAGTACTAACCCTATTTTGGGTTGTACGATTGTTGCAGATTACTCTGGCGGTGATTAAGGTGCGAATAGGTTATTGTCCTATACTCAACGTTTTGCCGTGGAGTCGGATGGACCACTACTACTATTATTGCTTCCGCAGTTGTTGATGGCCTTAAGCCATGCTATTGTAATTTTTTTTATTTTGAACTCTCCGATGTAATAAAAGACATGTGATTTATTCTGTTATTCATCGAGTACTGTGTGTGCCAGCAAGATGATCCAGGGACTGGCACATATCACAGAGACTTTGGTCCTATTCGGGATCGGGTCGTTACAAGATGGTATCAGAGCACATGTTGACTGTAGGACGTGACCTTAGAAATGGAAAAGCCATAGGACAAAATTTTTATTTTGCAAATCTTCTACTTTTCGTTGTTCTCGTATCCTTGTCTATTCAAATCTAACTTCTCTCTTTTAAAAATATAGATGTCGACTGCCATGACCCGGTTCACCCAACCCGATGAGACCATGCCTTTTGGGCGACGCCTGACGAAGATCACCACGTACCTGAACATCGGCCTGCCCGATTTTACTGGAACCCTCAAGACCTCGACGCCAGAAGATAGATGCTGGAGGATCAACGTCCACATTCCAGGACGCACCTTCGGGAAGAACATCAAGCCTATTGACTTCTTCTTGGAGGCACCAACTTGGAGTTTGGGCCAGAGCATCGCAGCACACACCTCCCTCGGACGCATCCGCGAGGAATACAAAGAGGATCTCAAGGGAACCACCTTCATGGCGTGCGGACGACGGGATCAGCATGGAGAGATTGTGCGCACCGTTGAGGAGGACACTATATCATCCTATATCCAAGACCTGGAGGAGCACATCCGCAGCTTGGAGAAGGTGATGCACCGTGGCATCAAGACCTCCAAGAAGCTGATCATCCGCCAAGAGGAGCTGGAGGAGGAACTCAAGGAAACTCGTGAAGGGTACGAGTATGAAATCAACACGCTACTGAAGAAGCATGAAGAAGTGAAGCTCCTGCTGGAAGAAGCCGGAGAGAAGCTTGACCATGGAGAAAACATCCAGGGCGACCACTCTGATGGAGATTACGTCAGACATGATAAGGATCATGAGGGGTCAAATGACGTTGAGATGAGCGAGTCTTCTACCGACTCAAATTAGTTACAGACCACCATCATAGATGATTATCCTTAGCTACTCGAGTAGAGTTTCGATCTATCGTTTTTTTAGTTACCATGTCGACTTTGTGACATGGATTATCTTAGGTTGCTTGTTTGAAACTTGATTTGGGTGAATTGAATTGAAACTTTGCTATCATTTTTGCATATGGGTAGTGTTTTCCCCTTAGGCCTTATTCTCCCTCTATATCTCATCTATTCTAACCCAACAGATGCCACCAAGAAGGCACCCTTCCAGAAGTGGATCAGGGAGTGGAATCCCCGTCCTAGAGCAGTTGCTTCAGACCCAAAACCAGTTGATGCAGCTTCTGATGCAGAACATGAACACCAACAACAACAACGCACCACCACCTCCAACACCACCGCCTCCGGTGGATAGTCTCACCCGTTTCCTGAGATTGAACCCACCATTGTTCTCAAGAAGCCTAGAGCCGATTGTGGCTGATGATTGGCTTCGTAATATGGGAAGGAAGCTGGCAACCGCTGGATGCACTGATGGGGAGAAACTGAGGTTCGCCTCGCACCAGCTGGATGGACCTGCAGCCGCATGGTGGGATAACTATACCACCACATACCCCATGGCTAGTGTGACTTGGGATCAGTTCCAGCAGGCATTCCACACGGCTCATGTTTCAGCTGGACCTATGAGTCTCAAGAAGAGGGAATTCCGGAACTTACGCCAAGGAGGTCGTTCAGTGGCAGAATATGTGGAGGATTTTAACAAGCTGTCCCGTTATGCTCCAGGAGATGTGGCCTCGGATGCCGCTAAACAAGAGAATTTTCTAGAGGGACTAAGTGATGAACTTGGCGTTCAGCTGATGGTCGCAACTTTTGCAAATTATCAAGAGATGGTGGACAAGGCTATCATTCTTGAAGGCAAGCATCAGATAATGGAGAATCGCAAGAGGAAGTACGGTCAGGGAAAGTTTCACTCTGGAGCTCAGCAGAAGCCCCGTCCCACACCATTCTCGGGATATGGTGGATCAGGCCACAACAAGTCTAGGGGACACAACCATCATAACCATGGAGGCCATTCTCAGCATGGGAACCATGGAAACAATCATGGTGTCCCTAGGAATGGAAATGGAGGAAATGGAAATGGAGGAAATGGGAATCAACACCGTCCCAACAATACTGCACCAGTGAGGAAGGATCTGAGTCAGATCACCTGCTTCAAGTGCAACAATAAAGGACACTACTCAACAGATTGTCCTGAGAACAAGAATGGAAATGGCAATGGAAATTCTGGAAACAAGCAGCCAAATCCCTTCGCCAAGGGACAAGTGAATCATGTCAATGTGGAGGAAGTCTATGAACAGCCAGATGCAGTGTTTGGTAAGTTTTTCCTAAACTCTCATCCGGTATTAGTTCTTTTTGATACTGGTGCATCACATTCATTCATATCAAGGGTAGTTGTGGATAAGTATGGATTTCCTACCAAGACCCTTAGTATGCCCATTATGGTGAGTTCCCCGGGAGCCGAGATGGTGGCAGGCATAGTTTGTCCCCAGTTGAACCTCGCCATTGGCAAGCATGATTTCCCCACAGACCTGATCATCCTGAAGTCACAAGGATTAGATGTCATTCTAGGCATGGATTGGATGTCGAAGTATGAAGGCAACATTGACTGTGTTAGAAGATTGATTTCTCTCACCACTCCAGAGGGAAAGAGGATCAAGTATGTGTCCAAGCATAAGACTAGAAAGGTCCAGGTATACTCACTTAATGGGGTTAGCCTGGAGGAAGTGCCGATAGTCAAGGAGTACCCTGATGTATTCCCGGAGGAATTGCCCGGAATGCCACCGGATCGAGACATTGATTTCTTGATTGAGTTGTTGCCAGGCACCGGATCAATATCCAAGAGACCGTATAGAATGCCCGCAAACGACCTGGAAGAAATTAAGAAGCAGATTGAGGAGTTGTTGGAGAAAGGGTATATACGTCCGAGTTCATCTCCTTGGGGATCCCCAGTGCTCTTAGTGGCGAAAAAAGATGGAACCCTAAGAATGGTTGTGGATTATCGCTCATTGAATGAGGTGACTATCAAGAACAAGTATCCACTACCAATGATCAATGATTTGTTTGATAAACTGGAAGGAGCTAGTGTTTTCTCCAAGATTGATCTTCGATCTGGATACCACCAGTTGAAGATTCGAGAACAAGATATACCCAAGACCGCTTTCACCACCAGATATGGACTTTATGAGTATACAGTCATGTCTTTTGGTTTGACCAATGCCCCTTCATACTTCATGAGTATGATGAACAAGATATTCATGGAGTTTTTGGACAAGTTTGTTGTGGTATTCATAGATGATATCTTGATCTACTCCAAGAATGAAGAGGAGCATGAAGAACATCTGCGCTTAGTTTTGGAGAAGCTCAGAGAACATCAACTCTATGCTAAGTTCAGTAAATGTGAGTTTTGGTTGAAGGAGGTGGGATTTCTTGGGCACGTTGTGTCATGTGAAGGCATAGCAGTGGACCCTTCCAAGGTTGAAGCAGTCACGGAATGGATTGCACCCACATCAGTCACTGAAATCCGTAGTTTCCTTGGACTTGTGGGATATTACCGGAGATTCATTGAGAGTTTCTCCAAGATCGCCAAGCCCATGACGGAGTTGTTGAAAAAGGAAACCAAGTTCGTGTGGACGGAAGAATGTGAAGCAAGTTTTCAAGAATTGAAGAAAAGGCTGGTTACAGCCCCAGTGCTGATTTTGCCTAATATACACAAGGATTTTCAAGTGTATTGTGATGCCTCTCGTCAAGGACTTGGAGGTGTCCTTATGCAAGACGGAAAGGTCGTAGCTTATACCTCACGTCAGCTTCGACCTCATGAAGTGAACTATGCCACACATGATTTGGAGTTAGCAGCCGTAGTGCATTTACTCAAGACGTGGAGACATTTCCTTGTTGGGAATAGTTGTGATGTGTACACTGATCATAAGAGTTTGAAATATATCTTCACACAGAAGGAGTTGAACCTTAGGCAGAGGAGGTGGTTAGAGCTCATTAAAGATTATGATATGAGATTGCACTATCACGCAGGAAAGGCCAATGTTGTGGCTGATGCTTTGAGCCGGAAGAGTTATGTTAATACTCTCATAGTAGGAGGTTTACCTCAAGAATTATGCGATGACCTCAAAGACCTCCGATTGGAGATTGTTCCTCAAGGATTTATCGCCACTCTGGAGATTCAATCCACATTGTTGGAAAAGATCCGCGAGGCTCAGAAGACGGACAAAGACATTGCTGAAATAAAGGAAAGAATGGACAAAGGAAAGGCCAAAGGATTTCGTGAGGATGAACATGGAACCTTATGGTTTGAACAACGTATTTACGTGCCCAATAACCCGGAGATCAGGAAGCTCATGATTCTCCTTACTCCATACACCCAGGCAACACCAAGATGTATTTGGACTTGAAGGAAAAATTCTGGTGGACCGGTATGAAGAAGGATATTGCGGAATATGTAGCAGTGTGTGATGTATGTCAGAGAGTGAAGGCAGAACATCAGAAGCCGGCCGGGTTACTTCAGCCTTTGCCGATACCCGATTGGAAATGGGACAAACTTGGCATGGATTTCATCACTGGATTACCCCGGGCTCGATCAGGATATGATTCTATCTGGGTAGTGGTGGATCGTTTGACTAAGGTAGCTCACTTCATCCCCGTGAAAACCACCTATACGAGTGCAAAGCTGGCAAAGATATATATGTCGAGAATCGTATGTCTGCATGGAGCCCCAAAGAAGATTGTGTCAGATAGAGGCACTCAGTTCACCTCAAAATTCTGGCACCAGTTGCATGAAACCTTGGGAACTAGACTGGAATTCAGCACAACTTTTCACCCGCAGACGGATGGGAAGACTGAGAGAGTGAATCAAATTCTGGAAGACATGTTGAGACCTTTGCACTAGATTACGGATCCAGTTGGGATGATAATTTACCTTATGTAGAGTTCTCATACAACAACAGTTATTAAACTAGTTTGAAGATGGCCCCATTTGAAGCACTCTATGGAAGCAGGTGTAGAACACCGTTAATGTGGGATGAAGTTGGAGATCGTCAATTGTTTGGACCAGACTTGATTAAATATTCCGAAGAGAAGGTCAAGTTGACTCGTGATAGATTGAAGATAGCCCAGTCCAGGAAGAAGAGTTACGCTGATGCAAAACGCAAGGGGGTAATATACGAAGTGGGAGATCGAGCATATCTTCGTGTTTCCCCACTTCGTGGGATCAAGAGATTTGGAGTCAAAGGGAAACTATCACCACTGTTTGTGGGGCCATACAAAATTGTGGAACGCAAGGGAGAGGTTGCATACAAGTTGGAATTGTCAGAAGCATTATCTGGAGTTCACGATGTGTTTCACGTATCTCAGCTGAAGAAGTGTCATGCATAGATGGATGATATCCCGTTGAGAGACACAGTACCATTGGAAGCAATTCAGCTGGGGAGTGACTTGTCATACGAAGAGAAGCTAGTTAAATTTCTTGACACCAAGGATAGAGTCACTCGTACCAAGGTTATCAAGTTCTGCAAGGTTCAGTGGAGTCACCACACTGAGGAAGAAGCCACTTGGGAGAGAGAAGAAGAACTCAAGCAGGACCACCCGCACCTTTTTGCTGGCCAACCCGAATCTCGAGGGTGAGATTCATCTTAAGGAGGTAGGTTTGTAACATCCCAATTTTTGTAAAATTTGGATGTTAATAGAATCATTTGTGCATATCATTTCTTCCCATTGCATATTGGATCTTTTGGATTTTCTTTCCAATTTATTTTAACCCAATAAAAATCAAGAGAGAAGATAACATGACTTCTTCAACATAAAAAGGGTTAAGAAAATATTGGAGCATTTTTTATTTTAATAAAGCATTTCAGGAATTTAATAAATCCTAAAATTCTTTTGGAATTTATTAATTGTCCATAATGACTTTATAATTTTTTTTTCACATTTTATAAAATGTCATTGAGCTAGGAATATTTATCCTACACTTTATAGAATTTTTTTGAGGTTTTATGAGAGTTTTATTGAACTTATTTTGAAATAGATTTTTCTGTAGTATTTATTTTGGCCAGGAAAAGTTAATAATATTACAAAGTATTTTTCTAGCGGTATATTAATTTTATTAAAAAAAGATTCGGCTGCTAGGCCAGCCCAGTAGGCCGGCCCAGCCACGCCCTCGTCCCTCCCGTGCGCACGCACGCAGCAGCAGCAGCAGCACGGGCGCAGCAGCGCCATGGCCGCGCCACGCACGGCCACGCCAGCCACCACGCGCCCTCTTTCCTTCCTTCCCCGCCTCCCCGCGTATCCCGCACCTCCCCTCTCCGCCCCGACACAATTATGGCCCCCATTAAGCCGCCATTAAAACCTCGCCGGAGTTTCCGCACTTGCCGGATTTCGTCGCCGGGAGCACTCATCTGGACACCCCCATCCCCCTATATAAACCACCCCTGCGTGCCTCTCCTCCCACTCGTCCAAAGCCCCCAAAAATCTAGCCAAAAGTCGCATCGTAGCTCGCGAATTTGCTCGCCGGAGTTCGCCGGCGGAGCTCCGCCTCGGCGTCGATCACATCGCCGGTAAGCCATCTCGAGACCCCAAACTCTTGAAATCGGATGCCCTCGTCGTTGCGCACCTTATGGACAAGTTTTTTGCTTCTTCTCTTGCATCACAGCCCCATCCCCGAGCTCGCGCGCCCGCCGGAGTTCGCTGGAACACCGCCTCTTCCAGGCCATCTTCGACATCTCCGGAGTCCGCCGCCACCTCCCCACGCCGAGCCGCTCCTCCCCGACTACTTCGTTGTCGCCAATCCCCGCCGAAGCCGCCGCCCCACGAAGAGCCGCCGCCGGCCAACACCTTTGTACGTGCGTGTTCTTCTCTGTGTAGAAGATGACTTTGAAAAAAAAAGTTTTGTAAAAAAACGAAACGTTTTTATTTTATTTATAGAAAGTTCACTAGATTAGAATTTTAGGGCCCCCCTATTCACACGATAGCCTGGGACTTAGATCTAATTATTTAATTTTCTGTTTTAGCAGTTTGCTCCCTAGACTTCATATAGCTATATCTTTTTACATGTTTATTAGTTTTAAACGAAACCAAATCCCACGTTTAAGTTTTTCATCCCTATATCCCGTGGAAACCTATTTTCAAAATTTTGAAATTTTAAAATATTAGTTTGGACATATTTAAATCCAAACTTTCTTTGGCCATAACTTTATAACCGTAGCTCGGTTTTGACCGATTCTTTTTGCAAATCGAAACCCTAAATTATCCCCATCACTTAGGAATTTCATCAACAAGCTTTACACAAATTTTGTTCTATTTTGCAAAACCTTTTTTCATTCTTTCTTTTCAAAGTTTGTCGAAACATTGTTTTCGTTTTCTTTTGCATTATGTTTTGATTGGATGCACTTGTTTGTTTGCGATAGATTGTCCAGAGTGCGAAGCAGAGTACTTCCAGTCCTTAGAGTTTGATGACCAGCAGCCAGGCAAGTCTACCTTTGATCATTTTCCACTTTACCTATGTTTTATTGCATGTTGTACCCCTTTTCTTAGAATGCATAAGTAGAAGTTTACTTTCATGCAAACCCAGTAGTTCAATTGGGGTAGGTTTAACTTGTCACCATCTTGTAGGTAATTGTAGTACTTTGCTATTGTAGACGTGGATTGGGGAGTGAATTCACGATGAGATGAGTGACTTTGTAGTAAATCAGGACCAAGTTAAACTCAATGAACTACCTGGGTGGATTGGTTGGAGGCACCCTGGAGGAACCAGTGGAGATGCCTAAGTGACCTGGAGATGGCCAGTGATCACTGCGGAA
Organism: Bromus sterilis; assembly: GCA_950022295.1. Lineage (NCBI taxonomy): Eukaryota > Viridiplantae > Streptophyta > Magnoliopsida > Poales > Poaceae > Bromus > Bromus sterilis. The sequence continues at coordinate 317,730,957 of OX465596.1, read as the reverse complement.
AGCCACCCAGGCTTAAAGAGATTTTATCATATTGTCATTGCTAGAAGCTTACGTGTGCAGCCACAAGCTATTATGGGCTCTGGCTTGGTCGATTAGTAGTAGTGACTCTTGCTAGGTGGTGCTACAGCGTAGTGTTAGTAGGTGGGATGGGCACCGCCATAGTAAGGGAAACTCTTCTAAAAGACCTTGTCTCGACCTACCTGTTTCCATACAACGTGTAGTGTGGTAAATAACAATGGAGGTGGTCAAGTCTTGTGGGGAAAAGTGCACAAACCTCTGCAGAGCGTATAAATATAATCGATTAGCCGAGTCCCCGGTATTGGACAATTTGAGCGTCTAGTTATGGTAATTTAGAGAAATCTCATCATCTTTAATTAATCATTTTGGGTATAATTACAATGGGTTGTCTTGTGCTTATTTTGGTGAAATTATTTTTAGGAACACTTATTCTATAGGAAAAAAAATAGTTGTATGCAAATTGAAACGTAGAATCTCCAGCAGCCAAATGCATGTATTGTTGGACTTCATTTTCTTCTCCTTGGTATGACTTGCCGTACATTCAAAGTACTGACCCTATTTTGGGTTGTACGATTGTTGCAGATTACTCTGACGGTGATTAAGGTGCGAATAGGTTATTGTCCTATACTCAACGTTTTGCCGTGGAGTCGGATGGACCACTACTACTATCATTGCTTCCGCAGTTGTTTATGGCCTTAAGCCATGCTATTGTAATAAATTTTTATTTTGAACTCTCCAATGTAATAAAAGACATGTGATTTATTCTGTTATTCATCGAGTACTGTGTGTGCCAGCAAGATGATCCAGGGACTGGCACAGATCACAGAGACTTTGGTCCTATTCGGGATCGGGTCGTTACAGCCATGAAGTCAATGAGCGCAACGTCCCGAAGAAATTCCAAAAAGACCGCCATCATTTTGAAGTAAATCTTCGGTCGCAGAAAATGCTTGAAAACTTCATTGAAGCAAATCAACACCAGATGCAATTCTTGGCCAATGAGATCAACAGAGTTTGAAACATAGCACTTAACAACAATCAATATTTTCATGTGCTCAAGCGCCACTCGTGGAAAGGGCTGCGGAAATTTAACTCAGTCAAGGCTCTTCGCAATGATCGCATCTTCAAAGAGTAAGAACACTTGAAGCAAAAAAATTCTAGGGATGGCACAGTTGATCGACCGAATCAGAGGATCCCGCCCCTGCAAAATATTGATAAAGTATTCTTCGTCAATGAGCCCGATCCTATCAGGCCCGACACCGTCTCCGACAATGACTCTGTTACATCCAAGGACGACGCCGACCTCAACGACAGCGACCTCGACCTCGACCTCATCGCCACGAAGAATCTTGAAGCTCTTCCTTCGCCTGAGTCGGAAGAAGAATCATCAGGAGATCAATCTTCTTTGGGAGAGTCGTCTTCAAGTTCTGCTTCATCGGGCTCTAAGGGTGCTGATGTCGCGTAGTTATACTCTTGATCCGCTTCACCACCTTTTGTCCAATCATTGAAAAAAAGGGGAGAATGTTTGGCATCGATGAGCTTAGATTTGCATCGGGAAAAGGGTCTCTGCGTTCTTATTTTGCTTCCCGTGGTTAAGTTACAAAAAATATTCCATTTCATTCGATTGGGTTGTAACTTAAGTTTACATTCGGTTATGCTACTGTTGTTCTACGCTTAAGTATTAATAACCCCCCGTGCTTGCAAGTTGTTCTTCGTATTCTCTATCTTGCAAGTGGTTATTATCTTTAAGTCATAGGTCATTGGAAGGGATTGCACATACTTCTGGATTTCTATCTTCTAATGCAATTCCCTTCGCTAAGATATTTGTTTTGCTCTCTACCGAAGAAATATTCCTCAAGCATTCACGTCGATTAGATAAATCTTTGATGCTTGCATTCAGGGGGGTCAAAAACTTCATATCTTAGAGTTTTCTGTCAACTCAACTCAAAACTCCAATATCTTTTATCGATGCCTGTTTAGTCAACAATAGTCCAAAAGGGGGGAGATTGTAAGAGAAAATTGTTGCCCTATGTGTTTTGGATATTGTTGGACAAGACACTATAGGAACTAACAATGTTTTCAAGTAGAAACGGATGTTTAGGTTCCTGAAGGACAAGCTAGGTGATAAAGCTTCAAGGAAGGTCTACAAGTTATCGAAGCACAAACATATGAGCGAACCTTAATCACAAAGGTTGACCCCTAAAAATGATGGTTTCCTGAAGCTCAACTCATCTAAGGAAATGAAGAAGACGACGCAAGACTTAGATGTTTTTGTGTAGTTCTTTTTTATTCTTTGAGTCATAGGAAAAACCGTACTATCAAGAGGGGTTTAGTTTGCGGACACCGAAGCTATTGTGAATATGCTCAGATCAAATCTAAACCAAGTGAGAAGCCAGAGAGAAGAAATCTCATGTGCACTGAGTTAAGATTCGGTAGCAAAGACTTCGGTCTTTGGCTTCCGAAGCACAACTAAGTCTGTGAGTCAGCTTTACTTGTTCGTCAAGTAAAGTTGCGCATTGATGACTAATCCGACCGTTGTGGACACGTGTCAAGCTGTCGCTTCGGGTCAAATCAGTCATTTCGCACCTCGGGATCGCCACCTATAAATACGCCACCCCCGCCTCCATTTGCGGTTGGCTGCTCTGAGATTATTACCGAGAGAGACTGAAGAGAGCATCCCAAGAATGCCACCGAAGAAAAACCCAAAAGCCAATCCACCGAATCCTAAGTCCCATTGATCTGAGTAGATTCATCATGACTTAAGTGAAAGCTTGCTAGCCTTGTTATCTTGGAGAACTGCAATTTAACTTATAAAGGATGCTAGCCAACTCCCCTCCTGAAGCCTTCCTCGGGGGCAAGCTTCGTGAGCCGTTGGATGGCCATTGACTTCCATTGAGAATCGTTGGATCGGTTGACTGTGTGCTTGCTTTTTTTACCCGCTGTTATTTTTTAAAAGGTCAATGACATATGGACCCGAGCGAATACTCGTTGACTGGGTAACTATTCGCTAGGTGAAAAAATTCACAGAATGCTCCGCACCCGCCGGGACGGTCACATCACTCGTCCAAGCTGGGGAAAAAAAAGAGAAACCCTACACACAGCCCCTCCTCTGTCTCGTTTTCACATCTCTCTCGCCTCCTGACTCTCACTCTTCCGCGCCGTCGCTTCTACCTCCACTCCCACCTCATCTTCGTCCACTCTCCCGCGTCGTTGCTGCTGCCACCACAGGGCAGGATGCCTGGGGAAGCTTCCCGTCATGGTGGACCAAGGAGACCAGCGGGGAGGAGCATCCAGCCGAAGAGAAGCCGACGACGCCCACACCGATGGCCTGCCGCAATGCCAGCGGGAGGAAGGCGCAGGGAGGTCTCGCTCACCTTTGCTTCACCCGCCGCCCAAACTCGCGTTCCGTCACTCCTACCACGCAAGCCCAGACCTAGGGTTTGGTGTGCGCGGGGGAGCAGGCTGGGTGTGCGCATAGATGAACTCTGTGTAGTTAACCATCAAGTTTGACCTTTCTCTTTCCCCCCTATTTATACCGGTGTACTGGGCGTGCTGACACGAGGGTGGCGGCATCGGTCCTCCTCTCTCCCTTGTCAGTTGCTCGTCCTCCTGCCCCCTTGCTCGTTTCTACGGGAGATGCTAATAAGGACATGAAGCAGCGGGTCATGGTGGTGCGGTGGAGCTGCATGGAAGAAGGAGTTGGTCGGCTGCATCCTTGCGGTGCCTATGGAGACTGAGGTCAGCCACCACTTGCCCCCAGCCCTTCTCCTCATTTTTAGCCCTTTTCCTCATTCTTCTAAAGTTAGTTCCAATCAATCATAACAAGATTATTTTGAATTAGTTAGCATGATTTAATTTCCCAGTTGCATATTTAGGTAGTTGTCACTCTTTTTTATTTGATAGGTTTGCTTGTCATGGGCTCGGCTTGTTGAAGTAAGAGGCCATCAGTTTTGGAGGTAATACCATGTTCGTTGGTACCCCTGTAGGTTCCATCCGTAGCTGTCACCAATATATTTTGTAGCTAAATAACCTAGTTGCTTATGTAGGATCTGAGAATGAATAGCCAGATTGCAGACACTTTTGAAAGTCGGTTACTAATTCGATCCTGCAACCTATCAAAGATTTATATGGTGAAGTTTCTCTGAAGCTTTGTCAATTCCGGTTTGGATTCTTTCAACATGTTAAATTCGATATATCAATTGTAAACTTCACATCATCATATTCTTACATCTGTATTGGTCACCATCTTTTAACCCTTATTTTGATCATTCTTGTTTCTGAAAGGTGAATAAAGGAATCAACTTCATTTAAAAAATATATTTGTGTTCTGAATGTGGCATTGCATTTATTTACAACAAACGTTAACACAAGTCGCATTTTTCCTAACTACATATGTAGTTATGCTAACTCATTGCTCAAGTGAAAGGGAGAATAAAATAAAATCCTTGTCAGAAGCTTTTATTATTGACAATATCCTATTGCACAAAATTTTCATCTGTTGGTAACCTTGATTTTCAATCTGGAAAATATGCATAACCTTTTATCATGAGTCTATTTGAGAAGGTTAGTGCAAGCACTCCTCACTCTACTCATATATTTATTTGAAATGGCTGACCAGAAAAACACATGTAAACTCTTACCTCAACCAATACTTGTTTTTCGCATTCGGATATGGCATCACCATTTGCTATCCATCAACAACAACTTGCTTTTATGTTCCAGCAGTAAGCTATTCTAATAGATGCTCTTAAATCTGGAAATGCATCCCAAATGGTTCCGAGGAATGCCAGTATGCTAAATACTAATGGTTCTAATGTACCTAATGGAATCTTCCCGTCCCATAGCTGGACAAATCTAGGGTATCAAAACCCTGCATCTATTCCAGCAGCCGCACCATAGAATGGTTTTGCTAAGGTGATGACACGTAGATAATCTAAATGGATACGTGCATTAGAATGTTAGTTATATTGCTTGTTTCATACTGTTTGGCAGTCTAGGAACAACAATCAGGACTTACTTTTCAAGGAACTGCAGTTTTTGTGTGGCCGGGTAAGTTCTGAAGTCCATACTTCAGCAATACTAGATTTGAAAACATATTTTACATTTTGTTCCTTGACTTGAGCACACTGATGGTTGTTCATAGGTCAAAAAAAATTTATGCCACATGTGGTGTGCAGTGTACAACATAAATTCAGCCGTGCCAGTAGAGAAGTCAACAACGATCGGAGCTATCTATTGGACATGACAAGTACAAGAACAACCATTGAAATGATCAATGAAGCTATGAGTTTAAAGTTGTCATGTCAAATACATGTGTTTATATGAATTTTGTATTATTGTCTGCTTGATTTGTACTTCATATGTGGATTTTGCAGAAATTTATTTTAGTTAGACTACCCAATTGTCTGTTTTAAAAGCACAAACAATGTAGATCGAATTAATCAATCACATGTTCTCTCTTCGGCATTTAAATTTTGACTTGTTATACCTTGCGTGTAGCTAACATAAGCTACCTTTTGGAAATGCTTCTTGCTCTAAAATGGGACGACTGCGCCACTTAGTGCAATTTAATATTCTACAATACACCCAAGACAGCTTTAGAGCAACTCTAGCAGAGCTCTTATCCGCGGTGGACCTTTATAATAACCGCCAGTTTAAGGGTCCGCACGAAGAAAAAAATGACATAATAGATACTGTAAACTGGACGAACTCATAAAAAATTATAAGGGACGCAAAAAATTGCCTACCTTGACTCGAGCGCAACATGTCTCCATAGAAATCGATTGGCGGGAGAGCACCTGGCACGGAAACGCCTTCACCACCAGTTCCAATCGTCGTCGGTCGTCGTCCCGGGTGCCCAGGCCGCTACGCCCCGGCGCTGCCGGCCGTTCCCGAAGCCCCGACCGTCCCCGCCTATCGTCGGCGTCGCCGGCCTTCCTCGCGCCCAGGCCGCTACCACCCGATCCCCCCCCCCCCCGCCCATCCCCGGCGCCGCCAGTCTTCCTCTCACCTCGACTATCCCTGCCGCACCTCGGGCGACCGTGCCTGCACGAGCCATCGCGCCTAGGCCGGCTGTGGCTGCCTCCACCGACCACGCGAGCCCCGGCGCCCCCGGCCTCCTGTACCTTGGGGAGAGACGGAAGGAGGAACAAGAAATATGGGAAAAGAAAAAAATAATATTTGGGAATATTCTTATTTAAGGTTTGTGTTTACGGGGTCTATTCTGTCATAGCCGTATTGGATCCTTATACCGCACGTTTCTCGACCCTTATTGCGATTTTAAGGGTCTGCGGGATAAGGGCTCTGTTAGAGATGCTCTTAGAATTTGAATCCGAATAAAAAATAGATGACTTAATTTTTCACTCACTTAATGTATAATAAAACAAATTTTATTTCGAGCAATACGCTCACTATTCAGAACTTAGTTTGTATTCGTTGTTTTTTCCTACCAAAGGTGTTCAAAGTATTGACCATAAACAATGCAGAGAGATCACTTTAACTAGCACCTTATGGGTATTAAAGAAGAATTATGATCCCTTTCGCATTTTCAAGGGTAAGGGTATAGTTAGCACTGTAACTGGTTTCTAAAATGCAAGTTTTTTCTATGAATACACGGTTTCAAATGGATATTCTACAATACACCCAAGGCAGCTTTATAATTTGAATCCAAATTAAAAAGAGATGACTTAATTTTTCAGTCACTTAATGTATAATAAAACGAATTTTATTTTGAGTACTACGCTCACTATTTAGAACTCAGTTTTTATTGGCTGTTTTTTCCTACCAAGATGGTCTTATCTACCAAAGGTGTTCAAAGTATTGTCCGTAAACAATGGGGAGAGATCACCTAACTAGCACCTTCAAGGGTATCAACGAAGAATTATGATCCCTTTCGCATCTTAAAGGGTAAGGGTATAGTTAGCACTGTCACTGGTTTCTAAAATGCAAGTTTTTTCTACGAATACATGGTTTCAAATGAGACTCTGCGCCATTTGGCGTAACGGGTCATCTAGTTCTCCTAGAAGGTTAGAGTGTCGTCTTCAGAGAGCGAAGAGTAATTGTCGCCTCGAAGTTCAAGTTTGTCAAACGTTTCGGAGATTACCTTGATAATCCACCCCGAGTCAAAACTGGCCAAACTCAAGGAGATTGGTGCAATGGAGCAACAGACGGAGAGAGTTTTGCTCCAAGTGTTCAGACACCAGTCCCTCCAACCAGACGTAGCGCTTTGCAGAGCATGAACTGGTCGAACAAACATCGCTGAGTGAAGAGTTCATTTTACTTCAAGCACTTACATTCCGCATTTCATTTGCTTCCCAGTTATGCTTCAACATGTTTTGATTCGCTGTGTTTTAGACTCGCTCCTAGTTTTGCTTCCCTGTTACTTGCTTCTGTGTTCTTTCTGTGCTATGATTGTGCTTCACTTCAAAGATTCACTCGAAAATTTGAAGTGATCATTCACCCCCTCCCCCTCTGATCACATACTTGGACTTTCAGAACTCAATCTACTAAAATTTCACACTTGGTCTCCTTTGGAATCTTATCTTGACTCGTCCCCAGACCACTAGCCAGGTACAAGTCAAACTGATCCACTCCCTTTTGACTTTTTGATCACTCATTCAAAGGATGAGAGTAAGCAAGAAAGTTGACACTTAAATGGGGAAAGAGAATAATTATGGAGGAGGAAGACAAAAAGGTGTGAAAGGCTCACATCAATGAGGACAATCATAGGTGAGAGAAATCCAAATGATAGATATGATGTGAGGAGTAGGGATTGCTATGCAACAGATGCACATATGAGCTATGGAAATCTCTCCAAAGGAACTAGTGGGGGTGTGATACGTCCAAAACGTATCTATAATTTCTACTTGCTCCATGCTTCTGTTGTGTGATATTGCTATGATATTGATGCACTTCCATACACTTTTGATCATATTTGGACTAACCTATTAACTCAGTGCACCCCAGTGCCATTTCCTGTTTTCTGATGTTTTTTTTATTTCAGGTTTTCCCATTACATAAAGTGCCAGAAAAATTCCGGGAAAAATATAGGAAAAATCAGTGTACAGGAAGCTTCGCGAAGAGCCCAAGTGGGGCCAGAGGGGAGCCAGGGGTGGCCCAGGCGGGAGTAATTCTTGCATGTTCTCCGTTGCTGTTTATTTCTTTAGCCAAGTAGTAGGTAGTGACTCCAAGAGGGAGCGTTATGCATGATTGTGGGTTCATGCCCCCTGATGACTAGCTTGAGTGACAGAAACATGAGTCTAGGGGATGTGCTATTGCCACAAGGGAGAAAACAATGGTGCTTGTACTTGCGGGTGCAAGGATTGTTTACTTTACGCAAAGTTCTTTAATGCAGTTGTCTGTTTCTTTGAGTTTACACATTGGGTGGGATTCACAACTTAATACCAGCGAGATGTTCTGGATAGATATCTCAAGGTGGATGATTAGTAGGTAGATGCAGATGGATTTCGGTCTACTTGTCTTGGCGTACCGCCCATGCTTTTGAGCCTCTTCCTTTCTTTATAGCATAGTTAGCATTGGTTTGCGCACATAATCCTATCAATTTCCCAGCTGTAATTTGTTTACCTCGCATGGCTATTTTATCGTCTTTTGGGACAACATCATGGGACCCCGGTCCATATTTCCACCACTGTTTACACCCGCTATTTATTTTTTGCTTTATTTCCTTTTCCGTTTCTATCGCTATCATTATTCCCGTGCGTTTGATCCTTTGTAAACAACAAGGTCGGAGGGATTGAAAACCTCTCTGAACTCGTTGGCAGCAAAGTTATCTGTTGTGTGTGCAGGTCCACGTCAACCGCCTAATTTCTGGCGCCGTTGTCACCTTCCTGTCGTTGTCGGAGTCCTACTGGAGACAAACCTTGGTATCTTCACCGAGGGAAATTTGCTGCTGTCTACATCTCAACCTTCCACTTTGGGTAACCAACGAGGGGCGAGAAGCCACCAAAGCTAATTTCTGGCGCCGTGTCCTTTATCAAAAATCAAAAAAATAGTTACCTTGCTTGCTGCTGTTATGGGTTCCTCCGAGAACACCAAGTTGTGTGACTTCACTAGTCATAACAACAGTGATTTTATCTGCACTCCTATTGCTCCACCTGCCATTTCAGCACCTTCTTATGAGATTAAACCTGCCTTGCTTAACCTTGTTATGAAAGATCAATTCTCCGGTGCTGGAGATGATGCTGCTTTGCACTTAAATAATTTTGTTGAGCTCTGTGATATGCAAAAGTACAAAGAAGTAGATGGTGATATTGTTAAGCTTAAGGTTTTTCCTTTCTCCTTGAGAGGAGGAGCTAAAATCTGGTTTCCATCCTTGCCTAGGAATAACATAGATTCTTGGGATAAGTGCAAGGATGCTTTTATTGGGAAGTACTGCCCCCCAGCTAAGATTATACAATTGAGGAGTAACATTATGAATTTTAAGCAATTGGATAATGAGCACGTTGCCCAAGCTTGGGAACGCATGAAATCTCTTGTTAAGAATTTCCCTACGCATGGTTTGACTACTTGGATGGTTATCCAAACTTTTTATGCAGGCTTGAACTTTACCTCGCGGAACTTGCTAGATTCGGCCACGGGAGGAACCTTGATACGTCCAAAATGTATCTATAATTTCTTCTTGCTCCATGCTTATTTTGTGTGATATTTATATGATATTGATGAACTTCCATACACTTTTGATCATATTTGGACTAACCTGTTAACTCAGTGCACCCCAGTGCCAGTTACTGTTTGCTGCTGTTTTTCTATTTCAGGTTTCCCCCATATAAAAAGTGCTCCCAAAATTCGGGAAAATCCAATAAAAAATCAGTGTAGAAGAAGCTTAGGGAATCACCGATGGGGGTCCAGAGGGGACCCACCAGGGCCACAGGCGCCCTCCCGGCGCGCCCTACCCCATTCTAGGAAGGGCTGAGTTGAGTATGATTAATTTAGAAGATATGCTCGCCTTCTTCTTTCCCGTCCTTAGTTTAGGAAAGTGGAAAGTTTTTTCCTGTCATTTTAGGAATTTTTGGAACATTTCAACAAAGGAAGTCTTTCACCGGTCATGGTGGGGCCGCACCAGGGGGCCGCCTGGACCCTTGGTGGCCCCCCTGGAAGCCCCCTTTGCCTATTTATTCCTCGTGACGAGAAACCCCCGTGACGGAAACCCTTTTTCGCGATCTCTCCTCTGTTCCTCCGCCGCCGCGCTTCCAAGATCGGGAGCACCAGGAGACCTCTTCCCGACACCGTGCCAGAGGGAGGAACCACCTCCGGGAGCTTCTCCACCACCATGGATGCTTCCCGGATGAACCGTGAGTAGTCCACCATGGACCATGGGTCTATGATCAGTAGCTATGTGATGTTCTCCTCCCCTCTTTGTTCTTCATGGATTAGACCTCGTGAGCTGCCTTACATGATCGAGGCACATATGTAATATTTCTGCTGTTTCTATGCTGAGTTTGCTGGGATCCGATGGATTATGAGATTATGTTCAGATTGTGTTTGAGTAATATATTTGATTCTCCTCTTTTATATTTATGTTCTTGAGTAATTCTTGCATGTTCTCCGTTGTTGTTTATTGCTTTGGCCAAGTAGTAAGTAGTGACTCCAAGAGGGAGCGTTATGCATGATTGTGGGTTCATGCCCCCCGATGACTAGCTTGAGTGACAGAAACATGAGTCTAGGGGATGTGCTATTGCCACAAGGGGGAAAACAACGGTGCTTGTACTTGCGGGTGCAAGGATTGTTTACTTTACGCAAAGTTCTTTAATGCAGTTGTCCGTTGCTTTGAGTTTACACTTTGGGTGGGATTCACAACTTAATACCAGCGAGATGTTCTGGATAGATATCTCAAGGTGGATGATTAGTAGGTAGATGCAGATGGATTTCGGTGTACTTGTCTTGGCGTACCGCCCATGCTTTTGAGCCTCTTCCTTTCTTTATAGCATAATTAGCATTGGTTTGCGCACATAATCCTGTCAATTGCCCAGATGTAATTTGTTTACCTCGCATGGCTATTTTATCGTCTTTTGAGAGAGAGACATCACTAGTGAACATCATAGGACCCCGGTCCATATTTCCAATACTGTTTACACCTGCTATCAATTTACTGCTTTATTTTCTTTTCCGTTGTTATCACTATCATTATTATCCCGTGCGTTTTATCCTTTGTAAATAGCAAGGCAGGAGGGACTGACAACCTCTTCGTACTCGTTGGGAGCAAAGTTATCTGTTGTGTGTGCAGGTCCACGCCAACCGCTAATCTCTGGCGCGGTTGTCACCTTCCTGTCGTTCTCGGAGTCCTACTGGAGACAAACCTTGGTATCTTCACCAAGGGAAATTGCCGCTGTCCACATCTCAACCTTCCACTTTGGGTAACCAACGAGGGGGCGTTAATTCATACCATCAAAAGCAATTTCTGGCGCTGTTGACAGGGACTCCTCTCTTCAAGATAGGGGAGTTGCACACTATCTTTTATCTTTGCTTTTTAGTCTTGTTTGTTTACCTTTCAGTTTTTGCTTTAGTGTCCTTTATCAAAAATCAAAAAAATAGTTATCTTGCTTTTAGTTATCCTTTCTGTTTAGTCAAGCATGTTAGGATTTGGTGCCTTGAGGGAGTCGGAGGTCTTAGATTTCCATCAAAGGGATGGAGAAAATATGAAGAAGGCATGGCACAGAATTTCTGATGCACATAGGAGGATTATGCCTTGGATACCTATAAAAATTGTGCTTAGAAATTTTTACCATGGTCTTTTTAGATGGTGCAAACACTCTCTTGATATTATAGCCGAAGGAGATTTCTTAGCTTGTGATGAAGCTAGAGCTCTTGAAATTATACATGGTCTATCTAGTTATTTTGTTTATGATCATAGTTTTGATACTGTTATAGATAGACTTGCTACTATTGAAAAAAGATTGGATGCTCTAGACTTGAGAAAAGTAAAGAAACCCCATCCAAACAAGAAAGATGTTTATGAGATAGATGGTGACTGGGAACCTTTTGTTAGAATTAGCATCTCTAATCAAGACTTCCTTGCCTTCTGTGACATTGGATCCATGGTTTCTACTATGCCAAAAGTTGTTTATGATTCTTTAAAATTTAACATGGACAAATTGTCATCCTATCATGAACATGCTAATGGAGATATTTCTGAGATCCAGGGAAGGATAAAAGATGTACCAGTGACATTCCTTAAAGGGATTGCAATGGTTGATTTCTTCGTCATGAAGCCAAACCAAGGAAACATAGTGCTCGGGAGGGACTTCCTCCGGGCCGTAAAGGGCTTCATTGATATAGGTAAGGGACAAATACGCCTACGCGGGAAGGCAAAAGGTTTTACCCCTTTCCTAAAATAAACAAGTATGAACTTTATGAGGAACCATTTGAATCGATCTGCAACTCCGATTATTATGATGATCTTTGATTCCTCCTTTTTGCATTAAGCCTAGCTAATGGCTTTAAAGAAGCGCTTTCGGGAGGCAGCCTGCAACGAATTTAGGATTTCCTTTTTGTTTTTTCTTCTGTTTTTAGTGGTCTTGATGATTGTTACTACTGTAGCAACAACATTGTATCTTTACTTTTCAAGCTTTGTGCCATTTATAGCCTCATATGACAAGGGAAGTGAAAGTTGTGACATGCTGTCCAGAAAACAGATTATGTCCTCGTGACTAGAAAAACCACAGAAAATACCAGTTCATCTTTTTGAGCTGAAATTTTTACACAACATGATCTATACAATTACGAAACTTTCGTATGTTCTGAGTTTTATATTTGAGTTGCAGAAGTATCCCTAAAAAATTCTTTACTACCTGCTAGTCTGTTTTTCACAGATTCTGTCCTGTTTTGCCTTTTCTTCATTTTTGCAAACCTTAAGCTTGCTTTTTATTTGAAAAAAAATTTGGCATTCTTGAGAAACAGTAGCTCTTCAATAATATCTTTATTTTCAGTAGATTTTTTTTTATTATGGGTACTAACCTCGCTAATCAGATTATGATGAGTTATGTATGAAGGGAGTTTTCAAGTGTGCGAGGGAAAATGATGAAAGAAGATTCAGGAGTGTCAAGCGCTCAAGCTTGGGGATGCCCCCATGCATCCCCAAGAAATATTCAAGGAGACTCAAGCGTCTAAGCTTGGGGATGCCCCCGTGCATCCCCTTCGCCATCAACAATTATCAGTTCGTCTCTCGTTTCACTATATTTTTATCACTTCATGCGTTATGTGCTATGCTTGGAGCGTCTCACTCTTAGGTTTTATTTTTCTTTAGCTTTGCTTGCTGTTCATAACAAGTTAGAACCCAGCTTACTTTGTGTGGGAGAGAAACACGCTCCACTTCCAAAATCTAGAACACAACATAGGACTTTTCATGCTTATCTTTGCTGTGTGTGTTCTTTATCTTTTTCATAGCTACTGTCATGTTTAGATCTTAGTTTTCATGCTTATCTTTTTAAAGAGATTTTGTTTAGTTTGTTGCTGGAACTCTCTTGAGTTTTCATGTTTATCTTGTTTAGAGAATTTGCCTGTTGCACTGAGTTGTGTGTCTTGACTTGAAGTAGGTAATCGAGGTTGCTATTCTTTTGTAGTAGTAACTTGCAATAGTTTTGAGGTATTGTTTTGAGTAATGTTTGGACTTTTGGTGTCATGAGCTTTAGCCTATTAGTGATAGATGTCGTGTTTTGGGCAATCCGTGTTTATTTTCAAAGCTTACAAAATTAGTTGAGAACTTTAGCTACTAGATGGATCACTACTCTTCTAAGGGGTCGAATATTAGAGTACACTCACGTACCATGAGTCGAGGATGCGCAAGGATAACCAAACCCCCATACACTCCTCCTCGGGGTACTTGTCTCTTTGTGAACCTCCTTATTAGATTGAGAGTTACCGATAATAAGTGCATGAGTTCTTCGGACTAATGTGAGTATTCAAAAGTTGACACTTCCACCTTCCCGTATTTTTCTAGCCTCTCCTGTGCCGTGCATTGCTTTCTTCTCACTTCGAGAGTTGGCGTCCACCTTCGCCGGTACATCCAAACCCTTGGCATGATACTCTGTCATCATAAACCTCCTTATATCCTTCCTCAAAACAACCACCATACCTACCTATCAAGGCATTTCCATAGCCTTTCTGAGATATATTGCCATGCAACATCCATCCTCTCATGACTTGATCTTCATGTCATACATTCTACTTTCTTGATCGATGAGCCGCATTGTAAGGCCCGATATGCGGTACTGTTCCAGATCTAGATGTTTCCATCCAGATCCGGGGACGAAGCACATATCGGTCCCACCGCGACATATGACATAGCCATATGCCCCGGATTTCCAACATGATATCACAACATTACAGATACAAGGATACAACATCTCATACAATCGGCATACAACTGCCTTAATACAATATAACAGCGGAAGATACATGTCTGAGTACAGACTACAACCAAATGCCTACTGGCAAAGAGAAAAACATCGATCCCATAACCACACGGGTCCAGGCCCTCCGCCAGGATCCGCCTAACTAGTCGTCGTCGAGTCTCCACGTGAAACGTCGATCACCATACCTGTTGCCGATCAAGAACCCTGAAAAGAGTTTGGGGGGTAGTATCATGAGTACAGAAGTACTCAACATCCAACTGTAGTGGTCATCTGACCCAGCAAGGACTTTATCACTCGTCATTCTAGGACAACTAGTAGTTTACGGTAAGGAAGGGGTAAGTGGTGAGGTTGCTGCCGCACTAGCATTTATGAAGTGGCTAACGATCTAGAGAGTAAGATAAGATGCCAAGCATTCGATGAGGAAACGCCTCCGACAAGTCTTGCTATCAACTACTTACGCAAACATAACACCTATCCTATCCTTGTCCTCCTCTTCGCATCCCGACGAAGAAGAAGCAGTCAAGGCACACACACACGTTGATCAAGTTATATTAAGATTATCACAGTTGTTGTTGCCTATGAACAAGGAGTAGGTCTCAAGTCGTCCATAACCGTGGACACGGCTTCTCGAAAAGATTTAACCCTGCAGGGGTGTACCAACTGCCCATTACAAGGCTCCGCACGCACGCTCATCACTCTCAGTTGCTACCCGTCACAGGCAACCATTTTATGATTTAGTTGCAAGAGATCCGAAACGACAGGTCCCTCTAACTAACAACGAACAAATCCGGCTGGCCCCCGGTGAGTCGACATCCATCTCAGGAGCCGGCCGCTCTCTCGATCTGGTCTCTACCGTCTGTATCGGGTTTGGATAGCCGGTTAATCACACATGGGAAACCGGGTCCTCAGCCGAACAAGGTGGGCCAGCAAGGGAATTATGTCCTCACTGGTCCGGGTTGGTTTGTAAACAACTGGCAGCTGACCAGCACACACATGGTTTCAAATGGTAAATCAGCTTGGGCCACCACTAGAAATGTTTGAAGCTAGGTAGGTAAGAAAAGGGGACCCCATAAAATCCCACACGCGGTTAGGCACGCTCAGTCTTAAAACCAATACCCGGAACTCGGATCCTAGGTGACTCGAATGGAACAAAGCATCGGGGCGGGATAGCCTAGACCTTCCATCCTTCGTCGAATATAGTCAACATTATAATAATCATATCATGAACAACAATAATAATAATAAGGTGATATCCCAAACCAAGGAGTAACAGGGTAACATCGTAGCATCCTAAGCATGCATACTAAGCAGGGGCTGAGCAACGAGCAATAGTAACATAGCAGTACAAGGTTTGCTGGGAAGGGACATGGCTGTGTCGGTTTGAAAGAGGCTGTAAAGATGTGGTAGGATCAAACATCGAACGTAACCTATACTAGCATGCAAACCGCTGGTTGAAATAGAATGGATCATAAGTAATGTATAGTCCTTGCCTGTTGATAAGTCGGGTTCCGAAGGTGTAGTTGATCGAAAGCTCGCATCGTCTCCGAAGGTACCCGCGGAAGCAAACAAGACGATAAACACTGGAAAGCAATCAACGAGCAAGCATCTATTACTACGAGGCAAACACAAGATCAAGAAGACATCAAACGACACGGCAACGCGATACGGATCTATCGTCGAGAACGGTTACTAACAACTTAAGTGGAGTACTCGTCACACACGACGATACCGCACGTTTACGGTGGTTCAAGTTGCTTAGCTACAGGTGACCAACCAACGGTTATTAACATGGCAACTCAAGCAAGCATGGAATTGCACACAAACAGGTCAATAGGTGAAGCACAAAGTAAACTATCTATGCTAGTCAATTTAAGTGAGGCACAACCTAAACATGACATAACACTAAGTGCCGCACGATGATTAAGACATTTGGTACTGTTCTGTCCTAAACCATATTTTAGGTTGGTTAACAACAGAAAACAATAGCACAAACACAAAGTACACGAAAAACTAATCAAGTTACATATAAGGCACACCCCAAACGGAGTTACGGTTAAAAAGATACAAGCAAAACAAGTTACGAGCACAACTGCCAACATCACGAAGCACACTTTAGAGCAATGCATAAACAGGTTAATCAATGCAAACATGATCACAAATGATATGGAATTAAACTAGACATGATAGGGAAGGCATGGCAAAAAGAATCATGCAAAAAGGCATCATAGATCAAAAGATATTAGGCAAACAACATGGCATCGCAAAGTAACAGACTTAGAGAAAAACAGAGGTGGCTGTCAAAAACAGCAGCATAGCAACTTTGGAGCTAAATATATATATGACCAGTAATGCTAACATGAAGATGCAATACATGTAATGAAAGTAGACATGATGCTTAACAATATGCAATTGGAATCACTCAATTCCGATAAACGGTCGCGACACAATCGTCGACCGAAGTTGCAACAAAATAACAGTTTTCAGCACAGCAGCACAATAACATCAGGATCACCACTTTGGAGCAATATTTAATATAGCTAAAACACCCAAACATGACAAGTTAAAGCATGGAAATGAATTACACATGATGCTTAACACATAGGAGAAAGAATCAATGCAATAGGCCTCATGGATGAGTCACAATCATCATGCAAAGTTGCAACAAAATATAAACAGCAGCACTTAACAGGAAAAAGTAGCAGTTTAACGGCCTGATGCCCACTTTAGCACACAATTACACAATCAAGGTGACCTCAAATGCAAAAACTTTCTACATACGAATGATAGAGCACGCAAAACTGAGCAACTTTCGTTTTGGGGGCACGTTCATCGGAGCTACGGATCAACGGGAAAATACGTCGCAAAACAGTACCAGCAGGAGTTTTTTTTCCCAGACTTAGAAAAAAAAACAGCAGGGAAATAAATAAATAAAGAAAAAGGGGGGCTACCATGGGCTGGCCCATCTGGCCTGGAGGCTGGGCTGGAGGCGCCTGGGCCACGCTTGGCTGGGCCTTGGGGCGCAAAGTGCTGGGCCAAGGGGGGGGGGGGCAGGTCGGATCTGGGCCTCAACCGCCTGGATCTTGGCCCACGTGGTCGGCTGGCCGTTGGAGGCCCTCGCCTCGGCGGAGCCATGGCCGGCAGCGGCGGCTGCGCCAGCGAGGCGCTGGAGGGCGGCCAGGCGACGGGGGGCTGGGAGGCAGCCCGGTGCAGGGAGGGGGGAAACCCGTGGCGGCCGGAGACGCCGGATCCCGCAGCCGGCGGTGGTCGCAGGAGAGGCCGGCGGTGGTCGCAGGAGAGGCCGGCGGCTGGCTTCCGTAGCCATGGTGGGCGGCGGGGCAGACCTGCGCAAGGGGAGAGGAGAGGGAGTTAGGGGAGGAGAGGGATGGAGAGGAGGAGGCCGGCTGGCCGGAGGGGAGTGGCCGGCGGCGGTTCCACGGTTGGGGCGCGGCTTGGTTGGATGAGGAAGAGAGAGGAGGTGTGGTGGCTAGATCCGATCTGGGCCGTCGGATCTCCGGATCTGACGGTCCAGAACTCATTGGGCAAAAAACTGAGAAAATTTGGGGGTGTGGCTGCAAATTGGACTAGGGAAACCCTAGAAAAGGGGTGGGAGTGTGGTGGTCTTTATATAGCCCCGGTGGCTGGCAGTTTGCAAAAACATCTCCGGTTTTTCCCTCGCGTGCGCGGTGCTCACGTTTCTTACCGTCGGGGGTCCGCAGTACCTCCGATTCGGGTAAAACTTCGAACTGCGCGATCAGCACGTCGAGTCGGAGGCGTTCACCTCGCGTTGGAACCGTTCCGAAAACACTTTCCGGCGCGCTATAAAAATATCCCGTTTAATTATTAAACGGGGTTTTCCGTTCCGTTGGCTGCGGCTGGTCTCGTGCGGTTTTCGCGACGGTGATCGGGCGAAACCCGGTGTCGCAAAGGTTGAGTGTCAGGGTGGCAAGGGTCGGTCTCCGTCCGGTACGAGATAAGAGGGGGAAAAATAATCGCCGATCGATAAATCGGGGATGCAAACACCGCAAACAAATCAGACAATCAAACAATTCACACCGAAAACAAAAATTTTAATTTTTGTGAAAACTGGGCTGTTACAATACAACAACACCAACAAGGGATCTCGTCCCGAGATCCAGGACGATCCGGGGGAGAGGGGAGAGAGAAAAAGAGAGTCGACAATCTTCAACACCACCAACAAAGGACTCTGCTCCATGTCGACGTCGAACTTCTGTCGAGAAACTTTCCGCAGGGAGACGACATCGTCGAAAAAATGAAACCGTCAGTGACAAGAGAAAAAACGACAAATGAAAGCCGGATCAAAGGACAGTGCATTTCGACGCAAGTCGTGAAAACACTGGGCAAAAGGATGGATGGCAACGGGTGACCAAGATGTAAACCAGAGTTGGAATAACTAAAGGTACTACATGATTTCCCAACCTGAGCTCGGAATCGAGAAAATACGCTGCAAGCAAGGCATTGCAACGGTTCCGATACTCCACACTCTCGAGATCCTAAAGTTTGAAGGGGATAAGGCGAGAGTTAAAAGACTTACGACACTTGTCCTGACCAGAGCAAGGGTAAGGAGTAAAAAGATTACTACTCTCCGATAACTAACTTAGTAACTACAAAATAGTTTTTGTCTAGACTCGACTTCGGACAGAGAGGGGATCCTACAGTTGGTAAGGCTCTGATACCAAGTTGTAAGGCCCGATATGCGGTACTGTTCCAGATCTAGATGTTTCCATCCAGATCCGGGGACGAAGCACATATCGGTCCCACCGCGACATATGACATAGCCATATGCCTCGGATTTCCAACATGATATCACAACATTACAAATACAAGGATACAACATCTCATACAATCGGCATACAACTGCCTTAATACAATATAACAGCGGAAGATACATGTCTGAGTACAGACTACAACCAAATGCCTACTGGCAAAGAGAAAAACATCAATCCCATAACCACACGGTTCCAGGCCCTCCGCCAGGATCCGCCTAACTAGTCATCGTCGAGTCTCCACGTGAAACGTCGATCACCATACCTGTTGTCGATCAAGAACCCTCAAAAGAGTTTGGGGGGTAGTATCATGAGTACAGAAGTACTCAGCATCCAACTGTAGTGGTCATCTGACCCAGCAAGGACTTCATCACTCGTCATTCTAGGACAACTAGTAGTTTACGGTAAGGAAGGGGTAAGTGGTGAGGTTGCTGCCGCACTAGCATTTATGAAGTGGCTAACGATCTAGAGAGTAAGATAAGATGCCAAGCATTCGATGAGGAAACGCCTCCAACAAGTCTTGCTATCAACTACTTATGCAAACATAACACCTATCATATCCTTGTCCTCCTCTTCGCATCCCGACGAAGAAGAAGCAGTCAAGGCACACACACACACGTTGATCAAGTTATATTAAGATTATCTCAGTTGTTGTTGCCTATGAACAAGGAGTAGGTCCCAAGTTGTCCATAACCGTGGACACGGCTTCTCGAAAAGATTTAACCCTGCAGGGGTGTACCAACTGCCCATTACAAGGCTCCGCACGCACGCTCATCACTCTCAGTTGCTACCCGTCACAGGCAACCATTTTATGATTTAGTTCCAAGAGATCCGAAACGACAGGTCCCTCTAACTAACAACGAACAAATCCGGGTGGCCCCCGGTGAGTCGACATCCATCTCAGGAGCCGGCCGCTCTCTCGATCTGGTCTCTACCATCTGTCTCGGGTTTGGATAGCCGGTTAATCACACATGGGAAACCGGGTCCTCAGCCAAACAAGGTGGGCCAGCAAGGGAACTATGTCCTCACTGGTCCGGGTTGGTTTGTAAACAACTGGCAGCTGACCATCACACACACGGTTTCAAATGGTAAATCAGCTTGGGCCACCACTTGAAATGTTTGAAGCTAGGTAGGTAAGAAAAGGGGACCCCATAAAATCCCACACACGGTTAGGCACGCTCAGTCTTAAAACCAATACCCGGAACTCGGATCCTAGGTGACTCGAATGGAACAAAGCGTCGGGGCGGGATAGCCTAGACCTTCCATCCTTCGTCGAATATAGTCAACATTATAATAATCATATCATGAACAACAATAATAATAATAAGGTGATATCCCAAACCAAGGAGTAACAGGGTAACATCGTAGCATCCTAAGCATGCATACTAAGCAGGGGCTGAGCAACGAGCAATAGTAACATAGCAGTACAAGGTTTGCTGGGAAGGGACATGGCTGTGTCGGTTTGAAAGAGGCTGTAAAGATGTGGTAGGATCAAACATCGAACGTAACCTATACTAGCATGCAAACCGCTGGTTGAAATAGAATGGATCATAAGTAATGTATAGTCCTTGCCTATTGATAAGTCGGGTTCCGAAGGTGTAGTTGATCGCAAGCTCGCATCGTCTCCGAAGGTACCCGCGGAAGCAAACAAGACGATAAACACTGGAAAGCAATCAACGAGCAAGCATCTATTACTACGAGGCAAACACAAGATCAAGAAGACATCAAACGACACGGCAACGCGATACGGATCTATCGTCGAGAACGGTTACTAACAACTTAAGTGGAGTACTCGTCACACACGACGATACCGCACGTTTACGGTGGTTCAAGTTGCTTAGCTACAGGTGACCAACCAACGGTTATTAACATGGCAACTCAAGCAAGCATGGCATTGCACACAAACAGGTCAAGAGGTGAATCACAAAGTAAACTATCTATGCTAGTCAATTTAAGTGAGGCACAACCTAAACATGACATAACACTAAGTGCCGCACGATGATTAAGACATTTGGTACTGTTCTGTCCTAAACCATATTTTAGGTTGGTTAACAACAGAAAACAATAGCACAAACACAAAGTACACGAAAAACTAATCAAGTTACATATAAGGCACACCCCGAACGGAGTTACGGTTAAAAAGATACAAGCAAAACAAGTTACGGGCACAAACTGCCAACATCACGAAGCACACTTTAGAGCAATGCATAAACAGGTTAATCAATGCAAACATGATCACAAATGATATGGAATTAAACTAGACATGATAGGGAAGGCATGGCAAAAAGAATCATGCAAAAAGGCATCATAGATCAAAAGATATTAGGCAAACAACATGGCATCGCAAAGTAACAGACTTAGAGAAAAACAGAGGTGGCTGTCAAAAACAGCAGCATAGCAACTTTGGAGCTAAATATATATATGACCAGTAATGCTAACATGAAGATGCAATACATGTAATGAAAGTAGACATGATGCTTAACAATATGCAATTGGAACCACTCAATTCCGATAAACGGTCGCGACACAATCGTCGACCGAAGTTGCAACAAAATAACAGTTTTCAGCACAGCAGCACAATAACATCAGGATCACCACTTTGGAGCAAGATTTAATATAGCTAAAACACCCAAACATGACAAGTTAAAGCATGGAAATGAAGTACACATGACGCTTAACACATAGGAGAAAAGAATCAATGCAATAGGCCTCATGGATGAGTCACAATCATCATGCAAAGTTGAAACAAAATATAAACAGCAGCACTTAACAGGAAAAAGTAGCAGTTTAACGGCCTGATGCCCACTTTAGCACACAATTACACAATCAAGGTGACCTCAAATTCCAAAACATTCTACATATGAATGCTAGAGCACGCAAAACTGAGCAACTTTCGTTTTGGGGGCACGTTCATCGGAGCTACGGATCAACGGGAAAATACGTCGCAAAACAGTACCAACAGCAGTTTTTTTCCCAGACTTAGAAAAAAAACAGCAGGGAAATAAATAAATAAAGAAAAAGGGGAGCTACCATGGGCTGGCCCATCTGGCCTGGAGGCTGGGCTGGAGGCGCCTGGGCCACGCTTGGCTCGGCCTTGGGGCGCACGGTGCTGGGCCAAGGGGGGGGGCAGGCCGGATCTGGGCCTCAACCGCCTGGATCTTGGCCCACGTGGTCGGCTGGCCGTTGGAGGCGCTCGCCTTGGCCGAGCTATGGCCGGCAGCGGCGGCTGCGCCGGCGAGGCGCTGGAGGGCGGCCAGGCGACGGGGGGCTGGGAGGCGTCCCGGTGCAGGGAGAGGGGAAACCCTCGGCGGCCAGAGACGCCGGATCCGGCAGCCGGCGGTGGTCGCAGGAGAGGCCGGCGGCTGGCTTCCGTAGCCATGGCGGGCGGCGGGGCAGACCTGCTCAAGGGGAGACAAGAGGGAGTTAGGGGAGGAGAGGGAAGGAGAGGGAAGGAGAGGAGGAGGCCGGCTGGCCGGAGGGGAGTGGCCGGCGGCGGCCTCAGGCCCGGCGGCGGCTCCACGGTTGGGGCGCGACTTGGTTGGAGGAGGAAGAGAGAGGAGGTGGGGTGGCTAGATCCGATCTGGGCCGTCGGATCTCCGGATCTGACGGTCCAGAACTCATTGGGCAGAAAACTGAGAAAATTTGGGGGTGTGGCTGCAAATTGGACTAGGGACACCCTAGAAAAGGGGTGGGAGTGTGGTGGTCTTTATATAGCCCCGGTGGCTGGCAGTTTGCAAAAACATCTCCGATTTTTTCCTCGCATGCGCGGTGCTCACGTTTTTGACAGTCGAGGGTCCGCAGTACCTCCGATTCGGGTAAAACTTCGAACTGCGCGATCAGTGCGTCGAGTCGGAGGCGTTCACCTCGCGTTGGAACCGTTCCGAAAACACTTTCCGGCGCGCTATAAAAATATCCCGTTTAATTATTAAACGGGGTTTTTCGTTCCGTTGGCTGCGGCTAGTCTCGTGCGGTTTTCGTGACGGTGATCGGGCGAAACCTGGTGTCGCAAAGGTCGAGTGTCAGGGTGGCAAGGGTCGGTCTCCGTCCGGTACGAGATAAGAGGGGGAAAAATAATCGCCGATCGATAAATCGGGGATGCAAACACCGCAAAAAAATCATACAATCAAACAATTCACACCGAAAACAAAAATTTTAATTTTTGTGAAAACTGGGCTGTTACACGCATGCTAGTTGGGCCTTGCCCTAATCATTTCTACATGACGCGCTAGTATCATTGCATATCCTGCTACACTTGCAGAGGCATACATTTGCATACATCATGATAGTTACATCTTCTTTATGATTTGAGTACTTTGTAAAGTGTGAAAGATCTTCTATACTTTTTGTAATATATAGAGTGTTTCCCTTAAAGTGAGGAAAAGATCCCAAAGTGGACAAATTAAAAGATCCCAAAGTGGACAAATTAAAAGATCCCAAAGAGGAAAAATGAGAGAAATATAAAGAGCCATTGAGGCCACCAAAAAAATACAAAAAAATAGAAAAAGGACAAAAAGGAAATAAAAAAGAGATAAGGGGGCACACTACTATTCCTTTTGAGAGATCCACACTCGTACTCCATCTTATATCTTGTACTCCATAGAGATTATCATTCATGCATATAGCTATGTGTGGACCTTCACACTATAGAACTTGGCTTGTATATTCCAATGATGAGCCTCCTCAAATGAGCTCTAGGTCTTCTTGAGCAAGCAAGTTGGATGCACCCCCACTAGTTCCATTGGAGAGCTTACCTTACCTCATATGTGCATCTGTTGTATGGCAATCCCTACTCCTCACATCATATCTATCATTTGGCTTTCTCTCGCCTATGATTGTCCTCATTGATGTGAGCCTTTCACACCCTTTTTTTCTTCCTCCTCCACCATATTCTCTCTTTGCCATCCTAAGTGTCAACTTTCTTTCTTACGCTCATCCATTGCATGAGTGCTCAAAATGTCGAAAAGGAGTGGATCATTTTGACTTGTACCTGGCTAGTGGTCTGGGGATGAGTCAATATAAGATTCCAAAGAAGACCAAGTGTGAAACTTTAGTAGATTGAGTTCTCATCACAAAAAATACTTGTTCTCGTATATCCCTATCCCCTTTCTTGCACGCAAACACCATTTGGAGACATTCGAGTCACGGACAGCGAGAGCTCTTGCACCTTTATGTTCTTATGTTGCTTGTTTCAATACAAAATATAGACTCTTGCCTGTTATGACTTGAATTGAATTACATGACTTGATTGCTTTACTTAAAAGTTCTTTTATGGTTGTTAGCATGTCACCACAGAAATTATGCTTTTATCATTTACCTACTCGAGGACGAGCATGAATTAAGCTTGGGGATGTTGATACTTCCAAAACGTATCTATAATTTCTGCTTGCTCCATGCCTCTTTTGTGTGATATTGCTATGATATTGATGAATTTCCATACACTTTTGATCATATTTGGACTAACCTATTAACTCAGTGCACCCCAGTGCCAGTTCCTGTTTTCTGCTGTTTTTCTATTTCAGGTTTCCCCCATATAAAAAGTGCTCCAAAAATTCAGGAAAAATCCAATAAAAAGATGGGCACTCATGAGAGTCCCTTCTCGTATTAGGGGTTTGCAGATTAGACATGCAATCCCAAGATAAAACTTGTCCAAATTAAGAAGATCATGGGTTACCCACCACTTCCTCATGAGCTGAATCATAGGCACAAAACAGAAGATTTTGAATATCTAAAGATAGCACATAAATTATATACTTTAGGAGTGGTACTGGAATACCACGAATAGGAAGGTATGGTGGACTCAAGTGGAAGATGTTGATTTCAGGGTATGGAAGTACAAGCAGAATTCCGCTTGGTACAGAGTTTTGGCTAGCAAGGCTTTGAGAGACCACACAGATGCAAGCAATACAAAGCATAAACATTAAAACTAGCATGGCACATCAAGTTGTCTTCCTTGTCAACATAACACTTCAAGTATAATAACACAAAGGTTTTGGATATGTCGCTACTTTGAGAAAAACATGCTTGTTGTTATGACCAAAGCTATACTTGCCAAGATTAAATAAAGTTTTTGAAGCTATACCTGATATAAGGTCAATACTAATGATAAGAATCAGCTCATAATGTCGATTGCGTGAAGAGAATACCGAGTGCAGCAAAGAAACCAATAGACTTCTCATTAATATTCCTTCATAGACGACTCCACACCCACGGATACAAAACTCTCCACAAAATGAGTGATAGACCTCAATGCAACACCTATTTAATAAAGTAACTTCCCTAGACATGATACGACTCTACTTGACTCCTAAAGACAAAGATAAAGATAAAGATACCGGGCACTCCCCCAAGCTTGGAACAAGCTGAGGGGGTGCCATTACCCGAGGAGATTTACTCCTCCTCCTTGTTCTTGTTGAAGTTGATCATGTTTTCCTTGGCGAAGCGCTTCCAAGGCAAAGGTTCTTCGGTCTCGAAGGACATCTGAGTCTCCAAGATCCTGCACTCAGTAGCCAAACCCATGCGTAAGAACTTAAGTTCATACTCACAGTTTTTGGTTCTGCAGATCATAGATCTGCGCTTGAAGCTCATAAACTTTATCTTCTAGTGCGGCCAAACTTGACCACATCTCCTTCTTGTGGGAATCCTCTAACTCGTTCATGATGTTGAAGTTAGCTTCAACACCACGCTCCACCATCTTCTTGAACTTGAAGACCTCATGTTCCATCTCCTTCAGCCGCTCCTCGGTGCTCCCTTCCTTGACTGGTCCCTTCAGATCTTCCTTGTGGAGGACACCATCCTCCACACGAAGGATCTGGGGGTTCTTCCTCACCTCTGTGAGGTAAGGATTGATGACGTTGACGACGAACTTGTCCTTGGGGAAACTTGGGGAAGCCATGGCACCTAGATCTACTGAAAGTTTTCCTGACAGAAACAGACCGAGAAAGAAAACACGTGAAATCGAGATATAGGGTACCGGGACTATCCGGAAAAATATATAGCAAAAATTTCCGCAACAGAAGGAAGGTTTCAAGCCAAAGTGGGGTCGGAGTCGGAGTACGGGGCTCCCAGGGGGGTGCCTGGCGTCACCAGTAGGGGGGGCGCGCCGAGAGGCCTCTTGGGCCCCCTGGAGCTCCTCTCCGGCTCCACTTGGGCTTGGAATTTTCCTAATTTTGCAAAAACCTTGAAAAGTAAACTTTTATTGACGTTCGCGATGTTTCCTTACCGTAATACATACCTTTTCTTATTCTGCTCCGGCCGGTGTCTGAAACTGGGCTGCAATATGTTCTTCATGAGTTGTTGTGTATATCATATTCACATCCACATTGATAGGATCACCTGCCATGTAATGTTTGAGTCTTTGTCCATTCACAACTTGAGGTTTGGTGCCTTCAAAATTATTAATCTTGATTGCACCGGACCGATATACTTCTTCGATATGAAAAGGTCCTTCCCATCTGGAAGGTAGTTTACCTGGAGAGAACCTGAAACGAGATCTAAACAACAAAACTTTATCACCAACATTAAATTCACGTTTCAGAATCCTTTTATCGTGCCACTTCTTTACCTTTTCCTCGAACATTTTAGCGCTCTCATAAGCTTCACTTCTCCACTCATCTAGAGAAGTCAAGTTCATGAGACGCCTTTCACCAGCTAACTTTGGGTCAGCATTCAGCTCTCTGACAACCCAAAAAGCTTTGTGCTCTAACTCTAATGGCAAATGGCAAGCTTTGCCATAGACTATCTTATACGGAGACATGCCCATGGGGTTCTTGTAAGCAGTTCTATACGCCCACAAAGCATCTCCTAACTTCTTTGACCAGTCCTTTCTAGAACTGTTCACTTTTTCTGTAAGATCAACTTGATCTCTGTATTGGTGAGCTCAACTTTCCCACTAGTTTGAGGGTGTTACGGTGATGCAATTCTATGATTTACATCGTACTTGGCTAGAGCTTTCCTAAAAGCTCCATGCGTGAAGTGTGACCCTCCATCTGTCATGAGGTACCTTGGTACACCAAACCTGGGAAAAATTACATCCTTGAGCATTTTCAAAGATGTCTTGTGATCAGCACTCTCAGTGGGGATTTCTTCAACCCACTTGGTTACATAATCAACTGCAACTAAGATGTGTGTGTACTTGTGTGAAGGAAGAAAAGGACCCATAAAATCAAAACCCCAGCAATCGAAAGGTTCGATTACTAGTGAGTAATTCATAGGAATCTCATTTCTCCTACTAATGTTACCAACTCTCTGACACTTGTCACAAGATAGAGCGTACCTTCTGGCGTACTTAAAAAGAGTAGGCCAATAAAAACCTGATTCTAGAACATTATGTGCGGTCCTCTCACCAGCATAATGCCCTCCATAGGGGCTATCGTGACATTGTCAAAGAATGTCCTTCTACTCGTGCTCCGGTATACACCTTCTTACGATCCCGTCCGCACCTTCTTTATAAAGATGTGGGTCATCTCAAAAGTAATGCCTCAAATCCGTGAAGAATTCCTTCCTCTGCTGAAATGTTAGACCTGGAGGCAAAAACTTTGCAACGATAAAATTAGCAAAATCTGCAAACCAAGGGTCGGAATGAGATTGTACTTTTACAACAACAAGTTGTTCATCTGGAAAACTGTCGTTGACTGGAATAAGATCGTGCAGAATATCTTCCATCCTTGAAAGGTTGTCCGCTACCGGATTGTCTTCTCCTTTTCTATCGACAATCTGTAAATCAAATTCTTGAAGAAGGAGTACCCATCTTATGAGCCTTGGTTTGGCATCCTTCTTTTGCATAAGATACTTAATGGCAGCATGGTCAATATGAATAATAACCTTATAATCAACAATATACTTCCTAAACTTATCACAAGCAAAAACTACTGCCAAGAATTCCTTCTCAGTAGTAGCATAGTTCTTTTGAGCACTATCAAGGGTTTTGCTAGCATAGTGTATGACATTCAACTTCTTATCAACACTTTGTCCTAAAACAGCTCCAACAACTAAATCACTACCATCACACATAATTTCAAAGGGAAAATTCCAGTCAGGTGGTTGTACTATAGGAGCGGTTATCAAAGCTTTCTTAAGAACTTTGAAAGCCTCCTTACAATCTTCATCAAATACAAAAGGAACATCCTTCTGGAGAAGATTGGTGAGGGGTCTCGAGGTCTTAGAAAATTCTTTGATAAATCTTCTATAGAAACCAACATGACCAAGAAAAGTACAAATACCTTTAATGTCCCTTGGATAGGGCATCCTTTTAATAGCTTCAATCTTTTCCTTGTCCACTTCAATTCCCCTTTCAGAAATCTTGTGATCAAGAACTATCCCTACGTTAACCATGGAATGGCACTTCTCCCAATTGATCACCAAATTTGTTTCTTCACATCTCTGCAAAACTTTATTAAGATTGTGGAGACAGTGGTCAAAGGAGGTTCCATAGACGGAAAATTCGTCCATAAAGACCTCCACAATCTCCTCACAGAAACCATGAAATATAGCAGACATACACCTCTGAAAAGTAGCAGGTGCATTACACAAACCAAAAGGCATACACCTATAAGCATAAGTACCATAAGGACACGTGAAAGTGGTCTTCTCCTGATCCGCAGTGTTGACATGAATCTGAGAGAAGCCAGAATATCCATCAAGATAGCAAAAGTGGGTGT
Organism: Bromus sterilis; assembly: GCA_950022295.1. Lineage (NCBI taxonomy): Eukaryota > Viridiplantae > Streptophyta > Magnoliopsida > Poales > Poaceae > Bromus > Bromus sterilis. The sequence continues at coordinate 317,702,133 of OX465596.1, read as the reverse complement.
TTTTAGACAACCGCTCAAGCATCTGATCAATAAAGGGCAGAGGATAATGGTCCTTCCTGGTGGCCTTGTTCAACTTCCTGAAATCAATACACATTCTATATCCAATAATAGTCCGCTGAGGTATTAGTTCATTTTTATAGTTAGGAACAACAGTCATACCTCCCTTCTTAGGAACACAATGAACTTGACTTACCCACTTACTACTATCAGCTATAGGATAGATGATACCTGCGGCTAGAAGTTTGAGAACCTCCGTCCTAACCACGTCCTTCATCTTTGGGTTCAACCATCGTTGATGATCAACAACCGGTTTAGTATCGGGCTCGAGATTGATAGTATGTTGGCAAATGGATGGACTGATACCCTTGAGATCGTCAAGAGTATAGCCAATAGCACCTCTTCAAATCCTGAAAGGTTAGAATTGATAATAACAGGATATATTTTCTTTTCATCTAAATAAGCATACTTGAGCGTATCGGGAAGTGGTTTGAGATCGAACACCGGGTCTTCTTTTGGTTGCGAGAGGATTCCTAAAGGTTCAACCGAGATGTTGTGCTTCAGGATAGGAGTTTGTCTTAAAAGTATGTTTTCTAGCTCATTCCTCTCCTGCATACGCATGTCATTCTCGTGGTCTTCCATAAATTGCTGCAAAGTATCGTCGGGAGGAATAGCAATAGAAGCAATTTCTTCAATAATTTTTTCATTACTAGACAAATCAGTACCACGAGGCTGCTTAGAAAACTTAGAGAAGTTAAATTCATATGGATCACCGTCGAATTCAACTGAAACCTTACCTTTCTTGCAATCTATTATCGCTCCACAAGTGCCGAGGAAGGGCCTATCAAAGATAATAGGGCAAAAACTATCTTGCACTGAACCAAGTACAACAAAGTCAGTAGGATATTTTACCTTCCCGCGGAGAACTTCAACATGTCTCACAATCCCAACTAGAGAGATTGTTTATTTATTTGCAAGATGAATCGTGACATCTATGTCTTCGATCTCACACGGTTGAATCTCGTGCATGATCTCTTGATAAAGTGAGAAAGGAATAGCGCTGATACTGGATCCCAAATCACATAGCCCATAGTAGTTATGATCTCCTATTTTTACAGATACAACTGGTGTACCTGAAATTGGGCCTTTGTTCTTGGCTGTGACAATGTTAGTGGAAACAACACACAAACTAATAATAGATTCTTCAATATCACTGGTTACCAGATCCTTAACCATTGCAACTTGAGGCTTGACCTTGATCAGGTCCTCAGGTTCATCGGTGGTCCTTCCATTTTTGTTTATAATACCTGTGACAAAAGAGTGCTCCTTTATCCTTGCGGGATAAGGAGGTTGTTCATACACAACTTTATCAATTTCCCAGTCTTCAGTGTTCTTGTGGATCCTTTCAATAAGATCCCATTTTTCCTCTATACTTCTGGTCTAGAATACCCCGCTAGAGGAGGCATCCAACATTACTTATCCTGACGAGAAAGCCTGGCATAAAAATTTGTAAGTATAACTTCCTTGGGGAGCTCATGGTTGGGGCATTTGAGCATCAGGGACTTCAGTCTCCACCAAGCTTGAGCGATGCTCTCTCCGTTGCGAGACCAAAAGTTGTAGATGTAGTTCCTGTCTTGGTGAATTTCACGAAGAGGATAAAACTTTGCATAAAAGAGAGACATAAGCTCTTGCCATTCAAGCAAATAAGAGTTATCGTGTAGCTTATACCAATCTGAAGCTTTACCTTTAAGTGATACGGAGAATAGTTTCTTCATGACGAACTCCATCGTTACACCTGCAAGCTTAAATAAAGAACATAATTGTGACAAATATAGCAGGTGTTCTCCCGGATGTCCTTCTCCTATATAATGATTAGCCAAGACATAATCAATAATACCAGTTGGTATTTTATAGGGCACAATTTCAGTAGGGGTAGGAGTGACCACCACAGTCGTGGGGCGGCTCCTCACCAGCAACGAACCAACATTAGAGGGGTCCATAAGAACTGAGGGTAGCAACAGCAAAAATAAAAACAGCAACACAAAGCAAAGGTTTCCTTACCGGATTCACTTACCAATAGCGCTACACTCCCCGGCAACGGCGCCAGAAAAGCTCGTTGATGGCGGTGAAGTTGATAGGTTTACTTGGGATGCCTCCCCTGTCAACCGTGCAAATAAACGATTCTTGATGACCCACAAGTCTAGGGGATCAATTGTAGCTTTTCGATAAATAAGGATGTCGATCCCAACGAGGAGCAGAAGGTATTAACAAGGGACCCTGGATAAGGAAAGGTATGCAAACACTAAAAGATAAATATTTAGGGATTTTTGGTTTAAGCAACAGAAAGGTAAAAGACAAGCAAAGTAAACAGGGTAACTGAGGAGTAGCAAGTGGCCCAATCCTTTCACAAGGATAATCCTAGGAACTGAACTTATAAAGGCTAAGGCATTCTCGAGGACACACGAGAGAGGTAGCCAAGTTACTTTCACCATATTCCGCCAAGTAGTATGTATTGTGTCGATAAGTGTCAATGGGTGAATCAATGCTAGTACACCTTCTAGACTAAGATAAGTGTACTCTTATGATTACACACCTTGCAAGCATCCGCAAATACAAGGTAGTAATTAAGGCATAAGCCTAACCACATCATTACGATCGAGGATCCATAACTCCCTTGTGAAAAAGTGTGCGAACTGGGGTTCAGGTTTCTGTCACTCCGGCAACCCACCATAAGCATCCTTTGTACACAATGTATTCCCCTAGGTCCTTAATAAGGAGAAGTGTTGGGTGTTCGACTCACACAACACCACTAGGAAAATAACAACACAACTTTAGTATCAAACAATACATAATACTTCAACATCATATGACTACTAACAACTAGACTTCTCCCATGTCCTCAAAAACTAAAGCAACTACTCACAAGACATAAAAGAGATCATGATCAGAGGTGATAGATGGGTGGCAAACAATCTGGACACAATGATATTTCTCCAAAAAAACTCAATAGTATTCACCACAAAGTAGTAATCAACACCAACAGAGTAGAGAGGATAGATAGTACGGATTACAACACAAGTTGCAATTGTGAGATGAGATGGGATGGAGATGGAGATGGTGCTGATGTTGGGGATGATGTTGATGATGATCTCGATGATGCCCGCTACGATGATGATGACGATGGCGATGATCTCCCCTTCCGGGAGGTGATCTCCCCGGCGGAATCTGCCTGACGGAGATGGCTTTTTCTTCTCTGTAGGTTTCCACCACGAGGCGGCAGCGAAACTCCGAAACTCCTCTCTATTTTAGGGTTTTTGGGCCACCAGGCATCCAGGAGGGTGCCTGGCGTGCCCTAGGGGGGCCCGCGCCATGGACTCTTCTGAAACCCTGGTGGGTCCCCTGCGGTCAATCTTTGGTCTCCTCCAGTGAATCTCCAAAATAATGATCCACGTCAAATTTCATCAAATTTGGAGTTGATCTGATTAAGCAACTTGATGTCCACTTTTCACCACTGAATTCTGCTTCTGCTGCTTCGGCACCGGAAAGTTGCAAACTGTGTAAAACAAGCCAAAACAACATAAGAATAATACTTTAAAGTGGAATATATCGATGAATAGGGTTAAATTACAATATAAAATAGTGATGCTTTTTGGACGTGTCAGGCGCCTGGATCCCTGGTGGCCCCCCTGTCTGCCCCCCTTCGCATATATATTTTTCTGTGACGCGAAACCTCCGAAGACAGAACCCTTTTTCGCGATCTTGCCTCTGTTCCGCCGCCGCCGCGCTTCCAAGATCGGGAACGCCAACAAACCTCTTCCCGGCACCCTGCCGGAGGGAGGATTGACTTTCGGGAGCTTCTCCTTGATACGTCCCAAACGTATCTATAATTTCTGCTTGCTCCATGCATGTTTTGTGTGACTTTCCATGATTTTCTTGAACTTTCATACACTTTTGAGCATATTTGTACTAATCTATTAACCCAGTGCACCCAACTGCCATTTGTTATTTTCTGCTGTTTTTGTATTTCAGGTTTTCCGGCCATTAAAAGTGCTCCAAAAAATCCGGAAAAATCAGATAAAAAATCAGCGACCCGGAAGCTTCCGGAATCACCAAGGTAGCGGAGGGGGGCCACCACCAGGAGACCAGGAGGGTCCCTGGCGCGGCCCCACCCTAGGCCGCGCCAGGAGGCCTCCTGGTTGCCTGGTGGGTCCCCTCGACACCCCCTCCGCCTATATTTAGCCCTCGGGGTGGAAACCCCTAATCCATACCCCTTTTCTCCAGAAGCAATTCGGATCTCCACCGCCATTGCCATCAAGTTTTGGGGGGACAGAATTCCTGTGCCGGCACCCTGCCGGGACGGGGAAGTGCCCCCGGATTCATCTCCATCGACGTTGCTTCCTCCCTCCATGATGCGGGAGTAGTTCCTCCCCGGGGCTGAGGTTTCTACCAGTAGCTATGTGGTCTTCTCTCTCTCCCATGATGTGATCTTGATTGTGATCATAGGCTATGTTAATCTAGGATGATCCCATGATGTTTCCCCTTCTTCTATGTATTGGATTGATGTACTCACTTGATCTTATCTAGTATAATCCCCGAGACCATGGTGACAGCGGTCTATTGGACATGGGTTAGAAGAATATTTTCATGAGTGATTTCCTCTTTTGTGTGTGGATTGAAGATTGAGATTATCTTGGTGCTTGTCTTTGACTATCCTTTAGATATGTTGTGGTGATTGTGGTACTCTCTTTGGATGGCCGCGGTGACATTGGGAAATCCATAGATGAGAACTACGAACTCTGAGGTGTTCTTTTGTAGCCCTACACAATTCTCGTCCTCTCTTGACCACAAAGGAATGACCTCCGAGTACGTCTCCCTTGCATGTTTTATGGGGAATATCATGTGATTAGGCTATGTTAATGTTGTTGGGAGTTGCCACTAGTGAAAGTATGAAGCCTTGGCCTTGTTTCCATCATTGTTACACCGTTTGCACTCACTTTTGTTACATGTTTGCTTGCTGCACTTTTTATTACAGATTTATATTACTTTGTTTTGCCACACCTATCACCCATATTTTACCATCTCTTCGCCGAACTAGTGCACCTATACAACTCCTAGTTGTATTAGGTGTGTTGGGGACACAAGAGACTTCTTGTATCTTAATTGCAGGGTTGCTTGAGAGAGAACATCTTCAACCTCTACTTCCCTGAGTCCGATAAACCTTAGGTCATCCACTTGAGGAAATTGCTGCTGTCCTACAAACCTCTGCGCTTGGAGGCCCAACATAGTCTACAAGAATAGAAGCGTGCGTAGACATCACTCCTCCACCATGGACGCTTCCCGGACGATCCATGAGTAGTATACCTTGGACCATGGGTCCGTGATCAGTGGCTATGTGATGTTCTCCTCCCCTCTTTGTTCTTCATGGATTAGACCTCGTGAGCTGCCCTACATGATCGAGGCACATATGTAATTTTCTGTTGTTGCTATGCTGAGTTTTCTGGGATCTGATGGATTATGAGACTATGTTCAGTTTGTGATTGAGGAATATATTTGATTCCCATCTTTTATATTTATGTTCTTGAGTAATTATTGCATGTTCTCTGTTGCTGTTTATTGCTTTGGCCAAGTAGTAGGTAGTGACTCCAAGAGGGAACGTTATGCTCGATTGTGGGCTCATGCCCCCTGATGACTAGCTTGAGTGAAAGAAGCATGAGTCTAGGGGATGTGTTGTTGCCACAAGGGGGAAAACAATGGTGCTTGTAACCGCGGTTGCAAGGATTTTTTTCCTTGCGCAAAGTTCTTTTAATGCAGTTGTCTGTTGCTTTGGGTTTACACTTTGGGTGGGACTCGCAACTTAATACCAGCAAGGTGTTCTGGATAGGCATCTCAAGGTGGATGATTAGTAGTGGATGCAGTTGGATTTCGGTGTACTTATTTTGGCGTACCGCCCATGCTTTTGAGCCTCGTCCTTTCTTTGTAGAATAGTTAGCATTGCGGTGCGTTTTTAATCCTGTCAATTGCCCATCTTTGATTTGTTTACCTCGCATATAAGTTTTATCGTCTTTTTGGAGAGAGACATCACTAGTGAAAATCACGGGACCCCGGTCCATATTCTCATCACTGTTTACACGCTCATTTATTTTCCCGCTTTTACTTTATGGCTGCTATCACCATTATTATTATCCCTTGCGTTTGATCCTTTGTAAACTACAAGGCCGGAGAGATTGACAACCTCTCTGAACTTCGTTGGGAGCAAAGTTATTTGTATTTGTGTGCAGGTCCAGGTAAAGTAAACAACCCTGAGGTTGTAAACGGCGCCATTGTTCACTTCACCACCTTCTTGCCGCTGCCGGAGTCCTACGGGAGACAAACCCTATCCTCTACATAGGGGAAATTTGCTGCTATCCTACATCTCACCTTCCACTTGGGGTAACCAACGAAGGGCGAGAAGCCATTATCACTTCCACGCCATCAAGAAAATTTCTGGCGCCGTTGCCGGGGACTCCAAGTGCCAAGATAGGGGAGTTGCACACTATCTTTTACCATTGCTATTTAGTCTTGTTAGTTTATCTTTCAGTTTTTATCTTTGTGTCCTTTATCGAAAATCTCAAAAAATTTATTTACCTTGCTAGTAGTAGTCTTTCTTGTTTAGATGAACATGTTAGGACTTGGTGCTTTGAGGGAATCGGACGTTCTAGATTTCCGTCAAAGGGATGGAGAAAATATGAAGAAGGCATGGGACAAAATTTATGAGGCAGATAATAGAATTATGCCTTGGATACCTAAAAAATTGTGCTTACAAATTTTTACCATGGTCCTTTTAAGTGGTGCAAACACTCTCTTGATATTATAGCTGAAGGAGATTTTGTAGAGTGTGATGAAGCTAGAGCTCTTTATATTTTGCATGGTCTATCTAGTTATTTTGTTTATGATCGTAGTATTCGTACTGTTATAGATAGACTTGCCACTATTGAAAATAGGATGGATGCTCTAGACTTGAGGAAGGTAGAGGAACTTAAGTCCAACAAGAAATAGATGTTGGAGATAGATGATGATTGGGAGTCTTTTGTTAGGATTAGCATCTCTAACCAAGACTTTCTTGCTTTTTGTGATATTGGATCCATGGTCTCTTCTATGCCAAAAATAGTTTATGATTCTTTGAAGCTAGACATGGATAAATTGTCATCTTATCATGAACATGCTAATGGAGATATTTCAGAGGTTAAAGTAAAAGTAAAATAAGTCCAAGCCGCATTCCTTAATAGGATTGCAACGATGGATTTCGTCGTCATGGAGCCAAACCAAAGTAGCATCGTGCTTGGAAGGGACTTCCTCCGAGCTATGAAAGGCTTCATTGATACTGGTAAGGGGCACATATGCTTACGTGGAAAAGAGAAAGGTAAGTACGTCTTCCCTAGGAAAAAGAATAATGGGCTTATGGAAAATCAGTTTGAAGGTTTTTATGACTCCGATGACCTCGGGGACCTTTGATTCTTCTTTTGCTTTATGCCTAGCTTAAAGGCGTAAAAGAAAGCGCTTGTTGGGAGGCAACCCAAGATGTTTTTCCTTCTGTTTTTAGTGGTATTGATGATTTTTACTACTGTAGAAACATCATTGTATCTTTATTTTCTTGCTTTGTGTCAAGTTTTAGCCTCTTACGATAAGGGAAGCAAAAGTTGTGACATGCTGTCCAGAAAACAGATTCTGTCTGCTTGACGGAAAAAATTGAAACAAATCACCAGTTCAACTTTTTGAGCTGAATTTTTTACACATCATTCCCTATACAATTTTGAAACTTTCGTATGTTCTGAGTTTTTTATTTGAGTTGTAGAAGTGACCCGAAAAAATTATTTACTACCTGCTGTTCTGTTTTCACAGATTCTGCCACGTTTTGCCTCTCCTTACTTTTGCAAACCTTAAGCTTTCTTTTTATTTGCAAAAAACTTTTTGGTAATCTTGAGAAATAGTATCTCTTCCAGAATATCTTTATTTCCAGTGGGGAGAATTATTTTATTAAGGTTACTAACCTCTCTAATTAGTTTACGATGAGTTATGTATGAAGGGAGTTTTCAAGTGTGCGAGGGAAGATGATGAAAGAAGATCCGGGAGTGTCAAATGCTGAAGCTTGGGGATGCCCCCATGCATCCCCAATAAATATTCAAGGAGACTCAAGCGTCTAAGCTTGGGGATGCCCCCGTGCATCCCCTTCTCCATCAACAATCATTAGTTCATCCTCCGTCTCACTATATTTTTATCGCTTCATGCGTTATGTGCTATGCTTGGAGCGTCTCGCTCTTAGGTTTCCTTTCTAGTTTTCTTTAGCTTTGCTTGCTGTTCATATCAAGTTAGACCCCAGATTACTTTGTGTGGGAGACAAACACGTTCCACTTCAAAATAGAACACATCATAGGATTTTCATGCCTATATTTTTTCTGTTGAGTGTTCTTTATCTTTTCATAGTTGTTGCCATGTTTAGTTTTAGTTTTAGTGTTTGTCTTTAGCAAGAGCTTTAGATTTTGTTTAGTTTGTTGCTAGAACTCCCTTTAGTCTTCATTTTTATCTTGTTAAGAGAGTTGGTTGTTGCACTGAGTTGTGTCTTGTCTTGAAGTAGGTAATTGAGGTTGCTATTCAATTATAGTAGTAACTTGCCATAGTTTTGAGGTATTGTTGTGTCGGGACCCGGGGTTAGCGTATGCAAGCCTCGCTACAACACAATCATATGGAGAGCCGAGAACCGTACCCACTTGTCTAAGCAGACAAGGCCAAGCACAGAACGTTCTCGGAAAGCATCGAACGTGAGGGGCATCCCATCCAGGCCAGATGATCAACTGAAATGGGTCATCATCGTCCGCACACAAGTCTAAATGATATGGGTGGTGAACTCCCATACTCATAGACAAGTCGCCTCAACCATACTATCGATTGTATTATAACCCTTACATAGACTTACTCCAGCCCGATCACTTAGTCGGGGTCTAGGGCGGGCTCGATCATACATCAAAGTGTGCACGAGACGGAGTCTCGAGAAATCGCATCGTGATGCCCCAAGCTGCGCACATCTAAGGGCCACTTGGTGTATAAAAGACCGCCAGCCAGATCACAACTAAGGTCTCGAAAACCCATACAAAGACATGCATGTTATAACATACACGCAGCACACATGCCTTGTATGAACAGCAGGTATCATTGCAATTCTCTACAAAGTATATACTTTATTGAAAACTCTTACAGAGTGCACACAGAGATCACAAGCATGTGATCCAACATTACAACAGACAAGCGGAAGCAAAGTAGGTCTGAGTACAGACAAGTTTAACAAATGGCTTAGAGTAGCCTTATCTAAAAACAAGCCCTCCACGAGGGAACCAGTCGTCTGACTGGGACTACACTAGCTTGGTCTTGGTCTGAGTCTTCATTCTTCGAGCTTCGGGTAGAAGCCAACATCGGGGTCGATGGGTTCATCGAAAACATAGAATAAGCAAACGTGAGTACAAAGTCGTACTCAGCAAGACTTACGTAGGAACTATACTACTCATGCACATGTATCAAGGTAAAGGGAGGTGGAGTTTCACTTGCAGAAGTGCCAGCTTTGACTTGGCTAGTCCTGAACTACGAGTACCAAAATTGAGGTAAGAAGCGTACACGAGTCCACTACATCTCTTCAACCAATTACACCACTATGGTTACTTCCTCGACTTCCCCACGAGAAGCACACCATAGCACTCACACTTATCTTGGTGTATTTTAGAAGTATCCAGTTCAAGTTGTCTAATAATCAAGCTAAGCTTTCCAAGCAGTCCTTAATCGCGGATGCGGCTATTCGAATAGTTTTGTTAACCCTGCAGGGTGTACCGCTACACACACGTGTCATCAGTTACCACCTTTTGCATGTCACCGTTCAAGAGGTGACAGCGAGGATGCCACCACAACACTTCGCCCACAGCTCCGTTCTAGTCCAGAGAGTCGCCTATCTGAGGGGGATCCGTATGGAAGTCCGGCCGAGGTTCCATTACAGCCTCAAACGATGTGTGCAGGGTCCCAAGCCGGTCTTGAAAAGCCGTTCATCCACTTCGCAGACCGTGCCACATCCCTACCAGAACTCCGAACTACTGCGACTCTTGGGGGTCGAACGGGGTGAGGTACTAGGATGAGAGGGGTCAGTGAGCCCAATGTGTGGTTGTACTCTTCTTCTTGGATCACCACACAAGAACTCAGACTTAAGGCGGTGTTCAACGAGTTTGGTTAAGTGCCCGCCCGCCTAGATAGATACATAAGCGTCAGTTTGAATGAAGTCAAGTGTCAACCGTGTCAACAACGATAAATTTAAGTGTAAATCTGGATGGTTTGAAGTGGAAACCTTAACATGAAAAAGTGTGTACCTCATTAGAAAAGCAAGTATCTACCGGCGATATATTCATTCGAGTATCAACCGGCGTCAACCAGTTGTCAAACTCAAAATATTTCGTTCGTAGGGGCATGAATAAGTTGCTAAACCGGTTGTAAAGTGGCTCTAAAACCATCATAGCTTTATTTTTTACTTTTCATCTAGTAACGTGCATGAATGGATATGGTGGGTAAGATTTGAAAACGTTTGACGAGACAACCCACTGTGTACTCCTACACAGCCTCTCATCGTTCACCTTGTATTAGGGTAGATTCACCAACACATTTCACTTTCATCAACACCATGTTTACCATCATCCCGACTCACATCAAAAGCAACCTCATTGTACCCCTAAGCATGCAATAAGCAATAACAGTTGCAGGGGCCTCATGATATCAATCAACTCCTATGTCAGCTAGGATTGTGGTTTGCTTACTACTGTGACAAGAGGATAGGTCATGCATCGGATATGGGTTCAACTATGCGGTAGAATCGATACAAAGTGATCTCCTAAACATGCATAAGCGAGACTGAGAGGGAATTGGGATTTTATAGACATGATCAATGGGGGTTTGCTTGCCTTGCTGACGGTGTTCAGTCACGGGGTCATCAATGAAGGGGGTGATCTCGGGTTCCGGCTCCACTTCTATCAGCAACATGACAATCATAGGATCAACATAATGTACAATGCACAATCACATGAATAAGATTGTAATGGTGATGTTCATGGTACTGATGTGTTGAGCATTCCATTTAAAAGGAGTATATTGCATTTGAAATGCAAATTCAAACTCCATTTGATTTAACGATGAAATTCAAATGCATTTGAATGCATGAAAGTTTAATTGAAAAGGTTGATCATGAAGTGATGTGGTATAGTTGAGATAATGTTTCTGATGTGGGGGTGAAACCATTCAAATTAAGTGTGTTGCAAAGTCAATTGCAAAATCACTCCAAATTTGAATTTGAAAAGGATCCATATGCATGTTTGCTACTGTTCACCCATTTTAAAATGGTCAAACATGAAAACAAATTGCATATTCATAATCCTTGTATTTTTCTGATAATTTTAGACATATTATTTGTCCAATTTGGAGTTAAAATGAATTAGTTATGATTTTCTAAAGATTTGGCAATTTTCTGGATTTTTCTGTAATTGATTTAATCAATTTAATCGACTTATTGCGCCAGGCTGACATCATGCTAGCGTGTGTGGGGGGGGCTTACAGGTGGGCCACCACTGTCAGTGTCACTGGGGGTTAACCCTCTGTTAATTAAGCCCCCTGGATTAGTTTAGGGGCGCTGGGGCCCAGGGGTCAGTGGTTAGGGGGTTAGTTAGGCACGGGGTTAAGGCTAAGTGCCCGGCGGCTCAGGCACGGCGGCGCTCTCGCCGGACTGGGGATTTGGCCGCGGGAAGGGGAAAGAGGGGCATGGGCAAGTAGCTCGTGCTCGTCCGCATGCAGTAGAGCTAGCTGGGGGTCTTGGGGAGGCTCCAGGCCTCGGCTACGACGAAGCCTGCGGCGGCCGGAGCACGGGAAGACGGCGATGGCGATGCTATGCACGGATTGGAGCTCAGAGGAGCTAGGGCAAGATGGAAGCTCACCAGGAGCACGCCTGTGCTGGATAGGGAGGCTGGGGAAGGCGGACGGTGGAGCAATCGTCGGAGAGCTTCGCGGCGACCGTCGGCAAATCGATGGAGTTGGCGTCGCTTGCTGGGCTTGCGCGGCTCGATTCGAAGAGTGCTTCGACGAAGACGACTTCGCAGCACGTAATGGGCAAGGTGGCGAGGGCTGAGGAGCTCGTTGGCCACGGGTTCTCCACGGTGGTGCTCCGGCGTGCTCTCTGCGGCGGCCAATATTGCGAGCTGAGGAGCGGGGAGAGGGACTTGGGAGAGAGGGAGGGGGTGCGGGGTGTGTGAGCAGCTCCGTGGCATGCCCGGCTGCGAGGAGGAGGCCTAGAAGGCCCCTGGCCATCGAGGTGGCCGTCGACGCCCCCCTGCCCTCCACCGAGCTGCTTCGGGGGGAGGGGAGGTAGACGACAAGTGCCCGGGTGGGCTAGGCCGAGGCCACCAGGTGAGTGGGCCTTGCCCAGGGCGACAGGTAGGTCTTTTCTCTTTCTGTTTTTATTTTTCTTTTTATTTCTTCTGTAAATGGGTTGACCTAGCCAATTAAAATAGCTAGGTATTTTTATAAATGCCATAATTTTTTATATGGCCTCATAAAAGCTAGAGCTAGCCATTTATAAAATTTGGCACTCTTTAAAATTCAAAACATTTGAATTTTAAATCAAATAGGGGTTTATTTAATTTTCCAAGGCATTGTTTGAAAATTAGAAAATTCCATGAGCATGGGATTGCTCCCAAACCACTTTTAAAATGATCAGCATCATTTATTGGAATTTCCCAAATACTCAAATGATTTTTGGAAAAAGATTTTTATCTGGCCATTTAATTTAAATTCTCTAGGGCTTTTCTTTCCCCCATTTTTGAATTTTCTTTTGAATTTTTGCATGATGCAAAGGCACAATAAAACCCTAGCACTTACCTAAGTTGGGGTTCTGACAACTCGCCCCCACTCAAAAGAATCTCGTCCCGAGATTCAGAAGTATGCGGGAGGAAGGAGGGGTACTCTGTACTGAGACGGCCTTCTCTTTCCCACGTGGCTTCTTTCTCAGAGTGGTGTGACCACTGAACTTTCAGAAACTTGATCTTCTGTCGGCGAGTGACACGCTCTGCTGAATCAAGAACACGAACAGGGTATTCTTGATAAGAAAGGTCATCTTGTAGATCAAGCGTTTCATGGTCGACTTCGCGGATGGGGTCCTTGAAACAACGCCTGAGTTGTGACACATGGAATACATCATGTACTCGGAAAAGGTGCGGCGGTAGTTCAAGTTGGTAGGAAACTTCTCCACGTTTAGCAAGAATGCGGAAAGGTCCGATGTAACGTGGGGCCAATTTGCCTTTGATACCGAATCGTTGGGTTCCCTTCAGAGGAGTAACCCGAAGGTAAGCCTTCTCATCCAGATTGTAGCTCTCTTGCATATGATGACGATCATAGTAGCTTTTCTGACGAGACTGTGCGTCTTTCAAACGATCACGAACAATGCGAACTTGCTCTTCTGCTTCCTTGATCATATCCGGTCCAAAGAGTTGTCTTTCACAGGTTTCTGACCAGTTTAGGGGTGTTCGACATCGTCGGCCATATAGGAGTTCAAAAGGAGCCATGTTCAGACTAGATTGAAAACTATTGTTATAAGCAAATTCGGCGAATGGCAGAGACTTCTCCAATTCTTTCCGAATGAGATAACACAAGCTCTGAGCATGTCTTCAAGAATTTGGTTAACCCTTTCGACTTGACCGCTAGACTGAGGATGGAAAGTTGTACTAAAGGAGAGATGAGTTCCCATAGCATTTTGAAAGCTTCCCCAAAATCTAGAGGTGAAAAGGCTACCACGATCAGAATTGATTTCCAAAGGAAGACCGTGAAGGGATACAATTCTAGAGACGTACAAGTCCGCTAACTGGCTAGCAGTTATAGACTCGCGAACTGGAAGGAAGTGAGCAACTTTGTAAAGCCTATATATGACAACGAAGATGGCATCGTTTCCTTTCTGGATTTTTGGAAAGCCGGTGATGAAGTCCATACCGACTTTGTCCCATTTCCACTCGGGAATAGGCAAAGGTTGAAGTGTACCAGCAGGTCTTTGGTGTTCTGCCTTAATGCGACGACAAACATCACATTCGGAAACAAACCGAGCAATGTCTCTCTTCATCCTAGTCCACCAAATCTCTAGCGTAGATCTCGGTACATTTTTGTGCTACCGGGATGAATCGAGAGGGTGTGTCATGGGCTTCTTTGAGGATGAGTTGCCTTAGTTCCCTATTCTTAGGTACTACCAAACGATTTCCAAAGAATACCGTTCCTTTGCTATCTGTGGAGAAACATTTAGCAACTCCGCTAGCAATGTTCTCCTTGATCCGGCGAACACCTCGTGCACGCCGTTGGGCAACTATGATTTGATCCTCAAGGGTTGGTTTCACCACCAAGTTGGAAAGAGATCCGCGAGGAAAAATCTTGAGATTAAGCTTTCGAAATTCCTCATGAAGAAGTGGTTGATACTGTTGTAACATGAGGTTGTTACAATACGACTTACGACTTAGTGCATCAGCCATGACATTGGCTTTGCCTGGGGTGTAAGAAATTCCTACGTCGTAATCTTTTATCAACTCAATCCAGCGTCTTTGCCTGAGATTAAGATCTGGCTGGGTGAAAATGTATTTGAGGCTTTGGTGGTCGGAATAGATCTCACAACGATTACCAAGGAGGTAATGTCGCCAAGTTGTTAGGGCATGAACTACGGCAGCGAGTTCAAGGTCATGGGTAGGATAGTTCTCTTCATGTGGCCGCAACTGGCGTGAAGCATAAGCTACCACATGTCTATCTTGCAGAAGTATGCATCCTAACCCTTGCCGTGATGCGTCACAATAGATCTCGAAATCCTTTTTGGTGTCTGGAGGTGCAAGTACGGGTGCAGAAGTCAATCTTCTTTTTAGCTCTTGAAAGCTTTCCTCGCACTTGGGAGTCCATAGGAATTTCTTATCTTTCTTGAGGAGTTCAGTAAGAGGCTTTGCAACTTTAGAAAAGTTCTCGACGAAGCGGCGGCAATAGCTGGCTAGGCCAAGAAAACTCCTAACTTCCTTAACCGATTCAGGTCGAGTCCAGTCAAGGACGGCCTGAACTCTCTCGGGATTCACAACAATGCCTTTTGCAGAAATCACTTGGCCTAAGTAGGTCACTTCTGGTAGCCAAAATTCACACTTGGAGAATTTAGCATACAGGCGATGCTCTCTAAGTTTCATCAATACCAGCCTTAGGTGTTCGGCATGTTCTTCTTCGTTCTTCGAGTAGATGAGAATATCATCAAGATAAACCACAACAAATTTATCTAAGTACTCCATGAAGATCGAATTCATCATGCGTGAGAAAGTGGCGGGGGCATTGGTTAAACCAAAGGACATGATGGTGTACTCGTAAAGACCATAACGAGTAGTGAAAGCCGTTTTTGGGATGTCCTCGTTTCGGATTTTGATTTGATGATAACCTAATCTCAAATCCATCTTGGAGAAGACAGAGGATCCTGCAAGTTGATCATAAAGATCATTGATCCTGGGCAATGGGTACTTGTTCTTTATCGTCGCTAAATTTAGCGGGCGATAGTCTACGCACATCCTTTCTGTTCCATCTTTCTTCGTTACGAACAGAACGGGGCAACCCCGTGGCGATGAGCTAGGGCGGATGAAGCCTTTTTCCAACAAAATTTCCAGTTGGTTTTTAAGCTCAGCTAACTCACGTGGGGCCATTTTGTATGGGCGTCTAGAAATTGGTGCGGTTCCTGGGGCAAGATCTACAATGAATTCTACACACCTGTCGGGTGGCATTCCCGGCAGCTCTTCAGGAAAGACATCCGGGAAGTCACGAACCACCGGAACATCTTCAAGGTCGGGAAGGGAAAGCACATTCAAAGAATGCACCTGGGTTCTTGTTCTTGGCGAGGAATAATCTATTGTCTGGCCTGAAGGGTGTGTAAGTCTAACTGACTTGGATTTACAATCAAGAAAGGCATTCTGCCTTGATAACCAATCCATGCCTAGGATGACATCAATGTTTGAAGACTTGAGGGCTATGAGTGAAGCAAGGAATACTAAACCCTCAATTGCAATTTGATTGCCATGGCTTACTCTATTAGTTTGCCATTTTGAACCAGGAGTTTGAATGATCATAGGGGTGAACATTTCTTCAAAGGATACATCATGCCGAAGTGCATAACTCTCCGACATGAATGAGTGAGATGCTCCTGGCTCGAAAAGAACAGAAGTGGGAACAAAATTGACTGGGAGCGTACCAAGAATGACGTCAGAAGTACCATCAGTTCCCTCAGCTGAGATTTGGTTCACACGTCCAAGATTTGCGGAAGTGGAAGGCTTAGCGGTGGAAACCTTCGGGGGGAGGGGAGGTAGACGAAAAGTGCCCGGGTGGGCTGGGCCGAGGCCACCAGGTGAGTGGGCCTTGCCCAGGGCGACAGGTAGGTCTTTTCTCTTTCTGTTTTTATTTTTCTTTTTATTTCTTCTGTAAATAGGTTGACCTAGCCAATTAAAATAGCTAGGTATTTTTATAAATGCCATAATTTTTTATATGGCCTCATAAAAGCTAGAGCTAGCCATTTATAAAATTTGGCACTCTTTAAAATTCAAAACATTTGAATTTTAAATCAAATAGGGGTTTATTTAATTTTCCAAGGCATTGTTTGAAAATTAGAGAATTCCATGAGCATGGGATTGCTCCCAAACCACTTTTAAAATGATCAGCATCATTTATAGGAATTTTCCAAATACTCAAATGATTTTTGGAAAAAGAGTTTTATCTGGCCATTTGATTTAAATTCTCTAGGGCTTTTCTTTCCCCATTTTTGAATTTTCTTTTGAATTTTTGCATGATTCAAAGGCACAATAAAACCCTAGCACTTACCTAAGTTGGGGTTCTAACATGTTGTGAGTAATGTTTGAACTTTTGGTGTCAAGAGCTCTAGCCTATTAGTGATAGGTTTCATATTTTGGGCAATCTGTGCTTATTTTCAAAACCTACAAAAACTAGTTCAGAACGTTCGCTACTAGATGGATCACTAATCTTTTGAGGGATCAGATATTAGAGTACAGTCACGTACCATGAATCGAGGATGCGCAAGGATTACCAAACCCCCATACACTCCTCCTCGGGGTACTTGTCTCTTTGTGAACCTCCTTATTAGATTGAGAGTTACCGATAATAAGTGCATGAGTTCTTCAGACTAATGTAAGTATTGAAAGTTGACACTTCCACCTCCTCATATTTGCTAGCCTCTTCGGTACCGCGCATTGCCCCCTTCTCACTCCAAGAGTTGGCGTCCACCTTCGCCGGTGCATCCAAACCCTTGGCATGATACGCTCTGTCATCATAAACCTCCTTATATTTTTCCTCAAAAAAGCCACCATACCTACCTATCAAGGCATTTCCATAGCCTTTCCGAGATATATTGTCATGCAACATCCACCTTCTCATGACTTGATCTTCATGTCATACATGTTCCTGCTACACTGGCAGAGGCATACATTTGTATACATCATGATAGCTACATTTTTGTTTACGTTGAGTACCTTGTAAAGTGTGAAGATCTTCTATACCTTCTTGTAAAATAGAGTGTTGCCCTTAAGTAAGGAAAAGATACCAAAGTGGACAAAATAAAAGATCCCAAAGAGGAAAAATGAGAGTTAAATAGAAAGAGCCATTGAGGCCATCAAAAAATACAAAACGGGAGAAAAAGAGGAACAGAAATAAAAAGAGAGAAAGGGGAAACACTACTATTCCTTTTGAAAGACCCACACTCGTACTCCCTCTATATTCTTGTACTCCATAGAAATGATCATTATGTATAGAGCTAGGTGGGGACCTTCACACTATAGAACTTGGCTTACATATTCCAAGGATGAGCCTCCTCAAACGAGCTCTAGGTCTTCATGAGCGAGCAAGTTAGATGCACCCCCACTAGTTCCATTGGAGAGATTTTCTTAGCTCGTATATGCACCCGTTGCATGGCAATCCCTACTTCTCACATCATATCTATCATTTGGCCTTCTCGTCTATGATTGTCCACATTGATGTGAGCCTTTCTCACCCTTTTTGTCTTCCTCCTCCACCATATTTCTCTCTTTGCCATCCTAAGTGTCAACTCTCGTGCTTACGCTCATCCATTACATGAGTTCTCAAAATATCGAAAGGGAGTGGGTCAAATTGAATTGTACCTGGCTAGTGGTCTGGGAACGAGTCAAGATAAGATTGCAAAGAAGACCAAGTGTGAAACTTAGTAGTTTGAGTTCTTGTGACGCCCCCAAAATTGGACCGTGTACAGTAATCATACACGCAAGGTACACGATCGAGATCAGGGACTCACGGTAAGATATCACAACACAACTCTAGAAATAAAATAATACAAGATGTTTAATACAAGCCAGGGGTCACGAGGGCTCGAATACAACAGCTCGAGAGCACAAAGTTAGCAGAAGCAATAGTATCTGAGTACAGACACAAGAATACAAGGTTGCCTTAAGAAGGCTAGCACAAAATAAACACTCGATCGAAAAGGCAAGGCCTCCTGCCTGGGAACCTCCAAACTACTCCTGGTCGTCGGGGATCTCCATGTCGTAGAAGGCATCGGGGATCTCCTGCTCCTAGACTCCAAGGCTCCAACGTCGACTGCAGCGGTCGATCAGGCAAAACAAAAAGGGGGAAATTAAGCAACGGTGAGTATCTAGCATACCCGCGAGTCTTACGTCCGCTACTATGCATTTATGCATTTGTATCAAATGGAAAGGGGAGGTTGTATATAGTGGACTGCAAGGTAGAAATCAGAATAAGGATGAGAAGCTAGGAATATCGAAGACTAGCATCTTCCGACGAGTCTTGCAGCATAAGAAGAGAACAGACAATAGTTCATATAAAGCATAAAGTAACAATGCAGCAGAAGTTGCTGCAGCATTGTATAATAATAAGTTGTATTAGATAAAAATTAACAATGCCTCCAAGAATCCTTCCTCGACTTCCCTGCGAGGAAGAAAACCCGGAACCAAAAGTTTAGTAATAGTAGTTTGTAGTAGTAGAGTCTGGCTTCAGCATAAAGCGTCCTGTTACCGTGGACACGGCTATCCGAATAAATTTTCATCCCTGTAGGGGCTGCACTACTGTTACCCTACACGCTCGGATCTCTAGGGTGGCGTACACCTTGTTAGGGAATTCCCCACCGAGGCTATCCGATACGCCGAAGCCCATCCTTCAAGCTCAACAGAGAGGCCATCCCTCGGTCTAAATCCTAAGCACAAAGGGACTTTGGACCCTTGCCCTTTGTACTCCTGCACGGTATGAGACTGGTCGGTGAAGCAGAAGTAGGCGGTGCAAGCCCAGCAATCAGCCCGAGGTAAATCTGACGTCTGAAGAGCCATCGAACGAGGCTACAACGCAGAGAGCCCACACCGTAATCCCATGTGGAGGTAGTGCATAAAGGGCACGATGACCCACTCAAGTCATCCACCTAACCCATTAAGCATTTTATTATTTTCTGTCGGGACAACCGTTATCGTTACCCCTAACCGGGTGAGTCGCGGACAACGACAGTAGCCAGGTCCACCCCCATAACCAGAGCCGGTGGCCGCCTGCCCTGTCGTCCCACCAACTCGTGCGGTTACCAACAAGGTGAAACGTCTCCTTACCTTATCTCGCGTGGGCTCTTTGAAGAGACCAACTTTCGTACAATAGGGTATCTCACAGCCAACGAGCAAGGACCAGGCCCACGATGGTATCCGCATGTCCTGCCGTCCCGATACAATCCCTGCGCGGGCACCGTTGGGTCACCCGACTTGTTACCTTTAAGGACACCAGTTGGTTCGAGTGCCTACCATCAAGTGAAACCAGGTGGAATCACCCTCGATGGTACACTTGAAGAGGTTCGACAGAGACATCAGCGGAATGAACTAAAGAGGTAAACCTCGTATCATCCCGGTGATGCTACGCTACCGAGCCGACGAGAGTGAAATACAAGTTCGTCCACTCGTAAGTCAAACTCCATGCGACTCGGAGAGTCTCGCCGTTGTAGGTTCCCTTGGGCGTCTGCTCTGTACCGTACCTATTGCGGTTGTAATATATCGTTTCCGCGATCACTCCCAGAGTGATCACGGCCCGCTATCTAATCCTAGTAACTAACAATGCGCATGGCTAGCTGCTGAACATAATATATATTTATAAGGCAGCATAGGATAACGCAAAGGTAATCAAGGGGCGACAATGACATGTTATGCAATTGAATAGGATTGTAACATAATAGCAGCAACAATGCCTAGTGCAAGAAATGTACGGAAAGATAGGCGATATCTAGGGAAGGAAAATGGCTCTGCTTGACTGGAAGCTCGGCAGTAGAGGCAGGGTCGTCGACGTAGTAGTCGTACCCAGCAGCGGTGTAGTCAGCGGCAGCAGCGAGGTCTACCGAAGAACAAAGGGGGGAAGAAACAATAAATATAAGGCAATCATATGCAGACAAAAGCATGACAAGACATATGCATTGTTAACGATGTTCTAACACAGTGTAATGCATGTTGCTCGGAGCGGGAATTCATCAGGGGATGAACTGCCAGCTCCGGGTGATTACCGGCAGTGCAACCAGAGGGGGAAGGATCCGTGTGCGGCATGTTAGAGGGGTGTGGCGGGGTTATGGATAGCGTATTCGTATTTGTTTTATTTTTCTGATCAACTTTCATGTAAAAAGTATTTTGATCTGAGCTATGGTTTATTTTATATTATTTTCTGGAGTTCTAAATGATTTTATTTATTGTCAGGAATTATTTTAATTCAAAATAATTGGTGAAATATTTTTATATCCAGACTGATCCAGCCACAATCAATGACATGTGGGCCAGTGGGGTATAGTCGACAGTTGACCGGCCAAGGTTGACTGGTCAACAAGGTCCATGTGGGGGCCACAAGTCATTGCCCCACTTCTAAACTTCTCTGAAATTTCACTAAGTCTAGGGATTTTTGGTGAGAATTATCCATTGGTCGCCTTCGGGGGCCTACGGTTTGGGGTTCCACTCCTTCGATGAAATTGTGCCCAACATCAACTTCCATTAGTTGCCAGTGATCTCGAATCCGGTACGAATCGTATTTAGTTTAGGGCTCATCTACCCAATTAAAACCTGGCCGGAAAAGTGTTGTCCAACGTTAATTATCAGAATTGTTAAAAGATGCAAAGTTCTTCCGACGCTTGCCATTAAACGATAGCTCGAATGGGGTTACATCCAATACGTGTTTGGTGCTATAACACGTGTATAATCAAGCCATGTCCTTAGATGGCATGACAGATGTCTGTATCATGTTCATGCACAACTCCTAAGTAGCAATAAAAACAACATTTTGCGATTTTTGTAGCAATTAAACCATGCATCGAAAGGAGTTGGTCCAATGGTACAAAATACAGTTGGTTACTTGCACTATATGTGCATATCATTTTTATCTATATTAGGTTTTGTTTTGTTGCTGTTTTGAGGTTGTTCAGTTACTGTCAAGTGAAGTGGAGTAGCAGCTGCAATCAGTAGCAGTAGCAGTTAGCTTCAGTAGAGAAGCGACAATTAGCAGGGCAGCAGCAGTAGCTCAGCTCCAGCAAGAAGAACGGCAGCGCTGTCGCGGCGGCTATGTAGTGGGTGGGCGCCAAGGTGGCCAGGAGGAGTTGGGTGTGGCCCGGGCGTGCTCACAGCGACAGAGGGGGGCGCTCACAGGGGGAGCAGGGTCAACCGGGGCTCGGGGATCTGCCGGAGCTGTGGTGGAGGCGGCGCTTCGCGGTGACCATGGGCACCAGGGGAGGCCGAGGCCGACGAGCGTCGGGGTAGAAGAGGCGCAGGGGGAAAGCACCGGAGGCCGCGGAGTTGCGAGGGGGCGTGGCCACGAAGGCCAGCACGAGCGGCGTCGGGGGCGACCAGGGCCACGGCGGCACCGAGCGCCGGCGAGCCATGGCGGCGCCGAGCACCGGAGGTCGCGATGGCTAGGGTTAGCCGATGCCGCGAGAGGGGTAGGCGGCCGTCGAATCGACGCGGTGGAGGAGGAGCGCCATCGCGAGGTGGTGCGGCAGGGAGCACCGCGGCGGCCGGGACCGCCGCCACTGGCCGGAATCGGCTGGCGCAGCCGCGGAGCCAGGAGGGGGCGAAGGGGATCGAGCCACAAGATCGAGAGAGAGATACCGAGCGAGAGAGAGGGCCGGCTCGGGAGGGGGGTTAAGGAAAAAAAGAAAGGAGAGAGTGGGCCGGCTGGGGGAAGGGGTTGCCCCGGGCACCTTTTAAGCTTTTTCATCTTCTTATTTTCCTTTTTCTGTTTTCTTTTTGTTTGGCAACCAAATGACTTTTATAAAATATGTAACCAATCCCATTATTTGTGTTACACCTAATTGTACTGCTACAAAAAGTTTGAAGCTAAAATAAATTCATCTGAATTTTATTTAATTATTAAAGGATTAAATGGGTCTATTTTGCTACTGTTTTTATTTGGTTATATTATTAAAACATTTAATAAATCCCCATTTCATTTTTAATATGACCTATTGTTTTTATGCATTTAATAAAATTGTTTGCATAATTTTTGGAGCAAATTTATTTTCAACATTGTTTTGAATTTCTATTTGGGTTGGAATTTGAATGACTATGACCAAGGGTGATTATCCCTTGCTCAATCATGATGACATGGCATTTAACAAGGTGATCACTGTAGCGTGACACCCGGGTGTTACAAATCTCCACCACTACAAAGAATTCTCGTCCCAAGAATTAAAAGTAGTGTAAGGGGTGAAATTTTGGTTTCGTATTCTAACGATTCTTCTGCTGCTTGTTGTCCTTCGCGAAGAAGTTGATCCTTAAAGTTGTTGTCGTCATTTCTCTGCATCGGTGAATCTCAACGAGTTGTCATCCTTCCTTCGTGGGCTTCATCGTACTTACAGATAGGATAGGAGGGGGATACTTAGGGGGTCGAATCGACACCAGGTTAATCAACCGGGGTTGCCTGAGGGAATGAGGCACGGGGTATCTCTCGAGTTGAAACACGGGGAAACACATCGAGAGAAGCAAAAGAAGGTATGAGAATCTTCAAGCAGATATGCAAGTATTCGATGCCGATGACGGATGATGAAAGAGGGGTCCATAGCATCAGGCATAAGCACTGAGTCTAATATTGGACTGAATATCACAAGGTAGGTGACTCGTGAAGGGCATACGATGTTGATACGTCCCAAACGTATTTATAATTTCTGCTTGCTCCATGCATGTTTTGTGTGACTTTGCCATGTTTTGCTTGAACTTTCATACACTTTTGAACCTATTTGGACTAACCTACTAACTCAGTGCACCCAGCTGCCAATTGTTGTTTTCTGCTATTTTTGTATTTCAGGTTTTCCGGCCATTAAAAGTGCTCCAAAAAATCCAGAAAAATCAGATAAAAAATCAGCGTCTCGGAAGCTTCCGGAAATACCAAAGAAGCGAGGGGGCCACCACCAGGCAGCCAGGAGGGAAGCTGGTGCAGCCCCATCCTAGGCCGCGCCAGGAGGCCTCCTGACTGCCTCGTGGGTCCTCTTGGTGCCCCCCTTCGCCTATATTTACCCCCCGTGACGGAAACCCCTAAGATCGATCCCTCTTTCGCGATCTCGCCTCTGTTCCGCCGCCGCCGCCGTTTCAAGATCGGGGCTGCCTGGAGAAGCTGCTCCGACACCCTGCTGGGAGAAGCTACCCCCTCCGGGAGACCATCCATAGCCATGGACGCCTCCCGTATGTACCGTGAGTAGTCCCCCTTGGACCATGGGTCCGTGACCAGTAGCTATGTGATCTATCTCTCCCTCTTTTGTGCTTCCACTTTCGAGTCCTCGTGAGCTGCCTCACATGATCGAGGAATCTATGTAATTTCTGCTGTTGCTATGCTGAGTTTGTTGGGATCTGATGGATTATGAGACTATGTTCATATTGTGATGAGTAATATATTTGGTTCTTCTCTTTTATATTTTGTTCTTTAGTAAATTCTTGCATGTTCTCTGTTGCGGTATTTGTTTTGGCCAAGTATTTTATTTTCAACTCCAAGAGAGAGTGTTATGCTCGATTGTGGGTTCAGCCCCTTGATGTCTAGCTTGAGTGACAGAAACATCAGACTAGAGGATGTGATGCTGCCACCAGGGATAAAACAACGGTGCTTGTACTTGCGGGTGCAAGGATTGTTTACTTTACGCAAAGTTCTTTTAATGCAATTGTCTGTTGCTTTGAGTTTAAACTTTGGGTGGGATTCGCAACTTAATACCAGCGAGATGTTCTGGACAGATATCTCAAGGTGGATGATTCGTAGTAGATGCAGATGGATTTCGGTCTACTTACCTTGGCGTACTGCCCATTTCTTTTGAGCCCTTCCTTTCTTTGCAGCATAGTTAGCATCGCGGTGCCTTCATATTCCTGTCAATTGCCCAACTGTGATTTGTTTACCTCGCTAGCACTTTTATCGTCTTTTGGGAGAGAGACATCACTAGTGAAAATCACGGGACCCCGGTCCATCTTTACATCATTGTTCACACTACCAATTTACTTTCAGTATTTTCTTTTCCGTTGCTATCACTATCATTATTATCCCGTGCGTTTTATCCTTTGTAAACAACAAGGCCGGAGGAATTGACAACTCCTCTGAACTCGTTGGGAGCAAAGTTATTTGTATCTGTGTGCAGGTCCAGGTGAAGTTAGCAACCTAGGTTGTGAACGGCGCCATTGTTCACTTTACCACCTACTTGTATCTCTTGAGTCCTACTGGAGACAATCTTAAACCTTAGCATCTTCGCTAAGGGAAACTTGTCGTTGGGCTACATCAAACCTTCCACTTGGGGTAACCAACGAGGGGCGAGAATCCATCAAGCAAATTTCTGGCGCCGTTGCCGGGGACTCAAGTTTACAAGATAGGGGAGTTGCATACTATCTTTTACCTTTGCTTTTTAGGCTTGTTAGTTTACCTTTCAGTTTTTACTTTTGTGTCTTTAATCAAAAATACCAAAAATACCTGCTGCTACTATGGGTTCCAATGAAAACACTAAGTTGTGTGACTTCACTAGTCACAACAACAGTGACTTTATCTGCACTCCTATTGCTCCAGCTGCCACTTCAGCACCTTCTTATGAGATTAAACCTGCTCTGCTTAACCTTGTCATGAAAGATCAATTCTCAGGAGCAGGAGAAGATGCTGCCTTGCACCTAAACAACTTTATCGAGCTCTGCGACATGCAGAAGTACAAGGAAGTGGATGGAGACATCGTCAAGCTGAAGCTTTTTCCTTTCTCTTTGAGAGGGAGAGCCAAGGAGTGGCTACAATCTTTGCCCAAGAACAGTATCGACTCTTGGAGTAAATGCAAAGATGATTTTATAGGGAAGTACTACCCCCCTGCTAAAATTATTCAATTACGGAGTAACATTATGAATTTCAGGCAATTGGATAATGAACACGTTGCCCAGGCTTGGGAACGTATGAAGACGCTTGTCAAGAACTGCCCCACACATGGACTGACTACCTGGATGGTTATCCAGACTTTTTATGCAGGCTTGAACTTCACCTCGCGGAACCTGTTAGATTCGGCCACGGGAGGAACTTTTATGTCAACCACGCTTGGTGCTGCCAGAAAGCTACTAGATGAGATGATGCTGAACTACTCACAATGGCACACCGAAAGATCTCCAACTGGTAAGAAGGTAAAATCTGTCGAGGAGATCTCCTCTTTAAATGAAAAGGTTGACCTTATCATGTCTCTACTTACCAAGCAACCCTCTATTGATCCTCAAGATGTTCCTTTAAATTCTTTGGTTGCTCAGGAGCAAGTAGATGTCAATTTTGTCTCTAGAAACAACTTCAATAATAATGCTTATAGGAGTAACTTTGGTAGCAACAATCCTAGGCCTTTCCCATTCAACAACTATGGGAACAACACTTATCCTACCACCAGCAACTCCTACAGCCAGAACTATAGGGAAAAAGACCTGCCCATCTATGAGAAACTTGTAGAAATAGAAAAGGCCACCAAAAACTATATGCACACTCAGTTTGAACAAGACAAGGATTTTTCTAGCAAATTAGATGAACACTCTTCTATCCTGCAAAACAATAGCAAACAGCTTGAGAGCCTGAACGGTGACATTTCCAGTCTCCAAACTGGACTCACTACCATCGAGACTTATGTTTCAAACATGTCTCAT
The DNA here is from genome assembly GCA_950022295.1 of Bromus sterilis. Lineage (NCBI taxonomy): Eukaryota > Viridiplantae > Streptophyta > Magnoliopsida > Poales > Poaceae > Bromus > Bromus sterilis. The sequence goes on along the minus strand of OX465596.1, from coordinate 317,675,926 downwards.
ACCCAATCTACCTTGATAAACCAAATGGCAGCTAAACCCGAAGTTGTACCCAAGGAAGAACAGAGAATTAAGAGCCTTCCTACCTATCACACAGTAGGCACTATCCAAGTAGTTGAGGATGTCCAAACTGTTAGCACCCATCGCACCCTTAGTCCCACTGGACCTATTAATGGTGATGCTACCACCTCAGCCTTAGAAGAAGAAAACTCTATGAACATAGAGGCTTTTAAACAAGTGATCTTAAATAATATCACTACTTCCTTGGTAGATAATAGTGATTTAGACTTTGACAACTGCACTTTACCTGAAGTTATTGGTTTCCTACACAAGATGTCTAGAGACCCCCACACTAGCACACTTAATCTTGCCTTCACACAGCATATCACCAATGCTCTAATCAAAGTTAGGGAGGAGAAGCTTAGACTAGAAGCCTCCATACCTAGGAAGCTAGAAGATGGTTGGGATCCTATGATAAAAATTAAATTGAATAACTTCTCTTGTTATGCTCTTTGTGATGTTGGAGCAAGTACCTCTGTTATTCCCAAAAGAATGTATGATATGCTTGAGTTGAAACCTTTTGGTCCTTGTTCTTTTGGTGTTTGTCTTGTTGATTCTTCCGTAAAGAAACCTTTGGGGAAGATCGACGATGTTCTTATCATTGTCAATGACAATTATGTTCCCGTTGATTTCACTATTATGTACATTGAGTGTGAGTCCTCTTGTCCAATTATTTTGGGACGTCCTTTTCTTTGCACAGTTGGTGCTATCATTGACATGAAAGAGGGAACTATCAAATTCAAATTCCCTCTCAAAAAGGGGATGGAACATTTCCCTAGGAAAAACATTAAGTTACCTTTTGAGTCCGTCACACGGGCTAGTTATTCTCTTGAAAAGACTTGATCTTCTGCTTTAAGCCTAGCTAATGGCTCTAAAGAAGCGCTTTCGGGAGGCATCCCGCAACGAATTTAGGTTTTTTTTTGTGCTTTTGTTCTTTTTTTAGTGGTCTTGATGATTGTTACTACTGTAGCAACATCATTGTATCTTTATTTTTCAAGCTTTGTGTCAAGTTTAGCCTCATACGGCAAGGGAAGTAAAAGTTGTGACATGCTGTCCAGAAAACAGATCTGTCCTCGTGACTAGAAAAATTCCACAAATATCCCAGTTCATCTTTTTGAGTTGAAATTTTTACACAGCGTGCTCTATACAATTACGAAACTTCCGTATGTTCTGAGTTTTTTTATTTGAGTTGTAAAAGTATCCCTAAAAAATTCGTTTCTATCTGCTGTTCTGTTTTTCACAGATTCTGCCACGTTTTGTCTCTCCTTACTTTTGCAAACCTTAAGCTTGCTTTTTCTTTGCAAATTTTTTTTGGCAATCTTGAGAAATAGTACCTCTTCCTGGAAATATTTATTTGCAGTAGAGGAAACATTATTTTATTAGGGTACTAACCTCTCTAATCAGTCTACAATGAGTTATGTATGAAGGGAGTTTTCAAGTGCGCGATGGAATATGATGAAAGAAGATTCAGGAGTGTCAAGCGCTCAAGCTTGGGGATTCCCCCATGCATCCCCAACAAATATTCAAGGAGACTCAAGCGTCTAAGCTTGGGGATGCCCTCGTGCATCCCCTTCTCCATCAACAATCATCAGTTTGTCTCTCGTTGCACTATATTTTTATCACTTCATGCGTTATGTGCTTTTCTTGGAGCGTCTCGCTCTTAGGTTTTGTTTAGTTTTTAGTTTTGCTTTTCTTTTTTTGCTGTAGTAACAAGTTAGATCCCAGCTTACTTACTCTTTTGTGTGGGAGAGATTCACGCTCCGCTTGAACTAGAACTCCTCATAGGATTTGCATGCTTATTCTTTTAGTTGTGAGCTGTTCTTTTTCTTTTCTTAGCTGCTGTTCTGTTTAGTTGTAGTGCTTTAGTTTTTCTAGAGCTTTTCTTTTGTCTTAGGTTGAACTTTCTATAGGTTGCATGTTTTATCTTGTTAGAGAGTTTGCCCGTTGCACTGAGTTCTGTGTCTTGACTGAAAGTAGGTAGTTAAAGTTGATGTTCTCTTTGTAGTAGTAACTTGCAATAGTTTTGAGGTATTGATTAGAGTAATGTTTGAACTTTTGGTGTCAAGAGATCTTGCCTATTAGTGATAGATGTCGTATTTTGGGCAATCCGTGTGTTTTTCGAAAACCAAAAAACCCCTGTTGAGAACTCTAGCTACTAGATGGATCACTAACCTCTGGAGGGTTCGAATATTAGAGTACACTCACGTACCATGAGTCGAGGATGCGCAAGGATAACCAAACCCCCATACACTCCTCCTCGGGGTACCTGTCTCTTTGTGAACCTCCTGATTAGATTGAGAGTTACCGATAATAAGTGCATGAGTTCTTTGGACTAATGTGAGTATTCGAAAGTTGACACTTCCACCCACCTATACTTTTTCTAGCCTCTTCGGTACCATGCATTACCCTTTCTCACCTCAAGAGTTGGCGCATACTTCACCGGTGCATCCAAACCCTTGGAACGATACGCTTTGTCATCATAAGCCTCCTTATATCTTTCCTCAAAACAGCCACCATACCTACCTACAAGGCATTTCCATAGCCTTTCCGAGTTACATTGCCATGCAACATTCACCTTCTCATGACTTGATCTTCATGTCATACATGCTACTTGCTTGATCGATGAGCCGCATGCTAGTTGGGCCTTGCCCTAATCATTGCTACATGACGCGCTAGTATCATTGCATATCCTGCTACACTGGCAGAGGCATACATTTTCATACTTCATGATAGTTACATTTTCTTTATGTGAGTACCTTTGTAAAGTGTGAAAGATCTCCTATATTCTTGTAAAATATAGAGTATTGCCCCTAAAGTGAGGAAAAGATCCCAAAGAGGACAAAATCAAAAGATCCAAAAGAGGACAAAATCAAAAGTTCCCAAAGAGGACAAAATCAAAAGATCCCAAAGAGGACAAATGAGAGTTAAATAGAAAGAGCCATGAGGCCACCAAAAAATACAAAAAAAATATAAAAAATAAAATAAAAAGAGAGAAGGGGGCATACTACTATTCCTTTCGGGAGATCCACACTAGTACTTCATCTTCTATCCCCTGTACTCCATAGAGATCATCATCATGCATACAGCTATGTGGGGACCCTTCACACTATAGAACTTGGCTTGTATATTCCAATGATGAGCCTCCTCAAACGAGCTATAGGTCTTCTTGAGCAAGCGAGTTATATGCACCCCCACTAGTTCCCTTGGAGAGCTTTTAGCTCACATGTGCATCCGTTGTATGGCAATCCCTACTCCTCACATCATATCTATCATATGGCTTTCTCTCGCCTATGATTGTCCTCATTGATGTGAGCTTTTCACACCTTTTTTTCTTCCTCCTCCACCTTCTTTCTGTTTCTCCTTTTAGGTGTCAACTTTCTTGCTCACGCTCATCCATTGCATGAGTGCTCAAAATATCGAAAGGGAGTGGATCAGTTTGACTTGTACCTGACTAGTGGTCTGGGGACGAGTCCAGATAAGAATCCAAAGGAGACCAAGTGTGAAACTTTAGTAGATAGTTGTTCTCAACAAACCTTTTTTCTCTTTATTCCCAGTCCCTTGCTTGCACGTAAAAACCATTTGGAGACATTCGAGTCACGGACAGCAAGAGATCTTGTACCTTTTGTTCTTTTGTTACTTGTGTCAATGCTAATATAGACTCTTGCTTGTTAAGACTTGAATTGAATTGCATGCTTTGATTTCTTTACTTAAAAGTCCTTATTTGTTTGTGTGGCATGTCACCACAGAAATTATGCTTGTTATCATTTACCTACTCGAGGACGAGCAGGAATTAAGCTTGGGGATGTTGATACGTCCCAAACGTATCTATAATTTCTGCTTGCTCCATGCATGTTTTGTGTGACTTTGCCATGTTTTGCTTGAACTTTCATACACTTTTGAACCTATTTGGACCAACCTACTAACTCAGTGCACCCAGCTGCCAGTTGCTGTTTTCTGCTGTTTTTGTATTTCAGGTTTTTCGGCCATTAAAAGTGCTCCAAAAAATCCGGAAAATCAGATAAAAAATCAGCGTCTCGGAAGCTTCCGGAAACACCAAAGAAGCAAGGGGGGGCCACCACCAGGCATCCAGGAGGGCAGCTGGCGCGGCCCCACCCTAGGCCGCGCCAGGAGGCCTCCTGACTGCCTTGTGGGTCCTCTCGGTGCCCCCCTTCGCCTATATTTACCCCCCGTGATGGAAACCCCTAAGATCGATCCCTCTTTCGCGATCTCGCCTCTGTTCCACCGCCGCTGCCGTTTCAAGATCGGGGCTGCCTGGAGAAGCTGCTCCGGCACCCTGCCGGGAGAAGCTACCCCCTCCGGGAGACCATCCATAGCCATGGACGCCTCCCATATATACCGTGATTAGTCCCCCTTGGACCATGGGTCCGTGACCAGTAGCTATGTGATCTATCTCTCCCTCTTTTGTGCTTCCACTTTCGAGTCCTCGTGAGCTGCCTCACATGATCGAGGAATCTATGTAATTTCTGCTGTTGCTATGCTGAGTTTGTTGGGATCTGATGGATTATGAGACTATGTTCATATTGTGATGAGTAATATATTTGGTTCTTCTCTTTTATATTTTGTTCTTTAGTAAATTCTTGCATGTTCTCTGTTGCGGTATTTGTTTTGGCCAAGTATTTTATTTTCAACTCCAAGAGAGAGCGTTATGCTCGATTGTGGGTTCAGCCCCTTGATGTCTAGCTTGAGTGACAGAAACATCAGACTAGAGGATGTGATGCTGCCACCAGGGATAAAACAACGGTGCTTGTACTTGCGGGTGCAAGGATTGTTTACTTTACGCAAAGTTCTTTTAATGCAATTGTCTGTTGCTTTGAGTTTAAACTTTGGGTGGGATTCGCAACTTAATACCAGCGAGATGTTCTGGACAGATATCTCAAGGTGGATGATTCGTAGTAGATGCAGATGGATTTCGGTCTACTTACCTTGGCGTACTGCCCATTTCTTTTGAGCCCTTCCTTTCTTTGCAGCATAGTTAGCATCGCGGTGCCTTCATATTCCTGTCAATTGCCCAACTGTGATTTGTTTACCTCGCTAGCACTTTTATCGTCTTTTGGGAGAGAGACATCACTAGTGAAAATCACGGGACCCCGGTCCATCTTTACATCATTGTTCACACTACCAATTTACTTTCAGTATTTTCTTTTCCGTTGCTATCACTATCATTATTATCCCGTGCGTTTTATCCTTTGTAAACAACAAGGCCGGAGGAATTGACAACTCCTCTGAACTCGTTGGGAGCAAAGTTATTTGTATCTGTGTGCAGGTCCAAGTGAAGTTAGCAACCTAGGTTGTGAACGGCGCCATTGTTCACTTTACCACCTACTTGTATCTCTTGAGTCCTACTGGAGACAATCTTAAACCTTAGCATCTTCGCTAAGGGAAACTTGTCGTTGTGCTACATCAAACCTTCCACTTGGGGTAACCAACGAGGGGCGAGAAGCCATCAGATGTCAGTCACAAGGAATAGTCCTTGGGGACGAGAATGTAAAGAAGAGTCAGGTTTCGATCTTGTGGAACTGTGGGTTATGACCCCACATTGAATAAGAAGGATGGTGACGAGGGGGTGACCCCACGACTCCTCTACGTGAGGGTACCTTGCGCATGTCATGGCTGGCGGCCCACCAGAGGCCCACTCGTGGACACCGACATGATTGAATAATACGTGAAGTCGAATACTTGAGGCGCAAGACAAGGACTCCTACTTGTAGTCGACTAGGACTCATGTAAACCCCTACCTGGCTATCTATATAAAGCGAGGCAGGGGCACCTCTCTAGACAATCTCTCAACCCCCACGCATAGGACTAAACAGATCTCTCTCCACCAAATCCCTCGCGGCACCTCTGTACATCATCATCAATACAAGATCAGACAAGCAGCATGTAGGGTTTTCCCTCCGGGGGCCTGAAGCTGGGTAAATTGTGCCCCCATGTGTCGCTTGTCACCTCCGAATCCTACCAATGCGCAGGCCACGTCGCTCTCCTTCCTTCTACACGAAACCTAGGGTACCTAACCCTAGGATTTGCCGAGGTTGATCCTCATCAATTGGCGTCGTCTGTGGGAAGGACATGCGCGTTGGAATCACGGATCGGCGGCTCCAATCTACATCGACAATCGACGATCCGTCGACTTTGGAAGGACCTATTCAAGTTGGGTTCATCGCAATCTCGGCTTCTTCGACAACTACATCAAGATCTACATCAAGCTCACGGAGAATACAAGAAAATTTTCGAGCGCGTCACTCGAAGATCGACATCAACAAAAGCGCTCACGCGCAGCCTACAAGACAGAAAAATGTCTGTGTTGCGAGCACTTGCGACGGCGACTTAGAGCACATCTCTACGATCCCTTCAGTGGAAAGATGTGAAATCCAATTTTCGAAAATCTGTGAAAATTTCAGCAAATTCCAACGGCTAGATCTCCGTCGGTGACTCCCGCACTGAATCACTCTCGGGATCTGACGGAACTCCGCGTGACTCCAGCACAAATATTCCTGACATTAGCTCGGACATCAACTTTAAGATCCCTCTGATAAAGCATGCGGGTTTCAATCCCCCATCAGCATAATAAATTTCAGAAAATTCCAATGGTTAGATCTCCATCGGCGGCTCTCGCACTACAACACGTTTTCGGATCTACGCGAGTTCGCGAATTTCAAATCGTGAATTCGGGTTCAATCTTGACCCACAAGGTTTCTACTCCAACTCGACATGCCATAGATGACTTGCCAAGGTTTCTGCATCGACTCGCGCCGCTACAATGACATCACACGACGAGCAATTGAAGGATCCCGCCCGGCGCATCGAGTCCTTCTCGGTCACTTGCCGCACCATTGACTCCAAGCACACAAATCATCTTGCGCCGAGCTCCTTTGTATGGGCTCTCCTATACCGAGCTCCATCGCGTAGGAATTGCCGCGTCGAGTCCTCTCGTCACTCGCCGTATAAATTCATCATGATGACTTCGTTGTGCAACTCCGCGGCCTCAACATTCGGGGGCTCCTGGACTCGGGCGCTGAACGTCGGAGTTGGCCAGTCGCCGTATCGACTCTGTTTCCGCCACTCCGACTACTCATCGTCGACCGCTCATCTTCGACTACTCGACTGGTCATCTTCGACATCCTCTGCCGCATCGATCCTACAGCTAAGTTTTCTTTACAATCATATATGCTATGATTCAAAAACCTATATGCATTCTCAATCAGTCGCCAAAGACGACTACGCAGTCGCACACAAACATATGAGGGCTAAAAAAATCATCCTGCCGGCTACACAGTCGTGGAGAAATATCTGAGGGCTAAAAAATCATCCTGTCGGCTACGCAGTCGTGCAGAAACATCTGAGGGCTACAAAATCATCTTGCCTGCTACGCAGTCGTGCAGAAACATTTGAGCGCTAAAAAATCATCCTGCCGACTACGCAGTCGTGTAGAATCATCTCGAGGGCTTCAAAACTATTCTTTGGATCATGCTCAGTTTTATATGTTGTTTATTCACGTTTGTCAAAGTAGTGAGGCTGGGTACCAAAAGGCCGCTCTTGTCTCCGGGTCCAACAAGTCTGGTATCGCGTCCCTGTTGCCCGGCAAGAGTATGCTGCCGGAGGGCCTACTCATGAAAAGACACGCATAAACCTTATATACTGCTACATTATCCACTCGACAAAAGTGCAATGTCTACAAATCACGTACCTTACAATTGTTTTGTATATCTCGCAAGTACACCTTAATATAGTTGCACTTTTTTTCTCCTTCTCAGCAGGTGCTCGGGGGCTGGGCGCCCTCATGACGCGGCGACGCCAACCTCCTCGTCCACGACCGGTCTCTACGACAACTCATACCTACGGTGCAAGACCCGAGTCGAGCACTTCCTCGGATGAAAATTACTCGACAACGAAGAAATCTTGAGCCTATGCCCGACTCTACGAGTCGCACATAGCCTCGGGGGCTACTCCCATCGGGAGAGCTAACGCGCACCCGACGAGCACTACTCGTGCACCCGACAAGAACGAAGGGGTTAGCTTAACAACAACTTGAGCCTATGCCCGACTCTACGAGTCGCACATAGCCTCGAGGGCTACTCCCATCGGGAGCGCTGACACGCACCCGACGACCGCTGCTCGCACATCCTACAAGAAGACGAACTCGACTGCAATTTCGATGCTTCATCCAAATACTCCCATCGGGAGCATACCCATGACATCTTCGACTGTTCATTAGCAAATAATCGACACACACTACGGCGGCTACTGCAGATTCGAGTCCCCCAGACACTCGGGGGCTACTGACGAGGGGGTGACCCCACGACTCCTCTACGTGAGGGTACCTGGTGCGTGTCATGGTTGGCGGCCCACCAGAGGCCCACTCGTGGACACCGACATGATGGAATAAGACGTGAAGCCGAAGACTTGAGGCGCAAGACAAGAACTCCTACTTGTAGTTGACTAGGACTCGTGTAAACCCCTACCTGGCTATCTATATAAAGCGAGGAAGGGGCACCTCTCTAGACAAGCTCTCAACCCCCACGCATAGGACTAGACAGATCTCACTCCACCACAGACCTCGCGGCACCTCTGTACATCATCACCAATACAAGATCAGACAAGCAGCATGTAGGGTTTTCCCTCCGGGGGCCTGAAGCTGGGTAAATCGTGCACCCGTGTGTCGCTTGTCACCTCCGAATCCTACCAACGCGTGATGTCACGAGAGATTACTTCTCGCCCCTCGTTGGTTACTCAAAGTGGAAGGTAGAGATGTAGACAGCAGCAAATTGTCTCCAGTAGGAGTCCGATAATGACAAGAAGGTGACAACGGCGCCAGAGATTGGCGGTTGGCGCGGAACTGCACACACAACAGATAACTTTGCTCCCAACGAGCACAAAGGGGTTGTCAATCCCTCCGGCCTTGTTGTTTACAAAGGATAAACGCCCGGGATAATAATGATAGCGATAGCAACTGAAAAAACAGATAAAGCAGTAAATTGATAGCGCGTGTAAACAGTATTGGAAATATGGACGGGGTCCTATGATGTTCACTAGTGATGTCTCTCTTCCAAAAGACGATAAAATATCCATGCGAGGTAAACAAATTACAGCTGGGCAATTGACAGGATTATGTGCGCAAACCAATGCTAATTGTGCTATAAAGAAAGGAAGAGGCTCAAAAGCATGGACGGTACGCCAAGACAAGTAGACCGAAATCCATCTACCTACTAATCATCCACCTTGAGATATCTATCCAGAACATCTCGCGGGTATTAAGTTGCGAATCCCACACAAAGTGTAAACTCAAAGCAACGGACAACTACATTAAAGAACTTTGTGTAAAGTAAACAATCCTTGCACCCGCAAGTACAAGCACCGTTGTTTTCCCCCTTGTGGCAACAACACATCCCCTAGACTTATGTTTTTGTCACTCAAGCTAGTCATCGGGGGGCATGAACCCACAATCATGCATAACGCTCCCTCTTGGAGTCACTACCTACTACTTGGCCAAAGCAATAAACAACAACGGAGAACATGCAAGAATTACTCAAGAACATAAATATAAAAGAGGAGAATCAAATATATTACTCAAACATAGTCTGAACATAATCTCATAATCCATCGGATCCCAGCAAACTCAGCATAGCAACAACAGAAATATTACATATGTGCCTCGATCATTTAGGGAAGCTCACGAGGTCTAATCCATGAAGAACAAAGAGGGGAGGAGAACCTCACATAGCTACTGATCATAGACCCATGGTCCAAGGTGGACTACTCACGGTTCATTCGGGAAGCATCCATGGTGGTGGAGAAGCTCCCGGAGGTGGTTCCTCCCTCCGGCAGGGTGCCGGGAAGAGGTCTTTTGGTGCTCCCGATCTTGGAAGCGCGGCGGCGGCGGAACAGAGGAGAGATCGCGAAAAAGGCTTCCCGTCTCGGGGTTTTCATGTCACGGGGAATAAATAGGCGAAGGGGGGCACTAGGGGTCCAAGCGGCCCCCTGGCGCGGCCCCACCCTGTGGCGCGCCGGGAGGGCTCCTGGGGCCATGGTGGGTCCCCTCTGGCCCCCTCGGTGATTCCCGAAGCTTCCTGAACGCTGATTTTTTATTGGATTTTTCCCGAATTTTTGGAGCACTTTTTATATGGGGGAAACCTGAAATGGAAAAACAGCAGAAAACAGGAACTGGCACTGGGGTGCACTGAGTTAATAGGTTAGTCCAAATATGATCAAAAGTGTATGGAAGTTCATCAATATCATAGCAATATCACACAAAAGAGGCATGGAGCAAGCAGAAATTATAGATACGTTTTGGACGTATCAACATCCCCAAGCTTAATTCCTTCTCGTCCCCGAGTAGGTAAATGATAACAAGCATAATTTCTGTGGTGACATGCTAACAACCATATAAGAACTTTTAAGTAAAGCAATCAAGGCATGTAATTCAATTCAAGTCATAACAGGCAAGAGTCTATATTTAGCATTGAAACAAGCCACATAAGAACATAAAGGTGCAAGAGCTCTCGCTGTCCGTGACTCGAATGTCTCCAAATGGTGTTTGCGTGCAAGAAAGGGGATAGGGATATACGAGAAAAAGTATTTTTATGTTGAGAACTCAATCTACTAAAGTTTCACACTTGGTCTTCTTTGGAATCTTATTTTGACTCATCCCGAGACCACTAGCCAGGTACAAGTCAAAATGATCCACTCCTTTTCGACATTTTGAGCACTCATGCAATGGATGAGCGTAAGCAAGAAAGTTGACACTTAGGATGGCAAAGAGAGAATATGGTGGAGGAGGAAGACAAAAAGGGTGTGAAAGGCTCACATCAATGAGGACAATCATAGGCGAGAGAAAGCCAAATGATAGATATGATGTGAGGAGTAGGGATTGCCATCCAACGGATGCACATATGAGCTAAGGTAATCTCTCCAATGGAACTAGTGGGGGTGCATCCAACTTGCTTGCTCAAGAAGACCTAGAGCTCATTTGAGGAGGCTCATCATTGGAATATACAAGCCAAGTTCTATAGTGTGAAGGTCCCCACATAGCTATATGCATAAATGATAATCTCTATGGAGTACAAGATATAAGAGGGAGTACGAGTGTGGATCTCTCAAAAGGAATAGTAGTGTGCCCCCTTCTCTCTATTTATTTTCTTTTTCTCTTTTTTCTCTTTTTTTGAATTTTTCTGGTGGCCTCAATGGCTCTTTCTATTTCTCTCATTTGTCCTCTCTGGGATCTTTTAATTTGTCCTCTTTGGGATCTTTTAATTTGTCCACTTTGGGATCTTTTCCTCACTTTAGGGGAAACACTCTATATATTACAAAAAGTATAGAAGATCTTTCACACTTTACAAAGTACTCAAATCATAAATAAGATGTAACTATCATGATGTATGCAAATGTATGTCTCTGCCAGTGTAGCAGGATATGAAATGATACTAGCGCGTCATGTGGCAATGATTATGGCAAGGCCCAACTAGCATGCGGCTCATCGATCAAGCAAGTAGCATGTATGACATGAAGATCAAGTCATGAGAAGGTGGATGTTGCATGGCAATGTATCTCGGAAAGGCTATGGAAATGCCTTGATAGGTAGGTATGGTGGCTGTTTTGAGGAAGGATATAAGGAGGTTTATGATGACAGAGCGTATCGTGCCAAGGGTTTGGATGTAACGGCGAAGGTGGACGCCAACTCTCGGAATGAGAAGAAAGCAATGCACGGCACAGGAGAGGCTAGAAAAAATATGGGAAGGTGGAAGTGTCAACTTTCGAATACTCACATTAGTCTGAAGAACTCATGCACTTATTATCGGTAACTCTCAATCTAATAAGGAGGTTTCACAAAGAGACAAGTCCCCCGAGGAGGAGTGTATGGGGGTTTGGTTATCCTTGCGCATCCTCGACTCATGGTACGTGAGTGTACTCTAATATTCGACCCCTCAGAAGAGTAGTGATCCATCTAGTAGCTAAAGTTCTCAACTAATTTTGTAAGCTTTGAAAATAAACACGAATTGCCCAAAATACGACATCTATCACTAATAGGCTAAAGCTCTTGACACCAAAATTCCAAACATTACTCAAAACAATACTTCAAAACTATTGCAAGTTACTACTACAAAAGAATAGCAACCTCAATTACCTACTTCAAGTCAAGACACAAAACTCAGTGCAACGGGCAAACTCTCTAAACAAGATAAACATGAAAACTCAAGAGAGTTCCAGCAACAAACTAAACACAAGCTCTTTGAAAATATAAGCATGAAAACTAAGAGCAAAACATGACAACAGCTATGAAAAGATAAAGAACACACACAACAAAGATAAGCATGAAAAGTCCTATGTTGTGTTCAAGATTTTGGAAGTGGAGCGTGTTTCTCTCCCACACAAAGAAAGCTGGGTTCTAACTTGTTATTAACAGAAAGCAAAGCTAAAGAAAACTGAAAATAAAACCTAAGAGCGAGACGCTCCAAGCATAGCACATAACGCATGAAGTGATAAAAATATAGTGAAACGAGAGACGAACTGATAATTGTTGATGAAGAAGGGGATGCACGGGGGGCATCCCCAAGCTTAGACGCTTGAGTCTCCTTGAATATTTCTTGGGGATGCATGGGTGCATCCCCAAGATTGAGCGCTTGACACTCCTGAATCTTCTTTCATCATCTTCCCTCGCACACTTGAAAACTCCCTTCATACATAACTCATCATAATCTGATTACGAGGTTAGTACCCATAATAAAATATATTTTTCTCTATTGTAAATAAAGATATTCTTGAAGATATACTGTTTCTCAAGATTTCCAAAAAGTTTTTTCAAAGAAAAAGCAAGATTAAGGTTTGCAAAACGAAGAAGAGGCAAAACGGGACATAATCTGTGAAAAATAGACCAGCAGATAGTAAAGAATTTTTTAGGGATACTTCTGCAACTCAAATCAAAAAACTCAGAACATACAAAAGTTCCTTAATTGTATAGATCATGCTGTGTAAAAAATTCATCTCAAAAAGATGACCTGGGATTTTTCTGTGATTTTTCTAGTCACGGGGACAGAATCTGTTTTCTGGACAGCATGTCACAACTTTCACTTCCCTTGTCATATGAGGCTATAAAAGGCACAAAGCTTGAAAAGCAAAGATACAATGATGTTGCTACAGTAGTAACAATCATCAAGACCACTAAAAACAGAAGAAAAACAAAAATCAAATCCTAAATTCGTTGTGGGCTGCCTCCCGAAAGCGCTTCTTTAAAGCCATTAGCTAGGCTTAATGCAAATAGAAGGAATCAAAGATCATCATAATAATCGGAGTTGTAAATCGATTCAAATGGTTCCTCAATAAGTTCATCCTTGTTTCTTTTAGGAAAGGGGTAAATACCTTTTGCCTTCCCGCGTAGGCGTATTTGTCCCTTACCTATATCAATGAAGCCTTTTACGGCCCGGAGGAAACCCCTCCCAAGCACTATGTTTCCTTGGTTTGGCTTCACGACGAAGAAATCAACCATTGCAATCCCTTTAAGGAGTGTCACTGGTACATCTTTTATCATTCCCTGGATCTCAGAAATATCTCCATTAGCATGTTCATGATAGGATGATAATTTGTCCATGTTAAATTTTAAAGAATCATAAACAACTTTTGGCATAGTAGAAACCATGGATCCAATGTCAAAGAAAGCAAGGAAGTCTTGGTTAGAGATGCTAATTCTAACAAAGGGTTCCCAGTCACTATCTATTTCATAAACATCTTTCTTATTTGGCTGGGGTTTCTTTACTTTTTTCAAGTCTAGAGCATCTAATCTCTTTTCAATAGTAGCAAGTCTATCTATAATAGTATCAAAACTATGATCATAAACAAAGTAACTAGATAGACCATGTATAATTTCAAGAGATCTAGCTTCATCACAAGCTAAGAAATCCCCTTCAGCTATAATATCAAGAGAGTGTTTGCACCATCTAAAAAGACCATGGTGAAAATTTCTAAGCACAATTTTTATAGGTATCCAAGGCATAATTCTTCTATGTGCATCAGAAATTCTGTCCCATGCCTTCTTCATATTTTCTCCATCCCTTTGATGGAAATCTAAGACCTCTGACTCTCTTAAGGCACCAAATCCTAACATGCTTGACTAAACAGAAAGGATAACTAAAAGCAAGATAACTATTATTTTGATTTTTGATAAAGGACACTAAAGCAAAAACTGAAAGGTAAACAAACAAGACTAAAAAGCAAAGATAAAAGATAGTGTGCAACTCCCCTATCTTGAAGAGCGGAGTCCCCGGCAACGGCGCCAAAAATTTCTTTGATGTCACGAGAGATTATTTCTCGCCCCTCGTTAGTTACCCAAAGTGGAAGGTTGAGATGTAGACAACAGAAAATTTCCCTCGGTGAAGATACCAAGGTTTTTCTCCAGTAGGACTCCGATAACGACAAGAAGGTGACAACGGCGCCAGAGATTGGCGGTTGGCGCGGACCTGCACACACAACATATCACTTTGCTCCCAACGAGTACAAAGGGGTTGTCAATCCCTCCGGCCTTGTTGTTTACAAAGGATAAAACGCATGGGATAATAATGATAGCGATAGCAACTGAAAAAACAGATAAAGCAGTAAATTGATAGCGGGTGTAAACAGTATTGGAAATATGGATCGGGGTCCTATGATGTTCACTAGTGACGCCTCTCTCCAAAAAGACGATAAAATAGCCATGCGAGGTAAACAAATTACAGCTAGGCAATTGACGGGATTATGTGCGCAAACCAATGCTAATTATGCTATAAAGAAAGGAAGAGGCTCAAAAGCATGGGCAGTATGCCAAGACAAGTAGACCGAAATCCATCTGCATCTACCTACTAATCATCCACCTTGAGATATCTATCCAGAACATCTCGCTGGTATTAAGTTTCGAATCCCACCCAAAGTGTAAACTCAAAGCAACGGACAACTGCATTAAAGAACTTTGCGTAAAGTAAACAATCCTTGCACCCGCAAGTACAAGCACCGTTGTTTTCCCCCTTGTGGCAACAACACATCCCCTAGACTCATGTTTATGTCACTCAAGCTAGTCATCGGGGGGCATGAACCCACAATCATGCATAATGCTCCCTCTTGGAGTCACTACCTACTACTTGGCCAAAGCAATAAACAGCAATAGATAACATGCAAGAATTACTCAAGAACATAAATATAAAAGAGGAGAATAAAATATATTACTCAAACACAATCTGAACATAATCTCATAATTCATCGGATCCCAGCAAACTCAGCATAGCAACATCAGAAATATTACATATGTGCCTCGATCATGTAGGGCAGCTCACGAGGTCGAATCCATGAAGAACAAAGAGGGGAGGAGAACATCACATAGCTACTGATCATAGACCCATGGTACAAGGCAGACTACTCACGGTTCATCCGGGAAGCATCCATGGTGGTGGAGAAGCTCCCAGAGGTGGTTCCTCCTTCCGGTAGGGTGCCGGGAAGAGGTCTTCTCGTGCTCCCGATCTTGGAAGCGCGGCGGCGGAACAGAGGAGAGATCGCGAAAAAGGGTTCCCGTCTCGGGTTTTCACATCACGGGGAATAAATAGGCGAAGGGGGCAGCCAGGGGGGCCACCAGGGGTCCAGGGCCCCCCATGGCGCGGCCCCACCCTGGGGTGCGCCGGGAGGGTGCCTGGGGCACTGGTGGGTCCCCTCTGCCCCCCCCCCCCCTCGGTGATTCCCAAAGCTTCCTAATCGCTCATTTTTATTGGATTTTTCCTGAATTTTTGGAGCACTTTTTATATGGGGGAAACCTGAAATAGAAAAACAGCAGAAAACAGGAACTGGCACTGGGGTGCACTGAATTAATAGGTTAGTCCAAATATGATCAAAAGTGTATGGAAGTTCATCAATATCATATCAATATCACACAAAAGAGGCATGGAGCAAGCAGAAATTATAGATACGTTTTGGACATATCAACATCCCCAAGTTTAATTCCTGCTCGTCCTCGAGTAGGTAAATGATAACAAGCATAATTTCCGTGGTGACATGCTAACAACCATATAAGAACTTTTAAGTAAATCAATCAAGGCATGTAATTCAATTCAAGTCATAATAGGCAAGAGTCTATATTTAGCATTGAAACTAGCAACATAAGAACATAAAGGTGCAAGAGCTCTCACTGTCCGTGACTCGAATGTCTCCAAATGGTGTTTGCGTGCAAGAAAGGGGATATGGATATACGAGAAAAATATTTTTTATGTTGAGAACTCAATCTACTAAAGTTTCACACTTGATCTTCTTTGGAATCTTATCTTGACTCATCCCCAGACCACTAGCCAGGTACAAGTCAAAATGATCCACTCCTTTTCAAAATTTTGAGCACTCATGCAATGGATGAGCGTAAGCAGGAAAGTTGACACTTAGGATGGCAAAGAGAGAATATGGTGGAGGAGGAAGACAAAAAAGGGTGTGAAAGGCTCACATCAATGAGGACAATCATAGGCGAGAGAAAGCCAAATGATAGATATGATGTGAGGAGTAGGGATTGCCATCCAACAGATGCACATATGAGCTAAGGTAAGCTCTCCAATGGAACTAGTGGGGGTGCACCAACTTGGTTGCTCAAGAATACCTAGAGCTCATTTGAGGAGGCTCATCATTGGAATATACAAGCCAAGTTCTATAGTGTGAAGGTCCCCACATAGCTATATGCATAAATGATAATCTCTATGGAGTACAAGATATAAGAGGGAGTATGAGTGTGGATCTCTCAAAAGGAATAGTAGTGTTCCCCCTTCTCTCTTTTTATTTTCTTTTTCTCCTTTTTCTATTTTTTGAATTTTTCTGGTGGCCTCAATGGCTCTTTCTATTTCTCTCATTTGTCCTGTTTGGGATCTTTTAATTTGTCCTCTTTGGGATCTTTTCATTTGTCCACTTTGGGATCTTTTCCTCACTTTAGGGGCATCACTCTATATATTACAAAAAGTATAGAAGATCTTTCACACTTTACAAAGTACTCAAATCATAAAGAAGATGTAACTATCATGATGTATGCAAATGTATGCCTCTGCCAGTGTAGCAGGATATGCAATGATACTAGCGCGTCATGTAGCAATGATTAGGACAAGGCCCAACTAGCATGCGGCTCATCGATCAAGAAAGTAGCATGTATGACATGAAGATCAAGTCATGAGAAGGTAGATGTTGCATGGCAATGTATCTCGGAAAGGCTATGGAAATGCCTTGATAGGTAGGTATGGTGGCTGTTTTGAGGAAGGATATAAGGAGGTTTATGATGACAGAGCGTATCGTGCCAAGGGTTTGGATGTAACGGCGAAGGTGGACGCCAACTCTCGGAATGAGAAGAAAGCAATGCACGGCACAGAAGAGGCTATAAAAAATATGGGAAGGTGGAAGTGTCAAATTTCGAATACTCACATTAGTCCGAAGAACTCATGCACTTATTATCAGTAACTCTCAATCTAATAAGGAGGTTTCACAAAGAGACAAGTACCCCGAGGAGGATTGTATGGGGGTTTGGTTATCCTTGCGCATCCTCGACTCATGGTACGTGAGTGTACTCTAATATTCGACCCCTCAGAAGAGTAGTGATCCATCTAGTAGCTAAAGTTCTCAACTAATTTTGTAAGCTTTGGTCCAAGGTTGACTTCTCACGGTTCATCCGGGAAGCATCCATGGTGGTGGATAAGCTCTCGGAGGTGGTTCCTCCGTCCGGCAGGGTGCCGGGAAGAGGTCTTCTGGTGCTCCCGATCTTGGAAGCGCGGCGGCGGCGGAACAAAGGAGATATCGCGAAAAAGGGTTCCCGTCTCGGGGTTTTCACATCACTGTAGGAGATTGCGCGATATAAAACAAAAAAATTATCTCAAATGCGTAAGCAACATCCAAGATCCAATCTAGAAGATGCTAGTAACGGGGAGAGTAGGTCATCATACCCTCGAAGAACACGCGCGTTGAACGTTTATTTCAACGCAGCTTGGTGAAGTTGGTTGTGAAGTTCGATCCGATCAGCACTGCAAACGAGCAGTACCTCCGGAGGCTTGCACACGTACAGCTCGATGACGTCTCCTTCTTCTTGATCCAGCAAGAAGGAAGGAGAAATAGATGGGATCGATTCCAGCAGCACAACGGCGTGGTGGTGGATATGGTGAAGAGTTTCCCGCGGGCAGGGCTTCGCCAAGCGATGCACATGAGGGAGGAGGAGGTGTGGAAGGACTTGGGGGTGCTTGGTGAGCCTTTTCCCTCTCTTATATAGGCAAGGAGGTTGTAGCCACTTCAATTCCCAAGTGAAAACCCCTCTCTCATTTAAAAGATGGTAACACCTTTCTTTTAAGAGTGGTAACCCTCCCATTGAAGGGCTTCCCATTTATTGGCATAAATAACCAAGGAGGGTTGTTCACATGGACTAGTGGAACACCCTTGGTCTTCCAAAACAGCTGGGGCCCATAGTGGGACCCTTTGGAACCTTCTAGAACATTCCGACACTGCCGAAAAAATCCCGAACTTTTCCGGAACCCTGAAATCAACTTGCCATATATAAATCTTTACCTCCGGACTCTTCCGGAGCTCCTCGTGATGTCTAGGATCTCATCCGAGACTCCGAACAATATTCGAACACCATTAATAATATTATCCCAGAGCTATTCTAGCGTTACCGAACGTTAAGTGTGTGATCCTACGGGTTCGAGAATGTACAGACATGATCGAGACATCTCTCTGATCAATAACCATTAGAGGGACCAGGATATCCGTAATGACTCCCACACATTCAACGAAGATCTTTATCGATTGAACCACTATGTCGTGGACTACTATAATCCGTACACAATTTCCTTTGTCACACTATATTTTACTTACCCAAGATTCGATCGTCGGTATCGCTATACCTAGTTCAATCTCGTTACCGGTAAGTACTATTTACTCGTTCTGTAATACAACATTCTCTGTGACTAACTCATTAGTCATGTGCTTGCAAGCGTTACCGAATGTGCATTACCGAGTGGGCCTAGAGTATATCTCACCGTCACACGGAGGGACAAATCCCAGTCTTGATTCATGTAATTCAACAAGTACTTTCAGAGATACCCGTAAGACATCTTTATGATCACCCTGTCACGATGTGATGGTTGATGTCCCCAAAGTATTCTTCCGGTACCCGGGAATAACATAATCTCATGGTCTAAGAAACATGATACTTGACAATAAAAGGCATGACAATATAAACTTAATGAAACGATCAATATTGTTATGCTTAGTTGGGTTTGTCCATCATGTCATTCTTCTAATGACATGATCCCATTAATTAATAAACAACTCAGTTTCATGGTTAGGAAACCATAACCATCATTAATTAATGAGCTAGTATAGTAGAGGCTTACTACGGACGCGGTGTTGTTTATGCAACCATACAATCATTATGTTTCCGGTTAATACAATTATAGCATGGAAAATAAACATATATCATGAACACGGAAATATGATAATAACAATTTTATTATTGCCTCTAGGGCATATTTCCAACAGTCTCCCACTTGTACTAGAGTCAATAATCTAGTTTACATTGGCAGA
Organism: Bromus sterilis; assembly: GCA_950022295.1. NCBI lineage: Eukaryota > Viridiplantae > Streptophyta > Magnoliopsida > Poales > Poaceae > Bromus > Bromus sterilis. The sequence continues at coordinate 317,656,309 of OX465596.1, read as the reverse complement.
AATCTAACACCCATGGCATTTTGGTGTTGATCATGTTTTTTTTGTGGAAGAACTTTAGTCAATGGATCCGCGATATTCTGATTGGTATGTACTTTGCTAATGGTAATATCTCCTTCCATGACATGCTCACGAATTTGATGAAACCGACATTTGATATGCTTGGAGCTCTTGTGACATCTTGATTCCTTGGCTAGAGCAATGGCACCAGTGTTGTCACAAAAGATCTCCATGGGATCCAGTGCACTCGGAACAACGCCGAGTTCGGTGACAAATTCCTTCAGCCATATCCCTTCTGTCGCTGCTTCCGAAACGGCCATATACTCCGCCTCTAATGTAGATCTTGCAATGACGCTTTGCTTGCAACTCCTCCAGCTAACCGCAGCTCCGTTCAAGATAAAGACATACCCTGTTTGAGATTTTGAGTCATCTGGATCAGTATTGAAGCTAGCATCGACGTAACCTTTTACGAAGAGATCTTCATCACCACCATAGACAAGAAACATGTCCTTAGTCCTCTTTAGGTACTTAAGGATATTTTTAACTGCTATCCAGTGAGCCTCTCCAGGATCACTTTGGTACCTGCTCGTCAAACTAAGAGCATGGGACACATATGGTCTAGTACACAACATGGCATACATAACAGAACCTATGGCCGAGGCATAGGGGATTTTATTCATCCTTTCCCTTTCTGTTGCCGTAGTTGGACACTGAGTCTTACTCAATGGCTTACCTTGTAACATGGACAAAGAACCTTTATTTGCATCCTGCATATTGAATTTCTTCACTATCTTCTCAAGGTATGTACTTTGACTAAGTGCTATTAAGCGTCTCGATCTATCTCTATAGATCTTAATGCCTAATATGTATGCAGCTTCACCAAGATCTTTCATTGAAAAACTATTATTCAAATAATCTTTCACACTGTTAAGCAGCTCCACGTCATTCCCAATTAGTAATATGTCATCTACATATAAAATCAGAAATGCAACCGAGCTCCCACTCACTTTCTTGTAAACACAGGCTTCTTTATAAATTTTGAAAGTTTCCAAAACCTTTGATAACCTCATCAAATCGAAGATTCCAACTCCAGGATGCTTGATTTAGTCCATAGATGGAACGCTGAAGCTTGCACACTTTACCAGCATCCTTAGGATTGACAAAACCTTGGGGTTGTACCATGTACAACTCTTCTTCAATTTTTCCATTGAGGAATGCAGTTTTGACATCCATCTGCCAAATTTCATAATCGAAATAAGCAGCAATTGCTAGTAGAACCCTATCAGACTTAAGCATCGCTATGGGTGAGAAGGTCTCATCGTAGTCAACTCCTTGAATTTGTCGAAAACCTTTTGCGACAAGTCGAGCTTTATGTACAGTAACATTACCGTTAGCGTCTGTTTTCTTCTTGAAAATCCATTTGCATTCAACAGCTGTCAGATCCCTCTGTTAGGTATGTGCTAGGGTTAGCTAGTGCCTTTGCATCATGCAAAATTTTCAAAAGAAATCCTTGAAATCAATTTCAAAATCCAAATGGGAGAAGGAACACCCCCCAGATGAATTAATTCAAAAGATCAGATAAAAATCTTTTCCAAAAATTCATGTTAGAGTTTTGAAAAGTATTATAAATGAGTGTGATCACATATCAAGTGATGTGGGACCCACCCCATGCTCATAGATTTTTCAAATTTTCAAACAGTACCTTGGAATTAAAGAAATACCCCTTTTTGATTTAAAATTCAAATCATTTGAATTTTAAAAATGTTGAAAGTTTATGAGTGGCTAGTTTATTTTTTTATGAGGCCACATAAAAGTTTTCAGCATTTAATAAAATGTTTAGCTATTTTTTTTTAGCTAAACAGAACAAATTACAGAAAAACAGAAAGGAAAGATTAAACAGAAATCAGAAAAGCTTACCTCTCGCACTAGGCGAGGCCCAACTCCCCTGGACGGCCCAGCCCACCTGGACCCTCCCCTGTCGTCTTCCTCCCCGCGCCCCCAAGGTGCTCGGTGGAAAGCCACCGACGCCACCGACGCCACCGCGACGCCCCGCAGCCCTCCACCTGCCTCCCCGGCCGCCTTCTAGCGTCGTGGAGAACCCCCGTGCTCATCCACTTCTTCCCCCCCCCCCTGGAACCCTCTTCCTCCTCTCTCCCGTGCGAAACCAGCGAAGACCCGAGCGCCCCGTAGCTCGCCGCCGTGCGCCACCGCGGCCACTGGCCTCCACTCGCCGCCCCAGCCTGTCCAGGACGTCCTCCATCGCCGTCTTCATCACCGTGGCCGATCAATTGGACCGAGGAGCCCTCGTGGACGACGCAAGCATCATCACGACCTCGCCGGACCCGCAACCTCGCCGTCTTCGATTCGCCGTCGTCAAGCCTTCCCCGCCTCCATCGACTGCGCCGTTGCACTCCCCGCATCTCGGTGAGCGTTTCCCCTCGCCTAGCCAGCCCCCTATCGCCCTGTATCCTACGCCGCCATGGGAGCCGTGGCTCCTCGCCGCCGGTGTGCTCGCTAGCAGACGCCCGTGAAGCAAACGAACTTGAGATCCTGTCCGTCGTCTTCGCCGAGCTCTTCTGGTCCGGTTCCGACCAACCCAACACCCTGACGAGCCCCCTAGCCCAATCCTGTTCCAAGACGTGCTCCGGTTGCCGCCGGGGAGGTCCCCGCCGTCGTCTCCGTCACCCCCTGGCCATCCCGTGGCTTCCACGTGAAGCGCGAGTGCACGGGCTGCACTCCAGTGCCTCCGGCGCTGCGAATCGTGCCCCGCACCGCCGTCCCGAGGAGCTCCGCCGTGCTGGATGGTCGCCGGCGTTGAGCCGCCGGCGAGATGACGTGGCCAGACGATTAGCACTAATTAACCAACCCCTGAGTCACTTACAAGTGGGCCCAGGCCCCCCTCTAATCTCTCTGTTAACTTAATTAACAGGGATTTATCCCAGGGAGGCTGACAGGTGGGGCCCCTTGTCAGTTTGACTCGGGTCAAACCCCCCTGACGCCAGCATGACATCACAGTGACGCAGTAAATGTTTTTTCCAGAAAGAAAAATAGTTTAATAAATCCAGAAATTCCAGAAAATACCCCAAACTTTGGAAATTCATAGAAAATTCATATTAACTCCAAATTGGACAAATAATATATGACTATGTCTTAACTGTACTTGCATACGCTAACCCCGGGTCCCGACAGACTTGGTATCAGAGCAGGACTGACTGTAGGACTAGTAGCCTTGGCCGAAGTCGAGTCTAGCTTGCTATAGTTATATAGTTACTCTGGGTATATAAGGGAATAACGTAAGGCTTCATTTTTCTCCTTACCCCCTTCGTTCAAAGTTTTGAGTCACCCTCATCTTGTTCTACGGGAAGATAGGACTAGGCTCTCCTCTGTCTGTTTAGCACATCTTGTTGACTGCTTCATTATAGCCATAGGAAAGTTGTGTCAGGTTTTCCTAGCATTGTTATAATGCTGATTTCTTACATCATATTATGTAAGTGCTGTTTTCATGATTGAAAGAAATTGTCATTTCTTACAATTACAGCCGTTATGCTGTCCGAGTCATTCCAGGTTTATCTCATAATTTCATGCATTTGCAAACTCCTTTCTATTTCAGATGGCAAATCTTCCCCCTCGGCAGATTGTTCGTTTGACCAGGTGCCTCGGTGTGCGTGGCCATCCCGCCACGTTGATCGAGATGATGTCCTATGTGGGATATCGATGGTACCCTGAGTACACCATCGAGGAGCAGTTCCACGACTTCAACCAGACGCAGTTCCACTGCATTGTCCGGATCTACCCGCACCACGTTGGAGTCACCCAGCCTATCCACTTTGGACATGGCATAGGCGTTACCGAGAACATGGTTGTGCAGGATGCTGCATATTCATGTATTACACTGCTGAGAGAGGAGCACACTTTGCTGAGAGAGACTTCATTCCGCTATATCCCTGCTGCACTTCCAGGAGAAGAGGGATATTACACCGGACTCTACTCAGATCACTCTGCAGAGGATCCAGCACTTCAGGTGACTGCTAGGTTTGCTAGTGACAGAGATCGTGATGCACGTGCTCTCCGTTTTGAGCTCCACGCTACTCGTGTTCGTCTTTACCGAGCACTGACGCTCTTGGCACCCTTTGTGAGCGTGGGATCAGTGGAGTACGATGCGATCTATCCAGTAAGGACCCAGATGCCTTCTCGAGTTGCTTGGCCCGAGATTGGAGGAATTTTTCCACCCCGTGGTCCTTTGCTTCCACCCTACACTGGACCTAGGCCCCATCCTTGCCCAAATGGATATCAGGGTCCACAAGCCTCCGTGTTTTCCGATGGTCACCTCCAGCTACCGGGATACGCGGGTAACTTCTACGAGGATTACTATGGAGATGGAGATGAGTGAGACCGCCTGTGGTCTTACTTAGTGAGGATGTAGTAGTATCTTAGTGTATTGTAAGCAAGGTGTCTAAGTTCCAGAGGCTTAGATAAATAATGTATAGGAAGTCAGAGTGCCTCTGAAGGATGTATCATCTTCATCACGTTTGTATTAGCTTAGTGCTTGTACTAAAACGATGTATGGTTTGTATGACAGCTTGTGAATATATGGCTTGTATGCTTTATCACCATGTTGTCAAGATGATTACTTCCTTTGCTCTGTAATCCTTCCAGTACTTCAATACCTTGATTAGACTCTTGAAATCAACTCTGTTTGACTTTGGTTTTTCACCTTCAGGATGTCTCAAGGAACCCGTGGCCAGGTTGGTCGTAACCAAGGTCGTGGGAACAACCAGGAGGAAGATAACCTTCCACCCCCACCCACGATGGCCCAAGTTCTGATGGAGGTCGAGAGGAACCGCCGTGACTCTCACCACCTGTTGGAAGTCATCGCACGCAACACCACTCAACAGCGCAATGAGCTGGTGTCCCTGAACGACTTCATCCGGCTTCATCCCCCGGTTTTCAGTTACTCCACCGAGCCCCTTGACGCCGATGACTGGCTTCGCAGCATCGAAAGGAAGCTCCAAGCCGGCCATGTTGCAGATGGCGACAAGGTCAATTATGCCACCTATCACCTTGAAGGTGCAGCAAGCTCTTGGTGGGAGAATTTTCTGAATATGCGCCCAGTTGGACCACCTGCATCTTGGGAGGAGTTCTGCACGTCCTTCCGCGAGCACCACATCCCCAAAGGTCTCATGGACCGCAAACGTGAGGAATTCTGTAACCTCACTCAAGGCAGAAGAACAGTTGACGAGTTCAGTCGTGAATTCAACCGACTTGCTCGTTATGCAACTGAAGAAGTCTCCACCGACTCCAAGAAACAAGAGAGGTTCCGTCGTGGCCTCAACAGTGGACTCCGTCGCGAGCTCAACCTTCATGACTTTGCCACTTTCCAGGTCCTTGTCAACAAGGCCATCAAGGCAGAGGACATGAACACCCCCAACGACTTTCGCAAACACCCCAGAGATGATAGTTCATCCAGTTCTGGCTCCCAGAAGCGCAGGATTTGGATCCCCAATAGCATGTTCCGCCAGAACAACCCACCGAGGCCATCCTATGTGGCGCCTCGTCCACCCACCCAGTTCCACCCAGCTCCACCAAACCACCCAGCTCCACGCACTGTTTTCGGAGCTTGCTACAAGTGTGGTCAGGCAGGTCACTATTCTCGCGAGTGTCCCCAGAACCAGATCCAGCACCAGAACGCTCCACCCCGTGCCGGAGGCAACAACAACAACAACAATAGTCGTGGCAAGCCACCCCAGAAGGTCTTCACCGCCAAACCCGCTCCTTCCGCAACTCGTGGACGTCTGAACCAGATTGTTGCGGAAGAGACTGACGACACCACTGACGTCATTCTTGGTACGCTCCCAGTCAATTTTGTTCCTACTTCTGTTCTTTTCGACCCAGGAGCATCTCATTCATTCATGTCGGAAAGTTATGCACTTCGTCATGAGTTAACCTTTGTTGAATTGTCCACCCCGATGGTTATTCAAACTCCAGGGTCAAGATGGCAAACTAATAGAGTGAGCCATGGTAATCAAATAGCAATTGAGGGTTTAATATTCCTTGCTTCACTCGTAGCCCTCAAGTCTTCAGACATTGATGTCATTCTTGGCATGGATTGGCTATCAAGACAAAATGCCTACCTAGATTGCAAAGGCAAATCCGTGAAACTTACCCACCATTCGGGCAAAACCATCAGCTATTCCTCACCCAGAACAAGAACCCAAGTGCATTCCTTGAATGTACTTCCCCTTCCCGAACTTGAAGATATTCCGGTGGTTCGTGACTTCCCGGATGTCTTTCCTGAAGAGCTGCCGGGCATGCCACCCGACAGGTGTGTAGAATTTATAGTGGATCTTGTTCCAGGAACCGCACCAATTTCCAAACGCCCATATAAAATGGCCCCACATGAGTTAGCTGAGCTAAAAACCCAACTTGATGCTTCGTTGACAAAAGGCTTCATCCGCCCTAGCTCATCGCCATGGGGTTGCCCCGTTCTGTTCGTAAAGAAGAAAGATGGAACAGAAAGGATGTGCGTAGATTATCGTCCGCTAAATTTAGCGACGATAAAGAACAAATACCCACTGCCCAGGATCAATGATCTTTATGATCAACTTGCAGGATCCGCTGACTTTTCCAAGATGGATTTAAGATTAGGTTATCATCAGATCCGAATCCGAAATGAGGACATTCCCAAAACGGCTTTTACTACTCGTTATGGTCTTTACGAGTACACCGTCATGTCCTTTGGTTTAACCAATGCCCCCGCCACATTCTCACGCTTGATGAATTCGATCTTCATGGAGTACCTAGATAAATTTGTTGTAGTTTATCTTGATGATATTCTCATCTACTCGAAGAACGAAGGAGATCATGTCGAACACTTAAGGCTGGTATTGATGAAACTTAGAGAGCATCGCCTGTACGCTAAATTCTCCAAGTGTGAATTCTGGCTACCAGAAGTGACCTACTTAGGCCACGTGATTTCTGCAAAAGGCATTGCTGTGAATCCCGAGAGAGTTCAGGCCGTCCTTGACTGGACTCCACCTGAATCGGTTAAGCAAGTTAGAAGTTTTCTTGGCCTAGCCAGCTATTGTCGTCGCTTCGTCGAGAACTTTTCTAAAGTTGCAAAGCCTCTAACTGAACTCCTCAAGAAAGATAAGAAATTCTTATGGACTTCCAAGTGCGAGGAAAGCTTTCAGGAGCTAAAAAGAAGGTTGACTTCTGCACCCGTACTTGCACCTCCAGACACAAAAAGGGATTTCGAGATCTATTGTGACGCATCACGGCAAGGGTTAGGATGCATACTTCTGCAAGATCGACATGTGGTAGCTTATGCTTCACGCCAGTTGCGGCCACATGAAGAGAACTATCCTACCCATGACCTTGAACTCGCTGCCGTAGTTCATGCTCTAACAACTTGGCGACATTACCTCCTTGGTAATCGTTGTGAGATTTATTCCGACCACCAAAGCCTCAAATATATTTTCACCCAGCCAGATCTTAATCTCAGGCAAAGACGCTGGATTGAGTTGATAAAAGATTACGACGTAGCAATTTCTTACACCCCAGGCAAAGCCAATGTCATGGCTGATGCACTAAGTCGTAAGTCGTACTGTAACAACCTCATGTTACAGCAGTATCAACCACTTCTTCATGAGAACTTTCGCAAGCTCAATCTTGAGATTGTTCCTCATGGCTATCTTTCTACCTTGGTGGCGAGACCAACTCTTGAGGATCAAATTATAGTTGCCCAAAGGCGTGCACGAGGTGTTCGCCGGATCAAGGAGAACATTGCTAGCGGAGTTGCTAAATGTTTCTCCACAGATAGCAAAGGAACAGTATTCTTTGAAAATCGTTTGGTAGTACCTAAGAATAAGGAACTAAGGCAACTCATCCTCAAAGAAGCCCATGACACACCCCTCTCGATTCATCCCGGTAGCACGAAAATGTACCGAGATCTACGCCAGAGATTTTGGTGGACTAGGATGAAGAGAGACATTGCTCAATTTGTCGCCAAATGTGATGTTTGTCGTCGCATTAAGGCAGAACATCAAAGACCTGCTGGTACACTTCAACCTTTGTCCATTCCTGAGTGGAAATGGGACAAAGTCGGTATGGACTTCATCACCGTCTTTCCAAGAACCCAGAAAGGAAACAATGCCATATTCGTTGTCATAGATAGGCTTTCCAAAGTTGCTCACTTCCTTCCGGTTCGCGAGTCTATAACTGCTAGCCAGTTAGCAGACTTGTACATCTCCAGAATTGTATCCCTTCATGGTGTTCCTTTGGAAATCAATTCTGATCGCGGTAGCCTTTTCACCTCTAGATTTTGGGGAAGCTTCCAACGTGCTTTGGGAACTCATCTCTCCTTTAGTACGGCTTTCCATCCTCAGTCTAGCGGTCAAGTCGAAAGGGTTAACCAGATTCTTGAAGACATGCTCAGAGCTTGTGTTATCTCATTCGGAAAGAATTGGGAGAATTCTCTTCCATATGCCGAATTTGCTTATAACAATAGTTTTCAATCTAGTCTGAACATGGCTCCTTTTGAACTCCTGTATGGACGACGATGTCAAACACCACTAAACTGGTCTGAAACCGGTGAAAGACAATTCTTTGGACCGGATATGATCAAGGAAGCAGAAGATCAAGTTCGCATTGTTCGTGATCAATTGAAAGCAGCCCAGTCTCGTCAGAAGAGCTACTATGATCGTCATCATAGGCAAGAGAGCTACAATCTGGATGAGAAGGCTTACCTTCGGGTTACTCCTCTGAAGGGAACCCAACGTTTCGGTATCAAAGGCAAGTTGGCCCCACGTTACATCGGACCTTTCCGCATTATCGCTAAACGTGGAGAAGTTGCCTACCAACTTGAACTACCCCCGCACCTTTCCCGAGTACACGATGTATTCCATGTGTCCCAACTCAGGCGTTGCTTCAAGGACCCCATCCGCGAAGTCGACCATGAAACGCTTGATCTCCAAGATGACCTTTCTTATCGAGAATACCCCGTTCGTATTCTTGATTCCGCAGAGCGTGTCACTCGCCGTCAGAAGATTAGGTTTCTGAAAGTGCAATGGTCACACCACTCTGAAAGAGAAGCCACGTGGGAAAGAGAAGACCGTCTCATTGCCGAGTACCCCTCCTTCCTCCCGCAGACTTCTGAATCTCGGGACGAGATTCTTTTGAGTGGGGGCGAGTTGTCAGATCCCTCTGTTAGGTATGTGCTAGGGTTAGCTAGTGCCTTTGCATCATGCAAAATTTTCAAAAGAAATCCTTGAAATCAATTTCAAAATCCAAATGGGAGAAGGAACACCCCCCAGATGAATTAATTCAAAAGGCCAGATAAAAATCTTTTCCAAAAATTCATGTTAGAGTTTTGAAAAGTCTTATAAATAAGTGTGATCACATATCAAGTGATGTGGGACCCACCCCATGCTCATAGATTTTTCAAATTTTCAAACAGTACCTTGGAATTAAAGAAATACCCCTTTTTGATTTAAAATTCAAATCATTTGAATTTTAAAAATGTTGAAAGTTTATGAGTGGCTAGTTTATTTTTTTATGAGGCCACATAAAAGTTTTCAGCATTTAATAAAATGTTTAGCTATTTTTTTTTAGCTAAACAGAACAAATTACAGAAAAACAGAAAGGAAAGATTAAACAGAAATCAGAAAAGCTTACCTCTCGCACTAGGCGAGGCCCAACTCCCCTGGACGGCCCAGCCCACCTGGACCCTCCCCTGTCGTCTTCCTCCCCGCGCCCCCAAGGTGCTCGGTGGAAAGCCACCGACGCCACCGCGACGCCCCGCAGCCCTCCACCTGCCTCCCCGGCCGCCTTCTAGCGTCGTGGAGAACCCCCGTGCTCATCCACTTCTTCCCCCCCCCCCCTGGAACCCTCTTCCTCCTCTCTCCCGTGCGAAACCAGCGAAGACCCGAGCGCCCCGTAGCTCGCCGCCGTGCGCCACCGCGGCCACTGGCCTCCACTCGCCGCCCCAGCCTGTCCAGGACGTCCTCCATCGCCGTCTTCATCACCGTGGCCGATCAATTGGACCGAGGAGCCCTCGTGGACGACGCAAGCATCATCACGACCTCGCCGTACCCGCAACCTCGCCGTCTTCGATTCGCCGTCGTCAAGCCTTCCCCGCCTCCATCGACTGCGCCGTTGCACTCCCCGCATCTCGGTGAGCGTTTCCCCTCGCCTAGCCAGCCCCCTATCGCCCTGTATCCTACGCCGCCATGGGAGCCGTGGCTCCTCGCCGCCGGTGTGCTCGCCAGCAGACGCCCGTGAAGCAAACGAACTTGAGATCCTGTCCGTCGTCTTCGCCGAGCTCTTCTGGTCCAGTTCCGACCAACCCAACACCCTGACGAGCCCCCTAGCCCAATCCCGTTCCAAGCCGTGCTCCGGTTGCCGCCGGGGAGGTCCCCGTCGTCGTCTCCGTCACCCCCTGGCCATCCCGTGGCTTCCACGTGAAGCGTGAGTGCACGGGCTGCACTCCAGTGCCTCCGGCGCTGCGAATCGTGCCCCGCACCGCCGTCCCGAGGAGCTCCGCCGTGCTGGATGGTCGCCGGCGTTGAGCCGCCGGCGAGATGACGTGGCCAGACGATTAGCACTAATTAACCAACCCCTGAGTCACTTACAAGTGGGCCCAGGCCCCCCTCTAATCTCTCTGTTAACTTAATTAACAGGGATTTATCCCAGAGAGGCTGACAGGTGGGGCCCCTTGTCAGTTTGACTCGGGTCAAACCCCCCTGATGCCAGCATGACATCACAGTGACGCAGTAAATGTTTTTTCCAGAAAGAAAAATAGTTTAATAAATCCAGAAATTCCAGAAAATACCCCAAACTTTGGAAATTCATAGAAAATTCATATTAACTCCAAATTGGACAAATAATATATGACTATGTCTTAACTGTACTTGCATACGCTAACCCCGGGTCCCGACAACAGCCTTGCGGCTATCAGGAAGGTCAACCAAAGTCCACACTTGATTTTCTTTCATGGATTCCATTTCAGAGTTCATGGCGTCTTGCCATTTTCCAGAGTCTGGGCTCATCATCGCTTCCTCATAGTTCGTAGGTTCGTCATTGTCTAACAATAAAACATTCATGACAGGATTACCGTACCACTCAGGAGTAGTACGTAACCTAGTCGACCTACGAATGGGAACTTCGACCGAAGCTTCATGATCATTATCATCAGCTTCTTCCTCTCTAGCTAGTGAAGGCGGCACCAAAAGATCCAAATCTTCTTGTGCTGCGCTACTCTCCAAATCGGGAGAAGGTTCAATAACCTCGTCTAGTTCTATTTTCCTCCCACTCACTCGTTTCGAAAGAAACTCCTTCTCAAGAAAGGATCCGTTCTTAGCAACAAAGACTTTGCCTTCGGATCTGTGATAGAAGGTATACCCAATAGTTTCCTTAGGGTATCCTATGAAGACGCATTTTTTCGCTTTGGGTTCGAGCTTATCAGGTTGTAACCGTTTGACATAAGCCTCACACCCCCAAATTTTAAGAAACGATAATTTAGGCTTCTTGCCAAACCACAACTCATATGGTGTCGTCTCAACGGATTTAGATGGTGCCCTATTTAAAGTGAATGCAGCTGTCTCTAATGCATAGCCCCAAAATGACATTGGTAGATCGGATAGAGACATCATAGAGCGCACCATATCTAATAAAGTACAATTACGACGCTCAGACACACCATTACGTTGTGGTGTTCCAGGTGGCGTGAGTTGGGAAATAATTCCACAGTTTTTCAAGTGAATGCCAAACTCGTAACTCAGATATTCCCCTCTGCGATCAGATCATAGAAATTTGATCTTCTTGTTACGATGATTTTCTACTTCACTCTGAAATTCTTTGAACTTTTCAAATGTTTCAGGCTTGTGTTTCATTAAGTAAATATACCCATATCTACTTAAATCATCAGTGAAAGTTAGGAAGTAACGATATCCACCACGTGTCGAAATGCTCATTGGTCCACACACATCAGTATGTATGATTTCCAACAAGTCACTCGCCCGTTCCATCGTACCAGAAAACGAGGTCTTAGTCATCTTACCCATGAGGCATGGTTCACATGTGTCAAATGATTCATATTCAAGTGACTGGAAAAGTTCATCATAATGGAGTTTCTTCATGCGTTTTACACCAATATGACCTAAACGGCAGTGCCACAAGTATGTGGAATTATCACTATTCATTTTGCATCTTTTAGCATCAATGTTATGGATGTGTGAAGTACTACTATCAAGATCCAACAAGAATAAACCATTTACGTCGGGTGCATGACCATAAAAGATATTACTCATAAAAATAGAACAACCTTTATTCTGTGATTTAAAAGAGTAACCGTCTCGCAATAAACATGATCCATATATAATGTTCAGGCTTAACGCAGGCACCAAATAACAATTATTAAGGTTTAAAACTAATCCAGAAGGTAGATGAAGAGGTAACATCCCGACGGCGATGACATCGACCTTCGATCAATTCCCGACGCGAATCGTCACCTCATCCCTCGCCAGTCTCCGTTTATTCTGAAGCTCCTGTTTCGAATTGTAAATATGAGCAACCGAACCGGTATCAAATACCTAGGCACTACTACGAGAACTAGTAAGGTACACATCAATAACATGTATATCAAATATACCTTTGACATTGCCAGCCTTCTTATCCGCCAAGTACTTGGGGAAGTTGCGCTTCCAATGACCTTCTCCCTTGCAGTAGAAACACAAAGTGTCCGGCTTAGGACCAGCCTTGGGCTTCACAGGAGCGACAACAGGCTTGCCGCCCCGAGCGGCAGCTGACTTGCCACTCTTCTTGAAGTGTCACTTTTTGGCTTTAGCCTTCTTGAAACTTGTGGTCTTATTGACCATCAACACTTGATGTTCTTTCTTGATGTCCACTTCCGCAGATTTCAGCATCGCGAAAAGCTCATTGAGAGTCTTATTCCTGCCTTGCATGTTATAGTTCAGCACAAAGCCTTTGCAGCTCGGAGGGAGCGACTGCAGCACCCTGTCAGTGATTAACTCATCTGGGATCACACATCCCAGCTGAATTAGGCGCTGGATATAGCCTCCCATTGTTACAACATGTTCACTGACAGAGTTGTGCTCCTCCATCTTACATTTATAGAACTTATCAGAGATCTCATATCTCTCAACGCGGGTCTGAGTCTGAAACATGGTTTTCAGCTCATCAACCATCTCATAGGCGCCGTGATGTTCAAAACGTTTCTGGAGATCAGTATCCAGAGATGTAAGGATGGCACAAGAAACTATAGTGTGGTCATCTTTGCGTGTCTCAAAGACGTTATGTTCTGCTTCTGGAGCGTCGTCTGCAGGTGGGTCACCTAGCGCAGCATCGAGCACATATTGCTTCTTACACCTAGTGAGGATAATCCTCAGGTTGCGGTGCCAGTCAGTGAAGTTTGAACCAGATGATTTTAGTTTTTCTTTCTCAAGGAATGCGCTGAAGTTGAACTGAGCTATGCGGGCCATGATCTACAACATTTTAGCAAAATAAAATTTTAGACTATGTTCATGATAATGAGTTCAGTTTAATCAAATTACTAATGAACTCCCACTTAAATCAACATCCCTCATAGTTGTCTAGTGGTACACGATCCAAATCCACTACACCAAGTCCGATCTTCACGAGAGAAGATGTAGTTTCAATGGTGAACATCAAAATGTTGATCATATCATTCATATGACTCGTGTTTAACCTTTCGGTTTGTTGCGTTCCGAGGACATGTCTGTACATGCTAGGCTCGTCAAGTTAACCAAAGTATTTTTTTCATGTGTAAAACTGGCTTACACCCGTCGTATGTGAACGTAGAGTTTACCACATTCGATCATCACGAGATGCTTCAAAACGACGAACTTTTGCGACGGTGCATACTTAGGGAGAACACGTTTATCTTAATATTTAGTGTGAGGGATCATCTTATAATGCTACCGTTGTGCACACGCAAAATAAGATACATAAAAGGATAAACATCACATGCATAAAATATGTGACATGGTATAGCCCTTTTATTGCGCCTTGATCTCCATCTTGAACGCACCGACAAGATCTCGATTATGGCACCATGTTGGTCTCCACCTTATGGCGTCTTGGTTGTCTACACCACGTTGCATCTACAACTATTGCTAACTCATAGCGATAAAGTAATGCAATTACATGGCGTTTGAAGTTGACACGCAGGCCATACAATAAATAATTAAGACAACCATATGGCTCCTGCCAGTTGCCGTACTCATCGACATGCAAGTCGTGAAACATTACAAAACATGATCATGTCATACATTACAAATATATCATATGAACAGTTTGGGCTATACCACATCACAAGCACCCCTGCAAAAACAAGTTAGATGCCTGTCCCTTATTATTTTCAATTTTACGTGGCTTCTAGGGTTTTGCATAAGAACCGTTCTTACCTACAAAAAAACCACATCGTTGATATAACAAATTGCTTCTTAATCTCATAAGAGCCCCCCTTTGTAAATGTGGTTAATACTATGGTAAGAGCGACTGACACCCACAGGCCGCATGTGCAATACAAGTTGCACGTCAAGTGCGGAACCGGTCTCAATCCGAAGATTGTAAAGTTTGTCCGGGCCACTGCATCAAACCATACCGCAAAACCAAAATACACATGGAAGGGTAGCAACAAGAAGATCAACGCCCACAACTCATTGTGTTCTAACCGTACAAAGCATCTATGCATAGAACTAGCTCTGATACCACTGTAGGAGATTGCGCGATAGAAAACAAAAAAATTCTCTCACATGCGGAAGCAACATCCAAGATCCAATCTAGAAGATGCTAGTAATGGGGAGAGTAGGTCATCATACCCTCGAAGAACACGCGCGTTGAACGTTTATTTCAACGCAGCTTGGTGAAGTTGTTGGTGAAGTTCGATCCGATCAGCACTGCAAACGAGCAGTACCTCCGAAGGCTTGCACACGTACAGCTCGATGACGTCTCCTTCTTCTTGATCCAGCAAGCAAGAGGGAGAAATAGATGGGATCGATTCCAGCAGCACAACGGCGTGGTGGTGGATATGGTGAACAGTTTCCCGCGGGCAGGGCTTCGCCAAGCGATGCACATGAGGGAGGAGGAGGTGTGGAAGGACTTGGGGGTTCTTGGTGAGCCTTTACCCTCTCTTATATAGGCAAGGAGGTTGTAGCCACTTCAATTCCCAAGTGAAAACCCCTCTCTCATTTAAAAGATGGTAACACCTTTCTTTTAAGAGTGGTAACCCTCCCATTGAAGGGCTTCCCATTTATTGGCATAAATAACCAAGGAGGGCTGTTCACATGGACTAGTGGACCACCCTTGGTCGTCCAAAACAGGCTGGGCCCATAGTGGGACCCTCCGGAACCTTCTAGAACATTCCGACACTGCCGAAAAGATCCCGAACATTTCCGGAACCCTGAAATCAACTTGCCATATATAAATCTTTACCTCCGGACTCTTCCGGAGCTCCACGTGATGTCTAGGATCTCATCCGAGACTCCGAGCAATATTCGAACACCATTAATAAAACTATCCCAGAGCTATTCTAGCGTTACCGAACGTTAAGTGTGTGACCCTACGGGTTCGAGAATGTGCAGACATGATCGAGACATCTCTCTGATCAATAACCATTAGAGGGACCAGGATATTCATAATGACTCCCACACATTCAACAAAGATCTTTATCGATTGAACCACTATGTCGTGGACTACTATAATCCGTACACAATTTCCTTTGTCACACGATATTTTATTTACCCGAGATTCGATCGCCGGTATCGCTATACCTAGTTCAATCTCGTTACCGGTAAGTACTATTTACTCATTCTGTAATACAACATTCTCTGTGACTAACTCATTAGTCACGTTCTTGCAAGCGTTACCGAATGTGCATTACCGAGTGGGCCCAGAGTATATCTCACCGTCACACGGAGGGACAAATCCCAGTCTTGATACATGTAATTCAACAAGTACTTTCAGAGATACCCGTAAGATATCTTTATGATCACCCTGTCACGATGTGATGGTTAATGTCCCCAAAGTATTCTTCCGGTACCCGGGAATAACATAATCGCATGGTCTAAGAAACATGATACTTGACAATAAAAGGCATGACAATATAAACTTAATGAAACGATCAATATTGTTATGCTTAGTTGGGTCTGTCCATCACGTCATTCTTCTAATGACATGATCCCATTAATTAATAAACAACTCAGTTTCATGGTTAGGAAACCATAACCATCATTAATTAACGAGCTAGTATAGTAGAGGCTTACTAGGGACGCGGTGTTGTTTATGCAACCATACAAGCATTATGTTTCCGGCTAATACAATTATAGCATGGAAAATAAACATATATCATGAACACGGAAATATGATAATAACAATTGATAGGGCATGTTTTCCCTTGATTGGTTTTAGTGATTGATGACAATACATTTGCGGACTAACCGGGTGCGATGAGCATTTCAGATAATTTCATTAATGGCACAAGACGGTTATTGCCCCCTCGGTGTATGAAGCGTGAAGACGGAGTTTTTCTTTCGATCTCCTTTTAGATATTTGAGTCGTAGGAAAACCGTACTATGAAGAGGGGATCCGCTTTGGAAATGGTGGGTGGAATCATCACACGGTCTCACTTTCTGCACCCACATATTTCTCTTGCGTCGTGGAGGTGTGGAAACATCCTGGTTTTGGCTCCCTGGCTCTGCCAGGGAGGTAGTACCGCTCCTTGAGCGGTAGTACCGCGCCGCGGTAGTACCGGACCTAGTACCGCAACCACTACTGGATTCCCACTGGACTTTGCGGTAGTGGGGGCGGCACTGGGGCTCGGTAGTACCGCTCCACGGTAGTACCGGACCCAGTACCGCATCCACTACCGGATTCCCACTGGACTTTGCGGTAGTGGGGGCGGCACTGGGGCTCGGTAGTACCGCGGAGCGGTAGTACCGTGCCTGGTACGGTAGTACCGCACCCCGGTTGTACCAGGGCCAGTATCGCACCCACTACCGGAATCCCTCTGGACTTCACGGTAGTGGGCACGGTAGTGAACAAGCATCACCCTTCCTTTCTTTTCAAATGCTTCAGTACTATCGGTGGCACGATAGTACCGCTCTCGGTACGGTAGTACCGCAGCCCGGTAGTACCGCTTGTGAAGCGGTACTACCGTGGTTGGTGGGAAGCCAACGGCTGCATTTAAGACCACCTATAAAAGGGGGTCTTCTTCCCCATTGAGACTTACCTCATTTATTGCTCTCACCTCCATTGACGCCCAAGCTCCATTCTTGCCCGATCTCCCTCCCTAGCCATCAAAACTTGTTGATTCTCTAGGGTTTGGAAGAGGAGGCCCCAATCTACACTTCCACCAAAGGATGTTTGATTCCCCCCACTAATCCCTTGTGGATCTTGTTACTCTTGGGTGCGTTGGTGCCCTAGACGGAAGAGGTCACCTCGAAGCCACATTCCATTGTGGTGAAGCTTCGTGGTTTTGTTGGGAGCCTCCAATTAAGTTGTGGAGTTTGCCCCAACCTTGTTTGTAAAGGTTTGGTTGCCACCTTCAAGGCCTCCTCGTAATGGATCACGTCATCTTACATCGGTAAGAGCATGAGCAGAAATAGGGTGGCCCTCGTTGGCTTCGTGTGAGCATTGTGCTCCTCACCCTCTCCAAACGGAGACGTACTTCTCGAAAGAGAAGGAACTTCGGAAACATATCCTTGTCTCCCGTGTTCCCCTTTACCTTTACTTTGTGCAAGTTACTTTCCATGCTTATTTATTGCTTGCTTGTTATATCATAGTTGTTGGCATATAGGTTGCTCACATAGTTGCATATCTAGACAACCTATATTCCTTGTTGAGCCTAAATTGTTAAGAAAATTTTAAAAAGTGTTAGTCGCCTATTCAACCCCCCCCCCCTCTAGTCGACATTCCGATCCTTTCAATTGGTATAAGAGCCTCGTCTCTTATTAAGGGCTTTACCGCCTTAAGAGGATGTCGCAAGAGGATAAACCGAAAGAGGATGAGGTTCCAGGAGCTACTTCGAACCCTCCCCTCTTGGAAAGGGTTCCGAGTACCGAGGGCTTCACGAATGCGTTCGCGAAGGATGACTCGTCATCGATCTCTCGACATGAGTACAATGAAGGCATGTCCGCTATTAAGGCGCACATGAATAAAGTTACCGGCATGCTTGGTAGTCTCATGTCGAGGATGCCCTCGGAGAGCAACCCCGCCATCATCCCCAACATTCCAACATTGGGTGGAGGAGATGTCATCTCCCAACCTAGTGATGATGGTAGGAATGATAGCCGATCCATTCCTCGTTCAGGGAATGGATCGGGTATTCATTCCGCGGTGGCTCCTCCTGTTACATATAACTCACTACCTCTTCCCGGGCCTCATTTTGCACATGCAAGCACTATTCTCATCCTCAATAAAGATGCTTATCCGGTTTGGGCTCATCGCATGAAGAGACATTTGAAGGGGTCCTCAGTGGAACTGTGGCGCATCATCGAGGAGGGATTCAATCCTCGTGACTGCCACAACATGACCCCAAGAGAATATTGGGACAACATCATCAACAGTCATGCTATGCTTGTGATAGGAAATGGGTTGAAGGAAGAGCAATACATTCTTGTCCTAAAGTGTGAAACGGCCAAAGAGACGTGGGATCTTCTTGAGAGGAATCTCATGGGAAGCTCTAGCATACGGTGCTCGAAGTTTGACAAGATTCAAGATCAAACCGATCACTTTGTCAGGAATGAAGGGGAGTCTTCCGAGGATGTACATCAAAGGTTGGTGGCTCTCGCCAACTCCATGACGGACCACGGGAGCATGGACACCGACGACGGATGGATAAAAAGAAAGTTCATCACGGCTATGCTCCTACACAAGAAGCATATCACCAAGGTCATTCGTCAAAGGCCCGACTTTCGCGAGTTGAGTTCAAACCAAGTCTTGGATGAATTTGTTGCCATGGAAATCTTGGACTCCACGGCCGAGTTAAAATTAGCGCGTCAAAGTGGCTCCAAGATGCCATCTCTCTCCTTGAAGGCCAAGGAGGTTCAAGTTGAGGAAGATGAAGATGAAGAGGATGTGGGTCCGGAGGACACCAAGTATGGTTACAATGAGCACATGGCTCTAGCCTCAAGACAATTTTGGGGCAACAAGAAGAACTTCAAGTCCAACACAAGTAGCTTCAAGCCAAAGGGCCAAAGAATAAGGACTTTCTTCAATTGTGGCAATGTGAGTCATTTTGTTGCGGATTGTCCCTATGAGAAGAGAGAAGATCACGGTGGAAAGCTCATCCGTAAGGACAAGAACAAGCCACCAATGAACAACACCTTTGTGAAGAAGAAGCCACAACGTGTGTTGGTGGCTCAAGAAGAATACTATTCCGATGATGAGGAGGATGAAGAAAGTGGTGAGATTGTGGCAACCGCCACCATTGCTATCGCCATGGAATCCCCCTCATCAACGTCTCTCTTCAACTCCCCCAACGAGAACCCTCACATCATCCACAATTGTCTTATGGCCAAGAATACCTCGGTAACTCCTCACTCTAAACCTTTTACTCCCACTAACCCTTCATTGTTGGATTGTGTGGAGGAAAATGAGGAGCCCAAAGAAAAAGAAGAAAATGAATTCGAGCTATTCATGTCCAAACTCAAAGGTGTTGCCAAGGGACACTTTGTGGCTCTCTTGGAACAACTAGGTGAAGCCCATGCTCACATCGAGAAACTTGATGAGACTATCACCGAGTTGCAAGGTCATAGCCGCGACTATGAGGATGAGATAGGGGAGCTATCTCATTCTCTTGAAGAAGAGCGTGAGCTTAAGTTGTCTCTTGATGAGACTTATGCTAGTGATATCTCTAAGCTAAGACTTGACCTTAAACATTCTAATGTTATTGCTTGTGATCTCAAGACTAAAAATGATGAACTTGTTGAGGCTCATGAAAGGCTTCTTGTGGATCATGAGAAAGTCGAAAAGGACCACAAGTCCTTAAAGCACGAACTCATGGCTCTCAAGAAGGCTCATGATGAAACAAGTATGCAACTCACTAAAGAAATTACTACCTTTTCTCCTATTATTGTGGTAGAGAAACCTAGTTCCTCTAACTCTTGTTGTGAGCATGCTCCTCTCGTTGAGGAAAACGCTAGGTTGAAGGCACAACTTGAGAAGGTACTTGTCTCGTGCATTCAAGGAGAAAAGAACCTTAATGATCTCTTGAGTTCCCAAAAGGAGGTCATTGGCAAGGAAGGCATTGGTTTTGGTGCAAGTTCATCAAAGAAGAAGAACAAGAAGAGGAAGAACAAAAAGAAGAAAGGCAAGGTCCCTCCTCCTTCAAAGGAAGTCACCTTTGTGAAGGAAGGGGAGAAGCCTCAAGGAAAGGTGGCAAAGGCCATTGAGGGTGGAGTGACCAAGAGAAGTGGTGCCATTCCCAATGACTTTGCCGGACCAACTAACCCCTCTTATGTTCTTTGTTGCACTAATGATGGGCATGTTTATGACAAATTTGTTGGTTCCTTTGATGAGTATATTGCATGGTCCATTTGGGTGCCTAAGACCCTTGTTACTAACGCGAAAGGACCCATTCATGAATGGGTACCTAAACCCAAGCATTGATCTCATGTAGGTGGCGGCTTCCGGTGGTGGTTCATGGATACTTGATAGCGGGGCTACAAGTCATATGACCGGAAGCAAGGACATGTTGGTGGACATTGATTTTGGACCATCTCGAACCACCCGTGTCCAATTTGGAGATGCAAACACGTCAAAGGTATTAGGTCTTGGCAAAGTGATAATTTCTCCGGACTCTTCCATAGAGAAAGTATTGCTAGTTGAGACTTGTGCCTTTAATTTACTTTTCGTTCGACAACTTGCCATGATGGGCCTTTGCACTTTCTTTGATAAAGACATGGTCACCTTGATGTGGATAAAAACTCTTAAAGTGGCTTTTGTTGGACACGTGGAGGACGGTATGTACGCGGTGGACTTTTCAAAAGTCCCCACCAAAACCGCCATGTGTCTAATGGCTAAATTTGATGTGGGATGGATTTGGCACCGCCGACTAGCCCATGTCAATATGAGGTCTTTGCAAACACTTCTCAAGGGTGAGCATGTCATTCGACTAACAAATGTTAGCTTTGCCAAAGATCGTGCTTGTAGGGCATGCATTGAAGGGAAACTACATGAGAAGAAACATCCCGTCAAGAATATCATCTCCACCAAGAGGCCTTTGGAGCTCCTTCACATGGATCTCTTTGGACCTCCATCATATGATAGCCTTAGCGGAAAGAAGTATTGCTTGGTTATTGTTGATGACTATTCAAGATATACATGGGTTTATTTCTTCAGGAAGAAAAGTGAGACCCAACAAACCGTCATCGAGTTTGCCAATGAAGCTCAACGTCAACACAATTCAAAGATTTTGGCAATTAGGAGTGACAACGGCACCGAGTTCAAGAACTACACCTTGGATGAATTCCTTGGAGATGAGGGGATCAAACATCAATATTCCGCTGCTTATACCCCTCAACATAATGGTGTTGCGGAGAGGAAGAATCGCACTCTGATTGATGCAGCAAGAACAATGATGGCAGAGTTCAAGAGTCCATACAACTTTTAGGCAGAGGCTATCAACACTGCTTGTCATGCAACCAACTGTCTTTATCTCCGCAAGATCTTGAACAAAACTCTGTATGAAATCATCACCGGGAAGAAGCCCAACATCAAGTATTTTCGGGTCTCCGGGTGTAAGTGTTTCATTCTTAAGAAAGGTGCTCGTTTGTCTAAGTTTGAGTCTAAGACAAATGAGAGCATATTTGTTGGTTATGTTTCAAACTCTCACGCCTATAGATTCTACAACAAGTCTTCCGGACTTGTTGAAGAATCTAGCAACGTGTAGTTCGATGAACATAATGGCTCCCAAGTGGGGCAAGGTGATCTTAATGATGTAGGTGATGAAATTCCTCCTCAAGCCATAATAAGAATGGGTGTGGGTCATTTCCTACCCATTGAGGAACCCCTTGTGGTGGAAGGAGAAGGACAATGCTCTACGCACGTGGAGCCATCACCTCCTCAAGATCCACAAGCAAACCAAGAACAAGACGAAGGCCCTCTCTCGCCCGAACAAGATCAAGGTCAAGATCCAATCATTGAAGATGGCGGTGCATCAAATGATGACCAAGATCAAGTTCTCGTTCAAGGGCATGCTCAAAATGATGAGCAAGTCCTTGAGGATGCTCCTTCTTTCGAAGATGGTCCTCTTGCTCCCTCTCGAGAAACTTTGGAAGAAGAAAGAGTTCGCCGAGCACTCAAGATCGCATCCCGGTTAAAATCTCAAGATCTTTCGATGGAAAAAAGTGCTCGGAAGCATCCAAAATGGGGTAACAACTCGTAGTCAATTGAGAAACTTTTGTGCCCATAATGCATTTGTTTCGTGTGTTGAACCCCAAAAGGTAGGTGAGGCGCTTGAAGATCCGGATTGGCTTGAGGCCATGCATGATGAACTCAATAACTTCAAGTGCAACAAGGTGTGGACATTAGTGGAGAGACCCAAAGGTGATCATAATGTTATTTGGACCAAGTGGATATTCAAGAACAAGCAAGATGCACTTGGTATTGTCATCCAGAACAAGGCAAGGTTGGTGCTCAAGGTTTTTCCCAAGTCGAAGGTATTGACTATGGTAAAACTTTTGCCCCCGTGGCTCGTCTTGATTCCATTCGTATTGCTCTTGCTTATGCTTCTCATCACAACTTCAAGTTATATCAAATGGATGTGAAGAGTGCTTTTCTTAATGGTCTCATTAATGAGTTGGTATATGTCAAGCAACCCCCCCAGGTTAGAGGACCACAATTTCCCCAATCATGTCTATAAACTCGACAAGGCGCTCTATGGCCTTAAGCAAGCACCACGCGCTTGGTATGAGCACCTTACCGAGTTCTTAGTCGATTATGGGTTTGAAATTGGGAAAATCGATCACACTCTTTTTACCAAGAGGGTTGGTGGGCAATTTTTCATATGCCAACTATATGTTGATGATATTATCTTTGGCTCGATTAACAAATCTTTTAATGAGGAATTTGCTAAGCTAATGACCGACAAGTTTGAGATGTCTATGATGGGAGAGTTGGAGTTCTTTCTCGGTTTTGAAGTCAAGCAATTGTCAAGAGGAACTTTCATCAACCAAGCCAAATATACTCAAGACATGCTCAAGAGGTTCAAGTATGATGGTCTTAAAGGAGCCAAGACCCCCATGCCACTCAAGTGTTAACTTAACCTCGACCCAAACGGTAAAGAGGTAGACCAAAGGGAGTATCATTCTATGATTGGTTCTTTGTTGTATCTTTGTGCATCTAGGACTGATATCATGCTGAGTGTGAGCATGTGTGCAAGATTTCAATCCGCACCAAAAGAGAGTCACTTAGTGGTTGTCAAACGAATCTTTTGATATTTGGTTCATACCCCAAACTTTGGCTTGTGGTATCCTAAAGGCTCAAGATTCAACCTCGTCGGGTACACGGATTCGGATTGGGCGGGAGACAAGGTGGAGAGGAAGTCCACTTCCGGAGGATGCCAATTCCTTGGTAGGTATTTGGTGTGTTGGTCATCCAAGAAGCAAAATTGTGTTTCCCTCTCCACGACCGAAGCTGAGTACATTGCCGCCGCAAGTTGTTGTGCGTAATTATTATGGATGAGGCAAACTTTGAAGGATTACGGTGTCATTTGTGACAAAGTGCCTCTTTTATGTGACAATGAAAGTGCTATCAAGATTGCCTACAACCCCGTTCAACATAGCAAGACGAAGCATATTGAGATTCGTCATCACTTTATTCGAGATCATGTGAAGCGGGGTGATATTGACCTTTCATATGTGGGCACCAGAGATCAACTTGCGGATATTTTCACCAAGCCTTTGGATGAAGCAAGATTTCGAGAGTTAAGGCATGTGCTAAATATCATTGATTCAAGTAATGCGGTTTGAAGACTTTCCCACACTTCCCATCTCAACATGAGGTCTAGCTTGGATGTAGGCATGGACATAGGGGGAGTGTTGCTTAATTCATAGGCAACCACTCCACCTATTATGCGGAAAGAGACAAAATTATTTCACTATGGTCACGTTCGGCGGCCATCATGGTCACCCAAGGTGACAACTGTGCTTCAAAAAAGAGCATTGGCAATGAACCCAAGATACATCTTTGTGGTGTCATACCAAATAAGCTCAAACATGGTGGCTTCGGCCACCGCCCCTCTCTTTGGGAGGATTGGTTCGTTTTTGTGATTCTTTCTTGTGTTTGGGTTGCTTTGTTGCATCTTGATCACTCCGAGTTTGATCTTGCATCTCCTTGTTGTTGCTTTGTCTCGGAGTGTTTTCCATCCAGCTGCCATGTTTCGATTCATCCCAAGCCCTTCCCCCTAAGACATTCGATGCAATAGCCCCCTCCTTGTTGTACTTGGTGGACGTTTCTGCTGCCAGCGGTACTACCTCTATGGTCACGGTACTACCGCTCCAGCGGTACTACCGTGACTACAGCGGTACTACCGCTGCCCCGAGGATTTGTATAACTGAAGGGGTACGGGGAGTTCCTCCCCATTACCCCCATTCAGTTTCGTTTTATCCCCTCTGCAGCAGCGACACCCACCCCGGCGCCCCCTCCCGGTGTGTCGCCTCCGTGCCATCTTTCCCTGTTCTCCTCCGGTGGGATTGTTCCCCATCCTCCCCGGGTGCCATGGATACCGGTATTGCCCCATTTCCCTTCTCTTTTGGTTCAGTTTTTTGCACTTTGTTGCTAGGGCAATACTTATAGATCCACTAGGTTTTTGCCTAGGCACTTTGAGAACATGGATAGATTGCTAGATAGGAATAAAGTAGATGTGTTGGAGTGGTTTGAGTTTTTGGAACCCCGGTAGTACCGGATCTCAGATCCGTGTCTTCTACTCCAGGACGGTACTACCGCTGGTCCCGCTGCGGTACTACCGCTTGCGCGGTACTACCGCGTGTCCAGCGGTACTACCGCTGGGCGGTACTACCGGGTCTCGGGCGGTACTACCGTGGTCCCCAAAACTGTCACCTCTCCAACAGACCTGCCTTGTTCACTTGTGTCCGGCTCTTGCATCTCATGTGCTTTTTTTTCCGTTTCTCTCTGTTGGTGTTGGTAAGTTGATGGCTCTCGTCGGAATCCCAAGCGCAAGGCCCTGGGTCAACCCGGAAGCAACTTCAATAAGGTTGCTCACAAGAAGAAGGAACCAGTGAAGCCTGTTTCAGAGATGCCTCTTCCCGAGTACAGGGCCTACCGGTGTGCCAATCTGTACCGTGTCGACCAAGACCCAGAGTTAGCTGGCTCTCAGTTCTGTAACAAGACTCAGAGGGTTGTGTTCCATATGATTATGAAGCACAGGAAGAACAAGTTTGTTCCACATGTGAAGTCTGTCCAACTGAGGCACATGCAGGCTCACCCCGATTACTTTGGAGAGGCATATGCCCTATGCGAGCAGTTTGGGATTCTGGACATCATCTCCTTCAACAAGCGGTTCGATGCCGAGCTTCCTGCCCAGTTCTTTGCCACAGTGTACTTCACCAATCGTGATGATCGGACCATCATTTGGATGTGCTAGGATGAGCAAGTGAGCTGCACGTGGGGGGACTTCATGACAGCTCTGCACATTCCCGTCTCCACGAAAGAGGCGACCGTTGGTGTTAGCCCATTCGCTTCAGCAATTGCCCAACCCAAGAGTATGCTAGGGCCTTTTCAGACTTCGATTATATACACTGATGCCAAGGGACATCAAAAGAACAGAGTGGTTCTTTGCCCGTTCTTGGACATCATGCACCGCATCTTCCGGACTTCTCTGTTTCCCCGTGTGGGCAATCTGGACATGGTTCACGGCCATCTGGTGGACATGCTTCTCCTCTGTGTGGAGCACAAGGGCACCACGCAGACCTTGGATGTCTGTGACATCATGTGGGAGGAGCTACATGCTGCTGTGATGGAACGAAAGGTTCCCATTTATGGCCCTTATCTGCAGGTCCTCTTCGAGATCACTTGGGCAGGTACCTTTGCCGTTGAGCGCCTTCCCGTTGGGCCTCTGACTACTCACGAGGAGGTTCAGTTACGCATCAAGGACAACTAGGTTGGTGGTCATGGTCCTGCGCCTGACTCTGATGAGGAGATTCAGGAGGAGCCGAAGGAAGGTGGTGGCAGTGTTCCCCGCACTCACTCTGGTGCGAGCTTTGGTGCTGATGGTTCGTCTTCTGCACAGGGTCCCGAGCAGCCAGGTTGGACTGCCAAGCTCACCAGGAAGGTGAACCAGCTCTTTTTCCTTCAGACTGACATTCAGCACCGCATGTATGAGGCCCACAGGAGGGAGAAGGAGAACAGGCAGATGCAGAAGGCTTTCTACAGACAACAGGGTATGACTGTCAAGGACGGTTCCGAGAAGAACATTACTCCCGAGCACAAGTGGATCTCCAAGTTCAGCGCGTGGGACCTCAATGATGATGTGCATGGCCCTTCGTCCTCGGCTCTGTCGCCCGCTACTGATGACACCGAGGCTGTCGTGGAGTCCGAGGAGTCTGACGATGACGAGGACTACGACCAGGACGACGAGTAGTTCATCACCATGGGACGCTAGGTCATTCTCTGCCTTTTTGGCGTCTCGATGCCAAAGGGGGAGAGAGTTCTAGGATTCCGATTTGCATCTTCTCAGGGTTGGGCGAGTCACAAGCGTGTTATTTGTCTCATTTGCTCCGCTTGTGAACTCCGTTTATTTGCTTTGGTTCTTAGTCCGTCTTGTGAGACTTCCGTGATATATGGTGTGAGACATATGCTATCCTATGTTCGTACTCTTATTGTCTGGTGATGTGTTGCTTGTTATGACTTGTTATCTTTATGCTCACTTATTTGTCTTGTCTAGCTTAGTATGGCCTAGTCTATAAAATATAGGGGGAGTGTCTTCCTTATGTGTGTGTCTTGCATTCCAGAGGCATATCCAAAATGATGCACACAGCAAGGGGGAGTTGATACGTCCAAAATGCATCACTATTTTATATAGTAATTCTTTCTTATTCATTGATATATTTCATGATATGATGCTATCCTTATGTTGTTTTGGTTTATTTTACACAGTTTGCAACTTTCCGGTGCCGAAGCACCAGACGCAGGATTCAGCGGTAAAAAGTGGACGCTGAGTTGCTGAAGAAGAACACCTCCAAATTACCTGAAAATCGACGGAGGCTGTTTTCCAACAGGATCATGAAGACACGCAAAAGAGCGACCAGAGGGGGGCCACAGGGTGCCCAGGCGGCCACCTGGCGCGGCCCCACCCCTGGCCGCGCCGGGAGGGCGCCTGGACCCCCGGGGCCACTCCCGGCTCCCCCCTCTGGCCTATATACTCCTCGTCGTCCAAAAACCCTAAAAAGAGGAGAGTTTCCGGAGTTCCGCCGCCGCTCCGTGGCGGAAACCTACAGAGAAGAAAATCCATCTCTGGCGGGCAGATTCCGCCGGGGAGATCACCTCCCGGAAGGGGAGATCGTCGCCATCGTCATCACCATCGTCACGGGCATCATCGAGATCATCATCAACATCATACCCATCATCAGCACCATCTCCACCTCCATCCAATCTTGTCTCACAATTGCAACTCATGTTGTAATCCGTACTATCTATCCCCTCTACTCTGTCGGTGTTGATTACTACTTTGTGGTGAATGCTATTGAGTTTTTTTGGAGAAGTATTATTGTGTTCAGATTGTTTATCATCTATTTATCCCCACTGATCATGATCTCTTTTATGTCTTGTGAGTAGTTACTTTAGTTCTTGAGGACATGGGAGAAGTCTAGTTGTTAGTAGTCATATGATGTTGAAGTAATATGTGTTGGTTGATATTTAAGTTGTGTTGTTATTTTCCTAGTGGTGTTGTGTGAGTCGAACACTCAACACTTCGCCTTATCAAGGACCTAGGGAATGCATTGTGTATAAAGAATGCTTACGGTGGGTTGCTGGAGTGATAGAAACATGAACCCCAGTTTGCACGCTTTTGCACAAGGGAACAATGGATCACCGATCGTATTGCTATGGTTAGGATTTTGCCTTAATTACTATCTTGTATTTGCGGATGCTTGCAAGGTGTTTAATCATAAGAGTGCATTCATCTTAGTCTAGAGGGTGCACTAGCATAGATCCACCCACCAAACACTTATCAACCCAGCACATAGTACCGATACGGAATATGGCGAAAGCACATGACTACCTCTCCCGTGTCTCCTCAAGAACACTTTAGCTTTTATAAGTTCAGTTGCTAGGCCTCTCCTTTGCTAAGAAAGGATTTGTCCACTCTTTATTATCCAGTATCTTTTGCTTTTCTAGTCTTTATTATCCTGTTGCTTATACCAAGAAAATCCCTAAAAAGTTATCTTTCAGTGCTTGCAGTTATCTCCTTACCAAAGTCACTTGCTTTTACCTTCTGCTCCTCGTTGGGTTCGACACTCTTACTTATCGAAAACACAACAATAGATCCCTCTACGTTGGGGGTCATCAAGCTACGTTTTCTGGCGCCGTTGCCGGGGAGTGTAGCGCTATTAGTAAGTGAAGCCGGTAAGGAAGTTTTTATATTTCTGTTTTAGTTTTGATGTTGCTGTTTTTGTCCTTATGGAGACCCCTACTATTGGATCATTGTTCTCGGGGAGTCGCCCCACCGCTAAGGTAGTTACTCCTACTCCTACTGAAATTGTGCCTTATAAGATACCATCTGGTATTATCGATTATGTCTTAACCAATCGCTATGCAGGAGACAGGCATCCAGGTGAACACTTGCTATATTTATCACAACTATGTTCATTATTCAAGCTTGCAGGTGTGTCACTGGAGTTCGTTATGAAGAAGTTATTCTCCGTATCGCTCACAGACAAAGCTTCAGATTGGTATAAGCTCCTCGATAACCCACATTCTCTTAATTGGGAAGAGCTCAAGTCTCTCTTTTATACAAAGTTTTACCCTCTTCATGAAGTTTATCGAGACAGGAATTCCATCTATAACTTTAGGTCTCGCGAAGGAGAGAGCATCGCTCAAGCTTGGGGGAGACTTAAATACCTAATGTTCAAATGTCCTATCCATAAGCTCCCCAAAGATATTATACTTACAATTTTTATGCCATGCTTTCTCATCAGGATAAGGAAAGGCTGGATACCTTTTCTAGCGGGGTATTTCAGACAAAGAGCGTGGAAGAAAGATGGGATCTCATTGAAAGGATCCAGAAGAATACTGAAGACTGGGAAATCGATAAAGGTATTGAACCTGCTATAAATTATGAGCATGATTATATTGAGAGCTATGTGAAAACTGATTATTTCAATACCTTTTGCTCTAAAATTGGTTTGGATTCCCATCTAATGATTGATTTTTGTAAGAACTTTGCCTATCATGTTGATTCTTCTAATATGAAGAAGGATCAGTACCATACGCCTTTCAAAGAAGTGCCTATTGATATTCACGTTGCTGATCCTATTTTGCCTGCAGTTATATATGAACAGCCCCCTTTTCCTTCAAGAATAAGGGAGCACTCTTTTGTGACAGGCATCATAAATAAAAGTGAGATAAGAACAGGCGAACCTGAGGACCAGATCAGAGTCGATCCTCAAGTTTCTATGGTTAAAGATTTAATTACTAATGATGTTTCAGAATCTATTATAAATTTTTGTGTTGTTTCAACTAACATTGTCACAGCCAAGAATAAAAGCCCAGTTTCAGGTACACCAGTTGTATCTGTTAAATAGGAGATCACAATTATTATGGGCTATGTGATCTGGGATCGAGCGCTAGCGCGATTCCTTATTCACTTTATCAGGAGATCATGAGTGAGATTTCACCCTGTGAACTTGAAGAGATTGATGTTACTATTCATCTTGCAAACAAAGCTACTATCTCTCCTATTGGGATTGTGAGAGATGTTGAAGTCCTATGCGGAAAGGTAAAGTATCCTACCGACTTTCTCGTACTTGGTTCAGTACAAGATAGCTTTTGTCCTATTATTTTTGGTAGACCTTTTCTCAGAACTTGTGGAGCTATTATAGATTGCAAGAAAGGTAAAGTTTCTGTTGAATTCAATGGTGAGCCATATGAATTTAACTTTTCTAAGATTTCCAAGCAGCCTCATGGTACTGAATTACCTAGTGATGATAAAATTATTGAAAGTATTGCTTCTATTGCTATTCCCCCTAATGATCCTTTGCAGCAATACATGGAGGACCACGAGAATGATACTCATATGCAGGAAAGAAATGAAATTGATGAAATCTTCTTGAGACAACCTGCTATCCTGAAGCACAACCTTCCGGTTGAACCCGTAGGAATTCTATCCAAACCAAAAGAAGACCCGGTGTTTGATCTCAAACCTCTTCCCGATACACTCAAGTATGCTTATTCAGATGAAAAGAAAATATATCCTGTTATTATCAACTCTAACCTTTCAGGATATGAAGAGGAGCGACTATTGGAAGTACTTTCGTAAACACCGTGGTGCAATTGGCTATACCCTTGATGACCTTAAGGGAATTAGTCCATCTATCTGTCAACATACTATCAACCTCGAGCCCGATGCTAAACCTGTTGTTGACCATCAACGACGGTTGAACCCAAAGATGATGGATGTTGTGAGGACCGAAATCCTCAAGCTTCTAGCTGCAGGTATTATCTACCCTATAGCCGATAGTAAGTGGGTAAGTCCAGTTCATTGTGTTCCTAAGAAAGGAGGGACAACTGTAGTCCCTAATGATAAGAATGAACTAATACCTCAGAGAATTATTATTGGGTATAGAATGTGTATTGATTACAGGAAGTTGAACAAGGAAACCAGGAAGGACCACTACCCTCTGCCCTTTATTGATCAGATGCTTGAGAGGCTGTCCAAAAACACCCACTTCTGCTATCTTGACGGGTACTCTAGCTTCTCTCAAATTCATGTTAACACCGCCGATCAAGAGAAGACCACTTTCACTTGTCCTTATGGTACTTATGCTTATAGGCGTATGCCTTTTGGTTTATGCAATGCCCCTGCTACTTTTCAGAGATGTATGTCTGCAATATTTCATGGTTTCTGTGAGGAGATTGTGGAAGTCTTCATGGACGATTTCTCTGTCTATGGAACTTCCTTTGACCACTGTCTCCACAATCTTAATAAAGTTTTGCAGAGATGCGAGGATACAAATTTAGTTCTAAACTGGGAAAAGTGCCACTTCATGGTTAACTAAGGGATCGTGCTTGGCCACAAGATTTCCGAGAGGGGAATTGAAGTGGACAAGGCGAAGATTGAAGCTATCGAAAGGATGCCCTATCCAAGGGAAATTAAAGGTATTCGTAGTTTTCTCGGTCATGCTGGTTTCTATAGAAGATTTATTAAAGACTTTTCTAAAACCTCGAGACCCCTCACTAATCTTCTCCAGAAGGATGTTCCTTTTGTATTTGATGAAGATTGTAAGGAGGCTTTCGAAGTTCTTAAGAAAGCTTTAATAACCGCTCCTATAGTACAACCGCCTGACTGGATTTTCCCTTTGAAATTATGTGTGATGCTAGTGATTTTGCTGTTGGAGCTGTTTTAGGACAAAGGGTTGATAAAAAGTTGAATGTTATATATTATGCTAGTAAGACCCATGATAGTGCTCAAAAGAACTATGCTACTACAGAGAAGGAATTCTTAGCAGTGGTGTTTGCTTGTGATAAGTTTAGGAAGTATATTGTTGATTCTAAAGTTATTATTCATACTGACCATGCTGCCATTAAGTATCTTATGATGAAGAAGGATGCCAAACCAAGACTCATCAGATGGGTACTTCTTCTTCAAGAATTTGATTTGCAGATTGTTGATAGAAAAGGAGCAGACAACCCTGTAGCGGACAATCTTTCAAGGATGGAAGATATACCGCATGATCCCATCCCAGTCAACGACAGTTTTCCAGACGAACAACTTGCCGTTGTTAAAGTACAATCTCTTTCCGATCCTTGGTTTGCAGATTATGCTAATTTTATCGTTGCAAAGTATTTGCCTACAGGTTTAACATTTCAGCAAAGGAAGAAGTTCTTCCATGATTTGAGGCATTACTTTTGGGATGACCCTCATCTTTTCAAAGAAGGTCCAGATGGGATCGTGAGAAGATGCGTACCGGAACATGAGCAGAAGGACATTCTCAAGCAATGTCACGACAGTCCCTACGGAGGACATCATGCCGGTGAGAGGACCACACATAAGGTTCTCCAATCAGGTTTTTATTGTCCTACTCTCTTTAAAGATGCTAGAAGTTATGTTTTAGCTTGTGATAAATGTCAAAGAGTTGGTAATATTAGTAGGAGGAATGAGATTCCTATGAATTACTCACTAGTGATTGAGCCTTTTGATTGCTGGGGTTTTGATTTTATGGGTCCTTTTCCTTCTTCACACAAGTACACTCACATATTAGTTGCTGTTGATTATGTAACCAAGTGGGTTGAAGCAATCCCCACTGAGAGTGCTGATCACAAAACATCTTTGAAAATGCTCAAAGATGTAATTTTCCCTAGGTTTGGTGTACCCAGGTATCTCATGACTGATGGAGGATCACACTTCACGCATGGAGCTTTTAGAAAAGCTCTAGCCAAGTACGATGTCAATCATAGGATTGTGTCACCGTACCATCCTCAAACTAGTGGGAAAGTTGAGCTCACCAATAGAGAGATCAAGTTGATCTTGCAGAAGACAGTTAACAGAAACAGGAAGGACTGGTCAAATAAGTTAGGAGATGCTTTGTGGGCGTATAGAACTGCTTACAAAAACCCCATGGGCATGTCTCCCTATAAAATGGTCTATGGCAAGGCTTGCCATTTGCCATTAGAGTTAGAGCACAAAGCTTTCTGGGCTGTTAGAGAGCTTAATGCTGACCCCAAAATTAGCTGGTGAAAAGCGTCTCATGAACTTGACTTCTCTAGATGAGTGGAGAAGTGAAGCTTACGAGAGCGCTAAAATGTTCAAGGAAAAGGTAAAGAAGTGGCATGATAGGAGGATTCTGAAACGTGAATTTAATGTTGGTGATAAAGTTTTAATGTTTAGATCCCGTTTCAGGTTTTCTCCAGGTAAACTACTTTCCAGGTGGGAAGGGCCATTTCATATCGAGGAAGTCTACCGGTCAGGTGCAATTAAGATTAACAATTTTGAAGGCACCAAACCTCAAGTTGTGAACGGGAAAAGACTCAAGCATTACATAGCGGGAGACCCCGTCAATGTTGATGTAAATATAATTCGCACAACAACTCATGAAGAACATGTTGCAGCCCTGTTTCATACCCCGACAGAAGCAGAATAAGAAAAGGTATGTATTACGGTAAGGAAACATCGCGAACCGCCATAAAAGTTACATATTATGAGTTTTTACAAAATTAGTAAAATTCGAGGCCTAAGTGGAGCCGGAGAAGAGCTCCAGGGGGCCCAGGCGCCCCCCTGGCGCACCCCACCCCCTGGCCGCGCTGGGAGGCCACCTGGGCACCCAGGACTCCATCTCCGACCCCACTTTGGCTCGTTACTTTCCTTTTGTTGCAGAAATTTTTGCTATATATTTGCCCGGATCGTTCCGGCAACGTATCTCGCGATTTCGTGTGTTTTCTTTTCGATCTGTTTCTGACAGGGTAAAATGCTATTGCTAGAGATGTCTTCCTGTGGCTCAAGTGGAGAGGACTTCATGGGACGGCGGCTACGTGAAGTTCAGAAAGACCTCAACCAAGGGAAATACATAGATTGGGCCACAGAAGAAGAAATCGCTGCAAGGCGGGCGGAGATGGAGCGCTCCGTGAGAAAAGAAGTCAAGATTATCACCGCCCAGCAACCAGGGGGTCCATCAATACAAGGAGGAGGATCAAGCAACCCCATCATGGTGGGGAGTGTCCAACCATATTATGATTTTTCTCTTAACCTTTCAGGAATGACCCCTACACTTGAAGATCAACGTACGATTTCCACCATCTCCGAAGCTTACCGCATCACCAATCAACTGTGTGAAGATTTCCGTGTACTAAAGGTGCAAGTGGAGATCTTGGAGAAGGAAAACCGAACCCTTCGTCGTGTCATCAAAGATTTGAAGAATCAACAACAACAAGAATAAGGAGTAAACCTCCTCGGGTAATGGCATCCCCTCAGCTTGTTCCAAGCTTGGGGGAGTGCCGGGTATCTTTATCTTTATCTTAGTCTTTTAGAGTCAAGTAGAGTCATATCATGTCTAGGGAGTTTATTATATGAAATAGGTGTTTGCATTGAGGTCTATCACTCCGTCTGTGGAGAGATTGTATCCGTGAGTGTGGAGTCATCTTTAATGGAATATTAATGAGAAGTCTATTGGTTCCTTCACTGCACTCGGTATTCTCTTCACGCAATCGGCCTCATATGACGATTCTTACGGGGAGTATTGACCTTATATCAGGTATGGCTTTGAAAACTTTATTTAATTTTGGCAAACATAGCTTTGGTCTTGACAACATGCATGTTTTCTCAAGTAGCGACATAGCCAAAACCTTTATGTTATTATCCTTGAAGTGTTATGTTGACAAGGAAGACAACTTGATGTGTTATGCTTACCTTAATGCTTATGCCTTATATGTTTTTCATCTAAATTAGCATCAACTGTCTGTTCTCTCAAAGCCTTTGCTAGCCAAACTCTTTGCCAAGTAGATTTCTGCTTGTGCATCCATACCCTGAAACCATTACCTTCCATTTGAGTCCACCATACCTTCCTATTCGTGGTATTCCCCTACCACTCCTATAAGTATAGAATTTATGTGTTATCCTTAAATGTTCAAAATCTTCTGTTTTGTGCCTCTTGTTTAGCTCATGAGGAAGTAGTAGGTAATTCATGATCTTCTTAAGTTGGACAAGTTTTACCCCGGGATTGCATGTCTAATCTGCAAACCCATAATACGAGGAGGAACTGGCATGGGTGCGCCCAGCTCGAAAGATAATATAACAAACAAACCCTCCTTCACGCTTGGTCTATGAGAAATCAGAAACTCTGGCAGTGATAAACAAAGGAGATTAAGGGGATGTGATCGTCCCCACTTGGGAGCCGTTCCTCGAAACTTGTCCATCTTGAGAAGTAATTGAGCTATCTATTAGCATTCGTTGACAAACTATGCACCGCCCCAAAATCTATTTTTATTCTGTTTGATTTAAGGATAGCACATGAGTTTTCCCTGCTTGCCCTTAAACAAGGCTTTCTTCCACTTTCGTGTTGAGTCAGTTTTTCCCACTTCCTTCTTTTCCCTAAGAGAACATACATTTGATGTGGATGAGGATTCATCCATATAGAGTTGCATTAAGTTTTTCCATGCCATATCCTTGTTGACATTATCTTTTGATAAGTAAGTTGTTTGCAAAAGCTTTTGCCTAGCAAGCATCTTCCTTTGGGTTAGCATTTACACTTCATGACTATTAACATGTCCTTTCGAAAGCTTCAAATTGTTTGTAGTTGTTCTTTGACCAAGGTTATGTTTGACTTAATTTGATGAGTTTCCTTAGCCCTACTTTTGATTATAATTTTTATTACTTTCTCATGAGGGCCTTATGAGTAGAGGTTGTTGTTGAATTTGCTTGAGTTTGATGGAGAAACCTTGATGCTTCTTGTCCGTATTTTATTTATCGACACTTCACTCTCTAAACTTGTGGACAGGTTTATCGAGCTCAGTATTCGCTTGAGGACAAGCGAGGTCTAAGCTTGGGGGAGTTGATACGTCCAAAATGCATCACTATTTTATATAGTAATTCTTTATTATTCATTGATTTATTTCATGATATGATGCTATACTTATGTTGTTTTGGTTTATTTTACACAGTTTGCAACTTTCCGGTGCCGAAGCAGCAGACGCAGGATTCAGCGGTAAAAAGTGGACGCTGAGTTGCTGAAGAAGAACACCTCCAAATTACCTGAAAATCGACGGAGGCTGTTTTCCAGCAGGATCACGAAGAGACGCAAAAGAGCGACCAGAGGGGGGCCACAGGGTGCCCAGGCGGCCACCTGGCGCGGCCCCACCCCTGGCCACGCCGGGAGGGCGCCTGGACCCCCGGGGCCACTCCCGGCTCCCCCCTCTGGCCTATATACTCCTCGTCGTCCAAAAACCCTAAAAAGAGGAGAGTTTCCGGAGTTCCGCCGCCGCTCCATGGCGGAAACCTACAGAGAAGAAAATCCATCTCTGGCGGGCAGATTCCGCCGGGGAGATCACCTCCCGGAAGGGGAGATCGTCGCCATCGTCATCACCATCGTCACGGGCATCATCGAGATCATCATCAACATCATCCCCATCATCAACACCATCTCCACCTCCATCCAATCTTGTCTCACAATTGCAACTCATGTTGTAATCCGTACTATCTATCCCCTCTACTCTATCGGTGTTGATTACTACTTTGTGGTGAATGCTATTGAGTTTTGTTGGAGAAGTATTATTGTGTTCAGATTGTTTATCATCTATTTATCCCCACTGATCATGATCTCTTTTATGTCTTGTGAGTAGTTACTTTAGTTCTTGAGGACATGGGAGAAGTCTAGTTGTTAGTAGTCATATGATGTTGAAGTAATATGTGTTGGTTGATATTTAAGTTGTCTTGTTATTTTCCTAGTGGTGTTGTGTGAGTCGAACACTCAACACTTCGCCTTATCAAGGACCTAGGGGAATGCATTGTGTATAAATAATGCTTACGGTGGGTTGCCGGAGTGACAGAAACCTGAACCCCAGTTTGCACGCTTTTGCACAAGGGAACAATGGATCACCGATCGTATTGCTATGGTTAGGCTTTTGCCTTAATTACTATCTTGTATTTGCCGATGCTTGCAAGGTGTTTAATCATAAGAGTGCATTCATCTTAGTCTAGAGGGTGCACTAGCATAGATCCACCCACCAAACACTTATCAACCCAGCACATAGTACCGATACGGAATATGGCGAAAGCACATGACTACCTCTCCCGTGTGTCCTCAAGAACACTTTAGCTTTTATAAGTTCAGTTTCTAGGCCTCTCCTTTGCTAAGAAAGTATTGGGCCACTCTTTATTATCCAGTATCTTTTGCTTTGCTAGTCTTTATTATCATGTTGCTTATACCAAGAAAATCCCTAAAAAGTTATCTTTCAGTGCTTGCACTTATCTCCTTACCAAAGTCACTTGCTTTTACCTTCTGCTCCTCGTTGGGTTCGACACTCTTACTTATCGAAAACGCTACAATAGATCCCTCTACGTTGAGGGTCATCAGGAGCCTGTCTATATTTTATAAACAAATGGCATGTTTTTAAATTCCCTATTTTTATTGTGCAAATCTTGCGTTGTCATCAATACACCAAAAAGGGGGAGATTGATAGGGCATGTTTTCCCTTGATTGGTTTTAGTGATTGATGGCAATACATTTGCGGACTAACCGGGTGCGATGAGAATTTTAGATAATTTCATTAATGGCACAAGACGGTTATTGCCCCCTCGGTGTATGAAGCGTGAAGACGGAGTTTTTCTTTCGATCTACTTTTAGATATTTGAGTCGTAGGAAAACTATACTATGAAGAGGGGATACGCTTTGGAAATAGTGGGTGGAATCATCACACGGTCTCACTTTTTGCACCCCACATATTTCTCTTGCATCGTGGAGGTGTGGAAACATCTTGGTTTTGGATCCCTGGCTCTGCCAGGGCGGTAGTACCGCTCCTTGAGCGGTAGTACTGGACCTAGTACCGCAACCACTACCGGATTCCCACTGGACTTTGCGGTAGTGGGGGCGGCACTGGGGCTCGGTAGTACCGCTCCGGGTGCGGTAGTACCGGACCCAGTACCGCATCCACTACCGGATTCCCACTATACTTTGCGGTCGTGGGGGCGGCACTGGGGCTCGGTAGTACCGCGGAGCGATAGTACCGTCTCTGGTACGGTAGTACCGCGCCCCGGTAGTACCAGGGCCAGTACCGCACCCACTACCGGAATCCCTCCGGACTTCACGGT
The DNA here is from genome assembly GCA_950022295.1 of Bromus sterilis. Taxonomy (NCBI): domain Eukaryota; kingdom Viridiplantae; phylum Streptophyta; class Magnoliopsida; order Poales; family Poaceae; genus Bromus; species Bromus sterilis. The sequence continues at coordinate 317,618,301 of OX465596.1, read as the reverse complement.
AGTGGGCACGGTAGTGACCCTCAGTACGGTAGTACCGCAGCCCGGTAGTACCGCTTGTGAAGCGGTACTACCGTGGTTGGTGGGCAGCCAACGGCTGCATTTAAGACCACCTATAAAAGGGGGTCTTCTTCCCCATTGAGACTTACCTCATTTATTGCTCTCACCTCCATTGACGCCCAAGCTCCATTCTTGCCCAATCTCCCTCCCTAGCCATCAAAACTTGTTGATTCTCTAGGGTTTGGAAGAGGAGGCCCCGAACTACACTTCCACCAAAGGATATTTGATTCCCCCCACTAATCCCTTGTGGATCTTGTTACTCTTGGGTGCGTTGGTGCCCTAGACGGAAGAGGTCACCTCGAAGCCACATTCCATTGTGGTGAAGCTTCGTGGTTTTGTTGGGAGCCTCCAATTAAGTTGTGGAGTTTGCCCCAACCTTGTTTGTAAAGGTTTGGTTGCCATCTTCAAGGCCGCCTCGTAGTGGATCACGACATCTTACATCGGTAAGAGCGTGAGGAGAAATAGGGTGGCCCTCGTTGGCTTCGTGTGAGCATTGTGCTCCTCACCCTCTCCAAACGGATATGTACTTCTCGAAAGAGGAGGAACTTCAGAAACATATCCTTGTCTCCTGTGTTCCCCTTTACCTTTACTTTGTGCAAGTTACTTTCCATGCTTATTTATTGCTTGCTTGTTATATCGTAGTTGTTGGCATATAGGTTCCTCACATAGTTGCATATCTAGACAACCTATATTCCTTGTTGAGCCTAAATTGTTAAGAAAAGTTTAAAAAGTGGTATTCGCCTATTCACCCCCCCCCCTCTAGTCGACATTCCGATCCTTTCAACAATTTTATAATTGCCTCTAGGGCATATTTCCAACAGTCACAGGGAATAAATAGGCGAAGGGGAGCAGCCAGGGGTCCAGGCGCCCCCCTGGGGCACGTCGGGAGGTCGCCTGGGGCCCTGGTGGGTCCCCTCCGGCCCCCTCTCGGTGATTCCCGAAGCTTCCTGAACGCTGATTTTTATTGGATTTTTCCCGAATTTTTGGAGCACTTTTTATATGGGGAAACCTGAAATAGAAAAACAGCAGAAAACAGGAACTGGCACTGGGATGCACTGAGTTAATAGGTTAGTCCAAATATGATCAAAAGTGTATGGAAGTTCATCAATATCATAGCAATATCACACAAAAGAGGCATGGAGCAAGAAGAAATTATAGATTCGTTTTGGATGTATCAACACACAGGCCACGTCGCTCTCCTTCCTTCTACACGAAACCTAGGGTACCTAACCCTAGGATTTGCCGAGGCTGATCCTCGTCAGGTGGCGACATTCCATGCGATCGCGATGCAAGGTTTGTCAGAGAACAGATCGTTAGTTATCTCTGCAACGACGTTGGTACCAAGGGTGAGGTACGGAGAGAATCATTTCCCCGCTCGTTAAAAAGAGGCAGACCAATCGGCAAAACTCTCGTCCATCGGTGGTAACCGAAAGGTTATCCATGATAGTAACCGGTTGTACCGACAGAGTATTACATCGAAGTGTTTACATAAGCAGGGGATTATCACTGCTCATATAAGACACATTACAAGAAAGGTTAAACAGACCAATGGAAGGGAAAATGTGATGATACACAAGTATCAGGTGTATAACTTTCCCAAGGAAAGCAGAGCACGATATACACGACGAAGTTGTATTGGCAGAGAGTCAAGGGAGGTTGTCTATGATAACAAAAATCATCGAGGGCAAGGATGGTATTTCACATGATGAATCCAATTGACCCATTTAAGAAGCCACGTAAGATTAGTCGGATAATAATCCACCAAAGGTCGGGTGGTTCGCAAAGAATCTGATGTGAGTATCGGCACTAAACCAGAAGGAGAAAGAATGCAAAGGAATCCGGTGATAGAAGCATCAGAATAATTCAATGCTGAAGTACAAGGTAATTATGATTTCTAGATCGGGAGGTGGATGTAATTATCCATACGGACTTATCGGTGGCAGGTGATTGCAAAGGCGATGACCACATATGTTCTCTTGAATTTATCGGAGAGTAATCTTCGGAATCTTCAGGTGAAGCAAGCGATCATCTTGGGTGAAGGGCTCTCCAGGTAGATGCGACCGGAGATCCTAATGTCAGAGTTAGCAAAATTTCCCGAAATGATAAGAGAGCGGAATCCTAGAGTAAAGGTACGGAGAAAAAGATCCTAATACCACCCAATTGGTGACTTGGGCCGATAAGCCAACGACGTTGTTAGTAAAGTAGTTTTGCAAAGACTAGACTCGACTTCGACCAAGGAGTTGGGAGGGGTGTCCTACAGGCAGTCGGCTCTGATACCAAATTGTGACGCTCCCAAAATCGAACTGTGTACAGTAATCATACACGCAAGGTACACGATCGAGATCAGGGACTCACGGTAAGATATCACAACAGAACTCTACAAATAAAATAATACAAGCTGTTTAATACAAGCCAGGGCCAGGAGGGATAGAATACAATAGCTCGAGAGCACAAAGTTAGTGGAAGCAATAGTATATGAGTACAGACACAAGAATACAAGGTTGCCTTAAGAAGGCTAGCACAAAATCAACACTCGATCGAAAGGCAAGGCCTCCTGCTTGGGAACCTCCAAACTACTCATGGTCGTCGGGGATCTCCATGTCGTAGAAGGCATCGGGGATCTCCTGCTCCTAGACTCCAAGGCTCCAACGTCGAATGCAGCGGCCGATCAGGAAAAACAAAAAGGGGGAAATAAAGCAAATGTGAGTATCTAGCATACCCGCGAGTCTTACGTCCGCTACTAAGCATTTATGCATTTGTATCAAATTGAAAGGGGATGTTGTATATAATGGACTGCAAGGTAGAAATCAGAATAAGGATGAGAAGCTAGGCCTAACGAAGACTATAATCTTCCGACGAGTCTTGCAGCACAAGAAGAGAACAGACAATAGTTCATATAAAGCATAAAGTAACAATGCAGTAGAAGTTGCCGCAACATTGTATAATAATAAGTTGTATTAGATAACAATTAACAATGCCTCCGAGAATCCTTCCTCGACTTCCGTGCGAGGAAGAAAACCCGGAACCAATAGTTTAGTAATAGTAGTTTGTAGTAGTAGAGTCTGGCTTCAGCATAAAGCGTCTTGTTACCGTGGACACGACTATCCGAATAGATTTTCATCCCTGCAGGGGTTGCACTACTGTTACCCTACACGCTCGGATCTCCAGGGTGGCGTACACCTTGTTAGGGAATGCCCCACCGAGGCTATCTGATACGCCGAAGTCCATCCTTCAAGCTCAATGATGTCTACGCACGCTTCTATTCTTGTAGACTATGTTGGGCCTCCAAGCGCAGAGCTTTGTAGGACAGCAGCAATTTCCCTCAAGTGGATGACCTAAGGTTTATCGAACTCAGGGAAGTAGAGGTTGAAGATGTTCTCTCTCAAGAAACCCTGCAATTAAGATACAATAAGTCTCTTGTGTCCCCAACACACCTAATACAACTAGGAGTTGTATAGGTGCACTAGTTCGGCGAAGAGATGGTAAAATATGGGTGATAGGTGTGGCAAAACAAAGTAATATAAATCTGTAATAAAAAGTGCAGCAAGAAAACATGTAACAAAAGTGAGCACAAACGGTGTAACAATGGTGGAAATAAGGCCTAGGCTTCATACTTTCACTAGTGGCAACTACCAACAACATTAAAATAGTCTAATCACATGATATTTCTCATAAAACATGCAATGGAGACGTACTCGGAGGTCATTCCTTTGTGGTCAAGACAGGACGAGAATTGTGTAGGGCTACAAAAGCACACCTCAGAGTTCGTAGTTCTCAATCTATGGATTTCCCAATGTCACCGCGGCCATCCAAAGAGAGTACCACAATCACCACAACATATCTAAAGGATAGTCAAAGACAAGCACCAAAAGACTCTCAATCTTCAATCCACACACAAAAGAGGAAATCACTCATGATAATATTCTTCTAACCCATGTCCAATAGACCGCTGTCACCATGGTCTCGGGGATTATACTAGATAGGATCAAGTGATTACATCAAATCCAATACATAGAAGAAGGGGAAACATCATGGGATCACCCTAGATTAACATAGCCTATGATCACAACGAAGATCACATCATGGGAGAGAGAGAAGAACACATAGCTACTGGTAGAAACCTCAGCCCCGAGGGAGAACTACTCCCGCTTCATGGAGGAGGGAAGCAACGGCGATGGAGATGAATCCGGGGGCACTTCCCCGTCCCGGCAGGGTGTCGGCACAGGAATTATGTCCCCCCGAAACTTGATGGCGATGGCGGCGGAGATCGGAATTGCTTCTGGAGAAAAGGGGTCTGGAATTAGGGTTTCCGCGACGGGAGAATAAATAGGGGCCAAAGTAGGGCACCAGGGGGGCCAACAGGGGTCCAGGCGCCCCCCTGGCGCGGCCAGCCCCTGGGGCGCGCCACCAGGGCGCCTGGGCCCCTGGTGGTGGCCCTCTGGCCCAACTCAGGTCCTTCCGGAAGGTTCTTCTGCGCTGATTTTTTTATCTGATATTTCCCGAATTTTTGGAGCACTTTTTATATGGGGGAAAACTGAAATAGAAAAACAGCAGAAAACAGGAACTGGCACTGTGGTGCACTGAGTTAATAGGTTAGTCCAAATATGATAAAAAGTGTATGAAAGTGTATCTAGATCATAGCAATATCACACAAAACATGAATGGAGCAAGCAGAAATTATAGATACGTTTTGGACGTATCAACATCCCCAAGCTTAATTCCTGCTCGTCCTCGAGTAGGTAAATGATAACAAGCATAATTTCTGTGGTGACATGCCACACAACCATATAAAGACTTTTAAGTAAAGCAATCAAAGCATGCAATTCAATTCAAGTCTTAACAAGCAAAAGTCTATATTATCATTAACACAAGCAACAAAAGAACAAAGGGTGCAAGAGTTCTCGCTGTCCGTGACTCGAATGTCTCCAAATGGTGTTTGCGTGCAAGAAAGGGGATAGGGAATACGAGATGAAAAAGTATTTTTGTTGAGAACTCAATCTACTAAAGTTTCACACTCAGTCTTCTTTGGAATCTTATCTTGACTCGTCCCCAGACCACTAGCCAGATACAAGTCAATTTGATCCACTCCTTTTCGATATTTTGAGCACTCATACAATGGATGAGCGTAAGCACGAGAGTTGACACTTTGGATGGCAAAGAGAGAAATATGGTGGAGGAAGACAAAAAGGGTGAGAAAGGATCACATCAATGAGGACAACCATAGGCGAGAGAAGGCCATATGATAGATATGATGTGAGTAGTAGGGATTTCCATGCAACGGATGCACATAAGAGCTAAGAAAATCTCTCCAATGGAACTAGTGGGGGTGCATCCAACTTGCTTGCTCAAGAAGACCTAGAGCTCATTTGAGGAGGCTCGTCATTGGAATATACACGCCAAGTTTTATAGTGTGAAGGGTCCCCACGTAGCTATATGCATGTATGATGATCTCTATGGAGTACAAGGGATAGAGGATGAAGTACTAGTGTTGATCTCTCAAAAGGAATAGTAGTGTGCCCCCTTCTCCCTTTTTATTTCTTTTTCTCTTTTTTCCATTTTTTTGAATTTTTTGGTGGCCTCAATGTCTCTTTCTATTTCTCTCATTTGTCCTCTTTGGGATCTTTTAATTTGTCCACTTTGGGATCTTTTCCTCACTTTAGGGGCAACACTCTATATATTACAAGAAGTATAGAAGATCTTTCACACTTTACAAAGTACTCAAATCATAAAGAAGATGTAACTATCATGATGTATGCAATGTATGCCTCTGCCAGTGTAGCAGGAACATGTATGACATGAAGATCAAGTCATGAAGAGGTGGATGTTGCATGGCAATATATCTCGGAAAGGCTATGGAAATGCCTTGATAGGTAGGTATGGTGGCTGTTTTGAGGAAGATATAAGGAGGTTTATGATGACAGAGCGTATCATGACAAGGGTTTGGATGTACCGGCGAAGGTGGACACCAACTCTCGGAGTGAGAAGAAGGCAATGCACGGCACAGGAGAGGCTAGCAAATATGAGGAGGTGGAAGTGTCAACTTTCAATACTTACATTAGTCCGAAGAACTCATGCACTTATTATCGGTAACTCTCAATCTAATAAGGAGGTTCACAAAGAGACAAGTACCTCGAGAAGGAGTGTATGGGGGTTTGGTTATCCTTGCGCATCCTCGACTCATGGTACGTGAGTGTACTCTAATATCCGACCCCTCAGAAGAGTAGTGATCCATCTAGTAGCTAGAGTTCTCAACTAGTTTTGTAGGTTTTGAAAATAAACACGGATTGCCCAAAATACGACACCTATCACTAATAGGCTAGAGCTCTTGACACCAAAAGTTCAAACATTACTCACATCAATACCTCAGAACCATTGCAAGTTACTACTAAAATTAAATAGCAACCTCAATTACCTACTTTCAAGACAAGACATAACTCAGTGCAACAACAGGGTGCCGGCACCGGAATTCTGTCCCCCCGAAACTTGATGGCGATGGCGGCGGAGATCGGAATTGCTTCTGGAGAAAAGGGGTCTGGAATCAGGGTTTCCGTGACGGGAGAATAAATAGGGGCCAAAGTAGGGCACCAGGGGGGGCCACCAGGGGTCCAGGCGCCCCCCTGGCGCGGCCAGCCCCTGGGGCGCGCCACCAGGGCGCCTGGGCCCCTGGTGGTGGCCCTCTGGCCCCACTCAGGTCCTTCCGGAAGGTTCTTCTGCGCTGATTTTTTATCTGATTTCCCCGAATTTTTGGAGCACTTTTTATATGGAGGAAAACTGAAATAGAAAAACAGCAGAAAACAGGAACTGGCACTGTGGTGCACTGAGTTAATAGGTTAGTCCAAATATGACCAAAAGTGTATGAAAGTGTATCTAGATCATAGCAATATCACACAAAACATGCATGGAGCAAGCAGAAATTATAGATACGTTTTGGACGTATCACTCAACAAAGAGGCCATCCGCCGGTCTAAATACTAAGCACAAAGGGACTTTGGACCCTTGCCCTTTGTACTCCTGCACGGTACGCGACTGGCCGGTGAAGCAGACCCACCTCACACTACCGGAGTAGGAGGTCCAAGCCCGGCAATCAGCTCGAGGTAAAGCTGGCGACTGAAGAGCCATCGAACGGGGCTACAATGCAGAGGGTCCACACCGTAATCCCACGTGGAGGTAGTGCGTAAAGGGCACGACGACCCACTCAAGTCATCCACCTGAACCATTAACCATTTTATTATTTTTTGTCGGGACAACCGTTATCGTTGCCCCTATCCGAGTGATTCGCGGACAACGACAACAACCAGGTCCAACCCCATAACCAGAGTCGGTGGCCGCCTGCCCTGTCGTCCCACCAACTCGTGCGGTTACCAACAAGGTGAACCGTCTCCTTACCTTATCTCGCGTGTGCTCTTTGAAGAGCCCGACTTTCGTACAACAGGGTATATCACGGCCAAAGAGCGAGGACCAGGCCCACTATGGTATCCGCCTGTCCTGCCGTCCCGATACAATCCCTGCGCGGGCACCGTTGGGTCACCCGACTCCTTACCTTTAAGGACACCATTTTGTTCGAGTGCCTACCATCAAGTGAAACCAGGAGGAATCACCCTCGATGGTACACTTGAAGAGGTTCGATAGAGACATCAGCAGAATGAACTAAAGAGGAAAACCTCGTATCATCCCGGTGATGCTACGCTACCGAGCCGACGAGAGTGAAATACGAGTCCGTCCACTCGTCAGTCAAACTCGAAGCGACTCGGAGAGTCTCGCCGTTGTAGGTTCCCTTGGGCGGCTGCTCTGTACCGTACCTATTTCAGTTGTAATATATCGTTTCCGCGATCACTCCTAGAGTGATCACGACCCGCTATCTAATCCTAGTAACTAACAATGCGCATGGCTAACTGCTGAACATAATATATATTTATAAGGCAACATAGGATAACGGAAAGGTAATCAAGGGGCGACAATGACAGGCTATGCAATTGAATAGGATTGTAACGTAATAGCAGCAGCAATGCCTAGTGCAAGAAATGTACGGAAAGATAGGCGATATCTGGGGAAGGAAAATGGCTCTGCTTTCCTAGAAGCTCGGCAGTAGAGGCAGGGTCATCGACGTAGTAGTCGTACCCAGCAGCGGTGTAGTCGGCGGCAGCAGCGGGGTCTACCGAAGAACAAAGGGGGGAAGAAACAATAAATATAAGGCAATCATATGCAGACAAAAGCATGACAAGACATATGCATTGTTAACGATGTTCTAACGCAGTGTAATGCATGTTGCTCAGAGCAGGAATTCATCCGGGGATGAACTGCCAGCTCCGGGTGATTACCGGCAGTGCAACTGGAGGGGGAAGGATCCGTGTGCAGTATGTTAGAGGGGTGTTGTGGGGTTATGGGTAGCGTATTCATATTCGCTATATTTTTCTGATCAACTTTCATGTAAAAAGTATTTTGATCTGAGCTACGGTTTATTTTATATTATTTTTTGGAGTTCTAAATGATTTTCTTTATTATCAGGAATTATTTTAATTCAAAATAATTGGTTAAATATTTTTTATATCCAGACTGAGCTAGCCACAATCAATGACATGTGGGCCAGTGGGGTATAGTCAACAGTTGACCGGCCAAGGTTGATTGGTCAACACGGTCAATGTGGGGGCCACAAGTCATTGCCCCACTTCTAAACTTCTCTGAAATTTCACTAAGTCTAGGGATTTTTGGTGAGAATTATCCAATGGTCGCCTTCGGGGGCCTACGGTTTGGGGTTCCACTCCACCGATGAAATTGTGCCCAACATCAACTCCCATTAGTTGTCAGTGATCTCGAATCTGGTACGAATGATATTTAGGTTAGGGCTCATCTACTCAATTAAAACCTGGCCAGAAAAGTGCTGCCCGACATTAATTCTCGGAATTGTTAAAAGAGGCAAAGTTCATCCAACGATTTCCATTGAACAACAACTCGAATGGGGTTACATCCAATACGTGTTTGGCGCTATAACACGTGTATAATCATGCCATGTCCTCAGATGGCATGACAGATGTATGTATCATGTTCATCCACAGCTCCTAAGTAGCAATGAAATCCAAGTTTGTTTTACTGTTAACTAAAAACATCATTTTGCAATTTTTGTAGCAATTAAACCATGCATCGAAATGAGTTGGTCCAATGGTACAAAATACAGCTGGTTACTTGCACTATACGTCCATATCATTTTTATCTATATTAGGTTTGGTTTTGTTGTTGTTTTGCGGTTGTCCAGTTACTGTCAAATGAAGCGGAGCTGCTGCTGCAATCAGTAGCAGTAGCAGTTAGCTTCAGTAGAGCAGCGACAATTAGCAGGGCAGCAGCTGTAGCTCAGCTCCAGCAAGAAGAACAGCAGCGCCGCCGCGGCTGCTATGTACTGGGTGGGCGCCAAGGTGGCCAGGAGGATTTGGGTGTGGCCCGGGCGTGCGCACAGGGAGAGAGGGGGCGCTCACAGGGGGAGCAGGGTCAGCCGGGCTCGGGGAGCTGCCGGAGTTGTGGTGGAGGCGGCGCTTCATGGTGACCATGGGCACCAGGGGCGGCCGAGGCCGACGAGCGTTAAGGTAGCAGAGGCGCAGGGGGAAAGCACCGGAGGCCGTGGATGTGCGACGGGGCGTGGCCACGCAGGCCAGCACGAGCGGCGTCGGGGGGCGGCCAGGGCCACGGCCGCGCCGAGCACCGGAGGTCGCGATGGCTAGGGTTAGCCGATGCCGCGAGAGGGGTAGGAGGCCGTTGAATCGATGCGGTGGAGGAGGAGCGCCATCGCGAGGTGGTACGGCAGGGAACAGCGTGGCGGTCGGGACCTCCGGCACTGGTCGGAATCGGCCGGCGCAGCCGCGGAGCCAGGAGGGGGCGAAGGGGATCGAGCCACGGGATCGAGAGAGAGAGGGTCGGCTCGGGAGGGGAGGTTAAGGGAAAAAAAGAAAGGCGAGACTGGGCCGGCTAGGGGAAGGGGTTGCCATGGGCACCTTTTAATCTTTTTCATTTTCTTATTTTCCTTTTTATGTTTTCTTTTTGTTTGGCAACCAAATGACTTTTATAAAATATGTAACCAATCCCATTATTTGTGCTACACCTAGTTGTACTGGTACAAAAAGTTTGAAGCTAAAATAAATTCATCTGAATTTCATTTAATTATTAAAGGATTAAATGGGTATATTTTGCTACTATTTTTATTTTCTTATATTATTAAAACATTTAATAAATCCCCATTTCATTTTTAATATGACCTATTGTTTTTATGCATTTAATAAATTTGTTTGCATAATTTTTGGAGCAACTTTATTTTCCACATTGTTTTGAATTTCTATTTGGGTTGAAATTTGAATGACTATGACCAAGGGTGATTATCCCTTGCTCAATCATGATGACATGACATTTAACAAGGTGGTCACTGTAGCTTGACACCCGGGGTGTTATAGTTCTCAACAATTATATTTTTCTCTCGTATTCCCATCTCCCCCTTCTTGCACGCAAATACCATCTGGAGACATTCGAGTCACGGACAGCGAGAGTTCTTGCACCTAAATGTTCTTATGTTGACTCTTGTCTGTTATGACTTGAATTGAATTACATATCTTGATTGCTTTACTTTCAAAGTTCTTATATGGTTGCTAGCATGTCACCACATCAATTATGCTTGTTATCATTTACCTACTCGAGGACGAGCAGGAATTAAGCTTGGGGATGTTGATACGTCCCAAACGTATCTATAATTTTTGCTTGCTCCATGCCTGTTTTGTGTGATATTGCTATGATCTAGATACACTTTCATACACTTTTGATCATATTTGGACTAACTAATTAACTCAGTGCACCACGTGCCAGTTCCTGTTTTCTGCTGTTTTTCTATTTCAGATTTCCCCCATATTAAAAGTGCTCAAAAATTCGGGAAAAATCAGATAAAAAATCAGTGCAACGGAAGCTTCCGGAAGAACCTGGGTGGGGTATTGAATTGGCCTCGCAGTTTGTAGCAGTGCAACACATTCCTGAAAAACTTAGAGCCGGGAGGACGGAAACCTCTGGTGATATGATCAGCAAAAACAACGACTTCATCTCCCTGAAGCTGAGGCCGGGTCTCCTTTCTAGGATCCCGCCACTTAATTTCAGCCTGGGGAGGCAAAATCCCCTCTGTCTCCGTCTCCTTCAAAAAGGCATCGGTGACCCAGCTTTTTGACCAGTTAGCTTCTAAAGTCGGCCGCGGAACTGGAGGTTTGGTCCTGCCAGCTGGGTTTTTACATTTGTCCGCGGTGACTTTGCTTTTATCAGCAGCAGTTTTCCGGCCCATGGTGTAGAAGTCGGCTCTAGAAAAAGAAAAACTAGAGTCGGTCATAAACCTGTTTACGAGGAAACTACACAAACAGTTTTCACAAAATACAGCGGAGCGATTGGATCTAACCAACCCGAGAAATAGGTGAAAAATGATGAACAGATCTGCGACTTGCGAAAAACTGGAAACAGAGGCAAGATGAAAATGGATCTGTAAACTACGGTTGCGTGATCAAGGAAACACTACTGAAGCTATCCATTATTGATCCTATCCAATCTACCAACATGCACGGTATGTAAAAAAAGTAGAACGTGAAGCTCGCAACCATGGAGATGAGAGAAAGAACTACAGTACCATGGGGTGAAAGAGAACTTACCTCGATGGTGTGCGAGAATGGCACGGTACCAGGCCGTTTCGCGTAGACGATGAGGGAGGAACAGCGTAGAGCGGAGGTGGAGAGAAGAAGCTTCTTGTTCTCCGGTGCGTAAGGAAGAAGAAGAGCAGATGTGGATGGGGTATGAGGAAGGGTGCGGGCGGGGGTATATTTATCAAAGAACCTTTGCTCAAGACCCGAGGCGTCTCTAACCGCCAGCCTGAAAGGCAGGAGATCCCTCGATTTACGTGCAAAACCTAGGCAACATTAACTGCGCCTCCGAAATCGAGGCAGGCCGTTTTAAGTCCCTTCGAGGAAATGTTTGAAGATTCAGATTCGTTGTCTTCTAAATAAAAAGTTGGCTCTGGGAAATATTAGTCGACTCAACCAGGAGAACCGACTCCCTAAAGATCAAGGAATCAAAGCAAGATTGAAGAGAGATGACTCTGACTCCCAATTAATGCCAAGCATGAAAGTCGGTCATTGATCCATGAAGAGTCGGCGGCAATGAAGAAGATAAAGAAGATTGCTGTGAAGAATAAAGCGTCACAACAATCCCGGGGGCTAATGTCGGGGGGGGGGGGATGGATCAAGCCCATAGACCCGGCATTAGGAACCTCTGGGCCGGCTTACATATGAAGGCCCACAAAGAAGACCCGACCAGGAGTCTGACGTTCCAAGCGTGAAGATTGAAGCCCTAGGAGGAATTCGACTTACCTTGTATAGCAGGTAGAAAACTTGTAAAATAGAATAGAACTCCACATCGTGTAGGAGTCGGACTCTAGGAATCCCGGGACCCGGCGCCTTTATAAGCCGAGGACCACGGGAGCCAGAGCTAGAACTTACATCAAGCCAGGTTTAGACAACTCGCTTCAGAGCCTAGATCTCCACGAGACTAAGCCGACGAAACATCACCACTGTAATGATACGATCGGCTCTTCCTATTGAGGAGTCGATCCCATATAGTCAGAAAGCAGGAGTAGGTCTTTACCGCACCGTTGGGGCCGAACCTGGGTAACTCGCCGAGTCTTGTGCCTATGTCGACTCCCTCTTTGAATTCTCCTCGCAGCAAAGGTCCCACGATAAGTCCGACTCAACGGACATCTGCCGTGACTTTCCCACGACAGTTGGCGCCCACCGTGGGGCCTGCGCTCGCAGGTGTTGAGATTCTAAGGGGAGCCCTGCAAGGTATGGAAGGATTCGTGACCGAACGAATCACACGAAGCCGGAGCAGACTGCTCTGCATCAACGACACCACATGGGGGCCCGAAGCTGATTTCATTGAGTCAGGCTATCAGGTCCCAGTCGGCTCCATCGACCTCTTCGTCGGCAAATTAAACGCGTCGGGGCCGGAGCCGGGCCATAATGAGCCTACTGAAGCAGCAAGCCGGCGACTTGCCGGCTCCGATCGCGCCTTCATCGGATTCATCAACGAATCCCCCGAAGTTAACATACTCTGTCGAAGCCTCGATGGATGATGAGCCGGCAATGCCCCTCGAGAAAGACAAAGCCCATGCGGAAGCGCAAAAGCAGCCACCAATCAGACTTTACGGCCTGAAAAACGCAGCAGCCACCTATCAGCAGATGGGGCAGAGCTGTTTCGAGAAAAAGATAAGCCAGAAGGTGCACACCTCTGCAGACGACGTATTCGTACCTCAGTTCACCGACTCACTTAACGGTGACCTAGAAATTCCTTCTAAAGAGAAGAGTCGGCTTGATACCACCTCCCATCACACTTTCGCCGGGTTTATTGGCGATCTCCTAGAACAAGAGCATCCCGATGGAACCCCAAACCACGCTAAAGATGGATTCCTCGACACCGACTCACTTAGAGAAGAAGACAAATACTCAGACAACGGATCAATTCGATCCATCGGAGAAAGTAGACTCGGACCCGATCCAGAAGAATACGATCCGGACATTCCTTACCCTAACGGACCGGCTCATGAAACGCGTGGCGACGCCAACACCACCCAAAATCCGTCAGAAGATGAAAACGGCTCAGGACTACGAACAACCACTGTGTGGCAGCGACTGGGTCGGAACAGAACCGACTCTGACGACGAATTATAAAACCAAAGAAAAGCTTGGGAATATGAAGCGCAAAATCGACTTTCACAAGAGATACGGTATGACGAGGTTCAAGAGTCGACAGGCCGCCAGCTTACTCCTATGACCAATGCACTAAAACGCATAAGAGAGGTAGCCGACGAACTTAAAAGATTCACGGATGCCGTCACCATATATGCCGATTCCAGTGAAGCAAAACATGAGGGGGCCCGACCTCAATGCCGGACCCACCACAGAAAATGCAGACGCAACCTGACCTCACAGGAGTACGACCACCCCCAGAGGTACGAACGACCGTCAAGGAAAGACAAAAGACACCGGGATTGTGACAAAGCTATGAAAGAAGCTTGCCCAAAACATTCCGGACCGAGCCGCCTCGCTAACCACACCTGGGATCAGTGCTACTTCATGCAGGAGTACAGACGCCAAATCGAGAAAAACACTCTAGAGGCAAGTCGATACGACGACGGCCCGACCGGCTCACACAGCCGCAAGAGGCCAAGACACATGGTGATAAGAACATGTACTCGTTCACAATAAAGCCGATCCGGGTTATCAAACCCAGGAAACAGGCCAACGGACGAGACACCCCAATATTGAAGCCTACCGACTCAGGAAGTAAACGAAGAAGCCGGTAGCCCATGTCATCATCAACAAATGAAAGAACATGGGATAACGTCTGGCTCCGTCCCTACTACACCTAGAGTCGGCCATCACCATCTACCATATAAAGCCGATTCTCATTGCACTCTATAAACAATTGACTCATTTATTGGCTCCTGCCACATACAATGAACAAGTCGATTATAAAATCATCGTCGATTGACCATAGATTCAACGACTCCTGCATGCATTACATCCTATACTCGTCTCACATACAATTGCATTACATATGCCATACTTTGCATTATTATTATCTCAGAAACTTGGGAACTTGATCAACTCTCAACTATTATCTGAGCACTTATGTGTTTATTTCAGGGATAACTCAGGGGACTTGATGATACTTCATCAAGCCTTTAAAAATGAGAAAAGCCGACACATTTGTGTAATTACATGTATGTAGCTTATTTCAGGGAAATCTTGGGGGCTCGGTTACATTCATCGAGTCTTAACCAAAGGAAAACCCAGAATATACATCTGGCACTACACGCCCTATAATCGCCTGTATGTTCGATGCTCATACGATCCAAATACGCGAAACCCCGCTAAAAACTCTCAAGAAGAAGTTTTAAAGCACACGGAAAAACGCTGATCAATGTGAGACGACATACAGAGAAGTTCCAACTCATGGATAACCCAAATTTCTTCTCAGCAAAGAGAAGATAAGGAAAAGATGAATCCAGAGTCGACTTCTATATGAGCCTTTATATTTTGCATACATTAGCATCATCACATACTCTTTTTATCGCATCCTCGGCATATAAAAAGTCGACTTCGGTCACAACGGCTTTCGCCATATATAAAAAGTCGACTTCGGTCGCAACGGCTTTCGCCACATATAAAGTCGACTTCGGTCGCAACGGCTTTCGCCACATATAAAAAGTCGATTTCGGTCACAACGGCTTTCGCCACATATAAAAAGTCGACTTCGGTCGCAACGGCTTTCGCCACATATAAAGTCGACTTCAGTCGCAACGGCTTTCGCCACATATAAAGTCGACTTCGGCCGCAATGGCTTTTCGCCATATACATATAAAAAGTCGATTTTCCGTCGCGCCGGCTTTTGCCATACAAATCGACATTCGTCGCACTGGGCTCACGCCGACACAACCACTCTACTTAGAAGCTGGGAACACAACCCATCTACGTGGTCAGGAAAAATAAGCTTATGTGACTCGGCACTGCACACAGATGCACATACCGACTCATGGGGACTACGTTTCAAATTTCCTTCTCAAATGAAGACTCGGTTTATTAGCTAGCTAAGCATGTCGACTCTTGTGAAGCAAGAATTTCAAAAGATTCCTTATCAAAAGGGCTTGGCATAAAAATATCTGTCAAAATTTCAAAGAAAATTATAAAGTCACCAGATTGTTACGGGTAAAAGATAAAACCCAACACTCTGAAGGCTATAGTTCAAATTACCCTAAACGAGTCGGCATGACACAACGATGATCATAAACGACTCATGGAGATTACACTTTGAAAGCATCTATAAGTCGCCTCGTGTCAGACAGAAAAACTTCTCCAAAAGACAAAAGTCAGATGGCATGATAAATTGGAATTCAAAAGCCGGCAAGGCAAAATTCAAACGCCATAAAAAGTATTTGACCACATGTAGGTCACAAAGTCACGGGACGCGTTTCCCAATATTACAAACCCGGCGCCACGGCCGTATAAATATTATTGAAGTTTTTTCCTCAACAAGAGTCTTACGATGGGACATTGGCCTGACTCTGAGACGACGACCCGGCAACATTTGCTGATGGCAAGATCTCATTGTGTATCTTCATTAACTCCACATCAGCAATGTCATCCATCATCAAGTCATCCTCTCCTCCTCCTGGAAACGGCTCCACAGGGTTCCCCGGAGCCAAAGTCACCTTTGCAGCAGGAAGAAGAGAAAACTCAATAGGAGTCGGCAGGTTGATCCGTCGCCTCTTGTTGTGCTCATCATATCCAGTCTCTAGCCGACTCAGTTCGACGTCATCGGCAATCTTGGTGGCAAAAGGGCGAGTCTCTTTATGTACCTTTATAAAATCTTCCTTAGAAAAAATTGATCCATCTGCTTTAAGCTCCGGGAAGCCGGCAGCCAGACGATCCAGCTTCAAACCGGGATGATATGCCTTGACAAGCTCCAAGCCACGCATCACTCCCATGCAGCAAGGCGACCGCTTCCCCAGCTTCACCCACTCAGGTATAACTGAGAGAGGGCCCATCATATCAGTTATTCTCTTCATACTTGGGGGCTTGGGCTGAGTTTCTTAAACCGCCTTACATGCACCCTCAAACAATTGCTTGACCACGGCAAATGTGCAAGTCAGCTTCATCGCAGGCATCTCACCCAGAATATCATGATCTTTGCCTATTGAAAAGACAAAAAAGACAAACAAAAGTCAGCAAGCATAACAAAGGAAATCAGAACACTCAGAGTTAAAACAAAAACAGCTTGGACGACTCACCAAAGATGGCTGATACAAGCCGGTGGATACTATCCTTGAGCGTCTCCGGCTTCTTTTGTGGTGACTTTAATTTCCGTTCAGCTGTATCACGCTGAGCCGCTGCATCATTTATAGCTTTGGTCAGAACACTTGCGGCTTCAGACATCTCGGCTCTGACGGCTTCCAGCTCTTTGTCCTTTCTCACCAACTCCTCACGGAGTCTGCTAATTTCTTCATCGTCCCATTTAAGGTTTGCCGACTCTGCAGCGAGCCATTCCTCCATTTGACGCTTGGATTGCCCAGCATCCATGGCGATAGTCTACAAGTAACAAAATATTACTAAGTGTTCACTTAGACCTATTCCCTAAACAAAGTTGCTTGGGGGCTAAAGTTAGAAATAAAGAAACATGACCCGGTAGAAATGTAATCACATTCTGCCGGCTCATGGGGGCTACAACTCAAAAAACTATGATGACTCGACATACCACAAAAATTGGTATATCGATCCATGGGGGCTACAGTTCAAATTCACCATAATTCTGCATACTGACTCATGGCTCATACAGCTTATCTATTATAACCCGGCATGGAAATAAATCACTAAGCCGGCTTATGGGGGCTACAGATATATAGCACCAAGGAAAAGGGCAAGCAAGTACATACCTCATAACGCCTCCAAAGCTGGAGGAATATATTTTGCTGCTCCGAAGAACAAGCCAAAGACCGCTTGAATAAATCTTCAAGAAACGCCTTCTTAGATGCTGAATCAGTAGATTGACTTGTCACCTGACTCTTGTCATCCAAAACTTTCATTATGGATGTATTAGTAGGTGGGTCACCCTTCCGAGTCCCAGTGATCAAAACCTCACCAGCAACCGCTTTTTCCTTAGAAGGAGCCGACACGCAACTTGGTGCAACCAAAACTTCTTCAGAAAGAACCGCTGGCTTATCAAGGCCGGCTTCAGGAGATTTATCTTTGTATATATCTGATGGGCTCGACTCATCTAAACCATCTTTCTTCAAAGCTTCAGAAACCTCTGTCATTTTTTCAGATATAACCGACTCTTTAGCAAAAGAAGAGTCGGCTAGGTCCTTGGGGTCAATTTGAGCACTGCTCCAAAACAAAAATAGAACGTGTTAACAAAACACACAAAGAACAAAGTTATTATCTTAAGGAAAGAAACACTTACCCACGATTGATTGGGAAAACCGACATCTGGAAAGAGGAGCCCTCAGAAGAAGGAGTACCGGTTCCAGAGTCGCCACCTTGATGTTGTCCCTCAGAAATCCCTGCCGACTGATGAGAAGGAGCGACGACTAAAGTCGACTTCTGTCAAATTTTTTGAGGTTCATCCCCCAAAACCACAAGAGGGTCCGCCGAGTCAGAACTACGGGTATGCCTCTTGCGATTTTGTGCCTATAAACAAAAACATAAGACACAAAATTGCCTCAAATCATCAAAACAGCCGGAAAAGATATTACCGGTGGGTTGACGACTTTGCTCTCCTTGCGAAAGTCGGCCCTAACTGAAGGAACTTCCTCTTGTTCCTCTTCATCTTCATCATCCTCCTCCGAGTCGTCCTACGGGAACCAAAAGGGTAAGAAAAAAGATATCATAAAGGGAGCTATCAAGTGAATCTTACCGAATGACTCGGACTTTTAGCATCAACTTCTTCCATAGGGAGGTCTTGCCCCACATTCCACCATGGATCACCTTCCTGGAAAGTAAAAAGTGGAAAGTATAAAGATCTCTAGTCTAATTTTATGACTGGGGAAGAATAATAAGGGAAAAACATACCGGAAGAGCCGGATTGGCTTCACAGAATGGGGGGAGACCGACTTTCTTGATGTCCTCTATACGCTCAGCAAGAAATTTCTTGCAAGTCGCCACCAGAGCCCCTCCAGAAATTTCCTTCTTTGCGAAGCACATAGGGTCATCTGGTCCTGAATACTCACACATGAGTCGATCTCTCAAACTAAGAGGTTGGATTTGCCAACCTATCCAGCATTTGATCAGGTCTGTTCCGGCAAGACCATGAGCTAACAAGGCCTTTATCCGAGCCATAATCGGCTCATGCTTTTTATCATGAGCATCCGAAGGAAACAAGTTCAAGTCGTCATAAAATTCAAGTCGACTCACGAAAGCCAGGCAGAGGATTTTCCTTCTCAGGAGTCACAACGGTGCAGTAAAAGGAAGATTTTTTCCATGTTTTCACATGGGAACTCAGCTTGAGTGAGGGGTAAATTGACTTGGCACGCTTTTGAATAGTAACTCCGCCACATTCCAAAGCCGGGCCTCCACTATATTCGGTTTGTCTATTGCAGTAATAGAATGCGGCCAACAGAGCCAAAGTCGGCCTCATCTGCAGATAAACCTCGCAGAACACTTGGAAATGACATATATTGAGTATTGAATTGGCACTTAGGTCTTGAGGATGCAGTTTGTAGCAGTGCAACACATTCCTGAAAAACTTAGAGCCGGGAGGACGGAAACCTCTGGTGATATGATCAGCAAAAACAACGACTTCATCTCCCTGAGGCTGAGGCCGGGTCTCCTTTCTAGGATCCCGCCACTTAATTTCAGCCTGGGGAGGCAAAATCCCCTCTGTCTCCATCTCCTTCAAAAAGGCATCAGTAACCCAGCTTTTTAACCAGTTAGCTTCTAAAGTCGGCCGCGGAACTGGAGGTTTGGTCCTGCCAGCTGGGTTTTTACTTTTGTCCGCAGTGACTTTGCTTTTATCAGCAGCAGTTTTCCGGACCATGGTGTAGAAGTCGGCTCTAGAAAAAGAAAAACTAGAGTTGGTCATAAACCGGTTTACGAGGAAACTACACAAACAGTTTTCACAAAATACAGCGGGGCGATTGGATCTAACCAACCCGAGAAATAGGTGAAAAATGATGAACAGATCTGCGACTTGCGAAAAACTGGAAACAGAGGCAAGATGAAAATGGATCTGTAAACTACGGTTGCGTGATCAAGGAAACACTACTGAAGCTATCCATTATTGATCCTATCCAATCTACCAACATGCACGGTATGTAAAAAAAGTAGAACATGAAGCTCGCAACCATGGAGATGAGAGAAAGAACTACGGTACCATGGGGTGAAAGAGAACTTACCTCGACAGTGTGCGAGAATGGCACGGTACCAGGCCGTTTCGCGTAGACGATGAGGGAGGAACAGCGCAGAGCGGAGGCGGAGAGAAGAAGCTTCTTGTTCTCCGGTGCGTAAGGAAGAAGAAGAGCAGATGTGGATGGGGTGATGAGGAAGGGTGCGGGCGGGGGTATATTTATCAAAGAACCTTTGCTCAAGACCCGAGGCGTCGCTAACCGCCAGCCTGAAAGGCAGGAGATCCCTCGATTTACGTGCAAAACCTAGGCAGCATTAACCGCGCCTTCGAAATCGAGGCAGGTCGTTTTAAGTCCCTTCGAGGAAATGTTTGAAGATTCAGATTCGTTGTCTTCTAAATAAAAAGTTGGATCTGGGAAATATTAGTCGACTCAACCAGGAGAACCGACTCCCTAAAGATCAAGGAATCAAAGCAAGATTGAAGAGAGATGACTCCGACTCCCAATTAATGCCAAGCATAAAAGTCGGTCATTGATCCATGAAGAGTCGGCGGCAATGAAGAAGATAAAGAAGATTGCTGTGAAGACTAAAGCATCACAACAATCCCTGGGGCTAATGTCGGGGGGGGGGGATGGATCAAGCCCATAGACCCGGCATTAGGAACCTCTGGGCCGGCTTACATATGAAGGCCCACAAAGAAGATCCGACCAGAGTCTGACGTTCCAAGCGTGAAGATTGAAGCCCTAGGAGGAATTCGACTTACCTTGTATAACACGTAGAAAACTTGTAAAATAGATTAGAACTCCACATCGTGTAGGAGTCGGACTCTAGGAATCCCGGGACCCGGCGCCTTTATAAGCCGAGGACCACGGGAGCCAGAGCCAGAACTTACATCAAGCCAGGTTTAGACAACTCGCTTCAGAGCCTAGATCTCCACGAGACTAAGCCGGTGAAACATCACCACTGTAATCGATACGATCGGCTCTTCCTATTGAGGAGTCGATCCCCATATAGTCATAAAGCAGGAGTAGGTCTTTACCGCACCGTTGGGGCCGAACCTGGGTAACTCGCCGAGTCTTGTGCCTATGTCGACTCCCTCTTTGAATTCGCCTTGCAACAAAGGTCCCACGATAAGTCCGACTCAACGGACATCTACCATGACTTTGCCACGACAGCCGCCGCGCTTCCAAGATCGGGAGCGCCAGCAGACCTCTTCCCGGCACCCTGCCGGAGGGAGGATTGACCTCCGGGAGCTTCTCCTCCACCATGGACGCTTCCCGGACGATCCGTTAGTAGTCTACCTTGGACCATGGGTCCGTGATCAGTAGCTATGTGATGTTCTCCTCCCCTCTTTGTTCTTCATGGATTAGACCTCGTGAGCTTCCCTACATGATCGAGGCACATATGTAATTTTCTGTTGTTGCTATGTTGGGATCTGATGGATTATGAGACTATGTTCAGTTTGTGATTGAGTAATATATTTGATTCCCATGTTTTATATTTGTGTTCTTGAGTAATTCTTGCATGTTCTTCGTTGTTGTTTATTGCTTTGGCCAAATAGTAGGTAGTGACTCCAAGAGGGAACGTTATGCTCGATTGTGGGTTCATGCCCCCTGATGACTAGCTTGAGTGACAGAAACATGAGTCTAGGGGATGTGATGTTTCCACAAAGGGGGAAACAACGGTGCTTGTAACCGCGGTTGCAAAGATTGTTTACGTTACGCAAATTTTTTTTAATGCAGTTGTCTGTTGCTTTGGGTTTACACTTTGGGTGGGACTCGCAACTTAATACCAGCGAGGTGTTCTGGATAGGCATCTCAAGGTGGATGATTAGTAGTATGCAGTTGGATTTCGGTCTACTTATTTTGGCGTACCGCCCATTCTTTTGAGCCTCGTCCTTTCTTTGCAGAATAGTTAGCATTGCGGTGCGTTTTTAATCCTGTCAATTGCCCAGCTGTGATTTGTTTACCTCACATAGCAGTTTTATCATCTTTTGGGAGAGAGACATCACTAGTGAACATCACGGGACCCCGGTCCATATTATCATCACTGTTTACACGCTCATTTATTTTCCCGCTTTTACTTTCTAGCTACTATCACCGTTATCATTATCCCTTGCGTTTGATCCTTTGTAAACAACAAGGCCAGAGAGATTGACAACCTCTCTGAACTTCGTTGGGAGCAAAGTTATTTGTATTTGTGTGCAGGTCCAGGTAAAGTAAACAACCCTGAGGTTGTGAACGGCGCCATTGTTCACTTCACCACCTTCTTTCCACTGTCGAAGTCCTACGGGAGACAAACCCTATCCTCTACATAGGAGAAATTTGCTGCTATCCTACATCTCACCTTCCACTTGTGGTAACCAACGAAGGGAGAGAAGCCATTATCACTTCCACGCCATCACATCTTCCAGAAACTTGTCTCTCCAGCCCCATTAGATTGCGCTGGCCTTTGATCCAACCAATCTTCCCTTCGTAGCTTGGTTTTGACTAGCATTTGGTAAGCAGATTTAACTGTGAAGACCCCCTTCTTTTCACGAGCCCACTCCCATCTATCTTCTGCACTCCTCGTACTCAGCGAGATACCAAGATTTAGTTGTCATTCGGCCTGCAAGAAGAAGTGCTCAACTCTCTCCCTGTTCCAGGATGCAGTGGCCGAGTCTATGATTTCATGGACAAAAACAGGGGGGGTTTCCCGGCATACAGACGATCGAACTCATGTTCACCTCCCTCGGTAGCCATGCATCCTCCCATATTTTAGTAGTTCTGTCGTTTCCAATCCTTCTTATCAGTCCAACCTGCAGCGTGTCTCGGCCCTCAAGAATTGAGCGCCACACCTGCGATTGGTGGTTACCAAGAGCTGCCGAAAGGATATCTGACTCAGGATAGTAGATTGCTTTGAGCAGGCACGTTGCCAATGCATCCGGATTTTTTAGAAGCCTCCACACCTGTCGTGCTAGGAGGGACATGTTGAAGAGCTCGAAATCCTTGAAGCCTAGCCCCCCATCTGTTTCGGCTTTATCATCTCCTGCCAGGACACCCAGGCTGGCTTTCTCTTTCCATCTTTTGCTCCCCACCAGAATTGTCTGATGAGTTTGTTAAGTTTTTCTATGAGGCCTCTTGGGAGCTTAAAACACGACATGGAATAAACCGGTACTTCTTGGGCTACAGACTTCACAAGTACCTCCTTCCCAGTCGAAGAAAAGAGCCTCTCAAGCCATCCTTTTAGTTTGCACCATAGCCTCTCCTTCAAGTATTTGAAAGCCCCATTCTTCGAGGAGCCCACATCTGTAGGCATCCCCAAGTACTTTTCATTGAGAGTTTCATTGGACACATTGAGGATCTCCTTAATTTCTCCTCTCACCTGATCCGGGCATCCCTTGCTGAAGAAGATAATGGATTTTCCGGATTAATTCGCTGACCCGAAGCATTACAATATGTCTCCAATAGGTTTGACACCTCATGAGCCCCATCACTCGTTGCTTTAAAGAACAACAGGCTGTCATCCGCAAAAAGGAGGTGGTTTAATGTTGGCGCCGAGGGAGCCACCTTTAGACCACTCAAATTGGGAGACTGAAACTGAGAGTTTAAGAGGCACAGAAGGCCCTCTACTGCTAAAAGAAACAAGTGAGGGGATATAGGATCTCCCTGTCGAAGCCCTCTGGTTGGTTTGAATTCCTCCAACTTCTCGCCATTGAAAAGAACACTGTAAGACACCAAGCTGACCATTCCCATG
Organism: Bromus sterilis; assembly: GCA_950022295.1. Classification (NCBI taxonomy): domain Eukaryota; kingdom Viridiplantae; phylum Streptophyta; class Magnoliopsida; order Poales; family Poaceae; genus Bromus; species Bromus sterilis. Next base: position 317,594,611 of record OX465596.1, on the reverse strand, counting down.
ATTGTTGAGACCCACTTCTGAGAGAACCCCAACTTTAAAAAGATTGCCTGGAGATAAGACAATTCCACACGGTCATACGCTTTCATCATGTCCAACTTCAAAGCCCCATGCATGTGCACCACATCCCTGTTTCTTTTCATAAAATGAAGACACTCATAAGAAGCTATGATGTTATCAGTGATCAAGCGACTGGGAACAAACATTGATTACTTCCTAGATATAATATCCGAAAGAACTATCTTCAAACGATTCACAATCACCTTCGAAGCTATCTTGTACAAAACGTTGCATAGACTTATCGGGCGAAACTGAGCAAGTAAAACATGATCTTTAACTTTTGGAATAAGGACCAGGAGAGTCTTGCTGATTGATGCCGCGTCCTCCACACCTTCAACAATCTGTAGAACGACCCTTGTCACCTCCTCGGAGCACACTCCCCAATGGCGCTGGAAAAAGTGGGTTGGGAAGCCGTCCGACCCTGGCACCTTCGTTGCAGCCATCTGGAACAAGGCCCCCTTTACTTCTGCCGGCGAATAGGGTGCATCCAGGAGGGCTTGCATGTCACTCGTGATCTTTATAGGTACCGTATCCAAAACCGCATTAATGCCCACAATCCCTTCGGACGTGTACATGTTGCGATAGAATTCCGTTGCGATATTCTCCAATTGTCCTTCGTCAGAGACCATCTGTCCAAGCTCATCCTGTAACCTTTTTAATTTTGTTTTTACGCCTTCGCATAGAAGCCCGAATCTGGAAGAATTTTGTGTTGCGATCACCTGTCGCGAGCCAATCAACCCTAGATCGCTGGCGGTATAAGATTTCTTCACGGTGGTATAGTTCCACAAGCATCTCGCAGATCTTTACCTCCCTATGCGATGGGCCAAGTATGGCCGGAAGATTCAAGAGGACAGTTGCCTCTTGTTTTAATGCACGAATTTGCGCCTTGACATTCCCAAAAGTGAATCTATCCCACGTATGGAGATATTTAGATAGTTCCTTCAACTTGACACCCAGTTGGCTCGTCGTAGAAGTGCTACCCGACTCTCCCCACTGGTCACTCAGCAACTGTTCGAACTCTTCATGCCTTTCCCACATGCACTCACACCGCCACACTTTCTTCTTACCCTGAGGCTGTCCCGGGTCAAGACACAGGTGCAACAAATGATGATCCGAGCAGGCAGAAACCTCTGTCGTCAATTCACCCATCAGATACAAGATGCCCCACTGGCTATCTGCTACTCCCCTATCCAGTCGTATTCGGGTATAGGAACCCTCCAGCTACTCTTTTCTCAAAAGTCCACCAACTCCCCTTGCAGCCTATGTCCATCAAACCAGACACGTCCAAAGCATCACGAAACCCGTCCATTTGTGTCTGAGTCCGTGATCCAACTCTGAGGAATTCGTGCTGGTGTAAAACCTCGTTAGAGTCGTCAATTGCCAGCCACGGAAGGCCTGAAGCACCAGCAATCCGCGCCTGAGCACCTGAGCTTCTCCATACACCCAAGTAACTCTCACTAAACCCTTAGCTAAACCTTTTACCACTATATCCATGTGATAACAGTTGGCACTGAGAATTTCCACCTCCACGGTAACAGGTCAGCTGGTGAGGCCTAGCACGCTGGCCTAGATGGCCCGGTTACACTGGGCCGAAATCAACAATGAAAAGGCCGACGCGTCATCATCATTTCGTCTAGCTTTATCACCTAAAAAAACCCACCACTCACTAGTCTGCTTCCTCCGTCATCGTCCCCGCGGCACCATGACCACGGCAACACCGCAGCAATGCTGCGTTCCGGCCCGCGCGCGCCCTCCTCCCATTTCCGCTCCCCTGCGCCTGCGCTTCCTTACCAGAGCAGCCTCCTCCTTCCACTTCCCTGGGCGCAGAACGGCAACGGCAAGAAGGAGAGGAAGAACCGCCTTCGCCTTCTCCCCCAGGTAGCAAATTAGCGCCTCTCTCGGGTGAAGAATACAATCAGGGGGCTTGTGTTTTTTAAAATCGATTGGCTTCTCTTCTCTTGTGTTCGTGTAGATGCACGCTGGAGACGGCTGGTCCGGCCTTTGATCCTCTAGGGCTCTATAAGGAGGACCCATCCAGTTCTGATTATCAGTCTCCCTTCTCGACATTTTTCGGTGCCCTGTCTCCAGTGTTCGGGAGCTCCAGTGGGTCCAGGAAGGATAAGCCATCCTATGGACGAGGAGCAGCAGGTTGCAATTCGAAGCTAATCCCTTCTCTCTCTATTCTTTTTGACAAAGTATAGTCCATGCTTATTTTGTCAGTGCTTCAGAAGGATGCCACTTTGCATAAATGCTTCATTATTTTAGTTGAAGTAATGTAACTGCACTGCTTGTGAGAAATTACAATCTAATTCATGAGCGGTAGTGCTGTTGAGGGGCGACAGATTTGTTCGGTGGGGATATGAGCGGCGGATCGAAATAGTTTCACATGCGAACAATACCCAGGTTTGGACCCTCTTGGGGGATGCAAGACCATACTTCTGCCTTTGGCGGTTGTATCGCTTGATTGCTCGTTGATGACCGGAAAGATCGGCGGAGAGATTGGTTTATTGCCTTACAATCTCTTGGCCTTGGCGACAAATAGGAAAAGGATGGGGGCTAGGTGGAATCCCTAGTGCTAGATTGATCTAGAATGTGCTGGATCCCTCCCGAGTGGGCCCCTAGATCTCCTTATATACCTGCTCAAGCTAGGGTTACATGGCTCGGGTCAGACTACTGGCGGGCTCGTGCCCCTCGTCCAGACCGAATCATGCTGTGTGCAGGTGGCCATATGCCTTCTTGTCTCCCAAGTTAGTGCGGTGCCCGGCTGGCGCCTAGGCCCGAGTGGATGACTCGACACCTTGGAAAACAACGTAACAACACCTATGCCCGACTTACGCGTTCTGGTGTCATGTTCTCAGTGCCGCGTGAGCTACCTGCCAGGGGATCGCGAGAGACTTGTTGATCGATTTTGGCATTTGAGATCCGATTGACTCAGGTCTCAATAGTATCCTTGGTTAAAAGGCCCGGGGAGGAGGATCCACACCTTTTCCATTGATTGGCCGGCGGAGGAGAAAATATGCACCAGTTGGATTCACATTGGTTCTGGCGTAGCCACGGGGCACAAATGTATTTCTGGGGCTGCCCCTCCCCTCTATTAATAATAGGAGTGGGAAGGAGGCTGACATCCCCAAGTCATCAGACATACCTCTCCATCGTTGGAGGAGCAAATCCCAATCTTGAGCTAAAGTTTCCAAACATACTTTTTGATGCACCTGAAAGCTGTCGTTATGATCACCCAATTAAAGTTAACGGTTTGACAAACCGCAAAGTACACCGTCCGACATGAGGTCACCCAATACTCCCATGATCTATGGAATTCCATATATGTTAACGTGTGTATGATTATACTTATAACGTTGATACAAAGTGGTCTCGAAGTACTAACTCTGTTCATTTATATAAGACGTTTTAGAAAGCTAATTTAGCTTGCTAGAACGTCTTATATAAAAAAACAGAGGGAGTATATCATTCAGTTGGGTCTGTCCAGCACCAATGTTCTGCTAACAGTGTGCTCCCATTGTTATCGCCATCCCTGTTACCATAAAAATGCCCTATAACCAGCAAAATGTGACCATCATGCAGTACATGAGCTAGTCTTAGAGGCAAGACTAGGGAAGTACTTTGCGTTTATGTTTCCACACATACATACGATTTTTCCTTCGAATCTCATATTCAAGGTCATTGCAATTCTTGCATAGAAATATAAACCTTAATTATGAATATGGAAATAAATAATATCACTTTATTATTGCCTCTAGGGCATATTTTCAACACAAAGTTGTTTGGCAGTATTTATACACGATATTTAGTTAATATGAAAATTAAATTGATATAGGCAGTGCCGAGTAGACTGCTACTATTTATGTATTAAACAGCAGTGACGGTCTTGTTCATATATTTGCAGCTCGAGTCCACTTCAGTTTATCCAGTTATGCCTATATAATGTATTATTGTATTTTAATCTGATTGGAGCAGCTGCAATGGAGGACAGTTCTATTGACTTTGGTGACTTCTTCAAGGGCCCTTTACCCGGGAAGTTTCTGAAACTCCTTGGGTTTTTGGCATTGTCTCGACTTGGTGTGTATATACCTTTGGGTGGAGTGAACCAGGCAGCTTTTGCTGGTAATCTTGACCAGAACAGTCTGCTGGGCACTTTAGATTCTTTTTCTGGTGGAGGTATTGGTCGGCTTGGAATATGCTCCCTCGGCATTGTTCCATTCATCAATGCACAAATTGTGTTTCAGCTCCTTGCTCAGCTTTACCCCAAATTGCAAGATCTTCAGAAAAAAGAAGGGGAGGCAGGTAGAAAAAAGATTCTTCAGTACACAAGATATGCATCTGTTGGTTTTGCAATTGTCCAGGTTAGATTCTTGGAAAATATTTGAGCAGCTCTTCGATATCTTTGGTTGTCAAGATAATTCTTTGACTTGTTAAAATTACAAGAGCAGCTATTGGAATTTTGTTCTGTCAATGATTGGTTCTGAAGCGCGCAAAAGAGCAGTACCTGGATACATGCAAGTGCGCTGTCGGCACCTCAAGGTTTCCATGGTACCAGTGGTGGCGTCAGGCCCCATGCAGCCTAGGCTGTGGCCTGGGGCGGGGCGAAGGTTTTCTTTGTGTACTGTAGCTTAGTAGTTACTGTACCATACTGTAGCAACGAAGGCTGCCTAGGGCTTGGGCTTTTCCTGGCCCCGCCATTGCATGGTACCAAGGGGATACCTTGTGTGTATGACTTACTTTTGTCTGGACAAATGAAAAGCTTTGTAATGTTGTGTGATCAGTAATCACATGCTATATTAACTGACTATCTACTTAACAGCATACAATGTTAAACAGTTTGAATTATGTCAAACATGCCACACAATTTGACCACGTAACGTGCAATATGACACCTTTTTTGTAACTTATACCCTCTATGTACAACGATGACGTTTCTTTGACATGGCAAAGAAACTTCAAAATAGAACGAACATTTTCCTGATGCCAAAGCGTGTGCTTTGCGGTCATAAACAATGAAAACCGATCCTAGTATTACTCAGTTGAGTCTGTCTGACGCTTCTGTTATCGGACATTTTTGGAGAATGCTATACTGCTTTATCTATGTTTCATTCTAGTAGGAGTTTGCACAATATTAGTTATGAAGGTATATTTTATTTTAAATGTAAGTTCTGACTCTATTTATGTTCGGGTCCGCTTCAAATTTAATTTCTGTACTTTTTGCTAGGCTATCGGGCAAGTTCTTTTTCTCCGTCCTTATGTTAATGACTTCAGCACAGAATGGGTACTAACATCTGTGACTCTATTGACGCTTGGATCGGCGTTTACAACTTTCCTTGGTGAAACAATATCCGAGTTGAAACTCGGGAATGGAACATCTCTTCTTATATTTACAAGTATAATATCGTATTTGCCTGCATCATTTGGAAGGACAGTTGCGGAGGGATTTCAAGCAGGCAATTATATTGGACTTCTCACAATCATATTGTCATTCTTTTTCTTAGTTCTTGGGATTGTCTATGTCCAGGTGAGCAAATATACTTCCCTTTTCAAGATAAATATAAATTTATTTGAGTATGCTATTTGCTTAATTCAGATCATTTCTATGGTTTCAGGAAGCTGAGAGGAAAATACCACTGAACTATGCTTCTCGATACAGCAGTCGATCTCGAGGACCCCAACGTTCTGCATATTTACCTTTTAAGGTTTGTAATGTTTCCATATGGTTTCATTTAATTTCTGCCTTTCCACATGTTGGATGTGGATCCATTTTATGTTTTCAGACCCATTGACACATACAGAACAAAAATAAGCCGGTGCAGTAGTTACAGTTTGAAAGTAGCCAACGTTTCCAGGTTTACTTTTGGATTCAACTGAAAATAACACAATCTTTTAATACTATCTTGAGATGTGCATGGTTTTTTGGAGTGCAAACAAGCGTTTGCACATCTTTTCATTAAGGGGAGAAGCAACACCATAACTACAAGAGTTTAGACATCCAGTACATTCACCCATACTCAGACACATCACCAGTGACCATGGGGCCATGTGAGACGTCACCCTTGTCTCCTCCCAAAGAAAAACATATTAGGTGCTCCCAGGCTTGGGGATACTTCCCTGAGTCCCTGATCACACCATCTCCGCCTTGTCCTCGTTGAAGTGTGTATGTGGATTGTCTAGCCCTTTCCATCAGTTCGGACTTTTGGTTGCGTTGGCTAGTGCATGAAGCTTAACATGGTATCAGCGTCTAAGGTCTTGAGTTCAAGTCCTGGCTTTCGCAATTTATCTAAAAATTGTTGATGCCCCCTTTGTGTCCACGTATAGGCCTCTTGAGCCATACCTCTGATTCTATTCACGTGTTGACTTTCCGCGTCACACGTGAGAGGGGGTGTTAAAGTGTACATGTGGATTGTCTAGCCCTTTCCATCCGTTTGGACTTTTGGTTGCGTTGGCTAGTGTATGAAGCTTAACAGTCCTCATGGAGGCCAGCGACGGTGGTGTGTGCGGTTTCTAGTTTTTGCTTCTTTTCACCACTAAATCGAACAAGTCAACCCAGTGAAGGAACCAAATGAATCAAACTGCTTTTCCATCAGAACATTGTGATTGATTCAATCCCCTTCCATTTTCCCCACTGCGGCTCTTCTCAACGCTGTTGCCAAGGTCCGCGGGAGGCCTCTGTTGAGGTACATCAACCTAGTGAGGTTTGCGTGACGGTCCAACAGGTGCAGCGACAAACCAGGCTTTATCAATATAATCCAATGGAGGGGGAGATAGTAAAGCAGTGCTAAGACCATTTTTGTCTTCTAGTGAATTTTTTATAATATCAAACCTTCTTGGGTAACAAGGAGGGCAGATCCATAAAGAGGAATTCCCAGTGTCAACACACAATTTTCTCATATTCATTCGACTGACTCAATTCAGCTCTTAAAGTTTAGGTTAGAATTCCGATATTTTTTAGTTGCTTAGTGTTAATCTATTCTATAAGAGTTTTGTGTTGTCCGAGAGAACAAATTAAAAATCTCAAATCCTTTTCTAGATGTCACACACATAAGAGTAAAAAAGAAGACCAAAGGGGGATGCACCCCTGGGTTTTAATCAAAGAAGAAACAAGAGACTTGGTTGCTATATTCGTTCCTGTGGGTAGTCACTACTTGGGTTCGCTTGAAGCAACAGACGGTCACTATCGCTCAGTTCTCTAAATCTCACATGCATGAAACATGGCGTGAGGAATTCCCTCATTAATCCATTCAAGTGAACTGATAAAGATTTGGAGCATCTTGGACTGTGCAAAAAATGTGTTCTGTTCATTCGCAAATGAATAAGATCAAACTGCTAATACTCACAATTGTGCTAACCTGTGTTCTGTCTTTCCGACTCACAGTTTTCCTGTTCTTAACTTGTTTTGTGACCTACCTTTCAATCCATTACGAGCAGGTCAATAGTTCCGGTGTCATGCCTATCATATTTTCTACATCTTCATTGGCTTTACCTGCTACTTTGGCACGTTTCACTGGCTTAGATTTTCTTAAAAAGGCTGCCATAGCCCTAATTCCAGGAGGTAAACGGCATATTTCTAGTTTTTTTTAAACTGTTACTTGTTCTCTGGAGAACTACGATGCTATAAAGAACCTGTTGTTTACAATAATCTCATTCTGTTAACCATCTGCTGCAGGTTCTTTCTATCTTCCAACAAATGTATTGCTTATAGCCTTTTTCAATTACTATTACACTTTTCTTCAATTGGATCCTGACGATCTTAGTGAGCAATTGAAACGACAAGGTGCGTCAATACCGCTTGTGCGGCCAGGGAAAAGTACAGCTGCCTTTATTAAAACAGTGAGTTGTTTCTCTTCCATCAGTAAGGATGCATTCTTTTGTCCAAATATTGGAGTGTGGCATGACTGTATGTACTTCATTTGCTCATATTGCAACGTGGTAGCTGTTCATTAGGCTAACTGCATAACTGATTCTATGCTATGGGTATGTGGGGAAGAGTAGTCATTTGTTAATGAGTCCATGTCTTTATATGGTTATAAGTGCTAATTGTTCTCGTACTGTATTAAACATTTTGGCAATGCATATAGCTCAGCTGTAAACCTTTTAAAAGGCACCAGTATCTAGATTGTTTCCTCTCAAGTGTTCTCAACCTTCTCTTCCTCCAAGTGGTTCTCATGGGAAGTTAAGCGCAGATTCCACTTTGAGGTTTTTTGTCCCAAGAAACATGGTTTCCTTAGCGGCGGTTGATGCCAGTGTAACATTTCAAAATCCGTGCGGAGTTGGAGCCACAAGTCGTTTAATTTAATTACAACTCTTGGTGGCCAAAGAGCTTGTGTTCAAACTTGATAAGGCACATGACAGGAGGATAGGGTGCTCTCTGATGCCGAGTTCAACAACTGGAAGTCCCTTGAGTGCAAAATTTGGGGCCTGCATTATTGTAACGGATGATGGCGATGTAGCGCTCTCGGATCCATGGACTGCGACAAGAAAGTGCTTCCACTAGGTTCTTCAATCAGATCAATAATCACCACCGCCATAAAACATGACACTATTCCTCAATGATGGTTACCGCTGCTCTCTAAACTTGTCTCTATGGTTCGTGTGAACCGAAGCACATTCATCAAGGTGCATTCTCTCCAGGACAATTTCTTTTATGTACAACCCGCTGCTAAGGCATTACATGCAATGAAGTGCCAAGGTTGCTACTTAAGGCGGCAAACTCTGATACGGTGTTGTGGCCCGTTCTCTTCACTGCGCTCCCGTTTGGGGTTTGGGCGACGTTGGAGGAATTGGATCACAAGTTTCGGCCAGTTCTGGCTTGTGCATCATCGTCAATGGTGTCGCGGGGCAAATAATATGGCATGGTCGAGGCTTGAGGCAAGGAGATATGCTCTCTCCAATGCTTTTTACCCTCACGGTGGCAGCCTCTTCTGCAAGGTGGATGCCCTCGGGCTGTTAATTGGTCATGTCAACATTCAGTATTGAATATCTCTTTACGCCGATGGTGTGGTGATGCTTCTGTCCCCCATTGAGGATTTGGACAGGGTCAATTCTCTCCTGAACTTTGGTGGGATTTTGGGGCTGCGCACAGATGTGAGGAAGTGTGCCTTCACTCCCATCTGTTGCCCAAAGGACGAGATCCAGCTTTCCCTGTCGGAGGTCCCTTGTGCTGTCAAGCATTTCTAGCTAGGGTGGTCCTTGGTTTGCCTTTTTCAATCAAGAGGCTGCGCAAGCAAGACATGCGGTGTCTACTTGACAAGGTGGTAGCGATACTGCCTAGCTGGAAAGCTAGAATATTCAAAAGAGGGGTCGGCGGGTGCTCGCTAAGACAGTCCTGTCTTCCATCCGTTTATCATATGTTCTCACTTGTGATACCGTCATGGCTGATCAAATAAATCGAGAAGTGTCATAGAGCCTTCATTTGGCGAGCCTTAATTGGTTGTGCCTGACACTGAGTCCTTCTTGAAGGCGGTGTTTTGAGGAATTGGACATGAGGTGTTGGCTTGGTGGTGGTTGTGCTGCTGCTGCAAAGATTGTAACTCTGTAGCGGGACTTTTCTTTTTATTTCTTCTCTTTTTGTTTTTGTTGGCTGAGTGCATCCGTAATGCCTTTTGGGAAGTGCGTAGTTGCAGAGGCCGGGTGCAATTGGTATCTTTTCGATATTAATATATTATCCTTTTCCAATTTTTTTTTGCCGGGGTACAGAGATCATTTGTGTGTGTGTGTGTGTGTGTGTGTTTCTCTGTGTGTGGTATGCCCTACCCATTCAGAATCTGGGCCGGCGAATGTGAAGAGATATTTCATGCTACCTACATGTTTGCAGTTGGCAATGGGTCGATAACCTTTTCTGGATGAACCACTGGATTGATGCTGACGGTGTTACGGCCAAGGGGTGACTCAAGTCACCGAAGGTCGACCCATCAGGCCGACCTGAGCCCGGGAGCCAATAGTTAGAGGGCACTCTCTCGCGCGCCTCCGCAGAGGTCACTTCGGTGCGCTCCGGAGCCGCCACGTGTCGTGTCCTGACTGCGTCCCACACGAAGCAACAACTGTGGCTGCGCGTGAACTGTGGCTGTACCTATGGCTACGCCTGTGGCTGCGCGGGAACTGTGCCTGCCCCTGTGGTTGTGGCTGCACCTGTGGCTGCGTCCGTGGCTGTGGCTGTGCCTGTGGCTGCATGTTGTGGCTGTAGCTGCGGCTATGCGTCCAGAAGCCGCCACGTGCCGAACGCGGAGGAACTAAAGGGAGACCCCAAAACGCAGCAAAACGCAACACTTTGCAGGCTCGGAGCGCGCGCGGGTGACCTCTGTGAGGGGTACCCCTCAACTAGTGATTTCGCCTGAGCCCCCCTTGGTCACTACCCGGACCAGGCTTAGCCTACTAGGATTCATGTAATCCTAGGTCCCAACCTCATATAAGCCGAGCAGGGCTAGCTAAATGTTAATGCTTCTCGGACACAACAAGTACGCTACAAACAAACAAGCAATAGACCACGATGGACAATCAACAGATAAATTCTTCGGTGACCTAACCAGATATTGTCGTTGATTTTTCTTAATGGCTAGTTGTGGTCATGGAAGTACAGCTGCTACCGCAGCATTTTGATACTCGAGCGACTGGAATTGTGTTTCCAAATCTAGTCTATCCATCATAGCGTCTAGGGCATACCCTTACACCTTATTCACATCCCTTGGTATAACTACTATCCTCAAGATCATCCCTGTACTCTATGTACACCCCTTCGAATCAATACAACACGACCAAGTGTAGGGTTTTACCTCTAGAAGAGGGCCCAAACCTGGGTAGATTGGTCTCATACTTCCCCTTTGGGCTTTTTGGCTAGTCACGGCACCCTATCGGGGGGTCTGCCGGATGCTACACCGACAATCGTGCGCCATGCATGGGTCATGCAAGTCGGAACCGATATCCGGATAGGATCCAACAACTCCCTCAGCGGGTGGACATGATGGACATCGCCGGGGATGTGGGAGCCGCGTGAGTAGAAGGTGGGGCGGTCTGCTTCGGGAGAACCGATTGTTTCCTTGGAATGATCTCCATCCGGTTTTTGCCATACCGTCTGCTGCCTGCGATATGGGCTTGGGCGGAATCAAATTGTTGGGTGTCGTGGGCGGTACAACATTTCCCTTAGATGTAGGAGGGCACCGGAGTGGTTGCCACTTCTGCCTCAGTTGGATGACCGGCTCCTCTGCACTTGCAAAGGAATCCCGATCGCGCTCTTCTGCATCTTGGGTCGTGCTCGGGGCAGCCTCGGAGTTTACTCCTTCCTTCAAGGGCAGCGTCGATGTCACTTCTGGCATGTCAATGTCGGTCTGCTGGTGTGCTGCCTCTTCTTTCGTTGGGGGCGCACTTCACAGTGTGTAAGGCCCGATATGCGGTACTGTTCCAGATCTAGATGTTTCCATCCAGATTCGGGGACGAAACACATATCGGTCCCATCGCGACATATGACAATGCCATATGCCCCGGATTTCCAACATGATATCACAACATTACAACTACAAGGATACAACATCTCATACAAGTCGGCATACAACTGCCTTAATACACTACATCAGCGAAAGATACATGTCTGAGTACAGACTACAATCAAATGCCTAGCGGCAAAGGTAAAACACACCATTCTCGTAACCACACGGGTCCAGGCTCTTCGCCGGGATCCGCCTAACTAGTCGTCGTCGAGTCTCCACGAAGGCGTCCAGAAGAAGAGTCGAGGTAGTAATCAACTGCAGCGGCCGATCAGGCAAAACATAAAAGGGAAAAGAAAAGCAAGGGGTGAGAATATATCAAAAGTCTTGTAACTAACTTCTCACGAGTAAGATGGGGGTAGTGGTGAGGTTGCAGACGCACTAGCAATATATGAGTGGCTAACGGTCTATTTTAGAGTAAGATGAGAACCAAGCATTCGATGAGGAGTCGCCTCCAACAAGTCTTGCTATCAACTACTTACGCAAACATAACACCTATCCTATCCTTGTCCTCCTCTTCGCATCCCAACGAAGAAGAAACAGTCAAGGCACACACACGTTGATCAAGTTATTAAGATTATCTCAGTTGTTGTTGTCTATGAACAAGGAGTAGGTCTCAAGTCGTCCATAACCGTGGACACGGCTTCTCGAAAAGATTTAACCCTGCAGGGGTGTACCAACTGCCCATTACAAGGCTCCGCATGCACGCCCATCTCTCAGTTGCTACCCATCACATACAACCATTTTATGATTTAGTTCCAAGAGATCCGAAACGACAGGTCCCTCTAGCTAACAACGAACAAATCCGGGTGGTCCCCGGGGATTCGACACCCAATCCAAAAGTCGGCCACGCTCTCGGATCGGACTCTTCCGTCAGGCTAAGGTCGAGGTAACTGATCCCCTCACATGTGGGCAGCCCCCTAGCTCACCAGTGTGGACCAACAGAGAAACCATGTCTCCGCTGGCCCGGGTTGTTTTAAAGGATATCTGCTAGAAGCGACCCGACAAACATATATGCATGGTTTCAAATGGTAAATCAGACTGGGCCACCTCTAGAAATGTTTGAAGCTAGGTAGGTAAGAAAAGGGGACCCCATAAATATCCCACACGCGGTTAGGCACGCTCGTCAAGGGACACAATACCCGGAACTCGGGTCCTAGGTGACTCGAATGGAACAAAGCATCGGGGCGGGATAGCCTAGACCTTCCATCATCCGTCGAGTATAGTCAACATTATAATAATCATATCATCCACAACAATATAATAATGTGATGGCCCAATCCAAGGAGTAACAGGAGGTAACAGTTGATAACATCCTAGCATGCATACTAAGCAGTGGCTGAGCAACAAGCAATAGTAACATAGCCGAACAAGGTTTGCTGGGATGTGGAGGACATGGCTCTTTGGGTTTATTTGAGAGGCATGAATATAAAGTGGTAGGATCAAGCAATCGTTCTATCCTACACCTAGGCGCGAGTGAGCTGAAAGTTATAAGCATGATATATGCTCCCCCTTACCTGATGAGAAGACGAAACCGAAGGTGTAGTCGATCGCAAGCTCGCATCGTCTCCGAGAGGTACCCGCGGAAGCACACAAGAAGGAAACACTGGAAAAGGCAATCGACGAGCAAACATCTATTACTACGAAGCAATCACGAGCAAGCATCAACAAGAAGGCAACACGAGACAACGCACGTCATCACATCTATCGTTGAGAGCGGTTACTAACAGGTTAAGTGGAGTACTCGTCACACACGACGTTACCACACATTTAGAAAGGTTCAAGTTGTTTAGCTACACAACATGAGCAAAGGTTATTAACATGGCATATCACTCAAGCATGACATATCACACAATCATGGCAAGAGGTGAAGCATAAATAAACTATCTAAACTAGTCAGTTTAAGCAAACTCCTAAACATGCTTATCACTATTTACCCCACGAAAATTATAACATTTGGTACTGTTTTGCCCTAAACAATATTTTTTTATTAGCAAGCAAGAGCAGCATATTCACAATCTACATGCAATTCTAGTCAAGTTACATATAAAGAACATATTTATCAGAGCAACGGTTAAAAAGTTATGGCAGATTACAATTTACAGTGGCAAGGTTGTAATTAGCAGTGAAACAGCATGTAAACAAAGTCAAACATGGGAAAAAAGCACATTTTATTAAACTAGACAAAATTCTAAACAAGTTTAATGTTTAATGCGTCGCGATCCGAGCTACCGTTAAAAAGATACAGACAACGCAAAAATAATAACACAATCTGCAAAAATAATAAAAACCTAGCAGAAAAAAACTAAATGGGCCGAAACAGAGGCAATCAGGCCCAACATAAAATAGAAATTAAAAAGAAAAAGAAAAGGGCGCCTCACCAAATGGGCCTCGGCCCAGGAGTCGTGGGCGCTCGCCCAGGTGCGAGGGGAAGCAGCAGAGGGGCGCGCAGCTGGGCCTTGGGGCATCTTTGGCCCATGAGAGAGGGGAGGTGCGGAAGATGGGCCGTGGACGCGCTGCTGGCCCACCGCGGGCGACCACGCGAGCGAGCGGCTCGGCTGCGCTCTCGCTGGATCGGGCAGGGGCAACTGGCGGCGCCGTCGGCCACTTCCCACCACGACGGTGGTCCGGCGAGGGTTTGGGGTGGCGCAGGTAGGTCGGGGCTGACGGGGATGGAAGGAACGGCGTGGGTCAGGCAGATCTGGCCGTCGGGCTTGGGCAGCTCGGTCCTCGGCGGCAGCCGGCTCGGTCCTCGGCGGCAGCCGGCTCGGTCCTCGGCGGCGTCTCGCCATGGCGGCGGCTGGCGCGGGCTCCGGCCACAGCTGCGAGGGGAGAGGACAGGGGAGGTGAGAAGGGAGAGATGAGAGGGAGGAGGAGAGGAGCAAGAAGGAGAGGAGGGCACGACCTGCAGGATGGTGGCTCGGCTACTCGCCGGCGGCCACGCATCGAGGCGAGCACCGTGGGGCGGCTCGGGAGGAGGCTCGGGGAGGCTTCGGGCAGATCCACGGGATGACGCCTGATCCAACGGTCCAGATCGAGGGGAGCTAGGGTTACAAATTTGGGGCAAAAATAGCTGCGAAAATGGGGTAGTTTTGGGGCAAATATGAGGGGGTGGCTGCAATTTTTGGCTAGGGAAACCCTAGAAAGGGGTGGGAGAGTGGTGGTCTTTATATAGCCCAGGTGGCTGGCAGTTTGCAAAAACATCCCCGGTTTCTCTCTCTCGCGCGCGGTGTTTACGTTTCTGACCGCCGGGGGTCCGCAGGACCTCCGATTCGGATAAAACTTCGAACTGCGCGATCAAAGCGTCGAGCCGGCGGCGTTCACCTCGCGCTGGAACCGTTTCGAGAACACTTTCTGGCGCACTATAAAAATATCCCGTTTACTTATTAAACGAGGTTTTTCGTTCCGTTTGCTACGGCTGGTCTTGTGCGGGTTTCCGCGACGGTGATCGGGCTTAACCCGGTGTCGCAAGGTCACGTGTCAGGGTGGCAAGGGTCGGTCTCCGTCCGGTACGAGATAAAAGGGGGAAATATAATCACTGATCGATAAATCGGGGACGCAAATACTGCAAACAAATCAGACATCCAACCAATTCACGCAGAAAACAATTTTTTTTATTTTTAGTGAAAATTTGGGCTGTTACACAGTGCCTCCACCTTCAATGCCCCTTCCGCCGTCCAAGGTGCATCGGTTGGAGGGGTGGATGCAGTCGTGCCTTGCCTCGCAGCAGGTGCAGTCATCGCGTCTGGAAGCAGATCCCTCTATAGTAGGTACGACCTTGGGTGGGAGATCGTCTGCCAGGGATCAAGGCCTCCTGCAACCAAAGTGTTCCCGACCGAGAAGTTGAAGGCCGCTGGGCGGGGAGAAATGCAAAAAATAACACAAACAGAGCACTCCGTGCCTACTCCAGATTTCTTGACAAGCTGCTCCGGTATCTGCACCTACGAGTTAGGCAAGATTGTATTGGGCAGCGACAGAGGCTTCGTTGCCACAGGCTTCGAGGGCGACCGGACCAAGGTCCGCCCCCTTGGCGATGTTTCTTGCGGCACTCCCCTTCGGCGGCTGCTGATCTTGGCGGGGAAGGTTGCACGTTGGTCGACTCACTGTTGCGATTTCTCTTCGACCGACGCACGACTAATGGGACTTCATCGTCGTCCTCCTCTTCCTCTAGGCCAACCACCGGGTTGATCGGCCCATTCTCGCATTTGTTCTCTCTTGTGTCATCACCATTGTTGTCGGCCTGGTTCCCACCCAGCTCGCACACCATCGGATTGGTGTTGAGGGCCTGGAGGTACTCCAGGTCTAGAGTGAGGTCGGTAGGCTAGGGCGCGGGCGAAGTGTATGCCGTGAAGCCCTGAGAGTGGGAAGCCGGAAAATAGAAGACCGCTGAAACTTAGAAAGAGAAAGGACGATAGCCAAGACGGGTTACTTACATTGCTCGATCGACGTTTATCTTAGTAGACCGGGAACACGGGCTCCTCTAGTAAGCTCGAAGTTTTTTCCTTTCATGATCAGGGAGAGCATTTCTTGTAGGCTCTTCCCCTCGAAGAACTTCCTCAAGCTCCAAGTATCGTCGCCTCTGAGGTAAACTCATACATCGGGTGCTCCCAGGCCTTCAATGGCTAGATCTTCATGTCCAGCGATGGCGCCATGACGTCCGTCATGGTCTGCCCGAATTTGGTCAGTCGGATCACCTCCTTGTGCAGAATCGTCGTCTCCTTGGTGTCCCCCTGATGGGATGTCGGGCTCCAGGAATGACGTCGGACCCGTGGAGCCGGCGAGAAGCGCTCGAGACCAAGTTAGAGAGCCAACCGGGATGTCCCGCCACTTCTTGTTGGAGTTTGGCAGTAGGCACTTGATGTATGCGCCGTCAGACTTCATCGTGATGGCTGCGCTGTCGAAAGAATTCGTGGATGGGGAGTGAAAGCCCCCTGATGACAAGGGGATGGACATAACACATTCCCCTTCGCAGGCCATGTGCATGACCTCCGCCATGGCACCGTCAGCCGTGACCGGAGAGTACCTAAGGACGAGCTTCGGTGGGGATACATAACCGATACTAGAGAAGTGCTTGTGTTGGGTTGTGGTGGTGGTCGACGACATCCATTTCCCCTTCATCTCCGAAGGGACGGTGGTCTTGCCCTTACGGCGGCAGTTTCCTTGCTCGATGTGCTACCCTTCGCCGAACCGCCACTCTGGGCCTTGGTCGACTTGGGAGCCCTCGGTTTCTCGGATTGGCTTGTGGGGAGAGCGGGGATGGAGATTGTTAAGCTTCATGCACTAGCTAACACAACCAAAAGTCTGAACTGATGGAAAGGGCTAGGCAATCCACATATACACTTCAACGCCCCATCTCACGTGTGACGCGGAAAGTCAACATGTGGATAGACTCGGAGGTATGCCTCCAGAGGCCTATAAGTGGACACAAAGCCAATAATTTTTGGAGCCTCTTGAGCCATACCTCTGAGTTTATCGACATGTTGACTTTCCGCATCACGCGTGAGAGGGGGTGTTGAAGTGTATATGTGAATTACCTAGCCCTTTTTATCAGTTCGGACTTTTGATTGCGTTAGCTAGCGCATGAAGCTTAACAGAGATCAGATCACCAAGAATGGCAATGAAGCCAGAGCGCGAGGAGGAAGATGAAGATGCAGAGAGAATGAAGTGTCACCTGGTCCGGCACGGCTTGCCCTTTATCATCCTCGCAACACCCAAACGGCATCTTCCGTTTTGCAACACATGGCCACGAAGGCCTATTATGTTCCCACAATGTGATTATTGCACGTGGGAATCGAGGTGACCCATTACACGCGTGCTACCCGAGGCGTCGCGTCTAGTCATGTCACACTGATTGATGGGACATGACCCTGTGGGCTTTTGGAGCTCGGCAAGAGGCACTACGCATCGCCGGGAGCAAGACGGTGCCAGAATCAATTCAGGAAGGCTTTATGAATCGACCTGGACCTTGCCAAGCTACGAGAAGACGCCAGCAAGCTCTTCATCAACTTGGATGCGACTGAGTTCGAGGACGAGTTCAGGGGGTGTTATGGCCCCAGGGTGCCTCAAGTCACAGCCCAGGCTAGCAGTCCGGCTTGTGGGCTCTTTAGAAGGAAGGAACCGGGCAACTTGGCGTACAAGGTAAGAAGACCAGGATGCAGGAAGGCTCTCCAAACCGCCTTAGCTGACTAGGATTCATGTAACCCTAGGACCCGGCCTCCTATATAAGGTGGGGCAAGGCTAGCGTCTAGTGCACATCCCTTGGTATACCTATGATCCTTGAGATCATCCTTGTACTCTGTACACCCTTTTGAATCAATAGTACACGAGCAAGAGTAGGGTTTTACCACTAGAAGAGGGCCCAAACCTTGGCAGATCAGTCTTATGCTTCCCCTCTGTGCTTTCCGGCTAGTCGAACGCCTATGGCGAATGGCTCCTTGGGAAACTGGTGAACGGTGAAGCACAAGCATACCGCTGAAGAGAAGTGAAAGGACTTTGACTTGATGGTTGCTTTCGTGGTATAGTCTTTTTGGTGTGAGAGAAACAATCAAATCCTCCAAGTGATGAGCAATGATCTGATTGCTTTTGTAGACAGTATCAAGACACAGGCTCAGCATTGGTGCCGCACCTTCCATCATCAGCTGTGTGAGCAGCTGATAGTCCTTGGTTTGTTTCAGCATGTTGCGTGGTTGCTGGGTCTGTTGTATGAACAGCCGAGACATGTAAGCTTGTGCTGTTTCCCAGAACTCTTGTGCTTGTGTTGCTTTTCCTCTTGATGAAAATGTATGCAAATGCTTGTTTGCAAGTTTTCTAAAAAACCACTATTAGCCACTAATCAGCATGTTATCTGCTCTTTCGGTTTTTACCTTTTTATGAAGCTCGCCTACTCTCTTTCTGGTGATTTACTCTCTTTTTTTACTGAAGAAATTTGTGATTTATTTGTTAACTCGCAAAATCAATTGGAGTTACAGCTTGATAGTTGAAACTCAGACTAACCAACAAAAAGAATGTTCCATGTCCTATTCGTGATTGGCCATTCAAATGCTAGTCCTTGCTACTTGCATCGGTCACTGGGTATAATCGGCTGATGCAGAACCCAACATAGGATGATAAATGCCACACCTTTACAATTGACACTTTTTGCTTTAGATTCTCCGTAAATTTACTATTCCACTGCATCTGTGATATTTTGTATGACGTACTTGTGTTTTTTAGACAACTGGACAACATTTCTCACTTTCAGTAGGAAATCATACCACTTTTAGTTCGGAGATCAGTAGGTGACCTTAATCCCGAAATGTTTCCTGTATTATGCCACAAGTACTTTTATTTGATGTTGAAACGTCTAGGTCCCCTATTTCACAACACTAGTCATGTATGCATGTGAGAAAGCGATGCATCAATTTTGGACAAATAGACTTAGAAGTACCACATCCAGTAAGAAATGCAATCAACAGAACTATGAAATCCACTGTGATTATGTCCACCATATCTCACACTAAAAATTATTTTATC
Organism: Bromus sterilis; assembly: GCA_950022295.1. Classification (NCBI taxonomy): domain Eukaryota; kingdom Viridiplantae; phylum Streptophyta; class Magnoliopsida; order Poales; family Poaceae; genus Bromus; species Bromus sterilis. Next base: position 317,575,562 of record OX465596.1, on the reverse strand, counting down.
TAATTGCAGGTTCTTAGTCGCATCTCTGTCCTAGGATCTACCTTTCTTGCTGTACTAGCTGCTGGACCCTCTGTGGTTGAACAAATCTCTCACTTGACAGCATTTCGGGGGTTCGCTGGTACATCAGTTCTTATCCTTGTTGGATGTGCAACTGACACGGCTCGGAAAGTTCAGGCAGAAATAATTTCTCAGAAATATAAGGATATTGAGTTCTATGATGTCAAAAGTTCTGACCAATGATTATCTTCCGAACGTGTACTCAAATGTTATCTTGTATAAATGTTTGTTGTGTCATTTGGTACTACTTCAACTTTTTTTTGTACCACCTCCGATCCGTAAAAAGTGTCATGGGTTTAGTTCAAATTGTGTCAATTTAAACTAAAGCGGTGACAATTTTTTTGGATTTTTTTTTCGAGAGTACGCCGAGGCGTACCTTAGCTTTATAGAAGGGGGAAAAAAGTTTACAAGGTCATCGGTCGCCCGAGCCGGCACACCGCCCGCAACATACGCGGCCCCACGAACTCCCACTCCTATCTAGTACCTCTACTCCTCACGGACTACTACATGCCTCCGGAATAGCTTCATAGCCTTACAATTGTCAAGAATCCCCGCCACAATTCGAGCGACATTAAGACCACCTTGAAGTCTCCCGAACACCCGGTCATAGCCTTACAATTTTTTTTGGATTGGAGGAGTATCTTTTTGTTCTTTAGATCTCTTCTAGAGGATAAGGGTTCGGGATGCATGCATCAGTATGTTAAAGATGTGGAAGCTATACAGCTCATGGATATTTCTCCTGTGGAGTGATCTGATGTAATCTCTGTACCCTGGAGAAGGGATTTTAAACTTTCTTCTATATTGCTTCTTAAATTGTTGTACTTTCTCCGATCCATATTAATTGTCGCTGAAATGAATGTATTTAGATGTATTTTAGTGCTAGATACATCCATTTCAGCGACTACTAATATGGATCGGAGGGAGTAACATGTCAATAGAGAGACTAAAGTATTGTCGAGTGGAGGGAGTACAGCATGTCAATAGAGAGACTAATAGTGGAGTAACTAAAGTATTGTCGAGTGATCAACATGTCAATAGAGAGACTGGAAACAGAGATAATATAATGTTCTTCAAGGCAACTCAATAATTTCGTGTTTGATGCATATATATGCTACACTATTGCAACTCCATATTAACTAGCATGCCAGTTTACGCATATGCACACATTTTGTGTTTGATGCATATATATGCTACACTATTGCAACTCCATATTAACTAGCATGCCAGTTTACGCATATGCACACATTTTGTTCTCACCTTGTTTATATGGATGGCTCTCTATCTATTATTTGAATTTTTCTCTTGAGTTTTTTAATTATTATCTCAACATCCCTTTTTGACATAAGCAAGCCATCTCTAGCTCAATACTCATCGTCTTATGTGTGGAGTTCCCTCACATTCAGTAAGACTCGTCTTCAACGTAACATAGATACGGAGTACTATGTAGGTACATGTAACATTAGAACCAATTTCAGATTCTTAATATTGAGATACAACAATCATACAGAAACTGACATTACCATTTGATTTTCTGAGACAATACAAGATCCTGCTTTATTTAACTAGGCATCGTTTGGTCATATGAATGAAGAATACAGTATATGTTACTCAGGCTCCGCAGGCTGTTGCTTCTGTGCTTTTCTGAAGGTCAAGGCGATTCTTGAATAGAAAGTATGTATCCCTGTGAGGCGATTACAAAGCTGGAAGAACCATCAAAATCCCCACCATTTGTAAGAGTAGGACTGGAATTTGTTCTTCAGGTGCTTGGAATGCATCATCATGAGTGTCCTGGCCACAAAATTCAGGCCATCAGCTTCAAGGGAGAACCGTTCAAGTAATAACCGTTCTCGTGATGACGGATAGCGGTCTCCTGAGGGCTTCGGTACACCCCCCCCCCCTCCCCCCCCTGGGATAAATGTAAAAAGGGCAGATTCGTCTTTTCAGTAGGCGCGTAGCTGCCGGCGTACGTACGAGCGCTCGTCCGCGTACACCCATCCCGCCCGCTTTTCTCGCTGGCTGATTCGTTTCGATCTGCTTTTTTTGCTCCCTAATCAATCGTTCAATCTGAACTTTTAAATTAGCAAAAAAGATGTACTCAACGAGATTCGAACTCACGCCACTACACAGAAATTCCAGCGTCAAAACCCGACCTAACTAGCTAAAGTTCATGTGAGCAGTGACGTTAAATACTACTTGTACCATCTTAATACAAGATTAGAAAAACAAAGAACCCACCACCATTATTCATTAGGGAAAAAATGTGCATGACCTGGGACTATAATCATAACCTCTATTTTTTGCGGGGTAAATTCACGACCTCTTAACAAAGACTCCATCGTAGAACCAACTAAACCAAGGAATCTTTATGTCGATTTATGAATTTTTAAGTAAATTGCTAAAATACTGTCTGAATGTGACGCAGCGTGTGTGTAGTAATCGAATTAGTTCAAAATTTTAGTGGAGGCTTATCATAGGCATGCCCATCGGTTAGTAATTTTTTTTATATCGTTTCATGCATGAAAAGCAATACATCATGTTCAAAGGTGATAGCTCGAGTATATAGGAAGGGTAAGTGTCAAATGGATCCAAAAAATTTTCACACAATCGCATCACCATGGCAAGCATCCATTAAAATTTTCATAGCTTTTTGACATTTTATGAATTTTCTAGGGATTTTTCGGTGAAAAACCTTGAAATACCAAATCAAAGAGGACTGGCGCGCGATAATTCTTCGTCTTAGCGTCAGAGTAACCCTAGGACCGTCGTCAGTACTGGATGACGGATCAAAGATCCAACCCATCCAGCCAGGCCGACACCCTCCGGTGGCCGAGGACGCCGCCACCACCATGCCCAGGGCCGGAACTCTAGGTCTCCTCGTGCCGTGTGATTGGCCCAAGAGTGCCTGCAAGATTCGTCGTCGAGGCGAACGGGAGCAGATCGTACGTGCAGGTTTACCCGTCTAAACCCGAAGGCCGAGATCGGGCGTGCCTACCGCCGCCGCCGCTGCTGAACGCCGCCGCCGTCACCTTCACGCAGAGACACGCCGGCCGCCGCCAACTCGCTGCACCGCCATCGAATCGGCCGGATTGGCGCCGCCGCCCCGCACCAGATCGCGGCTGAGGATGATCCGCCGCCGCCGGGCCGCCAGGGCTTTGCCCAGCAACGTTGTCGACGGCGGCGGGAGGGATGAGGAGGCGTGGGGGCTTTGAAGGAGAGGGCCGGGCCGTCCGTTGCAGGGGCGGCGCCGCCGCACGGGACGAGATGATTTTTTTTACATATCTAGGGTTTTCCAGTTGAAAAAACCGTAAATAAAGGGCGATCATCACACAATGTGTGTACGGTATCCAACATACGTTTTAAAATTTTATATATAAATTTGAAAATTGGATTGAAGTAAATTTAACAATATTTCATCCACTCTACAACGCTACTTTTCACGGGAAAATAACATGTACGGGCTAGTAAAAAGGCTACTTGATCCCTAGCAGGGCCTTATAAATTTCTTGCTTGTAAAAACTACCAGAAGCATCGTAGTTTATTGGCAAGTGATGTAATCGGTAGATTGAGGTCAGGATTTCGAATCCTCACTATAGCTCTTTTTTTTCAGAATTTTCACGTTGCGCTTTAAATTGGCAAGTGGCCTCTCGGCCGGTGGGCCGGCACGGTCGTACCTTGCGCGCTCCGTACGAAGGGCTACGTGTCAAAGGTTTTTACGTGGTTATATTTTGAAAAGGACCATCCTACCCTTTACTATGAAAGGGTATGAGATAATCTCAGCCATCTATATGTTGAGGGGGGTGTACTGAAGAAGAAGTGGAGAAGTAATGCTTATGTAAGCAACTCCTCACCAGAGAAATCGCTCGGTTTTACTAGGAGGGAGTTGAAGAAATCAATTCCACAGGTGGAAAGCTATAAAGTTCCACGAAAGATGGTGGTAGGACAGATAGGAGTTAAAGAAATCTTCATATGGAACCAACATGTTTTGAATGCAGGATTCAGATTGATGGTGCAATTACACAAAAGTTGTGGCTCTAGAAGAAAGCTTCATGCAGCCACAACCTTTCAGAACATATTCAAAGTAAACACTGATGTCAATATCAAATAGGTAAACGCTTTGCATCCGACGTCTGATCCCACTCTGTTGTCAGACCTCTTCTCTCCCGTTGGATTTTGCCAAACAATCCAACGCTTTGCAGCTTCTCTATATAAATCCTAAGAAGCCCCACGTTCTCATGGCCATGACCTAGATAGGTAACCACCACAGCCGCCATCTATCCCCGTGCTCCACGCACATCATTGCTGCCGCCGGTGATGGCCACGAGCCCACGACGACGGAGGATGTCAACGGGGAGCGGGAACAACGAGCACGTCGTTGGCGCCTTCACGATCGGCAAAGAGACATCGTGGTCGTGATTTGTCGACGCGCTAGCCGTGGTCGTGATCCGCCAAGGCAAGGATTCTCCACGACGCCGCGGCCCTGATCTACAGAGATCGATGAGGTCAGAAGAGAACATGAGCTGACGGTGAGTGTGGCGATTGATTATGCCGATTATCTCAGCACACCGATCTCCTCAACATCGTCGCTCTCTTCATCTGCGCAACAGCGTGTACGACAAGATCGACATCTTTATCCACGGTGACATGAAGACTTCCATCCGCATTATGCAATGTCCCCTTGCTCGAGTTGGCATGGTCCGTAATGCTTCTTGCCATCAACGCCACTGTTTTCTCAATATATGTGCACCAGAGAGTGGGAAGCTGGTGCTTCATAGTGCAGATGCAATGCTTCCATTTGTTCATTAAGTTTCCTTGTGCCTCTGTACGTATATGACATGTGGGACGTTTCCACTTGTGTGTAATATGGATCCAAATATTTACATGATTGTCTCCTTTTTACACAACTTCTGTACTGTTTTGTTCATGCTTTAACAATGATCAAACTATGTTTCCATGTCTCGCCAATTCATAAATTGCATCAATATTGCATTTTTCATGCTTCGACCATCATAAAATTGTGCTTCGAAATACAAATACATGTGCTTCATATAAAAAAATATGATGCATGGTTTGTAACGATGGAAGCATGTTTGTCTTACCGCTGTACCAAGTATGGAAAGAAAGGTAGAATGCATGATTATATGGACCATGGGTGAATATATCGGTATCATATACAATAGTGAATATTCTAGAAGCATATTTCTATTGAATTGAAGCAAATTTTGGGTGCGTTCGAATCATCATGCACAAATTCTGGAAGCATAATAATCTTCATGATGTAATGACTTTGATGCATTTATATAATTAAGAGTGATTACCAGAAGCAAATTGTATAATTGATCGAAGCACATTTTCGTTACGGTGGAAACAAACATATGTTGAAGCAAATTTAATATGCGTCGGATTATAGTCTAGCATGCATGGCGTACAAAATTGCATGGAACATGATTTTCTATAAAAGGAGGGTGATTTTTCTTTATTGGTAAAAAAGGTGAATTAAATAGACACAATTATGCTCGCATGATTTCGGGGGCACATGATTTGCGCTGGAAAATTTTAGGAAACAAATCAGAATTAATACGTTTGTTACATGCAAACTGCCTATTAAATGCATGTTTTTGGGACAAATCCAACCAATCAAAGCTTTATAATCCAACGGTGATGGACTAGTCTGATGCAGCTAGTGGTATCAGTAGTCTGATGCCTAGTGCTTCCCTATCAAATATATGGCTCCTCTAAAACAATCCAACGAAGACTTGATGCACCTAATACACGGACACAACAACGCCCGTCATTCATGATCTAGTTATATCTTAATAATCCGCCCCTGGCTCTTGAAAGAGATGGTGTGACTGCTGGGTGCTGGCCTACAGGCTACAGTTTTTTTTAAAGGGACCCATCATCGCAACCAGTAGCGTGTCGCCGCTCTATCTCGTCGTTGGCGCCTTCCATGTTGTCCTCCGTGGTCCGTGCCATGGACGCCCACATCTTCAGACAAATGATTTCCAGTTCCACGGTCATCTCATCTTTTCGACTTCTCACCTAAGTTGATTGTGACAATGCAGGGTGGCCAAAACCAAATTATTTTGCGCTCAGGCCCAGCTATAGATCCTGAACAATAAACATACTCCACACTGCAGTGCAGCTCTCAAACGCATCACAATGGCCAGCTTTGCAAAGCCGCAGCATCTGCTGCTTGTCGCCACCGTCGCTATCGCTCTCTTGCTCGTCGCCGCGGACGCCCGCCGGCGCCCGGTGCACCTGCGGCTGTACATGCACGACATCATCGGCGGGCCAGGGCAGACGGCCATCCACCTCATCCGGAACGTCGGCCCGCCGCACACATCGCTGAAGGGCGCCTACTTCGGCGACACGGTGGCCATCGACGACCTCGTCACCGAGGGACCCGCCATCGACTCCAGGGCCGTCGGCCGGGCGCAGGGCACCTACATGCTGTCCTCCCAGCACGAGCAGGTGCTCGTGGCCGCCGTCACCGTCGTGCTCACCGATGGGCCCTACAACGGCAGCACCTTCGCCGTGGCCGGCCGCGTCAAGATCTTGGACGACACGACGGAGCTCGCTGTAGTCGGTGGAACGGGCCAGCTCCGGCGCGCCGCCGGTCACTTGCTGTGGAGGACGGCTGAGTGGGTGTCCGAGGTGTATATGGTGCTGGAGCTGGTCGTGCATATGTCTGTGCCGGCGACGGCTAGCACTGCTGCTCCTGGCAATTGGTCATCACTAGCTGTCGAGTAGCAGAAACGTATGGTAGATCTCAACCACAATAATGCTACTGCTTCCTGTTTTTTTTCCTTATCTTCTTTGTTTTTTGCCAAAAAGAAATTTTATTTTTGAAAAAGAAAAGGGTGTGGCTAGGTCTCAGTCGACTGAGATTTAACGAAGTCTCAATCATATCACACAACATGCAAGAGTGAAAAAAGAAAAATTTAAAAGAAAGTTTTGCACCAATCTTAATGTAAAATCTCACGGATATAGCATCGACTGAGACTTAACAAAGTATCAGTCGACTAAGACCTAGCAACGCCGAAAAGAAATGGAATTATTCTCCAAGCACGTCTTGTATGATCATGATTCATAAATAATCTTAGGGCCTCTTAGAGCAATTTCAACGGGCACGATCCAAATATTCGTTTTTGTCTGCCGACCAGTGTTTGGGTCGCAGCGGATAAAAAAAAGGTCCAACAGAACGACGCAAACGGACCAGTGTCCGTTTTTTGGTCCGCCGCAATCGAATTCAGACCCAATTCTGCAGCCGTTTTGGAGCCATTGGCGGACACGAGATATGTCCTCCCCTTGTCCGTCTGGCCCGCCTGTCTGCCTCCAATCGAAAACCTCCCCGATTTGTTCCCCCCCCCACCTCGCCGGCGCCGCCGCCACCACTTGCGCCTCGGGCCCTTTCGCCACCGCACCCTTTCCGCACCCTTTCCACCTCTCTCAACAGTTACGTCGCCGCCTCGGGCCCTTTCTCCGCCCCCGTTCGTCTGACCACGCCCACCGTACGGCGACGCTAGAGTGGAGAAGGAAGATGGTGGGAGGAGCACACCGGAGCGAGGGGTAGCACCGCCGACATCCCCCCGACGCCTCACTGGCCTCTTCTTCGACACGACCCACGTCTGCCTCTTGATACGTCCAAAATGCATCACTATTTTATATCGTAATTCATCCTTATTCATTGATATATTTCATGTTACGATGATGTTCTTATGTTGTTTTGGCTTATTTTACACAGTTTGCAACTTTTCGGTGCCGAAGCAGCAGACGCAGGATTCAGCGGTAAAAAGTGGACGCTGAGTTGCTGAAGAAGAATACCTCCAAATTACCTGAAAATCGACGAAGGGTATTTTCCGAGGGATTAACGAAGACACGCCGAAGAGGGGCCAGAGGGGGGCCACGGGGGCCCCAGGCGGCCACCTGGCGCGGCCCCACCCCTGGCCGCGTCGGGAGGGCGCCTGGAGCCCTGGGGCCACTCCCGACTCCCCCCTCTGGCCTATATACTCCTCGTTACCCGAAAACCTAAGAGAGAGAAGCTTTTACAGAGTTCCGCCACCGCTCCATGGCGGAAACCTACAGAGAAGAAAAGGGCTCTCCGACGGGCAGATTCCGCCGAGGAGATCACCTCCCGGAAGGGGAGATCATCACCATCGTCATCACCATCGTCACAGGCATCATCGAGATCATCATCAACATCATCCCCAACATCAGCACCATCTCCACCACCATCCAATCTCACCTCACAAGTTTATCTTGTGTTGTAATCCGTACTATCTATCCTCTCTACTCTATCGGTGTTGATTACTACTTTGTGGTGAATGCTATTGAGTTTTGTTGGAGAAATATCATTATGTTTAGATTGTTTATCATATATTTATCACCTCTGATCATGATCTCTTTTATGTCTTGTGAGTAGTTACTTTAGTTCTTGAGGACATGGGACAAGTCTAGTTGTTAGTAGTCATATGATGTTGAAGTAATTTATGTTATTTGATATTTAAGTTGTGTTGTTATTTTCCTAGTGGTGTGGTGTGAGTCGAACACTCAACACTTCGCCTTATTAAGGACCTAGGGAGATACATTGTGTATAAAGAATGCTTATGGTGGGTTGCAGGAGTGACAGAAACCTGAACCCCAGTTTGCACACTTTTGCACAAGGGAATAATGGATCCTTGATCTTATTGTTGTGGTTAGGATTTGCCTTAATTTCTATCTTGTATTTTCGGATGCTTGCAAGATGTTTAATCATAAGAGTGCACTTATATTAGTCTAGAAGGTGTGCTAGCATAGATTCACCCACTCAACACTTATCAGCACAACGCTTGTTGTCAATACGGAGTATGGCGAAAGCATGTGACTACCTCTCCATGTGTCCTCAAGAACGCTTTAGTCTTTATAAGCTCAGTTGCAAGGCTTATCCTTTGCTCAAAAGGATTGGGCCACTTGCTGCTCTTCAGTGCTATTTACTTTGCTTACTTTTATCTTATTGTTGATTATATCGAAAACCCCTAAAAAGTTATCTTTCAATGCTTGCAGTTATTCCTTGTCCAAAATCACCTATCAATACCTTTCGCTCCTCGTTGGGTTCAACACTCTTACTTATCGAAAATGCTGCAATAGATCCCTTACGGTTGTGGGTCATCAAGTAACGTTTTCTGGCGCCGTTGCCGGGGAGCATAGCGCTATTGGTAAGTGAAGCTGGTAAGGAAATTTTTATATTGTTGTTTTTATTTTGCTATTGTTGCTCTTTGTCCGTATGGACAACCTAGCTATTGGATCGTTGCTTACGAAAAAACACCCCACATCTGTGGTGGTTGTTCCTCCCCCCTACTGAAATTGTGCCTTATAAAATACCAGCTGGTATTATCGATTGTGTTTTGGCTAATCGTTATGCAGGAGACAGACATCCCAGTGAGCACTTGCTATATTTATCACAACTATGTTCACTATTTAAGCTTGCAGGTGTATCAATGGAGTTTGTCATGAAGAAATTGTTCTCTGTATCGCTTATAGATAAAGCTTCAGATTGGTATAAGCTTCTCGATAACTCTCATTTGCTTGATTGGCAAGAGCTTATGTCTCTCTTTTATACCAAGTTTTATCCTCTTCATGAAATTCATCGAGATAGGAATTATATCTATAACTTTAGGTCTCGTGACGGAGAAAGCATCACTCAAGCTTGGGGGAGATTGAAATCTCTAATGCTCAAATGTCCTATTCATGAGCTCCCCAAGAAAACTATACTTACAAACTTTTATGCTAGACTTTCTCGTCAGGATAAGGAGATGTTGGATGCCTCCTCTAGTGGGGTTTTTCAGACGAAAAGCGTTGAAGAAAGATGGGATATCCTTGAAAGGATCCAGAAGAATACCGAAGATTGGGAAATAGATAAAGGTATTGAATCCACTATAAATTATGAGCATGATTATATAGAGAGCTATGTGAAAACTGATTATTTTAATACATTTTGCTCTAAGAATGGTCTTGATTCCCATCTGATGATTGATTTTTGTAAGGACTTTGCCTCTCATATTGACTCTTCTAAGAAGAAGAAGGATCAACATCATAAACCCTTCAAAGAATCACCTATTGATATTCATGTTGCTGACCCTATTTTGCCTGCAGTTATATATGAAAAGCCCCCTTTTCCCGTAAGAATAAGGGAGCACTCTTTTGTGACAGGCATAATGAATAAGAGTGAGAGAATAATTGATGAGCCTGAGGACCGGATCAAGGTCGATCCTCGAGTTGCATTGGTTAAGGATCTTATTACTAATGATGCTTTAGATTCCAATATAATTTTTTGTGCTGTTTCCACTAACCTTGTCACAATCAAGAATAAAGGCCCAATTTCAGGTACTCTAGTAGTATATGTTAAAATATGAGATCACAATTATTATGGGCTATGCGATTTGGGATCGAGTGCTAGTGCTATCCCGTATTCACTTTATCACGACATCATGAGTGAGATTTCACCTTGTGAACTTGAAGAAGTTCATGTTACTATTCATCTTGCAAACAGAGCAACTATCTCTCCTATCGGAATTGTGAGAGACGTTGAAGTTTTATGCGGAAAGGTAAAATATCCTACCGACTTTTTAGTACTTGGTTCAGTAAGGGATAATTTTTGTCCTATTATTTTTGGTAGACCTTTTCTCAGAACTTGTGGAGCTATAATAGATTGCAAGAAAGGTAAAGTTTCTATTGAAGTCAATGGTGAGCCCTATGAATTTAACTTTTCTAAGTTCTCTAAGCAACCTCGTGGTACTGATTTGCCTAGTAATGATAAGATTATTGAAGATATTGCTTCCATTGCTATTCCTCGTAATGATCCTTTGCAGCAATATATGGAGGACCACGAGAATGATTTGCATATGCCGGAGAGAAAGGAGTTGGACGAAATATTCTTGAGACAACTGCTATCCTAAAGCACAACCTTCCAGTTGAGCCTTTGGGAATTTTATCGAAATCAAAAGAAGATCCAGTGTTTGATCTTAAACCTCTTCCCGATACGCTCAAATATGCTTATTTAGATGGAAAGAAAGTATATCATGTTATTGTCAATTCTAACCTTTCAGGGTATGAAGAAGAGCGACTATTGGAAGTACTCCGCAAACATCGAGGTGCAATTGGCTATACCCTTGATGACCTTAAGGGGATTAGTCCATCTATTTGTTGTGACGCCCCCAAAATCAACCCGTGTACAGTAATCATACACGCAGGGTACACGGCTGAGATTAGGGTGCCACGGTGAGAATATCACATCACAACACTAAACACAAAAGGATAAACAAATATGTTACAATACCAGGGATCACGAGGATCCGAATACATAATTCATACAAGCCATAATATCTGAGTACAGACATAGTTAGTCAAGTTTTGCCTTAAGAAGGCTAGCAAAAATCACATCAGAGATACATATCGAAAAGGCGAGGCCTCCTTCCTGGGATCCACCGAACTACTCCTGGTCAACGGGGAACTCGACGTCGTAGTAGTCGCCTCCGGGGTACTCCTGCTCCTGGGCACCAACGTCGACTGCAGCGGCCGATCAGGCAAAGCGAAAAAGGGAAATAAAGCAAAGGTGATTATCTAGCATACCCGCGAGTCTTACGTCCGCTACTAAGCATTATGCATTGTATCAACGGAAAGAAGAGGCTGTATATAGTGGACTGCAAGATAGAAATCAGAATAAGGATAAGAAGCTAGGCCTATCGAAGACTAGCATCTTCTGACGTGTCTTGCAGCATGAGAAGAGAAACAACCAACAGTTCAATAGCATGAATGTAATAAAAATGGATCAGAAGTTGCTGCAGCATTGTATAATAGTAAGTTGTAATGATTAATAATAATAATGCCTCCGAGTTCCCTTCCTCGACTCCCTGTGAGGAAGAAGACCCAAAACCATACAGTTGAATAGTATTAGTTTCTAGTGGTAGGATCCAGCTTCAGCATAAAGCGTCCTATTACCGTGGACATGGCTATTCGAATAGATTAATCTTCCCCGCAGGGGTGCACTGGCGTGACTCTACGACGCTCGGATCTCCAGGGTGGCGTACACCTTGTTAGGGAACACCCCACCGAAGCTATCCAACACAAAGTAGCCCATCCTTCGGCAATCAACAGAGAGGTCATCCGCCAGACTATATCCTATGTACGTCGGGCTTTGGACCCTAACCCGAACGTACTCCTGCACGGTGCGTGACTGGCCGGTGAAGCAAAATCAAAGCAAATACAAATACACCGCTCGAGCAAGAGAAGACAACACCACTTCCCGGCAATCAGCCCGCGATACTGCTGACGTCTGAAGACCCTCGAACGAGACTACGATGCAGGGGAGCCCACACTCCTTATCCCACGTGTAGGTAGTGCGTACAAGCCAAAAGGCTACTCAAGACATCCGCCGAACCATTTAGCATTTTAATTAACCTGCGTGACAACCGTTATCGTTGCCTCGACTTAACTGACCCGCGGTCAACGACAGAAGTCAGGACCACCAGTACATCGGTGCCTGCCCTGTCATCCCACCAAGTCTCTGCGGTTACCAACAAGGTGAACCGTCTCCTTACCTTGTCTCGCGTGTGCTCTTGGTAGAGCTCGACTTTTCGTGGTTTGGTAACTCTCGCGAGATACGAGCAGGGGCCAAGTACGCCAGTAACGTCGGTCGTACCCTCCCTGTCGTTCCCGACAAAATACCTCTCGCGGGCACCGTTGGGTCGCCCGACTCTTACCTTTAAGGACAACCGTTGCTCAGGTACCTAGAGAGGCTATACAGAGTCATCAACGAGTGGAGTACAAGGATTACTCTTTGATAGCTCACACTTGAAGGTGGCTCGGCAGAGCCGAGCTAAGGGGCCTTAGGCGGTGTCTTCATTGTACCGTACCTGTGCAGTTGTATATATTATATCCGTGTTCACTCCTCTGAGTGGTCACGGCCCACTAACTAATCCTAGCTAACAATGCGCAGGGCTCACTGCTGAGTAATGCATAAGTAATAATAGGCAGCATAGGATAAAGGAAAGGTACATCAAGGGGCGACAAAAACATGCTATGCAGTTGAATAGGATTGTAATCGTAGCATCAGCAGTAACAATGCCTAGTGCAATAAATGTACGGAAAGATAGGCGATATCTGGGGAAGAGAATGGATCTGCTTGCCTGGAAGCTCGACTGTCGGGGTACGGTCGTCGACGACATAGTCGTACTCGGCAGCGGTGTAGTCAACGACAGTCTCGGGGTCTACCGGAGATTAAGGGGGGGGGGAGGAAAATAGTAAATACACAGAAATAATATACAAACATATGCATGACATGACAGATGAAATGTTTATAGGGTTCTAACGCAGTGCAATGTGTGATGCTCGGAGCGGAAAATCATCCGGGGATGAATTACCAGCTCCGGGTGATTACCGGACAGTGTGTCCGGAGGGGGAGGTATCATGCCGGAGGTGTCGTGGAAATCCGACAAACGTATGGGTGGTGTATCCGTGTTAGTTGAACTATTCTGAACAACTTTCGTGTTCAGAATAAATTCATCCGGATACTTTAACAATACCGGACAAATCATCGGACAAACGGTCCGGAGGGGGACGGTTCGATGTTCGGTACGTTAGAGGGGGGTGGTAGACATACGGATAGCGTATCCGTATCCGTTATATTTTTCTGGTCAATTTTCATGTATAAAGTTTTTGAATCAGTGGGCACGAGGTGACGACGACGGTGTCTCTAGACCGGGGTTTGAGCGCGAGCTAGCGCATTCGAACGAGGGGCGCGTGGGGAGTGTTTTGACGCGAACGGCGGGCCAAAGGCGTGCCCCGGACCACGACGAGGAGCTCAACGGCGGCGGCCAGGTTCGGCTTCCATGGCAGCTACGGCTACGGCGAGGGGAAAAACCAGGGGAGACATGGCTACGATGAAGGGGCTAACCGTGGGGGCGTAGCCGTTTAGAGTGGGCTCGGGGAGGGCTCGACGACGCAGCAATTCGACGACGATGTCGCGGCGGCGCCGGAGGGGAACGGCGGCGTAGTCGTCGCTGCCGGGCTCCACTGTTCGATTCCACTGGCGCAGAGAGGCAGACGACGATGGCGCAGAGAATGGACAAGACGGCGAGACGGGAAGGGCCCAGTGGCCACGACGGGGCGCGACAACGGCGACGACAGAGCTCGGGCAAGCTTCTCCTGACGATGGCGGCGCGAGGAGAGGGGGGGTCTAGGGTTAGGGTTCACCAGGCGGCTCGGGAACGTGTACTTAACGACGACGACCGCGCTATAGCAACTCGGTGGCCTGCATCGCGCGGTGGCCGGCGTCGAGCACCGTGGGGATGGCGCCACGCACGGGTTGGGGTGAACAGGGGAAGGGGATGACTGTGATGGGCCAGGTGGGCTGCGCGGGCCGCACTGTGCACTTAGTGCACTGACCAGCAGGCCTTTTTCTTTTATCTCTTTTCTACTTCTGTTCTTTTCTTTTTATATTTCTTTTTAGTTGCTTTTTACAATTTTTGAAAATATGGAACTTGATCCATAATTGATATTGCACATGACCAGAGTGCCACAAAAAGTTTTGTGCCCAAATAAAATCAATTGTATTTTTGTTTTATTTAAAAGGGATTAAATGCCACTGGTTTGGCTACTGTTTGAATTGTTTGATTCATTTTATAGCTTAATAAATCCCCATACCCACATGGACATAGTCCACTGAATATTTGTGATTTAACAAAAGTGGTTTCATAATTTTTGGACAAAGTTAATTGTGACATGATTTTTGACATTAACCAAAAGGCATTTTGGAAATGTGATCAAAAGCAAAGATGATCATAGCATTATTGCAACAGTGATTAGCATTAACAAAAGTATCACTATAGTGATTACTGTTATAAACACTGAGGATGTTACATTTGTCAACATACCATCAACCTTGAGCCTGATGCTAAACCAGTTGTTGATCATCAACGACGGTTGAATCCAAAGATGATGGATGTTGTAAGGACTGAGATTCTCAAGCTTCTAGCCGCAGGTATTATCTACCCTATAGCTGATAGTAAGTGGATAATCCCGGTTCATTGTGTTCCAAAGAAAGGAGGAACAACTGTGGTTCCTAATGATAAGAATGAACTAATACCTCAGAGAATTATTATTGGATATAGAATATGTATTGATTACAGGAAGCTGAACAAGGCAACCAGGAAGGACCACAACCCGTTTCCGTTCATCGACCAAAAGCTTGAAAGTTTATCCAAAAATACTCACTTTTGTTATCTTGATGGTTATTCTGGCTCCTCTCAAATTCATGTTAACACTGCTGATCAAAAAAAGACCACTTTTACTTGTCCCTATGGTACTTATGCTTACAGACGTATGCCTTTTGGTTTATGTAATGCCCCTGCTACTTTTCAAAGGTGTATGTCTGCTATCTTTCATGGTTTTTGCGAAGAAATTGTGGAGGTATTCATGGACGATTTCCCCGTCTATGGAACCTCTTTTGACCATTGCCTCCACAACCTTAATAAAGTTTTGCAGAGATGTGAGGAGACAAATTTGGTGCATAACTGGGAGAAGTGCCATTTTATGGTCAACGAGGGAATTGTTCTTGGCCACAAGATTTCCGAGAGGGGAATTGAGGTGGACAGGGCCAGGATCAAAGCAATTGAAAGGATGCCCTACCCAAGGGACATCAAAGGTATTCGTAGTTTTCTCGGTCATGCTGGTTTCTATAGAAGATTTATTAAAGACTTTTCTAAGACTTCGAGACCCCTCACTAATCTTCTCCAGAAGGACGTTCCTTTTTTTTTATGAAGATTGTAAGGAAGCCTTCGAAGTTCTTTAGAAACCACCTGACTGGAATTTACCTTTTGAAATTATGTGTGATGCTAGTGATTTTGCTGTTGGAGTTGTTTTAGGACAAAGGGTTGATAAGAAATTGAATGTTATATATTATGCTAGCAAAACCCTTGATAGTGCTCAAAAGAATTATGCTACTACTGAGAAGGAATTCTTAGCAGTAGTGTTTGGTTGTGATAAGTTTAGGCAGTATATTGTTGATTCTAAGATTATTGTTCATACTGACCATGCTGCCATTAAGTATATTATGGAGAAGAAGGATGCCAAACCAAGACTCATCCGATGGGTACTCCTTCTTCAAGAATTTGATTTACAAATTGTCGATAGGAAAGGAGCAGACAATCCAGTGGCGGATAATATTTCAAGGATGGAAGATATACCGCATGATCCCATTCCAGTCAACGACAGTTTTCCAGATGAACATCTAGCTGTTGTAAAAGTACAATCTCTCTCCGATCCTTGGTTTGCAGATTATGCTAACTTTATCGTTGCAAAGTTTTTGCCTCCAGGTTTAACATTTCAGCAAAGGAAGAAGTTCTTTCATGATTTGAGGCATCACTTTTGGGATGACCCACATCTTTTCAAAGAAGGTCCAGATGGCATCGTGAGAAGATGCATACCGAAACACGAGCAAAAGGACATTCTCAAACAATGTCACGACAGTCCATATGGAGGACATCATGCTGGTGAGAGGACCGCACATAAGGTTCTTCAATCAGGTTTTTATTGGCCTACTCTCTTTAAGGATGCTAGAAGTTATGTTTTGTCCTATGATAAGTGTCAGAGAGTTGGTAATATTAGTAGAAGGAATGAGATGCCTATGAATTACTCTCTAGTGATTGAGCCTTTTGATTGCTGGGGTTTTGATTTTATGGGTCCTTTTCCTTCCTCGCACAAGTACACTCACATTTTAGTTGTTGTTGATTATGTAACCTAGTGGGTAGAGGCAATCCCCACTGAAAGTGATGATAACAAGACATCTTTGAAAATGCTCAAGGATGTCATTTTTCCTAGGTTTGGAGTACCCAGGTACCTCATGACTGATGGGGGTTCGCACTTTACACATGGAGCTTTTAGAAAAGCTTTAGCCAAATAAGATGCCAATCATAGAATTGCTTCACCGTACCACCCTCAAACTAGTGGGCAAGTTGAGCTCACCAATAGAGAGATCAAGTTGATCTTACAGAAGACAGTCAATAGAAATAGAAAAGATTGGTCGAATAAGTTAGGAGATGCTTTGTGGGCGTATAGAACTGCTTATAAAAACTCCATGGGCATGTCTCCCTATAAAATGGTCTATGGGAAGGCTTGCCATTTGCCATTAGAATTAGAACACAAAGCTTTCTGGGCTATTAGAGAGCTTAATGCTGACCCGAAATTAGCTGGTGAAAAGCGCCTCATGAACTTGACTTCTCTAGATGAGTGGAGAAGTGAAGCTTACGAGAGCGCTAAAATGTTCAAGGAAAAGGTAAAGAATTGGCACGACAGGAGGATTCTGAAACGTGAATTGAATGTTGGTGATAAAGTTTTGTTGTTTAGATCCCGTTTCAGGTTTTCTCCAGGTAAACTACTTTCCAGGTGGGAAGGGCCATTTCATATTGAAGAAGTCTACCGCTCGGGTGCGATCAAGATTAACAATTTCGAAGGCACCAAACCTCAAGTGGTGAATGTGCAAAGACATAAGCATTACATAGCAGGAGACCCTGTCAATGTTGATGTGGATTTGGTATACACAACAACTCATGAAGAACATGTTGCAGCCCTGTTTCAGACACCAGCAGAAGAAGAATAAGGAAAGGTATGTATTACGGTAAGGAAACATCACAAAACCGCCATAAAAGTTCCAGATTACGAGTTTTTGCAAAATATAGAAAATTTGAGGCCAAAGTGGAGCCGGAGACCAGCTCCAGGGGGCCCAGGCGCCCCCCTGGCGCGGCCCCACCCCTGGCCGCGCCGGGAGGCCGCCTGGGCACCCATGGGTCCGTCTCCGATTCCACTTTAACCCGTTACCTTCCTTTCTGTGCAGAAATTTTTGCTATATATTTTCCCGGATTGTTCCGGCAACGTATCTCACATTTTCGTGTGTTTTCTTTTCGAGCTGTTTCTGTCAGGACTAAAGTTGAGTAGTAGAGATGTCTTCTTGTGGCTCGAGCGGAGAGGACTTATTGGGATGGCATCTACGTCAAGTCCAGAAGGATATTAATCAAGGGAAGCATGTCCATTGGGCTACCGAAGAAGAAACTGCAGCAAGACAAGCGGAGATGGAGCGCTCATGAGAGAGGAAGTCAAGACTATCACTGCCCAACAACAAGGAGGTCCAAGCAATCCCATCATGGTGGGATCTGTCCAACCTCAATATGATCTTTCTCTTAACCTTTCAGGGCCCTCCACTTCACTTGAAGATCAACACATGCTTTCCACCATCTCTGAGGCCTATCGCATCACCAACCAACTTTGTGAAGATTTCCATGTACTGAAAGTGCAAGTGGAAATCCTGGAAGCTGAAAACCAAACCCTTGGACGTATAATCAGGGACCTGAAGAACCACAAGGATGAGGAGTAAATCTCCTTGGGTAATGGCATCCCCTTAGCTTGTTCCAAGCTTGGGGGAGTGCCCGGTATCTTTATCTTTATCTTTGTCTTTTAGAGTCAAGTAGAGTCGTATCATGTCTAGGGAAGTTATCTTATAAAATAGGTGTTTGCATTGAGTTCTATCACTCCTTTTTGGAGAGTTATGTATCCGTGAGTGTGGAGTCATCTATGATGGAATATTAATGAGAAGTCTATTGATCCCTTCGCTGCACTTGGTATTCTCTTCACGCAATCGATCTTATGATGATTCTTATGGGGAGTATTGACCTTATATCAGGTATGGCTTTGAAAACTTTATTTATTCTTGGCAAACATAGCTTTGGTCAAAATAACAAGCTTGATTTTTCTCAAAGTAGCGACATAGCCAAACCCTCTTTGTTATTATGCTTGTTGTGTTATGTTGACAAGGAAGACAACTTGATGTGCTATGCTTATTTTAATGTTTATGCTTTATATTGCTTTGCATCCAAGTCATCATCAATTGTCTGTTCTCTCAAAGCCTTTGCTAGCCAAACCTCTGTACTAAGTGGAATTCTGCTTGTACATCCATACCCTGAAACCAGTATTTTCCATATGAGTCCACCATACCTACCTATTCGTGGTGTTCCACTACCACTCCTAAACAATATAATTTTTGTGTTATCCTTAAATGTTCAAAATCCTCTATTTTGTGCCCCTGTTTTAGCTCATGAGAAAGTAGTAGTTAATTCATGACCTTCTTAAGTGTGACGCCCCAAAAATCAATCCTTGTAAAATAATCATACACGTAGGATACACGGCTGAGATTAGGGTGCCACGATGAGAATATCACAGCACAACACTAAACACAAAAGGATAAACCAATATGTTACAATACCATGGATCACGAGGATCCAAATACATAAGTTATACAATCACAATATCTGAGTTCAGACATAGTTAGTCAAGTTTTGCCTTAATAAGGCTAGCAAATAGCATCAGAGATACAGATCGAACAGGCGAGGCCTCCTGCCTGGGATCCACCGAACTACTCCTGGTCAACGGGGAACTCGACGTCGTAGTAGTCGCCTCCGGGGTACTCCTGCTCCTGGGCTCCAACGTCGGCTGCAGCGGCCGATCAGGCAAAGCGAAAAGGGGAAATAAAGCAAAGGTGAGTATCTAGCATACCCGCGAGTCTTACGTCCGCTACTAAGCAATTATGCATGTATCAAATGGAAAGGGGAGGCTATATATAGTGGACTGCAAGATAGAAATCAGAATAAGGGTAAGAAGCTAGGCCTAACGAAGACTAGCATCTTCCGACGAGTCTTGCAGCATGAGAAGAGAATAGCCAACAGTTCAATGAAAGCATAAAGTAACAATGCAGCAGAAGTTGCTGCAGCATTGTATAATAGTAAGTTGTATTATATAAAAATTAACAATGCCTCCGAGAATCCCTCCTCGACTTCCCTGCGAGGAAGAAAACCCGGAACCAATCAGTTTAGTAGTAGTAGTTTGTAGTAGTAGAGTCTGGCTTCAGCATAAAGCGTCCTGTTACCGTGGACACGGCTATCCGAATAGATTATCATCCCTGCAGGGGCTGCACTACTGTTACCCTACAAGCTCGGATCTCCAGGGTGGCGTACACTTTGTCAGGGAATGCCCCACCGAGGCTATCCGATACGCCAAAGTCCATCCTTCGAGCTCAACAGAGAGGCCATCCGCCGGTCTAAATCCTAAGTACAAAGGAACTTTGGACCCCTGTCCTTTGTACTCCTGCACGGTACGCGACTGGTCGGTGAAGCAGACCCACTTCCCACTACCGGAGTAAGTGGTCCAAGCCCAGCAATCAGCCCGAGGTAAAGCTGACGTCTGAAGATCCCTCAAACGAGGCCAGAACGCAGAGGGCCCACACCGTAATCCCACGTGGAGGTAGTGCGTAAAGGGCACGACGACCCACTCAAGTCATCCACCTGACCCATTAAGCATTTTAATTATTATATGTCGGGACAACCGTTATCGTTGTCCTTATTTAGGTGAGCCGCGGACAACGACAGCAGCCAGGTCCACCCCCATTACCAGAGCCAGTGGCCGCCTGCCCTGTCGTCCCACCAACTCGTGCGGTTACCAACAAGGTGAACCGTCTCCTTACCTTGTCTCGCGTCTGCACTTGGAAGAGCTCGACTTTCGTACAATAGAGTATCTCTCGGCCATCGAGCAAGTACCAGGCCCGCCGCACACCGGTGGAATACACCTGTCCTGTCGGTCCGATACGATACCCTGCGCGGGCACCGTGGGGTCACCCGACTCCTTACCTTTAAGGACACCCGTGGATCAGTACCCTAGGCCGGCTATACAAAGTCAGCCTCGAGTGGAGTACAAGGATTACTCCTCGATAGCTCACACTTGAGGTGGCTCGACAGAGCCGGGGTAGGGGCCTGTATCGGTGTCTGCTCTGAACCGTACCTGTAGCAGTTTATAATGCATCGTTTCCACGATCACTCCCAGAGTGATCACGGCCCGCTATCTAATCCTATTGACTAACAAGGCTCAGGGCTAACTGCTGATTATAAGACATATAAATATAGGGCAACATAGGATAGCGGAAAGGTAATCAAGGGGCGACAATGATAAGCTATGCAGTTGAATAGGATTGTAACGTAGCAGCAGCAGCATATTCCTAGTGCAAGAAATGTAAGGAAAGATAGGCGATATCTGGGGAAGAGAATGGCTCTGCTTGCTTGGAAGCTCGACGGTAGGGGTAGGGTCGTCGACGTAGTAGTCGTACTCAGCGGCGGTGTAGTCAGCGGCAGCAGGGTCTACCAGAGAATAAAGGGGGAAGAAACAGTAAATATAAAGCAAACATAGCAATAAAATGCATGACATGACAGATGAAATGTTATCGGTGCTCTAACGTATTACGATGCACTCAGCTCGGAGCGGAAATTCATCCGGGGATGAACTACCGGCTCCGGGTTATTACCGGACAGGGTGTCCGGAGGGGGAAGGTACCATGCCGGAGGTGTCGTGGACATCGGTCAAATATACGGAGGGTGTATCAGTGTTAGTTGATCCATTCTGAACAACTTTCGTGTTCGGAATAAATTCATCCGGAGAGTTTTGCGGTATCGGGCAATTATCGGACAAACGACCCGGAGGGGGGAATGTCGATGTTCGTTGTGTTAGAGGGGGGGTGGTTGACATACGGATATTGTATTCGTATTCGTTATATTTTTCTGATTAATTTTCATGTATAAAGTTTTTGAATCTGACTTACGGTTTTAAAGATATTAATTTTCTAAATTTAAATCAATTTAAATCAATTTCTGAATTTGTTTTATTATTAAAATCAACATTATCCAGAACCTTATCCAAACCAGTGCTGACAAGTGGGGCCCAAATGTCAGCCTCTGTTTATTAAAACAATTCTTTTTTATTATAAATAGTGCACTGGTCCCACATGTCATAGAAAGTGCATTTTCTAAATCATTTTAATTAATTCAAAAAGCAGTGGGACCCATCTGTCATACTCTGATTATTTATTAAAGCAGTTTATAAAACTAAACAAAAATGGAGGGGGGCACCTGTCAGTTGGATAGTTTGCTAACAAAGGGGGTTATTCCTTAATCTGGTCATTAGGACTAATCTAATGGGGCTGGCCCACATGTCATACGTCCAGGGGGGTTAGTTTCTTTTCCTCTTTTTTTTTGTTTGCAGGGGCTTGTCCACGGTGCGCACGCCGGCGGCGAGCCGGGGGCACGCCGGCGAGGGGAGATAGGAGGGGCGGGGTGCGGCAGCCGACAGGAGCGGGCGGCGCATCCCTAGCAGGAGCAACCGCCGGAGCTAGGCATGGGAGGGGCGCGGGTGGCGTGAGTTTGCGACAAGGGGGCCATGGGACGCAGGGGGGCAGGGCGCGCGGCCCGACCGAGCTCGACGAGCTCGAGCTCGCGGCCATGGTGGCCACCGCCCAACATGCGGCAAAACGGCGGGGATTCGAGGGGCAATGGAGGGGAATGGAAGTGGCGGCTCACCGGGGACTTGTAGGGTGCTTAGCGGGCTCGGGGGAGGCACGGGGTGGCCGGAATCAGACGAATTCGTCGGCGGCGAGGTTGTGACCGTGGCGGGAGGGATGGAAAAATCGTGGCGCTCGGTGCGGCTCGGCTCGATTCAGCGGGAGGAATCGGCGTGGGGGAGCCCGGCGGGCCTCCCGGACTTGCTCCTGGCCGGAGAGGTGGCCGGTGGCCACGGCTACGCAGCCGACGCGGTGCCTGCAGCGGCCACGGGCGGCGCGGGGAAAACAGGGAGAGAAGGGGGGCGAGGGGGGGAAGGGGATCTGAGGGGGTGGTGGCTTAGGGTTTTTGGCGCAGGGGGCGCCGTCTTGTAGCTGGCGGGATGTCTCCGATGTCCTCCACGCTGATGGCCATGGCGCCCTGGCCATGGGATGAACGACACGGGGGGGTGGGGGGATGAACAGGGAGACGATGACTCGGGGGGGGGGGGGGCTGATCTGGGCCGGATTCGGTGGGGGTTGGGGTTAGTGGGATGGGTGTGGCCCGGTGAGGTGGGGGTTTAGCTAGGTTGCCTCTTTTCTTTTGTTTTGCTATTTTTCTTTTCTGTTTATTCCTTTTTGCATTTATTTTATTTACTTTAGCATTTTTGTTAAATGTGGCATGTGACCCACAATTATTATTACACCCTAGGTTAGTGCCACAATTAGTTTGGGCACTTTTTAAAGTCATTTAATATTTGAATTAAATATTAAATGATTTTAGTTGGGGTTTTTATCTACTGTTTTGAGTTGTTTAGAATTATTTAGAGATTAATAAAATCTCCAACTTGGTGTGACATGCCCCACAGAATATTGGTGATTTAATAACAGTGCAAGAAGAATTTTTGGACAATGTTTATTTTCACTTTGTTTTTTAATATTGCACCAAAGGGAAATTTGAGCAATTGATTTGATTTCAATTCAAAGGCAATTTGAATTGAGCTTGGCATTGCTTTGATTCCACATGACCAAGGTACATGATCACATTGCATTCAACAATAGCAAGGGAAAATTGAATTTGAGCTGAACCAGATTGATCAAACAAATTTTTTGAACAGTAGTGATGAACAGTAATGGTGATTACTGTTCACTGACAGTGAGGGTGTTACATTAAACTGGACAAGTTTTATCCCGGGATTGCATGTCTAATCTACAAACCCCTAATACGAGGAGGAACTGGCATGAGTGCGCCCAGCTCACAAAAGATAATACAACAAACAAACCCTCCTTCACGCTTTGTTCATGAGAAATCAGAAAACTTTGGTAGTGATAAACAAAGGAGATTGCGGGGATGTGATCGTCCCCGTGTGGGAGCCGTTCCTCGAAACTTGTCCAATCTGAGAAGTAATTGAGTTATCTATTAGCATTCGTTGACAAATCATGCACCTCTCCAAACTTGTTTTCATTCTATTTGATTTAAGGATAGCACTTGAGTTTTCCCTGCTTGCCTTTAACAAGGCTTTTCCTTTACTTTTATGTTGAGTCATTTTTCCCTACTTCTTCCTTTCCGAACAGACACTTGATGCTGATAAGGATTCATCCATATAATGCTGCATTAAGTTTTGCCATGCCTTATCATTGTTGACATTATTTGTTGATAAGTAAGTTGTTTGCAAAAGCATTTGCCAAGCAAACATCTTCCTTTGTGTTAGCATTTTAACTTCATGACTAATAGCATGTTCTTTCAAAATTTCCAAATTGTCTCATCAAAATATGAAAAGAAAGAGCAAAAGTAAAAGCTATTAGTTGTTCTTGACCAAAGGACATGTTTGCCATGATTTGATGAGTTTCCTTAGCCCTACTCTTGATTATAATTGTTATTACTCTTTCATAAGGGCCTTATGAGTTGAAGATTGCTGTTGAGGATGTTTGAGTTTGGTGAAAAAATCATGACGCTTCTTGTCCGTATTCTATTTATCGACACTTCACTCTCTAAACTTGTGGACAGGTTTACCGAGCTCAGTTTTCGCTTGGGGACATGCGAGGTCTAAGCTTGGGGGAGTTAATACGTCCAAAATGCATCACTATTTTATATCGTAATTCATCCTTATTCATTGATATATTTC
The DNA here is from genome assembly GCA_950022295.1 of Bromus sterilis. Taxonomy (NCBI): domain Eukaryota; kingdom Viridiplantae; phylum Streptophyta; class Magnoliopsida; order Poales; family Poaceae; genus Bromus; species Bromus sterilis. The sequence continues at coordinate 317,551,001 of OX465596.1, read as the reverse complement.
ATGTTACGATGATGTTCTTATGTTCTTTTGGTTTATTTTACACAACTTGCAACTTTTCGGTGCCGAAGCAGCAGACGCAAGATTCAGCGGTAATAAGTGGACTCTGAGTTGCTAAAGAAGAATACCTCCAAATTACCTGAAACTCGACGGAGGGTATTTTCCGATGGATTAACGAAGACACGCCGAAGAGGGGCCAGAGGGGGCCACGGGGGCCCTAGGCAGCCACATGGCGCGACCCCACCCCTGGCCGCGCCGGGAGGGTGCCTGGAGCCCTGGGGCCACTCCCGGCTCCCCCCTCTGGCCTATATACTCCTCGTTACCCGAAAACCTAAGAGAGAGAAGCTTTTACGGAGTTTCGCCGCCGCTCCGTGGCGTAATCCTACAGAGAAGAAAGGGCTCTCCGGCGGGCAGATTCGGCCGAGGAGATCACCTCCCGGAAGGGGAGATCATCGCCATCGTCATCACCATCGTCACGGGCATCATCGAGATCATGATCAACATCATCCCCAACATCAGCACCATCTCCACCACCATCCAATCTCACCTCACAAGTTTATCTTGTGTTGTAATCCGTACTATCTATCCTCTCTACTCTATCGGTGTTGATTACTACTTTGTGGTGAATGCTATTGAGTTTTTTTGGAGAAATATCATTATGTCCAGATTGTTTATCATATATTTATCACCTCTGATCATGATCTCTTTTATGTCTTGTGAGTACTTACTTTAGTTCTTGAGGACATGGGAGAAGTCTAGTTGTTAGTAGTCATATGATGTTGAAGTAATTTGTGTTGTTTGATATTTAAGTTGTGTTGTTATTTTCCTAGTGGTGTTGTGTGAGTCGAACACTCAACACTTTGCCTTATTAAGGACCTAGGGCTTATGGTGGGTTGCCGGAGTGACAGAAACCTGAACCCCAGTTTGCACACTTTTGCACAAGGGAATAATGGATCCTTGATCTTATTGCTGTGGTTAGGCTTTGCCTTAATTTCTATCTTGTATTTGCAGATGTTTGCAATATGTTTAATCATAAGAGTGCACTTATCTCAGTCTAGAAGGTGTGCTAGCATAGATTCACCAACTCAACACTTATCAGCACAACGCTTGCTATCGATACGGAGTATGGCGAAAGCACGTGACTACCTCTCCATGTGTCCTCAAGAACGCTTTAGTCTTTATAAGCTCAGTTGCCAGGCTTATCATTTTCTCAAAATGATTGGGCCACTTGCTGCTCTTCAGTGCTATTTACTTTGCTTACTTTTATCTTATTGTTGCTTATATCGAAAACCCTTAAAAAGTTATCTGTCGGTACTTGCAATTATTCCTTGTCCAAAATCACATATCAATACCTTTCGCTCCTTGTTGGGTTCGACACTCTTACTTATCAAAAACGCTGCAATAGATCCCTTACAGTTGTGGGTCATCACCTCCTCGTCGAGCCTGGCTGCTCACAAGGTGTTCGGTGAATTACTCGACCCGTGTGAGGTACGATTTCAATCATGGCTGATAGTGCAGATGAATTTTTCTACAACAGTTTCAATGACTCATCCAACGAGGAGGAGTCATCTGATGATGATACTGATATTTTGGTTGCTATCCTTCTCGTGAATGAAAATTTTGCGAGCCAGCGACCAAAATTTAGAGGTTCGATACAGGGACATGCTCCTGCTTTGGATCGAAATAGAGAGCGTGGTCATCTTATGTTGTATGATGACTACTTTTACCCAAAGCCATTGTTCCCTTCTAGGCTGTTCCGGCGCCACTTCCGCATATGTAGACGGTTGTTTAACCGTATTCGGGAGGGAGATGATTACTTCAAATTGAAGTATGATTGTACTGACAAGCTTGGGTTCTCCTGTTATCAGAAATGTACAACAGCTATTCGCATGCTTGCATATGGAGTGCCCGGTGAACTAGTTGATGAGTATGTGCGCATGAGCAAGTCTACTTGTCTGGAGGCATATATTGTATAGGTTTTGCCGAGCCGTGGTTGCAGTGTTTAGCCCCGAGTACTTGCGGGAACCAATGTCGTAGATACAACTCGATTGTTGGAGATTAATGTTGCTAGAGGTTTCCCGGGCATGGTCGGTAACATTGATTGTATGCATTGGGAGTGAAGGAACTGTCCATTTGCTTGGCAGGGGATGTACAAGAGACATGTCGAGGTCTGCACTGTGATCCTCGAGGCTGTGGCATCTCAGGATCTTTGGATTTGACACTCTTTTTTCGGCATGGCAGGTTCCCACAATGATATCAGCGTGATTCAGCGCTCCCCCGTGTTTGCCAGGCTTGCGGAAGGCAATGCCCCAACTTTGAACTTTGATGTCAATGGCCAGCAGTACAACCAGGGATACTACTTCGCGGGTGGTATTTATCTTCAATGGTCAACTTTTGTGAAAACAATCGCTAACCTGCAAGGAGAGAAGAGATCAAGGTTTGCCAAAGAACAAGAGAGTTGTAGAAAGGATGTGGAGCGTGCTTTTTGTGTGCACCAATCTCGATGGGCTATTGTTCGGCACCCTGCGAGATATTGGACTATTGAGACTTTGGGGGATGTGATGAATGCGTGTGTGATCAAGCACAACATGATCGTGGAGGCTGAGTGTCCTGAGAGGCTCAATGACCAGCACTGGCAATATCAGGGTGACAATGTTGTGTCCAATGGTCCACCGACATCATATGAGAACTTCCTCCAGTTTCATCGTGACATGCGTGATCGAAGAACCCACATACAGTTGTATAACGATTTGGTTGAGCATACGTGGGCTCACATAGGAGCTCAGTAGCATGGGCTCTCTTTTATATGCAACTATCTATGGTTTGTAATAATATTGTTTCATACAATGAATGGTTTATTTGATTTGTAATATTATTATGTGCTACAATGAATAATTTATTTGGTTGTGTAATAATTTTTTGTGTTATGATGTATGATTTAATTTTTTTAGCAAATATGTCAATGATAGTTCTCGCGAGTGGCCTGTGTAGGGTGATATCCATCTATTCTTGAAAGGTTCTTCACCTTTTTAGAAACTCTTTGGAATAGATAGATATCACCCACAAGTAGCTCACCACGAAAACTACATATCTCTATTTCCTACAATTTACAATGTGGCTGCCGGCGGCCACCCTTTTAAACAGGTCGTCGCGCCCCTCCACCGGCTAGGTGGGACTAAATTTGGGTCGCACCCGCACCGTTGGGCGAAGTGACTTGAGGAGGGTGGACATGGGCCAGACAATTGTCCGTTTGGGTCGCGCCGTTGGAGTTTCTCTTAGGGACTAAAGTTCATTCCTCGTGATGTCCGACTTGAGTGACAGAAAAATGGGACTAGGGAATGTGTTGTTGCCATTAGGGATAAAACATAAGTGCTTGTGACTGCACGTCACAAGGATCGCTTACATTACGCCTAGAGTGTTAATGCAATTGTCTGTTGCTTTGAGTTCGTAACTTTAGTTGTGGCTCACAACTTAATACCAGCGAGAAGTTCTGGATTAGATATCTCAAGATGAATGATTAGTAAGTAGATGCTGATGAATAAACGGTCTACTTGTTTTGGTGTAATGCCCACATGATTGAACCTTGCACTCTCTACTAACATAATTAGCATTGCGGTGCGTTAATAATTCTGTCAATTGCACAACTGTAATTTTTTCACTCAACATAAGTTTTATCGTCTTTTGCGAGAGAGACATCACTAGTGAGCGCCATGACACTCCGGTTGATATTTGTAAGGCACGATATGCGATACTGTTCCAGATATCGATGTTTCCATCCAGATCCGGGGACGAAGCACATATCGGTCCCACCGCGACATATGATGAAGTCATATTCCTCGGATTTCCAACATGATATCACAACATTATAGGTACAAGGATACATCTCATACAATCGGCAAACAACTTCCTTAATACATTACATCAGCGGAAGATACATGTCTGAGTATAGACTACAGTCAATTGCCTAGTGGCAAAGAGAAAATCGTCGATCCCCATAACCACACGGGTCCAGGCCCTCCGCCGGGATCCGCCTAACTAGTCGTCGTCGAGTCTCCACGTGAGACGTCGATCACCATACCTGTTGTCGACCAATAACCCTGAAAATATTTTGGGGGTAGTATCATGAATACAGAAGTACTCAGCATCCAACTGTAGTGGTCATCTGACCCAGCAAGGACTTCATCACACGTCATTCTAGGATAACTAGTAGTTTACGGTAAGGATGGGGTAAGTGGTGAGGTTGCTGCCGCACTAGCATTTATGAAGTGGCTAACGATCTAGAGAGTAAGATAAGAAGCCAAGCATTCGATGAGGAATCGCCTCCAACAAGTCTTCTATCCACCTACTTACGCAAGCATAACACCTATCCTATCCTTGTCCTCCTCTTCGCATCCCGACGAAGAAGAAGCAGTCAAGGAACAGACATGTTGATCAAGTTATATTAAGATTATCTCAGTTGTTGTTATCTATGAACAAGGAGTAGGTCTCAAGTCGTCCATAACCGTGGACACGGCTTCTCGAAAAGATTTAACCCTGCAGGGGTGTACCAACTGCCCATTACAAGGCTCCGCACGCACGCCCATCTCTCTCAGTTTCTACCCATCACAGGCAGCCATTTTATGATTTAGTCCCGAGAGATCCGGAACGACAGGTCCCTCTAACTAACAACGCACAAATCCGGGTGGCCCCCGGTGAGTCGACATCCAACTCAAAAGCCGGCCGCGCTCTCGAATCGGTCTCTACCGTATGGACGAGGTTGGGATAACCTACCCTCGCCCGGGCAGGCTCCCTAGCCTCCAGGTGTGGACCAACAGGATATACCATCCCACTGGCCCGGTTTGTTTGAAATCCGCGAGGCCGGTCAACTCGCACACACAGTTTACAAATGGTAAAATCAGCTTGGGCCACCACTAGAAATGTTTGGAGCTAGGTAGGTAAGAAGAGGGGATCCCATAGCATCCCACACGCGGTTAGGCATGCTCAGTCTTAAAACCAATACCCGGAACTCGGATCCTAGGTGACTCGAATGGAACAAAGCGTCGGGGCGGGATAGTCTAGACCTTCCATCCTTCGTCGAGTATAGTCAACATTATAAAAATCATATCATCCACAACAATATAATAATGTGATAGCCCAATCCAAGGAGTAACAGAGTAACATTGTAGCATCCTAAGCATGCATACTAAGCAGGGGCTGAGCAACGAGCAATAGTAACATAGCAGTACATGGTTTGCTGGGAGGGGACATGACTGTATCGGTTTAAAAGAGGCTGTAAACGTGTGGTAGGATCAAACATTGAACCTAACCTAGACTAGCATGCAAACCGCTGGTTATAATAGAATGGATCATAAGTAATGTATAGTCCTTGCCTGTTGATAAGTCGGATTCCGAAGGTGTAGTTGATCGCAAGCTCGCATCGTCTCCGAAGGTAACCCCGAGAGCACTCAAGACGGTAAATAGTGGAAAACAATCAACGAGCAAGCATCTATTACTACGAAGCAAACACGAGCAAGCATCAACAAGAAGGCAACACGAGACATCGCACCTACCGTCGAGAGAGGTTACTAACAGGTTAAGTGGAGTACTCGTCACACATGACGATATCACACATTTAGAATGGTTCAAGTTGTTTAGCTACACAACATGAGAAAAAGTTGTTAACATGGCATCTCACTCAAGCATGGCACAACACACAATCATGGCAAGAGGTGAAACATAAAGTAACCTATCTAATCTAGTCACTTTAAGTGGGGGTAAAACCTATACATGACAAGCTATTGCAGACCCCACGATAAAAATGGAATTTGGTACTGTTTTTACCTAAAGCATATTTTATAATTTTTATTAGCAAGCAAGAGCAGCACAATCAAGATCTACACGCGTAGTCAAGTTTCATATAAAGAACATTTAATCGGAGCAACGGTTTAAAAGTTATTAAATAAACAATTTGCAGTAGCATGCGATGTAATTAGCAAGTAAACAGCATGTAGACAAGTTCAAACATGGCAAACAAGCACATTTTATTAAACTAGACAAAATTCTAAGAAAGTTTCATGTTTAAAGCGTCGCGATCCGAGCTACCGTTAAAAAGATACAGACATCGCCAAATCGTATTACAATCTGCCAATTAACTTAATTGAGGGATTTACTAGCTTTATTGATCAAAGTTGGATACAAACTTGATACAACTTGGGTCATGTGGAGTGCCAAGCCACATGTGGCGACCCTGATCAACTCTACTAGCAAATTTTGCTAAGCTATGAGAATCTGCATTTGTAGTTCTAGGTTCATAAATGAAAATACAAGAATTAAAGATAGACATCCTAATGTTTATTTCCTTCACTATCATGCCATTCAAGCCACCCGAAAGCTGGTTTATCTCCTTCACCACAGAGCTGGAGTCACATGCGATAACGACCCTTTGTAGTGAGAGGTCCTGAGCTAGCGCCATCGCTTCCCGGCAAGCTATGGTTTCCGCCACTGCTGGATCAGTCACACCTATCATCACATGTGCGCTTGCTCCCAAGAAGTTGCCCGCATCATCTCTACAGACCGCAGCCGCCGCACACCTCAACCCTGTTGACGGGGATCAGCCCCGGCAAATCCCATGGTCAGGGACCCTGGGTTAGTCATAGAGAAGGCACAGGTTGGACGATACTCGTCGGCTAACAGGAGAAGCTCTTCCTGCTCGATATTACTGCGTGAGGGGGCGATTACAGGGGAGGCCAAGGCGAGTTCTCGCAAGACCAGGAGTGTACATGCGTATTGGATTGATCTGGACGTCTCCTCTCCCATCCTTTATATACTACGCTAGGTCTCAGGGAGTCCGTACTAGGTTACAAAGATAGTTTCCTAGTTATACTCTTGCCTTGTACGCCAAGTCGTGCCTTCCATACTAGTCGCGGACTCCTACGTCGGTGCTTGGTTGGGCCAGTTGTGGGCCTGTCATGGCTTACCAGCGGGCCTTCCGTCTTCGTATGCACCGGGTATCCTCATACGCAAGAGTCGTGGGGTCACCCCCTCGTCAGTAGCCCCCGAGTGCCTGGGGAACTCGAAGAGTCCCGTAGGGACTCGAATTCGTCAATGCTTTATTGTTTGTGGGCGCGGCACCGCCGCGGATCGCTGGCAGTTTTGAGCCATGACAATACCTGTTTCGAGGGATTGCTAAGCTGAAAGGGCCCAAGGAGTCGACTGGTCGAGCCTTGATGAATCGCGCTAGTGGAAAATACCGCAGTAGCTCAATCAAACTCACGTCCCTCGACATGAACTTGGAACGATCGGTGTCAAGCAAAGTCATTCCGCTGCAGGTCTTATAGGATCAATTGCTGCTAGTCTAAGCAAATAGCCTGAGCGCGTCCAATCGGCTCTTTCTATCATGCGAGCGCATGGAAAAGGTCGGGAGTGAAATCGCTCTGCGGCAAGTCTCGGCTCGGCCGTTCTGCGCAGCGGGGTCTTACCTACACGCTAATCTTGCGTGGCATCTGGGTACAGTGTGTCGTAGCCCAGGCATAATTGTCTTTTGTAGAGGTACGGAGCCTGGTTAGCGATGCACCCACTTGGAATAAACAATCAAGTGAGCTATTTAGCATTCACCCACGGAGCTTGTAATGAGCTCAAGCGAGGAAAATAAGAAATCACCCACTCGGAAAGTCGTTGAGTGTGTGAGTAGATCATGTTGTCGAGTACTTGTTGAGTCCTTCGCGAGTGGTCACTCGAATGCTTTACTGTCTTCAGGGTGAGGGAGCACTTGAACTCTGAGAGTGTGTTTTTTTGCTGGTGCGAGTGATCACTCGAGCACGTCTTTGCCTTTTGGGTGAGGGAGCACCCGAACTCGAATAAAGGTACTCCCAATGGGAGTAGAAGATTTTTTGGAATAATATGAAAGCTTGTGAGGAGCAGGATGTTTGACCGAGGGTGCATGTTGAAGACGCATTTGCTGAAATGTGACATTGCTGGCCCACCTGACGGGTTGTGTCACTGTGTCATGTGAAAGTGAAGTGAATTGACGCCTGCTGCCTTGAAAATTTCGCGTTGCGCAATAATGGCCCTCGTTTTTCGCGCGCAGTGGGCGATGTGGTTAGTGCGCCGATTGCGTTTTCCATGTTTCTCGGCTATCGTGGGATCGCGCCACGTCTGCTGGATCCTGAGATGAGCGGTAATGATTTGTTTTTCCCGACTTCTGGTTAAATACCGGGGGTCTGGTTTGTTTTGGTTTTCACCCAGCCATTGCCTTCTCCTTCCTGTCCTTCTTCTTCCTTCTTCGTTCTTTGTCTCCTGCCTGTCTCTTTGTGTGGTTTGCCTGTTAAGATTCATGTCCAAGCGTCCTCGCAGTGCAGCACAAGAGTCGGCGAGGATGACTGGCAGATGGGAGCGGTCCACTTTTGGAGCTGCAGATCTGGATGAGTTTGTGGCGGACGGCGTGGTGGCGCATGGTGCCGCCCGGATTCCTGGGGATGAGGAGGTTCCTTCGCCCCGTCCAGATGAACGAGTATGATTTCAGAGCTTCTTCCCTCGTGGTTTTGCGCTTCCCATTCATCCTTTTATCTGGGGGTTGCTTTGTGCCTATCAATTGCAACTGCATGATTTGACTCCCAATGTGATTCTGCAGATTGGCTGTTTCATCACGCTCTGCGAGGTTTTTTTGGGGATCTATCCCCATTGGGGCCTCTGGAAACGTCTTTTTAATGTGAAGAGGACGAACTCTGAATATGCCATTGGGGGCGTGGGTATTTCCATTAAGGAGAAGGCTGCCTATTTTGATCTGGAGAAGCTGGACTCCGTTTTTTCATGGCGGGGGAGTTGGTTTTATCTGAAGGATCGATGCGTTGAAGGTCAGCGGTTTGGTCTTTCCCCTTTCGATCCTGCTGCGCGGGCGGTTAAGCGGTCTTCATGGGCACATCCTTTGTCTACTCGCGAGGTGTCTCTTGTGAATTGACTGGCGGCCAGCTTATCTCCATGTTTGTCAGGAGACGCATGCAACCGCTTCAGCATCGGATGCGTCCCATGTGGCAATACACTGGGTCTGATGACTCGACCAGGTGTTCGCCCGAGGAGTTCTCTGATGGTGACCTTTTGACCCGGGTTCAGCAAGTCAAAAAGTGTACGAGTATTGGGGAAGAGAGCCTCGTCCTTCCTTACTCTGTTGATTTGCCTCTTCCTCGTGTACTTGTCTTGAATTTTTATTTGTAATTTTGCCTCATTTCTGTTGATTGCTGATGTTGTTTTGATCTGTAGGATCACATTCCCTTGTTGAACAATCCGCCGGAACCTAAAGATGCGGATATACTTGATGAACCTGGTGATGTTGGAGCCGACCCTGTGCCTGCGAGTGCCGGGGGTGCTTCGGGTGCTGATGTTGTCGAGTCGGCGAGTGGTCAGCCGTCAGTTGCGGATGACTCTGAGGAATCGAGTCCTCTGCGTGTCAAATGCACTCGCCCTTTGAGCGCGAGTGGTCGTGATGCAGTGGATGATGGTGATGATTTACCAGCGGTCATCAAGCCTGCTTTGTCGTGTCCTCCTTCGGCTGCCCCGAAAAAACGCAAGTTCGGGATATTGCTTCGTCCGGGAGCTGCGCCTGCTGGGTTAGTATAACTTTCCACTTTGTCGTTCTAGTGTTCATTTCCTTGACTTGTGCTCTGAAGATATGTTGTTTGTAGGACTGCTCCTGCTCCGGCTGTTTCTTCTGCGAGTGCCGCTGTTGTTGGTGCTCCTTCGACTGATTCTGGTGCGGTGCCTGATCGGCTGGCTGGTTCTGCTACTCCTGTGGCTTCAGGTGCGGGGACGACCCCTGTGACTGTAGGCGCGGAGGGAACTTCCGCGACTGCTCCGTCTGGGGGATCTGCTGCGGCTGCTGCGGCTCTTAGAGGGGACTTACCACCAGATGTTAAACTACTGATCCCTGAGGAGCACTTCTTGGAGAGGCGGGATATCTCTGCTGAAGATAAAGCGAAGTTCTTTGATCGCATGGCGGAGAAGGTATGTTATTTATTTGTCCTTCTGAGCTTTGCTATAGTAGCCCCCGCGGCTCCAAGCAATCACTTGTGACTGGTTGTAGTCTTTAGCTTGGGTTTCCTTTTGTCGATCTTATGAATATTGGGAGCACGGCAGTGCTCCCAATGGGAGTAGCCCCCGAGGCTGCAAGCAATCACTTGTGATTGGTTGTAGTCTTGAGCTTGATTTTGTTCTTTCCTAGGCATTGACTAGTGCATTTACTTGAATTCAGCCTTTGTTTCAGATGTGCGAACGTGTGCTGACTGAGACTGATCGGTGGAGACGTGCTCATGACTCGGTCCAGGGGAGCTTGACCACTATGAGACATGAGATCTTGATTCTTGGTCTTTGTTTCTTTTGCTAGTTGGTTTTGTCTGATTGGTGTCCGTTCCGCAGGTCGTAAGAAAGGTGCTGACAAGCGGGCAGAGGCTACAAAGAAGGAGCTTGCTGAGGTTCAGGCCGCTCTGGAGTCCAAAGAAAAGGAGTTGCAGGCGCAGCATGGCGAGCTCGAGTGGTTGCGGCGGGTGGAGGAGCAGTTTCTCCAGGTCGAGAAGGCTGAGTGCGAGCGCCTGCAGGACTTGGCGGGCTCTTTAACTGGTTTGTGGACTATTCCTGTCTTCCGTTTACTGGGGTTTGTTTGTTTCTGAAATTGCTGGATATTTAAATTTTTCCCTTCTTCTAGGTTCTGCGGGTATTGGGGCGGTGGAGGTAGCTGCTGCAGGTTCAGACGCTCTCCGTGGCGGTGTAGGTGCTGTTTCGGGCGCTGCTGTAGCTGTTGGGGATGTCTGTGCTCGGGCTTCAACTCTCCTGAAGCTTCTTCATGAGCATATGTTCCCAGATGAGGAGAAACGCCTTGAGGGTCTTGATTCTCTGGTTGCTGCCTTCGGTCCGGATGGTAATCAGCTGGAGGGCTTGGTTCGCGAGAACGTGGTGAGTGGGCTTGCCACGTCTATTGTTGTTCTTCTGGGACATGGTGTTCCCATTGAGGATTCCATGGTGGATAGTTTGCCTGATTATACGGACGAGCAGAGTGCTTGAGCCACTCGGCTGGCCCGCCAGCTGCAGCTGGTCGTAGAGGCTGCGAAAAATTCTTCAACCGAGGAGTAGGGTGAACTTGTTTTTGTTTTGAAAACTCCAGCTGTAATGTGCCTCCTGCGGGATGGTGGATCTTTTTTAATTCATGGACCTGCTTTTCTTTTGTGCTGCTTGTTCTCTTGTTTCCTTTGACTTGTTTCTCTTTGCGGTAGGCCATCCCGGGCGTCTCTCGGGCTTGGAATTTGCTGAAGGAGGATGCTCGCGAGGGTGCCTACGAGTCTGTTTGCTTGAGGCTGAAAGATGTTGGATATATGCTCTAGAGGCAAATAATATATGATTATTCCAATATATCTAAGCAAGTTCATAACCAGTTTCATACCGTGCTAGAACTGTGTCAGTGAAACAATGATGCAGGTGTGGTATAGAAAACTCCAGAGTTCCTAGTTAGCCTCTACATCGATAACTAGTTCATGGTCAACATGATGGTCGTGGTTTCACGATCATGGACAATTAAGTCTCTTGACCATGAGTTCACCTCACTGGTTAAGTGACGTGATGAACATTACCCAAAGTAAGCATTACAGCATGATCAAATCTTATGAAGGTTCAGTGTTGTAATTACAGAACGTGGTAGACCGTTCCTTTGACCGTGAGTACGTGCATAATTACTATCTTCCCGGATGCTTTGACTTACATCCCACCACCTGACTGAAATATGCGGGTCATAACGGTTGTATCTTAGGTATTCCGTGGAGATATGTTGAGGAGTATTGTTACAAGAGCGGGATTTGTCAATCCATATAATGGATAGATACTCGGGGCCCACTCGGTGAGATTCCATCCAAAAGCTGCAGCGTGTGACTAGGTCACGGGGATGAATATCACGGGAACGAGTGAATAAGGATTAGTTCAGAGCGAGGTTGAACCAGACATAGGATGTCATTGATCGAATCTCGGAACAATCCAGTATCGCTGACAAAGGGAATGCTATACGGCGTAAGGTCCAATCGGTGTTTGATATCCGGAATGCACAGGGGTCATTATGGGCATCCAGGTCCCGCTGATGATCATTGACCGTAGCCTCTGCTCGGTCATGACTGGAGTGTTCTCGGACCGTAGGGTAACACACTTAAGGGCTCGATGAAATCGGAGACCTTTTCGGAACTATCGGAGTTACCGGAGAATAAGAGAGAACTCCGAAATCGTTTCGGAGGGGAGACGGAAAAAGTTCCGTGGTTCCGAATTGTTCGGAAAGTTATTTAGATATGTTTTATTATTTAATTAATGAATTAAATATTAAAATATAATTTAAATAATTAATGGAATAATATTCTTTTTTTTGTTTTTTGTTTTTTCTTTCAGAAAGAAGAAAAAAAAAGGAAAAGGAAAAAAAAGGAGCATGGCGCCATGGGCTTTGTCCCATATGGCCACTTGGCCACTTGGCCATGTGTGGCCGCCGGCCACTTGTGGCCAAGGCAAGCCACGGCCACGCGCATGGTGCTAGCGCATGTGGTGCTATTTTTAGTACCACATCGCTAGTCCACGTACCTGCGTACCCCCTTTTCCCCCTATATATAGATGTGAAGGGTGCCCCTTTTTCAACACAGAAAATTCCAGAAAAATACAGATAAATTCTGTAGATCTCTCTCTCCCTATTTCTCCCTCCTATGAGCGGACTCCCCTTGTTTGGAGTCTGCACTGGGTTGGGGATGTCTCCACTATACGCACGCCGTCGTGCTGCTGAAACTCTGGTTACGGAGGTCTGCTTCCGCCACCTCCGCTGGATCGGAGAACGGAGGTCGTCATCGAGTCTCGTATGTGTGCGAGTACTACGAGGTGCTGCACGTGTGGCACTACACCAATCCGGGTGCTCAACACAGCCAGGGGGCTGTGAAACTTGATCGGCTACATCAACCACGTTTGCGGGAACATTTCCCGCGCAACGGACTACACCCCGAGGTATGTTATTTCCGCACTACTTTCCGTTACGGTAATACAGCTAGCTGGATCTTGGGTTATGGGAACGCTAGTTAGAAAATTTTGTGTTTTCTGCTGCGAACCCCAACAAAAGAGGCCGAGCGTGAGATCGTTCGACTGAAAGGTGTTGTTGCGGTTCATAGCTCGAAACGTGAACGTGCTGAAGCCGTCTTGGATGGCTTGGCGGCTTGGATGATGAAGCTGTCTGATCTTCTGAAGGGTGAGTTTGTCTCTCTTCGACCGCTCGACTGCGTGGGTTCTTTTCCTTATGCTTTGGGCTGATCTTTTGTTCTTCGTTGTGAAGTGCTGGCTAGGCGTTCTCGCGAGGAAGAGGAGGTAGTACAATCTTTGTGGAGGCGAACAATCCTTTCTGGATGGATAGGGCGCGTGCTCGGGTGTTCGCCGTTCTGCGGATGCGGGTTGAGAGGGTACCGCAGGCTCTTGAGTACTATTGCGGAGTGTTTAGCAGGATCTTTGCTGAGTTTTATCCTTTGGATCCTGTCCCATCTTCTCTTGAAAAGCTTTGTCGGGTGTTCTCTCAGCTTGCGGATCTTCGGCGTGTAGTTAATCACCAGATATATGAAGGGGCTCGCTGTGCTTTTGCCTTTGTCCATAGTCATTGGCTAGGGGTGGACATTATGCTGGCAGCTCGAGGTCCTTTTGGTGGTCGGGCTCAGCCGATGGACGACCATTACGCCCTGGCGGACGAGCCTGCAAGTCAAGTTGTGAAGTGGGTGGTCGAGGATAACGACCGTCGGTTGGGTGCTCTGTGTAAAGTAAAATCAGAGCCTGGAGATTAGTCCCTGCTTGGTGTTGGTTCCTTTGCTGGACAACGTGTGTTGTTGTTCCCTTTTCGCTTTTACTTTGTTCGTCTGTTGTAAATGGATCCTATGTGGTACAGATTAGTCTTGTTGACTGCTAAGTTTATGGGAGAGGAGCCCCCGATTGCTGATTTTTAGAGTCGCGTGAGCGAAGAATGCCTCGGGGGGTGGCTGCTGCGGTGAGCCACCGAGTGCCAATTTTAGAGTCGCGTAAGCGAAGAACGCCTCGGGGGGTGGCCGCTGCGGTGAGCCCCGAGTGCCAATTTTAGAGTCGCGTAAGCGAAGAACGCCTCGGGGGGTGGCTGCTGCGGCGAGCCCCCGAGTGCCAATTTTAGAGTCGCGTAAGCGAAGAACGCCTCGGGGGGTGGCTGCTGTGGCGATCCCCTGAGTGCCAATTTTAGAGTCGCGTAAGCGAAGAACGCCTCGGGGGTGGCTACTGCGGCGAGCCCCCGAGTGCCAATTTTAGAGTCGCGTAAGCGAAGAACGCCTCGGGGGGTGGCTGCTGCGGCGAGCCCCCGAGTGCCAATTTTAGACTTGCGTAAGCGAAGAACGCCACGGGGGGTGGCTGCTGCGGCGAGCCCCCGAGTGCCAATTTTAGAGTCGCGTAAGCGAAGAATGCCTCGGGGGGTGGCTGCTGCAGCCAGCCCCCGAGTGCCAATGAGCAAAAGGAATTTCTTGGAGGAATATTTTCAATATTTTTCCCTTTGTTTCTTACACGAGGGGGTGCTGTTTAAAGACAACCTTTTTATTTGGATCGATGGCTTGGTAGCCCTAAGAGTGGTAGATTGCTGTGGTGGACTGGCATGGGTTCTTGGTGTGTGAAACCTTGTAGGTCCTCTGGTTACTCCCTTTTGCTTCTATGGTAGGGCCTCTTCTTTTGATGTTATGGCTCTGCTGGCTTGGTGTGCTCCGAAGGATTCTGATATCTTGTGTAAATCTTTGTCGCAACGGTCGGATCTGACGAAGCTGCCGCTGACTGTGATCACTCCTTGCGGACCTGACATTTTCAGCTTGAGGTAGGCGTAGTGTGGGACTGCCATGAAACGCGCGAAGGCTGGGCGTCCTAGGATGGCATGGTACTGTGATTTCGAGTTGACCACTTCGAAATCCAATGTTTCTTTGCGGAAGTTGCTCGTGCTGCCAAAAACCACCTCGAGGCCTATTTTTCCGAGGGGGTAGACTGCCTTCCCTGGCACGATTCCATGGAATGTTGTGCCTGAAGTTTTTAGCGCTGAGTTTTGGATGAGCATTTCTTCCAGGGTTCTGGTGAATATGATGTTGATTCCGCTGCCGCCGTCCATGAATACTCGTGACATGTCGTAGTTTACGATTCTTGCTTCGAGTACTAATGCGGCGTGTCCTGGGCACGGGATGGCTGGCGGGTGGTATTCTCGGGAGAAGGTGATTTCAGTCTCAGACCCACGTAAGAATTCTGGGACAGCAGGGTGCGAGGAGACTGCGATAAAAACTTGTCTGGTGACCTGCTTCTGCTGCCTCTTTGACGGTCTTCCTTCTTGTATCATGTAGATCCGTCCATGCGCTTCTGGGTACTTTTCTTCTTCCTCGGGTGTCGTGCTTCGTTCTTGGATTACTTCTACTTGCCTTGCTGATATTGCGGGGGCTGGTGGTGCATTGTGGGCGATGGTCCCAACTGCTACGCCTGCGAGAGGCTGTGCTGCTGTTGTTGTAGATCGGCTTTTTTCTTCTGAGAGCTCGATGAAGCGCCTGCAGTTCCTGAGGGTGTGTCCTGATCTGAGCTCTCCACGCTCGTTTCTGAACC
The DNA here is from genome assembly GCA_950022295.1 of Bromus sterilis. Taxonomy (NCBI): domain Eukaryota; kingdom Viridiplantae; phylum Streptophyta; class Magnoliopsida; order Poales; family Poaceae; genus Bromus; species Bromus sterilis. Next base: position 317,535,401 of record OX465596.1, on the reverse strand, counting down.
CGTGTAGTGTACACGGTCCGTCGAGCTGCTCTTTGGCCGAGCGATATGCTCGGGCGTCATCTCGTGGCTGCCTTGTTCTCCAATCCCGTTTTTGAACTTGGGGTGCTTCTTCTTGGTTGTCCCTGTGCTGCATTCTTCTATCGTCGCGGTGTCTGCCTTCTCTGTCATCCGGGAAGCCGGCCGCGACCATATCGGGTCCTCTGTCGTCGTAGAAGTTATGCCTCGGGCGTTTTCTTCTTCTATCGAATCCTCTGTCACTGGTGTGGTAGTCGTAGTCGCGTTCTGAGCGTGTTGTCTGGATCTCTGATTCGTTTCGTACAGAGTATTCTCCGTCTGCCCAGTTGTTGGCTTGCTCTAGCAGTCGTGCAAGTGTTCGGACCTTCATCTGCCCGAGTTGCTCCTTGAAGTCGATGCGTTGCAAGCCCCTCCTGAATGCGTCGATTGCGCTTACGTCTGATATGTCCTCGGCTGAGTTTTTGAGTATGGTCCATCGCTGGATGTATGCTCGCAAGGATTCTCTGGATCCTTGTTTGCAGGCCCTCATCTTCTCGAGTGATGTCGTTCGTTTGTAAGTGTACTTGAAGTTCTCGATGAATGCGTTGCGGAACTGCTTCTAGGAACTGATTGATCCTCGCGGTAGGTTCTTCAGCCAGTGTCGCGCCGAGCTCTCGAGCATGATTTGTACGTACTGCATTGCTGTGATATTGGTTCCATGCTTCTGGCTCTTCCAGCCCGTCGTACTTGTGCATTGTGGATTTTAGCTTGAAACCTTTCGGCATCCTTGTTTCTCGTATGGATCGTGTGAAGCACAGTGCTCCGCATGGTTCTATGTCCTCGTCGGAAGCTTGCTCGTCCGAGTACTCTTTGCGGGCTGCTCGCCTTCGCCTTCCGCGGTTGACCTTGTTTTGTGTTATGTCGTCGCGTGCGTCTCGCTGATTGCTGTTGCGTCTGTTGTTGTTGCCGTCGCTGTCGTTGTTTTTGTTTTTGTTTGGGCGCTTGCGCCAGTCGTCGCTGTTGTCGTCGTCGGGTGAACTGGGATCCCTGTCCGGGGTCTTCTCGCGGGGGACTCGTCTTGCGCCTGCTTTTTTGGGGGCTGAGGCGGTGATGGCGTCTTTCATTATTTTGAGTGCCATCGTTGTGTTCCGATCCAGGCTGCCCTTCTTGCCTTTCTGAGCGCGAGATAGGTATTCTTGGGAAGTTATAAGGGCTTCGGCTAGTGTGAGTTCTTCTTCCTCGTCGTCGTCCTTTTCTAGCTTGAAGTCGTCATCTAGCTTGCGGGCCACCTTCTTCTTGTCCGTGCGTTTCAGATTGCTGAATCTGGATCTGGCTCGGATGGGGGAGTCGTAGTCGGAGGAGTCGCTTCTGGGAGATGGACTGCGGTTGGTCCTTGGGTCGATGGCAGTTTTTCCTTGCATCTCTAATTCTAAGCTTTGCTGTCTTGTTCTCTTGGTGACGTCACTCGCCAGCTTGTTGTCTGCTCTGAGCTCGTCTCATGTTGCGTTCTCCGGGAGTAGTTTGCCGCGTTTGACTACGTCCCTTACTCTGGCGATTGCTTCCTTGGACAGGTAGATTTTTTCTACGTGATGGTCCTCTTTTGCCATGCCCGGGGTCTGGTGCTTGCTGCTTTCTGGCTCGTCGTTCCTGTGATTGCTATGCTCCGTTCCTTTGTATATTTTCTTTGGGATGGTTCCTGGTTCTCAAGGTGTAACGGTGACCTGGCCGGTGTTGTCGGGATCACTGTTTTTGCTGTTCGGCCGAGTGTCTCGGCGACTGCTCGGGTCGTCATCTTGGCTTTTGTCATCTGCAGTTGGCTCGTGAACGTCTGCCATGAACAATTGGGACAGTGTCTTGACTTTCGTCTTGCTTGCGCGCATGTTGCGCTTCTTCCATGGACCACTCGAGTAGTCGGGTTGGGAGTCGTGGCTGACTCGCGGAATCGCCACGCGGGCGGGTGCTGCTTCGATCGCCGGTGTAGGGTCTGTTGCTGCGGGTGCTCGAGCGCGATCCGTGAGGCGGAGTGCTCCCCAATGGTTGATGTAGATTTGGTATGCTCCGAACGTCAGGTTGACACCGGTGCGCAGATCAGCGAAGGCCGGTCGAAAGTCCGGGAGGTGAGCCATGAAACCGAGGGATTCGAATAGATCGGAGTCTGCTCGGGCCGTGGAGTCGATGAGTGCTGATGGAGTCGCTGCTTTGACGGATGCAGGTGATGAGGCCGCCGAGATCGTGATTCCAACCTGCTGAGTTCCCACAGACGGCGCCAATTGACGAGGATCAGCCCCGGCAAATCCCATGGTCAGGGACCCTGGGTTAGTCAGAGAGAAGGCACAGGTTGGACGATACTCGTCGGCTAACAGGAGAAGCTCTTCCTTCTCGATATTACTGCGTGAGGGGGTGATTACAAGAGAGGCCAAGGCGAGTTCTCGCAAGACCAGGAGCGTAGATGCGTAGTGGATTGATCTAGCCGTCTCCCCTCCCATCCTTTATATACTAGGCTATGTCTCGGGGAGTCCATACTTGGTTACAAAGATAGTTTCCTAGTTCTAGTATTGCCTTGTACGCCAAGTCGTGCCTTCCATACTAGTCGCGGACTCCTACGTCGGTGCTTGGTTGGGCCAGTTGTGGGCCTGTCGTGGCTTCCCAGCGGGCCTTCCATGTTCGTATGCACCGGGTATCCTCATACACAGGAGTCGTGGGGTCACCCCCTCGTCACCTGTGGAGTCAAAACCTGCATCCATTTTGATCTTTGCAAAACCCATTGGGGGGTGTCGGCCAAAGGAACCAGACATCACCCTCCGGGCTCCCAGAGATCCCAGCCGTGCTGGAGTTTCGGGCCCGCCCATCGTGTTTGATCTTCTTGAAAGTTGCTTGATCTGTTGTAGTTCTTGAATGAATCTTGTGACAAAAAGATGGGTAGCCAGTGGGCTTTGGAAGATTGCCTCATGGATTTCCTTGCGTCTTGCTGTCCATATGGCCCACAGTGTAACTGAGATTCTAACGAATTCTTCGTGCGACACACTATCGATAAGTTCAAACATCCAAAGTTTAGCACTTGGCATCACGGTTCCTTTCATCTTGTCCACGATTTTCTCATCTCCCAACGCACATACACAACGTGCCATGGGACAGTCGATCAGTGAATGGCGCCATCAATCCGTCGGGCCACAGAACCGACACAGATCTTCAGTGCTCATGTTGCGATGATTTCGAACATCCTTCGTTGGGAGTGAGTGGTGGCTTAGACGCCAAAGGAATGTTCTAATCTTCGTAGGAACTTCGGTGTGCCAAAGCCGCTTCCAGCCTCTCTCCTCCTATCCAGCATCAGACGCTGAACCTCTCCTTGAAAACCGTTGTTCCCCAGTCATCTTGATGCTAGCCAAAAGACGATACAGAGAGCGTGCCGAGAATTGACCATTTTTCTCAAAATGCCACGACCAGGAGTCTGGCTGTTGGATGGTGCTAAGAGGAATACTCATGATAGCCGATACATCGTTGGGGATAAAATACTGACGTAGAAAATCCTCCCGCCATCTAGCCTCTGTGTGATCGATGAGCTCATCCACCTTGGAGGGGCGGTACTGGGACAAACACGCAACATGCCGCATCAAAGCTTCCCGGGGTATCCAGTTATCCTCCCAGATGCTGATCGAAGCCCCATCACCAACACACTTGATCAGCCCATTAGAGAGGGCATCCCGGCCTTCGATAATTCCACGCCATATCTGAGAATGGTGGTTTCCCAGCTGCGCCTCCATGATGCTAGAGTTTGGAAAATATACCGCCTTGAGTAGCCGAGCACACAGGGAGTCCGGCTTGGTGAGCAGCCTCCATGACTGTCTCGCCAAAAGCGACACATTAAAGGCTTCCAAATCCTTAAAGCCGAGGCCACCATCAGACTTAGCTCTTGTCATAGTTTGCCAAGATACCCAGTGGGGTTTCCGTTTTCCCTGTTTGCTCCCCTAGAAAAATTGCCTTATTTTCTTTGATAATTGTTCACACAAACCTCTTGGCAACTTAAAACAGGACATTAAGTAAACTGGAACAGATTGTTATACATATTTTATCAGAATCTCTTTGCCCGCACATGAAATTGTTTTCTCAATCCATCCTTTGACCTTCCCTGACATTCTATCCTTTAGGTACTTGAAAGCACCCGATTTTGAAGATCCAATATCCAAGGGCAAGCCAAGGTACCTTTCGTTAAGTGTTTCCGTGTGAACGTCCAAGATGCCTTTAACTTCCTCTCTGATATTTTCCGGGCATCCCTTACTGAAGAAGACTGAAGATTTACTTGTATTTATTCTCTGTCCCGAAGCCTGATAGTAGGTTTCCAGCAGGTTTGAAGCCTCCATCGCACCCTGAGGATTAGCCTTGAAGAGAAGCAGGCTGTCATCGGCAAATAACAAATGGTTTACGCATGGCGCCGTAGGGGCCATTTGTAGTCCAGCCATTTGCGATGATGAATCTCTGTTTTTGAGGAGGCTAGAAAGGCCCTCTACTGCTAACAAGAATAAATAGGGTGAAATGGGATCTCCTTGCCGAATCCCCCTAGTAGGTTTAAATTCCTGCAATTTCTTTCCATTAAACAGAACCGAGTATGTAACCGATGTCACCAAGCTCATCACTATTGCAACCAATTTCTCAGAAAAGCCAAGCTTCATCATGATTGCTTTCAAATAGGGCCACTCGACCCTATCGTATGCCTTCATCATGTCCAACTTTAACGCACAATGACGGTGCTTCAAGGATTTATTGCGCTTCATAAAATGCAGGCACTCATATGCAACGCATATATTATCAGTGATTAGTCTGCCTGGGACAAAAGCAGATTGCTCTAGCGATATAATGTCTGGGAGCACTTCTTTCAGTCTATTCGCCAGAACCTTTGAGGCAATCTTATAGAGCACATTGCACAAGCTGATCGGCCGGAATTGGGATAACAAGGTAGGAGATTTAACCTTTGGGATTAGCACCAATAAGGTACTGTTGATGCTCTCTGCACTTTCTTCACCATTGATAATGAGGAGGACAATTAACTAAATATAGAAAAATAGTGAAACACTACTGGGCTGAATCTGCCCTACTTGGGCCTAACCAGAGGCGGTGCTAGCTACTAAAAAGCGCTCAGGGCGCTAAAAAGGTCATGGGACAGCCCAACAGAACAAAACAAAAAAATAAAAAGGAATGAGGGCGTCCTCACCTTACTGGGCTCGGCCCAGGAATGGGGTGGGTGAGGGATTGTTGGTGACGCCCACGGGCGGTGGGGAGGCGCAGTCCGCGGGGAGAGCTGGGCCGCAGGGGGGTGCTAGGTGGGTGATACGTCACAAACGTATCTATAATTTCTGCTTGCTCCATGCATGATTTGTGTGACTTTGCCATGTTTTGCTTGAACTTTCATACACTTTTTATCATATTTGGACTAACCTATTAACTCAGTGTACCCAGTTGCCAGTTCCTGTTTTCTGTTGTTTTTGTATTTCAGGTTTTCCGGCCATTAAAAGTGCCAAATAAATCCCGGAAAAATTATATAAAAAATCAGCAACCCGGAAGCTTCCCGAAGAACAAAAGTTGGAAGGGGGTGGACCCACCAGGACCCCAGGAGGGTCCCTGGCGCGGCCCCACCCTAGGCCGCGCTAGGAGGCCTCCTGGCTGCCCTGTGGCCCCTCTCGGTGCCCCCTTTGGCCTATATTTAGCCCCCATGACGGAAACCCCTAAGATGAATCTTCTATTCCCATTCTCCTCTCTGTTCCACCACCGCCGCCGTTTCAAGATCGGGGCTGCCAGGAGAAGCTGCCCCGGCACCCTGCCGGAAGGAGGAATCCCCTCCGGGAAACCATCCATCACCATGGACGCCTCCCGGATGTCTTGTGAGTAGTCCCCCTTGGACCATGGGTCCATGACCAGTAGCTATGTGATGTTCTCCTCCCTTCTTTGTGCTTCCACTTTTGAGACCTCATGAGCTGCCTCACATGATCGAGGCACCTTTGTAATTTCTTTGTTGCTATGCTAAGTTTGCTGGGATCTGATGGATTAAGAGATTATGTTCAGATTGTGATGAGTAATATATTTGGTTCTCTTTTATATTTGTGTTCTTTAGTAAATTCTTGCATGTTCTCTGTTGCCGTATTTTACTTTGGCCAAGTGATTTGTTGCAACTCCAAGAGGGAGCATTATGCTTGATTGTGGGTTCAGCCCCTTGATGTATAGCTTGAGTGACAGAAAGATGAGACTAGGGGATGTGTTGTTGCCACAAGGGATAAAACAACGGTGCATGTACTTGCGGGTGCAAGGATTGTTTACGTTACGCATAGTTCTTTTAATGCAGTTTTCTGTTGCTTCGAGTTTACACTTTGGGTGGGATTCGCAACTTAATACCAGCGATGTTCTGGATAGATATCTCAAGGTGGATGATTCGTAGTAGATGCAGATGGATTTTGGTCTACTTACCTTGGCGTACTGCCCATTGCTTTTGAGCCTCTTCCTTTCTTTTGTATAATAGTTAGCATTGCGGTGCGTTTATAATCCTGTCAATTGCCCAGCTGTGATTTGTTTACCTCGCTAGCACTTTTATCGTCTTTTGGGAGAGAGACATCACTAGTGAACGGCATGGGACCCCGGTCCATATTTCCACAATTGTTTACACCTAGTTTACTTTTAGTTCTTACTTTCCGTTGCCACTATTATTATCTTTTGCGTTGATCCTTTGTAAACGGCAAGGCCGGAGGAATTGACAACTCCTCTGTACTCGTTGGGAGCAAAGTTATTTGCTATGTGTGCAGGTCCAGGCGAAGTTAGCAACCTCGGTGCCACTGTTCACTTTACCACCTTCTTGTATTTCTACGAGTCCTACGGGAGACAAACCCTATCCTCTGCATAGGGGAAATTCTGCTGCTACGCTACATCTCACCTTCCACTTGGGGTAACCAACGAGAAGCGAGAGAATTATATTCCATGCTAGCATCAAGCAATTTCTGGCGCTGTTGTCGGGGACTCCAGTCTACAAGATAGGGGAGTTGCACACTATCTTTTATCTTTGCTTTTTAGTCTTGTTAGTTTACCCTTCAGTTTTTTTTTACTTTTGTGTCCTTTATCAAAAGTCCAAATAAATAAATAAATAGTATGTCTAGTTACTTACTTGCCAATCAATGTCTGACTTCTTTGAAACCAGATCTTATTGGCATGGACGATTCACCGAGGATCAACAAAAGTGGTACAAGGAACACCGCTTGTCTCAAAAGGGGATACACTTATGGAAACAAATACATTAGTTGTTTGAGTATGCTAGAAACTTGTGCTCGATATATAATATATCTTTCTGCAGGGATGAATCTTGTTGCTTTATGAGGCACAAACACCTTGCTTTCCAATGTGAGTATAATGATGATGAAACCTTAGCTTCTTATGCTAAGAGAAACTATGATTTTTATGATGCAGAGGAAATATAAGAATTTGTTGCTTATAAGGGTGCCTATGAAATTACTTCTCTTCTTAAAAATATTGATGATGCCCCTTACAAATCTGAGAGTCTTGCTATACTTAACTATTGTTTGGAAAATTACGATGCAAATTATTTTATTACTGATCATCTTGAGTGAATCTCTGCCCCAAAGGAAGATACTAATGATTTGCAGGACTCTATTGAAGAAGAAATCGCTGAACCTGAAAGCTCCTTGGATGAAAAATAGGAGGAGAGTGACGAAGAAAAGGAGGAAGAATGGATCCATCCATGTCTACCTTCAAATGAGAGCAACTCTTTGACTCTTACCTTATATGAGTGTTATGATCCCATGGATTCTTTTGAAATATCCCTTTTTGATGAAGTTGATGCCTTCTATGCTTATGGAAGTGATGCCACTATGGACGATGCTTACAGAGATGAACTTGCTATAGTTCCTCATGTTAAGCATGACATTTTTTCTATTGCACCCACACTTGATTGTCCTATTATCCTTTTGAAATCTCCAACTCATATTCCAGAGAATTGTGCTCTTATCAAGGCTCAATGTGATGGGTTGCATTTATGTTATAATCCTAAAGACTGTGTTGAAAACTATACACGTGTGCTTGTAGGTCATGAACAACATGATTTATGTGCTAGTTATATTCTTGATGTTGTTCATGATACTACTGAAAATTATTTTGAGAGAGGGGAGTTTGGTTGTAGAAACTTCCATATTACTAAAACTCCTCTCTTTATGTTGAAAGTTTTAAAGTTGTTCTTGTTCCACCTTCCTATGCTGGTTTCTTTGTGCTTATTTGATTTATTTTCTTACAAGATTCCTATGCATAGGAAGTGGGTTAGGCTTAAATGTGTTTCATATTTGCTTCTTGATGCTCTATTTTGCTTCAAAATTCTTATTCTTGTGAGAGCATCTTCCATAATCCTCTTGCCTAGCTTAAAGACGTAAAAGAAAGCGCTTGTTGGGAGGCAACCCAAGATGTTTTGACTTATGTTTTTAGTGGTATTGCTGATTGTTACTACTGTAGCAACATCATTGTATCTTTATTTTTCAAGCTTTGTGCGAAGTATTGCCTGATATGACAAGGGAAGTGAAAGTTGTGACATGTTGTCTAGAAAACAGATTCTGTCCTCGTGACAGGAGAAATCATAGAAAATCACCAGTTCATCTTTTTTAGCTTAATTTTTTACACAGCGTGCTCTATACAATCACGGAACTTTCGTATGTTCTGAGTTTTTTTATTTGAGTTGCAGAAGTATCCCTAAAAAATTCTTTACTACCTGTTGTTCTGTTTTTCACAGATTCTGCCACGTTTTGTCTCTCCTTACTTTTGCAAACCTTAAGCTTGCTTTTTCTTTGCAAAATTTTTTTGGCAATCTTGAGAAACAGTAGCTCTTCAATAATATCTTTATTTGCAGTAGAGGAAAATTATTTTAATAGGGTACTAACCTCTCTAATCAGCTTATGATGAGTTGTGTATGAAGGGAGTTTCAAGTGTGCGATGGAAGATGATGAAAGAAGATCCTGGAGTGTGAAACGCTCAAGCTTGGGGATGCCCCATGCATCCCCAATAAATATTCAAGGAAACTCAAGCGTCTAAGCTTGGGGATGCCCCCGAGCATCCCCTTCTTCATCAACAATTATCAGTTCGTCCCTCGTTGCACTATATTTTTATCACTTCATGCGTTATGTGCTATGCTTGGAGCGTCTCGCTCTTTACTTTTCTTAGGTTTTTTTGCTTTGTTTGCTGTTATAACAAGTTAGACCCAACTTTCTTTTGTGTGGGAGAGAAACACGCTCCGCTTGAACTAGAACTCCTCATAGGATTTGCATGCTTATTTTCTTAGCTGTGAGTTGTTCCTTTTCTTTTCTTAGTTGCTTCCCTGTTTAGTTGTAGTGCTTTAGTTTTCTTCTAGAGCTTTTCTTTTGTCTTAGGTTGAACTTTCTATAGGTTTCATGTTTACTTTGTTTAGAGAGTGTGCCTGTTGCACTGAGTTTTGTGTCTTGACTGGAAAGTAGGTAGTTGAAGTTGCTATTCTCTTTGTAGTAGTAACTTGCAATAGTTTTGAGGTATTGATTAGAGTAATGTTTGAACTCATGGTGTCAAGAGCTTTAACCTATTAGTGATAGATGTCGTATATTGGGCAATCTGTGTGATTTTCGAAAACCAAAACCCCTGTTGAGAACTCTAGCTACTAGATGGATCACTAACCTCTGAAGGGTTCGAATATTAGAGTACACTCACGTACCATGAGTCGAGGATGCGCAAGGATAACCAAACCCCCATACAATCGTAAGTCAAAATCGAAGCGACTCGACAGAGTCTCGCCGTTGTAGGTCCCCTAGGGCGTCTGCATTGATCCGTACCTGTTGCGATTATAATATTTTGTAATCCGCGTTCACTCACCAGAGTGATCACGGCCCGCTATTCTAAACCTAGCTAACAATGCGCAAGGTTCACTGCTGAATATTATATATATTTATAAGGCAACATAGGATACGGAAAGGTACATCAAGGGGCAATGACAGGCTATGCAATTGAATAGGTAAGCAACGTAGCAGCAGCAGTAACCATGCCTAGTGCAAGAAATGTACGAAAAGATAGGCGATATCTGGGGAAGGAAATGGCTCTGCTTGCGTGGAAGCTCGACGGTAGGGGTACGGTCGTCGACGAAGTAGTCGTACTCGGCAACGGTGTCGTCGGCGGCAGTGTCGAGGTCTACTAGATAATAAGGGGGGAAGAAACAATAAATACACATCAATAATAGCAATACAAATGCAAGACATGGCAATACGTTGTATACGATGTTCTAATGCAGTGTTAAGTATTTTTAGGCGGAGCGGGAATTTATCCGGGAATGACTCATCGGTACCGATTGATTACCAGACAGAGGATTCGGAGAGGGAAGGTTCCATGTCTGCAGTGTTAGAGACAACTGACAAATATGTGGTTAGTGTATCTGTGATCGTTGATCCATTCTGAACAACTTTCATGTTTAGAATATTTTCATCCGGAAAGTTTTACCTGTACCGGGTGATTACCGGACAGTGCAATCGGAGGGGGAAAGTCCCCTGTGCGGTATGTTAGAGGGGTGTGGTGGGGATATGGGTAGCGTAACCGTATTCGTTATATTTTTCTGATCAATTTTCATGTATAGAGTTTTTCCATCGGAGCTACGGTTTAAAAGATATTGAATTTCAAAGTTTTATTCCATTTAAAAGAATTTCTGGAATTTCTTTTATTATTAAATTATAACATTATCCAAAACAGTGCATTTGACCAGTCAAACTGACATCTAGGACCCACATGTCATAGGCTGGGCCTTTGACTGGTCAAACTGACCACTAGGTCCCACCTGTCATTCACTGTGGCAATTTAAATCATTTTAATTTATTTATCTAAATATCTAGTGGGGTTAATATAAGTACGGGGCCCACCTGTCATTGACTCCTATTTTAATAAAACGTTTAAATTGTTTTAATTAGCTAGGGGGGCCCAGTAGTCAGTGGCAGCAGGGGGTTAGCACTAACTTAAACCAGTCGGGCCCAGTAGTCAGTGCGGGGGGGGGGGGGGGGTTAGGGGGAATTAATAAGGGGTTAGTAGCTTAGCCCACGGCCAACCGTGCGTGTGCCCGCCGGCGTCCACGGCACGGCGGCGCGGGCCGCTCCGGTGAGGTGCAGGGGATGAAGGGGAGGTTGCAGGCCCGTGCGCGTGCGCACGCAGGGGGCGCGTCCAGAGCGCGATGGGCGCCGGGCCAAGGCGCGGTGAGCACGCGCCCCGCCATGGCGGCCCAGCGGCGGCCGGAGCCACAGCGACGACGGGCAAGGGCGACACAACGCACAAAATTGAGAGCGGGGAGAGGGGAAACGAGGGGGAAAGCTCACAGCAAGCTCGAGAGGGCCTCAGGGAAGCCAAGGGAGCAGCGGCGGCGGCGGATTTGACCGAGACGGCCGACGGCGAAGGAGAAGAAGGGGGCGTCGATGTACTCGCGGTAGACATTCCGGGCTCCATTCCGTTAGCAAACAGACGAAGACGAGGTCGGCGCATGTACTGGACAACAGGGTTGGGCTGGCCGATGGCCGCGCTATCCCACGGAGGTGTGCCCATGGCGGCTCCCTGGCCTTGCAATGGAGGGCGAGAGAGAGGGAGGGAAGAGCGAGGGGAGGGTGGGGGAAAAGGGCGGCCTAGGGGAGCTCCAGTGGGGCTTCGGCCTTATCCAGAGGGGGAAGGGGGAGCAGGTGGGAGTGGGGGCGGCGAGCAGTGCTCCTCTGCCATGGCACTGTCGCCGTGGTGGGGGAGGGAAACAGGGGAGGGGAAGAGAGGAGAGAGGTGGGGGGGCTGGGCCCAGGGTGGGCCTCGCCCCCGGCGTAGTATAGGTTTTTTTTTGTTTTTTATTTTCTTGTTCTTTTCTTTTCTGTTTATATTTTGTTTGTTATTGCATAGGTTTTTGTAATATATGAAAAATGTGCCATTAATAGTGTTGCACCTTATTTTAATTCTACAAAATATTTGAACCCAAAATAAATTCATTTGCACATTTAATTTATTTAACAAGTAATAAAAGTTATTGTTTTGTTACTTTCTTTATTTATTTTTATTATTTAAACATTGCAATAAATTCCCAGTACTAGTTTATTATAACTTACTGATTTTTAGGCATTTTATAAATTGTTTCCATAATTTTTGGATCAACTATTATTACCAATGTTTATTTTAATTACCATGACAATTTAATAATCCTTAAGTAATTGTTTTTATTTCATAATCTTTCTAAAACACTTTAATACAACCCTAATCACTTTTAAATGACCTACTGACTATTTGCCATTTTATAAATATCTCACCCTAATCTTTGTGCAGATTTTATATATCAATTTTATTTTAATTCTAGGGCAATTTTACTATCCCAATATCATTAGTTTTATTTGTTTCAATTTCTTGGGATTACTACCATACTAAGAACAAATTTTATTCAAGTCATTTGAAAAGTTTTCCCTTGACTAGCAGTTGCATTTCAAAAAGGAAGTGGAGTTATTTCCTTAATGGGGATTTTAAACAAGGATGATCATGATGACAAGGCAATTTAATAACCCACCAATATTGGTTTTATAATTATCATTGACCTGGGGATTATGCTAATGACTGAGGTGGATTTGGTTTTACCATGAACAAGTTGATTGACTGGCATCCACAGTTCCGGGAGAGAATTTGTAATCCATCTTTATTTGAAAATTTTATCAGGGTTGGAATTTCAATGAGCTATGATTAAAGGTGATCAAGCCTTAATCATCAACAGTAATGATCACTAACAATGGAATCACTTTAGTGATTACTGTTACTGATTCTGAGGGTGTTACAGAACCATTCCGAGAACACTTTCTGGCGCGCTATAAAAATAATCCGTTTAATTATTAAATGGAGTTTTCGTTCCGTTGGCGTTGGCTGGTCTTGTGCGGGATTTCGCGACGGTGATCGGGTGAAACCCGGTGTCGCAAAGGTCGAGTGTCAGGGTGGCAAGAGTCGGTCTCCGTCTAGTACGAGATAAGAGGGGGAAAATAATCGCCGATTGATAAATCGGGGATGCAAACACCGCAAACAAAGCAGGCAACCAACCAATTCACACCGAACAAAAATTTTAATTTTTGTGAAATCTGGGCTGTTACAATGTCACCATCATTAGTTTACACCACTGCCATTTATTGTTTTGCTTTTTTTTTCCCGATTGCATTTTTATTACCTCTTGCGATTAACCTTTGTAAACAACAAGGCGGGAGGGATTGACAAACCATTCTTACTCGTTGGGAGCAAAGTTATTTTTGTCTTGTGTGCAAGTCCAGATAAAGCAAAATTTTGGCACCGTCGTTCGCTTGCCACCTTCTTGTCGTCTCCGGAATCCTGTGGAAGACAAACCTTAGTATCTCACTAAGGGAAATTTGCTACTATCTACAACATAACCTTTCATTTGGGCTAACCAACGAGGAAGTGTTATCTACACCCATCAAGAAAATTTCTGGCGTCGTTGCCAGGGACTCCAAGCTTCAAGATAGGGAAGTTACACACTACCTTTTACCTTTGCTTTTTAGTCTTGTTAGTTTACCTTTCAGTTTTTACTTTTGCTTGTTTGTTCTTTATAAAAAATCCAAAAAATTTACTTGCCTATTAGAATTTAAGATTGGACATGGTAGCATTGCCTCCACTTTACATACTAAAATATTCATGTAAAAACACATGAAATACAATATCTCTTCGTGCCTTCTTGCAATCATCCAGCCTAAATTAGGTTTGCTTGGCCTGTGGAAACCTTTCCCCTTGCCCCCTACCCCTCCCCCCTAAAGAATAGCAATAATGAATGACAGAGAGGAAGTTCTTGTTTTTGACAACCAATTTCGAATCCTTTCTATATGCAAGGTTTCTTAATCTATTCATTGACAACGATGTTGACATTTGATCAATTCTGCATGAGAATGACATAGCTATGAGTAAAAGTAGTACCTTACGTCAGCGATGTATACAACTGAAATTTATTATTTTGATTCAACCACTTATTTACTTAGGATTTTCAGCTCTTTCAAGAGAGCAGTGCTATTCATGCGTATGGGTTTTACAAAAAGTTTACGTACTAGTTTGATCAGGATTCCGGACAATAGAAGTACTCCCTCCGATCCATAATAAGTGTCGCTCATCTAGTTTAAAGTTTGTACTAGCTTAGTACAAAATCTGAGACATTTATTATGGATCGGAGGGAGTAGAATTTAAGCTTGGACACGGTAGCATTGCTTCAGATACTAAAATATTCACGTTCTGTATGCAAGGTTTTATTAATCTATTCGTTGACACTATGTTGACCTTTGGTGGCAGTTGATGAGATGTTGGAAGACGCCTCTGATGTGACCTGACATTTGATCAATTTTGCACGAGGATGACATGTCTGTGAGTGAAATTATTACCTTGATGCCATATGTCGACAACGTATTCAACTGCCATTTATGATTCAAATTCAACCACTTCGGATGTTCAGCTCATTTTCAAGTGAGCAATGTTATTCATATGTATGGGTTTTATACAAAATTTAAATACCCCCTCCGACCCATATTAATGGGCACACATTTAGTACAACTCTAGTACAAAGTTGTACTAAGTGTGTGCCCATTAATATGGATCAGAAGTAGTACTAGTTCGATCTGAAAACGGTTAGCAAGTTATGATCCAAATGAACTGATACATAGACTTTTCGTAGAAACTAATAGGAAATTCGTTTTCAAGGGTTTCTTTCAAGCTCAAGAGTTTAGATGACAGTTTTTCATACATTGTCTGTTAATACATTTTGCTTGCTCATCGATTGAGACATTAAAACTTCTTAATTGATATTATTCACTAGCTATCAGCTATCTGCTGCAAAGGAAAGGAAACGAAGCTGAGTTGTTGTTTTCCAATGTTACAGTCAGGGTTAGAAAAACAGGTTTGAGTCCTATGGGAGGTCTCCCCTCGTTACTGTGGAAGTGTTTTATAATGATTCAAATAAGGGTCTGTCTAGGGCACATCTAGATGTGCTCTAAGATAGAGCACATCTAAAAGCTGACGGAACCGTTCTTTCCCTGCGCCCACACGGTTTGTAGTTGTCTTTGTCTCGTGCTATCGTTTTCTGTTTTTTTAGGCCTTTTTCCTTATTTTGTTCTCCGAAACAAAAATTGCCGGCCTGGTCTCCGAACTGGGCTTTACAACTAGGCATGTGCGAAAAAGAACTACAAGCCTAAAAAATCCAAAACTGCCCTTCTCGTCATCAAACTTGTTTTGTTCAATGCCCCCGTTGGGATTCATTGGCACCTGTGAAAAAAAAAGTTGTCAGTTTTGTTTTTGTCCATCTTGCTGAAAAAAATACTACCAAGAGAAAACTAGCCATGTCACAATTTTATTGAGAGGCTGCGTGTTTGTAATAGTACTGAGCTTTTTCGGTTGCGAGTTAGTTGTCGATCTTGCAACTAGGCGTCCCTTAGTTGCAAGTTAGTTATCGTTCTTGCAACTGGGCGTCCTCATTTAGGTTATGAAAAAAAGAGAAACTACACCCTTTAGTGGAAAAAAAATCCTCGGTTGCGAGTTAGTTGTTGAACTTGCAACTGGGTCGAGGTTGTGTAGTTAGATTAGTTGCGACTTGGTTGTTCGCATTGAAATTTATATAAAAACACAAAAATAACACAACAAAAATAACAAAAAAAGTTACCCTAGTTGCAAGTCTTGGTTGTTGGCGTTGAGATTTATATAAAAACACAAAAACAAACAAAAAAAGTTACCCTAGTTGCGAGTTAGTTGTCGGTCTTGCAACTAGGCGCCCTCAGTTGCGAGTTAGTTGTCGGGCTTGCAACTGGCGCCCTCAGTTGCGAGTCAGTTGTCGGGCTTGCAACTGGGCGCCCTCAGTTGCGAGTCAGTTGTCGGGCTTGCAACTGGGCGCCCTCAGTTGCGAGTCAGTTGTCGGGCTTGCAACTGGGCGCCCTCAGTTGCTAGTTAATTATCAGGCTTGCAACTGGGCGCCCTCAGTTGCGAGTTAGTTGTTGATCTTGCAACTGGATGGGTGTGAAAAACCGCACCCCCTCAGTTGCGAGTTAGTTGTCGGGCTTGCAAGTGGGCACCCTTAGTTGCAAGTTAGTTGTCGGGCTTACAACTGTGCGGGTGTGAAAAAACACCCCCCCCCCCTCAGTTGTGAGTTAGTTGCTGGTTTTGCAACTGGGCGGGTGTGAAAACTGTACCCTCTCAGTTGCGAGTCTGATAGTTGACTTGCAAGCAAGAAAAAAACCTCGATTGCAGGTTCGATAATTGGCTTGCAACTAGGTCAAAGGTGGTGTTGTTATGTTAGTTGTGACTTTGTTGTTCGCCTCGCAATTTATATCAAAAAAAAACATAAAGTAACAAAAAATGTTAACCTAGTTACGAGTTAGTTGTCGGTCTTGCAACTGAGCGCCCCTCAGGTGTGGGGACATGCAACTGGGCCTCACATTCACCTCCCGCCGCCGACTTATAAACACATAGGTCGGTTGCAGTTGGGTGTGAGGGCATGCAGTTGCACTCGGATGTGGTGACATGCAATTGTAGTCGGGTGTGGGGACATGCAACTGGGCCTCCCTTTCACCCCCCGCCGCCCACGCCTAAACGCATATTGCCTCCGTCCTTGCAAGAGAGTACTTCAAACTTTTTTGGAGAGTCAAACTAATTTAAACTTTCATCGAGCTTACACAAAAATATAATAATACTTATGAAACCAAATAATTATATCAATAATCTTTTTTATCAACAGTCTCAAAAAAAGGACAAAAAAACCCCAAAAACTCAGTTGCGAGTTGATGAACCGGCTTGCAATTGGAGTGTCGTCCCACCCCCCAAGAAATGAATCCCCGGTTGCGAGTTGATGAACCGGCTTGAAATTGAGGGTGTGTCGCGATGAAAACTATTCAAAAAACACAGAAAATGAAAAATTTTAATCCCCAGTTGCGAGTTGATAAACCTACTTGCGACTAAGCGGGTGTTCCGATGAAAACTACAAAAAAGTAGAAAAATGAAAAACTAAATTCCAGTTGCGAGTTTGATGAATCGTCTTGTAACTAGCTTGCAATCGATGTTGACACTTGCAGTTGCGGGTCGGGTGTCAGACTTGCAACTAAGCCCATTCTCCCCCGATGAAAAAAAAGACAATGCTAGTTGCAGTCGGGTGTCAAACTTACCGCTAGGCTTTTAAACTCTTGTATTTCCAATCACTGGGACATACTTTGCAAACCATCTCCCCCTGATTGCTCTGATAAAAAAGACATACTCCCTCCGATCCATAATAAGTGTCGCTCATTTTGTACTAAGCTAGTACAAACTTTGTACTAGATGAACGACACTTATTATGGATCGGAGGGAGTACATTAGCGAAGAAAAACAGCGAAACATATTCTCTCTGGTATGCTTGCTTTATTGGGTATGCCTAATACAAACAGAACATGTATCATGTGCTCCTGATTTACTACCCATAAAAATGTGCCCTGTACTCCATGTTTACTACACAGAAAATGTTGAATCATTTTAGCATTTCTTTTAGGATATTTATACATATGTAGTGTTACAAAAAAAAATGGGGTGCACTAATACTAGGCTTTGGCAGAAAAAATGTGCACTGAAAAACATAATGTATTTTAGTCCAACCTTCCCCTATACAATCTGAAACTAAAAGTACACATAAGTCAGGAGTCAAAGACAGGCTCAAACTTTCAGGAAAGTTGATGCATGTTTCCATGCTCAAGCAAATTTTATCAGCTTAACAACTAGTCATGTAAAAGGTGCAATCAATCCAAATTAAACTTTCACATCACAAAAACAAACTTAACATCAGCTTAAACTTTCAGAAAAGTGTGACAATAGAAATCCAAGCTGGGAAAAACTTGCACATCAGAAGACTACATGAAACAGTCAACACACGTATACATCTAGTCAAATATGCAAAAAAGCGGATGCCACCATCGATCTACCAGTCATACATGCAAAACTACGAACAGATAGATCTGGACATGCTTTCACATCAGAAAAATGTGCACTGAAAAAACAGAATGTATTTTAGTCCAAACTTCCCCAATACAACCTGAACTAAAATACACATAATAACTGAACTTTGAAACATAGAAAATGTGTACTAACAACTGAACTTTGGCACAGAAATGTGCACTGAAAAAACAGTGTGTAATTTAGTCCAATCTTCCCCCTATACAAGCTGAACTAAAAATACACATGAAAATTGAATTTTTTTAAATAGAAATGTGCACTGAAAAATGGACTTTGGCAGAAAAATGTGCACTGAAAAACAGTGTGTATTTTAGTCCAATCTTCTCCCTATACAAACTGAACTAAAAATACACATGAAAACTGAAATTTGGACTTGAAATGTGCACTGAAACTGAACTTTGGCAGAAAATGTGTACGAAAAACAGTTTGTATTTTAGTCCAATCTTCCTCCTATACAAGCTGAACTAAAAATTCACATGAAAACTGAACTTTGGACTTGAAAGTGTGCACTGAAACTGAACTTTGGCAGAAAATGTGAACTGAAAAAACAGTGTGTGTTTTAGTCCAAACTTCTAGTTCTTCGACTGTACAAGCTGCCCCCTTTTAGAATCTGCCATATAATGGTTCTCAAAAAGAACATATACTACACATGAACAAGAAATGTTACCTACTATAAGCAGATCCGTTGGAACAACTAAGACCATGGGGGATGCCGTGAGAGACAACACAAAGGATCCGTTCTTCTTACTGTAAATTGAATACCAATGGCGGATGAATCTTGTGTATACAGGGGTAGACAGATAAAATGGGATCTCGAAAAGAGAAAAGGAACAAAAATCGGAGGCGAAATGGATCACTAACCACGAAATAAAAGGGGACTGCTGGATTTTCTTGTGCAATGGAATCTCCTTCTCTCCTGGAGCAGCCTCCTCGCTGGATCTGGGATATCTTTCGCCTGGACTGGAAAAGAAGAGACTGAAGTTCTGCTGGAGAGGAACGCGAGCGGCCACCTCTCTCTCTCTCTCTCTCTGCCCCTTCTAGAAAATATCGTCCAGGCCGTCGGCTCCCACCCCCCACACAGCCACACTGACCCCACAAAGAAAAACTCATGGACCGGCCGGCTGAGAACGAAAAACAGCAAACACACACCCAGCAAAAGAAAAACGAAAAAAGCACGGATCTTAGCGCGTGGATCCTGTTGTTCTGCACATAGATGTGCCCTAAGCTGTGCTTTAGCAAATCCGTTCAAATAAATACAGAAAGTTCTGTAACCTTTTCAATTTGAAGTTCATCCTCGGTATCAAAATCTGAATTTCCAAAATTTGAAGTTCACCCTCGGTATCAAAATCTGAATTTCCAGCTTGAAATATCTTTACGTGTGCCACATTCATGGGTTTAGTGTTTGTCAAAAATCATAGCATGGTTTTGTAAAGGAATTATTGCCAATGGGTACACAAGCTCCCCTGCACATGTGGTTACTCATATTCGACTAAGGGCAACTACTTTTTCATTCACAGTTAAGAGCATCTCCAGCCACGCCCCCAAGAGGCCCCCCAAGACGGCGCTATTTGCGCCGGATGGAGGAAAATCGCTCAGCCGCACCCTCAAGAGCCCAAATAGCGTCGGATTGGGCCGAAATTGAGTCTGGCGATCCCAAGCCAAACCCGGTGCGCTGGGGTCGCTTGGGGTTGCCGGATGAAAGGAAAGCGCGCGAACGGAAGGAAAGCTCGTGCGATTTCGCGCGCGCCTCGCGCCGCGACCCACCTGTCGGCGTGTGAACACGCGTCGTCGTCGTCCTCCTCTCGCCTCGGCTTCCCGCACCTGTCGCCGCCGCAGCGAATCAATGCGGCGCCGGTGACGAGTCCAATCGGCGCAGAGAGCATCAATGCGGCGCGTCGAGATACCCAACGGTCCGTCGACCGCGCCGCCGCCTGTCGGCGTCTTTCCCACGCGGCGTGCTCATCCTCTCGCCTCGTCTTCCTCGCTCCTGACGCCGCCGCATGGGAATCAATGCGGCGTCGGAGTCTAGTCCAATCGCCGCTGCAGTGGGAATCAAACGCCGCGGAGTAGTCCAATCGCCGCCGCGCGTCCCCGCCGCATGCACCCCCGCTGCTATATAAAGCGGGCTCGCCGTCGAGGGACACCGCGCACTCTACTCCTCCTTTCCTCCCCTCTCGCCGCAATACGCTCGCCATGGACCGCAATCACCGCAACATGAACGGCATCCGCCGCGCCCTCACCCGCGCTGAGGCGATCCTCCTGTCCCAGGGGAACTATCCCTGCCCGCCGAACATGCGGACACCGCGCGGCTGGTTGCTCAGTGTCGCCGCTGCCTCAAGGCGCGCAGTTCGACCAGGAAGTCCTCTCCATCCGCGTCACAATGACGGAGGCCGAGCTCGCTGACCCAGTGAACGCGGCGGGCAACTTCGCCCGCTGGATGGCGCACTTCGAGGAGCGCGCTCGCCTCCACCGAAGGGCTGGAACCGGTGTCGGGCCCGATGAACCGCCTCGGCCGGATGCTGTGGTGGAGCCCCGAGGAGCGCACGCTCCTCAATGTCCTCTATCACATCCAGGACGGCAACGAGCCGTGCCTCGAGTACCCGTGAAGGGACGGCGGCGAGCGGCGTCGACGGTGCCGCAGGAGGAGGCGAGCAGTGAAGGCGGCGACCTAGTAGTTTTTTATTTCCTACCTATGTAGCCGCCCAAGCGGCGCTAAAATAGCGCCGAAAATCGCCTTGGGGGGGGGGGGCGAACGGCTCGAGATGCTCTAACAATGCACAACCTTTCATCATTCTCTTTTAGTTTTGCCCAGCTGACACAAACACATGTTCTCCTATCCAGTAGGTAGATGGTAAGCTAATCGTGGATTGATGTAGTTTAGAGATCTAATCAGGACAAAAACAAAAGGAGAAAAAAGGATTCCTTGCTTATTTTCGGAAACAGAAGATTAAAAACTCTTCAGTGTAGCAAAAGATTTAGTGTCTCAATAACTAAATCAAAAATTCAACATGGATATACCAAACTATGCTGCACATACATAACCGAGTGTCATAAGCTGTCAGTGAACAACAAGATAGGATCTCAGAGAAAAAAGGAAGGCAATCACATAATCCTGAAACAAGAAAATTACATACTATACTATGCATCCCCACACACACAGACGCCCAAATCTTCTCGGCAAATCAAGCGCAGATGTTGTTGTTAGCACTTGCACATGATATAGAAAGCGGCTTAGTTTTCCTGACATGAAAAACTCTTTCAAAAGGACAAGATCGAGAGGATCAAGAACGAGGAGACCCGAGCCTCCTGAGATTCTTGATGTGCTTGAGCAGGCTCCGGCAGATGCGCAGCCTGAAGCGCCGTACGGCGATCCTGAGCCTCTTGAGTCGGACGCCGATCCTCGCCGCCCTGACGACCTTGCACCCGCCAACCCTGGCAAATGCCGCCGCCGCCGTCGGCCGTCTTGTCGACCCTGTCTCGAGTGCCTTGTGGATCAGGAACTGTGCCTTCCAGTGCCGCGCCTCTTCGGCGTCCACCTTGTCCACCTTCGCGTAAGACATCGGCGTTGCCCTTAGCAGCAGCATCATGAAAAATGGTGGCGTTGCAGCAACGAAGCCAACCAGGAGGAAGAAGAGATGATTTTGTATCTGAGCTTCTTCTGTGCTCGAATCTGGAGGATGGAATGGGACGTGTGCGCCTGTTATTTGTTATATAGGCAGGCAACGGACAGTGCAGGTCTCATGCGGGCAAGAAGGCCGGTTCTACATTTGGTTCTACGTTTTCAATTACATTATTGGTGAGATCATCAGAATATTAGATGGGCAGGCCATCTCAATGTTTATGGATGTGTTTGCTAACTGTTCTCACCTTAGCATGGATGTTCTGAGAAAAAACACGTGAACCAAAGCGAGATAAAACCGAAAAAACCATGGTTCAAGGACTGAAATCGACCGCGTTCGAACAGACCCCGCAAACCGAAACTGTAAAACGAAACATTTTTCCGGTTTGCGGGGTTTGTTCGGCGCGCAGCCCGCGACAACCCGCAGACCGTAAAATGAAACAAAGCAATTGACTGCGGAATTCAACGCGTCATGATGCAAAAGACATCTCATCCGAAAGCTCACAACATCATCATCATCACCACTCATCCATCATCTCAAAAGATGAACCCTTCACCACCACCATAGCCACCACCACTTGCTGAAACACCATCACCAAACCTTGGCACGGCATGGCATCTTCCGACTAGCCTCCTCCGCTCTAAGATCTCTTTCCTTGCCATGACATGCCATTGATTGGTGAGCTCATCCACGCCATCTCGGTTCATCATCATGATCTTGTTCTCTTCTTGTAGAAGCTTGGCCATGGCCTTGTTCTCTTCAGCCGCAGCTCTCCTCTCCTCAATGGCGTCCTTGCGCATGGATTCTTCTTTGAGTAGTTGCCATTTTTCTTGCTTCTCTTGAGTCTTCTTCTCGGCCAATTCCTTCTTTGCCTCTAATGTCTTGATCACCAATGCCTCATTTGACTTGACCATGTGATCAATCTTTTCCCGCAAGCTTGATGCCACCGCTTCCCTCTTGATCTTGTCCTTGGTCTTATTTCCATCTGGTTTGTCCTTGTTTCTTGGCCCATATTATCTTCATCATCTTCCTTTTTTTTGTGAATGAACCTTTTTGGATGGTGCTTCTTTGTCTCTCAATTCCATTTCTTGCAATGTTCACAAAATGTTCAACAATGATCTAGTGGAATGTCTTGCCCTTGGATTCTTTCATGTCCTTGTACCTCATGGCCACAATCTTTGGCTACAAACACACGCAACAAAAAACAACATAATGTCAACACGTGCAAAAATGGATACCATTTGTGGAGATGTGCAAAAGACACTCACCCAATCGGCCTCAACGGTGCCACTTGGAGGTGCATTGAGGACTTGCTACAAACGTCCACTCCAGCGGCTACAAGTCGTCTTGATAATGTCCCAACGACCTTGAAGTGAACGATATGTGTGTGCCATCTTGTAAGGAATGTACAACATCATCCGAAAGAACTTGTCCTCTATACTTTTCCAATAGTTCTTGTCGTTTTGGTCATTGCCGGACACGACATCAAGAGACACTGTTTGCCAAGCCTTGGCCAAGACCCCATCTTCCAATTGTGTGTAGCTTTTGGTCCTCTTCCTCAATCTCTTCCACCTTATCATCTTCCTCACCACCACCATCCATCTCATCGTATTTGAAATCACCAATCGGGGTCGTATCAATGTCCCCGGCGTTCTCATGCAACACGCTTGCAAACTCGCTCATAGCATCATACCCACCAGAGCTACATAATCGGTCCACAATTGATTAAGGCACTACCAATGGCAAAAAAATAAGAAAATTCAAATTTAAGAATTTTTTACCTTGCGGTCATTCCGTCGAACACAACGTGTGCGGTGGAGGGGACGTCTTGGGTAGTTGTGATCGAAGAAGCTGTAGCAGCGACGGTTGGAGCAGCAGCCGAGGCGACTTTGTGGCCGACCTCTTGCGTTTAACCCCCGTCTTCTTCGCTGGCGTGGTCATGTCGGTGCTGGTGGGAACCAAAGAGGAGGACGTTGTCGCGAGAGCGCGTGCCTTGTTGGCGACTTCCCCGGTTGTGGCCACGCCACCGATGTTGCCTAGCCGAATTGTTTGCCGACTACGCATGCCGAAGCAAGGTAGCAACGTCGGTGTGGCATGTGTGCGCCGGGCGACGTGGGGCAAAGCATGTTCGGTGATCAAAGACAGCGGCCTCGCGACGGTTAGATCTAATCGCAGACTAGCTACCTTCTCCTCTTTCGGCTATGATGTTGATGGGGAGATTGGGTGGTTGGTCCCGTTGGGAGGCAGCGGGCATAAGGGCGTGCTAGTCTTGGTGCTCTTCTCACATCAAGGCAACGATCTGCGTGATCTGTCCTCCTCGATCTGGTCGTCGATGTGTTCCGGTAATACTAATGGAAATCTTCACGAATTAGCACAACGCCCTTGGATATCTAGATCAGAGAGAATCTGGTTGTGCGCATCTATATCAGCCCACGCGACTTTATGAGGGCGTGACATATAGCTCTATTTTTTATTGATGCCATGGGATATGTCAGTATCTCGATGTTCATGGTGTAGGCTGCGATGGGAAGATCAAGGTGGTTGAGATTGGCGAACCACTAATGGTGGAGAGGATATTGGATACGATGGAGGAAGCCTAGTGTTTGATATTTTCAGGAGGAGCAGTGGAAATTGGGGGCGGCAGCACTGGAGGAGTGCTCCTCGAAGTGCATATCTTGATGGTGCTGTAATAGACGATCTAACTTTTCTGAGATACAATTTGATAACCAGCCCTTTCTGATGTTTACCATGGACTTGAAGGGGGAGAAGGTGTTAATTAGGCCCTACATAGCCGAATTAGCTAATAAAAATAATATTGTTACTAGTAAGCCCAATAAAAGCAAGGAGGGAGAAAAAGTCTTGGAGTGATAGGTTGTGCTTGACAAGCAACCTCATGGTAATTAGGAAGTAATTAAGTTCACTGTACATAATCCTACACTCAAGGGAGGAGGGAAACCACAAGTACAGAAATAAAAATACTTGTGTTAAATTTGTTAAGCCCAAGAATCCAGAAGTTAGCAAATGGAAAACAAATGAACCTAAGGTGCAGCACAAGCGAGTTAAGCTAACTTTTGATATGTTGATGTTCAAATATACCAATCAAGCCGTTGGTTCTAGCTCTAACCGGTTATCACAGTTCAAGTGCTCAAGATCACCTCTGAAGCAAGAATTTCAGCATCATGCAAGCCCATACGAGTTACAAGCAACAACGCCATGGATGGATCCACCCACCTATGCGACATACTACATGGGAGACTTAAATGGAGGATGGGCCAGCCCCCAATGGTTCATTATTCATTTCATCCAGTATGGGCAGCACATAGGAGGCGCGCTCATGAGAGTATTTTTTACTTCCCACAACGCCATTTGAACAATGATGCCAATCGACCAACACAAGGTTATTGAAGAAAGATTAACAAGAGAATGTGGCGTGATAAATCACCAAGCGCTAAAATTTAAGAACCTAGCAAGAAAAATAAGGAGAATACTAATGTTGAAACTATTATGATAGGCACTAAGGAATTAAAAATCGAAGAGCCGATTGTTATTGATAATTTGGCTAATTATAATAATGATGTGGGTCATGTCATGCGGTTGCTTTCCAGCAGGATCCCATGGCTAGCTAATGATCATGAATGAAGCTAGTACAAGCAAGGCTAAGCCTAAGGATTCAAAATATACCCAAGCTAAGTGGTGTCCTCCCGGTCTATCCAAGGCACAAAAAGGGAGATTCGAGTGCATAACAAATCACGAGAAGGTGAAACAAGAAGCGGAGAAGCAAAACAAGACAAATGGTTTAATGAAACCCGTCCAATGGTACCCACAAAACAGGTGTGGAAGCGTAATATAAAACACAACAACCTCTACATCTATCACTGCAACACCTATGCAGCCAAAAAAGAATGATGCAACTGTTATTACACCATCCACATCACCTATTACTTTCCCTTCACTTAGAGAAATATCGAAACCGGTGGACATGCTTGAGGAGGAAGATGATATGTAAGATTATGAGTGTACACCAGTTCATGAAGGTATAAATATCAATATGGTGTATCACTTACCCAATGAATTCCATGCTATAGATGAAGAAGGGAAGGTGGCTCAACTGGATTTTGATCCTAAAATTTTATATTTGAGAAGTCAAAATACCTTGTGACGCACTTGAAGCCATTGTACTTCAAAGTTCATGTTTTTTTGCGGGAACTTCAAGTTCATATTAATGGATCACCGGTTGCTAGGATGCTTGTTGATGGTGGTGCTCAGTGAGTCTAATGCCTTATCCAGTCTTCACAAAATTCTTTTTGCATTATATAGAATAATCAAAACTAATATGGTGTTTAATGGGTTTTAAGGTAAAGAGAAAATTGAAGCCAACGGTGTGATGTATGTGGAGCTTATAGTAGGAGGAAAAACTTTGGCGATGTCATTCTTTGTCTTTGATGTGCAAGGTAACTACAATGTTATATTAGTTCGTGACTAGGTTCATGCAAATCCGTGTGTGCCGTCGACTATGCACCAGTTTTAATTTAATGGGTTTCTTACCTTTGTCGTCAGCTTTGGCTGACGGCAAAATTCCTGTTTCTAGTAGTGATTTTAAATGAAGCTGAGCAGTTATTTTCCAATGCTTCAGTCAGGACTAGAAAAATAGGTAGACTTCTATGGGAGAGGATCCCCGTCTTAAAATTGGAGGTGTTTTATAATAATTCAAGTAAATACAGAAAGTTACGTACACCTGTAAAATTTCAATTTCAAGTTCACCTTCGGAGTAGAAATCTAAATTTCCAGCTTGAAATATCTTTATGTGTGCCACCTTCATGATTTTAGTGTTTGTAAAGCATCATACCATGATTTTGTGAAGAAATTATCGCGAATGGGGATGCAAGCTCCCCTGCACATGCAGTTACTCATATTCGTCTAAGGGCAACTACTTTCTCATCCACAATTAACAATGCATAACCTTTCATCACTTTCTTTTTGTTTTTCCCGGTTAAAGAAAACCACATGTTCTCCTATCTAGTAGGTAACATGTAAGGTACTCGTGGATTGTTGTAGCCATTTTCTTTAGCGATCTAATCAGAACAAAAACAACAGAAGAAAAAAAGAATTCCTTGCATGTTTTCAGAAACATAAGATTAAAAAGTCATCAATGTAGCGAAATATTTAACAATTCAACATGGATAGATGAAACCATGTTAGACATACATTACTGAGTGTCATCAGCTGTCACTAAAAAACAAGATAGGATCCCATGGAAAATAGGAAGGCAATTATATAAGCCTGAAAGAGGAAAAATACATACTATACTATGCATCCCCCCACACAAACGCCGAAATCTAGGGCAACTCATAGCCGTCGTCGCGCGTCCAGAGGGGATCCCTTCTGAGCATGTGGGATTTCGAATCTCAAAAAATTCTTGTGGCGGCCCATGTGGCATCCGGACCCCTCCCCTCGCTGGCCCGGCCCATCCCTCTGCGGCAATGGTTGCGGCCCGGGAGACCCCGGCTAGGGTTAACCGGGAGTGGCTGCTCGCCCCCGCCGATCCAGATCATTGGATCTGGATCCAACTGCCGACAGGCCCCCTCGCGCCTCGTTTCCCAGCCACGCGCGCAGACATCCGCCGCCACCGTCTCCTCGCCCGCTCCATCCCTCCCGCAGCCCACTCCCCGACCCCTATGTTGACGTTGCCTCCCCTTCTCCGCTTCTTCTCCACGGTGGTGATGGCCCGCACTCAGGGTGACGGTGTCGTCATCCCTGGGCACCGGTTCCCTGAAGACTCGTCCCACCCCTCTACTCCCTCTGGCGGCTCAGCCGCGAGCGTCCTCGCCACTCGTCGGAGCCCGACGGGCCGCTCCTTGCCGCCTGCGCCCTCCCGTGGTCGGTCTCCTCCGCCTGAGCCTGCCCGGGGCCGCCCTCAAGCCGATGCGCTCCGCAGCGGCTCCCCTCGACCTACACCACCCGCATCTGCCCGCCCCATGGGCTCGAGCCTCCCCTCCCACTCTGCTCAGGACCCGGCCAGGGACCCCTGGCTACCTCTCCCGGGGTCGCATGATGACCTCCGGCGCCTCGAGGAGTCCCGGCGCCGCGTGGCAATTCGAACCCTCGATACAAAAACATTGTACAACGAATTAGCAATCCGCCGCTTTAGTCCACTCATCCATCTCTCCACGTTCCAAAGCGAAAGGTTTTCGTGATATGATATAGGCAAGAAATAACAGTTGCAACCCCCCTTTTTTTCTTTCAAAAGTCGAGTTGGAGTAGGAAGCAGCCAGACGGGCGAAGCTCGAGGCGCGCAAGGAGGTGGCTCCTCCGAATCGCCCCCGGGATGATGGTGACCAGCTCCGACATCAGCGGTACGGCTCGGAGCGCCGCTCCGGCTCCCCATCACTCCGGCTGGATGGTCGGAGTGATCTCTCCTCGAGCTGGAGGGATGATCCGGCCTCCCGCCCTTGGCGCGCTCAAGATTCGCTCGCGACGCCTAGCCGTGAGGGGTTTGGGTCTGGGTGCTCCGGTGGCTCCCCGCCGCCGCGGTACTCCCCTCCCCGCCGGTTTGCGAATGCCCCCGAGACCTCAGGCCTGAAGAAGAAGTCCAAGAAGAAGAAGGTGCCCGGGTCTAGCTCTGGTGGGGGTGGCGGAGCTCATCTCCTTTCAGGGCTCTATCCCTCCCCTGGCTTGGGTGGAGTTGGTGATCCCTCACCACAGCTGCCCGCCATCCCCCAGGGTGAGGGCGTGGCCGTCTCCGCACCGATCAGATGTGCTTCAACTGCGGGGTGGCCGGGCACTTTCCTTCGGAATGCGAGGCTCCTCCCCGCTGCGCATGGTGCTGGAGTTCCTTGGTCATGGTGTGGATGGTGGCTTCTACTTCGTCGACATGGAATCTGCCGAGATTCCCACCCTAGCACACCAGGCCATCACCACTCTAGTTCCGGACCAGGCTCCCCCTGGTGGTGGATGTCACTGGGCGGTTGTTCGCGCCGAGCTCTGCGACTACATTGGTGATTATAGCGGCTCTTCGTTCTCTTGGGTCGTCAGGGAGCTCACCCCTTCCACCTTCGCGGTAGCCTTCCCCTCGGAGGAGATGCTGCGTATGTGCTCTCGCTCTGGGGGTGATCACCCTTCCCACCAAATCGAATCAAGGTTACCATTGGTGCGGCTTTGGGTGACCCGTTGGTGATGGCCAAGCTCTACCGTGTTTGGATCTTTATCCATGGCATTCCTCAGGAGGTTAAGAAAGCTCACATCATCAAGGCGGTCTCTGAAGCTGTGGTCAAGATTGGGGATGTGAATCAGGACTAACTCCCTGGGGAGGGCCCGGCGCGGATCCAGGTCCTGTGCCTAGACCCTTACAAGCTGGATGGGTTGGCCCTCCCCCCGTTCTTCTTTGGCATCGTCGGGCGTACTCTTCACCTCTACCTCGACCTGAATGCGTTGGATTCCATTGCCGAAGGTTCCCTCCCTCCTCCACCTGCGCCCCCAAGGGGTCAGATGGTGGACGCGACTCTGAGACTTAGGAAAGCCATGAGGGGGACCTAACGGATTGCCGGAAGGACCAGCTGTCGCCTCATTATTCCCCTCGCTCCTCTGGTGGCTCCTCTCCTGCGGCCTATGGTGAGCAGCGACCTCCCCCGACATCCTCGGCTCCCCTGGCTGAGGAGGTTGTGGGCCTGGTGTCGCCTGTTCTCTCTATGGAGGAGGACGACGGGGATGGGTCTCTCATTCTGGGGATGGAGGTCCTCGCTCCCTCATAACCACACTCATCGAGTGTGGTCTGCTATGTCTTGGCCCCGGACTCGCCCCTCCCCTCTCCCTCGTCGGTGTCTCATGCCCCGACTTGCTCCAACTCCCCCATGTACAGCCGCCGTCGCACCTCCCCTCCATCTCGCAGCACCCACCACAGTGCTCGGCTGAGGGATTTGGGACGGGACGGGTCGGTCCTGACGCCGACTATCGCGGAGCGTGCGGCTTCTCATGCTGCTGCGCACAACCTGGACCCTAGTACGTCTATTCCCTCCCCCTCCCTTCATTCTTCTAGCTCTAGATTTTCGATTCTTGGTGAGGTTCCTTTGGCTCACCTCACCGACCTGGCGGAGGACTGCGGTATTGTATTCCGTGGGGAAAAAGGTCCAAGAGCTGGAACAGATTGCTGCCATCCAAGCTAAACAACAGGCCAACCCGGTGGAGGAACCTATGCATAGAAAGCATGTTTCCTCTACCTCTCAGGATTCCAGCCCTGGGGAGGTGATCCCGCCTATGGGACCGCTTCCTCCCCCGCCTTTGGCCCCCATCGTGGAGGAGGCTCCTACGGGTATGCCTCCACCCCTCTCGCGACGCCGTGGTAGGCCCTCGAAGGTGGGGCTTACCGCCGGAGCGTCGAGGGCCTCTCTCACTCCGCCTTCGGACACCCCAGAGGTGGGTATCCGAGGCCGCACCCTGTCTAAGTCATCCCATCCCTCGGATACCCCAAAGGTGGATATCCGTGGTCGCACCCACTCTAAGTCGTCCCAGCCCTCGACCTCTGGTAGGGCTCGCCCGACTCCTCGCACGGGACCCCCCAAGGTTGCTCGATGAAGCTCCTTTGCTGGAACATGCGAGGGTTTGGTCAGCTAGGCCGCCGAAGCCAGCTGATCAACTATATTCAGGATGAGGCGATCGGCATCGTTGGTTTACAAGAGACGATTAGGTAGGACTTCTCCATCCAGGAAATGGAGAGGCTCACACCCATTAAATTCACTTGGCAACAGCTCCCGGCGATGGGTCACTCGGGAGGTATTCTGATGGGCGTCAATGGAGAGAAGTTTGAGGTTGAAGACATGGACCGCGGCGAGTTGTTCCTTAGTATGACCATCATTGATCGGACCTCCCACTTCTGCTGGGAGGTCATCATAGTATATGGCCCTGCTAACCATATTAGGTCGGCAACCTTCCTGACCGAGATGCGGGCTATAGTCTATCGCTTCCACACACCGGTGGTGGTGGCCGGGGATTTTAATCTGATCCAGTCCTCGGAGGAGAAGTGCTCTTCTCTCGTGGACCTTCCTCGGATGCAGGCGTTTAATGAGTGCATCGTTGACCTCGCCCTGCGCGAGCCGACTCACGTCGGTGGGCGTTTCACCTGGTCTAATAACCGACTGAACCCTATTTGAAGCGTTCTGCATAGGGTCCTCGTCTCCACCGATTGGGAGATGATGTTCCCCCCTCTACTCTCTTTGCCTGATCACTCGCATTGGTTCTGACCACTCCCTCCTCATGCTTAATACGGGAGAGGGCACCCCCACCCCGACTCGTCATTTCCATTTTTAGGATTTGTGGTTGCTCCAACCGGGATTTATTGATGCAGTCAAGGATCGATGGGTGGAGGCTAGATTATCCCCTATTCGCCTCTTCTCCGTGGTGGACCGGTGGCACATTGCGCTAAGGATGTGCGCCAGTTCATGCGTGGATGGGGTGCTAACCAGGGGGCTGACATCCTGGCCCGTAAGAGGGCCCTCTTAGATCAGATCAACACGCTTGACCTCCAGGATGATGCTGAGGGTCCATCTCCGGATGGTTTTCTCCTTAGACAATCCCTGGATGCCTCCCTGATGGCTATCTTTGAAGGGGAGGAGCTCTTTTGGCGTCGTAAGGGCAGTCAAAATTGGCTCTTGCGGGGGATGGCGGAGAAGTTAATAGGTTTAGTTGGGTTGCCTCCCCTGTTAACCGCGCCAATAAACGATTCTTGATAACCGACAAGTCTAGGGGATCAATTGTAGCTTTTCGATAAATAAGGATGTCGATCCCACGAGGAGCAAAAGGTGTTGATAAGTGACACTGGATAAGGAAAGGCTGCACACACTCAAAGGTAAATATTTAGGGGTTTTTGGTTTAAGCAACAGAAAAGTAAAATACAAGCAAAGTAAACAGGGTAACTGAGGAGTAGAAAGTGTCCCAATCCTTTCACAAGGATAAGCCTAGGAACTAAACTTATAAAAGCTAAAGCGTTCTCGAGAACACACGGGAGAGATAGCCAAGTTACTTTCACCATACTCCGCCAAGTAATATGTATTGTGTTGATAAGTGTTGGTGGGTGGATCAATGCTAGTACACCTTCTAGACTAAGATAAGTGTACTCTTATGATTACACACCTTGCAAGCATCCACAAATACAAGGTAGTAATTAAGGCATAAGCCTAACCACAACATTATGATCAAGGATCCATAACTCCCTTGTGCAAAAGTGTGCGAACTGGGGTTCAGGTTTCTGTCACTCCGACAACCCACCATAAGCATCCTTTGTGCACAATGTATTCCTCTAGGCCCATGAAAGGTGAAGTGTTAAGTGTTCGACTCACATAACACCACTAGAGAAATAACAACACAACTTAAGTATCAAACAACACATAATACTTCAACATCATATGACTACTAACAACTAGACTTCTCCCATGTTCTCAAGAACTAAAGTAACTACTCAAAAGACATAAAAGAGATCATGATCAAAGGTGATAGATGGGTGGCAAACAATCTGGACACAATGATATTTCTCCAACAAAACTCAATAGAATTCACCACAAAGTAGTAATCAACACCAACAGAGTAGAGAGGATAGATAGTACGGATTACAACACAAGTTGCAATTGTGAGATGAAATGGGATGGAGAGGGAGATGGTGCTGATGTTGGGGATGGTGTTGATGCTGATCTTGACGATGACCGTGACGATGATGATGATGATGATGGCGACGATCTCCCCTTCCGGAAGGTGATCTCCTCGGGGGAATCTTCCCGCCGGAGATGGCTTTTCTCCTCTGTAGGTTTCCGCCCCGTGGCGGCGGCGAAACACGGAAACTCTTCTCTATTTAGGGTTTCTACCCCAGGGGGGTCTTATAAGCGAGAGGGGGCACCGAGGGGGGCCACCAGGAATCCAGGAGGATGACTGGCGCGGCCAGGAGAGGGGTCGCGCCAGGCACCCTTCTGGCTGCCTGGTGCGTCCCCTCACCTCCATCTTCGGTGATCCCCAGTCAATTCCCATAAAAATGATCCCTGTAAATTTTCATCGCATTTGGACTTGATCTGATTAAACAACTTGGTGTCCACTTTTCACCGCTGAATCCTGGTTCTGCTGCTTCGGCACCGGAAAGTTGTAAACTGTGTAAAACAAGCCAAAACAACATAAGAACAATACTTTAAAGTGGAATATATCAATGAATATGATGAAATTACAATATAAAATAGTGATGCTTTTTGGACGTATCAACTCCCCCAAGCTTAGACCTCGCTTGTCCCCAAGCGATTGCTGAGCTCGGTAACCTGTCCACAAGTTTAGAGAGTGAAGTGTCGATAAAAGAATACGGACAAGAAGCATCAAGATTTCTCACAAAACTGAAGCATCCTCAACAGCAACCTCAACTCATAAGGTCCTTATGAGAAAGTAGTAACAATTATAACAAAGTAGGACCTAGAAAACTCATCAAATCATGGCAAACATAGCCTTGGTCAAGGAACAAA
This sequence comes from Bromus sterilis, assembly GCA_950022295.1. Classification (NCBI taxonomy): domain Eukaryota; kingdom Viridiplantae; phylum Streptophyta; class Magnoliopsida; order Poales; family Poaceae; genus Bromus; species Bromus sterilis. The sequence goes on along the minus strand of OX465596.1, from coordinate 317,502,310 downwards.
TGATAACTTTTACTTTTGTTCTTTCACTTATAACGGAACCAGTTGAAGCTTTGGAAAGAACATGTTATCAGTCAAGAAGTGCAAATGTTAACACAAAGGAAGATGTTTACTAAGCATAAGCTTTTGCAACAACTCACTTATCAAAAGATAATGCCAACAAAGATGTAACATGCTAACTTTCAATGCAGCTTTGTATGCAAGAATCTTTATTAACATCAAGTGTTTGTTCTCTCTCAAGAAGGAAGGAAGTAGGAAGGACTGACTGAGCACAAAATAAAGGATAAACCCCGTGCAAAAGGGTAAGCAGGGAAAACTCATGTGCCATCTCTAGATCAAACAGAATAAAAACAGACTTTTGGGAGGTGCATGATCCGTCAACGACTGCTGATAGATAACTCACTCACTTCATGATTTGGACAAGTTTCGAGGAACGGCTCCCATGCGGGGACGATCACATCCCCTTAAACTCCTTTATTTATCACTCATAAATGGGCGAAGGAATTTGTGTGTTAGTATTTATCTTTTACGAGCTGGGCACTCATGCCAGTCCCTTCTCGTATTAGGGGTTTGCAGATTAGGCATGCAATCCCAAGATAAAACTTGTCCAAATTAATAATATCATGGGTTACCCACCACTTCCTCATGAGCTGAATCAGTGGCACAAAACAGAAGATTTTTAACATCTAGAGATTGCACACAAATTATATACTTTAGGAGTTGGCTAGCAGAATTCCGCTTAGTACAGAGTTTTGGCTAGCAAGGCTTTGAGAGACCACACAATTGATGACAACTTAGATGCAAGCAATACAAAGCATAAACATTAAAACTAGCATGAAACATCAAGTTGTCTTACTTGTCAACATAACACTTCAAGCATAATAACACAAAGTTTTTGGCTATGTCGCTACTTTGAGAAAAACATGCTTATTGTTATGACCAAAGCTATACTTGCCAAGATTTAAATAAAGTTTTCTAAGCCATACCTGATATAAGGTCAATACTCCATATAAGAATCAGCTCATAATGTCGATTGCATGAAGAGAATACCGAGTGCAGCGAAGAAACCAATAGACTTCTCATTAATATTCCTTCATAGACGACCCAACACTCACGGATACAAAGCTCTCCACAAAAGGAGTGATAGACCTCAAAGCAACACCTATTTCATAAAGTAACTTCCCTAGACATGATACAACTCTACTTGACTCCTAAAGACAAAGATAAAGATAAAGATACCCGGCACTCCCCCAAGCTTGGAACAAGCTAAGGGGATGCCATTACCCGAGGAGATTTACTCCTCATTCTTGTTCTTGTTGGTCACGTACTCCTTGGCGAAGCGCTTCCATGTCAGATGTTCTCCAGTCTCGAAGGACATTCCCGTTTCCAAGATCCTGCACTCAACACCTAAACCCATGCGCAGAAACTTTAGTTCATACTCATAGTTCTGGTTATGCAGATCATAGATCTGTGCTTGGAGCCCATAAACTTTTTCTTCTAGTGCGGCCAAACTTGACCACATCTCCTTCATCTCCTTCTTGTGGGAAGCCTCGATCTCGTTCATGATGTCGAAGTTAGCTTCAACACCACGCTCCACCATCTTCTTGAACTTGAAGACCTCATGTTCCATCTCCTTCAGCCGCTCCTCGGTGCTCCCTTCCTTGACTGGTCCCTTCAGATCTTCCTTGTGGAGAACACCGTCCTCCACACGAAGGACCTGGGGTTGCTTCCTCACCTCAGCGTGGTAAGGGTTGATGACGTTGATGGCGAACTTGTCCTTGGGGGAACTTGGGGAAGACATGGAACCTAGATCTGCTGAAAGTTTTCCTGGCAGAAACAGACCGAGAAAGAAAACACGCGAAATCGAGAGATACGGTGCCGGGACTATCCGGGCAAATATATAGCAAAAATTTCCGCAACAGAAGGAAGGTTTCAAGCCTAGGTGGATTCGGAGTCGGAGTCCAGGGCACCCAGGAGGGTGCCTGGCGCGGTCAGGAGGCCTCCTGGCCCCCTGGAGCTCTTCTCCGACTCCACTCGGGCTTGGAATTTTCCTAATTTTCCAAAAACTTTGAAAAGTAAACTTTTATTGACGTTCGCGATGTTTTCTTACCGTAATACATACCTTTTCTTATTCTTCTCCTGCCGGTGTCTAAAACTGGGCTGTAACATGTTCTTCATGAGTCTTTGTATATATCATGTTGGCATCCACATTGATTGGATCACCTGCCATATAATGTTTGAGTCTTTGTCCATTCACAACTTGAGGTTTGGTGCCTTCGAAATTATTGATCTTGATTGCACCAGACCGATATACTTCTTCGATATGAAAAGGTCCTTCCCATCTGGAAAGTAGTTTACCTGGAGAAAACCTGAAACGAGATCTAAACAACAAAACTTTATCACCAACATTAATTCACGTTTCAGAATTCTTTTATCGTGCCACTTCTTTACCTTTTCTTTGAACATTTTAGCGATCTCGTAAGCTTCACTCCTCCACTCATCTAGAGAAGTCAAGTTCATGAGACGCTTTTCACCAGCTAATTTTGGGTCATCATTTAGCTCTCTGACAAGCCCAGAAAGCTTTGTGCACTAACTCTAATGGTAAATGGTGTAACAGCCCACATGTAATGCCCAAATGTTACACCATGTTTTGTACTTTCTCTGTTGGACTTGTAACTTCTCATGGTGTATGTTCATGACTTTTCATGTGGTGATCTTAAGTTGCATTGAGATTGGGGTCCATTTGCCTTGGGATCAAAGGTGACCAATGAGGTTCAAGTGGCATGATCTTGCTTTTATTCTGTCCACATGTCACCTCTCCTCAACCTCATCTTTGGGTTAGCCAAATCTTTTGTTTTGCCAAGGATTCTTATCTTGTCAAATCTTTTTTTACAACATTCAAAAACAGTGGCTCTAGTTCAAATGGTTTTGAATTTCAAAAAAGGCCAAATTTTTGTTGTTGCCAAAATTGGTCAAACCAATTTTGAAAAATCCAGAAAAATGCAGGGATCAAGATTCTCAAGTTCATGGGATTTTGCACCTTGTGTTTCCTTCCCCAAAATCCCATAAGCACCTTTTCTATTTAGTTTTAAATAGGAAATGGTATTGTTTTGCTATGGCAATTTTTCCTTGCATTCAAAATTTCCCAACCCATTTTTGGGTGATCAAGTATGCCTCAAGGGGTTTCAAATATATTTTTATATATTTTTCTCCCTTTTCCTTCTGTCCTTTTCATTTTTCTTTTTCCCTGCTGTTTTTCTGTTCTGGGAGAAGGCCTTGGTCTCCTTCTTCTTCTCTTCCAGCCAGGCCAGGCCCATCTGGGCCACCTTTCCTCAGCACAACCCGGGTCGAAGGGGTACGACCCCCTTCTTCCTCCTCCTTTCCAGCGTGGACACACGCCTTTCCCCTCATCCTCTCTCACGACGAGCGCCACGATGGCATGGAGCTCCATGGCCAGCGACTGCGCCCCCTTCCTTTTAAGAGCGCTGAGGGCTCCCCCTGGAACCCTAGTCCCCATTTCCTTCCGCAATTTTTCTCGCGCCGCCGCCTCCATGGACGCCCTCTTCCTCCCCTGTTCCGCTTGAAGACGGAAGGAATTCGCCGTTGCCTGCAGTCGACTTCGACCAGGAGCTCGTGGAGGCCTTCCTCCCCATCACCTTCGTCGTCCCCAGCAGCAGCCTCGCCGCAAGGACCAAGGCCGAGCCGCGACCCCTCTTCCCCGCCTCGGTCGTCTTCGTCAACGAAGGCGACGTCTTCCTCCACGGAAGGCCCGTCCTCGTCCTCGAGCCCCCCCTCTGTGAGCTCATCTCCTTCTCCCCGTTCCGTTTGCCTCGCGTAGATAGACGCTGTGAGTCGCGCGTCGCGGCCGGAGTTGCTGGAAGACCGCCGTACCTGCCGAGTCGGAGCACGGCCGGTTCACGTCCCTGGTGCCCCGCAGCGGGCTAGCGCACGCTTATGGCACGCCAAGGTGCCTCCTTTCGCATGCCTAGCCCGCGTAGGAAGTAGCCGCGCCCGTCTGCAGGGTGTCGAATCCGTGCGCCGCCGTCGTCTTCGGGAGAGGCCCGCGTCGTCGCTGAAGCTCGTAGTACGTCGCCGGTGGCCGGGATCTGCTCACGGATGTGGCCGCTATAGCTCCGTCCCGAGCCCTCCGTCGCCGGATCCCTCTAGCCGCCGCAATCCTCGCCGGAAAAGCTCTGCGCTGCGCCTCCTTTTCATGTTCAGAAGACACCGGGTTCAGAGAGGAGCTCTCTCTTCACGCGCGTGAGCGGGCTGCCGCGCTGCCCGAGCGGGCCGGCCTGTCTGGCTCGCCACCTGGGCCTGGAAAGCCGAATCCAGCCCAGGAAACCCCTGTCTTGTTTTTTTTTCTAGCAGCTAGCCCTTTTCTTTTTCCAAATTCAAATCTTGATTTTAATTTCCATATCTTTTGAGTGCACGTTCATGTGGGGCATATTCTATATGATTCTGCATCAGAAAAATCCATTTTTGCTGCTGGTGTAATCCATTATATGGTTTGAGCAGTGCACTTTTGGTAGCTCGAGATATTCTTCACCCTAGGGCACCCCTTGTTATCCATGTGATGCAACTTGATCTTGGAATCGTATCGCTCAAGGGGGTTTGCACCTATGTTTGTGAGCTGAGGGTCTGCCATGTAAGGAGTTGAGAATTATGGTGCCTATGGTTGTACTTTGAGCAAGTTTAAAAAATAGGATGTGACACAATGTCACATGCAGCACCCTATCCTTTCTTTCTTGCTTTCTTGTCTTTGCTTTTGCTCCCCTTGATGGTCTTTACCACGTGTAACTTGGGACAGAAGTAATCCAGGGATGGATGTAACCTTTCAAATTGTGTATGTGCAACACGACTATGGAAGGGGTGTGCATGACACCATGTGCCGTCCTTTTCTTTGTTTTTCCATTGCCTTCCTTTTCAACTCTTTGAAACTTTGCTTGAGGCCCACTAGTTGGCACCCTCAATGCATCCCTTTTCCTCGCACCATCTTGACACTTGCCAGTCACATATTGCAACCCATGTGGTTCTCTTTGATACTCCCTTGGTGTCAAATTCAACGACACTACTCCGTCTCCGGAATCGATGTTTACTTTTCACGTTGTATTTTTTTTCGTTATTTGCATTGTTGATCATGCCATGTTGACTTGCTACTTACACCAAAAATAAGGCTAAGACCAAAGCCATCTTCACGTAAATAAATTGCATATGAAGTTGATGACGTGTCATCACCACCTTCATTTAAATTTGACTAGATAGGGTCACATCATGTAAATTAAACTTGGTCATATCATCCTTGCCTGTGCATTGTACCGTTACTTACTTGTGTGCCTTTTCCTTGCCGGTACCTTACGTTAGCACCTGAGACCGCCGAGGAGACTTACGTGGAGATTTCCGACACCGAGCCCGAGGACCCTGCTGCGTCTGCTTCGACGACCGATTACCCAGGCAAGGGGAAGATTCATACCATTACTTGATACCTTTCTGCCTACCTGCTTAGCTGTAGTCTAGAACGTTTGTTTGATCCTATCCACTTTACTTATGCCACGTTCAAAACCAAACAGCCATGATCCCCACATCCCAGCAAAACATTGTATTGCTAAGTTACCGCTGCTCAGCCATTGCTTAGTATGAGTAGGAAAACTTGCTGCTTACCCTATGTTTTGGTTTGGGGTATCATGTTATTAAAGAAGTTGGTTGATATTTATTATTATAATGATGTGAAAGTTATACTTGACGAAAGATGGGAGACCCGGCTGTTCCCGCCAGGTGTTTTGTTCCATTTGAGTCACCTAGGTCCCGAGTTCCGGGTATTGTGTTTCTTGACGAGCGTGCCTAATCGTGTGTGGGATTCTATGGGGTCCCCTTTGTCTTACCTACCTAGCTCCAAACAATTCTAGTGGTGGCATAAGCTGTATTTACCATTTGGAAAATGTGTGTGTGTCTGGTTAGCGCTCCAGCAGATTTAAAATAACTCGGGCCATCGAGGACAGAGTTCCCTTGTTGGTCCACTCCTGGAAGCTCGGGGGCTGCCCACAGTGATGGGTTAGTAACCCCGACCTCGTCCAGACGGTAGAGTCCGATTTGAGAGCGCGGCCGGTTTCGAGTTGGATGTCGACTCACCGGGGGCCACCCGGATTTGTGCATTGTTAGTTAGAGGGACTCTGACGTTCCGGAGTTTCAGGCGCTTACCTAGCCAAGTGGAAACCGGGCGTACATGCGAAACCTATGATGGGCAGTTGGTACACCCCTGCAGGGTTAAATCTTTTCGAAAAGCCGTGTCCGCGGTTATGGACGACTTGAGACCTACTCCTTGTTCATAGAATAACATCAATCTGAATCATAGTTAAAAACTTGCCTACCGTGTGAGTGCCTTGATTGCTTTTCTTCGTCCAGGGGGACCGAGAGAAGATCCAGGTTGTGTTATGATTGACGTAAGTAGGTGATTAGTGGACCTAAGACACGATGTCACGTGCTATTCTTGGATCTTACCTCTACCCTATTAGAACGCTAGCCACCATATATGCTAGTGCGGCTGCAACCTTTACCTTTACCTTGTCTTACCGTAGGAAGTCATTTATCCTGTAATGATATAATCTCACCCCGGTTTACTTTTGTGCTTTTACTGTTTTGCCTGATCGGCCGCTGCAGTGGAGTACTTTCTTGACCCGAGCTCTGGACGATACTTCGTGGAGGTGCCTCCGGAGGATGACGATGAGTTCGATCTCGTTCAGTAGATTCTACAGTTGGGCTTCGACGATCCGTGGGTGGACTCCTTATGTGCAGCCCTCTCTAGGGCAATTTGTCTTTGACCGTACTCGGTCGTGTTTGTCTTCCGCTTGTCGCATGATGTACTGTTGGGTCCCCGGACCTCTAAGATGATGTTATAATTATCCAATGGCGATATATGCCTTGGACTTTGTATTTATGTCTTAATTAAAGTTCTTGTTCTTATACCTGTTGTTGAGAATCCGGCAGCGACACGAGTGCGAGTGTCGTGAGTCGGTGGCTCTTTATGCGCTACTAACTTGAGCAGGACGCGAAAGCGACTAACTTGAGTTAGCACCGCATCGGGGGCCTTACAAATGGCAAGCCTTGACATAGACCATTTTATACGGAGACATACCCATGGGGTTTTTGTAAGCAGTTCTATACGCCCATAAAGCATCTCCTAACTTCTTCGACCAGTCCTTTCTAGAACTGTTTACTATCTTTTTTAAGATCAACTTGATCTCCCTATTGGTGAGCTCAACTTGCCCACTAGTTTGAGGGTGGTACGGTGATGCAATCCTATGATTGACATCGTACTTGGCTAGATCTTTCCTAAAAGCTCCATGCGTGAAGTGTGACCCTCCATCTATCATGAGGTACCTTGGTACACCAAACCTAGGAAAAATTACATCCTTGAGCATTTTCAAAGATGTCTTGTGATCAGCACTCTCAGTGGGGATTGCTTCAACCCACTTGGTTACATAATCAACAACAACTAAAATGTGGACACAATGATATTTCTCCAACAAAACTCAATAGAATTCACCACAAAGTAGTAATCAACACCAACAGAGTAGAGAGGATAGATAGTACGGATTACAACACAAGTTGCAATTGTGAGAAGAGATGGGATGGAGACGGAGATGGTGCTGATGTTGGGGATGATGTTGATGATGATCTCGACGATGCCCGTGATGATGATGACGGCGATGATCTCCCCTTCCGGGAGGTGATCTCCCCGGCGGAATCTGCCCGCCGGAGATGTCTTTTCTCCTTTGTAGGTTTCTGCCCCGTGGCGGCGGCGAAACACGGAAACTCTTCTCTATTTAGGGTTTCTACCCCAGGGGGGTCTTATAGGCGAGAGGGGGCACCGAGGGGGGCCACCAGGCATCCAGGAGGGCGCCTGGCACGGCCAGGAGGGGGGCCGCGCCAGGCACCCTTCTGACTGCCTAGTGGGTCCCCTCACCTCCATCTTCGGTGATCCCCAGTCAATTCCCATAAAAACGATCCCCGTAAATTTTGATCGCATTTTGACTTGATCTGATTAAGCAACTTGGTGTCCACGTTTCACCGCTGAATCCTGGTTCTGCTGCTTCGGCACCGGAAAGTTGTAAACTGTGTAAAACAAGCCAAAACAACATAAGAACAATACTTTAAAGTGGAATATATCAATGAATAGGATGAAATTACAATATAAAATAGTGATGCTTTTTGGACGTATTAGAGGGGTGACTCAAACACAAAATACTTCCATGCCATCGCCAATGGAAGTAGGCGGAAGCACTCCATCCCCTGACTTTGGGACGGTGATGTCCTACTTGAGGACACCACCCTAATTTCCGATCACATTTACTCCTTCTATAAGGAGTTGTTCTTCATAGAACCCCAATCTGGGGTATCCTTAGCTATGAACTTCTGGCCCGGGTCGGAATTAGTGTCGGCGGAGGAGAACATGGATCTCACTGCCTCCTTCTCTTTGGAGGAGGTGGCAAGGGCCCTTTTAGATATGAAATCATCCTCCTCCCCGGGCCCTGACGCCCTCCCAGTCTCCTTCTTTCGTCGATTATGGTCCCAGCTGCAGCCCATCATTATGCCCATGTTCCACGAGTTCTATATCGGGACCTTGGATATGAATAGGCTGAATTACGAGATCATTACTCCGATCCCCAAAGTAGTGGGGGCTACGGATATTCGGATGTTCCACGCTATAACGGTCCCTAATGTGATCGACTGGCATTTCACGAAGGTTTGTGCCAATAGGCTGGCACCGGTAGCCAACCGCATCGCCCACCCCTTTCAGTTTGCTTTTATGAAGGGTCGATACATCCACGATGGGATCCTAGCCTTCCATGAAATCGTCCATGAGGTTAAGTCCAAGCACTAGAGGGGTGTCCTCCTCAAGCTAGACTTCCAAATTTTTTACGATCGGCGTGATTGGGCCTTCCTTCGGCTTGCCCTTGACCATAGAGGGTTTGATTACCGGTGGTCTTGCTGGATTATGTAGCTGGTCCGCTCGGGGTGCACCGCCATCAATATTGATGGTACGGTTGGCCCCTATTTTAGGTCCTATCGTGGGGTTAGACAAGAGGACCCTATCTGTCCTCCTTTGTTTAACCTTGCGGTGGACGCCCTCGTGACCATCCTAGACAAAGCTAGTGTAACAGCCCAGATTTCACAAAAATTAAAATTTTTGTTTTCGGTGTGAATTGTTTGATTGTCTGATTTGTTTGCGGTGTTTGCATCCCCGATCTATCGATCGGCGATTATATTTCCCCCTTTTATCTCGTACCGGACGGAGACCGACCCTTGCCACCCTGACACTCGACCTTTGCGACACCGGGTTTCACCCGATCACCGTCGCAAGACCCGCACCAGGCCAGCCGTAGCCAACGGAGCGAAAAATATCGTTTAATAAGTAAACGGGATATTTTTATAGCGCGCCGGAAAGTGTTCTCAGAACGGTTCCAGCGCGAGGTGAACGCCGCCGGCTCGACGCGCCGATCGCGCAGTTCGAAGTTTTACCCGAATCGGAGGTCCTGCGGACCCCCGGCGGTCAGAAACGTAAACACCACGCGCGAGAGAAAAACCAGGGATGTTTTTGCATACTGCCAGCCACCTGGGATATATAAAGACCACCACTCCCCACCCCCTTTCTAGGGTTTCCCCTACCACAAATTGCAGCCACCCCCCTCAAATTCCTCCCCAAATTCTGCCCCAAATCCCCTCAATCCCGAAACACTAGCTGCAGGAAAATCTGACCATTGGATCTGCAAACGGAGGGTCCAGGACGCGCCACGTCGCCGCACTGAGTTTTCCTCCCACCTCCAGCCGTCTGGGCCCGCCGCCAGCCTCCAGGGCCCCGATATGGGCCTGGAAGCCCGCTGCGCCGCCCGAGCCATCCCGCCGGTCGCCGCCGCCGGCGAGGACGGCGAGTCGCAGCCGCACCGCGCGCGCCCGGTGAGCCCTGGCCGCGCCTTCCTTCCATCTTCTCCTCGCGTCCCTCACCACCTCCCTCGCCCTCCCTCTCACAGGGACCGCCGGAGCTCGCCGCGCCATGAATGGCCGCCCGAGGAGCCGCCGTCCTCGCGCCGCCTGCCACCCCGCCAGCCGCGCCCCGCTCCCGATCAGGCGGGATGTCGAGCGGCCGCGACCTCCCGCGCCCGCGCAGGCCAGCCCGGAGTCCATCGCCGACTGCGCCAGCCGCGCCGCCTCCCGGAGCCCCAAGCGCCGCCGCCGTCGTCTTCTAGTTAGTCGGGAACGAGGCCGCCGCCCGATCCAGCAGTGTGGGCCAGCCTGCCCCCATGGCGGCCCAGCACCCCGAGGCCGGCTCGCCAGCCCAGGCCGCCTCCTCTGCTTCAGTGGGCCGAGGCCAATGTGGGGTGAGGCCCGTCTATTTTTTAATTTAACCCTGTAAATTTTTCTAAGTCTGGTGATAATCTGCTGCTGATTCAATTTTGTGCTGCGATTAACGATTAAACGGTAGCTCAGATGACGTTGCGCCCAAAAGGAAAATTGTTTAGAATTGTGTGTACTTCAGTTCATCTTTTGTGAGAATTTTGATTTGAGGCCATCTTGATGTTTTTAATCACTGTTGAAGTGGGCATCAGGCTATTAACTGTTGCTAATTTCTGTTATGTGCTGCTGCTGTTATTTTATTGCAAGTTTGCATGATGATTGTGACACATCCATGAGGCCTATTGCATTGATTCGTTTTGTATATTGATAAGCATCATGTCTACTTCCGTTATATGTATTGCATTGTCATGTTTACATTTCTGGTCATAGTTATGTTTAGCTCCAAAGTTGCTATGCCACTGTTTTTGACAACCACCTCTGTTTTTCACTAAGTCTGTAACTTTCCGATGCCATGTTGCATGCTTAATATCTTTTGATCTGTTATGCCTATGACCTTGATTCTTGTTTGTACCTGATCACCATCATGTCTACTTCATGCCCATGTATTGCTATGTTATGTTGATGCACTTTTGCATATAGTTTTGCTCCTGTTTATACAACATGAAAATAACAGTTTCTGCCCTGTTTTCCTGATTTTCACTAAGTCCTTGACCAGTAATGTTTTATAGCTTTTTTGTGTTGCTTATAACTAGTGAACCATGATGCCTTTTGCATGGTTCCTTTTGCCAATGCCTTCCCTGCCATGTCTACTTTAGTTGCATATCATTTGTGAGCATGTTTGCATTCATTATCCTGTTTATGCATTGCTCTAAAGTGTGCTTCCTGATGTTGGCAGATTGTGTTCCAAACTTGTTTTGCTTGTCTCTTTTTAATCGTAACTCCGTTTGGGGTGTTCTTTATATGTAACTTGATTAGTTTTTTGTGAAATTTGTGTTTATGCTATTGTTTTCTGCTGTTAACCAACCTAAAATATGGTTTAGGGCATAACAGTACCAAATGTTTTAATCATCGTGGGGCACTTAGTCTATGCCATGTTTAGGTTGTGCCTCACTTAAATATACTGGCATAGATAGTTTATCTTATGCTTCATATCTTGTCATGTTTGTGTGATATGCCATGCTTGAGTGAGATGCCATGTTAACAACCTTTGCTCATCTTGTGTAGCTAAACAACTTGAACCCTTGTAAACGTGCGGTATCGTCGTGTGTGGCGAGTACTCCACTTAACCTGTTAGTAACCGCTCTCGATGGTAGGTGCGATGTCTCGTGTTGCCTTCTTGTTGATGCTTGCTCGTGTTTGCTTCGTATTAATAGATGCTTGCTCGTTGATTGCTTTCCATTGTTTACCGTATTGTGTGCTTCCGCGGGTACCTTCGGAGTGTTGGGGATCGGCGCAGAAAACAAAAAAAATCCTACCTACGAGTCCCGAACCCAAGATCTATGCTATGCTGATGTATGTAACGGAAGGAATCGGTGTTCATACCTTTGAAGACCGAAAGATGGAAACGTTCCTCGAACGTGGTTGGCGTAGACTCTGATCCTACGACCTCCATGTCGTGTTGAAGAACCTCCGACGATGAAGTAGCACCACACGTGTAGTGCCTCGCGGGATTACACACGTACGGTGCAACCGACGTCCCTCCGGGCTCCGAACCAGAAGATCAGCGGAAAGAAGATTGATCCGGATCCCGATTCCGGCAGCGCGATGGCGTCCGGATGATGGTGAAACTCCCAACCAGGTGCAAACTCCAAACCAGGGGAGTCCGCTCTAGGTCGGAGAAAGAGAGAGAGAGAAACTCAATGTTGTCTTGAAAAAGGCACCCCCACCCCTCCTTATATAGGCCAAGGAGGGGCTCCACCCCCTCCCCTTCCCCCATGTGGGACTAAACCCCCAAGGGGGGGATTGGTGCGGCTAGGAGGGGGGATGGGCCCCTCCCTTGGCGCCAAGCCCAAGGGGGGAGGCTCCCCCTTCCCCTCATGGGCCTTTTAAGGCCCAAATACCTTTTCACCTTTTTAATTAATTATTTAAATCATTTTTAATATTTAATTCTGTGAATGAAATAATAAAACATATTTAAACATTAATATATATTATTTTGAACCTTTCAAAATATCCGGAACAGCTTCCGGCACCTCCCGGTACATTTCCGGTGTTTTCTCTCTTTCACCGATGATCCCGAATCAATCCTTAATGCATCGATTGCCCTTAAGTGTGACACCCTACAGTCCGGGAAACCGTAGACATGATTGAGACACTCTCTGACCAATGACCATCATGTGGTATCTGGTTACAATCCTTGATGTGCCCCTACGCTTCCATCGAATAAACTTCATCGCTGTTGAACCGTTAACAATATGACTTGATCCCTTTGTGCTTCGGTACTATGTTTGTCCGAGGTATGATCGTCGGTATCCAATACCTAGTTCTTCCTCGTATCCGACATAACATGTTTACTCGTCTGTGAATATTACATCTCTTGTGACCTAGTCACTTGCTTGCAAGCTATTGATGCAACACCACCGAGTGGGCCCAGAGTACCTATCCGTCACTCGGATTGACAAATCCCGCTCTGATCTATTTGATACTCCTCAACATATCTATTTCTGAATACCCAAGATACACCTTTTCAGTTACCATGTTTCAGTGTAACGGTTAATGCACTCAAAGCATCCTAATAGATAGCAATTATGTATGATCATCACGGTCTAAGGATTCAATCACTATGTTATTAAGTCATCGCAATGCTGAACTTATGTGACTTGATCACACTGCAATGCTTAAGGTGGGTGTGTGTCCATCACATCATTCTCCTAATGATATGACCTCATTGTCAATAGACTATTATGTTCTCATGATCAGGAAACCTTGATTATCAATTGCCCAATGAGCTAGTATGCCTGAGTTTAACTAGGGACCAGGTTGTTATATATCACACGTGTATTAATGTTTCTGCTTAATAGAGTTCTAGCACAATATATAACGTATTATGAACAAACAGATATGTGACAAATATCTTTATTAATTTGCCTCTAGGGAACATATCCAACACAGAGACGATGCGAGCTTGCGATCTACTACACCTTCGGAACCCGACTTATCAACAGGCAAGGACTATACATTACTTATGATCCATTCTATTTCAACCAGCCGTTTTCATGCTATTCTAGGTTAGGTTCGATGTTTGATCCTACCACATGTTTACAACCTCTTTCAAACCGATACAGCCATGTCCCCTCCCAGCAAACCTTGTACTGCTATGTTACTATTGCTCGTTGCTCAGCCCCTTCTTAGAATGCATGCTTAGGATGCTATGATGTTACCCTGTTACTCCTTGGTTTGGGCTATCACATTATTATATTGTTGTGGTTGATATGATTATTATAATGTTGACTATATTCGACGAAGGATGGAAGGTCTAGGCTATCCCGCCCCGACGCTTTGTTCCATTCGAGTCACCTAGGATCCGAGTTCCGGGTATTGGTTCTAAGACTAAGCGTGCCTAACCGCGTGTGGGATACTATGGGGTCCCCTTTTCTTACCTACCTAGCTTGAAACATTTCTAGTGGTGGCCCAAGCTGATTTACCATTTGAAAACCATGCACATATGTCTGTCGGGTAGCTCCTGGCAGGCATCCTTTAAAATAACCTGGGCCAGCGGGGAATTTTTTTTCCTTGTTTGTCCAACCTGTCCGGCTAAGGATCCGGCCTCATGTGAGAATAACCGGCAATCCAAACCTGTGACAGACGGTAGAGACCAGATCGATAGAGCGGCCGGCTCCTGAGCTGGATGTCGACTCACTGGGGGCCACCCGGATTTATTCGTTGTTAGCTAGAGGGTCCTGTCGTTTCGGATCTCTTGGAACTAAATCATAAAATGGTTGCCTGTGATGGGTAGCAACTGAGAGTGATGGGCGTGCGTGCAGAGCCTTGTAATGGGTATTTGGTACACCCCTGAAGGGTTAAATCTTTTCGAGAAGCCTAGTCCACGGTTATGGACGACTTGAGACCTACTCATTGTTCATAGACAACAACAACTGAGATAATCTTATATAATTTGATCAACGTGTGTGTGCCTTGACTGCTTCTTCTTCGTCGGGATGCGAAGAGGAGCACAAGGATAGGATAGGTGTTATGCTTGCGTAAGTAGGTGGATAGAAGACTTGTTGGAAGCGATTCCTCATCGAATGCTAGGCTTCTTATCTTACTCTCTAGATCGTTAGCCACTTCATAAATTCTAGTGCGGCAGCTACCTCACCACTTACCCCATCCTTACCGTAAACTACTAGTTGTCCTAGAATGACGAGTGTTGAATTCCTTGCTGGGTCAGATGACCACTATAGTTGGATGCTGAGTACTTCTGTACTCATGATACTACCCCCAAACTCTTTTCAGGGTTCTTGATCGACAACAGGTATGGTGATCGACGTTTCACGTGGAGACTCGACGACGACTAGTTAGGCGGATCCTGGCAGAGGGCCTGGACCCGTGTGGTTATGGGGATCGATGGTTTTCTCTTTGCCACTAGGCATTTGATTGTAGTCTGTACTCAAACATGTATCTTCCGCTGTTGTACTGTATTTAAGGCAGTTGTATGTCGATTGTATGAAATGTTGTGCCCTTGTATCTGTAATGTTGTGATATCATGTTGGAAATCCGGGGCATATGGCTATGTCATATGTCGCGGTGGGACCAATATGTGCTTCGTCCCTAGATCTGGATGGAAACATCTAGATCTGGAACAGTACCGCATATCGGGCCTTAAAGCTAGGACGGATGGCCACATCAAAGGTGTGGTGGGGCATCTTATCCCTGGAGGAGGAGTCACCCACCTCCAGTGTGCCGATGATACGATGATCACGGTCGAGGGATCAGATATCGATATCATCAACCTCAAGTTACTCCTCCTTTGTTTTGAGGCTATGTCGGGATTGAAGATAAATTTTTACAAAAGCGAGGTGGTGGTCCTTGGGTATTCTGACGAGGATGGGCAACAGATTGCGGACAACCTAAAATGTAGGCTGGGCTCATTCCCTGTTACATATTTGGGCATGCCGATATCTGGGTCTTGCCTCCAGAATCATGAATTTGACCCGGTTATGAACCGGGTCTCATCTAGATCTGAGCCCTGGGTGGGTCATTGTACCTCCAAACGGAGCAAGACCGACCTTATTGACGCTTTCCTGTCGAGCCTACCCATGTATGTTATGGGCCTCTTCCTTCTTCCGAAAGGCCTCAACGGAAGGCCCAAATACCACATGGTTAAGTGGGCCGACATTTGTTTTCCCAAATCTCTTGGGGGCCTTGGGATCATCGCTTCCCGGCACATGAACGTGGCCCTGATGCTCAGATGGGTTGGCGCATCCTTTGCAGGGATGGCGGACTCTGGCTTCAACTCATCCGTGCTAAGTACCTTCGGGGCAGACCTCTCCTAGCCAGCCAGTCCCGGGCCGGATCCCATTTCTGGCGGGCCATACAGGCCATTAAGCCTCAAATCCTCTTGGGCCTGCCATCTCGATTTGTGATGGATCGGATACTCTCTTCTGGCTTGATACTTGGGTTGGAGCTAACCCTCTGCGGTTTTCATTCCTTAGCCTCTTTGCGATTTGTTCCAACCCCGAATTATTGGTCGCTGAGGCTGGGGCTAAAGGTACTGGGATGTCGCCTTTCGACGAACTTTTGGCCCCGTTGAGACCCAAGCGTGTCTCTCTCTTCGGGCTCGGCTCCCAATGGATCGCCCCATGCGCCCGAACCGTATCTCCTGGTCTCTAGCGTCTTCTGGGAAATATTTTGTGGCGTCTTGTGACGCCCCCAAAATCAAGTCGTGTACAGTAATCATACACGCAAGGTACACGATCGAGATCAGGGACTCACGGTGAGGTATCACAACACAACTTTACAAATAAAAATAATACAAGCTGTTTAATACAAGCCAGGGTCCACGAGGGCTCGAATACAACAGCTCGAGAGCACAAAGTTAGCGGAAGCAATAGTATCTGAGTACAGACACAAGAATACAAGGTTGCCTTAAGAAGGCTAGCACAAAATCAACACTCGATCGAAAAGGCGAGGCCTCCTGCCTGGGAACCTCCAAACTACTCCTGGTCAATGGGGAACTCGACGTCGTAGAAGGTATCGGGGATCTTCACGTAGCGGTGGTCAGCATCGGGGATCTCCTTCTCCTGGACTCCAAGGCTCCAACGTCGACTGCAGCGGCCGATCAGGCAAAACAAAAAGGGGGAAATAAAGCAAAGGTGGGTATCTAGCATACCCGCGAGTCTTACGTCCGCTACTAAGCATTATGCATTGTATCAAATGGAAAGGGGAGGCTGTATATAGTGGACTGCAAGATAGAAATCAGAATAAGGATAAGAAGCTAGGCCTATCGAAGACTAGCATCTTCTGACGATGTCTTGCAGCATGAGAAGAGAAACAGCCAACAGTTCATATAAAGCAATAAAGTAACAATGAAGCAGAAGTTGCTGCAACATTGAATAATATAAGTTGTAATGATTAATAATAATAATGCCTCCGAGTTCCCCTCCTCGACTTCCCTGCGAGGAAGAAAACTCGGAACCATACAGTTTAATAGTAGTAGTTCGTAGTGGTAAGATCCAGCTTCAGCATAAAGCATCCTGTTACCGTGGACACGGCTATTCGAATAGATTAATCTTCCCTGCAGGGGTGCACTGGCGTGACTCTACGATGCTCGGATCTCCAGGGTGGCGTACACCTTGTTAGGGAACACCCCACCGAAGCTATCCGACACAAAGCAGCCCATCCTTCGGCAATCAACAGAGAGGTCATCCGCCGGACTATATCCTATGTACGCCGGGCTTTGGATCCTAACCCGAATGTACTCCTGCACGGTGCGTGACTGGCCGGTGAAGCAAAATCAAAGCAAATACAAATACACCGCTCGAGCAAGAGAAGACAACACCACTTCCCGGCAATCAGCCCGCGATACTGCTGACGTCTGAAGACCCTCGAACGAGACTACGATGCAGGGGACCCCACACTCCTCGTCCCACGTGTAGGTAGTGCGTACAAGCCAAAAGGCTACTCAAGACATCCGCCGAACCATTTAGCATTTTAATTAACCTGCGTGACAACCGTTATCGTTGCCTCGACTTAACCGACCCGCGGTCAACGACAGCAGTCAGGACCACCAGTACATCGGTGCCTGCCCTGTCGTCCCACCAAGTCACTGCGGTTACCAACAAGGTAAACCGTCTCCTTACCTTGTCTCGCGTTTGCTCTTGGTAGAGCTCGACTTTTCGTAGTTTGGTAACTCTCGCGAGATACGAGCAGGGGCCAAGCACGCCAGTAACGTCGGTCGTACCCTCCCTGTCGTTCCTGACAATATACCTCTCGCGGGCACCGTTGGGTCACCCGACTTTCTTACCTTTAAGGACAACCGTTTCTCAGGTACCTAGAGCGGCTATACAGAGCCAGCAACGAGTGGAGTACAAGGAATACTCCTTGGTAGCTCGCACTTGATGGTGGCTCGGCAGAGCCGAGCTAGGGGCCTTCGACGGTGTCTGCATGTACCGTACTTGTGCAGTTTATAATTATCGTATCCGCGTTCACTCCCCAGAGTGTTCACGGCCCGCTATCTAATCCTAGTAGACTAACAAAGCGCAGGGCTCACTGCTGAATAATGCATAAATATAATAGGCAGCATAGGATAAAGGAGGTACATCAAGGGGCGACAAAATCAGGCTATGCAATTGAATAGGATTGTAACGTAGAAGCAGCAGTAACAATGCCTAGTGCAAGAAAGTACGGAAAGATAGGAGATATCTGGGGAAGAGAATGGCTCTGCTTGCCTGGAAGCTCGCGGGTAGGGGTACTGTCGTCGTCGACGAAGTAGTCGTAAAGGGGCATCGGCAGCGGTCGTCGGGACTACCGGACAATAAGAGAGGGGGGGAGAAACAATAAATACACAACAATAATAGCAATACGAATACAAGACATGGCAAACACAATGTTAACGACGTTCTAACGCAGTGCAACGTGTAACGCTCGGAGCGGGAATTCATCCGGGGATGAACTGCCAGCTCCGGGTGATTACCGGACAGGGTGTCCGAAGGGGGAAGGGTTCATGCCGAAGGTGTCGTGGACATCCGACAAACGTGTGGATGGTGTAACCGTGCTAGTTGATCCATTCTGAACAACTTTCGTGTTCAGAATAAATTCATCCGGATACTTTAACAGTACCGGACAAATCATCGGACAGACGGTCCGGAGGGGGACGTTTCGATGTTCGGTATGTTAGAGGGGGGTGGTTGGTATACGGATAGCGTATCCGTATTCGTTATATTTTTTTGATCAATTTTGATGTATAAAGTTTTTGAATCTGACTTACGGTTTAAAAGATATTGAATTTCCAAATTTAAATAAATTTAAATCAATTTCTGGATTTTCTTTTATTAATAAATCCTAACATTATCCACAGAGGGTTGACTGGTCAAACCTGACCAGTGGGACCCCACTGTCATACACTCAGTGTTAATATATTAAAATAAAATATTTCTATTTATAAAAAAATAGCTAGGGCCCACATGTCAGCCACAGTATGACACCTAACAGTTTATTATTTAAACAAAACCTATTGGCCTCGGGCCCACTTGTAATAGACACATAGCACTAACGGGGGGGGGGGGGGGGTTATTCCTAATCTTTTAATTAGGAGGGGTTAGGGGGTTGGGGCCATCTGCTCAGAGGGGTTAGCCCCCCGGTTAGCCACACACGGGCTCACCGGCGAGGAGACGTGGCCACGGCATGGCGGCGAGGCCGCCGGTGGAGGAGCCACGGCGGTCAGGGCGGGCGGTCAGGGCACGTCGGTGACGCGGGCAGGCACGCGCGTGTGCGGGGAGGGAGCACAGGGGCCGGCAGAGCTCGAGAACCCGAGCTTGCGGCAATGGCGGCCGGCGGCCACGGCGTAGACGAGGGAGGGGCTACGGCGACCAAACGAGAGGGGGAAGGGGGAGAATGGATGCGGCTCACAATGGGGGAGACAGTGGCTCGCTTGGACAAGGCCGGGGACGACTGGAGGCGGCGAATCGCGGTGGTGTTCGCCGACGACCACGGTAGAAGATGGTGACGAGGCGCACGGCGTAGTGCATCCCATCTCGATTCCTTCAGCAAGCAGACGTGGACGTCGACGACGGAAAGCCTGGACACCTTGGCTTGGCCTGGGAGCCATAGTGACCGTGCGAGTTCATGCGACGGCGGTCATGGCGGCTCGGGTAGGAGGTTGAAGATGAAGAGGGGCTAAGGGGGAAAGAGTTGGGCCTCGATCTAGGGTTCCAGGGAGGGGTGGGGGTTCGCTCTTATCCACCAAGGAGGCCACGGCGGCAAGCCTCTGCCGAGCACGTGCGAGGGGGCTGTGTGCGTGTCCATGGCGTGCGTGTATGAACAGTAGAAGGAAGAAGAAGGAAGGGGGTGGGCCAGGATGGGTGGGCTTTGCCCGTGGCGTAGAATAGGTCTCTTTTTATTTTGTTTCCTTTTCTGTAATTCTTTTACTCACTGTTTTATTTAATTTGGGAATCAAATGATTTTTGTTAGACATGAGACTGGCCCCAAAATTTGTGTTGCATATGTTTAGAGTGCCACAAAAAGTTTGGGGTAAAGATAAAATCATTTAATATTTTTTTTGAATATACAACCAGCAAATGGGGTTGTTTCAGTACTGGTTTGAATTGTTTGATATTTGTAATCATTGTAATAAATGCTCAAAGTTGGTTTATCATGGTCCACTGATTTTTAGGGATTTAATAAAATTAGTTGCACAATTTTTGGACAAAGTTTATTTACCAGATTGTTTTGGAATTTTTATTTGGGATGAATTTGAACAGAGACATGATCAAACATTGCATCACCTGACTTAGCGTTAATCAAAAGTGATTACTATTACATGATAGCCGGGGTGTTACAATTCTCCCCCACTAACAAGAATTCTCGTCTCGAGAATTACATGGTAGTGCTAGGGATAGAGTTCTGGTTTCTTATCCTAACGAGTCTTCTGGGGCTTGTTTACCTTCACAAAGAGTTTGTTCCATTTCGTTGATGTCTTCATTTTGTCTGCATTAGTGCATCTCGACGAGTTGTCATTCTTCCTTCAGGGTCTTCATCGTACTTACAAATAGGCTTGGAGGAAAACTCAAGGGGTTGGACCGGTACAAGGTTAATCAACCGGGATGGTCCAAGGGAATGGGGTACAAAGTATCTCACGAGTTAAACTCAAGGAGATACATCGAGAGAAACAAAAGAAGGAATGAGAAGTTTTCATGCGGATATGCAAGCATTCGACGATGATAACGGAGGATGAAAAGGGGTCCAGAGCATCAGGCATAAGCACTGAGTCTGATATCGAACTGAATATCACAAGGTAATGGACTCATGAGTTGCATACGAGGTCAAGCAAGAGGAATAACTTCGAGAACAAAAAGGTACAAAAGAGTCAGGTTTCGATCCTCTGGAACTGTGGGTTATGGGCCCACATTGAATAAGAAGGGTGGTGCCAAACAATGTGATCAAGTTGCAAGGTAAGTCAGAGAACAACTTGTTAGCTATGTCGAAAACAACGTCGGTGCCAAGGGCGAGGGACAAAGAGAAACATTTTCCTGCTCGTTAAGACGAGGCAGACCAATAGGCAAAGTTCTCGTCCATCGGTGGTTACCGAAATGTTATTAACAATAGTAACAGGTTGTATGGACAAGGTAGTACACTGAAGTGTTTACATAAGCAGAGAATTATCACTGCTCGGATAATTTATATTCAAAGGAAGGTTAAACAGACCAATGGAAAGGAAAATGTGATGATACATAAGTATTAGGGGATATCTTTCCCAAGGGAAAGCAGAGAACAATATACATGACCAAGGTCGTATTGGCGGGGAGTCAAAGGAAGTATCGATGATAACACAAATCATCGAGGGGAAGGATGGTATTTCTCACCATGAATTCAATAGACACATGGGAGAATTCAAAACGTTGATGATGACCACGACACATTATGTCGAGGGGTTTCAACAAAATGCAATCGAATATCCACATCACCAAGCAAAAGGGGTGGTGGAGCCAAAGGCAAGCGGTGTTCTCAGTTGGCGACAACCCAGAACCATGAAATGGCTATGACAGGGATAGACATTGTTTCATCACAATTCATAAGATCTAGTGCAAAGGCATGATATCCTCGAGATACCAGGGCTATTACTCGAAGGTAGAATGGTGGATCACAGGGGTAGAAGAATTTATACCAAGGGGGTTAATTATCCTTACGAGAAGCTTTCATGATCAGTTCTACATCGTATCCATGGGCATGAACACAAAGGTTCAGGGTCGACTCCCACTTCTTTAATGCATAGCCTTTCATTCACTTCTCGCTGTCGATGAATTTGTAGCTTTCAGAAATGTATTTGGCATAACACCAGTAGAGTATGACTCGTAGAAGTTTCCGGGGTTCACACAGATGGTTGAAACATAGATACAACCCATAGAGACATCTTACGATTCTATCCGACAAACAATAGGAACAAGAGATACAAGTTTGAAAACAGAAGGCTGATGACAAGGACCAGATGATACCGTTCGCCAAAGGCATTTCGTAACAGGGGAAGCTCGTCGATGATGTAGGACACAAGGGGGCGGCAATTAGTAATCCATCAAAAAGGTCAGGCAGCGTACAGAGAGTCTGGTGCGAGTATTGATACTCAACCATAAAAGAAAGAATGCCAAAGCATTGGAGATAAAAGCATCGGAATAATTCGATGCTTAAGTACAAAGGAATTATGACTTCCACATCGATGTATTAGATTCAGATACATCGATCAAACATGAATAAGTTGAATAGAAGCTTGACGGTTAATCAATTAAGGTTTGATTTACTGAGAACCAGTTCACGTCCGGAGTGGCGTCTGAGCCGGAAGAATGAATTCATAGGGATCAACAGATGATTGCGTGCACTAGCACACACGATGATTCAACAGATCAGAATGGCAATGTCAAGGGAGGTCATCAAAGTCTACAAGAAAAATGAGACTAATCATAGTGCAAGCAGGTAAGAAGAATCTCCAAAGCAGTAGGCTGACGAGGACTGTCGCGAGATCAAATAGTATTTCAAAGTAATTGGAAATCACAGGAACCACTGGGGATGAACGGATCCTCGATAAATGTGAGGAATTATCCGCAGGGTGAAAAGAAGCTGCAAGGAAGTAGACTCAAAGGATTCCCGAAACAGCGGAAGGTATTTCGTTGCATCTTGTGAACACAAGAGCAACTAGGATTGAATGGATGAACGGAAAGTGTATGTGGTCATACATACGGACTCATCGGCGGTAGGGAAGTGTAAAGGTGATCGGCACATATGGTCTTGGGAGTTTTATCGGAGAGTAATCTTCAAAATCTTCTCGTGAAGCAAGCGATCATCTGTAATGAGGGGCTCTCCGGGAGGAAGGATTCACGAGAACCTAATGTCAGAGTTAGCAAAATCTTTGACCCGAAAGAGAAGAGAGATCAAAGTCCCAGAGTAAAGGTACGGAGTAAAAAGATCCTAATACCACCCATTTGGCGACGTGGGCCGATAAGCCACACGACACTGTTAGTAAAATAGTTTTGCAACGACTAGACTCGACTTCGACCAAGGAGTTGGAAGGGGGTTACCTACAGGCAGTCGGCTCTGATACCAACTTGTGACGCCCCCAAAATCAAGTCGTGTACATTAATCATACACGCAAGCTACACGATCGAGATCAGGGACTCACGGTGAGATATCACAACACAACTTTACAAATAAAAATAATACAAGCTGTTTAATACAAGCCAGGGGCCATGAGGGCTCGAATACAACAGCTCGAGAGCACAAAGTTAGCGGAAGCAATAGTATCTGAGTACAAACACAAGAATACAAGGTTGCCTTAAGAAGGCTAGCACAAAATCAACACTCGATCGAAAAGGCGAGGCCTCCTGCCTGGGAACCTCCAAACTACTCCTGGTCAACGGGGAACTCGACGTCGTAGAAGGTATCGGGGATCTTCACGTAGCGGTGGTCAGCATCGGGGATCTCCTGCTCCTGGACTCCAAGGCTCCAACGTCGACTGCAGCGGCCGATCAGGCAAAACAAAAAGGGGGAAATAAAGCAAAGGTGAGTATCTAGCATACCTGCGAGTCTTACGTCCGCTACTAAGCATTATGCATTGTATCAAATGGAAAGGGGAGCCTGTATATAGTGGACTGCAAGATAGAAATCAGAATAAGGATAAGAAGCTAGGCCTATCGAAGACTAGCATCTTCTGACGATGTCTTGCAGCATGAGAAGAGAAACAGCCAACAGTTCATATAAAGCAATAAAGTAACAATGAAACAGAAGTTGCTGCAACATCGAATAATATAAGTTGTAATGATTAATAATAATAATGCCTCCGAGTTCCCCTCCTCGACTTCCCTGCGAGGAAGAAAACCCGGAACCATATAGTTTAATAGTAGTAGTTCGTAGTGGTAAGATCCAGCTTCAGCATAAAGCGTCCTGTTACCGTGGACACGGCTATTCGAATAGATTAATCCTCCCTGCAGGGGTGCACTGGCGTGACTCTACGACGCTCGGATCTCTAGGGTGGCGTACACCTTGTTAGGGAACACCCCACCGAAGCTATCCGACACAAAGCAGCCCATCCTTCGGCAATCAATAGAGAGGTCATCCGCCGGACTATATCCTATGTACGCCGGGCTTTGGACCCTAACCCGAACGTACTCCTGCACGGTGCGTGACTGGCCGGTGAAGCAAAATCAAAGCAAATACAAATACACCGCTCGAGCAAGAGAAGACAACACCACTTCCCGGCAATCAGCCCGCGATACTGCTGACGTCTGAAGACCCTCGAACGAGACTACGATGCAGGGGAGCCCACACTCCTCATCCCACGTGTAGGTAGTGCGTACAAGCCAAAAGGCTACTCAAGACATCTGCTGAACCATTTAGCATTTTAATTAACCTGCGTGACAACCGTTATCGTTGCCTCGACTTAACCGACCCGCGGTCAACGACAGCAGTCAGGACCACCAATACATCGGTGCCTGCCCTGTCGTCCCACCAAGTCACTGCGGTTACCAACAAGGTGAACCGTCTCCTTACCTTGTCTCGCGTTTGCTCTTGGTAGAGCTCGACTTTTCGTAGTTTGGTAACTCTCGCGAGATACGAGCAGGGGCCAAGCACGCCAGTAACGTCGGTCGTACTGTCGTCGATATGTGAAGTCAGATTCCATGGGGATGGCTAAAGTGAGGGGAAGACGCGAGGAAAAGGATGTCGATGGTGCCGGAATCGGGTCGGGCACAAACACGGTGAAGGACACCACGATGTACCCAGGTTCGGGGCTCTCCGGAGAGATAACACCCCTACTCCTTCTTGTCTCTTCTATATCAATGAACTGGACTACAATAACTGCTTCTCTATCTTCTCAGGGGAAGGTGAGCGCCGCCGTGGGCAAGGCTCTCTCCTGCTTCCCTGAGGAGTAACTACTAGCAGTGAATGAACTGAGGAGAATATGAGTACTAGTGCTAGAAATGAGCAGATCGTCCCCCACGTAGGAGGGGTACCCCGGGCTCTTATAGCATGAGCTCGGGGTAAATCGGTAACTTCACTGCCGATTGGGCCAGCCGTCATCCTCTAATCGGCTGGGTCCCACCGACTGCTCTTCTCCGGATGATCCGGACCCTACGAGCGGCGGCCCATTCTGTAGACTTGTAGGTCATGATGATGAACAATGGCGCTAGGAGGTGCGGTCTTGTCGTCCTGTCCGCGGAATCGGCGGAGAGGTCGACACCGTATCTCTGCCAGATCTTCGATGTGACTTGGCTTCTCTGCCACCCCGATCTCTCAGGATTGCGCATTTATGACCCCGTACATGGACCTCCGACTGGTCTCGGGGTCAACTTCTCCAGGGGTGGTAGGTTGTACCGATTGCGCCTGGGCCGACTGGTGGTCCTCGGCAGGGTTGATTGCTCTCGGCAATCGGCCATGCTAATGCCCACCTCGGCCCAGATGCGGGCCAATCGGATGATGGTCTTGATGACAACAGGGTGGACCGGTTGCGCCTGGGCCGACTGCTGGCATTCGGTACGGCTGATTGCCCAGGAGCAATCGGCCGTACGCCTGCCCATCTCGGCCAAGCTGCAGCCCAATCGGTCCATCCTTGTCCTGAAAGGTTGCTTTCGCCTGGGTGAGCCTACCCGGGTACCAATCCTCCGACAGTAGCCCCTAAAGCTGTAAAGGTCCCACGGTCATTTGACCGCAGGGCCTTTGCAGTTTTCAATCTTTCTCCAATATCTTCCGAATGCTATGGCCTCATCAAGTGCGGCATTCCGAGTTTGTCGGCCGACTCGGAGCTCACACTTGGCTGGCCAAGATTTTGTCCGATCTGCTTTGAATTATTTCTGATTTCTGCCTTTACTTTTTGAGAGTAGCATCAGTCGCCGATTACCTTCCAACGGTTACTTCCGATTTCTCCGGGATGGAATCAATGGACCGGGGCCCACGACCCACGTGCGACATGACATAGCTGCAGGCCTCGACCCCCACGTCGCACGCCTCGTGTCAGAACCCTAAATTTAGGTTTGTGCTTTTCCAAGCTAGCATTTTTGCATCTTGAAAAAAATTGCAAAAGAAAAGCCCTAAATGAATTAAATAAAAAGGCCAGAAATAAATCTTTTTCCAAAATTCTTTTGGATGTATTGAAAAATCCTAAAAATGAGTGTGATCATTTTAAAAGTGATTTGGGATTAATCCCATACTCATAAATTTTTCAATAATCCAAATAGTGGCTTGGAAATTAAATAAATTGCCTATTTGAATTGAAATTCAAATAATTTGAATTTCAAAAATTCCCAAAACTTGGGGTTGACTTCTATAGAGTCACCTAGGTTTTATAAAAATATTTGGGGGTTTTATAAAATGCCCTAGCTAAATTTTTAAAGGGGCAAAACAAATAACAGAAAAGAAAATAAGAAAAGAACAAAAGAAAAGGGCTTACCTTCGCCTAGGCGTCGGCCCACCTGGCCCAGCCCGACCCCTCCCTTGTCTTCTTCCTCCTCTTGCCAGAAGGAACGCTGGGCGCGCCGTGCACTACGCATGGACGCCAGCTCCTGCTCCTGGCCACGCAAGGCCTCCCCTTCCTCTTTCTTCTCGCGCTGGAGGCGCCCAGAAGGCCCCAGGCTACTTCCCCTCCCCTCGCGACCTCCTTCCTCTCCTCTGCCGCCATTTCCCGAGCCGCAGCCGGAGCACGCCGCCGTAGCAGCGCGGCCACCGAGCCCCCCAGACGCCGAGACCTTGTCTACGAGGTGCCCCGGCGACGACCACTTCGAGCGGAGCCTTCAATTTGGAGCAAGATCCCACGGAGGAGACGCCATCTTCAAGGGTTCACCGCCGGCCGCGAGGAACCCCGGCGAGAAATCCGTCGCCTCCTCTTCACCCCCGGCCTCGCCGTCCTCTCCGTCGTCTCTGGTGAGCTCCCAGCTCCATTTCCCCCCCATCCGCGCTTCTCCCTGTGATCTCTGTGCCAGTCCGCCATGACCAGTGGCTCCGGCCGCCGCCTCCCGTCGATGTAGCCGTGGTCCCGAGCGCCCCCTTGAACCCTGCCTAGCCCCAGCAGTTGCGCGACGACGAGAGCTTCCTCCCCGTGCCCTCCCTTTCTTCCCCCGTGGCCGAAATCACCACTCCGGCAGAGCGCCTCCGTGGCACAAGCCACCGGCGTTTAGCCGCCGGCCTGTTAGGCCTAATGCCCCCTCTAATCCCCTCTCTCCTCTCACTGACAGTGGGCCCAGCCCCTTAATTAAACCGGGTTAAATTTAAACAGAGGGATAATAACCCCCTCTCTCACTGACAGCCAGGACCCACTGGTCAACCCCCCCCCCCCCACGTCATGCTGACGTCTTAATGACGCAATAAACAGAAAAACGTTTTAAAAAGAATTAAAGAAATCCAGAAATTCCAGAAAATGGCTGAAACTTTGAAAAATCATAGAAAATTCATTTTAACTCCAAATTTAACATATAATATATGAAAAATTATCAGGAGAAAATCCTCTATCCAAATTTCAAACTTTCAGCTATGTTGGAGTTGATCTTAAAAAGGGATCAGTAGCTTTTGCTATTTGATTTAATTGGAATTATTTCAAAATGAATTCAATTGCTATTCCAACTTCAAACTTTGAAATGCACCACACTTCACTTGTACTTCAGAAGCATTTCACACACATGACCTTTTGGTTTCCAATGAACAAACATTAGCAAATGCAAGTTGACCAAATTTGTATAACACTTGGAGTTTGAATTTGAATTCACTTTTCAAATCAACTTCAATTAACATGTTGCAAATTAAACCTAAGTCACATCAGCACATTGCCATGCTATGTTTTGCATATTGAATGTGCATTGTATTATCTTGATTGTGCTTTACTTCCAGTGCTTCGGTGATTGCATCTTCTCGGTAGAGTTGATCTCGGAGACGAGTTCAACCTCACGTCAGAAGAGTGTTACATCGTGATCATTAGCAAGGCAAGCAGCCCCCTCTTTGATCATGTCTATAAAATCCCAGTTCCCTCTCATTCTCGCAAATGCATGTTTAAGATGTTACCATGATACGTTCTACCGCTAGTTGAACCCATTCCTTTGCATGACCTATCATTTTGTCACAGTAGTAAGCAAACCACAATCCTAGCAGATGTAGGAGTTGGTTGATATCATGTGGCCCCTGCAACTGTTACAGCTTATTGCATGCTTAGAGTTGTTACCTGAGGCTACTTTGATGTGAGTCGGGATGGTAGTGATCATGTGAATGATGGTGGTAACGTGTTGGTGAATCTACCCTAAACAAAGGTGAACGATGAGAGGCTGTGTAGGAGTACACAGTGGGTTGTCTCGTTGAACACTGCCTTAGGCCCGAGTTCTTGTGTTGTTATCCAAGACTAAGAGTACGGCCACACATTGGGCTCACTGACCCCTCTCGGCCTAGTTCCTCACCCCGGACCAGTCCAGGAGTCGCAAGTAGTTCTCCCTTTAACGATCTCAAGCAGGTGGAACCAAGGTAAGTGGTTGGCGTAGGTTGTGGGCACGTTGAATCTACGACTCAAATAGGCGACTCCCTAGGACTAGAGATGGTGCCGTGAGTGAAGTGTCGTGGCAGGATTCTCGCCGGTACTCACTTGAAGGATCCATCCCCAGGCGGTAACTGATGAGGCGTGTGTGTAGCAGTACACCCCTGCAGGGTTAATGAACTATTCGAATAGCCGTGTCCGCGGTTATGGACTACTTGGAGACCTTTACTTGATCATAGATAACTTGAACCGGATACTTCTAAAACACACCAAGATAAGTGTGAGTGCTATGGCGTGCTTCCTCGTGGGGAAGTCGAGGAAGGCACCATAGTGGAGTATTGGTTGGAGACTGTTACTTGGACTCGTGTACGCTTCTTACCTCTCTCTGGTACTCGTAGTTCAGGATTAGCCAAGTCAAAGCTGGCACTTCTGCAAGTGAAACCCCACCTCCCTTTGCCTTGATACATGTGCATGAGTAGTATAGTTCCTATGTAAGTCTTGCTGAGTACGACTTTGTACTCACGTTTGCTTATTCTATGTTTTAGAGACGAGACCACTGACCCTGATGGTGGCCTCTACCTCGAGCTCGACGTGGACCAATGTCGTATAGTTCCAGGCAGCAGCCTGTGCCCTCTGGAGGGTCGTTGTACTTTTCTTTCAGGCTTCTTAAGCCATTTGTTAAACTTGTCTTTACTAAGACATAATTTGCTTCTGTTGATGTTTGATGTAATGTTGGATCACAGTCATGTGATCTCTGCTTGTAATACAACTACTATGTCTGCTCTGTTTAGCAGAAGTTATAAAGACTGAGTTTGTAGAGTTCATGTTGTGATTACCTGCTGTTTACACTGGACATCTATGCTGTGTGTATGATTATAACATGCATGTCTTAGTGTGGGGTTCGATAGCTTAGTTGTGTTCTTGATGGCGGTCTTTTATACACCAAGTGGCCCTTAGATGTGCGCAGCTTGGGGCATCGCGATGCGATTGCTCGTGACTCGGTCACGTGGCACACTTTGTTGTATGATTGAGCCCGCCCGAGATCCCGACTAAGTGATCGGGCTGGAGTAAGTCTATGTAAGGGTTATGATTCAATCGATAACATGGTTGAGGCGACTTGTCTATGAGTATGGGATTCACCACCCATAAGCATTTAGACTTGTGAGCGGACGATGAGGACCCATCTCAGTTGATCATCCGGCCTGGACAGGATGCCCCTCACGTTCGATGCTTACCGAGAGTGATCTGTGCTTGGCCTTGTCTGCTTAGACAAGTGGGTACGGCTCTCGGCTCTCCATGTGATTGCATTATGACCAAAATTACATACGCTTAACCCGGGTCCCGACAGACTTGGTATCAGAGCAGGACTGCCTGTAGGATTATCAAACCATTGGCCGATGTCGAGTCTAGCATTCTATAGTTATATAGTTACTTTGGGTATCAGGGAACAACGTAAGACTTCTTTTTTCTCCTTATCCTCATCGATCTGTGTTCTGAGTCACCCTCATCTTGTTCTACGGGAAGATAGGACTAGGCTCATCTATGTCTTTACTAGGAAATCTCGTTGATTGCTTCTTTGTAGCTGTAGGAGTGTTGTAGTCTTTCTGAGCCATCATGACATAGTGTTTCTGTGGAAGTGATGTCTGTTATCCTGTAGGTTGTCTCAATTTCCATCCCGGTGCAGCCGTTATGCTGTCTGTTTGTGGCTTTGATGCTATTGCATTATAGTCTTCTATCTTAGCATAGAATTGTGCCCTAAATCCTATTCTGATTGTTGATTCTTATCACACAGAATGTCAGGTGCAAATCAAGGTGTTGATCCCAGTTCCGGTAACATAGACGGTGAAGAACCTCCACCACCAACCTCAACGGCACATATCATGATGGAGGCTGAACAGAATCGTCGTGATCAGACACGTCTTCTCGAGCGTATTGAGCAGAACACTTCTCGTCAGCATCTTAGTGTTGTCACCATCCAGGACTTCATTCTCCTCAACCCGCCAGTATTCCGATGTTCTTCCGAGCCCCTTGATGCCGATGATTGGCTTCGTTCCCTCGAGCGTAAGCTTGAGACAACCCATGTTGCTCCAGGTGATCGTGTGCTATTTGCGGCATATTTTCTGGAAGGTGCTGCTCTTCAATGGTGGGAGAATTTTGTAGCAATGCAACCAGTTGGTCACGTGGTGACTTGGCAAGAGTTATGTGATGAATTCCGAGGATATCATATTCCGGATCAGCTGATGGAGCGCAAGAGAGAAGAATTTTGCAATCTGACCCAAGGAAAGATGACTGTTCATGAGTATAGGACTGAGTTCACTCGTCTAGCACGTTATGCCCAAGAAGAACTATCCACCGACGCCAAGAAACAAGAAAGGTTCTGCAAGGGACTTAGCCCCGTTCTTCGTCATGACCTGAATCTTCACGAGTTCGTCAACTTCAGGGACTTGGTCGACAAATCCTTCAAGGCCAAGTATGGAAATGAGTTGTATGAAGAGTCTCGCGAGCGTGATCGTGAGTTTGCCCAATCTTCTGGCCCAGTTTCTCGAAAACGCTGTGTATGGATTCCCTTCAATGACGTCAGTCGTGCTGTAAGTGCTTCTAGACCACCCACCACCATATATCGCCCACCTCAACCCAATCTTCCTCCTTGGAATTTTGTTGGACAATCAAGTGCTCAAGTTCCTTTCATTCCACGTGGTGTTTGTTTCCAATGTGGACAATCAGGTCACAATGTTCGAGAGTGTCCCCAAAATCATGTAGCCACCACACCTAATCCAAAGCAAGCCTTTCGTCGTGGTAAGCCACCACCCAAGACTTCCAATGTCAAGCCTCCTGTTTATGAACATGGTTATGTGAATCATGTATCCATTCTAGATTCCCACAAGTCAACCGATGTTGTACTCGGAACCCTTCCTGTCAATTCCGCCCCAGCTTCGGTTCTGTTTGAC
This sequence comes from Bromus sterilis, assembly GCA_950022295.1. NCBI lineage: Eukaryota > Viridiplantae > Streptophyta > Magnoliopsida > Poales > Poaceae > Bromus > Bromus sterilis. The sequence continues at coordinate 317,470,867 of OX465596.1, read as the reverse complement.
CCAGGATCATCTCACTCATTCATATCCCAGGACTTTGCACTGTCACATGACATCTCTTTTTCAATGTTATCCACCCCCTTAGTTGTGCAAGCCCCTGGATCTAGATGGCACACCACCATGGTGAGTCATGAAAATGAAGTTGCAATTGAGGGTTTAGTATTCCTTGCCTCACTTATAGCCCTCAAGTCTTCAGACATTGATGTCATCCTAGGAATGGATTGGTTATCAAGACAGAATGCTGTCCTTGATTGTAAAGCCAAGTCAGTGAAACTAACCCATCCATCAGGCCAGACAATCAAGTACACCTCACCAAGCTCTAAAACCCAGGTGCATTATTTAAATGTGCTTCCTCTTCCAGACCTTGAAGATATTCCGGTGGTTCGTGACTTCCCGGATGTCTTTCCAGAAGAGCTGCCAGGAATACCACCTGACAGATCTGTAGAGTTTGTGGTAGATCTTATCCCAGGAACCGCACCAATATCCAAACGCCCATATAGAATGGCCCCACGTGAGTTAGCTGAGCTCAAAATCCAACTTGAAGCTTCGTTGGCAAAAGGCTTCATCCGCCCTAGCTCATCGCCATGGGGTTGCCCCGTTCTGTTCGTAAAGAAGAAAGATGGAACAGAAAGGATGTGCGTAGACTATCGCCCGCTAAATCTAGCGACGATAAAAAACAAGTACCCACTGCCCAGGATCAATGATCTTTATGATCAACTTCCAGGATCCTCTGTCTTCTCCAAGATGGATTTGAGATTAGGCTATCATCAAATCAAAATCAGAAACGAGGACATTCCCAAAACGTCTTTTACTACTCGTTATGGTCTTTATGAGTACACCGTCATGTCCTTCGGTTTAACCAATGCCCCCGCCACATTCTCGCGTTTGATGAATTCGATCTTCATGGAGTACCTAGATAAATTTGTTGTAGTTTATCTTGATGACATTCTCATCTACTCGAAGAACGAAGAAGATCACGCAGAACATCTTAGGCTGGTATTGATGAAACTTAGAGAGCATCGCCTGTATGCTAAATTCTCCAAGTGTGAATTCTGGCTACCAGAAGTGACCTACTTAGGCCACGTAATTTCTGCAAAAGGCATTGCTGTCAATCCCGAGAGAGTTCAGGCCGTCCTTGACTGGACTCCACCTGAATCGGTTAAGCAAGTTAGGAGTTTTCTTGGCCTAGCCAGCTATTGCCGCCGCTTCGTCGAGAACTTTTCTAAAATTGCAAAGCCTCTGACTGAACTCCTCAAGAAAGAGAAGAAATTCGAATGGACTCCCAAGTGCGAGGAAAGCTTTCAAGAGCTAAAAAGAAGATTGACTTCTGCACCCGTACTTGCGCCTCCAGACACCAAAAAGGATTTCGAGATCTTTTGTGATGCCTCAAGGCAAGGGTTAGGATGCATACTTATGCAAGATCGACATGTGGTAGCTTATGCTTCACGCCAGTTACGGCCACATGAAGAGAACTATCCTACCCATGATCTTGAACTCGCTGCCGTAGTTCATGCCCTGACAACTTGGCGACATTACCTCCTTGGTAATCGTTGTGAGATCTATTCCGACCACCAAAGCCTCAAATATATATTCACCCAGCCAGATCTTAATCTCAGGCAAAGACGCTGGATTGAGTTGATAAAAGATTATGACTTAGGAATTTCTTACACCCCAGGCAAAGCCAATGTCATGGCTGATGCACTAAGTCGTAAGTCATATTGTGACAACCTCATGTTACAACAGTATCAACCACTTCTTCATGAGGAATTTCGAAAGCTTAACCTCGAGATTGTTCCTCGTGGATCTCTTTTCAACTTGGTGGCGAAACCAACCCTTGAGGATCAAATCATAGTTGCCCAAAGGCGTGCACGAGGTGTTCGCCGGATCAAGGAGAACATTGCTAGCGGAGTTGCTAAATGTTTCTCCACAGATAGCAAAGGAACGGTATTCTTTGAAAATCATTTGGTAGTACCTAAGAATAGGGAACTAAGGCAACTCATCCTCAAAGAAGCCCATGATACACCTCTCTCCATTCATCCCGGTAGCACAAAAATGTACCGAGATCTACGCCAGAGATTTTGGTGGACTAGGATGAAGAGAGAAATTTCTCAGTTCATTGCTGAATGTGATGTTTGTCGTCGCGTTAAGGCAGAACATCAAAGACCTGCTGGTACTCTTAGACCTTTGCCTATCCCCGAGTGGAAATGGGATAAAGTCAGTATGGACTTCATCACTGGCTTTCCAAAAACCCAGAAAGGAAATGATGCCATCTTCGTTGTCATAGATAGACTTTCCAAAGTTGCTCACTTCCTTCCAGTTCGAGAGTCTATAACTGCTAGCCAGTTAGCGGACTTGTATGTCTCCCGAATCGTGTCACTTCACGGTGTTCCTTTGGAAATCAATTCAGACCGTGGTAGTCTTTTCACTTCTCGATTTTGGGAAAGTTTCCAGAATGCTATGGGAACCCACCTCTCCTTTAGCACCGCCTATCACCCGCAGTCCAGTGGTCAAGTAGAAAGGGTCAATCAAATTCTCGAAGACATGCTCAGAGCTTGTGTTATCTCTTTCGGGAAGAAATGGGAGAATTCTCTTCCTTTTGCCGAATTTGCGTATAACAATAGTTTTCAATCTAGTTTGGGCATGGCTCCTTTTGAATTTCTCTATGGACGGAAATGTCGAACACCCCTAAACTGGTCAGAAACCTGTGAAAGACAATTCTTTGGACCAGATTTGATTCAGGATGCAGAAGAGCAAGTTCGCATTGTTCGTGAGAAATTGAAAACAGCCCAGTCTCGTCAGAAAAGCTATTATGATCGTCATCATAGGGAAGAAAGCTATAATCTGGATGAGAAGGCTTACCTTCGGGTTACTCCTCTGAAGGGTACCCATCGCTTCGGTATCAAAGGCAAGTTGGCCCCACGTTATATCGGTCCCTTTCGCATTCTCGCCAAACGTGGAGAAGTTGCCTACCAATTGGAACTACCCCCTCACCTCTCCCAGGTTCATGATGTCTTCCACGTCTCTCAACTCAGGCGTTGCTTCAAGGACCCCATCCGCGAAGTAGACCACGAAACGCTTGATCTCCAAGATAACCTTTCATATCGAGAGTACCCTGTTCGTATTCTTGATGAAGCCGAGCGTAGCACCAAACGTCAGAAGATCAGATTCTTCAAAGTGCAGTGGTCACATCATTCAGAGAAGGAAGCCACCTTGGAATGAGAGGATCGTCTACGAGCTGAGTACCCCACCCTCTTCCCGACGACTTCTGAATCTCGGGACGAGATTCTTTTGAGTGGGGGCGAGTTGTCAGAACCCTAAATTTAGGTTTGTGCTTTTCCAAGCTAGCATTTTTGCATCTTGAAAAAAATTGCAAAAGAAAAGGAATTGGGGAAAAGAAAAGCCCTAAATGAATTAAATAAAAAGGCCAGAAATAAATCTTTTTCCAAAATTCTTTTGGATGTATTGATCCTAAAAATGAGTGTGATCATTTTAAAAGTGATTTGGGATTAATCCCATACTCATAAATTTTTCAATAATCCAAATAGTGGCTTGGAAATTAAATAAATTGCCTATTTGAATTGAAATTCAAATAATTTGAATTTCAAAAATTCCCAAAACTTGGGGTTGACTTCTATAGAGTCACCTAGGTTTTATAAAAATATTTGGGGGTTTTATAAAATGCCCTAGCTAAATATTTAAAGGGGCAAAACAAATAACAGAAAAGAAAATAAGAAAAGAACAAAAGAAAAGGGCTTACCATCGCCTAGGCGTCGGCCCACCTGGCCCAGCCCGGCCCCTCCCTTGTCTCCTTCCTCCTCTTGCCAGAAGGAACGCTGGGCGCGCCGTGCACTGCGCATGGATGCCAGCTCCTGCTCCTGGCCACGCAAGGCCTCCCCTTCCTCTTTCTTCTCGCGCTGGAGGCGCCCAGAAGGCCCCAGGCCACTTCCCCTTCCCTTGCGACCTCCCTCCTCTCCTCTGCCCCCATTTCCCGAGCCGCAGCCGGAGCACGCCGCCGTAGCAGCGCGGCCACCGAGCCCCCCAGACGCCGAGACCTTGTCTACGAGGTGCCCCGGCGACGACCACTTCGACCGGAGCCTTCAACTTGGAGCAAGATCCCACGGAGGAGACGCCATCTTCAAGGGTTCGCCGCCGGCCGCGAGGAACCCCGGCGAGAAATCCGTCGCCTCCTCTTCACCCCCGGCCTCGCCGTCCTCTCCGTCGTCTCTGGTGAGCTCCCAGCTCCATTCCCCCCCCCCATCCGCGCTTCTCCCCGTGATCTCTGTGCCAGTCCGCCATGACCAGTGGCTCCGGCCGCCGCCTCCCGTCGACGTAGCCGTGGCCCCGAGCGCCCCCTTGAACCCTGCCTAGCCCCAGCAGTTGCGCGACGACGAGAGCTTCCTCCCCGTGCCCTCCCTTTCTTCCCCCGTGGCCGAAATCACCACTCCGGCAGGGCGCCGCCGTGGCCCAAGCCACCGGAGTTTAGCCGCCGGCCTGTTAGGCCTAATGCCCCCTCTAATCCCCTCTCTCCTCTCACTGACAGTGGGCCCAACCCCTTAATTAAACCGGGTTAAATTTAAATAGAGGGATAATAACCCCCTCTCTCACTGACAGCCAGGACCCACTGGTCAGCCCCCCCCACGTCATGCTGACGTCTTAATGACGCAATAAACAGAAAAACGTTTTAAAAAGAATTAAAGAAATCCAGAAATTCCAGAAAATGGCTGAAACTTTGAAAAATCATAGAAAATTCATTTTAACTCCAAATTTAACATATAATATATGAAAAATTATCAGGAAAAAATCCTCTATCCAAATTTCCAACTTTCAGCTATGTTGGAGTTGATCTTAAAAAGGGATCAGTAGCTTTTGCTATTTGATTTAATTGGAATTATTTCAAAATGAATTCAATTGCTATTCCAACTTCAAACTTTGAAATGCACCACACTTCACTTGTACTTCAGAAGCATTTCACACACATGACCTTTTGGTTTCCAATGAACAAACATTAGCAAATGCAAGTTGACCAAATTTGAATAACACTTGGAGTTTGAATTTGAATTCACTTTTCAAATCAACTTCAATTAACATGTTGCAAATTAAACCTAAGTCACATCAGCACATTGCCATGCTATGTTTTCCATATTGAATGTGCATTGTATTATCTTGATTGTGCTTTACTTCTAGTGCTTCGGTGATTGCATCTTCTCGGTAGAGTTGATCTCGGAGACGAGTTCAACCTCACGTCAGAAGAGTGTTACATCGTGATCGTCAGCAAAGCAAGCAGCCCCCTCTTTGATCATGTCTATAAAATCCCAGTTCCCTCTCATTCTCGCAAATGCATGTTTAGGATGTTACCATGATACGTTCTACCGCTAGTTGAACCCATTCCTTTGCATGACCTATCATTTTGTCATAGTAGTAAGCAAACCACAATCCTAGCAGATGTAGGAGTTGGTTGATATCATGTGGCCCCTGCAACTGTTACAGCTTATTGCATGCTTAGAGTTGTTACCTGAGGCTACTTTTATGTGAGTCGGGATGGTAGTGATCATGTGAATGATGGTGGTAACGTGTTGGTGAATCTACCCTAAACAAAGGTGAACGATGAGAGGTTGTGTAGGAGTACACAGTGGGTTGTCTCGTTGAACACTGCCTTAGTCCCGAGTTCTTTTGTTGTTATCCAAGACTAAGAGTACGACCACACATGGGCTCACTGACTCATCTCGGCCTAGTCCCTCACCCCGGACCAGTCCCGGAGTCGCAAGTAGTTCGCCCTTTAACGATCTCAAGCAGGTGGAACCAAGGTAAGTGGTTGGCGTAGGTTGTGGGCACGTTGAATCAAGCGATCATGATCGAGTTGAGCTTGATGGCGGTCACACAACGTTTGAGTCCGCATCGGAACAATCGGCCGGATTCCGATTGTGGTCCCAACTCAAATAGGCGACTCCCTAGGACTAGAGATGGTGCCGTGAGTGAAGTGTCGTGGCAGCATTCTCGCCGGTACTCACTTGAAGGGTCCATCCCCAGGCGGTAACTGATGAGGCGTGTGTGTAGCAGTACACCCCTGCAGGGTTAATGAACTATTCGAATAGCCGTGTCCGCGGTTATGGACTACTTGGAGACCTTTACTTGATCATAGATAACTTGAACCGGATACTTCTAAAACACACCAAGATAAGTGTGAGTGCTATGGCGTGCTTCCTTGTGGGGAAGTCGAGGAAGGCACCATAGTGGAGTATTGGTTGGAGACTGTTACTTGGACTCGTGTACGCTTCTTACCTCTCTCTGGTACTCGTAGTTCAGGATTAGCCAAGTCAAAGCTGGCACTTCTGCAAGTGAAACCCCACCTCCCTTTGCCTTGATACATGTGCATGAGTAGTATAGTTCCTATGTAAGTCTTGTTGAGTACGACTTTGTACTCACGTTTGCTTATTCTATGTTTTAGAGACGAGACCACTGACCCTGATGGTGGCCTCTACCTCGAGCTCGACGTGGACCAATGTCGTATAGTTCCAGGCAGCAGCCTGTGCCCTCTGGAGGGTCGTTGTACTTTTCTTTCAGGCTTCTTAAGCCATTTGTTAAACTTGTCTTTACTAAGACATAATTTGCTTCTGTTGATGTTTGATGTAATGTTGGATCACAGTCATGTGATCTCTGCTGGTAATACAACTACTATGTCTGCTCTGTTTAGCAGAAGTTATAAAGACTGAGTTTGTAGAGTTCATGTTGTGATTACCTGCTGTTTACACTGGACATGTATGCTGCGTGTATGATTATAACATGCATGTCTTAGTGTGTGGTTCGATAGCTTAGTTGTGTTCTTGCCGGCGGTCTTTTATACACCAAGTGGCCCTTAGATGTGTGCAGCTTGGGGCATCGCGATGCGATTGCTCGTGACTCGGTCACGTGGCACACTTTGTTGTATGATTGAGCCCGCCCGAGATCCCGACTAAGTGATCGGGCTGGAGTAAGTCTATGTAAGGGTTATGATTCAATCGATAACATGGTTGAGGCGACTTGTCTATGAGTATGGGATTCACCACCCATAAGCATTTAGACTTGTGAGCGGACAATGAGGACCCATCTCAGTTGATCATCCGGCCTGGATGGGATGCCCCTCACGTTCGATGCTTACCGAGAGTGATCTGTGCTTGGCCTTGTCTGCTTAGACAAGTGGGTACGGCTCTCGGCTCTCCATGTGATTGCATTATGACCGAAATTGCATACGCTAACCCCGGGTCCCGACACCTCGCTTCCCACGTTGGGATCTCTTGCGCCGGCCTGCCGGTTGGTCTTCCTGTGGGCTAGGCCATATCAGACCACATGGCCACAACCGGATCCCACTCCCCTCCCCCGCCGCCCTTATAAGCCACAGGGGAGGGCCTGTGCCCCTTCCTTCTCCCATACGTCGTCTTCCTCCTCCATCTCCTGCTCCTCACGCACGCCATTGCCGCTCCAGTTGAAGCTCTCCGTCGCGCTTGCCTTTCCACCTCCGCTCACGGGACCTGCTCCGGCCGTGCGCTAGCGCGCCGCTCCGCCGACGCGGTACTCTCTCGCCGCTAGCATCTCGTCCCTCTTCTCGCGCCGCCCGCGAGCTCCATGGCTCCCCGGCGGGACACCTCTCAGGCCAGCCGCGGGTGCTGGAAAGGAGCCAAGATCACCGCGGACGACATCCAGGCTCTGGTTCGAGCCCGCAAGATGCCGGCTGAGGTCCAGTGGCGCATCCCCGGCGCTGAGATCGTGCCCACCGCGCGCGCTGGCGAGAGGGTCGTCTTCCTCGCTCACTTTGAGCGTGGATTCGGACTCCCCGCCAGCACCTTCTTCCGAAGCTTCCTCGACTTCCACCAACTGCAACCGCATCACCTTGCTGCAAACTTCATCATGATCCTCTCCGGCTTCGTCACGCTGTGTGAGGGATATCTCGGCTGCCTCCAAAGCGTTTCTCTTTGGAAGCGGTTCTTCAACCTCCGAGCTCACAATGCTCGGACGGGAGCAGTGGTGCCGTCTGCTACGGAAGGTGGAGAGCCAACCTATCCGACTGATATGACCGACTGCGGCAGTTGCCTTGTCGCAGCCGGCAAACCGAGGTACAAGAGTCCCGATATCGTCCAGTCATGCAAGAACTGGCAGACCACCTTCTTTTACGTCAAGTCACCTGATCAAGGCCCCGAACTCCTGAATCTGCCCGAGTTCTCCCTCGCCCGGCCGACTGAAAAGCAGCAATGGTCGTTGAAATATGGTGTCGGAGATCTTGACGTGGACGCTCAAGTTTCTCGAGTTGCTCAGCTGGAGCAAGAAGGGCTCCTATCAACTGATTTTGTTGCTGCTTGGCTTCAAGCCCGAGTGCTTCCTCTGCAGCGCCGAGTGCACCGCATGTGCGACATGTCGGGGCCCCGAGATCCCACTCGGCTTTGCACGTGGCGGGTGAAGCTCGAGGACCTTTGCTCCAGGGTGAAGGCTATCACATCCAGCGCCTTGCCCGATCCCTTCCGCTTCGGCCTCGAGTACCTACATCGCCGACAGAAGCCATCCGTGGTATGTCCCGATTTACCCCTTGTCCGATTGCTTTTGCCCCGTACCCGATTTCTCTGACAATTTTCTTCTTTTGCTTAGCATTTCCTTCAATCCAATGTGATGGAAGATGGCCAAGTGGCTAGCATGTACGCTCCCGACCGCGAGGAAGATGACCCCGCGGACTTTGAGTCCAACGGCGAGGCTCCTTCCGAATCCGATGATGATGACGCCGACAACGGCGAATCCTCTGGGGAATCCTCCGACTTCGAAGATCTTGCTGACGATGCCGACGTCGAGGCCGCCGACCCCAAGAACGCCGACACCCGAACTGCGGCTCAAGGGGGTACGCCTGACCCTTCCCTTGAGCAATTTCTGGCCGAATGGAGCGATGACGATAGTGTCTCAAAGGTTGATAACTCTGATGCAGCTCCTCACGCCAAGCCACCGAAGGTGCCGACTAGACGCGCCTCAGCGACTAGCTCCTCCTCTGGTGCTGCCTCCAGCAAGGCCGCAAAGGCGATGCCGACTGCCTTCAAGGGCAAACAACCCCAAGCAACGGCCACTCGGGTGCCGATTGGCCAGGCGCCTCTGAACGTCGCCCCCCTGAGATGTCGTATGCCCACGGGAGCACCGAGAACATTCGGGTATTCCCTTGTCTTCATGCCTTGAACTTCATTGTTTTCCCTTGTACTGATTCACCTCTTGTTCTTCTTTCAGAGAGCCGATTGGCCTTGATGATGTCGACGCCGACATTCCTGCTCATGTCGGCGCAGTCATCTCCCCTTCTGCGTCTGCTGCTACAACTCATAAACGGCCTCCGGCTTCACATCGAACCTCCAAGGATGCCGAGCGCGCAGCCAAGAAAGCCCGCCTCGCTACTGCCAAGACCACTACTACTTCCGCCGCTGCCTCCAAGACCTCCAAGAAGACAGCTGACCGGGGAGTTACTAGGGGCGAAGGAGCGCAATCGGCCAATCCGATTCCTCCATCTCTGCCACGATGCTCCGACTCGGTTTCTGCCACCGTCATTTCTACCACCTTGCCCGTCCTGACAACCACTTCGCCTATCATAACGACAAATCCGCCAATTGCGGCAACCACCTCATTGATCATGATGACTACCTCGCCTGTCATGACGACCACTCCGCCGATTGTGGCCACCACCTTGACCTCATCTCGCCCGATTGCGCCACGGCCACGACCGAACGCCTCCGACTCTTTGGCGACGTCAGCGCCATCGTTCTCTACCATCATCACTTCTGCTGCCACGATTCAAACTTCATCGCCACAGCCGACCTGTTCCGCGTTGGAGATTCTGATGCGCTCGGTGGACCAATTCCGGGCCGAGTATTCTCGCACCCGCCACATTGGCACCGAGCCTGATGCTCCACATCGCACTCAAGACCCTCTGACGACAGCCTTTAGTCGAGTGAACGACTTCGCCGCCGCCCTTTCTCGGGACCTCCAACAGCTCGACCGCCATCATGTGGTAAGCTCTTGAATTTTCCTTTATGATTTTCCTCCAATCGGGAGACTTTTCTTCCGGTGGGTGCGCGCAAACGCACCCACTGGGTGTAGTCCCCGAGATTCGGGCCGATTGCTTGCAATCGGTTTGGATCTTTTATGCCCTTTGCTTTCTCTCCTGCCTTCCTCCAATCGGGAGACTTTTCTTCCGGTGGGTGCACGCAAGCGCACCCACTGGGTGTAGTCCCCGAGATTCGGGCCGATTGCTTGCAATCGAATCGGATCTTCTTTTAGCTGTTGTATCTCTAAATTTCATCTTGCTGTTCTTCTCAGGCTGTTATGGAAGAAAAACGCGAGATCTTCGAAAAAATCCTCGACGCTTATACCGCCAGGCTCCGAACTCTCGCCCAAGCCCAGCTTGAGGTCAACAATCAATCGGCCGAGATCAATAGGCTGAAAGGTAACTTCTGCATTATTTCCATCTTCCCTCCGATTGAAAATTTCTCTTGTACAAATATCTTCATGTCTTCTTCTAGTTTCTGTTCCCATGGTAGATGATCTTCAGAGCCGTATCGCTGAACTGACTGCAGAACTCAACCAGCAAGGGCCAGCACTTGCCGCAGCCAAGGAAGAAACGGCCGGACTGCAGGGGGTGGAAGCCGACTTGACTCGGACTATTAAAGGCCTCCACTCCGAGATGGCTGCCCTTGAGAAGAAACATCTGGATGACATAGTTGCCGTGACCGCTGCTGGTGACGGGCTTCTTGCTGAGCGAGATGCAGCTGTAGCCGCCCGAGAAGCATTGCAAGCCGAGAGGGACGAAGCGATTGCTGCGCGAGACTCTATCCGAAAGGATCGTGATGACCATATCGCCAAATATGAAGAGCTGGAGAAACGCAACTATGAAGACACCACAAAAATGCGTCGCCGGGCCAAGGGCCTCTACGACACGATGAGCGAGATGGATGCCCTTCTCAACGGTAAGTGCTTCTTGCCTCCGAGTGCGTTTCCGACTGCTTCCTTCCTCTGCGCTATTACTCATTCTTTTCTTCATGATGCAGAAGCTTGGCCTGAATCTGAAGCAGCTGCTTATGCGGCCGTGGCCAAATCTCGGGAGGAAACCATCGCAGCCGGGGGGTCCTGCCAGCATGATGATGACGTCTGGACTCGGCATGAGTATTTGATTGGCACAACGGCTCGCATTCCCGTCATCAAGGGAATTTCCTTATCTTTCAAACTTGGCATTCTGAAGATTGCCGAGTTATTGTGGTCGCCGACTGAGCTCAAAATTGGACTTCAGAGGATGAAGCATGCTGCCAGCTCTTCTGCCGAGATCCACACGCCGGCTCCTCTGGACGAAGAAGACTCTGACAAGGGAGATGCTCCGAATGCTACCACCGAGCAGACTCGGATTCTTCTGAAGGCCATTCCTCGTCGGTTCGACGTCTTGCTTAACTTTGCTGGTCGGACTGGTGCTGAGACTGCTCTTCAAACTGTGTTGAGCGGGTATCCGCAGGTGAAACTCTCCAAGCTCCACAGCCTCAGAGAGAACTCCGCCCACGTGCTTGAGAAGACCTATGCTGAAGTGAATCGGCTCGCCAGCGCTATGGTGAACTGGTTTTCTCCTTATGAATATACTCCATATCTCGACGAGGGAGGGAACCCGCTGGCTGAAACTTCTATCTCTGGCTTGGCCGAAGAGCTTTCTGACAGCGGCTCGTCCCATACCTCTCCAAGGTCCAAGCGTGCTGGGGCCACATCTTCTGATGCACAGTCGGAGCCATATGCTGCTGCCGCGCACGCCGATCCGACTGCTCCGACAACCAGCTCTGCGCCCTCGACTGCCCCGACTTCCTGAGCCAAGCCACCGATGACGTCACCTACTGTAGCTTGCCGACATTGGATCGGCCTTATCTTGTTTTTTCTTTCCGACTAGTTGCTTGTAAGACATGATTTTAATTCTGTCGACACCTACTGGGTGTGACTTCGATGTAATGAACTCATTCGGCCTTAGGCCTGCTATCTCTTATGCAATCCGATTGCTCATTGCCAGTTTTTATTTGTGCGATCGATTTTGCGTCTTTGTCGGTTTCTTTTACCGGTCTGCACTTGGGGGTATCTTCCTTGTCTGTATTGCTGCCGACATGCAGTCTGCAATCGGACCAAAGGTAGAGTCCCAGCCAAGGTTCGATAAGCTTTTCACATTTACACGACAAGGTTTAACGCAAAGGATTCTGCAATGTTAGGGGTCGATTGCCCGCTACCGAGCTCGATGCGTTGGTTCGCGGCGCAATCGGTAACTTGATTTATCGACTATGCCCTTTGTAGAGCGTTTCGAGTTGTTTCTCGGGAACTTGTACTGCTGACTGCCCCAACCGCTGCCCTTATCAATGCCACAAACACTTTTGTGATTTGCGCTTGAGTTAGGTGCTAAGTAGAGTACCAGCCCGCAGTCCCCGTGCCTCGATGGCCTATTCGTCTGACCTCGTGGTCGGTCAGTCCCCGAGTGCGTTACGCATGTCTCGGGTATGACTAAGCGTTGCCGACTTGGGCTAGCTTTTCGAATGAAATTATGCAAAGGTAATCGAATGCTCTTTTTCAGAGGCATGATAGCTTTACTGATCGTTTGCCGAATGGCATACATAAATTTCTGCCGCTCAACTATAGAACGGACATAACAGCTCGGCGTTCCACGGCCGCTCCGTTTCTACTCCTGATGTGTCCTTGTGCCGAGTGCCCTTGGTGCAGTTGATCAAATAATAGGAGTTGTTCTTGAGTGCACGGCTGATGACGAATGGTCCTTCCCAGGGTGAGGATAGCTTGTGCTCCCCGTCTGACTTCTGAATTCGGCGTAGCACCATGTCGCCCTCTCGGAAGGCGAGAGGACGAATCTTCTTACTGTGGTAGTGCCGCAACTTCTGCTGATAGACTGCCGATCTGGACAAGGCCAGCAAACAGGCTTCTTCCTTGAGGTCGACCCCGTCCTCTCGTGCTAACCTGGCTTCTTCTTCAGTGTACAAGGCATGCCGGGGAGAATCAAACTCGATGTCGGATGGGATGATTGCTTCTGAACCATATACTAGGAAGAAAGGAGTGAATCCAGTCGACCTGTTTGGTATGGTCCTTAAACTGAACAGTATTGCGGGGAGCTCTTCAATCCATGCTCCGGGTGCCCTCTCAAGTGGTTCCACCAATCGGGGTCTGATACCCGAGAAGATGAGGCCATTTTCTCTTTCTACTTGACCATTCGACTACGGATGCGCCACAGATTTAAGATCAAGCCGAATGCCCTGCTGAGATGCATATCGAGCCAGTGCACCCTTTGCAAAATTTGTGCCGTTGTCGGTGATGATGCTGTGAGGTACACCATATCTGCACACGATGTCGGCCACGAATCGGACCGCAGTCGGGCCATCAAGCTTCTTGATCGGGCGAGCTTCAATCCACTTGGTAAACTTGTCCACTGCAACCAGGAGATGTGTCATGCCACTCCGGGCCCTCTTGAATGGACCAACCATATCCAAACCCCATACTGCAAATGGCCATGCTATTGGGATTGTCTTCAATGCAGATGCTGGCTGATGACTTCTTGCCTTGAACCGCTGGCAACCCTTGCAATATTTCACCAAATTCTCAGCCACTGCAAGCGCAGTCGGCCAGTAGAAACCATGTCGGAAAGCTTTGCTGGCGATGGCTTTTGCAGATGCATGATGACCGCATTCACCCTGATGAATGTCTCTGAGCAACTCCAAGCCTCTGCCCTCTTCTACACATCTCTGAAATACACCAGTTGCACTTTTGCGCACTAGCTCATTGTTGATTATCGTGTATGCCCAAGATCTGCGGCTGATTTGTCTTGACTCTGCTTCGTCTTCTGGGAGGACTCCGTCTGCTAGGAAATCTCTAATCGGCTGTGCCCATGATGGCGCACTGACAACTACCATTACTGCTGCATGCTGGGGTGGGACTTCTTCTTGGATCTCGGTTTCTTGTCCACTGGCCTCTTGGATCTCGGCCTCTTGAACTTCTGTCATCTCGACTTCTGTCTCTGAACTGCCGATTGCGGCGCCTGGCACGCATTCGGCAGCCCCTGGTGGCGAATTCTCGTCTGGAGCTGGAACTTCTTCACTTCAACCGGCGATTTCTGTCATCATTGGTTCTTCTGAGGCTGTGCCACCTGGCATTGCCTCTGCTTGCTTTCCTTTGGCCTTGCTCTTCTTACTGCATTCGGCAGCCCTTGACTTGCAATCGGCAGCCCCTGGTTTGCAATCGGTAGCCCCTGGTGCTGTCGGCTCTGCTGTTGCTGAAGCACCCTGGGCGCTGGACTGCTTCTTCAGGGTTGGAATTTTTGCCGGTTGAGCTTCTTTTGCCTTCTTCAACGCTTCAAGGTCGGTCTCCGAGATGAATATGGACTCAGACTCTGGGGATGGCGTGATGGATGGATTCTTGATGTGCTCAAGCGACACACCTGGTGGGATAGCTTGCCTTGTTGAGCCGAGCTTGGACAGCGCATCTGCTGCTTCGTTGTTTTCTCTCGGCACATGGTGGAACTCGCATCCCTCAAAGTACCCACTGATCTGCTGTACCAGGAAACGATAGCTTGCCATATTCGCATCCTTTGCATCCCAGGTGTCTGTGCACTGCTGTACTACCAGGTCAGAGTCACCAAAGCACTCAATATTCTGAATGCCGATTTCCTTGGCAAGCTTGATACCATGCACAAGGGCTTCGTACTCGGCAACGTTGTTTGATGCTGCAAAGTGAATCTGGAGCACATATTGCAGTTGATCTCCTCTTGGTGAAGTGAGTACTACGCCAGCCCCTAGGCCGCTCTTCATCTTGGAGCCGTCAAAATGCATTCGCCAGAAATCCGATCCCGGGAGCTGCGGCATATATTGAGTTTCAGCCCAGTCTACCAGGAAATCGGCCAATGCTTGCGATTTGATTGATGTTCTTGGCTCATACTGGATGCCATGGTTGGCGATCTCGATTGCCCACTTCGCCACTCTTCCGGTTGCATCTCTGCTTCCCATAATGTCGGCCAATGGAGCCGAGCTGACGACTGTGACCAAGTGAGCTTGGAAATATGGCTTCAGCCTCTTTGCTTCCATGTACACCCCATAGCACATCTTATGGTAGTGAGGGTAGTTCTGCTTGGACGCCGAGAGCACTTCACTGATGTAATACACAGGTCGTTGAATCTGTTGTGCCCTGTCCTTCTCGGGCCGCTCCACCACCATAACTGCATTGATCACCCGATTGGTTGCGACAATGTACAACATCATTGGCTCCTTCTCAATCGGGGCAGCCAGAATCGGCGCGGTGGAGAGCATGCGCTTGAGCTCTCGGAATGCTTCGCTTGCTTGGGGGGTCCAGGTGAACTTCTCCGTCTTCTTCATCAGTTGGTACAATGGGATTGCTTTTTCACCTAGCCGACTGAGGAATCTGCTGAGTGACGCGAGGCAACCGGTGAACTTCTGTACTTGCTTCAGGTTCTTGGGTTGTTCCATGCGCTCTATCGCGGCTATCTTCTCGGGATTGCATTCGATTCCTCTCTCGGAAACGAGAAATCCCAAGAGCTTGCCGGCCTGGACTCCAAAAACACATTTCTCCGGATTGAGCTTGATCTGATAAGTTCTCAAATTTGCAAATGTCTCTCGGAGGTCGTCTAGAAGTCTGATTCCCTTTGCCGACTTCACCACCAAATCGTCCACGTAAACATGGAGATTTCTGCCGAGTTGGGAGTGTGTACACCTCTGAATTGTGCGCTGATAAGTGGAACCTCCATTTTTCAAACCAAAAGGCATGGTGATATAACAATAAGCCCCGAAAGGGGTTATAAATGCAGTTTTTATTTGATCTTCCACAGCAAGTTTAATCTGGTGATAGCCAGCTGTGGCATCCAGAAAAGACAAAAGCTCGCAGCCGGCCGTAGAATCAATCACTTGATCGATACGGGGCAGAGCAAACGGATCCTTTGGGCATGCCTTGTTCAAGCACGTGTAGTCGATACACATGCGCCAGGTCTTGTTCTTCTTCATGACGAGAACTGGGTTCGCCAGCCACTCTGGGTAAAACACTTCCATGATGAAACCTGCAGCTTGCAGCTTCGCAATCTCTTCGCCGATTTCCCTTCTCTTGTCTTCAGAAAAACGTCTCAGGGGTTTCTTGACCGGCTTCGAGCCTGGCCGAATGTGCAGCTTGTGCTCGGCGAGTTCTCTCGGCACACCAGGCATGTCTTGTGGAGACCATGCGAAGATGTTCCGATTCTCACGGAGAAACTCGACGAGCTCGCTTTCCTATTTGTCGCTAAGTCCAGCTCCGACTACAACGAACTTGGTTGAGTAGGAGGGATCTAGAGCGATCTTCTTGCTGTCCTTGGCCGACTGAAAATCCGACTCCTCATCTGCCCTCTTGGCTGGGCCGACTGGGAGTGGGTTCTTGTTCTGTTCTTGCGCCATCGCAATTACCTTGCCGAGCTGACGCTTCTCCGTTTCGACCACCTGAGAATCAGCCAAACTGCTGCCAGCCGACGTACACTCGAGGGACTTCCTGAAGTCCCCGGTGACGGTGATGACGCCGTTTGGCCCTGGGATCTTCATCTTGAGGTAAGTCTGCTGTGTGTTGAACATGAACTTGGCAAATGCGGGCAATCCCAACAGAGCATGATAAGGACTGCTGAGGTCGGCGACTTCGAACCAAATCGGCTCCCTCCTGAAGTTTTCCTCTGTGCCAAATATAACATCCAGCCGAATGCGACCCATGGGGGTGCAAGACAACACAGGGAAAATCCCGTGGAAAGTCGTCCGACTACGCTCCAGATCCTTCTCTGTGAGCCCTAGCTTGATCAATGTGTCCCTGTAATGAATGTTGATTGTGCTTCCTCCATCGACGAGCACTCGGGAGAACTTGCATGAGAACCTTGGTCCTGCGAACAGAGCGTCAACCACGAGCGGATAATTTCCCGGATTCGGCAAGATGGTGGGGTGATCTACTCTGTCCCAGGATATAGACACTCGGACCAATGCATGAACTGAGGAATCGGTGGCATAGTGGCGTTGACCTCCTGAGCTCGGGCCCTCCGACTACCCTTGTCCGTGGACTCACTGGTGAAAATCATGTAGGCGGCGTCTTGCCGCGGGAACTGGTTCTGCTGCTGAGGCGGTCCTCTGTTCTGGGGTGGTGGTGGGGGTGGAGGTGGTAAAGCTTATCCCTTCGCGATCCTTCTCACAAAATCACACTGCCGAGTGGTGTGCGCAGACGGCCTGCCGGGCGTGCTGTGCAACTTGCACGGTGCATCCAACATATCATCAAACGTATACTTGGGCTTCATCTGCCCCGGGGGCCTCACATTTGGTCTCATCTTCCGACTGCCTCCCGCAGCCGCTAGATCTTCTTCGTTCTGAACAGCGGCCACCTGCCGACTGCCATATTGCGTATCAGGTTGCTCATCCTTGCGCTTGCCATTGCTCTGCTGGTTGTTGTTGTTGTTGTTGTTGCGGTTGTTCTCTCTCCTTTCCTTCCGACTGAGGCCTTGGTGCCCTGTGTCCGACTGTGGAGCCCCTGGTGACTGGATTACACCTCCAACACCAAGCTGGATAGGGCGCATCGCAGAATCGGACATAGCAAACGCGTTGGCCACCTTCATGAGCTCGGCGAGCGATGTGAAATCCTTGCGGAGCAACTTGTGCTTTAGCATTGAATCGGCCAGGCATCCATCCATGAAGTACTGAATGGCATGGATCTCATGGACTCCTTCACATGAGTTCTTCAGCTTGATCCACCGAGATAAATAATCTCGGAGGGGTTCATCCTTGCCTTTCACACAAAGAGCCAACTGCCGCGGGAGGTTGGGCCGCTCATATGTGCTTGTGAAGTTGTGAATAAATGCACTCGTGAAATCTTCCCACCAATTTATACTATCCTTGGGAAAACTATTCAATCACGTACGAGCTGATCCCTGCAGCATCAAAGGTGCATAGCGGACTGCTACGCGCCGATTGCCTCCTGCGATGTGAACCGCGGTCAGGTAATCGGACAACCAATCTTCTGGCTTCACAGAACCATTGTACTTGGGCGTGTCTCTCGGCAGCGTGAAGCCTTTGGGAAACTTCTCGGTCCGAATGCGATGACCGAAGCACGACGGGCCAGCCTCTCCTTCTTCATCCTCTTGAGCCTCCTTCTCCAGGAGCTCAATGCGATGCCTTGCATCATTCTGACCGATTTGGCGAGGGCCAAGTCGGGCGCTGATTGCTGGTCTTGGTGCCGACTGCTGAGGCATGTCGTTGCGTCTGCTGTTAACAGCTGGCTCTTCAATTCTTCTGCTTGCTACTGGGGGTGGCCGATTGCTTCTGACCCTACTCTCATGCCGAGATGGAGCGGGCTGCTGTCTGTTCTGGCGCGATGCATTCGGTCGCTGGCTAGCTCCCGGATTCGGCCTCACAGTTCCTCTTGACGCCCTAGGTCCTGCATCTTGATTCTCCATTGCTGCGAGCCTCTGCTCCTTTGCGGCTGCCAGCAGCTCACGCATTCGGCGCGACTGCTCTCGCCGCTCATCTCCCTCCAGGTCTTCTAGCTCAAGTGCTATCTTCTCAGCTGCTCTCAGGTTTTTGTCCGGTGTGCTGTATGTCGGCCTCTGGATGAATGCCGATTGGGCCGGTTGCTCCGGTTGCACCGGCCTCCTTGGTTGCTCCGGCTGCTCAGCTCCCGACAGCTGCTGATTGACTGGTCTGCCTCGGCTTCTCAAATCTTCCAGGACCGCGGGCTCAATCGGCCGGCGCGGTCCCGCATGCGCTGCGTTGTACTCTCTGGTGATGGCTCCCAGCCTGCGCTCTTCTGCCAGCACCTGCTCGGCCCTGCGAGCCAGAGCAAGCCTTGTCGTTTCCAGCTCGGTGTGCACTTGATCGGGATCACCATTCCTGTTCACGGGTGTGTACAACACATCCCGCAACGCACTGGTGCCGACTCTCTCCGCAGCCTCCGCTGCCTCCTTGGCTCTCCTAGCCGCACTCGCTGCATCGCGGTTGCTCGATGAAGACGCCCCCGCCATCATGACAGCAGCGTGCACTCGGCCATCCTCTCTGCCAGGTGCTGCGCTGCAGCCCCTGGCCGAGAGCGGATCTGTAACGCACGAGAAGACACGAATCTCCCTGGGATAGGCCTCGGGGAAGCTGTCGATGAAGAGGCAACGACTGCCGACCTGCAGTGACACA
This sequence comes from Bromus sterilis, assembly GCA_950022295.1. NCBI lineage: Eukaryota > Viridiplantae > Streptophyta > Magnoliopsida > Poales > Poaceae > Bromus > Bromus sterilis. The sequence continues at coordinate 317,451,680 of OX465596.1, read as the reverse complement.
CCGGGCGGCAGGGGTGCGCCGGCCCCATACCGCGCCGAGTAATCCACCACATAATCAATTGCCCCATGCCTAAGAATCAGGCCAGAGGCGTGGCTACCGCCTGATGCAGAGGAAAATCCCGTCCGGATCTTTACTCCAGTCGACGCCTCGGTCTGCCCCACGGTTGGCGCCAACTGTCGTCGATATGTGACGTCAGATGCCATGGGGATGGCTAAAGTGAGAGGAAGACGCGAGGAAAAGGATGTCGATGGTGCCGGAATCGGGTCTGGCACAAACACGGTGAAGGACACCACGATATACCCAAGTTCGGGGCTCTCCGGAGATATAACACCCCTACTCCTGCTTGTCTCTTCTATATCAATGAACTGGACTACAATAACTGCTTCTCTATCTTCTCAGGGGAAGGTGAGCGCCGCCGTGGGCAAGGCTCTCTCCTGCTTCCCTGAGGAGTAACTACTAGCAGTGAATGAACTGAGGAGAATATGAGTACTAGTGCTAGAAATGAGCAGATCGTCCCCCACGCAGGAGGGGTACCCCGGGCTCTTATAGCATGAGCTCGGGGTAAATCGGTAACTTCACTGCCGATTGGGCCCAGCCGTCATCCTCTAATCGGCTGGGTCCCACCGACTGCTCTTCTCCGGATGATCCGGACCCTACGAGCGGCGGCCCATGCTGTAGACTTGTAGGTCATGATGATGAACAGTGGCGCTAGGAGGTGCGGTCTTGTCGTCCTGTCCGCGGAATCGGCGGAGAGGTCGACACCGTATCTCTGCCAGATCTTCGATGTGACTTGGCTTCTCTGCCACCCCGATCTCTCGGGATTGCGCATTTATGACCCCGTAGATGGACCTCCGACTAGTCTCGGGGTCAACTTCTCCAGGGGTGGTAGGTTGTACCGATTGCGCCTGGGCCGACTGGTGGTCCTCGGCAGGGTTGATTGCTCTCAGCAATCGGCCGTGCTAATGCCCACCTCGGCCCAGATGCGGGCCAATCGGATGATGGTCTTGATGACAACAGGGTGGACCGGTTGCGCCTGGGCCGACTGCTGGCATTCGGTACGGCCGATTGCCTAGGAGCAATCGGCCGTACGCCTGCCCAGCTCGGCCCAGCTGCAGCCCAATCGGTCCATCCTTGTCCTGAAAGGTTGCTTTCGCCTGGGTGAGCCTACCCGGGTACCAATCCCCCGAAACGTACCCTCCCTGTTGTTCCCGACAATATACCTCTCGCGGGCACCGTTGGGTCACCCGACTTTCTTACCTTTAAGGACAACCGTTGCTCAGGTACCTAGAGCGGCTATACAGAGCCAACAACGAGTGGAGTACAAGGAATACTCCTTGATAGCTCGCACTTGATGGTGGCTCGGCAGAGCCGAGCTAGGGGCCTTAGACGGTGTCTGCATGTACCGTACCTCTGAAGTTTATAATTATCGTATCCGCGTTCACTCCCCAGAGTGTTCACGGCCCGCTATCTAATCCTAGTAGACTAACAAAGCGCAGGGCTCACTTCTGAATAATGCATAAATATAATAGGCAGCATAGGATAAAGGAGGTACATCAAGGGGCGACAAAATCAGGCTATGCAATTGAATAGGATTGTAACGTAGCAGCAGCAGTAACAATGCCTAGTGCAAGAAAGTACGGAAAGGTAGACGATATCTGGAGAAGAGAATGGCTCTGCTTGCCTGGAAGCTCGCGGGTAGGGGTACGGTCGTCGTTGACGAAGTAGTCGTAAAGGGGCATCGGCAGCGGTCGTCGGGACTACCGGACAATAAGAGAGGGGGGAGAAACAATAAATACACAACAATAATAGCAATACAAATACAAGACATGGCAAAAGCAATGTTAACGACGTTCTAACGCAGTGCAACGTGTTACGCTCGGAGCCGGAATTCATCCGAGGATGAACTGCCAGCTCCGGGTGATTACCGGACAGGGTGTCCGAAGGGGGAAGGGTTCATGCCGGAGGTGTCGTGGACATTCGACAAAAGTGTGGATGGTATAACCGTGCTAGTTGATCCATTCTGAACAACTTTCGTGTTTAGAATAAATTCATCTGCATACTTTAACAGTACCGGACAAATCATCGGACAAACGGTCCGGAGGGGGACGGTTGGATGTTCGGTATGTTAGAGGGGGGTGGTTGGTATACGGATAGCGTATCTGTATTCGTTATATTTTTCTGATCAATTTTGATGTATAAAGTTTTTGAATCTGACTTACGGTTTAAAAGATATTGAATTTCCAAATTTAAATAAATTTAAATCAATTTCTGGATTTTCTTTTATTAATAAATCCTAACATTATCCATAGAGGGTTGACTGGTCAAACCTGACCAGTGGGACCCCACTGTCATACACTCAGTGTTAATATATTAAAAGAAAATATTTCTATTTATAAAAAAAACAGCTAGGGCCCACATGTCAGCCACACTATGACACCTAACAGTTTATTATTTAAACAAAACCTATTGGCCTCGGGCCCACTTGTAATAGACACATAGCACTAACAGGGGGGGTTATTCCTAATCTTTTAATTAGGAGGGGTTAGGGGGTTGGGGCCCTCTGGTCAGAGGGGTTAGCCCCCCGGTTAGCCACGCACGGGCTCAGCGGCGGGGAGCCGTGGCCATGGCATGGCGGGGAGGCCGCCGGTGGAGGAGCCACGGCGGTCAGGGAGGGCGGCTGCGGGCACGTCGGCGACGCGGGCAGGCACGCGCGTGTGCGGGGAGGGAGCACAGGGGCCGGCAGAGCTCGAGAACCCGAGCATGCGGCAATGGCGGCCGGCGGCCACGGCGTAGACGAGGGAGGGGCTACGGCGACCAAACGAGAGGGGGAGGGGGGAATGGATGCGGCTCACAATGGGGGAGACGGTGGCGCGCTTGGACAAGGCCGGGGACGACTGGAGGCGGCGAATCGCGGTGATGTTCGCCGACGACCACGGAAGAAGATGGTGACGAGGCGCACGGCGTAGTGGATCTCATCTCGATTCCTTCAGCAGGCAGACGTGGACGTCGACGACGGAAAGCCTGGACACCTTGGCTTGGCCTGGGAGCCATAGTGGCCGTGCGAGTTCGTGCGACGGCGGTCATGGCGGCTCGGGTAGGAGGTTGAAGATGAAGAGGAGCTAAGGGGGAAAGAATTGGGCCTCGATCTAGGGTTCCAGGGAGGGGTGGGGGTTCGCTCTTATCCACCAAGCAGGCCACGGCGGCAAGCCTTTGCCGAGCACGTGCGAGGGGGCTGTGTGCGTGTTCATGGCGTGCGTGTATGAACAGTAGAAGGAAGAAGAAGGAAGGGGGTGGGCCGGGATGGGTGGGCTTTGCCCGTGGCGTAGAATAGGTCTCTTTTTATTTTGTTTCCTTTTCTGTAATTCTTTTACTCACTGTTTTATTTAATTTGGGCATCAAATGATTTTTTTTAGACATGAGACTGGCCCAAAAATTTGTGTTGCATATGTTAAGAGAGCCACAAAAAGTTTGGGGTAAAGATAAAATCGTTTAATATTTTTTTTAATATACAACCAGCAAATGGGGTTGTTTCAGTACTGGTTTGAATTGTTTGATATTTGTAATCATTGTAATAAATGCTGAAAGTTGGTTTATCATGGTCCACTGATTTTTAGGGATTTAATAAAATTAGTTGCACAATTTTTGGAAAAAGTTTATTTACCACATTGTTTTGTAATTTTTATTTGGGATGAATTTGAACAGAGACATGATCAAACATTGCAATCACCTGACTTAGCGTTAAACCAAAGTGATTACTATTACATGACAACCGGGGTGTTACACGTCTTCCTATAGGGCCCTCTGCCGCACTCCGTCCATCCCTTGGATGGCGCACCTATGGAAGGCACCCATCCCGCTGAAGATTAAGATCTTCATTTGGCAACTACTTCGGGACAGCCTTCCCTTTGGGATGGAGGTCATCAAGCGCCAAGGCCCTGGCAATGGTATTTGCCCGCTTTGTCATGTCCCTGAGACTGGACATCACATTTTGTTTGCCTGCACGGCGGCCAGATTCCTTTGGCGCTTCATCCGTGAGGCTCTGGGACCTGACTGGGAGGCAACAGACCTTGCCGAGTTCGTGCAGGCTAAGGCTAACCAACCCAATATTAGAAGACGACTATTTTGGCTTATGTTCGTGGCTCTGACCTGGACCCTCTGGACAACTAGGAACAAAATGGTTATTGAATACGTCTTCCTTCGGCGGGCCTCTGATATGCTCTTTAAATTCCTGGCCTTTTTTTGCAGCACTCGCACCCACTCTCGAGGCGCAGGGATAGAGACCTCGTCCTCCACATGACGGTGGCCCTGACTACTGAGGCTAGGCGCCTGACCACTCCATCGTCGGCGGGCTGAGCTTTTTGGCGGAAGGACCCTGGAGGCGCCTGCTCTTTTTTTATTTTTGTTCTTTTCATTGTACGTGGGCATTATGTGCTGCTGCCCCAGCTGGCTCGTGAACTTGTATGACACTCGTGACTGTTGTCGGGAAATTTGCTTTATCTATAAAGCGGGGCGAAAGCCTTTTTCCGAAGCTTGGACACGGTAACATTGCTCCCATTTTACATACTACACAAAACCATTATCGCTTAGCTTTCGACTTTTCGGATATCAACCTAAATACACACGAAATACAATATCTTTCCATGCCGCCTCGCAATCATGCAGCCCAACCAAACGCCTAATGAATAGCAATAATGAATGAAATAGAGTAAGTTCTTTACTTTGACAAGCAATTTCGAATCCTTTCTCTATGAAAGGTTTTCTTAATCTATCCATTGACAATGATGTTGACCTTTGGTGGCAGTTGCTGAGCGAATGATGATTCTTGTTTAATGCTGGAAGACGCCTCTTATTGTCACCTGGCATTTGATCAGTTCTGCATGAGGATGAGATATCTATGAATAAAATTAGTACCTTGATGCCATATGTCAGTAGCGTATTTCACTGCAATTTATTATTCTAATTCACCCGCTTATTTATTCGGATGTTCAGCTCGTTTTCAAGAGAGCAGTGCTATTCATGCGTGTGGGTTTTACAAAAAGTTTGCATACTAGTTCGATCTGGAAACGCTTAGCAAAAATGTTGGAGTTATGATCCAAATGAACTGATACAAAGAGTTTTCGTAGAAACTTGTACATAGGAATAGGATTTTCTGTTCAAGCGGTTTCTTTCAACTTCAAGAGTCTAGATGACAGCTTTTTTACATTGTCTGTTAGTACATTTTCCTTGCCGTTGATTTAGACATTAAAACTTCCAAATCGTTATTTTTCACTAGCGCTATCCGCAAAGGAAAGGAAATGAAGCTGGAGTTGTCGTTTTCCAATGTTTCAATCAGGACCAGAAAAACAGTTTCGTTCTTATGGGAGATCTCCCGTTTTAAATTTAGCAGTGTTTTATAATGGTTTAAATAAATACAAAAGGTTACATAAACCTGTAAATTCCCAATTTCAAGTTTGTTGGTTTCAATCTTCAAATTTCCAGCTTGAAATATTGTACGTGTATCACCTTCAAGATTTTAGTGTTTGTAAAACATCATACCGTGGTTTTGTAAAGAAATTATCGTGAATGTGTACGCAAGCTTACTCATATTGGTCTAAGGGCAACTACTTTCTCACCCACAATTAACAATGCATAACCTTTCATCACTCTCTTTTCGTTTTGCCCAGCTGAAGCAAAACACATGTTTTCCTATCCAGTAGGTAGCAGGTAAGCTAATCGTGGATTGTTGTAGCCGTTTTCTGTAGCGATCTAATCGGAACAGAAACAACAGAAGAAGAAAAAAGAATTCCTTGCATATTTTCAGAAACATAACATTAAAAACTCATGAATGTAGCAAAAGATTTAGTGTCTCAATAACTCAACCAACAATTCAGCAATACATTACTGAGTGTCATCAGCTGTCAATGAACAACAAGATAGGATGAGATCCCATAGAAAAAAAAGGAAGGCAATCACATAAGCCTGAAACAGGAAAATTACATACTGTACTATACTATGCATCCCCACACACACAGACGCCTAAATCTTCTCGGCAAATCAAGCACAGGTGTTGTTGTTAGCAGTTGCGCATGATTTAGAAAGCAGGTTACTTTTCCTGACACGTGAAAAACTCTTTCAGAAGGACGAGATCTCGAGAGGATCAAGAACGAGGAGACCCGAGCTTCCTGAGATTCTTGATGTGCTTGAGCACGCTCCGACAGACGCGCAGCCTGAAGCTCCGTACGGCGATCCTGAGTCTCTTGAGTCGGACGCCGATCCGCACTGATCTGACGACCTTGCACCCGCCAACCCTGGAAAATGCCGCCGCCGGCGGCCGTCTTGTCGGCCCTGTCTCGAGCGCCTTTTGGATCAGGAACTGCGCCTTCCAGTGCCGCGCCTCTTCGGCGTCCACCTTGTCCACCTTGGCGTAAGACATCGGCGTTGCCCTTAGCAGCAACATCCTGGAAAATGGCGGTGTTGCAGCAACGAAGCCAACGAGGAGGAAGAAGAGGGGATTTTGTGTAGTATGAGCTTCTTGTGTGCAGCTGTCCGTGCTCGAATCTGGAAGCTGGAATGGAACGTGTGCGCCTGTCTTCGTTATATAGGCACGCGACGGACAGTGCAGGCCTCAGGCCGGTTCTACATCTGGTTATGTACTGTTTCAATGGCATCGTTGATGAGATCACCAGAGTATTAATTGTGCAGGCCGTCTCAATGTTTATGGGTGTACCATTTGATAGATGTTTTCATAAATTGTTAACAGTGCTCTAATCAGATGCAAGTCAACTGATGATTAATGAGAGAGAGATACTGATACTACATAACTCATTTTCCGAGGCAGGCGCATCCGGACTAGGCAGGGCCGCACCAGATGCATCACTTCCCAAAGGTCAGCGAGCTTTTTGGTGATCCCACCTGTTTGGTTTTTGAACCGGCCGAGGGGCCGCCTTTTTATTTTTGAATATTTTGATCAAAGGTTAAGCAACCCCAAAGTTCGTGGAATTGGTGAATTAATTATGTATGTAATTAAACATTTTTTAGAGCTCTTCCAATGCATCATTTCTTAATACATTATCATAGAAGATATAAAAAACTAGGGGCATCTTCAATAGATGATGTATAATAGCATTCATAAAATTAATTGATAAATTATATATCATCGAAAACAGGTTTTTTTACATCAACGAAGGTGCGCAACTCCAACAAATGATGTATTATAGGGCACAAAATACCCAACGGTTGATGTAAAATAGCATCGCTTCACGATAACCTCAACTCAATGGCCCTGTTTGGATACTCTAACCGATTTAGAGGTTAGAGTTAGATTCTAACCTTGGACTAACCCTGAACTAACTCTAACCAAAGAGGTGTTTGGATGGCCGGGTTAGATTGTCAATAAATGTACTTTTCCAATTATTTGACTCCTTTAACCAGGATTTGGTGTGGTGGAGGTAGAGGGAAAGTAATTTTTTCTGGGCTCCGTCTAACTCTAACCCAAATAAGCACCTCTTGGGTGGGTTAGTTTTTTTGGATGGGTTAATTAGATGCATGTAACCAACTCTAACCCTCATGTTTGGATGTATTGGGTTAGTTTGGTCGAATCTAACCAACTTTAACTCAAACCCATGGATCCAAACAGGGCCAATAAATACATGTATCCATCTATATCATATTAGAATATTGAAAATTTTGAAAAACTTACATATAAAAAGCGACATAATCCACAAGTAAACTTCAGATTCAAACCAAAAACATAGTTTATTGGAAATTGACTGCATCAAAAACACATATACAGTGCATAAACGGACATAAACTCAAGTGCGTACCAAAAAATGATAGTAGATAAAACATAGTCAGTCAATCTCCATCGGTCTCCTTGGCAACATTGGAGGTGTCCTTGGCTTCCTTCTGATCTTCCACACTCTTTGAACCATCCACTGCATTAGTTCTACCAATCTATGTCTATCCATCCCACTCATACCTCTCATAGAATTCATTTGTGTTCCATAAACACCTCCTGTACCATCAAATCCACTCACACCTCCTCTCATATAACCCATCGCACCACCATAACCGCCCATAGGGGCACTCATACCTCCTACCATACCACCCATCGCACCACCATACCCTCCCATAGGGGCACTCATATCTCCTCCCATCATGTTCATCATGACAGACATATATCCACCAATAGGGGCACCCATACCTCCTTCCATACTGAAACCCATACTTCCTCCCATCATGCTCATCAAGCTCATGGATTTTTTTTGCCAACACGTCATCACAACAAAGATCAATGAATGCCTTCTACTTTGCATTGAATTACTTGTATCCATGAACATGAGCTTTTCATGTTTATCCTCCTCTAGCTTGTGCTCATCTGTTACCAACTTCCGCTCTTCTAGCTCCAGCTTGCGCTCCTCCGCAGTGGGTAGCCTCTACTCTACCGCGACCCTCCTCTTCTATGCTTCTGCCTTCCTCAACTAGGCGGTCGTCCTCTCCTCTATCTATTTTGACTTCAACAACTTTCTCTCCTCCATGTACTCCTTCTGTTTCATCACAATTGCTTCGAACCCATCCTTGAGACCATTGTCTCCGACCTTTGCATATTTATTTATTTCCTTCCATTGGGTCTTTTTTGCTTTTGTAACAGGGGTATTTTTATCATCCTCACCACTTCCATCATTCTCATCATCATTAATAGCTTCTTTCTTCCTATTATTGGGAATTTCATATAATTCCTTGTTCTTACACTTCTTCTCATGTTCCAGCTCAACCCAACAATACTAAAAAGTGAATTCCTTCCCTTTCTTCTTCTTATTTCCTTTCTTCCCTTTTCCTTGGAACAACCCTTGAGCAATATTCACCTACATAAAATAGCACACATGATAAATATGAAAGCAATTATGTATTCACATTGATGAATACAAAAAAAGGAAGATAATAATGACCTTATCTTCATGGTTGCAACCACTTGGGTTGATTCGATCCACATTGGCCAAGCAAGCATACCACCTTTGACACTCAATGGATATTGTGTTCCATCGATGACGTAGAGAAGTGGTCATGCGCTCTTGGCCACTTGTGTTGCGTTCATAAAAAAACTCTTTCATTCATAGCTAATATGTGTTCATTGGTTGATCTGTTCCAATTACTACATCCATAGAAACTCTCTTCCACGCAATGAAAATCAAAACATCTTCATCGTTTGAGTAATTAGTAGCTCTATCCTTCTGAACAAAACCCTACTCATCCACGTTAAGAGTATCTTTCATCATATGTTACTTCATACTCTTAATAAGGATATTTAGTATTTTCCACATTTGTGTATTGCAAAAATGTATTATTGTCCACACTACAATTTATGAAAGTATGCATATTAATTTCCTTATTTGAACTAAATTAATCATACAATGAATAAGTAAAAAATACCTTTGCCATAGATCTACTAAAAAATCATCATCTTCCACGGCAGGCGGCGAAGCCGAAGGAGGGGCTGCTTCAGATGTCCCCTTGGGAGGCACCATGGTCGGCGGTGCACATGCAACATTAGTCGTGGCAACAACAGGCATGGAAGCATCTGACATGTCATTCTGTTTTTTCGGCCTCGACTGCCAGTGTCAACGATAATGTAGGTCGTCTTAGGGATGGCGCCGCCGCGTGTCTTCCTCACAGCGAGGACCTTCTTCTTCTTTTGGTTTGCGGCGGTCAAGTACGACCGAGGACCTGCGAACCTGCCTCATTTGCCTATGCTCGAGGTCGCGATGGAAGTGGTAGGAGGGGCGGGAGGGGTTTCTCCGGCTACGGAAGTGGAACCGATGGCCTGTGGGGTTGTGGCAAAGTACGCCAGAGGGTCGCCATGGCAGCGGAACGGCGCCGGCTCGGCCCAACACGGGTGGTGATTGAAAGTGCTATCTTGCCCTTAATTATATTTTGATGTTGATGACAATGTACATATAGAGGACTAATAATGTTTGCCAAGTATATCTCAGGTTTTAGTCCTCGGTTCGTTGTGGTGGTGGATCAAGGACCATCTAATCATATCAATATGCTCAAGATACGGATCCAATCCATGTTGAAGCGTAAGCTTTTCGGTTTATCTTGAGTATAGGGATACCCGCACTATTAAGAGGGGATCAGTGGGTTTGTGTTTAAGATTTGCTCAAAGCTAACAAAAACAAAAACATCTCTACACAAAATCGGAGCTCAAATGTAAAAATCTGATCACTGCTTTCGGGCGTCCGACAAGTTTCGGACGTCCGACATTTCAAAGTTTCGGACGTCCGACAGCCATCGGACGTCCGACATCTCATGTACCGTTTTTCGTAGGAAAGGTCAGTAGGCATGTAAAAATGCCGGACTTTTGACGTGTTTCGGACGTCCGACCCCTCGGACGTCCAATGTGCTGCTGACCTTTTCCTCTGGTGTTGGTTGCTGCACTCATATTGAACACTTCGGACGTCCGACCTGGCTCGGACGTCCGACATGTGAACTTTCGGACGTCCGACACCTGACAGACGTCCGACACTTACACATCATATTGCCCCAACGGCCATTTCGTCCCTTGGGCTATAAATACCCCCTCACCCCTACTTGTGAGGGTTGACCACTTTATTTGCAAACACCCAAGAACACAAGTGCTCCCTCTCACTCTCTCCCTCACCAAATCTCAGATCCCGGAGAGTTCCTTGAGAGTTCTTGATGGATCTTTCACCCAGTGATAGATCCGCCCCTTCCCCATCTTCCAACCAAAGCAAATCGCGTTTTGATAAAGTCTTGAGCATTTCCCATTGATCTTGTTACTCTTGGAGGTTGGAGACTCCTAGGCGGGTAGGAGTTCTTCGGAGAGGAATCGACCATTGTGATTACCCCCGTTGAGTTTATGAGTGTTTGGTGACCACCTTTAAGGTCAACCGGTAGTGGTTGGGAATCGCCTTCGTGGTGACATCTCAAGGGGAATAGAGTGAGCCTTCTTGGCGTTGGTGTGCCTTCGTGGTTTCACCCACTCTCTCCGAACGGTGAGTAGCTTCCCTCCAAGGAAGTGAACATCGGGATACATCGTTGTCTTCGCGTCTTTCGGTTATCTCTACTCTTTCCCCTTATTACTTGTACTACCGTATTATTTGCCCCTCACTTGCTTTAGTATATTGTGCTTATTGTTTATCTTGTCACAACTTGTTAAACCTTGCAACTGTTAGGCTCACCTTTATCTTCCGCATTATTGCCTAAAATTATTAAGTAGTGTTAAAATTTGTAATAAGACCTATTCACCCCCCCTCTCTAGGTCTATCTCGATCCTTTCAGTGATAGGGCGGAGACAAATGATCAGAAGTTTCATGCGGTGGTTGCGGCTTCGTGAGAGGTACGTGTTTCAAATTTTTGGGCACGGGGTCTGGTGATATACATTTACATCACCGGTGCCTATTTTACATCGCGATGTAATTTTTTTGGCCAAAAAGGGTCTAGGGAGCTGTTGGAGATTGTGTTTAGCCCTTTTTCATCAAAAGCGATTAACCACTATTATACGTCACCTATTGGAAATTCTCTTAAGAGACAACTAGCACAATGCATTGTTTTTTCACCCTTAAGATAAGATAAAAATCTTTATCTATCTCTTCAGTAAATACTATGCCACATCAATAAAATACCTATGATAACGTGCTGAGAAATAATATTGGGAGTGACCTTATAGGGGGTGCCTTAATATTTTGGTCAAAGGTTAAGCAGGCTTAGAGTTCGAGGAATCCATGAATTAATTAACTATGGAATTAAACATTTTTTGATTAGTTGTGTGTGGCTCGCTTGCGCTTCCTTTTCGCAGGGTAGTGTGATTTATTTTGAAACCAATTTTTTCTCGTTTGGTAGATGCATTAATCACCCTATTTAGCAGATAGTGTGATTTCTTGTGAAGAGAAGATAAATATGATATGTCATGTCAGTAATCAAGTTTGTGGTCTTGGTAGTGTAATTTTCGATGAATATACCAGATTAACATGGAAGTCTGACCTGCCATTTCTCTAGACCTGACGGTTAAATATCTTAAATATAAACCATGAAAACAAACACAATATTCGTTTGGGGACGCATTCAAACGCGTGTGTGGGCCATTATACGGGGCACGATCATCCAAACATGTATCTCAAACATTTTGACATATTTAAAAAGGAATTCAAATAAACCTAGCGGTTGTCATGCAAACCAAATGATTTCCATTCAAACCGAATCAAAAATTTGACAATTTCATTTAACAAAAGCGGAGATGACATTTTTTAACATAGAAATTTTTAATTTAGTCTAAATCTTTGTTAGTGTTTGTGCTTCGAGGCCTTGTTGTTCCCCACGTTCGGTTATGAGCTTTGAAAAACGAAGGTGCGTCGTGAGCTTCGAGAAGTGAAGTTGTTAGTCACCAGCAAGGGAAAGAATAGGACATGGCCCACAGGAGATATGAGACTTATATACGCTCGTGTCTCCGACTCCTACTCTTTCTTATCGGATTTTGTTGTGTGGACATCATTGGTTGAGGTGAGGTCCACGATTAACGTTGATGGACAGCCTTGCGGTTTTGGGCTATGGGCGAACCACGTTGGCATTGCGAACTATGCGGAGTAGCACATATTTACGTCTGTAATCACCTATGCCACCTTCGCCACGCGTTGCAGCTTGTGCATGGCCTCGTAGAGCGCCCACTGCTGCTCGAGAAGTATGGATCCTCCGATGCCATGTCTATCATGGCCTCCTCACTCCCAAACTAATTGTGTATTTTACCCTTCGTTGACCGATGATGTGCGAGGAGGACGAGATTGCAATGCTGGACCTCCTACGCCAGCTGGAAAGCTGATGCTAGTGGTGCCGGATTCTCCTCCGTTAGGAGGCATGAAAGTGCGCCTACGCCTGCTCCATGGGGAAGTCAGCATGGACCAGCGTTGGCACTTGTTTGTCGTCAATCGCCTCTTCCATCGTCGCTCACCTCCAGCGAGCTTAACGACAAGCCGATATTTATTCATCATGCATGGCGGGCCGCAAGTTGGCCGTAAGGCCGAGCAACTCTTGCCTCTGCTCCATCGAGAGGCTCCCCCACAATTCGTTCGAGCTCTTCCTCACAGCGGAGGTGGTGCACGAAGGAGTGAAAGCGGTTGTGGTGCAGTGTGGCTCTTGCCATGTGCGATCGCGTGTAAATAGCGGTCGCTGATCAGATCAGATCGAGCGTGTCACACGCTCACAAATAGGACTGCTGAGTTTCTTACCAAGGTTGGTCGGTTCGAATCAGATGCCCGCGAGGGCGACAACGGCGATGCGTCAACACTCACCATCCTGGCAAGTTGTGACATTGATCGCAAAAAATAATGGAGTCATTTTGTCCCTAGCGCCCAAGCGATGAGTTGTCTCAAAGCGGGCGTCAAAGTGGGGTTTTTGGCTGCCCGCTGTTTAATACAGGTTGAATGCAATAGATAGTCTGTCGCTTCAAACATATCTTCCTTGATATTGAATAGGCACAGAGATCGAAACGTGTCACGGGCAATGCTCTCGGTCGGCGTGCCACTTCAAATCGGGCTACAATGACCGGTCGCAATATCCTTGAGTCGGCATGAATGTGGCGTATGACATAGAGGTACGTTTGTGTGAGAGAGAGCGTAAGAAGGCGAGATAGTTTTGGATGGGATCGCGTTGTCGAACACGAACATGGCAGCGGTCTAGACACCCCTAAATCTTTACTAATTTGCAATCGATTTACGAAAAACGGTTAAGAAGATACGTTCATGAATAAAATAAGTGTCTGCTTTAAATGACAAACCCGAATGTTTACGGCTTGTTTAGACCTTCCGCAATGGTAGTATCATAAGGTTAGTATTATACACATGATACTAGTGTATAATACTACATTTACAATGCATAGTATCATATGTTAATATCATAAGTAGTATTATTTATTGTCATGCAAAACACATATTAGTTTAGCATTTATTTTGATAATTTAATTCTATGCCACGTCATCAACTTTGCTTAGGTGACATGCATGATACTAGCTATGATACTCTCATTGCGGGAGGTCTTAGGAGTCGCGTTGATGATGCATTCTGCATCGGAACTAAAAGTGCTTTTGATGAAGGAAAATATACACATTAAAGAATACCATATTCCGAGGAGCATTGGTGCGCCCGTTTGATCAAGTCAGGAATTGAAAGAAATATTCTTCGTTTTGGATGCTGATACTGTCTTCATGGACATACGAGACAAAATTATGAGCTGTTCAATTGTCTCTTTAGTTGTTCCCTCCTGCCCTTACCACGAACATTTGCTCACTTCAGTTGTCCTCTTTGAAGAAAAGGTTTGCAGCGCAGTGATGCTTCTTTCTTTTCTTTTAACAAGGAGGGCAATCATAGATTAATACACATGATTTCTTCATTCTTTACAACAAAGCTTCTGGTTTACTTAATCCCGTTCACTAACGCTGTTTTTACATTATTTTTTTGTGCTTAATTGTTTCACACAAAAATATGTAATCCATGTTTAATAAAATAGATAACAGCTCGTTTGGCACCATTCATTTCATTTCATTTCGGAAATGAAATGCCATATCTGTCTGGATTTTATTTGGTTGAAATGAAAACCCATTTGCAAAATACATGTTTGACTATCATAAGAAATTATAATGACTCTTTTAACATGTTTGGCTGCCACTTATGCAAGAACTGATACTCACAAATTGTCTAGCTTAAAAAATGATCTTAATAATACACGAGTATCTCATCTTTCCAAAATTTAACATTCATGCCAACAAAAAATAAATTGCAGCACATAGTCTTTCATATAAGAAACAAATCCATAAATAATAAATTTGCATAATCAAATTCTATTACAACTATCATGTACATCTCCATAAAGCATAAAATACAGTCTGACACAAGCATTTACTGTCATTTAAGATTGAATGTGAAGCACATTACAGTCCCTAAACTTTGGGATATGCTCGTTATAATCATTGAATACGCTATGCAATGATTATATATGGTCACGGACTCACTTTAGAGCTCCGATTCAAACTTGACACCTCACGATTACAGCCACGTCGATAACCACCTGGGTTGACGTCCTTTACATTAAAATATAGACTCCTATTTATAATGCATGGGCACGTGTGATAACCACATGGGCCAACACGGTCGTGTGGACCCGTGTTTGACGATGTGCTATACCGGGGGTGGCCCATAGAAGGCCTAGCCAGTCTCTCCTTGAAAATGCAATCATGCCCTTAAGTATATTTTGATGTTGATGACAATATACATATAGGGAACTAACTATGTTTGGTAAGTGTATCCACAGGAATTGTGAGTCCTCTTGACATCAGCGTGTAGGGATCATGTGGTGAACATCAACCATACTCAAGAACTCGACAAACAATTGAAGATGACACTAAGTCCTATTTACAGTTACGTCTTGAGTTATAGGGATCCCTAAACTAGTAAGAGGGGATCATATTTAAGGTAATTTGTAACCTCATGAAAACCACTTAGATTTGTAGGAAATAAAAGGAGCTACAAATGTACATTCATATGCACTGTCGGACCGTCCGGGATCCAAGTCAAACCGTCCAGGCCACGCCCGGACTGTCCGGATTAGTCCCCGGACCGTCCGTACTAAGTCACGGCCTTAAAGAACCAGTATTCTGTATGGTCGGACCGTCCGAGTTAGACCTCAGACCGTCTGACTTAGACCCCGGACCGTCCGTACTAGCTCATGGCTTGAGAGAACGAATATTACACATGTCGAACCGTATACATCGGATCGTCCGAGGCACTTCACTGGATGGGCTACCGTTGACCCAGTCGAACATCCAGGTCACTAATTGGACCGTCCGGACATGTCCAGAACTGCACTAAAAGGCTACTTCTCTTGAGCACTATATATACCTCTCACCCACTCTAGGTGAGGGTTGACCACTTCACTTAAACACTCAAGAACACCAAGTGCTCCCTCTCCCTCATCTCCTACACTCAATCCAAGATCCCGAAGCGATTTGAGAGAGTTCTAGTCGGATCTTTCACCCTGTGATAAGTTCGTCATTTCCCCATCTTCCGACCAAGAAAATCGCGATTTGAGATTTCTCCATCGATCTTGTTACTCTAGGAGGTTGGAGACTCCTAGGCGGGTTGGAGTTCTTCGGTGAGGAGATGAACATTGTGATTATCCCCGTTGAGTTTGTGAGGGTTTGGTGACCACCTTTAAGGTCAACCACCAGTGGTTGGGAATCGCCTTCGTGGTAATATCTCAAGGGGAATAGTGTGAGCCTTTGTGGCATGGTGTGCCTTCGTGGTAACATCCACCCCTCCAAATGGTGAGTAGCTTTCCTCCAAGGAAGTGAACATCGGGATTTATCGTCGTCTTCGCGCCTTTCGGTTATCCCTTGCTCTTTTCTCTTATAAGCGTTACCTTGTTATTTACCACCTCACTTGCTACTATATATCTTGTACTATTTGTTCTCCTTGCTTAGAAAGAACAACCTTTGCAATTGTTAGGCTCACTTTCATATTCCGCAATATTGCTAAGTAGTTAATTAAAAAATTGTAATTGTACCTATTCACCCCTGTCTAGGTCCATCTCGATCCTTTCATTTGGTTCAGAGCTTCGTGCTCTAATCTTGTGGCTTAACCGCCCTAGAGCGAGATGAAGAAATATGGCTTACCCGAGGATTTCGGTGCCATAATGGAGGAGAGTGTCACTGTTGCCGCTGCGGTCGCGAAAGCGATCGCCGTGGAAAAAGTGTCTTCCTCCTTTGCGGGGACCGCTTCCGATGAAAGTACCACCAAGACCTGTACCATCTCTCTTCACCTATCAAGATATGAGCAAGCAAAGATTGCCTTGCACAAATTTCATATGAAGAAGGATGAGTCACCACAACATCTTCATGAGCGTCTTTCGGTTCTTGCTGCAAAAAATGAGTGATTCACTTGTGAGAAGTCTTTGGATGATTATCAAATCACCAACCGCTATCTTGTGAACAAGTTGTTGAATGCTCTCTTGGTGTATTCTGATCAAATGGTGTGGAACATAAGGTGCACGTCCGACTTCTACAAGATGACATCGGATGATGTAATTCCTACCTTCTTGCAATATGAAGAGCACAAGAAGGATGCCAAGAGGTTGGTTTCCACTTATGGTGGATCATCTTCATCAAACCTTGCTCTCAAGGCCAAGCATGTTCAAGAAGATGATGAGTATGAGTATGAAGATAATGACTCCGATGAAATCCCCTCCTATGATGACATGGCTTTCTTTGTCAAGAGATTCAACAAGGGTGGTTTTCAAAAGAATAAAAGAGGTTGCTATAATTGTGAATAGTCGGGGCACTTCGCGAAGGCTTGCCCCTATGAGAAGAAAGAATACAAGCCTAGATTCCCAAGGAATGACTCAAAATACCTTGCAGCTACTCAACAAAGAAGGTGAAGTTGTCAACTACAACTACATGAACGAGTACACCGGAAATGCACACAAGTGCCTCATGGCCAAGTTGGTTGATGATGCTCCCTCCACATTGGGCTAGATCAAGATAACTCCCATTGATGAATCCTTCATTCTCTCTTCTGATGACCCTAATGATGAATTTCATGATGCAAACGGAGATGATGAAAATGATGCATGTAATGATGTTTTGTTTGATAAAGTGAGTGGTGGGTAAGCACTCCACAACCATTAAAGGCAAGAAGCTCAAAATGTTCCAATTTCTTATGAATGTGGTGTGTAATAAGCACTCCACAACCATTAAGGATATTGATATACTTGTTGCCGAGGAAAAGGAGAAGGTCAACTTTGAGGAGAAACGAAATGATAAATTGTGCAAACAACAAAGATCTAAATGAGAAATATGTTGCCTCCTTGAAAAAGGAAAATGGAATATGTAAGGAGCTTGCTAATGATATGATCTAGATTGTTGAGTTAAATGCCTCTCTTTCTAAGGATATTGATCTACTCACTTTGTCCCTCAAGACAAAAGATGATGAGCTCACCACTCTTAAGAAGAGTCCTGAGACTCACAAGTTGGCTCACATAAAAACTCTCACTAAGATTTCTCGTCCAACCGTTGTACTTTTTGATGCTTGTGCTACTAACTCTATTTGTGATCAAGCACCCCTCATTAAGGAGAACCTTGCTCTTCATGGTAAATTAAAGAAGGGGCACATAATGTGTGCCCAAGGTGAGAAGAACCTAAATGATGTATTGAGTCATCACAAGGAGATCGTTCCTAAGGAAGGACTTGGATTTGATCCAAGTATGAGTGTGACAAATGATTTCACTCTTAGAAAAGGTTCAACTCCTCAAAAGGTGATCTTTGTATGTGAAGGGCATAAGAACAAATGAAAGAAGAATATTGATAAGGTTGGTTTTGTGAGTGGGAAGGCCACTAGGGGCAAGCCCACTCCCAACAAGAAGAAGGAGAAGATGCCTCCATCCTATGTGCTCCATAAGTCAAAGGATTGAGATGTGTATGTGATGGGTGCGGATAACACCTCCTCGTTGGTTACCCCAAGTGGAAGGTTATAATGTAGATAGGAGCAAATTTCCCTTACGTGGAAACCGTAAGGTTTATCGAACCATGAGAATTCCTGAGACGACAAGTAGGTGGCCAGTAACTTCCCTGGTGCTTAGAAATTACTTGACCTAGACCTGCACACAAACAAAACTAACTTTGCTCCCAACGAGTATAACGAGGTTGTAAATCTCTCCGACCTTGCTTTCTACAAAGGTTAAAAACGCAAGAGATAATAATAGAGGAACTAAAAGGAAAAGTGAAGCAGTAAATAGTAGCGGTGTAAACTTATGATGAGAAAATGGACCGGGGTGTCATGGCACTCACTAGTGATGTCTCTCTCCCAAAATACGATAAACAATTATGCCAGGTGAATAAATTATAGTTGGGCAATTGAAAAATTATAAACTCACTATAATGCTAATTATGCTAGCAGAGAGGGCAATTTTCAATCATATGGGCATTACACCAAGTCAAGTAGATCGTTTATTCATCAGCATCTACTTACTAATCATCCACCTTGAGGTATCTATCCAAAACATCTCGCTGGTATTAAGTTGCGAGCCCCAACTAAAAGTTGTAAACTCAAAGCAACAAAGAACTTCATTAACACTCTATGTGTAATGTAAGCAATCCTTGTAACACACAGTCGCAAGAATCGTTGTTTTAACCCAAATGGCAACATCAAATTCCCTAGTCCCATGTTTCTGTCACTCAAGACGGACATCAGGAGGCATAATCCCATTATCTACCATAACGCTCCCTCTTGGAGTCACAACCTATTACTTTGCTAAAGCAATAAATTTCAACGGAGAACATGCACGACTACTCAAGAACACAATATAAAAGAGATCGAAATATATTACTTCCACAATCTGAACATAATCTCACAATCCATCGGATCCCAACAAACACAACATAACAACATAGAAACTATAACAAATATGCCTTGATAATGATAGGTAGCTCACAAGGTCTAATCAATTAAACACAAGATTGGAGAGAAGACATCATCTAGCTTTCTGCCATGAACCCTAGGTCCAAGGTGGAACTACTCACGAAGCATCTCGGAGGCAAGCATGCTGATGGAGGAGCCTCCAGAGATCAACTCTCCCTCCGATAGGGTGCCAGGACAGGAACTTCTACTGGTCCCAATCTCGGGATCGCGGCGGCAGCGGAACATTGGCGTCGATGGAGAAAAGGAGTCCTCTCTGAGGGTTTTCGGAACGGGTGTAAATATAGGTGAAAGTAGGGCATCAGGGGATAGCCCGCGTGACCAGGCAGACAAGGGGCACGACCAGACCCTGGCCGCGCCAGGTGGCCGCCTGGCCAGAGGGTAGCCCCCCTCTTGCTCCCCTTCAGACTTCTGGAGTCTTTCGGTAAATTGGAATTTTTGGATTTTTTTTCTAGAATTTTCCTGCGATGTTGATTTTTCAGCTTTTTGTGCAATGCACTAACAAAAATAGACATAAACTGGCACTAGGCACTAGGTTAATAGGTTGGACCCAAATATATTGTAAATGATATGAAAGTGCATTGAAACATATAGCAAAGTCACCAAAACTAGCATGGAACAAGCAAAAAATTTAGATATGTTTGGGACGTATCAGTATGCCGAATTCATTGGACCCCACAATGCTTTTCATTTCCATGCTATTTGGGTTCCAAGGACCCTTGTTACTAACCTTAGAGGTCTGATGGCACCGAAGTAGTGCTCCTCGTTGGTTACCCCAAGTGGAATGTTATGATGTAGTAGCAGTAGAATTTCCCTTACACGAGGACTGTAAGGTTTATCGAACCAGGAGGACTCCGAGGATCAACAAGAAGGAGGCAAGGAAACAACAACGCCATTTACGACCGAGATTTCTTTCTTAACCTGGACCTGCACAAAAAATAAAATAAAATTTCTCCCAACGAGTACAGAGAGGTTGTCAATCTCTCCGGCCTTGTCGTTTACAAAGGATCAAACGAACGGTGGAAATAATGATGGTGATTGCAACTGAAAGGAAACAAAGCAGTAAAGAGTTGAGGTGTAAACAATGGTGGTAATATGGACCGGGGTCCCATGATGTTCACTAGTGATGTCTCTCTCCCAAAAGAAGATAAAACAACTAAGCTGGGTGAACAAATTACAGCTGGGCAATTGACAGAATTATAAACGCACCGCAATGCTAATTATGCCACAAGAAAGTTAGAGGCTCAAAAGTATGGGCAGTACGCCAAGACAAGTAGACCGTTTATTCATCAGCATCTACTCACTAATCATCCACCTTGAGATATCTATCCAGAATATCTCGCTGGTATTAAGTTGCGAGCCCCACCCAAAGTGTAAACCCAAAGTAATAGGCAACAACATTAACAAACTTTGTGTAAGGTAAACAATCCTTGCAACTGCGGTTACAAGCGCCGTTGTTTTCTCCTTGGTGGCAACAACACATCCCCTAGTCTAATGTTTCTGTCACTCAAGCTAGACATCGGGGGTGCATGAACCCACAATCAAGCACAACACTCCCTCTTGCAGTTACTCCCTCCGATCCATAATAAGTTTCGCAAGTTTTGTACTAAGCTAGTACAAAGTTTGTACTAGATGAGCGACACTTATTATGGATCGGAGGGATTACTATCTACTACTTGGCCAAAACAATAAAAAGCAACAGAGAACATGCAAGAATTACTCAAGAACAAAATATAACAGGACAACGAAATATATACCTCATCACAATCTAAACATAATCTCATAATCCATCGGATCCTAGGGAACACGGCATAGCAACAACAGAAAAATTACATAAGTGCCTTGATCATGTAGGGCAGCTCACAAGGACTAAGAGTTGAAGCACAATATTGGAGAGAAGACATCACATAGCTACTGGTCATGGACCCATGGACAAGTGGGACTACTCACGACATATCCAGGATGCGCTCATGGTGGTGGAGAAGCTCCCGGAGATCAATCCTTCCTCCGACAACGTGCCGGGACGAGGTCTTCTGGAGGTCCCGATCTCGGGATCGCGGCGCGGAACATTGGTGAAAATCGCGTTGCGGGGTCTCCTTTCATGGTTTATGTATCGAGGAGGTAATATAGGCCGAAGGGGGCCACCAGGGGAGGTGCCCACCTCCCAGGCGGCCTATGGGCGCGACTCCACCCCTGGCCGCGCAAGGTGGCCGCCTGGGAGTGGGTGGCCCCCCTCCGTCTGCCCTTCCGTCTTCTGGAATCTTCCGTTATGCTGATTTTATATATATATATTTTGGAAATTTTTGGGCACTGTAAATATGGGTAAAAACATGCAATTCATAGACATCAGCAGACAGAAACTGGCACTAGGTGCACTGAGTTAGTAGGTTAGTCGAAATATGTGTAAAATGGTATGCAAGTGTAGAAAAATACATAGCAATGTCACCCAAATGAGCATGGAACAAGCAAACGTTGTAGATACGTTTGGGACGTATCAAGGTCCCATTGCAAAATGGGAACCTCTAACCAAAGCCTAAATTTATGTGTGAAGGGCTTTCTCCGATGGAGTCAAATGGGTGATCGATAGTGGATGCACCAATCATATGACCGGGGAAAGCCATTTTCTCCTGGACTTCATGGATGTTATCAAACCATATATGATCATTGTCTTTGGTGGTGGTTCCAAGGGGAAGGTACTTGGATTGGGAAGGGTGGCTATCACAAATACATGTCACTCATTAATATCATGATTGTTCAATCCCTCCAATACAATATTTTTTCCGTTCGTCAATTAGCTTTCGTTGGCTATGGTACACTATTTGGTCTAATAACTGTGAAAGTTTTAGGAGAGATACTCTCGAAGTGGCGTTTGTTGGAGATTTGGATGGCAACCTTTACACGGTTGATTTATCGAAAGAGAGCACTTAACATGCAACTTGTCAAATGAACAAGGCCAACAAGGGGTGGCTATATGGCATCGCCGGCTAGCTCATGGTGGCATGAGAAATCTCAAAGATCTCCTAAAGAGTGAGCACATTCTCGGACTAACAAACATTTATTTTGAGAAAGATCGTGCATGTAGTGCATGTATAGCCGGGAAGCAACATCAAGAAAAGCATACCCCCAAGGATATTGTTTCAACCTCGAGGCCTTCAGAGCTCCGTCATGTGGATCTATTTGGGCCTCCATCATGGGATAGTCTTGGTGGGAAGAAATATGGTCTTGTCATTGCTGATGATTATTCAATATACACGTGGGTGTTCTTTCTCAAGTCCAAGGACGAGACGAAGGCCACCTTCATTGATTTTTCCAAGCAAGCTCAAAGGAATTTTAACAAAGAAATCTTGGCAATAAGAAGTGACAATGGCTCCGAGTTCAAGAACTACATCTTGGAAGAGTTCTTAAGTGATGAGAGGATTGAGCACCAATATTCCGTACCATACAACCCTCAACAAAATGGTGTAGCCAAGAGGATGAACCGAACACTTGTGGAGATGGCCCGGTCCATGTTGGATGAGTACAAGTCACAAGATTGCTTTTGGGCTGAAGCCATCAACACCGCTTTGTTGGGAAACATAGTAGAAAACATGATTCTAGGGCTCTTAGTTTATAAACGCTTAAAAATAAGATAAATATTATTAAAATATTGGAGGAAAGCAATGATAATCGTTAGTCTCAAAACAACAAAGGTAGAAGTTTCATGCAAAACTCTACCCATCTCATCACATTTCTCGTGAAAATATTGTTGTAAATATGCAATGACCCTGACTGTGAGATTCAGAAGAAAACTCATTTGCACGTGTGGAAATGTAAACACCAAGAATTTCCTGGTTTAGCCTCTAAGACCAGCTCATGTGCTAACTGACGATTACGTTTTCTTAATCATGGACACTGTTCTTGTAACAAGGATGTCGGTAGGAATGAGAACATATTGTTAGCAGAACAGTGATGTTGAACTGACCCTATTATTGAATGATGTACTTAGAGATCACATTGTAACGGCATTATAAACCATATCATGTAATGTTATCATATACGTAATTCTTTTGACCATGAGAGTATCGAGTTGCTTCACGCATGAAGATGTACTTTTGTTCTTCGATGAACCTGCCCGTAACTGGGTGATAGTAAAATAAGTTCCACGTACATCAGATAGTGTGTCTAGTAACTACGATAGCTCGAGATTGGGATTTGCTACTTCACGATGAAGAGATATTCACTTCGGGCCCACTCGTTATGACGGTATCCATTATAGTCTGGCCAGACGCAGTGTGACTTAGTCATAGGGATACTGGAATACGATAACGAGAAAAGGGACAAACGAGCAAAGAGGATAAAAAGTGGATTATGTTCAAGAAGTTGTTACACATGGGTGACAAAATTCTCTCCTATGACTTTGTCATATATCGCGAAGCAAATGGAATGGTACATGACTAAACATAAAGTTTCACTTGAAGTTTCTTCGTGTATGTGTGGGAGTCAACATCGGTGTCCATGGCTCCGCTGTTGATTATTGGCTATCGACAAAGGCTGTTGTCCTATGTCCGGAAGATGTTTTTTGTCATGTCCGCATAATACCAAACCTATTGGGTCACACACTTAATGAGCAGTAGTCTGTTAGAATAATGGAATGGTAGAAGGTTTAGTAAAAGCAAAGTAGAACAGTTCATACAGGCACCGAAAGAAGTTCCGGGTATTTATATAATTGTTCATAAGGGCACTGGAAGTAGTTCCGGGTATTTAAGGATATGTCAGAATAACTCTGGAGTAGTCCTAGGTGGTTCCGAAACATATGAGCTTGGTACCGGGAAAGTCTTGGATCAATCAGAATGGCTTCCGGATAATCGTCGGGCGTCCCGACAACTTTCACGGTCATCGAATTTCTTAGAATGTAACTCGGATGGTCCTAGAACTTATCCAGATAGTTCTAGAACGTCTGAAAACTGCCCCAAAAGGTCTTGGAAATGTTCCAGAAGGTCCCAGAATGTCCAGAAATCATCTCGGAAGGTCCCGGAATGGCGAGAATGGTCTCGAAGGGTCCTGGAAGGTCGTAGAAGGTTCCAGAAGCATTTTGAAGGTTCTGGAAGTTTCCGGATAGTACCATATGCGCCCACCACCCTTAGACTTGGGGGTCAAGGCACCCCAAGGGGCTGGCCGAAATTTTGTGGTGGGGGCGCCCTACAAGGGAGGGAGTCCTTCATGGACTCGAACTCCTCGGTGGGCAGGTCTCCCTTTGGGAGTAGGAGTCCTTGGGGGACTCCACACCTCCGAAATCGGCACGGACAGCCCCCTGGCCCCCTATATAAAGAGGGGGGGGGCAAGGGGCGCAACACATCAAACCCTAGCCCCCCTACGCCACCCTCCCCTCTCTAAACCCCGTTGCACCACAATTAGACCCCGGTTTAGACGATGTTCTATATCAGAATCCGTTAGGATTTTCTCCCTCTAGTTTTCTTGGTGGCGTTCTCCTCTGGACGGTGGAGCGCGACTGGATTGCTCCTACGGGATGTGTGGATACTAATGGCGGGGTCATGCCTTCGATCCTTCTTCGAGGATTTTTTCGTGGGACTAGATCACGGGATGGTTCGAGGGATCGATATCCTCGCGGTTGGGAGGTCATTGAAATTCTTAGCTGTGGGGATCTGCATGCACCGACGGTCTTCACCAACTCTACTTCCGTTACATCGGTTGGTGAGCCATGACCTAAAACCTTGTATGCAATCTTCATATATGATCTTGGGTGATTGCTACGTAGGCGGAAATTTTTGTTTTCTACTACGTTTCCCAAAAAATATATCAACTAGGGCAAGGCCAAAGTTTTAAACAAACTCTACCCATCTTATCGCATTTTATACCTAAAATGTATCAACTAGCGTAAGCCCTAACTATGTATTACATAAAATCTAGTACTTTCAGTGTAATAAATCGGAATGCATGTTAAAAAAAACTATAGTATGTAGATATTGATTAAACGAGAAGAACCAGCCAAGTGCATGCCTCACCAGGTATACAAAATATGTTATGAATACTTTTGAATATGAGGATGCTGGAAAATGTAATTCTGAGCATAATTCTGTAGCAATTAACAACAATAAGGAGAGTAATATGTGAGTTTAAGATGATGGATCCTATGGAAATTGAAGCAAACTTACCAAAAAACATTAAACTTTTTTATGGGAATTCAAGTTTAAATTGTCACATAGCAGAGCATTTTAATCTCTTCATCTCAACTAGTCTCGCGTTTAGTATCATGGTTATTAAAGCCTTTTCCTGATAGAAATATGCTAGTAATTATCCATGTGTCTTCCTAATTGTGAGCCACACTTCTCTGTAGCAAACTTATACAGCTAAATTGAATACTGAAATATCAGCAGCGAGGTACCGACAAACTCACGAGGGCATAACTGCATAGGGTCTGAAAGAAACTCCGCTGCATGTCGTCATAGGCGCTGGCTAGAGATGATTCCGATGGATGCTGCAACTTTCAGGCAAGGGCGATGAGACGAACCGGAGAAACCGCGAAGATGATATGGCATCTGATCTGGTGAGACGAAAACAAGAAGGCGGCGTCCTGCCTCATGCGTGCGATTGACGAATAGCAGATTTCCTGCATAAGTTTTATTAGGGTTAGATTTCTAGCAGAAGTAGTACAAAGGCTGACATACTTGGGGGGCCCTCATGTTCGGGGGCCTGATGACACTGAAGTAGTGCCCTCGTTGGCTACCCCAAGTGGAAGGTTGAGATGTAGATAGCGGCAAATTTCCCTCGGTACAGATACCAAGGTTTATCTCCAGTAGGACTCCGACAACAACAAGTAGGTTACAACGGCGCTAGAAATTAATAGCGCGAAAGTTGACGCATACCTGCACACAGCAATAGATAACTTTGCTCCCAACGAGTACAGAGGGGTTGTCAATCCCTCCAGCCTTGTTGTTTACAAAAGGTCAAATGCAAGAGATAGTGATAGTGATAATAGCTACAACTACAAAGTAAAACAGGAAGTAAAATGAGGGTGTAAACAGTGATGGAAATATGGACCGGGGTCCCATGAAGTTCACTAGTTATGTCTTTCTCCCAAAAGACGATAAACAACTATGCATGGTGAACAAATTACAGCTGGGCAATTGGCAGGATTAAAAACGCACTGCAATGCTAACTATGCTACAAAAGAAAGGAAGAGGCTCAAAAGCATGGGCAGTACGCCAAGAAAAGTAGACCAAAATCCATATGCATCTACCTACTAACCATCCACCTTCAGATATCTATCCAGAACATCTTGCTGGTATTAAGTTGCGAGCCCCACCCAAAGTGTAAACCCAAAGCAACAGACAACTACATTAAAAGAACTTTGCGTAAAGTAAACGATCCTTACACCCATAAGTACAAGCACCGTTATTTTCCCCCTTGTGGCAACAACACATCGCCTAGACTCATGTTTCTGTCACTCAAGCTAGTCATCTGGGGGCAAGGAACCCACAATCATGCATAACGCTCCCTCTTGGAGTTACTACCACTACTTGGCCAAAGCAATAAACATCAACGGAGATCATGAAAAAATTACTCAAGAACACAAATATAAAAGGAGAAGAACCAAATATATTACTCATCACAGTCTGAACATAATCTCATAATCCATCAGATCCCAGCAAACTCAGCATAGCAACAACAGTAAAATTACATACGTGCCTTGATCATGTAGGGAAGCTGATGGCTTCTCGCCCCTCGTTGGTTACCCAAAGTGGAAGGTTGAGATGTAGACAACAGCAAATTTCCCTCGGTGAAGATACCAAGGTTTGTCTCTAGTAGGACTCCGACAATGAAAGGAAGGTGACAATGGCGCCAGCAATTAGGCGGTTGACGTGGACCTACACACACTACAGATAACTTTGCTCCCAACGAGTTCAGAGAGGTTGTCAATCCCTCCGACCTTGTTGTTTACATAGGATCAAATGCACGGGATAATAATGATAACAATAGCAGCAGAAAAGGAAATAAAGCAGAAAAATAAATAGCGGGTGTAAACAATGTTGGAAATATGGACCAGGGTCCCATGTTGTTAACTAGTGATGTCTCTCTCCCAAAAGACGATAAAATAGCTATGCGAGGTAAACAAATTACAGCTGGGAAATTGACAGGATTATGTGCGTAAACCAATGCTAACTATGCTATAAAGAAAGGAAGAGGCTCAAAAGCATGGGCGGTACGCCAATACAAGTAGACCGAAATCCATCTACATCTACCTACTAATCGTCCACCTTGAGATATCTATCCAGAACATCTCGCTGGTATTAAGCTGCAAATCCCACCCAAAGTGTAAACTCAAAGCAACAGACAACTGCATTAAAGAACTTTGCGTAAAGTAAACAATCCTTGCACCCGCAAGTACAAGCACCGTTGTTTTCTCCCTTGTGGCAATAGCACATCCCCTAGACTCATGTTTCTCTCAATCAAGCTAGTCATCGGGGGGCACGAACCCACAATCATGCATAACGTTCCCTCTTGGAGTCACTACCTACTACTTGGCCAAAGCAATAAAAAGCAACGGAGAAGATGCAAGAATTACTCAAGAACATAAATATAAAAGAGGAGAATCAAATATATTACTCAAACACAATCTGAACATAGTCTCATAATCGATCGGATCCCAGCAAACTCAACATAGCAAAAACAGAAAGATTACATATGTGCCTCGATCATGTAGGGCAGCTCACGAGGTCTAAACCATGAAGAACAAAGAGGGGAGGAGAACATCACATAGCTACTGATCATAGACCCATGGTCCAAGGTGGACTACTCACGGTTCATCCGGGAAGCATCCATGGTGGTGGAGAAGCTCCCGGAGGTGGTTCCTCCCTCCGGTAGGGTGCTGGGAAGAGGGATCCTGGTGCTCACGATCTTGGAAGCGCGGCGGCGGCGGAACAGAGGAGAGATCGCAAAAAAGGGTTCTGTCCTCAAGGGTTTCAGAACGAGAGAGATATATAGGCCAAGGGGGGCAGCCAGAGGTGGACCAGGGGGCCCAGGCGCCCCCCCTGGCGCGGCCTAGGGGGTGGCCGCGCCAGGTGCCCTCCTGGGCCACCCTTGGTCCACCTCTGGCCCCACTTGGGCTCTTCCCGAAGCTTCATGTACGCTGATTTTTCCTATATTTTCCCCGGAATTTTTCTGGCACTTTAAGTAATGGGAAAATCTGAAATACAAAAACAGCAGAAAACAGGAATTGGCACTGGGGTGCACTGAGTTAATAGGTTAGTCCAAATATGATCAAAAGTGTATGGAAGTGCATGATGAACCTCAACGTAAATGGATCTATTGCAGCGTTTTCGATAAGTAAGAGTGTCGAACCCAACGAGGAGCGAAAGGTATTGATAGGTGATTTTGGAAAAGGAATAACTGCAAGCACTGAATGATAACTTTTTAGGGGTTTTCGATATAAGAAACAATAAGACAAAAGTAAGCAAAGTAAATAGCACTGAGGAGCAGCAAGTGGCCCAATCCTTTTGAGCAAAGTATAAGCCTGACAACTGAACTTATAAAGACTAAAGCGTTCTTGAGGACACATGGAGAGGTAGTCACGTGCTTTCGCCTTACTCCGTATTGATAACAAGTGTTGAGCTGATAAGTGTTGAGTGGGTGGATCTATGCTAGCACACCTTCTAGGCTAAGATAAGTGCACTCTTATGATTAAACATCTTGCAAGCATCCGCAAATACAAGATAGAAATTAAGGCAAAGCCTAACCACAGCAATAAGATCAGGGTTCCAGTATTCTCTTGTGCAAAAGTGTGCAAACTGGGGTTCAGGTTTCTGTCACTCCGGCAACCCACCGTAAGCATTCTTAATACACAATGTATTCCCCTAGGTCCTTAAGAAGGCGAAGTGTTGAGTGTTCGACTCACACAACACCACTAGGAAAATAACAACACAACTTAAATATAAAGCAACACAAATTACTTCTACATCATATGACTACTAACAACTAGACTTCTCCCATTTCCTCAAGAACTAAAGTAACTACTCACACGACATAAAAGAGATCATGATCAGAGGTGATAAATAATGATAAACAATCTGGACATAATGATATTTCTCCAACAAAACTCAATAGCATTCACCACAAAGTAGTAATCAACACCGGTAGAGTAGAGAGGATAGATAGTACAGATTACAACACAAGATAAACTTGTGAGGTGAGATTGGATGGTGGTGGAGATGGTGCTGATGTTGGGGATGATGTTGATGATGATCTCGATGATGCCCGTGACGATGGTGATGACAATGGTGATGACGATGGCGATGATCTCCCCTTCCAGGAGGTGATCTCCTCGGCGGAATCTGCCCGCCGGAGAGCCCTTTTCTTCTCTGTAGGTTTCTGCCACGGAGTGGCGGCGGAACTCCGTGAAAGCTTCTCTTTTTAGGGTTTTCGCGTAACGAGGAGTATATAGGCCAGAGGGGGGAGTCGGGAGTGCCCCCAGGGCTCCAGGCGCCCTCCCGGCGCGTCCAGGGGTGGGGTCGCGCCAGGTGGCCACCTGGGGCTCCTGTGGCCCCCTCTGGCCCCTCTTCGGCGAGTCTTCGTTAATCTTCTTGAAAATACCCCCCGTCGATTTGCAGGTAATTTGGAGGTATTGTTCTTCAGCAACTCAGCGTCCACTTTTCACCGCTGAATCCTGCGTCTGCTGCTTCGGCACCGGAAAGTTGTAAATTGTGTAAAATAAGCCAAAACAACATAAGAACATCATCGTAATGTGAAATATATTAATGAATAAGGATGAATTACGATATAAAATAGTGATGCAATTTGGACGTATCAACTCCCCCAAGCTTAGACCTCGCTTGTCCCCAAGCGAAACTGAGCTCGGTAAACCTGTCCACAAGTTTAGAGAGTGAAGTGTCGATAAATAAAATACGGACAAGAAGCATCATGATCTTTTCACCAAACTCAAACATCCCAAACAGCAATATCCAATGCATAAGGCCCTTATGAAAGAGTAATAACAATTATAATCAAAAGTAGGACTAAGGAAACTTATCAAATCAAGGCAAACAAGTCCTTTGGTCAAGGGACAACTAAAAGCTTTTACCTTTGCTCTTTCTCTTTATACTTTGAAGAAATAATTTGGAACTTTTTGAAAGAACAAGCTATTAGTCATGAAGTTCAAATGCAAACACAAAGGAAGATGTTTTCTTGGCAAATGATTTTGCAAACAACTTACTTATCAAGAGATAATGTCAACAATGATATGGCATGGCAAGGCTTTAATGCAGAATTATATGGATGGATCTTCATCAGCATTAAGTGTCTGTTCTCTTTGGGAAAGGAGGAAGTAGGGAAAACTGACTCAACATAAAAGTAAAGGAAAAAGCCTTGTTAAAGGCAAGCAGGGAAAACTCAAGTGCTATATTTAAATCAAACAGAATGAAAAAAAGTTTTGAGAGGTGCATGATTTGTCAACGAATGCTAATAGATAACTCAATTGCTTCTCAGATTGGACAAGTTTCGAAGAACGACTCCCAAACGGGGACGATCACATCCCCGCAATCTCCTTTGTTTATCACTGCCAAAGTTTTCTGTTTTCTCATGAACAAAGCATGAAGGAGGGTTTGTTTGTTGTATTATCTTTTGTGAGCTGGGCGCACTCATGCCAGTTCCTCCTCGCATTAGGGGTTTGCAGATTAGACATATAATCTCGAGGTAAATCTTGTCCAACTTAAGAAGATCATGAGTTAACTACTACTTCCTCATGAGCTAAAACAGGGGAACAAAATAGAAGATTTTGAACATCTAAGGATAACACAAGAATTCTATGCTTTAGGAGTGGTAGTGGAATACCACGAATAGGAAGGTATGGTGGAATCATATGGAAGATACTAGTTTCAGGGTATGGATGTACAAGCAGAATTCTGCTTAGTACAGAGGTTTGGCTAGCAAAGGCTTTGAGAGAACAAACAATTGATGATGACTTGGATGCAAAGCAATATAAAGCATAAACATTAAAACAAGCATAGCACATCAAGTTGTCTTCCTTGTATACATAACACTACAAGCATAATAACAAAGAGGGTTTGGCTATGTCGCTACTTTGAGAAAAATAACATGCTTGTTGTTATGACCAAAGCTATGTTTGCCAAGATTAAATAAAGTTTTCAAAGCCATACCTGATATAAGGTTAATACTCCCCATAAGAATCATCACGAGGTCGATTGCGTGAAGAGAATATCGAGTGCAGCGAAAGGATCAATAGACTTCTCATTAATATTCCATCATAGATGACTCCACACTCACGGATACATAACTCTCCAAAAAGGAGTGATAGACCTCAATGCAAACACCTATTTTATAAGATAACTTCCCTAGACATGATACGACTCTACTTGACTCCAAAAGACAAAGATAAAGATAAAAATACCAGGCACTCCCCCAAGCTTGGAACAAGCTAAGGGGATGCCATTACCCGAGGAGATTTACTCCTCATTCTTGTGGTTCTTCAGGTCCCTGATTATAAGTCGAAGGGTTTGGTTTTCAGCTTCCAGGATTTCCACTTGCACTTTCAGTACACGGAAATCTTCACAAAGATGGTTGGTGATGCGGTAGGCTTAGGAGATAGTGGAAAGTGTGCGTTGATCTTCAAGCGAAGTGGAAGGCCCAGAAAGGTTAAGAGAAAGATCATATTGAGCTTGGACCTCCTTGCTGTTGGGCAGTGATAGTCTTGACTTCCTCCCTCACGGAGCGCTCCATCTCTGCTTGTCTTGCGGCAGTTTCTTCTTCGGTAGCCCAGTCGACGTGCTTCCCTTGATTAAGATCCTTCTGGACTTGACGTAGACGCCATCCCAAGAAGTCCTCTCCGCTCGAGTCACAAGAATACATCTCTACTACTCAACTTTTAGTCCTGGAAGAAATAGCTCGAAAAGAAAACACACGAAATCGGGAGATACGTTGCCGGAACGATCCAGGCAAATATATAGCAAAAATTTCTGCACAGAAAGGAAGGTAACGAGCCAAAGCGGGGTCGGAGACGGACTCCGGGGTGCCCAGGCGGCCTCCCGACGCGGCCAGGGGTGGGGCCACACCAGGGGGGCGCCTGGGCCCCCTGGAGCTGGTCTCCGGCTCCACTTCGGCCTCAAATTTTCTATATTTCGCAAAAACTCGTAAACTGGAACTTTTATGGAGGTTTCGCGATGTTTCCTTACCGTAATACATACCTGGTGTCTGAAACAGGGCTGCAACATGTTCTTCATGAGTTTTTGTGTATACCAAATCCACATCAACATTGACAGGATCTCCTGCTATGTAATGCTTAAGTCTTTTCCCATTCACCACTTGAGGTTTGGTGCCTTCGAAATTGTTAATCTTGATTGCACCCGAGCGGTAGACTTCCTCAATATGAAATGGCCCTTCCCACCTGGAAAGTAGTTTACCTGGAGAAAACCTGAAACGGGATCTAAACAACAAAACTTTATCACCAAAATTAAATTCACGTTTCAGAATCCTCCTATCGTGCCACTTCTTTACCTTTTCCTTGAACATTTTAGCGCTCTCGTAAGCTTCACTTCTCCACTCATCTAGAGAAGTCAAGTTCATGAGGCGCTTTTCACCAGCTAATTTCGGGTCAACATTAAGCTCTCTAATAGCCCAGAAAGCTTTGTGTTCTAATTCTAATGGAAGATGGCAAGCCTTGCCATAGACCATCTTATAAGGAGACATGCCCATGGGGTTTTTGTAAGCAGTTCTATACGCCCACAAAGCATCTCCTAACTTATTTGACCAATCCTTTCTATTTCTATTGACTGTCTTCTGTAAGATCAACTTGATCTCTCTATTGGTGAGCTCAACCTGCCCACTAGTTTGAGGGTGGTACGGTGAAGCAATTCTATGATTGACATCGTACTTGGCTAAAGCTTTTCTAAAAGCTCCATGTGTAAAGTGTGAACCCCCATCAGTCATGAGGTACCTGGGTACTCCAAACCTAGGAAAAATTACATCCTTGAGCATTTTCAAAGTCGTTTTGTGATCAACACTTTCAGTGGGGATTGCTTCTACCCACTTGGTTACATAATCAACAACAACTAAAATGTGAGTGTACTTGTGTGAGGAAGGAAAAGGACCCATAAAATCAAAACCCCAGCAATCAAAAGGCTCAATCACTAGAGAGTAATTCATAGGCATATCATTTCTTCTACTAATATTACCAACTCTCTGACACTTATCATAGGATAAAACATAATTTCAAGCATCCTTAAAGAGAGTAGGCCAATAAAAACCTGATTGAAGAACCTTATGTGCGGTCCTCTCACCAGCATGATGTCCTCCATATGGACTATCGTGACATTGTTTGATAATGTCCTTCTGCTCGTGTTCCGGTATGCATCTTCTCATGATCCCATCTGGACCTTCTTTGAAAAGATGTGGGTCATCCAAAAGTAATGCCTCAAATCATGAAAAAACTTCTTCCTTTGCTGAAACGTTAAACCTGGAGGCAAAAACTTTGCAACGATAAAGTTAGCATAATCTGCAAACCAAGGACCGGAGAGAGATTGTACTTTAACAACAGCTAGCTGTTCGTCTGGAAAACTGTCATTGACTGGAATGGGATCATGCGGTATATCTTCCATCCTTGAAAGATTATCCGCCACCGGATTGTCTGCTCCTTTCCTATCGACAATCTGCAAATAAAATTCTTGAAGAAGGAGTACCCATCGGATGAGCCTTGGTTTGGCATCCTTCTTCTCCATAAGATACTTAATGGCAACATGGTCAGTATAAAACTTCAACGTCTCTCACAATTCCGATAGGAGAGATAGTTGCTCTGTTTGCAAGATGAATAGTAACATCAACTTCTTCAAGTTCACAAGGTGAAATCTCACTCATGATGTCTTGATAAAGTGAATACGGGATAGCACTAGAACTCGATCCCAAATCGCATAGCCCATAATAATTGTGATCTCCTATTTTGACAGATACTACTGGCGTACCTGAATTTGGGCCCTTATTCTTGGCTGTGACAAGGTTAGTGGAAACAACACAAAAATTTATATTGGAATCTAATGCATCAGTAGTAATAAGATCATTAACCAATGCAACTCGAGGATCGACCTTGATCTGGTCCTTAGGCTCATCAATTCTTCTCTCACTCTTATTCATTATGCCTGTCACAAAAGAGTGCTCCCTTATTCTTACGGGAAAAGGGGGCTTTTCATATATAACTGTAGGCACAATAGGGTCAGCAACATGAATATCAATAGGTAATTCTTTGAAGGGTTTATGATGCTGATTCCTCTTCTTCTTAGAAGAGTCGATATGAGAGGCAAAGTACTTGCAGAAATCAATCATTAGATGGGAATCAAGACCAATCTTAGAGCAAAAGGCATTAAAGGAATCAGTTTTCACATAGCTCTCTATATAATCATCCTCATAATTTATAGTGGGTTCAATACCTTTATCTATTTCCCAATCTTCGGTATTCTTCTGGATCCTTTCAAGGAGATCCCATCTTTCTTCAACGCTTTTCGCCTGAAATACCCCACTAGAGGAGTTGTCCAACATCTCCTTATCCTGACGAGAAAGTCTAGCATAAAAATTTGTAAGTATAGTTTTCTTGGGGAGCTCATGAATAGGACATTTGAGCATTAGAGATTTCAATCTCCCCCAAGTTTGAGCGGTGCTTCCTCCGTCACGAGACCTAAAGTTATAAATATAATTTCTGTCTCGATGAATTTCATGAAGAGGATAAAACTTGGTATAAAAGAGAGACATAAGCTCATGCCAATCAAGAAAATGAGAGTTATCGAGAAGCTTATACCAATCTGAAACTTTATCTATAAGCGATACGGAGAACAATTTCTTCATGAAAAACTCCTTTGATACACCTGCAAGCTTAAATAGTGAACATAGTTGTGATAAATATAGCAAGTGTTCACTGGGATGTCTGTCTCCTGCATAACAATTAGCCAAAACACAATCGATAATACCAGCTGGTATTTTATAAGGCACAATTTCAGTAGGGGGAGGTACAACCACCACAGATGTGGGGTGTTTCCCCATAAGCAACGATCCAATAGCTAGGTTGTCCATACAGACAAAGAACAACAATAGCAAAAAAAAAACAAGATAAAAAATTCCTTACCAGCTTCACTTACCAATAGCGCTATGCTCCCCGGCAACGGCGCCAAAAAACATTACTTGATGACCCTCAACGTAAAGGGATCTATTGCAGCGTTTTCGATAAGTAAGAGTGTCGAACCCAACAAGGAATGAAAGGTATTGATAGGTGATTTTGGACAAGGAATAACTGCAAGCACTAAAATATAACTTTTTAGGGGTTTTCGAGATAAGCAACAATAAGATAAAAGCAATCAAAGTAAATAACACTGAGGAGCAGCAAGTGGCCCAATCCTTTTGAGAAAAGGATAAGCCTGACAACTGAACTTATAAAGACTAAAGCATTCTTGAGGACACATGGAGAGGTAGTCACGTGCTTTCTCCATACTCCGTATTGATAACAAGTGTTGAGCTGATAAGTGTTGAGTGGGTGGATCTATGCTAGCACACCTTCTAGGCTAAGATAAGTGCACTCTTATGATTAAACATCTTGCAAGCATCTGCAAATACAAGATAGAAATTAAGGCAAAGCCTAACCACAACAATAAGATCAGGGATCCAGTATTCCCTTGTGCAAAAGTGTGCAAACTGGGGTTCAGGTTTCTGTCACTCCGGCAACCCACCGTAAGCATTCTTAATACACAATGTATTCCCATAGGTCCTTAAGAAGGCGAAGTGTTGAGTGTTCGACTCACACAACACCACGAGGAAAATAACAACACAACTTAAATATCAAGCAACACAAATTACTTCTACATCATATGACTACTAACAACTAGACTTCTCCCATGTCCTCAAGAACTAAAGTAACTACTCACAAGACATAAAACAGATCATGATCAGAGGTGATAAATATATGATAAACAATCTGGACATAATGATATTTCTCCAACAAAACTCAATAGCATTCACCACGAAGTAGTAATCAACACCGGTAGAGTAGAGAGGATAGATAGTACGGATTACAACACAAGAAAAACTTGTGAGGTGAGATTGGATGGTAGTGGAGATGGTGCTGATGTTTGGGATGATGTTGTTGATGATCTCGATGATGCCCGTGACGATGGTGATGAAGATGTCGATGATCTCCCCTTCCAGGAGGTGATCTCCTCGGCGGAATCTGCCCGCCGGAGAGCCCTTTTCTTCTCTGTAGGTTTCCGCCACGGAGCGGCGGCGGAACTCCATGAAAGCTTCTCTTTTTAGGGTTTTCGCGTAACGAGGAGTATATAGGCCAGAGGGGGGAGCTGGGAGTGGCCCCAGAGCTCCAGGCGCCCTCCCGGCGCGGCCAGGGGTGGGGCCGCGCCAAGTGGCCGCCTGGGGCTCCTGTGGCCCCCCTCTGGCCCCTCTTCGGCGAGTCTTCGTTAATCTTCTGAAAAATACCCCCGTCGATTTTAAGATAATTTGGAGGTATTCTTCTTCCGCAACTCAGCGTCCACATTTCACCGCTGAATCCTGTGTCTGCTGCTTCGGCACCGGAAAGTTGTAAACTGTGTAAAATAAACCAAAACAACATAAGAACATCATCGTAATGTGAAATATATCAATGAATAAGGATGAATTACGATATAAAATAGTGATGCAATTTGGACGTATCAGTGCATCAATATCATAGCAATATCACACAAAAGATGCATGGAGCAAGCAGAAATTATAGATACGTTTTGGACGTATCAACATCCCCAAGCTTAATTCCTGCTCGTCCTCGAGTAGGTAAATGATAACAAGCATAATTTCTGTGGTGACATGCTACCAACCATATAATAAATTTTATGTAAAGCAATCAAGGCATGTAATTCAATTCAAGTCATAACAAGCAAGAGTCTATATTAGCATTGAAAAAAGAAACATAAGAATATAAAGGTGCAAGATCTCTCGCTGTCCGTGACTCGAATGTGTCCAAATTGTGTTTTCGTGCAAGAAAGGGGATAGGGATATACGAGAGAGTAAAACATAGTTTTTATTGTTGAGAACTTAATCTACTAAAGTTTCACACTTGGTCTTCTTTGGAATTTACCTTGACTCATCCCTAGACCACTAGACAGGTACAAGTCAAAATGATCCACTCCCTTTCGATATTTTGTGCACTCATGCAATGGATGAGCGTAAGCAAGAAAGTTGACACTTAGGATGGCGAAGAGAGAAAAGTGATGGGGGAGGAAGAAAAAAAAAGTGTGAAAGGCTCACATCAATGAGGACAATCATAGGCGAGAGAAAGCCAAATGATAGATATAATGTGAGGAGTAGGGATTGCCATGCAACGGATGCACATATGAGCTAAGTTAAGCTCTCCAATGGAACTAGTGGGGTGCATCCAACTTGCTTGCTCAAGAAGACCTAGAGCTCATTTGAGGAGGCTCATAATTGGAATATACAATCCAAGTTCTATAGTGTGAAGGTCCCCACATAGCTATATGCATGAATGATAATCTCTATGGAGTACAAGATATAAGAGGGAGTACGAGTGTGGATCTCTCAAAAGGAATAGTAGTGTGCCCCCTTCTCTCTTTTTATTTCTTTTTCTCTTTTTTTTTGGTGGCCTCAATGGCTCTTTCTATTTAACTCTCATTTGTCCTCTTTTGGATCTTTTGATTTTGTCCTCTTTGGGATCTTTTGATTTTGTTCTCTTTGGGATCTTCTATATTACAAGAAGTATAGAAGATATTACACACTTTACAAAAGTACTCAACATAATTAAAATGAAACTATCATGAAGTATGCAAATGTATGCCTCTACGAGTGTAGCAGGATATGCAATGATACTAGAGCGTAATGTAGCAATGATTAGGGCAAGGCCCAACTAGCATGCGGCTCATCAATCAAGCAAAAGCATGTATGACATGAAGATCAAGTCATCAGAAGGTGGATGTTGCATGTCAATGTATCTCGGAAAGGCTATGGAAATGCCTTCATAGGTAGGTATGGTGGCAGTTTTGAGGAAGGATATAATGAGGCTTATGATGACAGAGCGTATCGTGCCAAGGATTTGGATGCACCAGCGAAGTATGCGCTAGAGAGGGCAATGCACGGTACCGAAGAGGCTAGAAAAATATGGGTAGGTGGAAGTGTCAACTTTCGAATACTCACATTAGTTCGAAGAACTCATGCACTTATTATAGGTACCTCTCAATCTAATTAGGAGGTTCTCAAAGAGACAAATACCCCGAGGAGGAGTGTATGGGTGTGACGCCCCCAAAAATCAGACCGTGTACAGTAATCATACACGCAAGGTACACGATCGAGAGCAGGGACTCACGGTAAGATATCACAACACAACTCTACAAATAAAATAATAAAAGCTGTTTAATACAAGCCAGGGGCCACGAGGGCTCGAATACAACAGCTCGAGAGCACAAAGTTGGCGGAAGCAATAGTATCTGAGTACAGACACAAGAATACAAGGTTGCCTTAAGAAGGCTAGCACAAATAACAACAGATAAAAAACGATGAGGCCTCCTGCCTGGGAACCTCCAAACTACTCCTGGTCAACGGGGAACTCGACGTCGTGGAAGGCATCGGGGATCTTCGTGTTGCGGTGGTAGGCATCGGGGATTTCCTGCTCCTGGACTCCAAGGCTCCAACGTCGACTGCAGCGGCCGATCAGGAAAAACAAAAAGGGGGAAATAAAGCAAAGGTGAGTATCTAGCATACCGCGAGTCTTACGTCCGCTACTAAGCATTTCTGCATTTGTATCAAATGGAAAGGGGAGGCTGTATATAGTGGACTGCAAGGTAGAAATCAGAATAAGGGTAAGAAGCTAGGCCTATCGAAGACTAGCATCTTCTGACGAGTCTTGCAGCACAAGATGAGAAAAGCCAATAGTTCATATAAAGCATAAAGTAACAATGAAGCAGAAGTTGCTGCAGCATTGTATAATAGTAAGTTGTAATGATTAATAATAATAATGCCTTCAAGTTCCCCTCCTCGACTTCCCTGCGAGGAAGAAGACCCGGAACCATACAATTTAATAGTAGTAGTTTGTAGTGGTAAGGTCCAGCTTCAGCATAAAGCGTCCTGTTACCGTGGACACGACTATTCGAATAGATTAAACTCCCTGCAGGGGTGCACTATTGTTCAGCCTGCACGCTCGGATCTCCAGGGTGGCGTACACCTTGTTAGGGAATGCCCCACCGAGGCTATCCGACACATCGCAGCCCATCCTAGGCTCAGCAGAGAGGCCATCCGCCAGACTATATCCTATGCGCCAAGGGGTCTAGGTCACTCACCCTTGCACGCTCCTGCACGGTGCGAGTCTGGCCGGTGAAGCAAAAGCAAATCCAAACACACCCGCTGCAGCAAATAAGACAACACGGCTTCCCGGCGATCAGGCCGCAGTACTGCTGACGTCTGAAGAGATTTCAGACGAACTACGACGCGAAGGGCCCACACCGTAATCCCACGTGTAGGTAGTGCATACAGACCAACGAGTCTCTCAAGTCATTCGCCGAACCATTTAGCATTTTAATTAACCTGCGTGACAACCGTTATCGTTGCCTCGACTTAACTGACCCGCGGACAACAACAACAGTCAGGACCACCAGTACATCGATGCCTGCCCTGTCGTCCCACCAAGTCTCTGCGGTTACCAACAAGGTGAACCGTCTCCTTACCTTATCTCGCGTGTGCTCTTGGTAGAGATTGACTTTCGTGGTTTGGTAACTCTCGCGCGATACGAGCAGGGGCCAAGCGCGCGAGTAACGTTGGTCGTACCCTCCCTGTCGTTCCCGACGCAATACCGTTCACGGGCACCGTTGGGTCACCTGACTTCTTACCTTAAGTAAAACCGTTTCTCAGCTACCTAGAGTGGCTATGCAGAGTCAGCAACCAGTGGAGTACGAGGATTACTCCTCGGTAGATTACACTTGAAGGTGGCTCGGCAGAGCCGAGCTAGGGGCCTTAGGCGGTGTCTGCATTGTACCGTACCTGTGCAGCTATATATATATTGTTTCCGCATTCACTCACCTGAGTGGCCACGACCCGCTATCTAATCCTACTTGACTAACAAAGCGCAGGGCTCACTGCTGAATATAATTTATATAAAAATATAGGCAGCATAGGATAAAGGAAGGTACATCAAGGGGCGACAATGACATGCTATGCAATTGAATAGGATTGTAATGTAGCAACAACAGTAAAAATGCCTAGTGCAAGAAAAGTAGGGAAAGATAGGAGATATCTGGGGAAGAGAATGGCTCTGCTTTCCTGGAAGCTCGACGGTAGGGGGTGCGGTTGTTGACGACATAGTTGATCACAGGGGCATCGGCATCGGTCGTCGGTACTACGGGACAATAAGAGAGGGGGGAGAAACAATAAATACACAACAATAATAGCAATACAGTTACAAGACAAAACAGATACAAAGCAACGGGGCCCTAACGCGGTGATCGGTGATTTGTTCAGAGCAGAAATTTATCCGGGGTTGATTCATCAGTATCGGTTGATTACCGAACAGATGATCCGGAGGGGAAGGTTCCATGTCTGCAGTGTTAGAGATATCTGACAGACATGTGGATAGTGTGTCCGTGATCGTTGATGCATTTCGAACAACTTTTATGTTCAGAACTTTTCCATCCGGGTAGTTTTACCGGTACCAGGTAATTACCGGACAGACGATCAGGAGGGGGAAAGTCTTAGGTTTGGTATGTTAGAGGGGTGCAGCGGGTATGCGGGTAGCGTATTCCTATTCGTTATATTTTTTTTGATCAATTTTGATGTATAAAACATTTTCGTCGGAGTTACAGTTTAAAAGATATTGAATTTTAAAGTTTTATTCAATTTAAAAGAATTTTTGGAATTTCTTTTATTATTAAATCAACAACATTATCCAAAACAGTGCTGACAGAGGGCCCCCACTTGTCATACACAGGTGTGTTTGACTGGTCAAACTGACCAGTGGGTCCCACCTGTCATTGAGACAGTTTAATAAAAATATTTTCTTTAATCTAATAGAAGTGTGGTCCCACATGTCAGTGGGACATTATATTTTCGATTTTAATTAAACTAACTACTTACTGGTGGGGCCTAGTTGTCATTGACACAATGTTAATATACATTAATTAAATTAATTTAACAGGTTGAGGGCCCTATGGTAAGTCTCACATGTGGGGTTAAATGTTTAGGTTAGTGGCTAATTAACCCAGGCTGGCCCACCGGTCAGTGGGGCTAGCCCAGCAGGTTAGCCAGGTCGTCCCCGTCGTCGACCAGGGGAACGCCGGTGACGTCCGTTCCGGCGAGGGCGCGCAAGGGGAGGCGTGGCCACGCGCGGGAGAGGCGCGGCTGTGCGGGCGCGCCACGAGCGCAGGAGGCGCGTGGGCTAGGCGCGGCCGGAGCACAGGGCTCAGTGGCGCAGCCAGAACTCCACGGCGGCGGGGGTGTTCGTCACGAGTGGAAATCTTCGAAACGCAAGGAAATTGAGCCGTCTAACTATCCAAATTGAACCTACTTCTCACTAGGAGCGTACTGGAGTCACTAGTTCGAGGCAAAGGGGCTTGGGAGCGTGGCTAAGGCAGCAATGGCGGAGGTTGGAGCAAGTACAAGGGGGAAAAGCGGTTGGGGCTTATCGGGCGTCTAAGACACTCGGGGGAAGCACGAGAGGCTCACAGTGGGTGGAGAGGAGGTCTCGGCCAGGCTCGGGGTGGTCGGAGTGGGGGGAATCCACGAGGCGGGCGTGGGCGATCCCGGCGGGGAAAAGATGAAGAAGGCGACGACTGCGGGCGTCCCGGCCCGAGTCCG
The DNA here is from genome assembly GCA_950022295.1 of Bromus sterilis. Lineage (NCBI taxonomy): Eukaryota > Viridiplantae > Streptophyta > Magnoliopsida > Poales > Poaceae > Bromus > Bromus sterilis. The sequence continues at coordinate 317,409,408 of OX465596.1, read as the reverse complement.
TGCGCGAGGAGACGCCGTCCAACGCGGCAAACCTGCTGGACAGGACGGCCGTGCCAGAGGTAGCCGTTGGCCGCGGAAGCTGCGGCGGCGTGTCCACTGGCGGCTCGGGGCAACCCAGACCAGAGGGAGGGAGGCACGTGGGAGGAGAATGGAGGGGGCTAGGGTTTCCACGGGCAGAGGGGGTCCTTATCCGGTTGGGGATGCTCGGGATGGTTGACACGAGGCCAGGGCGCGGCCATGGCCGGCTCAGATGGTGCCACGCCATGCCCCTTCTTCCCCCCTGTACGGAGGTAGGGGAAAGCCGGCAGGTTGGGTTGGGCCAGTGGGTGGGCCTTGCCCTGAGCGAAGTTTAATCTTTTCCCAAATTCTCTGCTTTTAGACAAAACCCTACTTTATGTTTTATTTTGATTGGCTACCAATTGATTTTTGTAATTGATGAAAGTTGCTCCATAATTTTGTGTTGTATATGTCAAGATTGCCACAAGAAGTTTGGGGCAAAGATAAAATCATTTAATATTTCTTTTGAATATGCAACCAGCAAATGGGGTTGTTTTAGTACTGGTTTGAATTGTTTGATATTTGCAATCATTGTAATAAATGCTCAAAGTTAGTTTATCATGGTCCACTGATTTTTAGGAATTTAATAAAATTGGTTGAACAATTTTTGGACAAAGTTTTTTTACCACATTGATTTGGAATTTTTATTTGGGCTGAATTTGCATAGAGACATGGTCAAACATTGCAATCACCGTGACTTAGCGTTAATCAAAAGTGATTACTGTTACATGACAACCGGGGTTGTTATAATTCTCCCCCACTAACAAGAATTCTCGTCCCGAGAATTACAAGGTAGTGCTAGGCATAGAGTTCTGGTTTCATATCCAAATGAGTCTTTTGGGGCTTGTTTACCTTCACGAAGAGGTTTTTCCATTTCGTTGATGTCTTCATTTTGTCTGCATCAGTGCGTCTCGTCGAGTTGTCATCCTTCTGTCGGGGTTGCATCGTACCTACGGATAGGCTAGGAGGAAAATTTAAGGGGGGTCGGGTTGGTACCCAGTTGATCAACCGAGGTTGTCCGAGGGAATGGGGTACTAAGTATCCCACGAGTTAAACTCAGGGAGATACATCAAGAGAAACAAAAGAAGGCATGAGAAGTTTTCAAGCGGATATGCAAGCATTCAACGATGATAACGGAGGATGAAAAGGGGTCCGGAGCATCAGGCATAAGCACTGAGTCTGATATCGAACTGAATATCACAGGGAAGAGGACTCGTGAGTTGCATACGAGGTCAACTAAGAGGAATAACCTCAAGAACAGGAAGGTACAAGAGAGTCAGGTTTCGATCCTGTGGAACTGTGGGTTATGGGCCCACGTTGAACACAAAGGGTGGTGACAAACAATGCGATCAAGTTGCAAGGTAATTTAGAGAACAACTTGTTAGCTATGTCGGCAATAACGTCGGTGCCAAGGGAGAGGGACGAAGAGAACTATTTTCCTGCTCGTTGATACACGAGATAACTTCTCGCCCTCGTTGGTTACCCCAAGTGGAAGGTGAGATGTAGCGTAACGACAAGTTTCCCTCGGTGAAGATACCGAGGTTTTAAGATTGTCTCCCGTAGGACTCCAAGGTCGACAAGTAGGTGGTTCGGCAAGTGAGGCGCCGTTCACTCGCTTCTCCTGGACCTGCACACACACAGATAGCTTTGCTCCCAACGAGTACAGATGAGTTGTCAATTCCTCCGGCCTTGTTGTTTACAAAGGATAAAACACACGGGATAATAATGATAGATAGTGATAGAAACGGAAAAGTAAATACTGAAAGTAAACTGATAGCGTAAACAGTGGTGGTAATATGGACCTGGGTCCTATGATGTTCACTAGTGATATCTCTCTCCCAAAAGACGATAAAATAGCCATGCGAGGTAAACAAATCACAGCTGGGCAATATACAGGATTATGTGCGTAAACCAATGCTAATTATGCAAAACAGAAAGGAAGAGGCTCAAAAGCACGGGCGGTACGCCAAGACAAGTAGACCGAAATCTATCTGTATCTACCCACTAATCATCCACCTTGAGATATCTATCCAGAACATCTCGCTGGTATTAAGTTACGAATCCCACCCAAAGTGTAAACTCAAAGCAACGGACAACTGCATTAAAGAACTTTGCGTAAAGTAAACAATCCTTGCACCCGCAAGTACAAGCACCGTTGTTTTCCCCCCTTGTGGAAACAACACATCCACTAGACTCATGTTTCTGTCACTCAAGCTAGTCATCGGAGGGCATGAACCCACAATCATGCATAACGATCCCTCTTGGAGTCACTACCTACTACTTGGCCAAAGCAATAAACAGCAACGGAGAACATGCAAGAGTTACTCAAGAACATAAATATAAAAGAACAGAATCAAATATATAACTCAATCACAATCTGAACATAATCTCATAATCCATCGGATCCCAGCAAACTCAGCATAGCAACAGCAGAAAGATTACATATGTTCCTCGATCATGCAGGGAAGCTCACGAGGTCTAATCCATGAAGAACAAAGAGGGGAGGAGAACATCACATAGCTACTGATCATGGACCCATGGTCCAAGGTGGACTACTCACGGTTCATCCGGGAAGCATCCATGGTGGTGGAGAAGCTCCCGGAAGTGATTCCTCCCTCCGACAGGGTGCCGTGAAGAGGTCTTCTGGTGCTCCCGATCTTGGAAGTGCCGCGGCGGCGGAACAGAGGAGAGATCGCTAAAAAGGGTTCTATCCCCGAGGGTTTCTCGTCACGGGGAATAAATAGGCGAAAGGGGGCAGCCAGAGGTGGGCCAGGGGCTCCAGGCACCCCCCCTGGCGCGGCCAGGGGCCTATCCGCGCCCTCTGGCCGCCTGGGCCCCCTGGCTCCCCTCTGGACCCTCCTGGGCTCTTCGCGAAGCTTCCGGTACGCTGATTTTTCTATATTTTTCCCGGAATTTTTTGGGTACATTTAATAAGGGGGAAACCTGAAATAGAAAAATAGCAGAAAACAGGAACTGGCACGGGGGTGCACTGAGTTAATAGGTTAGTCCAAATATGATCAAACGTGTATGGAAGTTCATCAATATCATAGAAATATCACACAAAATAGGCATGGAGCAAGAAGAAATTATAGATACGTTTTGGACGTATCACTCGTTAAGACGAGGCGGACCAATTGGCAAAGTTCTCGTCCATCGGTGGTCACCGAATAGTCATCAACAATGGTAACAGGTTGTACGGAAAAAGTAGTGCACCGAAGTGTTTACGTAAGCAGGGAATTATCACTGCTCAGATAAGTTATATCACAAGAAATGTTAAACAAACCAATGGAAAGGAAAACGTGATGATACACTAGTATTTGGTGTATATCTTTCTTAAGGGAAAGCAAGCACGATACACTCGACTAAGTTGTATTGGCAGGAGTCAAGGGAGGTTGTCGATGATAACACAAATCATCGAAGGGAAAGGATGGTATTTCACACCATGAACTCTATAGACACATGGGAGAAGTCAAAATGTTGATGATGAACACGACACATCATGTCAAAAGGTTTCAAGAAAAATATAATCGAACAACAACGACATCAAGCAAAAGGAATGGTGAAACAAAAGTATTCGGTGTTCTCATTTGAAAACAATCCAGAATCCATGGAAGGGTTGGTTATGACAGGGAAAGGTATTGTTCCATCAAATTCATTAGATGTAGTGCAAAGGTATGATATCCTCGAGATACCAAGGGTAATACACGAAGGTAGAATGGTGGATCATAGATGCAACAGAATTTCCACCAAGGGGACAATTACTTTTACCAGAAGCTTTCATGATAAGTTCTACATCGTATCCATGGGCATGAACACAAGTTCAAGGTCAAATCCCACTTCTTTAATGCATAGTCTTTCACTCACTTCTCGCCGTCGATGAATTTGTAGCGTTCAATTTTTTTAATTTGCATAACACCAGTAGAGTAAGACCCGTAGAAGTTCATGGGTTCACACAGATGGATGAAGCATAGATACAACCCATAGGGACATCTTACGGATCTATACGACAAACAACAAGAACAAGAGATACAAGTTTGATAGCAGAAGGCTGATGACACAGAGCAGATGATACCGTTCACCAAAGGCATTTCGTATCAGGGGACGCTCGTCAATGATTTAGGACACAAGGGGACGGCAGGTAGTAATCCACCAAAAAGGTCAGGCGACGTACAGCGAGTCTGGTGTGAGTATCGGTACTCAACCATAAGAAGAAAGAATGCCAAAGCATTGGATTATAGTAACATTGGAATAATTCGATGCTTAAGTACAAAGTAATTATGATTTCCACATCGGTGTATCAGATTCAGATACATCGATCAAACATGGATAAGTTGAATAGAAGCTTGATGGTTAAGCAATTAAGGTTTGATTTACCGAGAACCAGCTCATGTCCGGAATGACGTCTTAGCCAGAAGAATGCATTCATAGGGATCAACTGATGATTGCGTGCACTAGCACACACGATGATTCAACAGATCGGAATGGCACTACCAAGGGAGGTCAACAAAGACTACAAGACAAACGGGATTAATCATAGTGCAGGAAGGTAAGAAGACTCTCCAAAGAAGTAGGCTACCGAGGATTGTCGCGAGATCGAATAGTATTTCAAAGTATTTTGGGAATCACGGGAACAACTTAGGATGAACGGATCCTCGATAAATGTGAGGAGTTATCCACAGGGTGAAAAGAAGTTGCAAGGCAGTAGGCTCAAAGGATTCCCGAACCATTGAAAAGTATTTCGATGCATCTTGTGAACACAAGAGCAACTAGGATTGAATGGATGAACGAAGGTTGTATGTGGTTATAGATACAGACTTATCGGTGGCTGGGAATTGTTAAGGCGATGGGCACATAGGGTGTCGAGAATTTATCGGCAAGTATCTTCAGGATCTTCTCGTGAAGTAAGCGATCATCTGTAATGAGGGGTCTCCGGGAGGAAGTAGTCACGAGATCCTAATGTCAGAGTTAGCAAAATCTTTAACCCGAAAGAGAAGAGAGATTAGAGCCCCAGATAAAGGTACGAAGTAAAATATCCTAATACCACCCAGTTTGCGACGTGGGCAGATAAGCCACACGACACTGTTAGTAAAGTAGTTTTGCAAAGACTAGACTCAACTTCGACTAAGGAGTTGGAAGGGGGTGTCCTACATGCAATCGGCTTTGATACCAACTTGTGACGCCCCCAAAAATCAGACCGTGTACAGTAATCATACACGCAAGGTACACGATCGATATCAGGGACTCACGGTAAAATATCACAACACAACTCTACAAATAAAATAATACAAGCTGTTTAATACAAGCCAGGGGCCACGAGGGCTCGAATACAACATCTCGAGAGCACAAAGTTGGCGGAAGCAATAGTATCTGAGTACAGACACAAGAATACAAGGTTGCCTTAAGAAGGCTAGCACAAATAACAACAGATCGAAAAGGAGAGGCCTCCTTCCTGGGAACCTCCAAACTACTCCTAGTCAACGGGTAACTCGACGTCGTGGAAGGCATCGGGGATCTTCATGTTGCGGTGGTCGACATTGGGGATTTCCTGCTCCTGGACTCCAAGGTTCCAACGTCGACTGCAGCGGCCGATCAGGCAAAACAAAAAGGGGGAAATAAATCAAAGGTGAGTATCTAGCATACCCGCGAGTCTTACGTCCGCTACTAAGCATTTATGTATTTGTATCAAATGGAAAGGGGAGGCTGTATATAGTGGACTGCAAGGTAGAAATCAGAATAAGGGTAAGAAGCTAGGCCTATCGAAGACTAGCATCTTCTGACGAGTCTTGCAGCACAAGATGAGAACAACCAATAGTTCATATAAATCATAAAGTAACAATGAAGCAGAAGTTGCTGCAGCATTGTATACTAGTAACTTGTAATGATTAATAATAATAATGCCTTCGAGTTCCCCTCCTCGACTTCCCTGCGAAGAAGAAGACCCGGAACCATACAGTTTAATAGTAGTAGTTTGTAGTGGTAAGGTTCAGCTTCAGCATAAAGCGTCCTGTTACCGTGGACACGGCTATTCAAATAGATTAAACTCCCTGCAGGGGTGCACTAATGTTCAGCCTGCACGCTCGGATCACCAGGGTGGTGTACACCTTGTTAGGGAATGCCCCACCGAGGCTATCTGACACATTGTAGCCCATCCTAGGATCAGCAGAGAGGCCATCCGCCGGACTATATCCTATGCGCCAAGGGGTCTAGGTCCCTCACCCTTGCACTCTCCTACACGGTGCGAGTCTGGCCGGTGAAGAAAAAGCAAATCCAAACAGACCTGCTGCAGCAAATAAGACAACACGGCTTCCCGGTGATCAGGTCGCAGTACTGCTGACGTCTGAAGAGCTTTCAGACGAACTATGACGCGGAGGGCCCACACCGTAATCCCACGTGTAGGTAGTGCGTACAGACAAACCGGTCTCTCAAGTCATCCGCCGAACCATTTAGCATTTTAATTAACCTGCGTGACAACCGTTATCGTTGTCTCGACTTAACTGACCCGCGGACAACGACAACAGTCAGGACCACCAGTACATCGGTGCCTGCCCTGTCGTCCCACCAAGTCTCTGCGGTTACCAACAAGGTGAACCGTCTCCTTACCTTATCTCACGTGAGCTCTTGGTAGAGCTCGACTTTCGTGGTTTGGTAACTCTCGCGAGATACGAGCAGGGGCCATGCACGCCATTAACGTCGGTCGCACCCTCCCTGTCGTTCCTGACGCAATACCGCTTGCGGGCACCGTTGGGCACCGGACTTCTTACCTTAAGGACAACTGTTGCTCAGCTACCTAGAGCGGCTATGCAGACTCAGCAAAGAGTGGAGTACGAGGATTACTCCTCGTTAGCTTACACTTGAAGGTGGCCCGGCAGAGCCGAGCTAGGGGCCTTAGGCGGTGTCTGCATTGTACCGTACCTGTGCAGTTATATATATATATATATATATATATATATAGTTTCCGCGTTCACTCACCTGAGTGGCCACGGCCCGCTATCTAATCCTACTTGACTAACAAAGCGCAGGGCTCATTGTTGAATATAATATATATAAAAATATAGGCAGCATAGGATAAAGGAATGTACATAAAGGGGCGACAATGACAGGCTATGCAATTGAATAGGATTGTAACGTAGCAGCAGCAGTAAAAATACCTAGGGCAAGAAAAGTACGGAAAGATAGGCGATATCTGGGGAAGAGAATGGCTCTGCTTGCCTGGAAGCTCGATGGTAGGGGGTGCGGTCGTTGACGACGTAGTTGATCACAGGGGCATTGGCATCGGTCGTCGGTACTACCGGACAATAAGAGAGGGGGGAGAAACAATAAATACACAACAATAATAGCAATACAATTACAAGACAAAATAGATACAAAGCAATGGGGCCCTAACGCGGTGTTCGGTGATTTGTTCGGAGCAGGAATTTATCCGGGGTTGACTCATCAGTATCGGTTGATTACCGAACAGATGATCCGGAGGGGAAGGTTCCATGTCTGCAGTGTTAGAGACGATCCGGAGGGTGTGTCCATGATCGTTGATGCATTTCGAACAACTTTTATGTTCATAACATTTCCATCCGGGTAGTTTTACCGGTACCGGGTAATTACCGGACAGACGATCCGGAGGGGGAAAGTCTTTGGTTTGGTATGTTAGAGGGGTGCAGCGGGCATGCGGGTAGCGTATTCCTATTCGTTATATTTTTTGTTCAATTTTGATGTATAAAACATTTTCATCGGAGTTACGGTTTAAAAGATATTGAATTTAAAAGTTTTATTCAATTTAAAAGAACTTCTAGAATTTCTTTTATTATTAAAAAACAACATTATCCAAAACAGTGTTGATAGAGGGGCCCCACTTGTCAAACTGACCAGTGGGTCCCACCTGTCATTGAGACAGTTTAATAAAAAGATTTTCTTTAATCTAATAAAAGTCGGGTCCGACATGTCAGTGGGACATTATATTTTCAATTTTAATTAAACTAACTACTTACTGGTGGGGCGTAGTTGTCACTGACACAATGTTTATATCCATTAATTAAATTAATTTAACAGGGAGAGGGCCCACTGGTAAGTCTCACATGGGAGGGGGTTCAATGTTTGGGTTAGTGGCCAATTAACCCAGGCTAGCCCACCGGTCAGTGGGGCTAGCCCAGCAGGTTAGCCAGGTCGTCCCCGTCGTCGACCAGGGGAACGCCGGCGACTTCCGTTCCGGCGAGGGCGCGCAAGAGGAGGCGTGACCACGCGCGGGAGTGGCGCGGCTGTGCGGGCGTGCCACGAGCGCAGGAGGCGCGTGGGCTAGGTGCGGCCGGAGCACGGGGCTCAGCGGCGCAGCCAGAACTCCACGGCGGCGGCGGTGGAGAGGAGGTCTCGGCCAGGCTCGGGGTGGTCGGAGTGGGGGGAATCGACAAGGCGGCCGTGGGAGATCCCGGCGGGAAAAAGATGAAGAAGGCGACGACTGGGGGCGTCCCGGCCCGATTCCGTGAGCGAGGACACGTCGTCCAGCGCGGACAACCTCCTGGACAGGATGGCCGTGCCAGATGTAGCCGTTGGCCATGGCGGCTGCGGCGGCGTGCCCACTGGCGGCTCGGGGCATTCCGGACCAGAGGGAGGGAGGCGCGGGGGAGGAGAATGGAGGGGGCTAGCGTTTCCAGGGGCAGAGGGGGTCCTTATCCGTTAGGGGATGCTCGGGATGGTTGACACGAGGCCAGGGTGCGGCCATGGCCGGTTCAGATGGCTACCACGCCATGCCCCTGCTTCCCCCTGTACGGAGGTAGGGGAAAGCCGGCAGGTTGGGCTGGGCCAGTGGGTGGGCCTTGCCCTGAGCGAAGTTTAATCTTTTCCCAAATTCTCCGCTTTCAGACAAAACCCTACTTTATGTTTTAATTTGATTGGCTACCAATTGATTTTTGTAATTGATGAAATTTGCTCCATAATTTGTGTTGCATATGTGAAGAGTGCCACAAAAAGTTTGGGGCAAAGATAAAATCATTTAATATTTCTTTTGAATATGCAACCAACAAATGGGGTTGTTTTAGTACTGGTTTGAATTGTTTGATATTTTTAATCATTGTAATAAATTCTCAAAGTTGGTTTATCATGGTCCACTGATTTTTAGGGATTTAATAAAATTGGTTGCACAATTTTTGGACAAAGTTTATTTACCACATTGTTTTGGAATTTTTATTTGGGCTGAATTTGAACAGAGACATGGTTAAACATTGGAATCACCATGACTTAGCGTTAATCAAAAGTGATTACTGTTACACGAAAACCGGGGTGTTACAATGGGGGTTTTGTTATCCTTGTGCATCCTCGACTCATGGTACGTGAGTGTACTCTAATATTCGATCCCTCCAAAGATTAGTGATCCATCTAGTAGCTAAAGTTCTCAACTAATTTCGTAGGTTTTTCGAAAATAAACACGAATTTCCCAAAATACGACATCTATCACTAATAGGCTAAAGCTCTTGACACCAAAAGTTCAAACATTACTCAAGGAAATACATCAAAACTATGGCAAGTTACTACAGCAATTGAATAGCAACCTCAATTACCTACTTCAACTCAAGACACAAAACTCAGTGCAACAGGCAAACTCTCTAAACAAGATAAACATGAAAAATCAAGAGAGTTCCAGCATTAAACTAAACAAAAGCTCTTAAAAAGATAATCATGAAAACTAAGAGCTAAAACATGACAACAGCTACGAAAAAGATAAAGAACACACACAGCAAAGATAAGCATGAAAATCCTATGTTGTGTTCTAGGGTGAAGTGGAGCATGTTTCTCTCCCACACAAAGAAAGTTGGGTTCTAACTTGTTATGAACAGGAAGTAAAGCTAAAGAAAACTAAAAAGGAAATAAAGAGCAAGACGCTCCAAGCATAGCACATAACGCATGAAGTGATAAAAATATAGTGGAACGAAAGACGATCTGATAATTGTTGATGGAGAAGGGGATGCATGGGGGCATCCCCAAGCTTAGACGCTTGAGTCTCCTTGAATATTTATTGGGGATGCATGGGGGCATCCCCATGGTTGAGCATTTGACCCTCCTGAATCTTCTTTTATCATCTTCCCTCGCACACTTGAAAACTCCCTTCATACATAACTCATCATAATCTGATTAGCGAGATTAGTACCCACAATAAATTAAATTTTCTCTACTGGAAACAAGGATATTCTTGAAGAGCTACTGTTTCTCAAGATTGAAAAAAAGGTTTTGCAAAGAAAAAGCAAGCTTAAGGTTTGCAAAACGAAGAAAAGGCAAAACAGGACAGAGTCTGTGAAAAACAGACACGCAGGTAGTAAAGAGTTTTTTAGGGATACTTCTGCAACTCAAATCAAAAAACTAAGAACATACGAAAGTTCCGTGATTGTATAGAGCATGCTGTGTAAACATTTCAGCTCAAAAAGATGAACTGGGATTTTTCTATGATTTTTCCCGTCACGAGGACAAAATCTGTTTTCAGCATGTCACAACTTTAACTTACCTTGTCATATAGGCTATAAATGGCACAAAGCTTGAAAAGTAAAGATACAATGATGTTGCTACAGTAGTAACAATCATCAAGACCACTAAAAACAGAAGAAAACAAAAAGGAAAACCTAAATTCGTTGCGGGCTGCCTCCCGAAAGCGCTTCTTTAAAGCCATTAGCTAGGCTTGATGCAAAAAGATCAAGTCTTATCAAGAAAATAACTAGCCCGTGTGACGGACTCAAAAGGTAACTTAATCTTCTTTCTGGGGAAGTGTTCCATCCCTTTCTTGAGAGGGAATTTTAATTTGATAATCCCTTCTTTCATACAATGACAGCACCTACAGTGCAAAGAAAAGGAAGTCCGGAAATAATTGGACATGATGGTTCACATTCAATGTCCATAATATTAAATTCAACGGGAACATAATTGTCATTGAAACTGATAAGAACATCATCGATCTTCCCCAAAGGTTTCTTTACGGAAGAATCGACAAGACGAACACCAAAGGAACAAGGATCAAAAGGTTTCAATTCAAATATATCATACATTCTTTTGGGCATAACGGAGGTACTAGCTCCAACATCACATAAAGCATAGCAATTGAAGTTATTCAACTTAATTTTAATCATAGGATCCCAACCATCTTCTAGATTTCTAGGTATGGAGGCTTCTACCCTAAGCTTCTCCTCCCTAGCTTTAATGAGAGCATTAGTGATATGCTCCGTGAAGGCAAGATTAAGTGTGCTAGTGTGGGGATCTCTAGACATCTTGTGAAGGAAATGAATAACTTCAGAAAGGGTGCAATTATCAAAATCAAGGTCACTACTATCAAGTAAAGTGGTAGTGGTGTCCTTTAGGCTCTTTTGTTTGGTATCTTCTATAGTCATAGGAGTTTCTTCTTCTACGGTTGAGGTCATAACATCACCATTAATATGTCCTATGGGACTAGGGGTGCATTGGGTGCTAAGAGTTTGGATATCCTCAACAACTTTGATAGTGGCAACGGTATGGTGTGTAGGAAGGCTCTTAATTCTATCTTCTTCCTCCTTTTCTCTAGCCCATCTCTCTTTAAGTTTAGCCGTCATCCTAATGTTTTCATTAATTTGCATTTGAATAGCGTTCATAGGAGTGACCTTCCTCTCCTCAAGAGGAGAAGTTCTAATTTTAAGAAATTCTACTTCATGGGCTTAATTGTATACCTTTGACGAGAGATTATCTAATTTGACTAGTTTTTCCTCTACACTCTTGTTGAAGGCTTTTTGGGTAGTGATGAAGTCTTTAAGCATACTCTCTAGTTCAGAGGTGGTGTCCCCGGCAACAGTGCCAGAAATTAGCTTTGATGGCTTCTCGCCCCTCGTTGGTTACCCAAAGTGGAAGGTTGAGATGTAGACAGTAGAAAATTTCCCTCGGTGAAGATACCAAGGTTTGTCTCCAGTAGGACTCCGACAACGACAGGAAGGTGACAACGGCGCCAACAATTAGGCGGTTGACGTGGGCCTGCACACACAACAGATAAATTTGCTCCCAACGAGTTCAGAGAGGTTGTCAATCCCTCCGGCCTTGTTATTTACAAAGGATCTAACACACGGGATAATAATGATAACGATAGCAACAGAAAAGGAAATAAAGCAGAAAAATAAATAGCGGGTGTAAACAATGTTGGAAATATGGACCGGGGTCCCATGATGTTAACTAGTGATGTCTCTCTCCCAAAAGACGATAAAATAGCCATGTGAGGTAAACAAATTACAGCTGGGAAATTGACAGGATTATGTGCAAAAACCAATTCTAACTATGCTATAAAGAAAGGAACAGGCTCAAAGCATGGGTGGTACGCCAAGATAAGTAGACCGAAATCTATCTGCATCTACCTACTAATCATCCACCTTCAGATATCTATCCAGAACATCTCCCTGGTATTAAGTTGCGAATCCCACCCAAAGTGTAAACTCAAAGCAACAAACAACTGCATTAAAGAACTTTGCGTAAAGTAAACAATCCTTGCACCCGCAAGTACAAGCACCGTTGTTTTCTCCCTTGTGGGAACAACACACCCCCTAGGCTCATGTTTCTGTCACTCAAGCTAGTCATCAGGGGGCATGAACCCACAATCATGCATAACGCTCCCTCTTGGAGTCACTACCTACTACTTGGCCAAAGCAATAAACAACAACGGAGAACATGAAATAATTACTCAAGAACATAAATATAAAACAGGAGAATCAAATATATTACTCAAACACAATCTGAACATAGTCTCATAATCCATCAGATCCCAGCAAACTCAGCATAGCAACAGCAGAAAGATTACATATGTGCCTCGATCATGTAGGGAAGCTCATGAGGTCTAAACCATGAAGAACAAAGATGGGAGGAGAACATCACATAGCTACTGATCATAGACCCATGGTCCAATGTGGACTACTCACGGTTCATCCGGGAAGCATCCATGGTGGTGGAGAAGCTCCCGGAGGTGGTTCTTCCCTCCGGCAGGGTGCCGGGAAGAGGGCTCCTGGTGCTCCCGATCTTGGAAGCGCGGCGGCGGAGGAACATAGGAGAGATCGCAAAAAAGGGTTCTGTCCTCGAGGGTTTCGGGACGAGAGGGATATATAGGAGAAGGGGGGCAGCCAGAGGTGGACCAGGGGCCCCAGGCGCCCCTGGCGCAGCCTAGGGGGTGGCCGCGCCAGGTGGCCTCCTGGGAGACCCCTGGCTCCCCTTTGGCTCCACTTGGGCTCTTCCCGAAGCTTCCCGTACCCTGATTTTTCCTATATTTTTCCCGGAATTTTTCTGGCACTTTAAGTAATGGGAAAATCTAAAATACAAAAACAGCAGAAAACAGGAACTAGCATTGGGGTGCACTGAGTTAATAGGTTAGTCCAAAAATGATCAAAAGTGTATGGAAGTGCATCAATATCATAGCAATATCACACAAAAGATGCATGGAGCAAGCAGAAATTATAGATACGTTTTGGACGTATCAGCAGCTCACAAGGTCTAAACATTGAAGAGCAAAGGTGGAGAGAATACATCACATAGCTACTGATCATGGACCCATGTTCCAAGGTGGACTACTCACGGCTCATCCGGAAGGCGTCCATGGTGGTGGATAAGCTCCCGGAGGTCAATCCTCCCTCCGGCAGGGTGCCGGGAGAGGGTCTCCTGGCAGCCCCGATCATGGAAGCGCAGCGGCGACGGTAGAACAGAGGGGAGATCGCAAAAAAGGGTTCTGTCCTCGAGGGTTTTTGTACAAGAGGTAAATATAGGCGAAGGGGGGAAGCAAGGGGGGCACCAGGGAGTGCAGGCGCTCCCCTGGCGCGGCCTAGGGTGGGGTCGCGCCCCCTGGATGACTAGGCACCAGGTGGACCCCCTGTCCCCCTTCGGGCATCTGGAAGCTTTCGGGTCGCTGATTTTTTATATATATTTCCCGGAATTTTTCTGGCAGTTTAAGTATTGGAAAAACCTTAAATAAAAAGACAGCAGAAAAAGAAACTGGCACTGGGATGCACTGAGTTAATAGGTTAGTCCAAATATGATCAAAAGTGTATGAAAGTGTATCAAAAGCATAGATATATCACCCAAAATAGGCATCGAGCAAGCAAAAATTATAGATACGTTTGGGACGTATCAGGGCCCAGTGTAATCCCCCGGATTTTATAAACACTCCCTGACAAGGGGGTGTCCCCACAACTCCTACAGATGAGGGTACCTGTTGCACGTCAAGACAGAAGGCCCGCTGGAAGCCTCGACTAGCCCACGACTGGCCCACTCGAGGCACCGACGTAGGAGTCCTTGGCAATTATGGAAGCTGTGACTTGGCGTCCAAGACGGAAACTAGATTAGGCAATTATCTCTGTAAACCTAGATGGACTCCTTGCGACCCAACCTAGTATATATAAAGGTTGGGAGAGGGGACGTCTACGGCATCCAACCTCATAGCAACACCTCTGGTCTCGAGCGAACTCGCCTCGACCGCCACTATAATTGCCTCCATCATAATAGAAAAGAGCAGTAAATAGGGGTTTCACCGATCGAGGGCCCTGAACCTGGGTAAATCCATGTCTCCTGTTAGACGACGAGTATCGCCAACATGCACCTTCTCTCTACGATCTAACCCAGGGTTCCTAACCATGGGCTTTTCCGAGGTCAATTCTCGTCAATTGGCGCCGGCCGTGGGGAAGACGCGGGTTGGAACAATGATCTTGGCAGTCCCTTCATCAGCAACCGACGACTCGTCTACCACAGCAGCACACGACGCTTCCTCGACTTGAGCAGAATCTGATATATTTGATTCCCTCGGGTTCGTCGCGCATCTTCCCGTCTTGCGGTCAGGTTTTACCAATCTCAGTGCAGGCGTAGGCCTAACTCTCGGGAGGCACAAGATCTACATCAACCACTGGGGCACCCTTCGCCTCACAGATGACGCTCGAGCACCCACAACAACAACAACATCCAAGGCGGTGTGATGCCCCCAAAATCAAGCCGTGTACAGTAATCATACACGCAAGGTACACGATCGAGATTAGGGACTCACGGTGAGATATCACAACACAACTCTACAAATAAAATAATACAAGCTGTTTAATACAAGCCAGGGGCCACGAGGGCTCGAATACAACAGCTCGAGAGCACAAAGTCAGCGGAAGCAATAGTATCTGAGTACAGACACAAAATACAAGGTTGCCTTAAGAAGGCTAGCACAAATAACAGCAGATCGAAAAGGCGAGGCCTCCTGCCTGGGATCCACCGAACTACTCCTGGTCGACGGGGAACTCGACGTCGTAGTAGGTGCCTCCGGGGTACTCCTGCTCCTGGGCTCCAACGTCGGCTGCAGCGGCCGATCAGGCAAAATAGTAAAGGAAATAAAGCAGGTGAGTATCTAGTATACCCACGAGTCTTACGTCCGCTACTAAGCATTATGCATTGTATCAACGGAAAGAAGAGGCTGTATATAGTGGACTGAAGACAGAAAACCAGAGCAAGGGTAAGAAGCTAGGCCTATCGAAGACTAGCATCTTCCGACGATGTCTTGCAGCATGAGGTAAGAATCAGCCAACAGTTTATATAAAGCATAAAGTAACAATGCAGCAGAAGTTGCTGCAGCATTGTATAATAATAAGTTGTAATAATTAACAATGCCTCCGAGTTCACCTCCTCGACATCCCAGCGAGGAAGAAAACCCGGAACCATACAGTTTAATAATAATAGTTTCTAGTGGTAAGATCCAGCTTCAGCATAAAGCGTCCTGTTACCGTGGACACGGCTATTCGAATAGATTAATCTTCCCTGCAGGGGTGCACTTGTGTGACGCTACACGCACGGATCTCCAGGGTGGCGGGAACCTCGTTAGGGAACGCTCCACCGAGGCTATCCGACACTTCATAGCCCATCTTTCAAACTCAACAGAGAGGTCATCCGCCGGACTATATCCTATGTACGCGGGGCTTTGGACCCTAACCCCGACGTACTCCTGCACGGTGCGAGGCTGGCCGGTGAAGTTAAATCAAAGCAAATACAAATCACACTGCCGCGGCAAATAAGACAACACCACTTCACGGCGCAGGCCGCGGTACTGCTGACGTCTGAAGAGTCCTCGGACGACACTACGAAGCAGAGGAGCCCATAACTCGTAATTCCCACGGGTAGGTAGTGCGTACATGGCATATAGCCAACTCAAGACATTCACTGAACCATTTAGCATTTTAATTAACCTGCGTGACAACCGTTATCGTTGCCTCGACTTAACTGACCCGCGGACAACGACAGCAGCCAGGACCACCAGTACATCGCTGCCTGCCCTGTCGTCCCACCAAGTCACTGCGGTAACCAACAAGGTGAACCGTCTCCTTACCTTGTCTCGCGTGTGCTCCTGGAGGAGCTCGACTTTCGTAGTTTGGTAACTCTCGCGGCCAACGATCAGGGGCCAAGCACACCGGTACACTGGTCGTACCCTCCCTGTCGTCCCGTCGCAATACCTCTCGCGGGCACCGTTGGGTCGCCCGACTTCTTACCTTTAGGCCAACCGTTACTCAAGACCCTATGGCGGTAAGACAAAGTCAGCCTCGGGTGGAGTACAAAGATTCATCCTTGATAGCTCACACTTGAGGTGACTAGGCATAACCCAGATAGGGGCCTGAGGCGGTGTCTGCATTGTACCGTACCTGTGCAGTTATATATTGTATCCGCGTTCACTCCCTTGAGTGACCACGGCCCTCTATCTAATCCTAGCTAACAATGCGTAGGGCTCACTGCTGAATAATGCATAATAATAATAATATGCAGCATAGGGTAAAGGAAGGCACATCAAAGGGCGACAAAATCAAGCTATGCAGGTTAATAGGATTGTAATCGTAGCAGCAGCAGTAACAATGCCTAGTGCAAGAAAAGTACGGAAAGATAGGCGATATCTGGGGAAGAGAATGGCTCTGCTTGCCTCCAAGCTCGACAGTAGCGGTACGGTCGTCGACGAAGTAGTCGTACTCAGCATCGGTGTAGTCGACGACAGCAGCGAGGTCTACCGGAGATTAAGGGGGGAAGAAACAATAAATACACAACAATAATAGCAATACAAATGCAAGACATAACAGATGAATTGTAAACGGGGTTCTATCGCAGCACGATGCACGTTGCTCGAAGCGGGAATTCATCCGGGGATGAAATACCGGCTCCGGGTGATTACCGGACAAGGTGTCCGGAGGGGGAAGATATCATGCCGGAGGTGTCTTGGACATCCGACACACGTGTGGGTGGTGTATCTGGGTTAGTTGATCTATTCCGAACAACTTTCGTGTTCAGAATAAATCCATCCGGGCACTCCAACAGTACCGGACAGTTTAACGGTTATCGGGCAATCTATCGGACAGTGCCACCGGAGGGGGGAATGGTTTGATGATCGGTATGTTAGAGGGGTGTGGTGAGGATATGGGTATCGTATCGGTAACCGTTGATCCGTTCTGAGTAACTTTCGTATACAAAGTATTTTGATCCGGGCAATTTTTATCGGTACCGGGAATTATCGACAGATGGCCCGAAGGGGGGAATGTCGATGTTCGGTACGTTAGAGGGGGGTGGTAGACATACGGATAGCGTATCCGTATTCGTTATATTTTTCTGATCAATTTTCATGTATAAAGTTTTTCGATCCGAGTTACGGTTTAAAAGTTATTCAAATTCAAAGTTTAAATCATTTTAAAAGATTTTATGAATTTATTTAATTCATTTATTCAAACATTATCCAGAACAGTGGTTGACCTAGTCAAACCTGACAGAGGGGACCCACCTGTAAGGTTGACTGGTCAACTGACCAGTGGGTCCCACATGTCAGTGACCCAATTCTAATAAAAACATTTTTATTAATAAAAACAGGGGGTGGCCCACATGTCATACTAACAATTTTAATAAAAAAATTTCTATTTATTTTAAATGCTTACAGGTGGGGTCCAGATGTCATTGTCACAGGGTTTAATAAAATCATTAAATAACTAAATAGCACATGGGGTCCACATGTCACCGACCTATTAGTCTAAATAGAGTCTAATTAACAGGGATTAATTTGCAAGGGCCCACATGTCATATACACATAGCCCACTAATTATCACTAACCTAATTAACTAGCCTAAACTAGCACTAACAAGCCGGCCCTAATAACACGTACGCACACACACCACGCACGCACACAGAACACACACACACAGCACACCGGCCACGACCATGGCCGGACAGCGGCGATCCACGGCGATCCACGGCGGCCAACTTTCAAGATATTATTTTTATTTATTAATATTACTGAATCACTTTAATAATAATAACCCATTGCTATACTAACATGGCACTGTGATTGCTAGGCATTTTATAAATAGATTCCACAATTTTGGTTGAGCTATGATTTCCATTTTCATATTAAATTTCAAAAAAACTTTTGATGAACCCACAACATTGATTCCATAATTATCATTGACTTGTGATTATTCAAATGGCTAGGAGTTGACTTGGTTTAACCATGATCAATTTGGATGGCAAACATCCACAATTCTGGGAGCAAGGTTTTATAATTCACCCAATTTGAAAATTTTATCTGGGTTGGAATCTGACAGAGCTATGATCAAGGTGATCAAGGCTTGATTATCAACAGTAATGATCACTAACAGTGGAATCACTGTAGTGATTACTGTTACTGATCTGGGGGTGTTACAGGCGGTGACAACCAAAGAAGCATCACCCACCCACCCGATGACTCTTCGAGTCCTTCACGCAATCCACCTCCGCCCGATCCATCGCACTAATCGCGACTGTGCGAGTGCGGCACCCGCATGGAAAAGGCAGACCAGAAAGGAGACAAGGCTAGCAACCGGGTCGCCGTTCCACATGTTCATGGAAGACACCCACGCACCAACTTCAGATGACAGGGACAGAGCATATTACCCCGACAGACACAAGGGAGCAGGCACAAACAGCAGAAGCAGCGAACCCGATAACACCAGACAACTAACAGTCACCCTTGGCGAGCCAGGAACCATACCAAGAAAAGTGTTGAAAAGGAAGGAGAACAACAACCATAAAGATGATCCACCTGAAAGCAGTAGGTGCCACGCCTCAGAAGCTGCAAGACAAGCCCAACCCACAGAAAAAATCATTATGTCCAAAGAAGCGATCGCCAGAGTAAAAGATGCAGTAAAACGCGGCAACCTCATCCCAGAGGACGCAACTCGCGACGAGCTCAGAGCATACAATAAGATGGCAAGTGATGCCACCAAGAAAAGAAGGCGGCTGCGGCTCGAATTGGAGAAACAAAGAACACCCGCGAACGACTCAAGGGCTGACCGTAAAGCACCACGCGAACACTCGAGCGACTCCTCCGATCACTTCTCTCCTCCCCAGCGCAAGTCTAGATTCAAAAATTTAGGACGCACGGATAAGAAGAAAGTCGCCCGCAAACTGGACGACGATTTCCGACTCGAAGACGAAGACAAAGAAGAAAAGCAGCTCACACCAGCAAAATCCCTCATCACCTCCCAAGCATATCTGCACCACGCTAAAAATGGCAAAAAAGGCAATGCAGATCGCAACACTGCGCGAGCACTCTAAGTAATGAGCGATGATATCGCAGCTTCAAAAGAAAGTTGTAAGGCCCGATATGCGGTACTGTTCCAGATCTAGATGTTTCCATTCGGATCCGGGGACGAAGCACATATCGGTCCCACCGCGACATATGACAATGTCATATGCCTCGGATTTCCAACATGATATCACAACATTACAAATACAAGGATACAACATCTCATACCATCGGCATACAACTGCCTTAATACAGTACATCAGCGGAAGATACATGTCTGAGTACAGACTACAATCAAATTCCTAGTGGCAAAAGAAAATCATCGATCCCCATAACCACACGGGTCCAGGCCCTCCGTCGGGATCTGCCTAACTAGTCGTCGTCGAGTCTCCACGTGAACCGTCGATCACCATACCTGTTGTCGACCAAGAACCCTGAAAAGAGTTTGGGGGTAGTATCATGAGTACAGAAGTACTCAACATCCAACTGTAGTGGTCAACTGACCCAACAAGGACTTCATCACTCGTCATTCTAGGATAACTAGTAGTTTACGGTAAGGATGGGGTAAGTGGTGAAGTTGCTGCCGCACTAGCATTTATGAAGTGGCTAACGATCTAGAGAGTAAGATAAGAAGCCGAGCATTCGATGAGGAATCGCCTCCAACAAGTCTGCTATCCACCTACTTACGCAAGCATAACATCTATCCTATCCTTGTCCTCCTCTTCGCATCCCGACGAAGAAGAAGCAGTCAAGGCACACACACGTTGATCAAGTTGTATTAGTATTATCTCAGTTGTTGTTGTCTATGAACAAGGAGTAGGTCTCAAGTCGTCCATAACCGTGGACTAGGCTTCTCGAAAATATTTAATACTGCAGGGGTGTACCAAGTGCCCATTACAAGGCTCCGCACAAACGCCCATCTCTCTCAGTTTCTACACATCACAGGCAACTATTTTATGATTTAGTCCCGAGAGATCCGAAACGACAGGTCCCTCTAACTAACAACGCACAGATCCAGGTGGACCCCGGGGAGTCGACACCCAATCCAAAAGCCGGCCGCGCTCTCGGATCGGACTCTTCCATATGGCTAAGGTCGGGGTTAGCCTCACCTGAACTCAGGGGCTTCCCTAGCTCACGAGCGTGGACCAACAAAGGAATTATGTCTCTGCTGGCCCGAGTTGTTTAAAGTCTGCTGGCCGCGGAACCAAATACACACACGGTTTCAAATGGTAAATCGGCTTGGGCCACCACTAGAAATGTTTGAAGCTAGGTAGGTAAGAGAAGGGGACCCCATATAGTATCCCACACGCGGCTAGGCACGCTCGTCAAGAGACACAATACCCGGAACTCGGGTCCTATGTGACTCGAATGAAACAAAGCGTCGGGGCGGGATAGCCTAGACCTTCCATCCTTCGTCGAATATAGTCAACATTATAATAATCATATCATCCACAACAATATAATAATGTGATATCCCAATCCAAGGAGTAACAGGAGGTAACATTCGTAGCATCCTAAGCATGCATACTAAGCAGGGGCTGAGCAACGAGCAATAGTAACATAGAAGTACATGGTTTGCTGGGAGGGGACATAGCTGTATCGGTGTAAGAGAGGCTGTAAACATGTGGTAGGATGAAACATAGAACCTAACCTAGACTAGCATGCAAACCGCTGGTTATAATAGAATGGATCATAAGTAATGTATAGTCCTTGCCTGTTGATAAGTCGGGTTCCGATGGTGTAGTTGATCGCAAGCTCGCATCGTCTTCGAGAGGTACCCGAGGAAGCACAGAAGAAGGAAACACTGGAAAAGGCAATCGATGAGCAAGCACCTATTACTACAAAGCAATTACCAGCAAACAACATCAAGAAGGTAACACGAGACAATGCACGGTATCTCATCTATCGTCGAGAGCGGTTACTAACAGGTTAAGTGGAGCATTCGTCACACACGACGATACCGCACATTTAGAAAGGTTCAAGTTGTTTAGCTACACAACATGAGCAAAGGTTGTTAACATGGCATCTCACTCAAGCATGGCATAGCACATAAACATGACAAGAGTTGAAGAACAAGTTAAATGATCTATGTTAGACAATTTTAAGTGAGGCACAACCTAAAAATGGCATTCCACTAAGGGCCCCATGACAATTAAAGCATTTGGTACTGTTCTGCCCTAAACCATATTTTAGGTTGGTTATCAAAAGCAAACAATAGCATAAACACAAAGTACATTGAATTCTAATCAAGTTACATATAAAGAACACTCCAAACGGAGTTACGGTTAAAAATATATATCAAAATGACATATTGCAATGCTCAATAGGATGCACGGTTAAAAAAATATAGGGCAGCAAAGTTTGCATCTTACGTTAACAGCAGCACACTAACGGCAGGGTAGCTACATTGGAGGAAGATCCAATCAACATGCAGCAGGCCAAAATGACAAGTGAAAGCATATAACTGAAGTAGTCATGATGCTTAACAGGATGCAACAAGAATCACTCAATTCCGATGAACGGTTGCGACGGAACCGTCACCCGAAGTTGACACAAAATAACAGTTTCAACAGTCTAGCAGCAATTAACGCCGAGAAGCCCTGTTTAGCACACAATAACTACATATAAACAACCTCAAATAAAACAAATCACTAAAGATAAAAGTTAGAGGACATCAAGTAGAACAATTTTCCTTTTGGGCGCGAACTCATCCGGGCTACGGTTCAATCGCTAGCTTCGTTGCAAAACAGAATCATCACACAGTTTTTCTCGGACTTAGGAAAAATTGAGCAGAGGGGTAAAAATAAAAAAGGGGCTCACCCCTTAGTGGGCTCGGTCCACTGGCCGGGGGGCGCTGGACGGGCGGCGGGGCCGCTGGAAGGTCGGCTGCGGGCCGGTGGGCGCTGGTGGGCCGGCCCAGCCATGGCGGTTGGTGGTGTCCGCTCGCCTCGTCCAGATCTGATCGAGATCAAGTCGGGGCAGCGGCTGGCGTCAGCTGCCGGCCACCGGTGGCGAGGCAAGGCGCGAGGCGGTGGAGGAGCCGGATTCGACCGGCGGAGGTCCGCGGCCTCTTGGGCGGCGCAGCGAGGGGACCCGGGCGGCGGCGGCTCCGAGCTCGGCCCCGAGGTCGCCATCCATGGCGCGGCGGCGTGGCGCGGCCTCCTGCGAGGAGAGGGAGGACAGCGGTGAGGGGGATACGAAGGGGAGGAGAGAGGAGGCGCCGGCGGTGGAGGCGATCACAGGAGCAGGCGAGGTGGCGGTGCTGTGGCTGGCCGTGGCCGGCGGCGGCTTCTCCACGGCGAGGGCGCGCGGTGGAGACGGCCGGCCGGATGGGCTTCGCGGGCTCGTGGCGGCGGCACTCGTCCCGGCGGGGCCCGCGGCGGCTAGATCCAGCTGGAGGGAGGCTCGGGGTGATGTGGACTCTCCAGGGCCCTCAGATCTCAGATCTGGCGGTGCTGGATGCCCTGGAGGCGAGGGTTTCGAGGTAGAGGGGCTTAGGGCGAAATTTGGAGCAGATCTAGGGGTGTGGCTGTAATTTTTTTGGCTAGGGAAACCCTAGAAGGGGTGGGAGAGTGGTGGTCTTTATATAGACTGGCCTGGATGGCAGGTTTACGCAAAAGCCCTCGGGTTTTCTCCCTCGCGTCTGATACTCCACGTTTCTGACCGCCAGGAGTGCATACGACCTCCGATTCAGACGAAATATCGAACCACGCGCTCAGCGCGGCGAGCCCGTGAATCATACCTCACTTCGATACCGTTTCGAGAATATTTTCCTGTGCTCAATAAAATAACCCCTTTAATTATTAAACGGGGTTTTTGTTCTGATGGCGATGGATGGCCGTGTGCCAGAAATTGCGACGATGCTCGGGTGAACCCGGTGTCGCAAAGGTCGTGTGCCATTTGGGAAAAAGATTTGTTCACGCGTCCGACACGAGAAAGAGGGGGGAAATATTCACCGATTAATAATTCGGCGAAGCAAATACTTCAAACAATAATAGCAATCAGCAAAAATAAAGCAACAAACAAATTTTTTAATTTGGGTGAAAATCCCGGGCTGTTACACAAGTACAAGACGGGCGCCCTGCAAACATACACCAGACATGGAACCAAGTCATCCGACGACGATGATGATAGCAACGAAGACCATCGCAAGCACCCTGACAAAAGCAGAGATTGCGACAGGGGCGACCACGGCAACCGACGCAGCAACGATCCACGGCGCGACGCGCAGGACGATATCACACAGAACAAAAATCAACCGAGGATGACGCAGGCGCGCAGCCCGCGAAGAACACTCGGACAAGCAAGTGTCCGACAAAGATCTCGAACCCTGCGAAGCACTATGCTTCGCGCGGGCCATACGCGAAACACGGATGCCCAAAGGTTTCAAACTAAAGTCAACAACGCACAAGTACGATAGATTAGAAGAACCAGAATCATGGCTCGACGACTATCTAATAGTCGTCAACTTCCAGCGAGGAACCAACACTACATCCATGCAGTACGTAAAACTCATGCTCGAGGGGTCGGCACGACATTGGTTGAAGAACCTACAGCGATGCTCCATCAGCTCTTGGAAGCATTTTCGCAGCACCTTCATCGAGAACTTCAAGTCAACTTACAAGCGACCAGCGTCACTCGAAGAGCCGAGAGCCTGCAAGCAAGGAACCCGAGAGTCCCTAAGGGCATACCTCCAGCGGTGGACCATACTCAAAAACTTAGCCGAAGACATATGAGATGAAAGCGCAATCGACACATTCCGACGAGGACTACAACGCATAGACTTCAAAGAACAGCTTGGTCAGCTCAAAGTTCAAACACTCGCATAATTGCTGGAAAATTCCAACAATAGGGCTGACGGAGAAGACTCTATACGCAATGAATCATACGCCCTGACGGCTCGGGAAGAACGCGACTACAACTACTACTACGGGGACGGGAGTTTTAATCGAAGAAGAAAATGGCCCAGGCACAAATTCTACGACGACAGAGGACCAGACATGGTCGCGACTGGTTTCCTAGGAGAGAGAGAGATGGAAGGCGCCGTGATGACAACAGACCGCAACGAAGGGACAACCCAGACGACCCACCACACACCCAAAAGAGAGAGTGGAGACCGCGGCAGCCGCGATATGTCACTCGAGCACCCCGCTCGGCCAAAGAACAATTTGACAGGCCATGCACAATACATGGATTCAAGAACGAGAACAGAGAAAGCAGATCGGGGCACACCATAAGAGATTGCAGGCGCTTTACCGAGCTCTCAGAAGAAAAAAGCCGGTCCACAGCGCCAAACTCGCAACCGTTAGCAAGTGTAGCAGTCGGGCCAATCGCACACAATGCACCGCCCGCACCTGCAATGCCAGCCAGAAAGGTAGCAGCCATCCAAGAATGGTGCACGACACCTGAAGAGTAAGAAGAATACCCAGAGGCACATGGTCGAATCTACATGATCCAAGAAGGAAGACAACCAAACAGGCAGCAGAAGCAAGTTTCTAGACAAGTTTTCCTAGCAGTTTCCTCGCATCCAGCCATCCCAGAATACCTCCGTGAGTCCGAGACTGACATCACCTTCTCACGAGAGGACCACCCACCAGCTATCCAACAGCCAGGGAACGCTGCACTAGTGCTTGAAGCAAGAATTGGAAACTATGACATGTCGCAGGTTTTCATGGACGGTGGCAGTGGCATCAACATCATATTCTCCATAACTCTAAAAGAGATGTTCATCTAAACTTCAGCACTCAAAACCTCAGGCACAACCTTCCACGGAATCGTGCCAGTAAAAGCATTCTACCCCTCGGAAAAATAAGTCTGGAAGTGGTCTTTGGCAATGCAAGCAACTTCAAAAAAGAGACGCTATACTTCGAAGTGGTCGATTGGAAATCACAGTACCATGCCATGTATGGTCGACCAGCCTTCGCGCGCTTCATGGCTGTACCGCACTATGCGTATCTCAAGCTGGAAATGCCAGGACCAAAGGGGGTCATCACCATTAACGGCAGCTTCGTCAGATCTGATCGCTGCGACAGAGAATTCCACAAGATATCAGAAACCTTCGGAGCGCACCAAAGCAACGGAACCACCGAACAAGCAGACACACTCAAATGACACCAAGGTAGCACAACAGAAGCATCAAATTGGGGGACAAGGAGAGGGCGACGCTTCACACCAGCCCCCAAATTATCTTAGCAGCAAATTTTCATTCCTAGGGCTATCAAGCCATCAATCCAAATAAAGGGTTGTTTTTTCTCACCCCCTTCGTGTAAGAACATCGGGAGGCATCTGATACGTCCAAAACGTAGATATAATTTCTGCTTGCTCCATGCATCTTTTGTGTGATATTGCTATGACATTGATGCACTTCCATACACTTTTGATCATATTTGGACTAACCTGTTAACTCAGTGCACCCCAGTGCCAGTTCCTATTATCTGCTGTTTTTGTATTTCAAGTTTTCCCATTACTTAAAGTGCCAGAAAAATTCTGGGAAAAATATGGGAAAATCAGCGTACAGGAAGCTTCGGGAAGAGCCAAAGTGGGGACAGAGGGGATCCAGGGGTGTGATGGCAAGAGAGTGTTAATACTATTCAAGCCTCGTTGGTTACCCCAAGTGCAGAGTGAGATATAGTGCAGCGACAAGTTTTCCCTTGGCAAAGATACCAAGGTTTGTCTCCCGTAGGACTTCGAAGGATACAAGAAGATGGTAAAGTGAACAATGGCGCCGAGGTTTCTAGCTTCACCTGGACCTGCACACAGATACAAATAACTTTTCTCCCAACGAGTACAGAGTAGTTGTCAATTCCTCCGGCTTTGCTGTTTACAAAGGATCAACGCAAGAGATAATAATAGTGGCAACTGAAAGTAAAGACTGAAAGTAATAAGGGTGTAAACGGTGATATGAAGATGGACCGGGGTCCCGTGATTTTCACTAGTGGTGTCTCTCTCCCAAAAGACGATAAAAGTGCTAGTGAGGTAAACAAATCACAGTTGGGCAATTGACAGAATTATGAAGGCACCGCAATGCTAACTATGCTGCAAAGAAAGGAAGGGCTCAAAAGCAATGGGCAGTACGCCAAGGTAAGTAGACCGAAATCTATCTGCATCTACTACGAATCATCCACCTTGAGATATCTATCCAGAACATCTCGCTGGTATTAAGTTGAGAATCCTACCCAAAGTGTAAACTCAAAGCAACAGACAACTGCATTAAAAGAACTTTGCGTAAAGTAAACAATCCTTCCACCCGCAGGTACAAACACCGTTGTTTTATCCCTGGTGGCAGCAGCACATCCCCTAGTCTCATGTTTCTGTCACTCAAGCTAGACATCAAGGGGATGAACCCACAATCGAGCATAACGCTCTCTCTTGGAGTTGCAAATAAAATACTTGGCCAAAGCAAATACCGCAACGGAGAACATGCAAGAATTTACGCAAGAACAAAATATAAAAGAGAAGAACCAAATATATTACTCATCAAAATCTGAACATAGTCTCATAATCCATAAGATCCCAACAAACTCAGCATAGCAACAACAGAAATTACATAGATGCCTCGATCATGTGAGGCAGCTCACGAGGACTCGAAAGTGGAAGCACAAAAGGGGGAGAGATAGATCACATAACTACTGGTCACGGACCCATGGTCCAAGGGAAACTACTCACTGTACATATGGTAGGCGTCCATGGCTATGGAGGGTCTCCCGGAGGGGGTAGCTTCTCCCGGCAGGGTGCCGGAGCAGCTTCTCCATGCAGCCCCGATCTAGAAACGGCGGCGGCAGCGGAACAGAGGCGAGATCGCGAAAGAGGAGTCCGTCTTAGGGGTTTCCACCCCGAGGGGTAAATATAGGCGAAGGGGGGCGTCGAGGGGACCCACGAGGCAGTCAGGAGGGTGCCTGGCGCGGCCCAGGGTGGGGCCGCGCCACCTGCCCTCCTGGCTGCCTGGTGGCGGCCCCCTTCCCTCTCTTGGTGATTCCGGAAGCTTCTGTTGCGCTGATTTTTTATATATTTTTCCCGGAATTTTTGGAGCACTTTTAATGGCCGGAAAACCTGAAATACAAAAACAGTAGAAAACAGAAACTGGCAACTGGGTGCACTGAGTTAATAGGTTAGTCCAAATCGGTGCAAAAGTTTATGAAAGTTCAAGCAAAACATGGCAAAGTCACACAAACACATGCATGGAGCAAGCAGAAATTATAGATACGTTTGGGACGTATCCGGGTGGCCCAGGCAGCCACCTCGCGCGGCCACCCCCTAGGCCGCGCCAGGGGGCGCCTGGGTCCCTGGTCCACCTCTGGCTGCCCCCCTTCGCCTATATATCTATCTCATCCCAAAACCCTCGAGGACAGAACCCTTTTTCGCGATCTCTCCTCTGTTCCGTCGCCGCAGCGCTTCCAAGATCGGGAGCACCAGGAGCCCTCTTCCCGGCAATCTGCCGGAGGGAGGAACCACCTCCGGGAGCTTCTCCACCACCATGGATGCTTCCCGGATGAACCATGAGTAGTCCACCTTGGACCATGGGTCCATGATCAGTAGCTATGTGATGTTCTCCTCCCCTCTTTGTTCTTCATGGTTTAGACCTCGTGAGATGCCCTACATTATCGAGGCACATATGTAATCTTTCTGCTGTTGCTATGCTGAGTTTGTCGGGATCTGATGGATTATGAGACTATGTTCACATTGTGTTTGAGTAATATATTTGATTCTCCTCTTTTATATTTATGTTCTTGAGTAATTCTTGCATGTTCTCCGTTGCTGTTTATTTCTTTGGCCAAGTAGTAGGTAGTAACTCCAACAGGGAGCGTTATGCTTGATTGTGGGTTCATGCCCCCTGATGACTAGCTTGAGTGAAAGAAACATGAGTCTAGGGGATGTGTTGTTGCCACAAGGGAGAAAACAACGGTGCTTTTACTTGCGGGTGCAAGGATTGTTTACTTTACGCAAAGATCTTTAATGCAGTTGTCTGTTGCTTTGATTTTACACTTTGGGTGGGATTCGCAACTAAATACCAGCGAGATGTTCTGGGTAGATATCTCAAGGTGGATGATTACTAGGTAGATGCAGATGGATTTCGGTCTACTTTTCTTGGCGTACCTCCCAAGCTTTTGAGCCTCTTCCTTTCTTTGTAGCATAGTTAGCAATGGTTTGCGCACATAATCATGTCAATTTCCCAGCTGTAATTTGTTTACCTTGATGGCTATTTTATCGTATTTTGGGAGAGAGACATCACTAGTGAACATCATGGGACCGCGGTCCATATTTCCACCACTGTTTACACCTGCTATTTATTTTCTGCTTTATTTCCTTTTCTGTTGCTATCGCTATCATTATTATCCCGTGCGTTTGATCCTTTGTAAACAACAAGGCCGGAGGGATTGACAACCTCTCTGTACTTGTTGGGAGCAAAGTTATCTGTTGTGTGTGCAGGTCCACGTCAACCGCCTAATTGCTGGCGCCGTTGTCACCTTCCTGTCGTTGTCGGAGTCCTACTGGAGAGAAACCTTGGTATCTTCACCGAGGGAAATTTGCTGCTGTCTACCTCTCAACCTTCCACTTTGGGTAACCAACGAGGGGCGAGAAGCCATCAAAGCTTATTTCTGGCGTCGTTGCCGGGGACTCCACTCTTCAAGATAGGGGAGTTGCACACTATCTTTTATCTTTGCTTTTTAGTCTTGTTAGTTTACCTTTCAGTTTTTGCTTTAGTGTCCCTTATCAAAAATAAAAAAATATTCACCTTGCTAGTTGTTGTCATTATGTCTGGTCCTTTTGCCTTTGGTGAAGCAGAAGTGCTCACCTTTAAACAAAGAGGTGGTGAAAGTTTGAAAGTTGCCTGGTATAGAATTAATGATTCTAAAAAAAAGCCACCAAGAAGCAATCCACTACTATCCTGCTTAGAAACTTTTATGGTGGAATTACTTCTTGGAATTGGTTTATTCTAGATACTGCTATTAATGGGAATTTCCTAGAAGTCCCAGTTTGGGAAGCTCTTAGTATTATGGAAAATCTTGTTGGAAACCCCCCTGTTGCTAGCATTCAAGAGGACATTACCCTAGCTCACATTATGAAAAAACTTGAAAAGATATAGCTAGAGATGCCAAGCATTAATAAGATAAGTGAGTTGGATTGTAAGATTCAAGGGAATTTGAATAGACTCGATAGCTCCATGCATAAAATTTTCAAAACCTTGGAGACCATCAAATCCCATGACTTGGATCCTACTAGGATAGATAAGATTGAGGAAATCATTGGCACTCTAGGAACTACTTTCTCCTCAATCAAAACCAAAATGGTAGAAACTCCGGCAAAGAAGGAACAAGTTCGTTTACGTTCCAAAGGCTCCTCATTTCAAAAATAATCCATCTATTGCCAAAGGGGTTGAAACTGCGAAGACTTTGGAAGAGATACCTCTCTTTAGAATAAATGAAACTCCAATTGATCTTCCTTCTTTTTCTTTTATCCCTAGAAGTATCTTTTTTAGGCCTTTATTTTAAAGTCCTCTTAAGAATTGTTGTACTATTGAAGAGCTTTTTGATGAACTTGATGATGGTTCAATTGATACAACTTGATCTTTTTGCATCATGCCTAGCTTAAAGGCATAAAAGAAAGCGCTTTTGGGAGGCAGCCCACAGCGAATTAGGTTTATTTTGCTTTTGTTGTGTCTTGATGTTTGTTACTACAGTAGCAACATCATTGTATCTTTACTTTTCAGCTGTGTGCCAAGTTTAGCCTCCGATTGCAAGAAAGTTCAAAAGTTGTGACGTGTTGTCCAGAAAACAGATTATGTCCTTGGACAGAAAATTTTGAATAAAATCACCAGATCATCTTTTTGATCTGAATTTTTTTGAAAGCGTGCTCTATATAATTGGCTTTCGAGCGTCTGTTCTGAGTTTTTTAATTGGAGTTGTAGAAGTGCCCCAAAAAAATTATTTACTACCTGCTGGTCTGTTTTTCACAGATTATGTCCTGTTTTGCCTTCTCTACGTTTTGCAAACCTTAAGCTTGCTTTTTCTTTGCAAAAACTTTTTGGAGATCTTAAGAAACAGTAGCTCTTCAAGAATATTCTTATTTCCAGTAGAGAAAAATTACTTTATTGTCGGTATTAACCTCGCTAATCAGATTATGATGAGTTATGTATGAAGGGAGTTTTCAAGTGTGCGAGGGAAGATGATAAAAGAAGATTCAGGAGGGTCAAACGCTCAAGCTTGGGGATGCCCCCGTGCATCCCCAATAAATATGTAGGGAAACGCAACAGAAAACAAAAAATTTCGGTATAGCGAAAACGCCCAGGACCACTATGGAGACGCATACAAGGTTTTGATCTGATCGTTACCGACTCGTAGCGCAGCGGGAAGTAGAGTCGATGAAGATCGTCGGTGCAGATCCCCGCAGCTAGGATTTACAACCTCCCAACCGCGAGAATGTATTCCCTCGTCTGCCCCACGAACAGCGCTCCGGGAGGCGGTCGGACAGTCCCTCGGACGATGTCACGGACAGCCCTTCGGGAGGACCCTCGAAACTCGATCTGTAACTCGGACAGCCCTTCGGGAGGCACACTCGAACTAAGATCGAAACAACGACCTCTCTACCAAGTTGCACACATACGGTGTCAGTTATCCAGCAGGGCTTCGCCGTCCAGAACTAGTTCCTGCCGGAACACAGACAGCCTTTCGGCTCTACGAAACTCTTTCGTGTGAGGGAGAGAAGAAGCCAGATAATTGCATGGCATGTGTTGAGAACTCAAGTGAGAGCTTGGATCAAGCATATGGGGCTGCCCTCACACCTCTATTTATAGGAAACCCAAGGGGGCTTTCTTGGCTCCCAAGTCCTTCTAGAAGGCTTTCCAAAAATATCTCAAGTAGTACTTTTTACTATTCATGACACCACTTTTTCGCGTCCGAAAAATCCGAAAATATTTCTGTGGGTCTTCGAATAATTCCAACACCCACTAAAATGATTTTGGGCGCGTTCCGAAACAATTCCGGGTTAGTGATTTTCATCTGCGAAAAGCAACCTAAGCATTTCCGGCAGCTCCGAAATATTTCCGAAAAAAATATTTTAATCTTTTCTCCAGAAAAATTCCAGAAGTTACCAGAACAATTCTGGCACTCTCCAAAATTACCAGGTGCTCTCCGAAACCTTTTCGGCTTAGTGGTTTACCCCAAAATATCTTTTCAGTTTTCTCTCTCGGAACTTTTCCGCCGTCTCCGAAACCTTTCCGGTGACTTTATCTCAGACTCCCTATCTAGTATTCAACAGATAGATGACCCTTAAGCGTGTGACCCTGTAGGTTCGATGAAGTATAGACATGACCGGAACACTTTCCGATCAATGATCAATAGCGGAACCGAGGACATCCATATTGATCCCTATACCCATACAAAGAATTATTCGAGTGAACCTTTAGTTGCTGTGTGCTATTCCTGTTGCTTCGCGATATATTACAAATACCCGAGGTGAGACTTATTGGCATCCACGTGAATCAACAACTTTTCCACTATGCCAGTTACCTCGTTCTTGGTATTGTGCTCTTTTCTCGTTCCCGCGTTCCGGCATCCCTGTGATCAAATCACACTGCGTCTGGCCAGACGATGGTGGATACCGTAACACCGAGAGGGCCCTAAGAATATCTCTCCAACGACGGAGGAGCAAATCCAAATCTCGAGCTACCTAGTTCCTTGTCATACTTTTCCGTGAACCCGCAAGCTGCCGTAATAGCCACCCTTTTACAGATGACGTTTAACAAAACCCCAAAGTTCACGAAGAAAGTACGAAGGAACTCGATACTCTCATGGTCTAAGGAATTATGCAAACGCACAACTTTCTCTGTGTTATTAACCATTAACTTGTGACGAATGTATCTCATAGCATAACATCAATTTGGGTCGATTCAACACAAATGTTCTTCTAACATTGTGCCCTCAAAATTGCCGGCATAGACATGCCCATGATCAGGAAAACAGGATCATCATGCAATACATGAGCCAGTCTTAGAGGCATGACTAGGAATACATTTTACTGTTTATTATACCACACGTGCACATGAGTTTCCCTCCGAGCCTCGTGGATATTGCAGACTGAGAATCATTGCAGTTATAGCATGGAACATAAACATTCATTACAAACTCGGAGATACAAAATAACTGTTATTACTGCCTCTAGGGCATATCTCCTACAGACTCCCACTTGCACTAGAGTCATAATCCAGTTACATGGCTTCCCTAACACCAATGGCTATCCGGTGCTGCTCATGCTTTGCTCGTGGTAGAGGCTTTGTCATCGGGTCTGACACGTTCAGATCCGTGTGAACTTTGCGTACTTTCACTAAACCCGCTTCGACATGATGTCGAATGAGTTTATATTTGCGTTCAATATGTCTTGTCTTATGGTGCGAACTTGTCTCCCTTGCCTGAGCCACGGCGCCACTATTATCACAATAGATCTCCACCGGGTCCAGAGCACTTGGAACCACACCAAGGTCTTCAAGAAATTGCTTGATCCATACCGCCTCTTTGGAGGCTTCTGAAGCAGCAACATATTCCGCCTCTGTCGTAGAATCCGCCACAGTCTTTTGTTTGGAACTTTTCCAATCAACTGCGCCGCCGTTCAATATGAAAACATAGCCTGATTGAGATTTGAAGTCATCTGGGTCAGTCATGAAGCCTGCATCAGTGTAACCACTTACAATGAGCTCTTCATCACCTCCGTACACAAGGAGTAAATCTTTGGTCCGTTTGAGGTACTTAAGAATACCCTTGACTGCGGCCCAGTGTTCCAATCCTGGATCACTTTGGTACCGGCTGCTAACACTTAGCGCATAGGAAACGTCCGGTCTTGTACATAGCATGGCATACATAATAGAACCAACTGCCGAGGCATATGGAACATCATTCATTTGTACTCGCTCATCGAGAGTCCGAGGACACTGATTCTTGCAAAGCACTGTGCCAGGTGACATGGGGAGTAGGCCTTTCTTGGAGTTCTCCATGTTGAACCTTTTCAACACCTTGTCAATGTACATGCTTTGGCTAAGAGCTATCAGGCGTCTTGATCTATCTCTATAGATCCTAATGCCCAATACATATGCCGCTTCGCCTAAGTCTTTCATTGAAAAACTCCTTTTCAATGAGTCTTTTATTTCGCTAAGGAAATTCACATCATTTCCAATCAACAATATGTCATCCACATACAAGATTAGAAATGCTTTTGCGCTCCCACTAAACTTCTTGTAAACACAAGATTCTTCGTCATTCCTGATGAAGCCAAACCGTTTGACTACTTCATCAAAATGAATGTTCCAGCTCCTTGATGCTTGCTTCAGACCATAAATGGCTTTCTGAAGCTTGCATACCTTTTTAGCATCCTTATGAATGACAAAACCTTCTGGCTGTATCATGTATACATCCTCTTTGAGGTTTCCATTTAGGAAAGCCGTTTTGACGTCCATCTGCCATATTTCATAGTCGAAATAAGCAGCAATTGCTAGTAATATCCGTACAGACCTAAGCATAGCTACTGGCGAGAACGTCTCGTCGTAGTCCACTCCTGGAACTTGCGTGAACCCTTTCGCGACAAGTCTAGCTTTGTGGATAGTAATGTTACCATCCGCGTCCGTCTTTCTTTTGAAAATCCATTTACAACCAATGGGCTTTACGCCTTCTGGAAGTTCTTCCAAGTTCCAAACTTGCTTTTCGTACATGGATTCCATCTCGGATTTCATGGCTCTGTGCCATTCCCTTGAGCTGGGCCCCGCCATCGCTTCTTTGTAGTGCGCAGGTTCATCGTCTTCAAGAATGAAGATTTCATCATGAAACCACTCAGGTGGCTGGACAGCCCTACCTGATCTATGCGGTTCAGTTACAACATTGTCTGAAGTTTTTGCATTATATGCGACAACTTCCGGCTCGGTTGTAGGGATAATTTGCGGAATTACTTCCGGTTCTTTAGCCATAGCAACGGTCGCCGAAGATTCACTAATCTCATTAAGTTGTACTGTCCTCCCACTTACTTCTTTGGCGAGAAACTCTTTCTCAAGAAAGATTCCGCTTTTAGCGACAAACACTTTATGCTCGGAGGGTAGGTAGAAGGAATACCCAATTTTTTCTTTTGGATAACCTACAAAGTTACATTTGTCTGATCTGGGATCGAGTTTGGTTGGTTGTAAACGTTGTACAAGTACCTCACATCCCCAAATTTTAAGGTGCGACAAACTGGGTTTCTTCCCATTCCACATCTCATGTGGTGTCATTTCAATTGACTTAGACGGTGCCTCGGTTTAGTGTGTGAGCGGCAGTTTCTAGTGCGTGACCCCAAAAAGATATCGGCAGATCTGTAAGAGACATCATCGACCTTACCATGTCTAACAAGGTTCGGTTACGTCTTTCCGATACTCCATTTCGCTGTGGAGTTCCGGGAGGCGTAAGCTGTGAAACGATTCCACGGTCACTTAGATGTTGGCCAAACTCATGACTAAGGTATTCGCCTCCGCGATCAGACCGCAGAAACTTAATCTTTTTGTCACGATGATTTTCTACCTCATTCTGAAATTCCTTGAACTTTTCAAAGGTTTCCGACTTATGCTTCATCAAGTAGATGTAGCCATACCGACTTAAATCATCAGTAAAAGTCACGAAGTAGAAATACCCACCCCGTGCGGCTGTGCTCATTGGATCACATACATCACTATGTATTATTTCCAATAATTCACCCGCCCGTTCAGGATGACCCTTGAACGGCATCTTGGTCATTTTTCCCATTAGACAAGCT
Organism: Bromus sterilis; assembly: GCA_950022295.1. NCBI lineage: Eukaryota > Viridiplantae > Streptophyta > Magnoliopsida > Poales > Poaceae > Bromus > Bromus sterilis. The sequence goes on along the minus strand of OX465596.1, from coordinate 317,374,067 downwards.
TCACATGTGTCAAATGATTCAAAATCAAAGGATGGTAAAACTCCATCTCTTTGGAGTCTTTGCATGCGTTTCTTTCCGATGTGGCCAAGCCGACAGTGCCACAAATAAGTGGTTGTGGTATCAACCTTCTTAAGGCGTTTAGCATTCATGTTAAAGACATCATTTTCACATTCAAGATTTAGTATGAAAAGGCCCCCAACAATGGGTGCAAATCCATAAAACATATCCTTACAATAAAGTGAACAACCATTGTTCTCAGACTTGTACGAATACCCATCGTGTACTAAACATGATCCAGAGATAATGTTTCTACACAATAGCGGAACAAAATAACATTTATTTAGCTCTAAGATAAATCCTGAAGGGAGACGTAGAGGCATAATGCCGACGGCTTGAGCGGCGATCCCAGCGCCGTTCCCGACGCGCATCATGACTTCATTCTTTGCTAGCTTGCGAACCTTCTGCAATCCCTGTATCGAGTTGCAAATGTGAGCAACCGATCCGGTATCAAATACCCAAGACTTAGAATTTTCGCTAGCAAGCAAAACATCAATGACATTAACTTGTATAACAATTATACCTTTTCCGGTTTTCCCGGACTTCTTATCGGCCAGATACTTCTTGCAGTTTCTCTTCCAGTGTCATGTGCCCTTGCAGTAGAAGCACTCAGTTTCATTCTTGGCTCCGCCCTTAGAGTTTCTTTGGGAGCCGGTCTTACCGGCACCCTTGCCCTTCTTTGGCTTGCCTTTCTTTTTGAAACTGGCGGTTTTATTCACAAGCAACACTTTCTTGTGATTTTTCCGCAGTCTTTCTTCCACAGTTTTCATCATGGCGAGCACCTCTTCTGGTGTTTTCTCCATCCCACTCATGTTGTAATTCATGAAAAAACCGTTGTAAGACGGGGGGAGTGAAGAAAGCATCATGTCCATCATATGGGATGCTGGAATTGGAAATTCCAGGGTTTTAAGCCTTTCAGCATAGCCAATCATTTTGACTATGTGTTCGCCAACTGAACCGCCCTCAGCCATCTTGAAATTCAAGATATTCATGATATCAAAACGTTCAGACCTTGTGGTTTCCTTGTACAGAGCATCCAATTTCCGGATCATATCACGGGGTTTATGGAATTCAAAACGTTTTTGGAGCTCTAGACTCATGCAAGCTAGCATGAGGCACTGTACTGCGTTGTGATCATCATCCTGAGTGGCCCAGACATTTTGTTCATCTTCCGAGGCACCTGCCGCCGGTTTAGCTGGAAGAGCTTTTTCAAGCACATAGATTTTCTTAGCGCTCCTGAGGACAATCCTCAGGTTACGGACTCAGTCCGCATAGTTGTTTCCAGTCGCAACTAACTTTTCTTTATCTAACAATGGCCCCAAGTTGAAAGCGGTGTTGCGAGCCATTTGATCTACAACGGTAAACACAAGTTTCACTTAGACTTTGTTCATAATGATTTTTGCACTAGTGAATAAACAATTTTATTCTAAAGTGTGCTCCCACTTAAATCAATATCTCTCAAAATTGATTATGAGTGATTCAAGATCCAAATATCAATACAACGCCATAGAATCATCATCTCATGACGAGGATTTTGATTTGGTAGGCCAACTTGCCGATCACATCTCTATGTGACTCTTGTTCATCTTTCGATGCGTGTGTTCCGAGCTCAGGACGATCCTGCCATGAACGTCAAGACAACCAAGTGATCTTGCAGCGAGGTCTGACCTCACCCACCTTACATTTCTCCAATCGTTCGTACCCATGCATTCATGGCGCACCCCGAGAGTATAGATGCTGTGACGGCGCTACACTTGGGAGAACACTAACTACTTGATATTTTAAGTGAGAGATCACCCTAATAAAAAGCGACTACCGCGCAATCAAGAAGGGTGCAACATAAGGGATAAACATCCCATGCAATTCATAATAGCATGATATGGTATAGCCCCTTCTGACGGAGAAGTCAAGTATTTCTTCGTCTTTGGCATTTGCGTCGGAGTTCACCTTCGCGAAGATTGCCACCACCTTGTCGATGCACCAAATAATATTGCTATCTTTATAGCAAATGAATAAGTGCATTACCTAAGGTTGACACGCAGGTCATTAAAGTGACAATCATATGGCTCCAGCCATCATGCCGAATCATGACACGCAGGTCATGTTAATAAATTTACATTATATAGTCATCTCATACATAATCGAATTAATATGAGCTTTGCTATACCACATCACATGCACATCCTGCAAAAACAAGTTAGACGCCTCTAAACCGGTTTATGCAAATTTTATTTTACGTGGCTTCTAAGTTTTTGACTTAAACCGCAACTACCAACGTTTTATCATCAAGTATGATTATTCAAGTCGCTAGATTAACATTGCGGGGTCTATGAAGCACGAGATAATAAAATCTCGAACCCCATACTGAACTTCGTCATACGCGTGATCCCCGTGCAGATCATATCTGCATTGCCCTTTAGTCTGCGAATTTCATCTTTCTTTTGACTATGGAGGAACCCAAAGAACTGATAGCACTTCGTTGATCAATCAGGATCGCGGATTGCCAGAACTTTGTAAAATTCCACCATGCTGTCTCGAGATCAAAAATACGCAAATTCTAGGGAAGCAACAAGAATATCGGGTAACAGATTTCATCTGCCACCCGCATAAATAATTTTCAGCAATAGATCTGATCTACTCCAAAATTATATTATGCAATACCCATACATCTCCATGTATTCTAGATCATAACATGCATCTACGCATAGCACGGCTCTGATACCACTGTAGGGGAACGCAACATAAAACAAAAAATTTCGGTATAGCGAGCACGCCCAGGACCACTATGGAGACGCATACAAGGTTTTGATCTGATCGTTACCGACTCGTAGCGCAGCGGGAAGTAGAGTCGATGAAGATCGTCGGTGCAGATCCCCGCAGCTAGGATTGACAACCTCCCAACCGCGAGAATGTATTCCCTCGTCTGCCCCACGAACAGCGCTCCGGGAGGCGGTCGGACAGTCCCTCGGACGATGTCACGGACAGCCCTTCTGGAGGACCCTCGAAACTCGATCTGTAACTCGGACAACCCTTCGGGAGGCACACTCGAACTAAGATCGAAACAACGACCTCTCTACCAAGTTGCACACATACGGTGTCAGTTATCCAGCAGGGCTTCGCCGTCCAGAACTAGTTCCTGCCGAAACCCAGACAGCCTTTCGGCTCTACGAAACTCTTTCGTGTGAGGGAGAGAAGAAGCCAGATAATTGCATGGCATGTGTTGAGAACTCAAGTGAGAGCTTGGATCAAGCATATGGGGCTGCCCTCACACCTCTATTTATAGGAAACCCAAGGGGGCTTTCTTGGCTCCCAAGTCCTTCTAGAAGGCTTTCCAAAAATATCTCAAGTAGTACTTTTTACTATTCATGACACCACTTTTTCGCGTCCGAAAAATCCGAAAATATTTCTGTGGGTCTTAGAATAATTCCAACACCCACTAAAATGATTTTGGGCGCGTTCCGAAACAATTCCGGATTAGTGATTTTCATCTGCGAAAAGCAACCTAAGCATTTCCGGCAGCTCCGAAATATTTCCGAAAAAAATATTTTAATCTTTTCTCCAGAAAAATTCCAGAAGTTACCAGAACAATTCTGGCACTCTCCAAAATTACCAGGTGCTCTCCGAAACCTTTTCGGCTTAGTGGTTTACCCCAAAATATCTTTTCAGTTTTCTCTCTCGGAACTTTTCCGCCGTCTCCGAAACCTTTCCGGTGACTTTATCTCAGACTCCCTATCTAGTATTCAACAGATAGATGACCCTTAAGCGTGTGACCCTGTAGGTTCGATGAAGTATAGACATGACCGGAACACTTTCCGATCAATGATCAATAGCGGAACCGAGGACATCCATATTGATCCCTATACCCATACGAAGAATTATTCGAGTGAACCTTTAGTTGCTGTGTGCTATTCCTGTTGCTTCGCGATATATTACAAATACCCGAGGTGAGACTTATTGGCATCCACGTGAATCAAAAACTTTTCCACTATGCCAGTTACCTCGTTCTTGGTATTGTTCTCTTTTCTCGTTCCTGCGTTCCGGCATCCCTGTGATCAAATCACACTGCGTCTGGCCAGACGATGGTGGATACCGTAACACCGAGAGGGCCCTAAGAATATCTCTCCAACGACGGAGGAGCAAATCCCAATCTCGAGCTACCTAGTTCCTTGTCATACTTTTCCGTGAACCCGCAAGCTGCCGTAATAGCCACCCTTTTACAGATGACGTTTAACAAAACCCCAAAGTTCACGAAGAAAGTACGAAGGAACTCGATACTCTCATGGTCTAAGGAATTATGCAAACGCACAACTTTCTCTGTGTTATTAACCATTAACTTGTGACGAATGTATCTCATAGCATAACATCAATTCGGGTCGATTCAACACAAATGTTCTTCTAACATTGTGCCCTCAAAATTGCCGGCATAGACATGCCCATGATCAGGAAAACAGGATCATCATGCAATACATGAGCCAGTCTTAGAGGCATGACTAGGAATACATTTTACTGTTTATTATACCACACGTGCACATGAGTTTCCCTCCGAGCCTCGTGGATATTGCAGACTCGAGAATCATTGCAGTTATAGCATGGAACATAAACATTCATTACAAACTCGGAGATACAAAATAACTGTTATTACTGCCTCTAGGGCATATCTCCTACAAAATATTCAAGAAGACTCAAGCATATAAGCTTGGGGATGCCCCCATGCATCCCCTTCTCCATCAACAATTATCAGCTCGTCTTTCGTTCCACTATATTTTTATCACTTCATGCGTTATGTGCTATGCTTGGAGCGTCTTGCTCTTTATTTCCTTTTTAGTTTTCTTTAGATTTTCATGTTGTTCATAACAAGTTAGAACCCAGCTTTCTTTGTGTGGGAGAGAAACACGCTCCACTTCACCCTAGAACACAACATAGGATTTTCATACTTATCTTTGATGTGTGTGTTCTTTCTCTTTTTCGTAGACGCTGTCATGTTTAGCTCTTAGTTTTCATGTTTATCTTTTTGAGAGCTTTTGTTTAGTTTTTTTCTGGAACTCTCATTAGTTTTCATGTTTATCTTGTTTAGAGAGTTTCCCTTCTGCACTGAGTTTTGTGTCTTGACCTGAAGTAGGTAATTGAGGTTGCTATTCAATTGTAGTAGTAACTTGCAATAGTTTTGAAGTATTGCCTTGAGTAATGTTTGAACTTTTGGTGTCAAGAGCTTTAGCCTATTAGTGATATATGTCGTATTTTGGGCAATCCGTGTTTATTTTCGAAAACCTAAAAAATTAGTTGAGAACTTTAGCTACTAGATGGATCACTAATCTTTGGAGGGATCGAATATTAGAGTACACTCACGTACCATGAGTCGAGGATGCGCAAGGATAACCAAACCCCCATACACTCCTCCTCGGGGTACTTGTCTCTTTGTGAACCTCCTAATTAGATTGAGAGTTACCGATAATAAGTGCATGAGTTCTTCGGACTAATGTGAGTATTCGAAAGTTGACACTTCCACCTAGCCATATTTTTCTAGCCTCTTCGGTACCGTGCATTGCCCTTTATCACCTCGAGAGTTGGCGCATAATTCGCCGGTGCATCCAAATCCTTGGCACGATACGCTCTGTCATCATAAGCCTGCTTATATCCCTCCTCAAAACAGCCACCATACCTACCTATCAAGGAATTTCCATAGCCTTTCCGAGATACATTTCCATGAACATCCACGTCTTCATGACTTGATCTTCATGTCATACATGTTCCTGCTACACTAGCAACGACATACATTGCATACATCATGATAGCTACATCTTCTTTATGATTTCGAGTACCTTGTAAAGTGTGAAAGATCTCCTTTACCTTCTTGTAAAATAGAGTGTTGCCCTTAAGTGAGGAAAAGATCCCAAAGTGGACACAATAAATGATCCCAAAGAGGACAAATGAGAGTTGAATAGAAAGAGCCATTGAAGCCACCAAAAAATACAAAAAAATAGAAAAAAGAAAAGCAATCAAAGCAATTTTGTGACATGCCACACAAACATATAAATACTCTTAAGTAAAGCAATCAAAGCATGCAATTCAATTCAAGTCTTAACAAGAAGAGTCTATATTATCATTGACACAAGCAACAAAAGAACAAAGGGTGCAAGAGCTCTCGCTGTCCGT